>CM033358.1:2576401-4008127 GCA_019395295.1 Osmanthus fragrans
TTAAATATAATGCTTAATAACGTAATTTTTTTTCCTAATCTCTATCTCTATGTTTTCATAAACTTTAAAGTCAGAAAAATAAAGGGCATAAATGAATCGTCCTCGTTTTCTATGGGAGCACTCGATCAATAACATAAAACAAACTGTATACAGAAAATGGCGAGGTGATATATATACACATAGGAGGAAGCAATGTGAGGAACGTTTTCTGTGATACAGATAGTGAAATGTAGAGTGATTTTCGTTAGAGAAAAGAGGAGAATCTGTGTAGTGACTAGTGAGCAGCAGAAGTGCAGAAGAGTGAGGAAAACGTTGAGAAGAAAGTGGCGTTTTTAGAGAGAGAAATACACTCAAGAGTATGACTGTGAAAATGACTTGTTTGTGGTCTGTTACTCTGTGGAGAGAGAAGTCTGCTGGCTTCTTTGCGATGAGAGGGTTGAGTATGGTTTTCACGCCCAGTGAACGCGCGATTCGGCAGGAATCAGAAGGGGCATTAACGATTGCAATTATATATTCTTTTTTTCTATTTTGTTGCAATTATTATCATTTTCATCCATCGTTTCTATTTACGTCGTTACACAAGCACCTCAAAAAACGATATTAATATCATGTGCTTCTCGTCGTCGCTTATGATCTTATGGATTTTGTCGAATTCTGTAACCCATGTCCACCTAAAACCAGGGGCGGATCCACCAGTGAACCTGGTGGGTCCTAGGACCAACCACACTTTTTTTTTTTTTAGTTTTCATTTTTTTTATTTAAAATACTTTACAATTTTAGGATATAACATGTTAAATGTTAGATATAAGTACAAATTTTGGGATATAACATCTATAAAGTATACTGTAATTTTTCATTATAACATGTTAGATATAAGTACATATTTAGATGAAAAATCGGAAATCTGGCTTTGGAAATGAATTTTAGTTAATTAAGATTCGAATTCAAAGAGATGTTGAAGGTTGTGATTTGTTTTGATATTAAGGTGTTGTTCTTTTGTCCGTTTTGCTGGTTTAGTTGTATATTTGGTTCTTCCTGAGATTGTTAATTGTCAGTAGCAACGAAGTGCTTTCACCTCTTTTAGTAGATCCGTCTAATTGTTGAAGAAACTGTTTAGTAGCATGGGTTGAGGCCTCGAAATTGGATAGAAATTCTTGTCTACATATTTGAATTTGATTTCGAGCAGCCTAACACAATTAAAAAGTAGTTATGATTTCAGTTTATCAGTCTACTGCTGTAATTGGTCGGATGAGCGTTTTCAAGTTAATAATTTTTTCATTTTTGCAGCAATTTAAGAATGAAAAATAATATGTATTTCGAATTTCTATCATTTTAATTGTACAGGTTCTTTAATCATTATGAATGTTTGTGCTACTCTCAGCTCCAAAAAAAAAAAAAATCGAGGGGCTCCCCCCTTCTTCTTCTCAATATCTTTCATTTTAGGACCCATCAGCTCTAACATCCTGATTCCGTCACTGCCTAAAACTCTCACAAAAAATGGCTTGATCATTATGAATTCAAACTACTCACTTTGGATTTGTTAACGTCAAATATATTCCCTCCAATGAGATTCCCTTCATTATTTCTTTATTCAATTATTTTTTTACTGATAACAACATACTAATCACAAAATTTAAATATAATAGGAGAATTAACTAATATTACGAAGAAATAGAAAGGATCATCTGCCTTCCAATTTAAGTAGAGCGAAAATCAAACTTTAATAGACTATGCCATGATCGTATTTGGATATATAAGAGACATTGACAAGGAATGTAATATCGCATTTTATTTTATTTTTTACCTATACTAATTTCCGCGGAAATAGACATTAAAGTTAGCTATGAAAAGCTAACAAATATCAATTTTTTTTAAAAATAAAAAATAAATAAATAAATATATATATAGATATATATATAGATATTATAATTTAATTTGGTTCACATCTTTGAGAGTGGACCTAAAGTAATCTTCTCGATTTGCTAGAGAATTGAAGATCTTCAAGACATTGAAAAAGAAAGAACAAATAAGCTTATCTTCATTATGGACTTTAGTTGGCCAATTTTAAGAAATAATGGACTAGACATTTTTCGGGAAGTGAACATGTTCCACCGTTTGTTTTCGGTTGTTGTCCATAGTTATGTGAAAATTTTACCTGAATTTTCTTTTAACATTTTACGTTGTTTGTCCCATGATAGTAGCATTTCTTAGTTAAGAAAATAGGATTCGAGTTAGGCATATTGAAGACTTAAATGTCATATTTTTTATGTTATGGGAAGTATAAAAGCAAGTTTCAAGCAATTTGATCAATGTCGACAGTATGTCTGAGCCTATTCATGTAGTCTTCTACCTATTTGACACATTTATGTTGGTTAAAGATATCTAATGAAATGAGAATTGAAGCTAGCAGGGTTTCGATTTGAGTGTGAAATTGATGCTTCAAGGTCGATGATAGAATAGTACAAAGAAATCAGGAAGACAACAATCGTTAAAAATTCACTAATGAGAAATGCAGCTCATTCGATTTAAAGCAATTGCTTTTTTTTTTATACTTCTTACTATTAGAAAGTGTATAAATATCATATCATAATAAGTATCTAAAGATTCGTAGTAAACTTCGATGGAACTTTCTCTTGAAATAATAATGTGTTCAATAATTAATATCAATCATATTAGAGCCGTGCTCCCTGTCCCAGCTTAGAGACAACAGGGGCTGCCAAATTCCCTAAGCCGGGACAGGGAGGGTTTTTCATCATATTATATAAGTTTAAATTTCTAAAAATGTGAAATTACCAAAATTAAATCTATAATATACAACCTTTGCGTTGGGGTGTCACTTTATTATTGCATTTATGAAAAATACGGAATTTGCGACATTTCTTATTTTGTTTGGTTTAGTGAATTTTAATTTATTTAAAATATAAAAAATTCATTTTAATTAAATGTCTTTCTCTCTCATCAAATACAGTACTTTAGTTCATTAGCCCAATCCCTTCCTAATTCTACGCTTATTCTCAAATAGTAAAAATCTCCAGCAATACCATAAATACATAAATTGTAACCAGCCCCAATTTGATTTAGATAAAAATTAAATACAACAATACTAATTTGTTTCAAGATATTCAATTTTAAATAAAATTATATAGGGATGACAGCATGGTGGCACAAAGTCGGATAGATTGGACCGAAACGATCATTACCATCCTAGTTTTATCGAAGATTTTAGAGAGGTGGGATGAGACGCGAATTAAAATTTTCAATTTACTGTCCCATTTGGTGTTGGTGGGGGCGTCATGGTGATGGCAACATCGACAAAGTGGTTTCAGGCGGTGCACCTTCTCAGATTTGACTGTTGTGTTTTATGTTGGTGGCGTGTAGGTGGCGTGCAGGTGACAATTGTGCTGTGCTTATGGTGGCGCCGTGGTGTGTGGCGACATGACGAATTGGTTTTCTTGGATTTGGTGGCAGCAGCGATTTTTGTTGATGGCGTTGGTGGTGGATCTGGCAATTAGGGTGATTTTTGTTGGATTTAGCGATGTCAATGGTGGTTTGTGGTTATGTTGGTTCGTTGGTGGTTGTGGTGGTGGTTTTGAAGTTGAAAAAAGTAGTTTGGTGGTAGTGGTGGCGGCGAGGTTGCATTGCTTTCGGTTGGTGCCACGGCGAATTGGGATTGGGTAGGGTAGGTGATGAGATATTAGTGTTTGTGATATCAGTAAATAATATATGATCGGTAATTTGTGACTATTAAATAATATGATCTTAAACTTGAGTTGTGATTTATAAATTTTGTTATTTGTGATCTATAAAATTTGTTATTTGTGACCGTAAAATAATTTGTGAGTTATAATTTTTTTTATCTATGACTGAAAAATAATTAGTGATCAATTAATTCAATAAATTGTGATCAAATTGTATAGAGTTGTGATTTTAATATATTTAATTAATTATTTCATAAATAAATTTAATTAATATCTGATTTTTTAAATTTTAAACTTTATTTTTTAATTTTGAAATGGATGATACTTAAAGCCTGTTTGATCCCTATTATATTCTCATTCTCATTCTCTTTTTTTCTCTTTCTTCATTTCAACCACACATTTTTCAAATAAAATAATGTTACACACAAATCTAAAACTTTTCCATCACACATTCTTCTATCAATTACTATTCCAAAAATTTTATTCTCATTAAAATCAACATCAAACACACTCTTAATCTCTTAAATATGAAATTTTTCCTTTTGCAATATCCAAGTATGGCCCGGAATCAGTTGGGCCTTATTATAGGCTGACTCGGCTGTGGACAATGCCTAATGGAATAAAGAGCCCGTATAGGGAGACGATGTCACCATTACAGAAGGAAACAAATGGAAGGGTAAATGAAAACAAGAAGCATGCAAGTACAAAATTAGGGATTAGATGTTACCCAAATGAAAACAAAGATTTCAAGATGCACAAATAGAAAAAAAAAAAAAATTAATAGACGAACAAAAATCAATCTTAACAATTCAATACTGATCAAGAAATCACTCAAATTTCTCCTCACTCTACATTGTTCCAAACTACAAAGTAATGATCACTAATAAAATATCACAACCTCCTCATTCTACAATAATCACTCAGAAAATCACGCAGCTTTTCAGTGAAACAAGAAAAGAAGAGAGGAGAGATGAAAATTCATAAAGTACGAAAAAGACGAAAGAAAGTTCAGCAGTGCACGCGCATTGTGTAAAATGTGAGAATTAGACCCCTTTTATACGACACACATGAAGTCTTCATCCAGCAATCGTAATAGTGCCACGTGCAAGGCCAAGATAAAATCTCAAGCTTTAAAAGAAAGTATGTTTCACCAAACTTAATTCAAGTCAATATTGAATCCACATCGGTCAACGAATTCGTAGGTTCAATTCCTACTGAATGCACGCCAATGGAACCCTTTAAATTATTTTAGTCCCAACAGAATTTTACTTGACAATTAAGACGTTGAGTGCTTTTGTTTCGACAACATGGTAGTGGAGGTCCTCAATTTTTTCCGTAATACATTTGCAATACTAACACTAAAAAATGTTTGTGTCTCTAACTAATGCATGAACATTTTTTTGATACGAGATTGCTTCAACGAATTGGGTTCAAGGTGGATTCCCATACATAATCAGGCCCGGCCCTGAGGTAAGGTGACCAAGGCAATGGCTTTGGGCCTCAGAATTTTGACTTTGAGCATAGGGCCTCAAACTTTGAATGTGGCATGAATTAAATAGAAATTAGTTGACATATACTAAATAAAGTAATATATGTGTGAGAAAATGGATAGAAATGGATAGAAATTACTTTGCTATATGTGTGCAAAAATAAAATTATAGGGCCTCATAATAATTAGTTGCCTAGGGCCTCAAATTTTTCAGGGTCGGCCCTATACATAATACTGGGTGATAAAAATGAATTGTGCATGCCATGAACTATAGCTTTTGAATAAAGTAATCGTGATACCTTACATCACTAACCTTTCACTTCTTTTGCACTAAAGGGTAAAAATAAAAACGGTAGGCCACTTTAGAAAATAGAGAAGGAAACGAAATGAAAGTGAAGGAGAAATGGACAAAAATGTAAAAAGAATGGGTTCATTCCCACATTCTATTATATCACCAATTGTGATAAAATGCAACTTTGATGAAATTATTGACCCAAAAACTAAGGGAATAAAAGCATCGAAACAAATTGAAATTGGACCATTAGGTTTAGTTCTACTTAATTAAGTTTTAAACTGTTCCAAGATACTGCAACTAGAACACAACGATTCAAATAGTAAATTCCACTTGAAGCATAATGACCATACGTATCTAATGCATTGTCCGCCTCACAACTAGGGTCACCCAAAAACGAGAAAATAAAATGAAATTTGCAAGGCTGGAAAATATGGAAATTTCAAAGGGGGCATGTGGTGTGTGGTTTGGTTTGGTTAGTTAGCACTAAATACTTGAAGCCAGATAACATATCCTGGTTGGCTATATACAAAGTCATTAAATTGAACAAGAACAGACTATCCTCGTGTAATCACGAAACTGGTTACTGCACACAGAAAACCCTCAAAACAAAAATCTGAATTCAACAGCATTTACCCCTTGTCATGAGGGACGTGTCCTCTTTTTTATATCTCATGACCCAACTTCTACACCACTCCACTCGCCTGCTCTTAACCACGTCCCATCAACTATTTAAACTCTACCCTCTTTTAACTGCAATAGGAAAAACAAGAATGGACAGTCTTCTGTGCAACGAGGTCTGGTTTATGAGCCCTGCACCCTCTGTGCATGACAACGTACGTGCCAATGATCAGTACTATAATGTAAGAAAGAGCGATTATAGTACCAGAGAAGATTGTGAGAAAGCTATTGGGATTTTTCTGGAGAAGGAACCCAGTTACATGCCGAAAATGGGATACTTGAAGAAGATTAAGTCTGATCATTTGATTGATCATGCTAGGTTTAAGGCTATTTGCTGGCTTATTAAGGTAAATATTTTATTTTCTCACTGCACCAATGACCAAACCCTTGATTTTATATTAAACGTTCTTGAATGTACTTGTATATTCTTACGTGCATGTTAATTATTGGAGGCTCAAAAGCGGATGGATCTCTCTTTTGAAACTGTTTTTGGTGCTGTGAGTTACCTGGATCGATTTATTTCAATAACTCAGTGCCAAGTAAGGGATGCTTCTCCTGTTTTTTTCATTTTTAACTTATAGATTTGAATTAAAAATAACTGTTTCGTGGGGAAAAAAAATTGCAGGGATGGAAATATTGGATGTTTGAACTACTTTCTATCGCATGTTTATCAGTTGCCTCCAAATTCAATGAATCAATCACTGCGTCATTGCATGAATTTCAGGTACGTTCTTCATTGTAATCCCCATAACTTTTAAAATGCATGTGAATTTTTTTTACTAAAGGCCCAATTAACATGACAATTGTAGTCAAAAGTTGTTTCTTAGACAAAAAAAGAATTCGAACATTTTCGGATAATTTTTTAGAAGTATTTTGTCCGACCAAAATAGATTTTAAAGTAATTTCCTCAAAAAACTCGTTTACAAAAACAAAAGCAGAAGCTATGTTAAACGAGTCCTAATACTTCTCCCTTCCTTTTTGTATTTAGATTAGAAAATTAATAGTAACCAATGATGTTAGATTCAAATTCTTTTTCACATCAACGGTGTTCTAATGAATTCTCCCTACAACACATGTTAATATCACAAGTACTTTAAAACTCAACGGATGAACTAGATTGATAATCCTAGAGAGTAAGCATACGCTAAAACTATGAACTAATAAGATAACATGTAATAAGCAGATCTATCGCATTATTTCTGCAGGTGGAGGGTTTAGATCATTCCTTCTCATCAAGCCAGATTCAAGGAATGGAATTGACTCTCTTGAAGGCTTTAGGATGGCAAATGGATTCTCCAACTCCATATGCTTACTTTGAATTGTTGATATGCACAATCGATACCTTAAACAAAACCCTTGTTGATAATTTAACAAAACGCGTCACTCAACTGCTTCTTAATACCCTTTTAGGTACGCTAAACTAGCTCGCGCCATTTTATACCTGTCGGCTTTTACCTTAATTCCCTACGTGACTGAATCTGTCTGCGTATAAAATGGTTCAGATTCTAAATTCCTGGAGTTCGGGCCTTGTGTTATTGCCATTTCTGCAGTAAGATACATACTTGGAAATGATATATCCCTTGATCATTTCGACACATTTATTTCCCAAGATCAAAGGGTAAAATTAATATTCACTCTGAATTTCTGCTAATTTTATGATGCAATATGCATGATGCTGTTAATGTTCTTGATCTAGGAAGAAGTGAACAAATGCCAAAGCTGGATGGAAAAAGAATTATTGATAGATTACACCAATATATTAGAGTTGCAGAATGCTAATTACAGTAGCCCTGAAAGTCCAGTAACAGTACTAAAGGTGGAGTGGGACAAAATCAATGACTGTCAACTTGATCTCTTTCTATTTAAGAAGCCATGGATGAACTTCAATTTCAGATCAAGCAACAAGAGGAAGAGAGAAGAACAAGAATTTGCACTCTGGAATTAATGTTAATCATTTTAATGTAGAATTTGGTATGACGACTGCAACTGTCGATATAATGACATACCAATATAACATAAGACTCTCCTCTCCAGTAACTGAAGTTTTACATGAAAGTTTATGTATTGTTTGAGTTATCAAATTGTTGGAAATTGGTTCAAAATGTTGGTTTTAACGAATTGGTTAAGCGAGACCCTAAGTTGATTATGGAAAATTGAAGGCCAAAATTGTTCTACTCCACGAGTAGATTATTTTTAATTTCTTGAACTAATTTTAAGTTAATGATAAATTAAGACCGTAACACATGAAAGTTGTTAAAAATTATATTCACGCGTGATTTCATATAGTGTTTTTTTATATTTGAACGAGGGTATAGCAAGAGGAAGCAACTTTGGGATCAATAGCTAAGGAACTTACTTATTTGTAACTCAAATTAGTAAAAAAATTATTCATTTTAATGCTTACTTATTTACATGTAAAAATTTACTTATCCTCGAGGCTTGGGGAATTGGGAATTGGAGGATTGGATGCTGGTATGAAGCTGGGGTCTTGTTCGGGCTTATAAGTATTTGTGAATTAATAATCCAGCCAAAACCTAACTCATTAAAAAAGTATTATTTTAACCGTATTGACTAAAGGAGGATAAGCTCCTCGATTAATTTGATCTTAGTATTATTTGCACTAAACACAAGATAGAATCAAATCAATCCTCGTTCCTTATCTGATCTAATACAATGCACCTAATACAGCGCAGGCATACCAAACATGCCCAAGTTTTTAGCCGAATGAGCTACGCATCCACTAACAAGCACAAAACTGAATAAGAGCCGCATTAAAACATTGTTAGCACTAACGTTGTAACATCATAATATTCATCATACAAACTTTCATGTTGCAATAACACATTAGGGATAATGAGATGTAAAGCCGTAAAGATCCTCGCAATGCTCGGACTCAAAGACATTTTACTGGCCTTGAAAAAATTGCAGGAAACTACACGGCCCTGAATATTCGAGCATCTATGACTGGAACCTTGGGAGAAGACTCTGATAACTCCAGTGCATCTGCCAGTGACATCCATCGGTTTCTCCATGCATTTTCTGCCCAATGTTTCAGTTTCTCCCCTTCTGCTTTTCTAGACTGTTGCACGAGAAGCGTTTCTGCATAGCCACCTTCACAAGCAAATAGTTTAAAAGATTGATGCAGAACAAGTTGTAGCTGTGACCTTTTGTACATTTGATCAAACAGGCAACAAAATAGTCACATAGGAAACATCAAAAATCAGAAATTCTTGATGAACATGATAATTCTTGAACACAATACCCATGGTCGGTACCACCCAACAAAGTTTTGCCCAAAATATTATAAGAGAAATTTGAACTGAAGATTAAAAACGAACAAACAGTTTGACGTATAGAACAAATTAATGTACAAATTTTCTTGTCAAGGACGCAATAAAGAAGCTTACTCTATTGACGACAAAGATAAACTTCAAAAGAAAAGAAAAATACAAAAAGCCCACAAATCTCCAATTTTACAACAGTTTATATGACTTGGTAGTTTAAAATTGAAACAGTAATCAAAATTTTCCAACTCATTATTTTATACCAACCCCCACCACAGACTGCAGCAGAAAGAAGCATGCTAGCTTTCATCTCTTCCAATGAGTTGTATTACTATTAGTAGCTTATGATTACCATAATCAGCTGTCATTCTCACTTAACCTCAGCATAAATTAGAACTCTCTCCCGTGAATTTTGTGGTGCAACTTTAACTTTGAGAAGGGGTCAGAAGAAGCATATAAGCCACATTTTTATTGTACAAGTAAAAAAGCAGAGGGTAAGGAATACCTCTCGCAAGGGCAATTATGTCTTTCCTGTGCACCTTTTCACTGGAACCTATGCAATTAGAAAGATAACATCTTTTGAGAATTTATATATAAGGCAACTGAAAAATGAGAATAATGATTAAATACCATCAATCTCCAAAGGTGGAGCTTTAAGTAGTTCAATAGCCCTTCTATAAAGTCCCTGTAAAACATAAAACAGACATTTGCATAGAAGGTATCATCATAACATTGAATGATAAATTAAATGAACAAAACAAGAATGTGATTCCTACTGTATCAAATTAATCAATGTATAGCAAGCCAAAATCAATAAAAATGCCAAGTCAAACGGGAAAATGCAAAGACGTGTTAACTTTGTCAAACAAAAACCATGCTTATATCAATAATCCTTTATTCAGACTCTAAAAACCAGAATAAATCCCACATTGAACAAGTGTGCAAGATTTTTGCTCATTCAATTGCGCTTAAAAGTTATAATACAAGCTAATATCCACTTTTCCGCATATTCATTCACTGGAATGGAAGGAATCAAAATATTTGAACATACATTAGTAGCTTGACATGAAATTTCTAACCTCCTGAATTAGAAGAGAACTCGAGTGTTCCATTGCTGCTTTATGTCGATACATGAGAGCTATGCACGTCAAAATAACACCAACCTTGGGGTGTTGAGCACCTTCATCATACAATAAAGCACCAGTAAATACCATATCTTTCATACACCTATCAATTTTGATGCAGAATATCAAGGACACAAACCAAAGCGATCTTCCGTTTTCTTCAGTGTTGCAGTCAGCATCTCCTCTGCATCAGTAAAATTCCTATAGAGGGGAAACTCATATCCAAGTCAGGAGGACATAATTGGATAACCATATAAATGACAAGTTATAAAAGTATACTTGTATTACCCCATATGGGTTTCAAGCTGTCCTAAAGAACAAGTAGCTGCTACCACAACTTCCTCTGAGGTCATGTTACAAGCTCCTAGGTTGTTTGGATCACCAAAATCTTTGATCTCAGACATTCCCTGAATTACCTTCTGATACAACTCCTTTGCATCTGAAAACTTCCGCATGCCATGAAGGAATTCACCGTAAGAAAGGGCAGCATTGCCTACACATCAAAATATCAATAGCACAGATCCCAAAAATGTATAGTTTCTCCTCCAAAAATGACTTCTCCGATTGGGGGATAATGATACTACAATGTCTCTGGTAAGACAAAACTTACCAATGCAACATCCATCAGCCTGAGCTCCCTCAAAAAATGACTGCGCTGCGGAGGAACAGTGGATTTGAAAGATCATAAGTAACAAAAAAACACGACAAGAAATACAAAAATTGTGCTCCATCCTCGGTGTTCACCTGAGTCTAGATTACCGCATATCAGCTCAACTAGGCCTTTTAGAGCCTTAATACGAGCCTCTAGAACCTCGAAGCCACTCCCATTACCAATTTCTAGTCTGATTGTTTCCAAAATCTGCAAGGCTATATCTGCAACTATAGATGCAGCATCCTCCTAAATAGAGAGGAACAACTTCAGAACAAGTTCATATTCCCATAAAACAATGTAAAAGAGCTCAATTCTATATATGGAGTATTCTATGGCTTACTTGATAGTGTTCTAGATAAAGTCCCACTAAAGCTTCTGATGCAGCAACTACAAGAATTACAAGTAAATTCTGTTTAAACATCACAGTTTTCTATCAAGAGGAATTGCACTATATACTTGTTACCTTCTCTTTTTTCCTTTTTTTCCTAAGAAGAAATTAAAACAAGAGTTTTTTATTACCTTTAATAGCAACAGAAGGCAAGCTTAAATCTTGAATTCTCTCAAGTCTCTCAATGGCCGCCTCATAGGACCCTCTGAAACCTCCATAAAAAATAACAAACTGAAAAAAAAAACCCGGCTACATCTCCAGGATTTTCAAATGTCTACTAAGAAATAAAATCAATTCAACAGATTTAAAAAATTCAAAGATGAAACCTTTCAATCAATAAGGTTGAACGGGCTAGTTCAACCAAACCCTTAGAATTGTCATCAGGTTGAGTCGACTCGCACTGATCCAATACTAGTAGTCCTCTCCCATACGAGTCTTCTGCAATTCATGTTCAAAAAGCATCATTATTAAGGCTATCAAATAATTTTTTTTTACGTAGAAATAAAAACCCAAATTTCAAGAAAATGACTTCATGTAAGCGGCACCTGTTTTCTGTGCACGGGCAAGAGACATGGCATATTTTATCATTTCAAGGGCAACCGGGTTGGCTGTGAAAGTGGAATTGTTTGCAAAAAAACATCTGATTGGAGGTGGCGCCGCCACTTTTAGCGGTGGCAGCAGTGTCGGTTGAAGAAGAGAAAAGGAGGGGCCTAAGACATTGCTCGTGGCTCTGGAAAGTTTAGCTGCGAGACTGATCATACTGTTTCTTTTGTTATTCTTCTGGGTAGTCTATTTTCAATCAAGAATTTGAAAGAAACCTTGATTGAAGTGAAAACGGATTTACCGGTTGGAAGTTCTTGTGTTCATTTTATAGTCCTCCTTTCAAGATTTCTTTTAAAATAGCCTTATAAATTAAGGGTTAAACCACGCTTGACCACCCCATAAGGTGGCCCCCACCCCCTATTGTAGGCCTTCTGTCATGGGGGTTGACCATGCCAAACAAGCATGGTCCATTAATTAATGTTTTAATTATTTTATATTTTAGATCCAACGTGCAATTTTATCGTGCTTTATAAGTACAGTAAAAGTAAATAATATTTGACCCTCCATTTATCATTTTAATCTAAATATGAGAGAAATACAAATTCTTAAAATAAAATATTAATTATTATATATACAAGTAAATAATAAAATTTATTTAAATGTAAGTATTAGAATTACAACTAAATGCATAAATGAAGATGAATGACAAATATGATATATGGATTAACGTGAATACTAGTTAATTTAGAATTAATATTAAGGAATATGTAAGGGATTATTCTTGTTGTACATAAGGGTGTCCACACTCTCACATTAACGTGAATACTAGTTAATTTAGAATTAATATTAAGGAATATATAAGGGATTATTCTTGTTGTACATAAGGGTATCCACACCCATGTGAGAGTGTGGACACCCTTATGTACAAAATTTTATGTACATGTAGTACATCCCACATATAAGTGACAATGAATGTTAAATCATTTATACTAAATTAATATAATTTAATTTTCAATGAAGTGACGATTGATGTTAATTAACATACATTGGTGTGAATAATGAACTGTACTCTTGAATAAAATTCTAATTAATATTAATTGAATGAATGTGAATATTAATTAATTGAGAATTAATAATATTGACATGGATGTACTAATTAAATGAATGCGAAAATTAATTAATTGAGAATTGATTATAGGGAATACATGCATTAACAAAAATTTTGTATTATTTATTACAGTTTGTAAATTAAATACATATTGGAAAACGAAAAGTTAGGTATTATTGTTAAAATAATTGAATTGTATTGGATTATAATCGTCCAAAAAATGATTCTCACTTGATGTGATATATATAGAAAATGTCTATAATATCATTATGATTTCTTTCTGGTAAGATAATCAAATTCACCCTACTTAAATCAATCTCAATTGAGTTAAAATTGGTAGTGATCTCCATCTTGTATCAAATCAATACTAAACAAACACGTTAAGGGATGAGAAACCTAAACAATGAAGAGCTAGGTTGAGAGATGATTTGGCGTTGGTGCACGAGGGAATTGTGAAAGGATGGGGTTGGGGATTTTGCTCACGCAAAGGTAGAAAATGAGATGAAGATGTAGATGTAGAGAAGTGGGAAATGGATTAGGGAAAAAAAAAAAAAAAAAGATGATAAAAATTCAACTGAAATCTCTCATAGGATAAATGCGTTGAGTTCGAATCATGGGAACGCGATAAAAATTCGTGATGGATACAAACTCTTCCTAAATGGATAGTATAAATTAAAAATAACATATAATTAAAAAAACTGGAATACAAAACCTTGAAATTGTATAAAATATAAGATTAATCATTGACACGAGGACATTTCCAAAATTGTGCATGTAAAAGCATGCCTTTTTAAGTAAATTAAAGATCTTACTTTTAGGCAAATTTATATCAAAATATTATTCTAATGTCCTTGTAGTTTAGATAGTCCAAAGCTAGAAAGCAACCAAAAGAAGCATATGAGTGGATGCTCCTTTATCAGATGCTAGTGCTACCCTTTATGAGCCATACCTTTATAGGTAGCATCACAACAAAAGGCCCATGGGCTGAAAGTCATTCTCTTCAAGACTTACAATGGAAGGGCCCACCCAAACCTACACAAAATCTGACAAAAACGCATACTCTCATCAATTCAATTGAACCATCTTTAAATAGCCTGGGAAGCCCAGCCCAATTATTTACCCAGAAAAACTGTCTATTCTAATAAGTAGCCCAAATCCATCTGCTGAACTCTGTGGCATTGTCTGAATTGAGGATTCCCAAAAAAAAAAAAAAAATCTAAAAGCATATTCGGAGTTTTTAAACGATTCTATTTATAAATAGATAGAAAATAAAGATCGATAATCGAAAATGATTTTGAACTTTTATGTGCGAATAAAAGGATTAGACCCAAAAAAAAAAAAAGTATTTTGAATGTTTATACAACCATATTCAAAGTTTACATTAAAAAAATATTTTGACTAGCAGTAATTTTCTTCGACTAATTAATTTTTTTGTCATGAATGAATATTCATTTTAGATTGTCGTTAATGTCAAATTTATTGCTAATTAGATCATCATTGAAATTCGACTTTATGTCTTTCATCAATACCTCAAAGTCGAACGCTTCCTAAATATAAGACCTAAAAATTGAAGACGAATTGAAAATTTTCTTTTCGCACTCCTCCATCCTTTCCTTGCCTGATCTTTGTAATTCAGTTTTCCAACAAACTTGAACAATTGTTTCCAATTAGATTAAAAAAAAAAAAAAAAAAAATGTACCGCCATGCAGTGAACTCGACTCAAACTGACCCAAATCGGGTTGGATTGTCTGGTTGGGTCTTATTCATGGGGTTTTTTTTTTTTGCCCATTCCTAGTTACACTCTTGTCTATTTTTATTTTGAGGAACTCTAACATACTGCTAAAAACAAGAAGGAAATAGTCTTTGCCATTGCAAATTACCAATTGAAAGCAAAAAAAAAAAAATCACATTTTAATTGTTCTAGATGTTTAGTCAATCAAGTTAATATTATTCTATGTTGAATTACCACAATAGTCAATAAAACAGTAAATAACGTAGAATTTGCTGACGATAAAAATCTTTTGCAAGATTAAAAACTCTGAAACCAAGTCAATAACTTCCACTATAAACAATAAGAACTTACATAATGATCCACCCTAGAAAATTCACTAGATTCATTGATCTAACTATTGTAATCTCCAAGACTTGCTACAACGCATTTCACTCACACCTATTCCTAATCTTCTGGAATCGTTTATCTTATGTAAATCACCAAGAGCACCTTGTTCTTATACTTTTCATGTGCTTCTAGTCCAATCTCCCCCAATTTTTAGCAACCCTTGAAAAGCAATTGTGAAAGTACCTTCCTGATTATATTTAGGAAATGAGTGTTTTGGATTATATGATTTTGATTTTTTCGTTGATTAATCTCAAGATGTAGAATTGTTATGTGATCTCCAAATGATGTTATAAAATGTAGAATATAATGATCAATTACCGTTCACGAAGTGGAGTTTGTGTATTTATAGTAGAGAGTTATTGAGTTAGCACAGGATAGATAGAACTCCTGAAAATCGCAAACTAAAATTTCTCGAAAAATACCGTCGCTCAAGCACTAGACTAGTTCGAGTATCAGCTTAGCAATAGGCTAACATAATGATTCTGTTTTGATCGCTAAAAATCTGATTATAAAAGGTAGAATATAATGATTTTGTTTTGAACGCTCGAGAATCAGCTTAGCGATAGGATAACATAATTCCGACTACTCATTCTCCATGTTCCATACTCGAATCCAAAGACTCTTAGTTCATCTATACAACATTTCAACGGTCTGCTTGACTTTTACAACACTTTCATAATAATCCCTTTGTCTAACGAATAACCAATACAATTGAAACCTAACAACTTCTCCTTATGTTGAACCTACTCTCTTTCTTGTTTTGTTTTCATCATGACATGAAAATATAAAGAAGTATTTGCGACATGTCAAACCATGATAAAGTATTTCACTTGTATCGAATTAAACCACGTGCTCTTTAATATTTGAACACAACTTCTCTTTAAGGGTCTTAAAGACTTAGCCCCTATTTGTCTTCCTTTAAAATAAAACTTTTTAATTTTTGTACTAATTTTCAACCACACATTCACACAATAAAATATTTTGCACGTAAACTTAAAATATTTCCCTCCTACTTTTTAACCATGCATTCTTCAAAAAATCAGTATTCAAAACATCATTTTTTCTTTTTCAAAATAATGCCATCACGCAGGGGCTTAATAATATTGAAATATTACCGAAAAAAAAATTAGATAAATATTGTGAATATATGTTGAGAAATACTTGATCTCAGTGTAAATGTATCTTCTTTTGTTTTCCTATCTTGTTCATGAACGAGATCGAGACTAAAAAAATCCATCTTATAAAATCGACACATTGCTTTGCCTTCACGACAACTTTCAATACTTTGCTATATCTCGTAAGCTTTACTCTTTCAAAGACATGCAAAACTAGTGAGGATAAATTATGTCACTTTTGCTTTCACTATGAGAAGAGCGACTTGTACTACAAGTCATCTAAAGCATAGTGAGAGCGACTTGTACTACAAGTCATCTAAACCCCGGGAGGGGGGGGGGTGTGAATTGGCCCTCAATATTCCATAGATTTCCCTTTGCATGATAAACAAAATTGCTACTGTTATGGTATCTTACAGCACAAGTTATGTTCAACTTGCCTCTTGTTAAGTCCACGCTTTTCGAGTTGAATAACGAAAAAGTCTTGTTGCCGATAAATTGCATATTATCAAGTACAATTAATTACTATGCCTAATAGAAGGTTCGATGTGATTAGTTCTTTCACAACTACAACAAGTAATAATAAAAAAGGAAAACGAAGGTGAGACAATAATTGTAATATGATTTTAAGTCATAAACAACAAATGATGATTCTAAGCAACTATGGAGTGTGCCTAAACTTGGCCCCTTTTTGGCGTGCATTAAGATTATTATTCATTTTTTTTTCCTTTTTATCAACTGCACATTCTTCAATAAAATAATATTACACGTAATTCTAGATTTTTTTTTTTTTTTTTAATCACACATTTTTCAAACTGGGACTTCATGTGGCGGAGGGAGGTGGGGATGGTGGGTTTCCAGGCCTCCACTGAAATTTGGGTTTTCTTCCTTTTTTTTTTTTTTTTGGAAAATAAGAATTTAATTGAAAAAATGAAGTGAGGGCGAGCAGACAAATATAAAATGGTGGCAAAAAATTAACAAATAAATTCCACAAACTCAAGTATTTAATCTTATCCCAATTTCTATCCATACTTCACAAATTCAGGTAATTTTTTAATTACTATAAATGAATATGAAAGATTTAGCTCCTGGTTCATACATATTATAATTTTCATTTTCATTCTTCTACTCATTTTCGATCACATTCTTCAATAAAATAATATTTTTTTCATCATATCAATAATTTTTCAATCACATATTCACCATCACATCAACCAAAATAATGTGCATCAAACAGGGGCTTATATTGGTAAAAAATTAAAATTAAAAAAAAAAATTAATTCATTATATAGAATTTTTAACATAGTTATATTATCCCGTTTAATTAACTTATAGTCTTACTGAATTTGAATCCTGACTCTGCCACTTTCATTGTTATACAAATTTGAAGTGCCTAATTAATGAATTTTCGCTAGTATTAATCTGATTAGAACTGAAGGTGCTGGAGATAAGAGGTAGATTAGTCTTTGTAAAAGACTAAAGATTCAGATAATATATTGTAATTAAAGTGCTAATCCCCAATCAGAAGCAATGCATATACCAATTTGTCTAAAAAGAGAAAAAGTGAAAAAGAAGAAATTAAATAAACATAAATTGTTCCCTCGATGATTTACTAGATTTCTCCTCCACAAAAGGTTTGTTCTTTAAATGCTGCAGCACAAGTGCCTTGCAAATCATCTCCTCAACTCCTCCGAATACCTTGAAAATGTTCATTTCCAAACTTCTTTTCTACATTATTGTCAGCATATTCCTGTTTCTCACTAGAACAAGTACAGTTGAAAGTTTTCTTGTATGCATTTTCTTTCTCAATCGAAAGATAGAATCTGTTTTAATTCTTTTATCTTCATGTTTTCAATTTGCAGGTGGGATTGGGCATCAACTCATATTGGTGAACAACTGTAAGGAGAAGATATGGCCAGGAATACAAGGCGGCTCAGGCATGCCAGCCCTCAAAGACGGTGGATTTCTACTGACTAGTGGCCAGGAAGTAGTCATCGATGTGCCAGAGAAATGGTCGGGAAGAGTATGGGGAAGGAAAAATTGCAACTTCAATGCATATGGAAAAGGCTCGTGTGCCACCGGAGACTGTAATGGACAACTACACTGCCAGGGATTAGGCGGTGTGCCACCTGCAACAGTGGTGGAAATGACACTAGGGACATCAACTTCACCACTACATTTTTACGATGTCAGTTTAGTCGATGGCTTCAATTTGCCTGTATCAATGAAGCCTGTCGGGGGAGGAATTGGGTGTGGTGTGGCTTCGTGTGAAGTCGATCTGAACATATGTTGTCCATCGGCATTGGAGGTTAAGGCAGGAGACAAGGTGATCGGGTGCAAGAGTGCGTGCTTGGCCATGCAATCGGCCAAGTACTGTTGCACGGGAGAGTATTCGAATCCTAAAACCTGCAAACCAACACTGTTTGCAAATCTGTTCAAGGCGATTTGTCCAAAGGCGTATAGTTATGCATTTGATGATACTTCAAGCCTTAATAAGTGCAGAGCTTCGCGATATGTTATCACTTTCTGCCCCCCAAAATGAGGATCGCGAGAAGAAATAAAAAAACTTCGAGGCTGATGCATAAAGTTCTAGTAGAAGATTGAGATATCAGTGGTTAATTGGGTTGAAAAATGTTCAATCAGCTGAAGCTTTCTTACTTTGTAGCATGTGTGTTACTTCTGTAAGAGAACTGAATAGTTGATTAACAATACTTGACGCTCTCATGTAGCGTCGAAATAACATCAAGCGATTAACACCGAATCATAAACCAATCATAGACAGTAAAGAAAAATTGTGAAAAAGTAAATAAACACAAAGATTTCTTTCGGCCGAAGCCCCAGAGGTTTGGTCGGCCTAATCCCCTGTTGAGCATCCACTGAAAATGGATAAAGCTCGGTTTCACTATAATAGCCAAATAACCGGTAACAAGATTACAAGATTGTCGGGAAATATTCACAACAATAAACCACTAAGACTTATCTTGTAAAAGACTACAACGAATGAAGCTATTCCACTAAGGAATCGAACAGATCACGAAGATCCTTCTTCGGCCAGATATTCCTTCAACGATTCACACAGAATCGCACACACATGTACAGATCTATCAACATATAGTGTAAATCCCAAACACTAGATCTTACAATTTCTATCAACCCTAACCACTAAGAGGAAGAGATCTCACGCAAAGAGTAGAGAGAGAAAAAAGGAGACGGACTTGAAACCCAGAATAATGCTCTCTCTAAAAAATCGTTGCCAGACTAAAGGTCACTCAACAATATATATTGAAAGTCTCTAAAACCCAATCAAACGGGTATAAAGGCAGCACGAGTCACAATCCAGATCAAAGCCTCCACTAACAGAAGTGCTACTTGAGAAAACCCGTTTTAATAAACTTGTTTGGAAGCACACTTTCATAAGTGTAAGGACAGGTTCGAAACCCAACATCTCAACTACAAAGAATATGGCTTCAAACTGGGAAAAACATAAAGAAACTCGAGCAATAACAAATCGAATTGAAACCAAAAGAATGTCATATATACTCAAAACATTTAGTTTACGTATCCAAATACTATACTAATTAACCTGATACACAGCAGTTGAACGGCACAATCACCCTTTCCAGAGCATGTTATATGATCTTGAAATTGGACTTGCTTCACATCGGAGCACTGAAAATTTTATCATACATAAAACGGGCTACCCATTTATCAAGCATGTGTGAGTAGGAATAGGATAACCTAACGAGAAGCATATTACAACTCAGACCGTTGCTAAAATATAGAATATTTTCGTCACCAGGTAAATGATTGAAAATTATAAAAAGCAAGACTTGTTAAAACTAAAAGAGGAACCAATTTATATTAGTAACAAAACTTGCTCCTTTACATCAGAAAATTCAATTTAAAAGAAAATCTAATGATTCTCATACCATTCATGAAAATAAGGAACATAATTTGCATTTGCAGGAGAAGGAAAAGACTTACATTTGTGATTTTCTTTGTAAGACATATATAGCAGATTTCCAAAATATATTTTGGACAAAAAAGAAATTTGAAACTGAGCAAATGGATTTCTTGATTCACATTCCAGCATTAGGAAGCATTGTCACTTGTCAGCTGGTGGTCCAAAACATATTAATATTGAACTTTCCATCTTCTCATAAGTCCATCTTCTCATAACTATGGTTTTGTATAACGATTCTGGTTAGCAGCCCAAGCGCTAAGTGGTGGTTCAAAATGCTTGCTGGCAACATCTGGTGGAAGTGCATCTTCTCCTGGGAGGGCAAGAATCTCCTCGCAAAGGGCTGATGGTTCATTATAACAGGCACTCCAAAGAGAGTCCACAAGCTGTCTATCCTCTTTGCAGCCCTCAAATCTTCGGCAGACATCTTCCCGACTTCCTTAATCCGTTCTTGTAAAATTTGCTTCAATCTCCCATGTTCTTCATTTGGGATACCATAAGGCTTTCCCTGCCTGTCTTCAGCTATGTCAAGGAGGGCTCAAAGTGCAGCTTCGCGTACATCAGCATCTTCACTTGATGCAAGGTGCATCAATAAATGAGGGAATCCTAGCTCAGTCAATATAGTGCAGTCTGAACGATTTTTAATAAATAATGGATCAAGTTAAGTGCTTTCCTGCAAATTATCAGTTATGTGAGAATAATAATGCGAATAATTTGAAACTGAAAAATTAACGCAATGTACAATTATACAGATAAATAAAATCGTGTATCAATCTTAGAGTTTCTTGAAATTGCTTATCTGAAGCAGATTTTAGCTCTAGCTTTTAGAATACACAAGAATGACTGTTTGGTTTGGGTTCTTATAGCTTGCTATGGCTTAATGCCAGCATAGAAAAGACAATATCTCAGTCTCATCTAACACTTCACATCAGGCCATTTTCTTTCCAATTAGAAGCAGAAGATGGCCAAGGCCGAGAAGATGAAATGGAACTTGGCAAAGCAAAGCGAAAAGTATTGCACTTGCTACCACCGTTTACCACATTTGGATGACAAGAAATAGGAAATTTTCGAGGATCTAAGACCACAAGTTGATAGCATTGTAAGATGGATTAAAACACACGTATACAAATTTATATTTTCTTTGTATCCGCCTGTTTCGATTTAGTTTGAGTCTTTAGCATTGTGTCCTTAGATATTTTTGGTTGTACATCTTTTCATTTTGTTTGTTTGGGTATGTCTGGTGTACTTTTACTAGTCGCTTGATCTTTGTTTGCCACGAAATGTCCGGTATACTTATATATGAGTTTTGATCAATAGAATTTACATTTATCGATAAAAAAAAGGGGCTTAGTCTAGATCAAGAAGGCAAGCTGACAACTGAGTAGCAAATTTGACAAATTGGCACAACCTCTATGATTAAAAAGTACGATAGAGGATGAATGTCCTGTAAAGGTGCCAAGCTCAATACTATGTGACATTATCATATTAAAAGGTTGACCCCCAACATTGAGGGTCCCACATCACCTCTGTCCTGGAGTATCGTGAGGGAGGTAAATCGCACGTTATGCCTCCAAGGGTATAGGGTGGAAGACTGCTTGTACACTTGCACTTACCCAAGAGCAAATTCATATTTCAGGATTCGAACCCTTGACACGGCAGCCTTAAGCAAAGCTGAATTTCTCCACCCTCCCTTTTTACGAAGATGTGCCCTGAGAGCGTGACATTATCATACTAGTCTTCACAAGGCATGGTTGACAATAAACAATTGAAACTTTAGCTATTAAATATTTAGCAGCGAGTCACACAAATCGATATGGTCTTGATCTACTAGTTAAAAAATGCCACATTATCGTATTATCAACTCCTTCCCTCAATACAGTCACATTCCTTTTATAAATATACTCGAAAATATGATTTTCAAAGTCGTTTACCCTTCGAGAATTGTAATAAACATGACATTCCATCACCGGCGTAATGGTAAATATTGTTTCACAAATTGTTAAGCGAATTCAGAACAATTTATACTTATAGGCTAAGAGCAAGTGGATATGTGGGCAATGTCATGTTAATTTTATCCACTGGTTTGCAGATTTTATGTTACAAGTGAAAATTAATTAACGTGGGACCCTACTTATCCATTAAAACTAGAAGAAATCCTCAGTTGCGATGTGGCTTCCCCTTAACCATAGCCAGTGCTTCAGAAAGTCACGAACTGTGTGACATTTTGATTTCCACTAAACCAAGAGAAATATCTCAGTATTTTTCAAAAATGGCATCCATATCCATAGCTCCTCTTCAGACTCATATCTATAAAAATTTCGCCAGGGAATACCCTTTGACCTCTAAAGTTTTGCCGTGGGATGGAAATCTGAAAAATAAAGAAAGAAGACACTTGCCAGTGGTTGCCGCAGTTGGTGACGTTTTGGCCGACGAAACTACATATATGATAGCCAGCGCCGCCGCTGTGGCACTGCTTGGAACAGCTTTCCCTATAGTTTTCTCTCGCAAGGATACGTGAGAGAGTTTTTTTCTTTTAGCATTTTCCTTTTCCTTTTTTCTTTGCATTATCGATCCAAATTGGTGGCAAATAATTTTAGGTGCCCATAATGTGATGGAGCAGGATTTGTGAGGAAAGAAGGGTCAACCTTGAGAGCAAATGCAGCCCGGAAAGATCAGGCACAGATTGAATGTGCTCGTTGCGATGGTCTCGGGAAGCTTAACCAAATTGACAAATAGAAGAATTATTCTCTTAAGTCTTACCAACTTGGTATATTTATTGAATTACCAACACTATTTTTGAAGTTTGTAATGCATTTATAGTGCAATCTAATTTGTTGTCAATGATTGTTTCTGTTTAAATATTCTGTTAACGTGATTTGAAATGATGGATAAAGTATTTTTTTGTTGAACTTTTGTATTTTTAATTTTGCCTATTTATAAATATGAAGAGAAAATAAATCTTTTTATGTTTTACTAACGATTTTTTTTTGTACGATCATTATCAGGGACAAGATGTACTAATTAATGAAAAGTTGAGGATAAGAAGAAAAGTTAACTATATAAATATTACTACAATAATGCCTCTTGTACACTATTGGTACACAACATGGCTTACAACATTTCAAATTATTGGGACCCACCTTTTTTAGTGGGAAAAGTTAAAACACATTTTTTCCCCCAACAAATGGAAACCCTCCACAGTAAATGAACCGGATTTCCATCTCCAAACACGATCTGTATAAACCCTCCACAGCAAATCATTTTACCATTTGGGCGATTATTTACTCCACGATAAATCGAAGATTCATCCACAGTGAGCTGCGTGAAGCGGTTAAGATTAAGAGGAAGGGAGGTGAAATTGTCAATAAACATCATCCACACCATAGGGAATATATAGGCAATTCGACCGCGACGACAAGGTTTCACTTACTTCATCTGGAACGCGTCGGTGACGACGGCGATTCACCTACGTCACCGCGTTCTGGTAATTTCATTTTAAAGTTTCTGAAATTGTATTGTCTAACCGCATTCGGTAATTTCATTTTACTGTTTTTGAACTGCTTGTCTAATAACCAGACTTGAAAAAGTGTCGAAATGGGATGTTTTTTAAGATATTCACCTACTTCACTTGCGAACTTGTAGTGTCTAATAACTAGCTTCGCTCTTGACAGAGCTGGACTGGACTAGAATGAAGCTCTATCGCTCGAAAGGAAGAGCTTTGTAATGTTTGTGTACTTGTAGTGTCTGACAAACCGAAGGCTTTGCGGTGCAATCGTGATCGACAGAATGACGGAGAAAGGTAAATTCGTTGTACCCATTTTTTAAGCTGTGCAGAAACCTATGTGTTTTCACTGGTGCTGAATTTTGAAGGAAAACTTGTACAATTAGGGAAATTAGGAAGGTAAAATATTTTAACTATACTCATAATTCATATTTGCATTCAATATGATATAGGAAAAGAAGTAATGGAAGAATTTGTTGATGAAGTTGTAGTAGTTTCCAATAATGACAACAATGCTGACAATAGTGTCCCAATGGACAATGATATATTAGGCATTCATGGTGTGGTTGTGCCTACAGTCAAAGTTTAAAAAGGCGAAACTTAGTACTGAGGCGATTTTTCGTTATGAGGCGAGGCGTAAGCCTCAAAAAAAACAAAAAAATGAAGTAAAATAATTATAAAATAATACAAAAAAATAAAATAAAATTAATTTATGTAAAAGAATTTAAGTAAAAGAGTTATAAAGAAATACAAAAAATTATTGCATCACATATATAAGTAAGTTCGATTTTTTAATGGAGTGTGAAATGGTCAAATAATTAATTTACATAAAATTTTACATTTTTTTTTTGGTTAAAGAATAAAGTTGGGAAAAAAATTAAATATATGTTGTGAAGAAATTTTACAAAATACAGCATATATTTAATTTTTTGTAAAATTATACAAAAGAGATTATTACAAAAATTAAAATACAACATATATTTAATTCCCAGAAATTATACACTTTTCATTTTTCAGTCAAAGATGTTATTGGGCTCAATAAAAAGATATTTATAATTTTATATTATATACAACCACAGGTTTGGTCTTCTTCTTGGGCTCACTTTCTTCATTTCTTCTCTCTCGGTCATCTCCTTCTTCTTCACACAGGTCCGATCTTCTTCTTCACACAAGGTCGGAGGTTCTGACTTGTTTCTTCTTCCAGTCTCCTGCTGGTTCACTCTCCAATTCTTAAATCCCCCTTCACCAACAAAATCTCAACAAATTAAACACAATCAATTGAAAATCCAAATTTTAAATGAGGCGCACGCCTCATGCTTCGTGAGGCGCGAGCCTTGAGGCGTGCGCCTCAGCCGCAGAGGCGTGAGCCTCATGTAGTTTAGCCTCACAAGACCGCCTCGAGGCATGGACCATACGCCTCATGGTGAGGCGCGCCTTGAGGCACGCCTCACCACGCCTTTTCAAACCATGCCTACAGTTGGTATGAAGTTTAACAATGAGAAAGAGGTGTTTGAATTTTATAAAAAGTATGTGTATGACGTAGGTTTTCCGATTAGGAGATGAAATTTTAGAAAGGGAGAAGATGGAGTAGTTAATTATGTTACGTTGACATGTTGTCGTGAAGGACGGAGAAGCAGTAATACTTGTGCTTCTTTGAAGCCGCAACCGACTATTCAAACAGGCTGCAAAATAAGACTTACTGCTTCTTCAGATATTCGGGGAGTATGAAAAATTTTCACAATTGATCTCGAACATAATCATAAAACAAGTCCCTCGAAATCCAGGTTGTATCACTGCAACCGTGAATTAAGTGCAAACGTGAAACGTAAGCTTGAAGTAAATGCCATTGGGAATTATGGAGGAGTCCCCCAGACCATCCACAATGGGTTTTGTCCCTCTTGGAGTTCATGGTGTAAGTCCAGGATTCGCTCACCGGTTGGCAGGAGGTCCATCTACTCTTGTTCAAACTCCAAGTCCAGTAGTGGCTCACCAAATCGATGCAAGTGATATTGGAACGACCTCTGGTTCATCAACAAGATTACTATATCATCCTGCATATGCAACTCAATAGGGATGTTGTGAAAGCAAGCTTTGCATGTTAGTAAGTCAGCCAAGATTAATTTTAGCATGTAAATGATGTTTTGTTTGTGGCTAATTCCTATACTAATCCAATATTTTTGTTTGGCAGAAATAAAATCATTTGACGGCGATTATCCGGATCTGTCATGTAATGAAGTTGAATTTGTTAACTGGAAGCTATCACGGTCATTCAGCAGTTGGTGAAATAGCTATGCCGAATCAGCCGAATGAAAAGAAATTGTTGACTGGAAGCTATGCCAAATCATCCGTTGTCCCAGGATGCTCATTTGTGCTGCCCAGAATTTTTTTTTCCTACTTTCCAACGCTCCCTCATACATTTAAGTGCCTACGGTTGATGGGGGCGTTTATAATACCTGTAATTAGATTATTGTTGTTTGATGGGTTTGAGAGTGAAGGGTTATAGCAAGAATTGCACGCAATTTAGAGGGAATGGATGTGGTTAAGAAACTGTGTGCGTGGATTTGTATATAGTTTTGTTTAGTTGGTGAAATATATCCACTTTGTCTTTGTAGTGCTTGTGATGGGTGTGGAATGGAATGCAAAATGTAATGACTTCTTCATTTATAAGTGTGCATTTCCAATCTTATAAATTTTTGATACATATCCACATTATATATAACTAGTTTAGTGTTTGTATGAGTTTTCTGTCAAAACAGGTGAAATTTTAGACTCACTTGAAACAGGTTTGTGGCGTGAAGCGTGCACAATATTATATATAACTAGTTTAATGTTTGTATGATCTGGTACAAATTTCAGACTTGCACCATAGGTGCCAAAATTGAAAGACAGTGAATACAATTTTTCAAAAACAAAGATAGCAAACATATTATAGATATATAATACAGCCAATAATTAACAAGAGTTGTTGGATCCAATCTAATCTTCACGAAGCAACTGAAATTACAAGAAGTGTGTAGCTACTCAAATTTAAAGACAATAGTGAAGCTGCTAGACATGAATACAAATTTGACAAAGCTACTCAAATGAAACACTTGCTACAACATATTTTCCAAGTACAACAACATCCAAAACGATCAAACTGCATCACATTTCATATGTCGTCGTCCGAAACTCGCTTCCCTTTGCGCATATTTAATTTGAGCAAAATCTTCAAGTCTTTTTCTTCCATTAGCTTAGCGAGCGTTTTTAACATTTGCGACAAATTATCCACGTTTTCACCTCCATTTGTGATGCCACTTGATTCCCCGTCATCATGCAATGGACACTTTTCGTCAGTGGAATTGTTACACCACTTGAAGTACTTACAATCGCGAGAACAACAATGGAACAAAAGGCCTTTATGATCATTGTTCTTTTCCACCTCCATCCATTTGACAAAGCCCATACCATAATTTGGACATCGTATCTTTCTCGGGCATTCCGGCAGCATATGCCCCCTTTGTCTACAACAATGACATATTCCCCTATTCTTGCCTGCTATCGACCTAGTATAATTCAACCACGTTAAATGGCCACATCAACATCAAAACATATGTATTCTCAAATTAACTTACAAGGGGAATTCCATTGACAAACAACCATTTTTCGCACCAAAACAGGCAATATCCCATGCAAGAAGATGTATAGCAATTCATCCGGCAACACAACAATGCAGGAATATCTTTCATCCAGCAAAACAGGTAACCGTAACAACACCAAGTTTCACGGTTCAGATTGTAGCTCAACATTTGATAACTAATCTTAGCATTACGAAATAAAAATGGCATGAAAATTTAAGAAGCTGTAGCTCAACATTTGATAACTAAACTTTTCCTTCCAACTAAAAAAGGCATGAACATTGAAGAATCAGATTTTTCAATGCAAATTTTCCTCCTAACAACTATAACATAACTGTCCTCCTTACAACTAAAACAGAGAAAAAATTGCAGAAGAAGTAATTAAAGCTGAAAGAAAATTTTAGAATCTTAAATCCAAATTTTTTCTCTCACACAGTTCAAATGAAATCTTCGGGCGAAAAGCCCAACCACGTGTCACAATTTTTCCCACAAACAACAGTGGACAGAAGAACGTATACTTGTATTTCATCTTTCGAATACGACGAAACAATAATTTTTGGGGGTAAAAACGAAATAATATCATAAAACCCAATGTGAAAGTGAAATGGGTTTGGGAAATAATTTTTACCTGACGTATTCGTCGTCTCTTGCCAATGAGGATGGCAGACCTCTTCTCTACCAGTGGACAAGGACACTAGATGTGGCGATTATTTAGGTCGTCGCCTGGAGATTGGCCATAGCTCGAGCGTATAGATTGTAGATGGGAAAAGGAAATGGGTTTGGGAAGAAATTTCATTTCAGCCGATTTTGTTGGCTTAACCGGGGTTCTCTTCTTTTGGTTCAGCAGTTGTTTTTTGGTTTTGTTTTTTTTTTTTGGCCCTTTCCACGTAGGACTGTGTGGAATGCTGTGAAGGAAAGTGTACGTGAAGCGCGATTGATATTACTATGATCAAATATTGAAGTTAAAAAGTAGAACCGAGCTTGATGTACATTCCGGTGTACCACTCGGTACACAGCCCCCTCACAACATGGGGTGGGGGCCGAGCTTAAAATAACATTAAATCAGCTCGGGCCCCACCTCATGTGAGGGGACTGTGTACCAAGTGGTAAAAATAAAGTTGTACAATCAGCTTTATTCTAAAAAGTAATACGGGAGATAGAAAATCATGGTGTAAATGTAATTACCATTGTTCTAAATAGTACGTCTTGGGGCGCCTAGTGTGAGGTGTGGTACAAGTCACGCCTAGAACCTATGCACTAATTTAGCAATCAACAGAAGTATTGACCGCTTTAAGGCGCGCCTAGACTTGCATTATTATTTACAATTTTTAATTTTTTATGTCTTTTTACACTACATAAAGTTTTCAACTTTTTAGGGCAATTGGGTTGAAAGGCCTAAAAATTATTAGTAATAAATTTTTTTTAAACTTTTAGGCCAATAGATTGAAAGACTCAAAAAGTTGTTTACGCACTTATGACTTATTGGTCCATTAATTTAGAAAGGGCATCTTTAAGGATTTTGTTATAAACTTTCGATGTTGGATACAAATTCCTTTGGTTTGATTGTAGTACATTGTATCTTTGATTTGCTTGTAATGTATTGTATCTTTTGTTTGACTACAATGTATTATACATTTGGTTTGAATATAGTGCATATTGTACTATTGTATAAATAATTATTTATATTTTATTAAGTTAATTAATCATTTTCCCATCTTATACTAATCAATAAAAATTAAAAACTTTCCAAAATATTTCAAATAGTACTATTATAATATATTTTGTTTATTGTTCGTAAATATATTTATTTTGTTAAGCTCTTAAAATTGCATTTCGTACCATAATTTGTATGTATTATATAATTTTTAAATTGATTAAAAATTAAAAATAATATTAAAATTAAGAAAACACTTTTTTACTTCTAAGCCTCGTCTAGGTGTGCATGGATCGAAGCTTTGACCTTCATGCATCCGTTACGCATTACACTTTTTAAAACACTAGTAATTATTCAATAATTAGTAGACATTGGTAAATTTGGATGCATTATAAAAGGACTAAAATGCTAACAATAGAAAAAAAAATTACACAATTCGTCCTCAATTTATGGCTCCAAATCTCCAAATTTTAAGAAAGAGCAAGTGAATCCCCAATCTTTCCATTGTGTTATATAATCAGTCCTCAACAAGAAAATCATCTAATTTTTTTATGAAATTGTAGCACGATCCTTACAAAATCCAACTTTATGAACTTATTTGTTGCTTCTCAGCTTGAATTGATGCCTAGTATTGAAAATTTATCAGGTAAAAATTGTTTCTCAACTTTAGTTATAGTGGTCCATCTAATTACGGACAATACAAAAACTAAATAATAATTTTTATTTATTCTACTAAAATATAAAATAGATTACATTTCATATTTTCTTTTTTTTTTTAACAAAATTACAGTTGGAGAACACTAAAGTACTCCAATATAAATTAGGATAAATCTACTTGTACATAATTTTTTGTACATGATGGTGTCCACACACTCACATGAGGTGAGGTCCATTGCTACCCCGTGTGAGTGGGTTAAAAATCTTGTTAACTTTTAGTCAGTCTTATTTTGTTACGAAACTTTATTTAAATTTATGATTACTCAATTTAAATTATGTTACTATTTGATCATTATGCATAATCACTAGGTACACGATAGTAACAATGTTCTTATCCGTTAGTTTGGCTAATGGAATACTTAAAATTTCAACCGTGCTAGGTGTAAAATCGATATTGATAACTTCAGTTGACAATCTCTCACATTGGGAGGGGTCTCACGGTGAATAAAAAAATCGTGAATCCCCTCCATATAAGTACATTGTCAATCGAGGTTGTCAATCTCGATTGTACAAGTGGATTAATTCTTAAAATTTACTTGACAACCTATTAATTACTTGTCATAGTCATCAGGCTTGTCACCCTCATCAAGGTGGACGAGGATAATAAAGAAGCTAATATAGTGTACTCAATTTCGAGACCTGCTAATTCCCCACTCTGAAGGTCAAATTAAGATTTTATCATATCGCTACGAGATCTAACAAAAAAATATCCGTGCCAATTTACATTAATGAAATTTTGGATTTTTAACTTCAAAAAAAAAAAAAAAAAAAAAAAAAAAAAAAAAAGGACTTTTAACTAGTAATGTTTGATTCGGTCAACTCAAGTGTTCATGCCACGACTTCAGGAAAAAAGCTATTTGTACAAAGTTAAGTTACAAAAGTTGGGTTACAAAGTATGTTGGTAAAATTCAGGTCATTGATTTCAAATAATTTAAAAATCTGTTTTTGAAATGATTGGTGTAAATATTATTTTGTCAATCAACTTTGTACATATAACATAACTCACGACTTTATAGGGGGAATAATATTGGTTTTAGCTATTTAAAAAAAAATTATATAAAATATTTTAATCCTCCTCTTGAACCGATACAAAACTCCAAGATTAACTGTCAACCATCAAAATATATAAGCCACCCGTCTACGTGTAAATTTTTAAACTTATATTTGCTTCTTTTGAGTTCTTTCATGACTCTAATTGTCGTAAGGAATAATTGTTTTTTTTTTTTCCATTTAGGTAACTAAGATGATCAAATCTCTACAATCACATTAATATCCGACAAACGAATAAAAAAACCTATTTCTCTTCCAACTATTCAGGTAGCGGTGTTGTGTTCTCCAATAGTTTTGTAAGAAATTAGACAGAAATTTCGAAATTTATTTTCTATTGCAAGAATGAAGCTGGAAGAAGACATAGGGCCATATCGCAGAATTGAAATCGAAACAGATGATGAAGAAAACGAGGCTGAAATTTCTTGTCAAAACGACGAGGACGATACAGAATCTGATGTCGAAAGTCCCTCTCGAGATAATTCGAATCCATGCATTGATTGTCCTTCACCTTCTTGGCCTCAAAGCTATAGGTATATGGTACCAAAATTTCAATTTTTTTTTTTTTTTTTTTTTAATTGAAATTTATGGACTGTAGGAATGTTGCATGATTGAGATTGGATGACGTATTCTATGATTACAATTTATTTTATTTCTTTACGGTGATTTACTTTTCAATTCATGATCTTGAGAGATATCTGCAAAATTAAACAATTATGATACAAACCAATCCCTCGGAATCTGCTGGCTACTCTCCTTAGTTTTTTTCGTTAATTCCTTTAATCATTATTGCCTTGTTTAAATTTGCCATTTGGCTTAATTAGTTGGCTGATTACTTAGGGATGGTATCACTGCATTAAAAGTGAACTCGTTTTCTAATACTATAAAAGCCAATCACAATGAACAATGTAAGGCAGTTGCATTCAGGACTGGGTAAAAAACCCGCCTAACAAAAAGATCGACTCGACCCAAACCAACTCATAAGTTTTGCGAATTGTGTCGGGCAGGATTGCAGGTTAAACATCCAACCCGAACCAATTCACATGTAAGATTTATACTTTTGTGGATTGATGTGTGCTTGTTGGATGATAGTAATATTTCATTTTGTTTGCTTGATTTGTGCTTGATGGATAACTGGAATGGATTTTTTTTTTCCTTCCTTTTTTTATTGTGTGTTTGATGATTTTTTATTGTTGGTTGTGTTTGATTACTAGTATGGAGTTTGGTGTTTTGGGTAAATAACAAGTTTGTTGTGCAAATCTCGAGTTTGAAGTTAGGTAGTCGAGGAAACTCTAGATTAGCACAACGAACTCGATATTTGATGCTATTGAGTTTGTTGTGCAAATCTCGCAGGCAAATAATGAGTTTGTTGTAAACTCGAGATTTTCACAGCGAACTTGATTGCCTAATTTCAAACTCGAGATTGCATGCCTACATACTCAATTTTTACATAGCAAATATGAGATTTGTTACCAGTAAACTCTAGAACTTTCATAGTAAATTCGATCTACATATTTGTTTTCATAATTAATTTTGGCCTAAGACCGAACCCATAATACAATCCAACTGATCCAAACCGGATTGGTTTGGATTGGGTTGGTTCGATTTTTGCAGTAGGATTAGTCGGTTTGGGCATCAATTCACCAAACTAACTTAACAGTTTTGGCGTCGGTTTTTAACCCGTTGAAATTGCAATGCCCAGGAAGTCATTGGACATGTTCACAAGTGTTACACCACCCTCAGTCAGCTTCTTGAGAGGCAACTCCCTCTTGAGTTCATCAGGCAAAAGACAGCAGTCATCAGCAACCGAATCTTCCTTGAGTAGACCTCTTATATCTGCAACAAGCATAGACAAAGATATTCCCACCTCAACACTTCCTATAAAGTTATCTGACACTTCCGAATCAAGGTCATCTGTTAGCGAACTGCCACCATCTCAACAATGTTCATATTCTCAGTCTGTTCTTAATGGTAAGTTACCTTACTGCACAAATTGTGGAATTTGTAAAGCAAATTTGGAAACCAATTATATTGGTTTATTGAGAAAATAAGAGGGATAAACATCTTGTAATTGAGTAAGATTTCCATTTTCGGGAATATCTATTTCTCTGATCCGTCATCATCTGTCAAATGCAGCATTAAATGCTCTATGCGGCATAGGAATACTTTCGACTCCATATGCACTCAAAGAAGGAGGGTGGTTGAGTCTCATGCTTCTCTTTGTTTTTGGAATCATTACATGCTACACTGGAATCTTATTGAAGAAATGTTTAGACAGTTCCCCTCAACTTCAAACTTATCCAGATATCGGACAGGCTGCTTTTGGTTTAGCTGGTCGAATATGCATTGCTGTAAGTTAAATTCAAATATCGATTTACTTATTTTCACTTTTTGTTGGAGAGAATAATTACTTAGGAAGTAACACATTGGCTTTGTATTGCAGACAATTCTCTATGTTGAATTATATGTAAGTGCACTTCTCATTTGATTCTAGATTTTGATTAGTTTAGTTTTCCTCTTTTGGCCTGGACTAAGAAGTGCAAGATATTCTTTGTAGTCTTCGTGCGTGGAATACTTGATAATGATGAGTGATAATTTGTCGGCTTTTTTCCCAAATGCTCATATGGCAATTGCCGGACTTCATCTTAGCTCGTATCAACTCTGTGCCATTACTTCCACCCTTGTTATTCTTCCAACAGTTTGGCTCAGAAATCTCAGTTTGCTATCATATGTTTCAGGTACCGACTTTTTTTCTTTTACTTTTTTATGTATGATGATTAAGAAGCCATGGATTTGTTCTAATATTCTTGTACTATTTCAGTGGGTGGAGTAGTTACTTTGGTTGTCGTAGTGCTCTGCTTGTTATGGGTTGGGATTTCCGGTGACGTTGGATTCCATCCGGCTGGAAAAGCACTAAATTTTGCCAATCTGCCAGTTACAATTGGTTTGTATAGTTTCTGTTATGGTAGCCATTCAGTGTTCCCAAATATCTATTCCTCCATGAAGGAACCTTCAAGATTTAATTCTGTATTACTTATCAGGTGACTTTTGATTGATTTCTGCTGGAAATTTGTGTACTTGTTTTCGTGAAAAAATCACTAATTGACTTATTTTCAAATGCAGCTTTGTTGTTGCTGCCTTGACGTACACTGGTGTAGCGATATGCGGCTTCTCAATGTTCGGGGAAGCCATCAAACCTCAGTTCACATTAAATTTACCCACAAAAGTTGCTGCCTCTGAAATTGCTAGATGGAGTGTGGTAAGAAGGAACGCTCTTTCTTGAGCCAGCAATCTCCATATTTACTTCGTATTTCATTTCATAGTATTATCTGTTGTTTCAGGTTGCCGCCCCAGTTACAAAGTTTGCCTTGACGATTACGCCTGTAGCATTATCGCTAGAAGAACTCTTACCTTCGGGTCAGAATAGATCTCATGGCATATCGATACTCATCAGAACAATTTTGGTTGTTTTGGTACTAATCGTGGCATTGGCAGTTCCATATTTTGGTAAGCATTTTTACGATATATAATCTTATAGTTGTTCAAGACTCAAGAGTCGGTCTTTCAAAAGGGAAATGCACATTTTCCCCAAGATGTTTCATTAAAAATGTAAATGCAGGATCTGTAACGGCCTTGATTGGATCCTTACTCGTGATGCTTGTGGTGAGTCATCTTCGTCCATATTTATCTCAGTCCAAAAATTTTCCATTTCATAGTGAATCATATACGTTATTGATTTATTTTGGTCGTTAATAAACAGTCTCTGATCTTGCCATGCGCTTGCTATATGAAAATACGCAGAGATAGGCTAACAAAACTTCAGGTAAATTTTCGTCTCTCCTTTCGCTTTTCTTTTCCTGTAATTTCAGAGAATATGAACTTGGCTAATTTCAATCTTTCTCTTAATTAGATTGCAGCCTGCACATTCATAATAGTTTTTGGATTATTTTGTGCTGTCATTGGCACGTACTCAGCTGTCACAAGTATGGCTATCTAATAGATGCGTCTGGAGATACAAACTTCAGCCGAGAACATTGTTAATTTCACAAATGTGGAAACTGGCACTAACAAGTGAAATTACTCATCTATTATCGAAGATCAAACGGAAATTCGACAGAAAGCTGTTAATGGCAATGTAAAAAATTCTTTAGCAGAAAGGGCACAAAAAGTGAGATTGTCTAAGAATGATGCATGTAAACAATTAATATAACATAGATTTGAGGTTCTAATGAATTCGAAAATACTATCTATAACATTAGCTGTTGTTTCTCGTGCCAAGCATTGTGTGATCATAAGATATTGCACAAAAGTTAAACCCATACGTGGTCAGAGACCTGGCTTCTCCCACTGCTTGGGAGTTTACGGTTTCATATTCTAGGCGTGTGTTGTATACAAGTGAATAATAAAATTTAAACTGTTGTATTAAATGTACATAACATATTTACGTACATATAATATGATTGGATCAAAATTTCTTCATCCAAAAGGAGGGAGGGGGGGGGGGGGGACTTTCCATTCTTTTTTTGTCACATTATCTATATGTAAACCATTATGTAATTGTTTATGTACAAGTAGCATTATTTAAATCGAAAAGAAAAAGAACAATAAAATCAATACACAATAATTTAAATGGTTCAGCAACCTGCCTACGTCCATCATACGACACCAATAAATCCACTAATTTTGAATAAGATTATCATAGGTTGTTTATATAGAACTTTAATCTCGAAATTACCCTTCCAATACCATACTAGCACGTTCCCTTCGCTCCATCAACTAGCCCCTAATATACAGACATATGAGCCACCTAATCAATAGCATGTTATAAACAAGAGAACTTGAAATCATCCACCTTGTTCACAATTTCATTTTCTTTAAACCTTGGAGGTGTGTTTAGAACTTAGAAGTTCGCATATGACCACAGTAGTTTGCGTGAATAAAAGCTAATTCTTCTATTATAGGGACTGTAAATTTATTTATCTTATATTTTATACACTTAAAGTTAGAATCATTTTTGTCGTCACACAAGATGAACCCGCCGTTGGTGGCGGCGATTTGGAACAAAGTAGAGTCAAAAATAATGGTGCTTTCTTATTATTCTCTTTACAATAATAGGTATATATAGTTACAATTACACAAGGAAAACGTATCTCTACTTTAGGTAAGAATATTGTTGTGCTTGTATATGGTAGGTTACCAACTTGGACAGAATATATATTGTTAACACTCCCCCTCAAGTTGGTGCATAGATGTCGCTCATTCCTAGCTTGTTGAGACCATCATTAAACGCTCGAGTAGACACGGCTTTGGTTAATAGATCAGCAAGCTGCTCTTGGGATGGAACATGTGGTATTTCAATAATCTTTGCCTCCAATTTTTCTTTGAGAAAATGCCCATCAACTTCAACATGCTTAGTTCGATCATGTTGAATTGGATTGTGGGCAATATCACAAGCTGCCTTGCTATCACAATATAGTTTCATCGGACTAGTGTGTTGAATGTGTAAATCCTCCAATAAGCTTTTGATCCACAATAACTCACATACTGCTTTAGCCATCCCTCTAAATTCGGATTCAGCACTAGATAGGGCAACTACAGCTTGCTTCTTGCTTCGCCAAGTAACTAGGTTTCCACCTACAAAAGTGAAGTATCCTGACGTGGATCGTCTATCTGTGATCGATCCAGCCCAATCTGCATCGGTATAGCCTTTGACATCCAAGTTATCTTTTTTTGCAAACATGATCCCTTTTCCTGGAGATGACTTCAAGTAACGTAAAATGCGTATCACTGCGTTTTCATGTTCTTTACTTGGTGAGTGCATGAATTAACTTACCACACTTAGGGCATATGCCAAATCAGGTCGAGTATGTGCGAGATACATCAATCTGCCAACTAGTCTCTGATATCGTTCTTTGTTTGTTGGAACTTGGTCTGGATGGATGCCTAGTTTCAGATTTTCCTCCATAGGGGTGCTAACTGGGTTGCATGCTGTCATACCAGTTTCGCTTAATAAGTCTAAGGCATATTTTCGTTGGGATAGAAAAATACCCTTATTTGACCTTGACACTTCAATTCCCAGAAAGTATTTCAATGGACCAAGATCCTTCATTTCGAATTTGCGGGCAAGGTAGTTCTGTAATGCATTCCTTTCTTCTGGATCATTTCCCGTTACTATCATATCATCGACGTACACAATAAGACATGTGATCCTTCCTTCATTATGCTTCAAGAATAGTGTATGGTCTGAATTACTCTGATTGTATCCAAAATTCTTCATTGATTTCGTGAATCTTCCAAACCATGCTCTAGGGGATTGCTTCAGACCATATAGTGCCTTTTTTAATTTGCAAACATGTTTGTCACCTTCTGACTTCATATTGCATCCCGGGGGCAATTCCATATATACTTCCTCTTGAAGATCTCCATGCAAGAATGCGTTCTTGACATCGAACTGATGTAATAGCCAGTCAAGATTCACTGCTAGGGATATCAAAATACGAACAGTATTAATTTTTGCTACTGGTGCAAATGTCTCCGTATAGTCAATCCCATACGTTTGAGTGTACCCCTTGGCGACGAGTCTTGCCTTGAATCGTTCAATACTTCCATCCGCCTTGTATTTAATTGTGAAGACCCACCTACATCCAACAGGTTTCTTCTCATCAGGCAGCTTAACAACTTCCCAAGTTGAGTTCTTTTGAAGGGACTTCATTTCCTCATTCATTGCTTCCTTCCACCTAGGGTCTCTCAGAGCCTCCTGCACGTTAGTAGGAATAGATACAGAAGATAATTGATTCACAAACGACTCATTTTCCTTTGACAATCTATGATAGGATACATGGTTGCTCATGGGGTACTTAGGTTTGGAACTAAGGTCAGGTTCATAATTTGCTCTAGGTATTCCTCTAGACGCTCGAATAGGTAATATTTTTTGAGGGGGTTTAGAATTTACCTGGTGATCGATGGGAGGATCATGATCGATGGGAGGATCAGTCCCAGAGAGCAATTGGTTATGTGGTACCTCATGAAGGGGGGAAGGAGATTGAGGTACTGGTAAGGTCTCTTCCATGTGATTCTGACAGTTCTCACCCCCTGATTCACCACTTTCATCCCTTGACTCTACTTCCTCCATGTGATTCTGAAAGTTTCCATCCCTTGACTCCGCTTCCTCTGGTTGTTCATTATTAGTGTCAGAGTCTAAGGGGAGAAAGTTGTCCTTTGTAATATCCAGGTTTGGAGCCAGAGTTTGCAATTCAGTTCGATTCTCCCCCTGAAGTGGAGACTCGGGGGCAGAATAGTACATTTCATGTTCGTGAAATACAACATCAAGAGTCACATACATCTTTCGAGAAGGAGGGTGATAGCAGCGGTATCCCTTCTGAAGTAGAGCATAGCCGACAAATACACATCGAAGAGCCCGGGGTTCCAACTTATTTCTCAAGGATTTAGGGAGGTGAACAAAGGCAACACATCCAAAAACTCGAGGAGATAGATTCGGAACAGTGGGGGCACTAATGGTTGAGTGGAGGACATGATAGGGGGTTCGAAATTGTAAAGAGCTGGAGGGTAGACGGTTAATGAGATATGCTGCAGCAATGGTAGCTTCCCCCCAATAACTAGTGGGCATATGAGCCCCAAATAAAGAGGCACGGACAACTTCAAGTAAGTGGCGATTTTTGCGTTCTGCAACTCCATTTTGTTGGGGAGAATATGCACAAGTTGTTTGGTGTGAAATACCGTGAACCTGTAGATACTGCTTTAAGTCATGATTAACAAATTCTCCACCATTATCAGTACGAAGAACCTGTATTTGAGATTGATACTGTGTGGCAAACATTTTATGAAATTTCTGAAATAAAGAACTAACTTCACTCTTTGACTTCATCAAACAAATCCAACTCATGCGTGTGCAATCATCAATAAAAGACACAAACCAACGAAAACCATTCAAGGAAGAGGTATTAGCTAGTCCCCATACATCCGAGTGAATCAACATAAAAGGCGTTGGACTTTTATTCAAACTCAATGGAAACGAAGTACGGTGATTTTTTGCTAGTTCACAAATGTCACATTTAAAATCTAAAACGTTTAACCAAGAAAACAATTTCGGAAATAATCGTTTTAAATATCCAAAAGAAACATGACCTAACTGTCTATGCAACAACCAAATTTCAGAAGTGATTTTGTCAGACTTATTTGCGGAGAAAACTTGAGCCAACTGACTTGAGCTTGCAGGCTTCAAATCTAGATAATAAAGCTTTCCCCTCCTAGTACCATAACCAATTGTCCTCCGAGTCCGGATATCCTTAAAAACACAAAAGGTAGGCCAAAAAATAACAATACAATGTAAGGCACAAGTTATTTGAGATACCGACAATAGGTTATAGTTAAGAGACGGTACAACTAAAACGGAATCAAGGTTTAAATTATTTGAAAGGGTGACTGAACACTTTCCAATCACAGATGAAGTATTTCCATTGGCTGTGGACACGATATGGTTAGAAGAGGGTTTTAAAAAACGATCATGGTGACTGTCAAAGGTCATGTGATCGGTGGCTCCCGAATCAACTATCCACGTACTACTACTACGTGCAGAGATATGTAAGGCCTTACCTGAGTTACCTGAGGTGGCGATCAAGGCTGAAGCGTCTACAGAAGTGTCGCTGGACGGTTTGGCTATGTTGGCAGCAGCTTGGTAGTTCGACTTGTAGTTGCGTTTTCGCGGTGCCTTGGTCGGATCCCACCAGTCTGGATACCCAATTAGATCATAGCACCGTGCTTTGGAGTGGCCTGTCTCACCACAGTGAGTGCACAGGCGTTCGGGCTTGGAGGACTTCTTCTGATCATACTCAATTCTGGCAGCAAGTTTGCATGGCTGTGGCTTGGCTCGGTGGACCAGCAGTGCAGAGGAGTCTGAATTATCAGGTTCTCCATTCAAGGTGGCTCGGCGTACAGCATCTTTACGTACATAGGCATAAGCTTCTTCAAGGTCAGCTGGTGGGTCCTTTCGAAGGACTTCACCACGGACCTGTTCGAACTCAGTATCCAGCCCGCCAAGGAAGATATGCACCCGCAAGCGTTCAACTGACTTTTTATATGCTATAATGTCATCAGGATCCTTCATATTAACCTTGTCTCGATGGTCTAGTTCCTGAAAAATTTCAACTAGTTCTCCGTAATAGATGGACAGGGGACGACCACCTTGTTTGGAGGAGAAAGCTCGCTGATTTAGTGCAAAGATCTGCGTGTCATCTGAGCCATCATAGAACGCTTTGGCAAGAGCATTCCAGATTTCCCGTGCAGTGCGTAGGCGTAAGTAGCGCTTCATGATTTCCCGGCGACATAGAAGTAAGCAACCAACCTTTAACCTTTTGATTTTCGGCATACCATTTGGCATGTGGGATCCGTTTCCTTTGGTGGGTCTGTCTTACCCAGAATGTATTCGAGTTTTTCACGCCCTGCGATTTGCATCTCCAATATTTGTGACCATACGTCGTAGTTGGATTCGGTTAGAATAATACCAGCATGGAAGCCAGAATTTTCGGATTGTATGTGAATTATTGGGGCAGATGATTCAGAAGAAGCAGACTTGGGCTGTTCGTGAGCCATGTATGTTCGGTGGTGGTGGATGATTCAGAGGATGAACCTTGCTCTGATACCAAGTCAAAAATAATGGTGCTTTCTTATTATTCTCTTTACAATAATAGGTATATATAGTTACAATTACACAAGGAAAACGTATCTCTACTTTAGGTAAGAATATTGTTGTGCTTGTATATGGTAGGTTACCAACTTGGACAGAATATATATTGTTAACAAGTAGAAGGGAGTATTTATAAGTTTTTGGACAAAAGTAGAATATTTTTAAAGAATTATAACAGAAGGTTCGTGCAGCAAGCAACAAATGGAAAACAAATTTTCTCGTTGCTTGAGAAGAGTGCCTTGATTTGGTGAACTGGTTTCTTCAATATTTGGAGAGCTAAATAGTGAAAACGCCATAGCCACCAACTTGAAATCCTCCAGTCTGTCTTCTTTATCGTGTCGTTTCAGAAATTTTAATTGCATATATGCTCTAAATCAGGTCATTTTCAGCACAAATTCTTCATGGACAGCTCTTGTTTTGATTTGCTTTATCATCAAGCCTAACACTTGGAATTTTCAAAAGTATGATGTTGTTTTCCAATTCTCGATCAGTTAGAGTAGTGAAAATGACCTGATTCTGCTACGTCGAATGACTGCAAATCAAGACATCATTGCCAGAATAATTTATGTAAATTAGTAGATACTCCAACTCATGGTTAACTTTCATTTAAGGTTTAAAATGTATAATTGGGGGTTAAAAGGGGTTGGTTCAGCCATTAGACGGGGCTCACACAAGCGATAGAGCATGCGGTTTAATTCAATTCGAAGCGAAGAACCTTACTACGTCTTGACATATCGCGAATCCTCTTAAAAGAGAGGGGAGCCTTTGGGAAAGCGAACACAAGTGGTGCATGACTATCCTCATCTCGTGTCATAAGGTGTTGGGTTAAGTCCTGTCCAAGCTCGTGTTTCTCTCGCAAAACATGATCAAAAAGAAACACACGCACGCGTAAAAGATTTATAGTTATTTTCGTCCACCTTCATAAGGCAGTTTTTTCTTATAACTACAATGAGTATGCGACGAGCTCATGCTTCTCGCACACTAAAAAAAAAAAAAATCAATCTTAAAAAACTTTTATATAGTTGTTAAATGGTAATCCTTCATCGACTAAATATAAAAACATTAACTAATATGTTAGGGTTTAAACTATTTCTCTTTAAAAAGTTGATCTTTAAGAGAAGCTAAAAATTTTATAGTATAAAAGCTCATTAAGCTCAAACAAGTAATTCGATTCATCTAAAACTCAACCAAGCACTTGAATTTCAATATTGATATCTGCAAACATGTTAATATCTTGGTGAACGTGTTAAATGGTATGCATCAACATATAAGGACGTGTGTGACTTCCTTTTATGATCAATTTTTTGCATTACTGATGCCATTCCAAAAACAAGAGATGATCATTACAAGTAAACTTAACAGATTACTATATGAAAAACAATGCATGCTTTGAACAATAAGGCCCTGTTTGGTAAAAATTCATTAAAACTCATTTTTAACTGCATATTCTTCCAATATAAAAATTTTACATGTAAATCCGTGACTTTTTCCTAGTTTTTAGATACGTATTCTCTAAAAAAAATAAAAATCAATTTTAAAAATCCAACATCAGACATGCACTGAATAATTTTTGGAAGGAAAAAAGTTCATCATATTATGAAGGTAAATGCAAGGAGTCAATGGACTTGCCATCTTTAAAAGCCATGATGAATTCCAGGTTGCTTGGAAAACATAACATAGGTTATACAGTAGATTGTCTTTGACCGCACTCTGATGTTATTTTCCAACCACAGTCGGCCCAATTTAATATTTTATAAATATAATTAATAAATTCAAATAATTACTTTCCTCTTTAAACATATCACATTCATCACCTAATCAACCAAATTCTCACTATAAAATCTCAATGGCTTTTTTCAATACAACAAGAGAAAGAATTAAGAAAGACAAAAAAATATGAGTTCCTCTGCATTTGGAATGCTGTCTGCTATTGGATTCTTCTTTACATTGATGTCTTTGTGCATTGTTCCTCAGTATGCACAAGGCATAACGAGGCATTATGAATTCAATGTAATTTTTCCCTATTTAAATCTATGTTTACTCAATGATTCGATTCATTTCTTATCATGTTTTCTTCAATCTTTTGTAGATCAAGATGCAAAATGTGACGCGCTTGTGCCACAAGAAGAGCATGGTGACTGTAAACGGGAAATATCCTGGACCTCGAGTTGTGGCAAGGGAGGGAGACCGTCTAGTTATAAATGTCACGAACCATGTTTCGAGCAACATCACCATCCATTGGTATAAATTTCATATACTTTTTCCCTTTACAATTAGGTCCTGAGTTTTTATTAGAAAAATCAAAATCAGCAACTTTGATGGGCTACAACATTATTGTAGGCATGGCATTCGACAGCTTCGTAGTGGATGGGCCGATGGACCGGCATATATTACACAATGTCCCATACAAACAGGACAAAGCTATGTGTATAACTTTACCGTTGTAGGGCAAAGGGGAACTCTTTGGTGGCATGCACATATTTCATGGCTAAGATCAACTGTCTATGGCCCTCTAATCATTCTTCCCAAGCATAATGTGCCTTATCCATTCGAGAAACCCTACAAGGAAGTCCCTGTCATATTTGGTACGTAAGAACACTAACGAAGAAAAAGTAGATATTGTCTATTATAGCGTTCGATTTAATCTAGTAATCAAGGTCAAGAACAACAAATTGTACTATTCGATATGCAGGAGAATGGTTCAATGCTGATCCCGAGGCCATCATTCGGCAAGCTTTACAGACAGGAGGGGGTCCAAATGTCTCTGATGCCTATACCATCAATGGACTTCCAGGACCATTGTATAATTGCTCGGCCAAAGGTATAAAATTCAACTTTTTATTTGTAGAAACTAATTGTTTTTTTTTTTTTAATAATTACTTAATATGCTATGACTGGTTTGTGACAGATACATTCAAGTTGAAGGTTAAGCCCGGAAAGACTTATCTTCTTCGAATAATCAACGCTGCACTAAATGACGAACTTTTCTTCAATATTGCTAACCATACTCTCACAGTTGTTGATGTCGATGCAATTTATGTTAAACCTTTTGAAACCAATACAATACTTATTACCCCCGGACAAACCACTAATGTTCTTCTTAAAACCAAGCCTAATTTTCCAAGCGCTGCGTTTTTCATGACTGCAAGACCATATGTTACTGGACAAGGCACTTTTGATAATTCTTCTGTTGCTGGTATTCTAGAATATGAATTTCCATCCCCTCATTTGAAGAATCTCCCTCTCTTCAAGCCAACTCTGCCGCCTCTAAATGACACTTCATTCGCCACCAATTTTACGAAAAAATTACGTAGTTTAGCTAGTCCCCAATTCCCCGCTAATGTCCCAAAGAAAGTCGATAGACATTTCTTTTTCACAGTAGGCCTAGGGACAAATCCTTGTGACCATAAAAACCAGACCTGTCAAGGACCAAACGGGACCAAATTCGCGGCATCTGTTAATAATATTTCTTTCACTCAACCAACAACAGCCCTTCTCCAGGCTCATTACTTTGGCAAATCTAATGGTGTTTATAGCCCTGATTTTCCAATCAATCCATTTCATTGGTTTAACTACACGGGAAACCCTCCAAACAATACCATGGTGAGCAATGGGACGACAAAAGTTATGGTCTTGCCTTTCAATACTAGTGTTGAGCTTGTTGTGCAGGACACTAGCATTCTTGGTGCTGAGAGCCATCCTCTCCATCTCCATGGTTTCAATTTCTTCGTCGTTGGCCAAGGATTCGGTAATTATGATCCACAAAAGGACCCTAAAAACTTCAACCTCGTCGATCCTATTGAGAGGAACACAGTTGGCGTGCCCTCGGGTGGATGGGTTGCCATTCGTTTTTTAGCTGATAATCCTGGTAGGTAAAATGTGCAAATTGGTACATAATCACTATTTCCCTCTTGGGGGAAATTTTTGTTTGATTTGTTTCGATTTAATCAGTAACGAAGATTGCAAAAATTGTGTGTTAATAGGTGTATGGTTCATGCATTGTCATTTGGAAGTTCATACAAGCTGGGGACTGAAAATGGCATGGCTTGTCTTGGATGGAAAACTTCCAAATCAAAAGCTCCTTCCTCCACCAGCAGATCTTCCCAAATGCTGATCTTGATCTTCATTTTTACTTCCCAACGAAGAACTGAAGTTTTCGGTTTTCTTGAGCAGACTGAAATTTCCCAGTTTTTGGCATAGGCTTCAGTTATTTCTTTAAATATGAGTTTGTATTTCTTGTTCGTTGGGTTGTATTTTGTAATATCGTTAAGAGTTCAATAATCTATCTAATTATCCATGACAATAGTGGTACTCATTTTTTATTATTTTCTTAACATCTGGTGCTTTCAATTCTATGCTAAGTATTGATGACATGACACACCAATATTATTGATGAAAAATTTCATGATAGGCCGTGATAATTAAATGATCTGCACATAAATTAAATATCGCTACATAGGAGATCGTTGATCATCGAATGAAAGTTTATCTAAATATTCAAATTAGAAAAAATAAAATAAAATAAAAAATCATAAAAGCATATCATTCGTCACATTAGCAACCGCACATTAGAGATCACAAGATACTAATACATGTCACATGTACTTAAAATTGAGGCATTCACAACTATACAATAGATGTCACGTGATATTAATATGGGTCACATGAAAGTTTTCTACCAAACATCATCATAGATATAGAACCACATGATAAGCGGAGAAAAGAGTTGCATGTCAGAGATGTCAAAATAATACCGATTTAACACTCTTGATTAGAAGCCTTCATCTTCGATTTGTCGGGGTGGTCGTGGTCGAAGCTTCTGTTAACTACCATTGATGTATTGGATTGAGGTTTATGGTGGTAGGCTACATCAAAGATTACATCTTCATGGATTTTCTTGGATAAGATTCCCATTCTGAATTGGGAATATCTTTAGGAATGTAAATGAGGGATGTGTGGTCAATGGGAATCTATATCACATAACAATAAAAAGAGAATAATTACTTTTTTTTAATAAAAATGGGTACAAATTAAATTTCTTTATTGACCTGATTTCCAAATATAGAAAGATAAAGTCGTAGTTCTTCCTAATTTTCTCTTAAAAAATTGGTACGAATTTAATAAAGAAACTTTATTTATGACCTATGCCTTCTCACAGCTTCACTTCTCAGGAACTATAGAATTGGATGGCTCTGTACTACCAACCGGTGGTCCAATCTATTCAAACATGAACTAACTATGAAAATGACTAAAATTTTTTATCAGTATTCAAAATAAAGAGTTTCACAAAAATGTATTAATAGGAAATGTGTGGTTAAAAAATAAGAAAAAATTTTATATTTACGTGTAATAATATTTTATTGAAAAATGTTTTATTGAAATGATGTCAAATCATTATTGTAGAATGTATTTTTTGAAAAGAATTGGACTCAAACATGGGCTGAATAATACGCGGTGATATTATTAATCAATCATATCAAACATTGGAACTAGACCTTATTCATGTAGTAGTTGTTGGTTAATTTTGTGTATAGTGACGCCAAGAACCAGAATATATTTGTAATATCTCTTACCGACAAATAGACAGAGTGACGGCAAGGAAAACCTGAAACGGAATTATCAATATGCAAAGTTGAGGCAAGTGCTGAACACTTTGTCTTTAAGTCGAATTTGCCCCGCAACGATACCTACGGTTTACGGCAATCAACTCCTAAAATACAACGACTACCACTTGTGTTTGTAGCACTTCAAACACAAGCACATTGAACCAAAATAAAAACTTTTGTACTCCAAAATGAAATGAAAAGAAAATCAGAATTTATACAACAAGAATGCAAGAATTTGATTCAAAAGAAGAAGAGAAAATAATATTTATGTTTGCATATCATTGGTGTGTAGAATAGGATGTCCCTAAGGTATATAGAGGATGAAGAGTTGGGAATGAAGTGGTGTGGATCCAAATCGTGCAACACTTCAAAAGAACGTGATACTGTAATATCGCTCGCTCTCCGTCAAGCTCGACGTCGCTCGAGCGACACCTTCGCTCTAGCGAAAGCATATGTCGATAGTGTTATTCAGTTTTCCTCTAAAATTTCTTCTAAACTTGGACTGCAATTTCTCATTTACCTGAAATTGGTTTCGACATGCTAAATATACACAAAAATTCCATTTCGGAGGTCCGAAGCGGCGAAACAACAACCTATTTTGCCTAAACAAATCGGGTCTAAAAATATGGCCAAAATTAAGTCACACTTAAATGATGTTCTCGAATTATTAAACCAACTTGAAATTTTGGCCGAAATTAAGTCACACTTAACTGATGTTCTCGAATTATTAAACTAATTTCCAACAATAGTAAACTCGAAGAAGTTACGTGTTGTTGTGCAAACTGTAAACTGTAAAAATTGAAAAGAAGAAGAATAATAACATCGACATACACTTGCTTGAGTGGTTTGATAATGTGCTTAAGTCATTTGTTGTATGGCACAAATAATCCACTCACATGGTTATTTGAGCCCCATTTTCTTGTCAAAAATGCATTTTAAAATAGTGATTGACGTAAAATGTGTAATTAAAAAAAATAAGAAATTTGTTTGAATTTGTGTGTAATATTATTTTATTTAAGGTTGTAAGCAAAAATCGTCAAACCGGAAAACCAAACTGAAACCGCATTTTGGAAACCGTCGGTTTGGTGCCACGTGGACCCGTCAACGAAATAGTTTTGAACCAAATCAAACCGGTCAAAAACGATTTGGTTTAGGTTTGAGAAATCTTATTGTGGTTTAAAACCAAACCGGACCAGCAAAAAAATATATAAAAATTTAAAAAATTAAAAAAAAATTTAAATTGTAACTTGTAAGACTTTTGTGTTGGGCTTTTTATTTATTTTTAAATGAGACTCATATATTCTATAGGCTCTTAAACTGAAAGTCTGAAACGATTCATCAAACAATCCTACGTTGTATTTCATATAAATTACTATCACCAAACAATCATCAACTTATATAAACTGCATAGTACTCCAATGATTAAGCAAATTTCAATCAAAATCAAAATCCTACATTGAATTGGGCATCCTTTAAAAAATTATTGCAACTTTTGATTTTGTCGATTATAATTTGTAGAAATCTAGATGAAAAGTTTTGATCGGATCAACTATGTAATCAAAATGAAAATAAAATAAAGATTTCGGATCTTAAAAATGAAATTATATATTGTAAATAAATTTATTTAAGAATAGATTTACCCAATATTCTAATTTGGCTTGAGAATCGGTTAATTAAAGAATTATAAGAATAAAGAATAAATGAGAAAAAGAAAAGTGTTGGGGTCTAAAATGAAGAAAGAACCCTATTATTTTTTTATAAAAGTGATTGGAGATTGAATCATATATTTTACCAAATTAATAAAAAAAAATCATATGAAAACAGTCTGGTTCCCATACTAGAACCGGGTACTGGCCAGGAATCGATTGGTTCTTAATAATTTGTCCCAAAATCAAATTATTTTTTAGAAAATCCGAAACAGAATCGACCGGTTCTAAATGGTTCCGGTCTGATTCCACCTGTTTTAGAAAAAAATGCTCACTCATAAATTAATGGCATAAAAGTAGACAGTAAAAAAAAATATGGCGAAATCAGCAGTTTAAAATTGGACAACAGGCAAAAGAAATATACGATGATACCGGCGGTTTAAAATCGGACCAAATCGTTAGGTTTTGGTTTGAGTTTTTTTCGAACCGTTCAAAATGGTTTGGTTTAGATTTGAATTTTTCTCAAACCAGTATAAATGGTTTGGTTTGAAAATCTGTCAAAAATCGGACCACTTACACTCCTAATTTTATTGAAAAATGTGTGGTTGAAAATAAGAGAGTGAAAAATATATTTTAAAAATAATGAAAACCAAACAAAGCTTAACACGCGCGCGTGTGTGTGAGAGAGAGAGAGAGATTGGTGGAAAAAAAGTACTACAAGGATCATGGTCAAAGACTCAAAAATCAAAATCATGAGTAATAAATAAACAATTAATAAAAGAAATTTATAAACAAAAGGAAAAAACAAGAATGACAACTTCTAGATAAAACGTCAACAAAACAAAGGTCAGAAAAAAGTTGTCTTGGGTTAATGAAGATGACTCCAAACGCATTTAAGTAACCTTAATCCCCCACCACCGGTCGGTTCACCGCATGCTTATTAGAAAGTAGAACCTCGAGAAAACACACCCCTCTCTCTGAATACAAATACCAAAATTTTCCACCACCACCACCACTACCGGAGTCGCCGCCGTAACTTCATCTAACGCAGGTTCCTTCACCACCACTCTTTCAGGAAACAGTAGAATTCGGAAATAAAATAAAAATTGAAAAATGGCTCGTGGGTTCAAATTCTCATTTCATGTCACTCTGGTTACAGCGGCCATTATCTACATCTACTTGTCGACGGTGTTTGTGTTCATAGACCAGTGGTTCGGACTTGGGTCCTCGCCTGGCATGATGAATGTCGCGGCTTTCACATTTTTGGCAGTCATGTGCATCTATAGCTACTGGCTTGCCGTCTTTACTGATCCGGGTCGGGTCCCTGTCTCCTTCGCGCCCGACATCGAGGGCTCTGAAAAACAGATCCAGGAGATCAAGCGCAAGGTCCCCTTTTTTTTTCTAATTGATTTTTCAAGCTTGCGTACACTTGCATGTGTGTGTAAATGTATATTTCTTGATTTTCAAAATATCTCCTTAAATGCATTTCTATATGTAGATATTATGTTGTAATGATCTATTTCAGGTTAAGTTTGGATTGTATGAAAATTTTAAGTTCTTATTTCTTATATTTATCTTGATGATAGACTTGTGAGTTTTTTTGTAAATTTACATAATCGAATTTCTTGCTCATTTAATACAAGTATTTTTCTTTTAATGCTTGTGAAATGGTTTCTATTTTCTTTCCTTTTTTGATGATTAGTCGGGTTTTTAACTTTTTAAATTTTGACAACGCAGTTCATGACCTGGATTATTTATCCCCAATTTAGTAGCTTTCACCAATGGTTATATACTTCTTGATCTGCAAAGATCAGCTAAAAATCTTGAAAAGGAATAAATTTATGGAAATTCCGCAGACCATCATGCTGCTGCTTTTGATTGTTAATTTTTGTATGTCTTCATTAATGGTTGATTGGCTTGCTATTAGATTCTGTTCCATTTGAAACAGACCATCTTGCTGCTGCTTTTGATTGTTAATTTTTATATGTCTTCATTAATGGTTGATTGGCTTGCTTTTAGACTCAGTTCCATATGAACCAGACCATGCTCGGAGTCGGAGGAGTAATGCTATTCACTAGTTGGCAATGAACCCTTGATTTATTGTCCAGTGAATTTGTGATGCATTTAATTCATTGGATAATGGGAGTATGGGACCCACAACCACCTAGGCTGGTGATCATTAATAGCATTATTCCACTTAGAGATGTATTAACGACGATTTGTGTTGAATCTTCTATTCTTTTAAGTTTTAAGGAAGATATAAATGAATTTTGGCCTATAAAACATCGGTATAATGAGAAAAAACAACACCATTATGTCAAGAAGTCTTGCAGGATGTTTCTGTTGCTATGCAGTTTTTGGATTTTCTGGTCAATGAAGAGCAACTATTTTAAAGCAATGTATAGTAAATCGGAATGCTGCAAGTGGCTGATATGCAATGCCCATCTTTTAGGGTTGTAACTTGTAAGTGAGATGAGCCGCCTTACAAGCTTTTCACGAGTCTGTGTTGTTGAGTTGAGCTGACTTGGATACTCAACAAATACTAGGTCAAGCCTTAATGTAGTGCTAGGAAGTGTGCACGCCTGCTCACTAGTTTCTAATTATTCATTTCATCATCCTACCACATTAGATATTTAATTATATCAGGTCTCATTGTTAATTGTTTTATGCTTATAATTAAATTCTTAGCATTTTTCTTTTTACTAAAATTGAAGCAAAATTACTACAGGCTTCATGCTTGAGCTTGAGCTTTTATTTTTTTATAATCAAGCCGAACATGATCCTTAAAAGTTAAAGCTCAATGTAGCGCTACTAAGTGCGCGAGCCGGCTCACAAGTTTTAATTATTCTTTTCATCATACTGCCGTGTTAGATATTTAATTATATTAGGTTAAGTTATTAGTTGTTTAATGCTTATAATTAAATTTAACATTTATTTTTATTACTAAAAGTGAAGCAAAATTAGTAAAAGCTTCACGCTTATGCTTGAGCTTGCATTTCTATAATCAAGCTGAACTTGATCCTTAAAATTTAAAGACCGATTGAGCTCAAGGCCAGCTCAATTCTTGGATAGTGTGTGCTATAAATTATCTCTCAGAAGGTTAATTTTATTGGTACTTAGACTGTGATCTTATTAGTAGCTTTCTGGTAGGTCTAATTTTTTTTTTTTTTTTTTTTTTAAGGTCATGATAAGCTGTGATATGAATCAATCTTTTGATGTGGTGGATATGACATAGTTTGATATCCTTGCTCCTTTAATCTCTGTGTGATTTTCCGCATTTACCATTCCTGGTCAATCTATGCTGGTTTCTTTTTTTTTCCTGGAAAGCTTAACAATTAACATAGTCACACAATTGATTTCACGTGGTATATTGGTTTTCTCTGCCATTAGCAATACCAATCTGGCAATCTTGGCAATTGATCTTGCATTTCTTTTACAAATTGGTTTATGTCAAGTTTGACTGCTTTAATGTTATGCCATTAAGTATTTCTTGAGAGTTGAGACAACCCAGATGAAGCAAGGGCTCATAGCTTACTGTTTGGCCCTTGCCAAACTAACCTAAAGTAGGATGAAATAAACTGTCCTGAAAAGATAAACTTTAGACCTATGTGAAAATTATCACAACATCAGCAGTGACAAAATTTTATTTTTATAAGAATATCTTACATTTGCACATTCTAGACAGCTGGAAAAAAACTCAAATTAACAGAACAGAGACAGACATTACGCTCTCAGAGCTTCATGATTTACCATATGTCATGCTGGTGAAAAGTTGCATCACTGATGAAAGACTATTCCAAACCAAGAGCAGCCCATGCAGGATGACTTGGCATATTAATGTTATTTTTCTCTATCTAGTTTCTTTCCGCCAACTAAACTCTATTTGTATTTGTCTTGAAAGAATGAAGATTTGATACTATTCATTTTTATCACACTATTACCAGAAGCATATGAATTAAAACTTGTTTGGCACAGATATTTCCAAGGAAAAATGATTTTTTTTTTGGAGAATGTGTGGTAAAAAGTAGGGAAAAGTTGCGAATCCCATAGAATGTGTGGTTGAAAATGATTTTAAAACAATCTTTTACAAACAAGCCTTTAAATGGAAGAAAACCTTGTGTGATTTACATTTTTTATTTTCTTTGAGAATGGGCTAAGGGGTCAGAAAATGAGAATGACAAGTCATTTGATCATGATATTTTTATCTTCAAGCTGAAGATTGGGCTTCATATGGGCCTGAATCTTTTTTATGAATTATTTTGCAGGGTGGGGACTTGAGATTCTGCCAGAAGTGTTCTCAGTGTAAACCTCCACGTGCCCATCATTGCCGTATATGTAATAGATGTGTCTTGAGAATGGTATGCCTGATTTAAGTTACTGTTCACTTGTTTTCTTGAATCTTCTCAATAATGTGTTAAAGTTCTGCCTCTTGATGTAAGGATCACCATTGCGTGTGGATGAATAATTGCGTAGGCCATGCAAACTACAAGGTCTTCTTTGTTTTCATTTTTTATGCAGTTGTAGCATGTATATACTCCCTGGTATGCTTTTACATCCCTCTGTTTATATTTTAATTCCTTTTCTTATGGGCCTTGTCCCTTCCATGTTACGTTGTTTTCGTTTGACATGTAATCGGAAATCACACAAACGATCTTTTTTGAAAGACCAATTTAAAACAGCCAAACAACTTTTTATTTAAACTGGTGGCTTCTGTAATTTCAGGCTTTGCTTATTGGTAGTCTAGCAGTTGATTCTGAGGATGATATGGAAGACTCTTTCAGAACTGTATATGTAATTTCTCCTGCAATTTGTGATTATATCCTTTTCTATTGTTTTGTCACTAAACAATTTCATGTCCCAGGTCATTTCAGGGATATTGTTAGCCCCGTTAAGCTTGGCATTGGGGTTTTTCGTGGGTTGGCATATTTATCTTATTTTAAAGAACAAGACTACAATTGAGGTATGTTGCATTGACCATGGTAACTTGGTGATAAACAATCAAATAGCTTCAAGTGAATTGACTTTTTGTTCTCCAATCTGACAGTATCATGAAGGTGTAAGAGCTATGTGGCTTGCCAAAAAAGGAGGGCATCTCTATTCACATCCTTATGATATCGGTGCATATGAGAATTTGATATCCGTAAGTTCTCTCTTTCTCCAATGATTTTGTGTCACTTTGTTTTCCTGATAATCTTCTGAAAAATTTATAAAGCCTTAGTATGGCACATAATTTGGTTGACAAAGTTCTGTGTGGATATGGATTTTTGACAACACGCAATTAATTATTCCTAGATGAGGTGGGTTCTATATACAACCTGATGCAAACGGATGTCATTTCTTGAATGTGCTTATGTTGAACTTCGAAATCTACTCTGTTTCTTGACTTTGTTTTGCTTGATGCTACAGATTCTTGGTCCAAAATTTTCTTTTCTGGGTTTGCCCCACATCTCAACATGTTGATTCTGGCCTTCACTTTCAGACAAAATATGATAAACTTGTTGGAACATCGGCTGAGGAGTAAATCTGTTTTTCTCTGTTCTGACCTGTCCACTAAAATGTCAAAAGCTCCAGCTGCAGTTTTAAAAAAAAAAATGCATTTCCTGCTCTTTTTATGTAAAACTTCTCATTACTGGTCAAGTATTTCGAATCTGAGGTGATAGAGGACTGGCACAACGGACATTTACGACTCATGAACAACCTAGTTGAAGGGGTCTTGAGCCTTAGGTTTAAGGTTGTGATTCTGAGAGAGCTTGGTTTCATTTCTCTCCTCTCCTGTCAGCTTGTGGCATGTGAGAGCTGGAGTCCCTGGGATTTTTCTTAAGAATCCAGGCGAGATGGGTTCTTCATTAAAAATTTTGTTGAAGAGGTTACTGACAGACTCGAGTACAAAAAAGAAATAGGATCCTCAGACTCTGTAAGCTTGTAACTTTCAGAAATTATCAATGCTATACTGTGGTGATATACTTTCCTTTCCATTACATGTATAATAACAGTATTGGCTTGTTTGGTAAGTCGTACTCTAATTATACTATTGATTATTCGTGTTTTATACTGCTTAGCCGATTCTGTGTTTTTCGGGGCCTGAGGCGAACTCCAAAAATTAGGTCCCCCAAAATCAGTGTAAACGCAAAATCCAACAATGTATTATGCAACATATTGCTAACCTAGAGCTCCATTCTCATATTTAGGAGACATGGTGTATGAGTTTATGTTTAATGTCCAATGATTAGCCTAGAAGACAATTACAAAATATCTCAATCATCTCACAATTAAAGTTTTCAATATAGTTACTATGTGCACATGTGCAATTGATCTTACAATAACCAATCATATAAGCCGATAAGGTTTCAAACATTTTCAATATATTCAATAACAAGTTAAGACAAGCTATCACTTACCTGAAAAGTAGAGTTCCAACGCCAATGGTGTATAAAAAGGTCAATTCCAATCTCGATGATTTTTGAAACATTTCCAAATACTAATATGAAAATTCAAAAAACCTTGATACGCTTTGATACTCTAATAGTAGCACATAATTCATCATCTCTTTCAAATTCTATACAGCAGCAATGAAAAAAAATTTTAAGACACAATATTGGTAAACCTTCAACAAGAGAGAGAGATCTCAAAAGAGAACATATGTACATTCTAAAACTTAAATATATTTAGTCTCCCCATTATTTAAGATTGGTGAAAAGAATACAATTAAATTCATATATTGTAATTTGTAAGATTTGAAGATAAGTCAGCAATGAAACAAAGAAAATCCAGCTTGTTCCAAGGAGTCATCAATGAAACAAAGAATTTTTAACCACACATTCTTCAATAAAATAATCTCAGCTACATTAGGACTTCCCCAATGCATCATTTTAATAAAAAAACCACAACTTCCAATGATAATTATTTTTTTGAACCCGTGCAGTAATTCAAATTCAAAATACCAAATAACTGTAATTGTGTGCTATAACACACAATAACCTCATTTCTGAAATGAAATTGGATATCACCAATGTAAGAAGGCAAGCTAGAACATTGTTCTACAACAAATGAACTAAAAATCAACACAAAAATTAGGAACCTACAAAGACAATCAACAACATAGTTCTACAATAAAAATCAGCAAAATAGTAGCACCAAAAAATATTAAAAATAAATAAAAATAAGCTCAATCTAATTAGCTCAAATGTATAATTTATACAAAACATAAAAAAAAAAAATGAATTGGAGATCTTGAATTGCTCTTAAATCCAGAAAACACCAGATTTTCAACCCCCTAAAACACTAGTGTCACTAAAGAAGACACCAGTTAACTACTTGTAGATAATATATCCTATTGGCACAACCACCAACCATAGACCACAGTCAGCAACCACCAGCCACCAACATCCCAATCGTCCCTTGATTTTTGCATTAACTAAGAGGAAAAATCTCCCCTTAGAGCTTCAAAGAGATGAGATGCAAAAGGAGGAAGTGAAAGACAAAGTAAACTCACAAAGATGCAAAGAGATGACGGAAATGACGCAGTTGCATGGTCGTCGGTCCGGTTGTAGTTGGAGGAGTCGTCGATCACGGCATCGACGTCTAGCAGAGCAAGATTGAAAATGAAAAGTGAAAATAGATTTTTCCTTCGTAATTTTTTTAAAAAAAGTTTGGGCAAAAAAAAAGGGCCCCCAGCGAGTTTGGGCTCCGCCTCACTACAGAACCGGCCCTGCTGCTTACCAAACATCGTGTTTTATAATGCTTACCAAACATACACCATAAGAACTTGAACGACATATAACATATAAAATAAGAGTCAAAGCAGGTACCATGTTCCTCGTTCTCACCCTGCTTCCCTACATGAGGTGGAAAATTCTTTCCCGAGCAACACAGGATGTGGTGGAGGCGGAAATTTTTTCCATCCGTAGTTTTATGTGTCGTTGTGCCTTGAAGTGTCGGTTTTTTTATTTCTCGCCATCAAAATAGGATTGGACATGTCAGGTTTCATCGAAGGATGATTATATTGACACCACAATTTTCTTATTTTTTTAATTTTTTACATTACTTTTCAATTGTACTAAAAATTCTCAATCTTTGTTCATTGTTTAATTTTTGTCCTCCAACTTTTTCTTCCTCACATTTCTGTGCTCAATATTTTTTTAATTAGCATAATCTCTAATGATAATTTCCATCTAAAAAGCTCATGAGGAATGCGTAAAAATATTTATTTACTCATTATTAAAATAAGCGAAAAATACAAAAGTATAATATAATATTTTCCCTTCATTTTAAAATGTGCTAGTAGAATATTTGAGGGTATACTACTGTTAGATGTGCTAATTAATTAAAGAATGATGATAAAAATGTGATACAAAATTAGAAATGTAAGTATGAAAATAAACAAAAATTGAAAATCTCTACTGCAATTAAGAGCCTGTTTGATACACATTATTTTGAAGAAAAAAAAATACATTTTTTTGGTTGATGTGATAGTGAATATGTGGTTGAAAAGGAAGGAAAAGTTATTGATGTGATGAAAAATATATGATTAAAAATAAGTAAAATAATAAAAATGAGAATGAGAATATGTACCAAACACTGAACATGGGTTTACTCTTTAATTATGACAATTACAATTTGGGAAAATTTCCTAAATCCTACTTTATGAATAGGGTATTTCCAAAATCAGAAATTAAGTTTCAAATTTTTAAAATCAGATATTCATTTAAAAAATATTTATAATTTATTCAATTAATTATATATTTTATTCATTAAACAAATTAAAGTCACATATTTACACAATTTGGTCACAGATTTAAAGTTTGGTCACAGATCGAAATTTATTAGGTCACAAATTTTTTTCGAAATCACGAATCGAAATTTATTAGGTCACAGATTTTTTTCAAGGTCACAAATCGAAATTTATTAGATCACAGATTTTTTTCAAGGTCACGGATCGAAATTTTAATAAGTCACAATTTATTTTCAAAGTCACATGTCAAAATTTATTAGGTCACAGATATTTTTCGAGGTCACAGATGTGAATTTTAATAAATCACAATTGGTCAGATTTATTATTGGTCACAGATTAGCCAATTTAGTGGTCACAGTTAACCAAATAATCTGTGACCACCGCCCGACAACCCGTCGCCGCCTCGCCACCATCACGACCAACCAAAAAAGTCTCAAACCTACATCGTCACCGCTGTGGCCACCAAAAACTGCAAACCTACACCACCATCTACAGATCACAAAAGCACTAGCGATTGCTGCACAACATCATCACCACAACCATCGCCCTCACTACCAACAAACAACCCACAGAAAATCATCCACTCAAAAGATCAGACAACCATCCACACATTAGGCGCAGCATGTAGCAAAGCGCCACTCCATGCAGCGAGGAAGAACTAATCCACTACCTCTGCCACCAAAAAAGCCATAGCACCGCTACCACGACCACCGCCACCGCCAAAATAGCAACAACACCAAAACAGATCTGCCATCGCTAGCCACCACACAAACACCATCACCACTGCACAGCCGTTCAAGCAATGCTCGGAGGCGTTGCAATAAGCGCCCGTCGCCGCTCACAACGACGAGCTCAAACCACAAAACCACTGCACACCGGCCTCAACCTATCAGATCCGCCACTGGCAGCCAACACAAAACCATTGCACACCAAAACAGAGATCTCACCAGCGGCTTCGCGCGGCCTTGCCCGACGCTGCAAGCGGCACTGTGAACGGAGCTCACAGCGAAGTCGCCGAAGGAGTCACGACGAGCTCCACTGTCGTCTTTCGTCGACGGCATCCACGTGCGAGGTAGCGCCAGAGATGATAGAGACACATGGAGAGAGAGCGTGGCGGTTTGGATCTGTGATGTAGAGAGAGAGGATAGTTTGTGAAATGTGAAGAGAGAGAGAGAGGTAGATGAATGGATTAGGGTTTTTGACTTTTAAATAATTAATATAAAAAATTATAATATATATAATTTAACATCTTTCTGATTTCGGAAATTACAAACTTGATTTCGAAAATTACAAACTTTAAACCTGAATTAGAAAATGAGATCTCTAAAAGTAGGATGGAGTCTAATTTTCACTTACAATTTATCATCAAAGTAAGTCTCCCTAAATGGGCTAGGCTACAGACCCTAAACCAAGTTTGGGCTAATTTTATTAAGCCCACCAACAAAAGTCAAACTCAAAACCTTTTTTTTTTTAATGAAAGAATGATGATAAAAAAATCGATTAAAAATCGAAATATAAGTATGAAAATAAGTAAAAATTGAAAATCTCTACCACAATTAAGTCGTTAATTATGACGACAAATATTATGTTTGTACAGAATAGTTGATTATAGAAGCCTGCCAGAAGAGAGAGAACATGTGAGGCTCACCAAGAATAAAATATTACCAAAAATCACCCATCCTCCTGTTTGTGTGTTGTCGGTAGGAGTTATGTCCGTACAAATAGCACTGCTGTTATGACGATTACAATTTCTCATCAAAATAATTCTCTCTAATTGGGCTGGGCTACAGACACTAAACCAAGTTTGGGCTAATTTTATTAAGCCCACCAACAAAGGTCTCTATGATTAAGACTGTTAAGCAAAGTCGTGCGGCTTATCCATTGACAACAGAACAAATTACTTCAATTACTAAAGTACCCCCAATTAGAACCTCCGACTGTCCGACATTTTCTTTCTGTAGGCTAAATTTGTAAATTTAACTTCTGCATTCTTACTTACGTAGGATACCTCTGAAGAACTGTATCTATCTACGTGTACTTGATGAGGTTCATTACGCATATGGTTTAGGCTACAACTTTTTAATTGAAGGGTTTTGACTTTTGATTACTGTATTTATTATTAATCCATGTTCGGATTTTCCCCCGAATGATGTTGTCACGAATAGGGCGCGCTGTTTATCGTTCCCTCGCTCTTCAATCAATAAAGTGAGCTAGTAATGCTTCACTTCCATTATCTTTGAATGCTTTTTTTAAAGTTGTTTTTAGGAAAGTTCTGGATTAATTTTTGTTGGTTTCTTCTTGTGGTGCAGAATGTTGTGTCGGGTATGGAGTGAGATCGGCGAATTTAAACGAATTTGTTTTGGATAATGGGCACATTACACGCGGGGAAAGGGTGTTTGGGTTTGTGAGGAGCTATTTGACATCGATTAAAGCTAATAAAAATGTTGTGAATGGTGGAGTTTGGAAGAAATTCAACTCAGTTTTGGCAAAGCCGAGGCTTCGGAGTCTGTTTTCTAGTGAAGCGCCGAAGAAAGGAAGTGATGAAAATTGGCCACTTTTTTTGATCGCATTGTGGCTTGTATACTATCTTTTTATTTTTGTTTTGGTAATTTTTACTGTTCTGAAGGACTTTTGAAGTTTTACTGTGTTAATTTGGTTTTTTCATAGAGTGAGAATTATGACCCAAAGAACAAGAAAGAAATCCCGAAGGGGAACAATCAGAGGTCGGAAAGTAAAGGTACCATGCCGTACTATTTTGTGCAGTGATCACATCCTGTTGTTCTAGAGCTGTGTATTAATGTGCACGTTAAAGATAGGTTTCCACACAATTTGTTTTTGGGCTGTCAAGAAAATTGTAAAAGGAATTCAGTAAGGAAACAAGACCTGCTTGACAAGTCCCAAAATTTATCTTCAGTTTTTTTTTCCCCTCTCTTATGTGTTTAATAATTTGTATGCCCCTGCTATTGCTATTTGGTGTTGTCTTTCTCTACTATGTATTTCTCTGATGAGAAATCTATGTTTAAGTTTTTCTAAATGCATGACTTTATGTGTTTGCTGAGGACTCAAACATGGGTGAACAAGGAAACAACCTGAATGTCTCAAAGCAATTCCAAAATTTCCTTGCACCTTTGATTTTGATTGGATTTGCATTTACATTGATATCTTTGAATCCTCGTGACCAGAAGCAGGTCTGTTCCTCATCTAAACTTTCTTCATGCATTATACAGAAACCTGGTGACAATCTTCTTATTTTTTACTCAAAAGGAAATCCCTGCTCCCCTTCTCAGATGAAGCCTGAATAATGTGATATGCTGTTATGTTACATAGTTATGTAACTTACAGAAAATTTGGAAGGACTAATACATATTTTTACGCATTCAATCAAGTTATATCTGCCTGACTTGTTGCTCTATATAACAGGCTCCCCTCTACCATAAAAAAGTAAAAGACTGAAGTTATGGTTTTAAGACATTTGGTTTGTTTAAAGTTGGCTTTACCACCAATTGATGTTTATGATAATACTTACGCTATTTACAGATCAGGTTCACATTCTTCTTTGGCCACCTGAAACATGGACTTTGTCCTATCCCTAATTGTTAGTAGCTATCACAGGCAAAAGTAATGGTACCTTTTTAGTTGGTTTCCTTGTCAAAGAAGGATATGATATAGGTATTTAAAAACATGATAATATTCTTTGTACTTCATCGTAATGTTTACGTATGATCGGTGTTACAAGTTCCTCTGATAGGTTACTTCAATTATAGTGCTCCAATCATCATACATATTACCGACCAGTATCGTGGGAGCCTTTGGTTTCTTTTGTTCTATTCGTTGCCAATCTGCTTTTGCGTAAATCTAGCTGGGCTTTGTTTATTAAATTTAAATCCCCAATCCTATGGTTTTGCTGCTATGTATGTGTCCTACTGTCCTATGATAATTAGGAGTTTTCTTTTGAATCTTGTGCTTTTTGCGTCGTTCCTCTTATCTTGTTTTCTTAATCAATGACTAATATACTATTGTAATGTACAGATAAGTTTCCAAGAGTTCAAGAACAAGCTACTTGAACCTGGTCTTGTCGATCATATCGTCGTTTCTAAAAAATCTGTTGCAAAAGTTTACGTGAGTAGTTCGCCCCCGAATAACAATCAAACAAGCATTGATACCATCCGAGGTCCTATTGGTGATGCCATGGGTAGCAAAAATGTGAGCCACTATAAATTCTACTACACTATTGGAAGTGTTGAATCCTTTGAGGAGAAGCTGGAGGAAGTTCAGGAAGTGTTAGGAATAGATCCTCATAATTATGTCCCTGTGACACATATGCTTCCGAGATAAAAAATTTCCAAGAAGTCATGAAATTTGGTCCAACAATCTTGCTTCTAGGAATCCTTCTATTCATGGGACGTCAAATGGAAACTGGGTTAGGTGTTGGAGGTCCTGGTGGGAAAGGTGCTCATGGAATATTCAATATTGGAAAAATACAAGTCATGAAAATGGATAAAAATTCCAAGAATAAGGTCAGTACATTTTGTTGATTTTATTCACTTAAATTTGTGCTTATTAGATGGCCTTAGCTTTCTACCAATACCATCATTTGAATTTTGTTCATACTTAGAATTAACTTAATCATTTTATGTTTACATGGTTTTCTAGGTTTTCTTTAAAGATGTTGCTGGTTGTGATGAGGCAAAACAAGAAATAATGGAGTTCGTGCACTTTCTGAAAAACCCCAAAATGTTTGAGGAGCTGGGAGCCAAAATTCCGAAAGGTGCTCTTCTTGTGGGCCCTCCTGGGACTGGTAAAACTCTTCTTGCTAAAGCAACAGCTGGAGAGTCTGCTGTGCCTTTTCTCTCCATATCTGGGTCAGATTTCATGGAAATGTTTGTTGGAGTTGGGCCAGCCAGGGTTCAGAGCTTATTTCAAGAAGCAAGACAATGTGCACCAAGTATAATTTTTATTGATGAAATTGATGCAATCAGTCGAGCAAAAGGCCGTGTGGGGATTTTCTGGAGGTGATGATGAGCACGAAAGCACCTTGAGTCAGTTGCTTGTGGAAAGGGATGGATTTGGAACCACTTCTGGTGGTGTTGTACTTGCTGGCACAAATCAACCTGATATATTGGATAATGCTTCGTTAAGACCTGGTCGGTTTGATCGTCAGATTACCATTGATAAGCCTGATATTAGAGGCCGTGAGCAGATATTTCGCATCTATCTTGATAAGCTGAAACTTAAGCAAGAGCCATCATATTACTCCAAGCGGCTTGCTGCTCTGACTCCTGGATTTGCTGGAGCAGACATTGCTAATGTCTGTAATGAAGCAGCATTAATTGCTGCAAGGAGTTAGGATACATTAATAGCCGCTGAACATTTTGAGTCCACTATTGACCATGTGATTGGAGGTCTTGAAAAGAAGAACAAGGTATCCCACTTCTCCATCTGCTTATTATTTTTCTTACTTTCCTTTATTTATTTCGTTTTTTTTCTTTTTTTGCTTATATATTGAATAGAATATGGTATTTTCCCTTTCATTTTTTTCAAGCTTAGACACTTGATTTGTGGTTGTATAGTTAGTATAGATCCAGATTTTTTTTTTGAAATTAGCAAACTGATAACCAGAGTAATCAGACATTATCTCCCTGTCACGTACCTTCTTTTATGAATACGTGTCGAGGAATGTTGAAATTTGTGAATTGACTTGTCGCTACCAACATTCTCCTGTTTCTGTATCTATCAACTTTCTTCAAATTGGTTTTCATCAATTTTATTGAGTGCCTGATTTTCACAGAGAGGACATGGAATTTTGGATGGGGAGGATGAAGATATGACATTAATATAATACTGGCATGTAAGGAATCACTTCTCTTTTTTGTTCTGACAAATAATTTTTTTTTTTTAATTTGAAAAAATTATACTTCTTAGTTCTTACTGATGAATGTCTTAGCTTAGAATGGAATTTATTTAATGTGAAAATGGGGCTTCCTACTTAATTTTCTAGGATTTTACTCTCTAGACTTGTGCAGCCTGTGCTATAGGGTGTAAAAGTGAACTTATGAGATTAGAATAACATGGCTATGCTGCCTCTGCTCTGTGGCAGTTGTCTGTTTTCCCTTCATGTATCCATGTGTTTTCTTTTAGCATTACTGGATTATAAACTATATTTGTTATGTTATAGGCAAATTATTATATATTTTACATGGGAGTATGATGTACTGAAAAAGTCCAATAGAGTCTATGGTTTTAATGTTGACTTGATGAACATGAAGCCATTATTTTTTGCAGGTTATAAGCAAGGTGGAGCGAATAACTGTTGCTTACCACGAATCTGGTCATGCTGTTTCTGGTTGGTTTTTCGAACATGCCGAACCGTTGCTTAAAGTTTCGATTGTCCCTCGTGGCACTGCAGCCCTTGGTTTTGCTCAGTGTGTTCCAAATGAAAATCTTCTGATGACTAAAGAGCAGCTGTTTGATATGACATGCATGACTCTTGGTGGTCAAGCAGCTGAGCAGGTAAGTTCAGTTCTTCCTCTCTCTATTCACTGTAATGATCAAGTTGCGAGTCAATTGATTAGAAATTTGTAGCATGTTTGAGCCTCATTTTTTTGTGCAGAATACATTTTGGAATAGTAAATTGATGGATAATGTATGGTTAAAAAATAAAAAATAAAAGTTTTGGATTTGCGTGTAATATTATTTTATTGAAGAGTGTGTAGTTGAAAAGAACAGAAAGAAAAATGTATTTTGAAAAAAAAGGGAATCAAACAAGGGCTTATTGATAATTTGACATATAGACGTACTGGAGAATTGTGTGCGCATTTTTTTATTTTTTGTAATATTATGCATGTCCAAAGTTAATTACTTGGTTTTGGGTGATAGTAAAGCTCTCAAAGAAGCTAAGGCTTTAGAAGGTGAGATGCTTGTGAAACTAAAGTTCTCTTGGTCCATCAAAATCCATGATTCCGCTGCTAATTTAAATGGAAGTGCTTGTGCAAAAGCAACTTCTGTTGTGCTACATGTTCGCCTACAACATGAACTCCGAAATCCATCTGATATCATTTTCAGTTAAGGTTCATCGAAGTCCAACTTCTTTTTAAATTTTTAACATATCTATGTGAAAAGTTTCTACATCGAATTGATGGCTGGGATTGACGATGCTTTCATGGAATATCTACATTGTTACCCGGGTTGGCTTTAATAAATGATACATACTATTATTAATTGATTAGTATTGCAATACTTTCTATAGAACACATGCCTTTACTAGTAGTCAGTGGGCACGTCATATAAAATTTTCTTTTGGTGTAGGTCTTGCTTGGGAAGATCTCAACAGGAGCCCAAAATGATTTGGAGAAGGTCACCAAGATGACGTATGCCCAAGTAGCCGTTTATGGCTTCAGCGACAAAGTTGGTCTTCTTTCTTTTCCTCCAAGGGACGATGCCTTTGAGATGAGCAAGCCCTACAGCAACAAGACGGCTGCAATTATTGACGGTGAAGTAAGAGAATGGGTGGCAAAAGCTTATGACCGAACAGTGCAACTGATAGGGGAACATAAAGATCATATTGCTCAAATTGCTGAACTATCATCTTGCTCAAATTGCTGAACTGCTACTAAAAAAGGAGTCTTACATCAAGAAGGTTTGGTCCGAGTACTAGGTCAGCGCCCATTTAAGAGTAGTGAGCCAACTAATTACGATGGATTCAAGAAAGGTTTTGAAGAAGATAAAGAATCTAAAAACAGTTTAAAACTACAGAGGTCGATGGATCATCATCTCTTGAACCAGATGTTGTTCCGGCGTGATCATGCCAGTCCAACGTTAGAGATCTACTTTAAAGACATCGACTTACAACTTTAAAAATCTACTATTTATCTCGTACATGTCATCGCTTCTACAAATTGGTGGTATGTATTAAAAGAATTTGTATTAGCTGACATTCAAATAGAAAATTCAAGCCCTTAAATGCATGGTAGCATAATCAAATAAAACATCTTATTTAATGGTCATTAATTGCATATATACAGTATGCTTGACATCAAAACTGCTATAAAATAAAGTAATGTGGTTGGTATGTAGTATTGAAAAATAAAATAAATTAAAGTATAATACAAAAATTTGAACTTTGTGGCATAACTTTGAATGGTGGAAGGGAATTTTTTTTCTTTTATCTATAAATTATGTGGCATGCAAGTTGTGGTGGGACCCAAAATCAGCTGATTGAGCATCGATAATGTCAATTGAATTGTATCAAAAATCATATTAAATAACTTGTTATTGTATTTGGGCTTGGTTCATTGGCCCATCTTGACACATCTCCTTCCTCTATACATAGGTAAGTCCATTTACGTCAAAATGTATATTTTATCAAATTCCTAGCCAAATTCCCTCTGGCACGTCTCTTTTGCACTCATTCTTCTTATTGTGACAGTTGATTTAACCGTTAAAGTGCAAATAGTTGTTGAACTTTTTTGGGACGGTGATCTATGCACCCTACCTGCGTGTCCCAATGTGCAAGTGATGTATACGTGGATGAGTTAATACTACGAAAACAGGGCCAGCGAAAAGCCCTATTTCTTGTGTCCCCCCTATTGGCAAGGTTCTTGCCGCCAGCCCTCTTTCTTTATCTTTTTCCATATGTGGATAGGGGTTGCTTGATTTTGTTGGCCAATTGATCGAACAAAAATAAGTCAATACTTCTTGTTTAAAAATTGTTGTATGACAAGATATTCTCAAGATTTTTTAAAGGTGAAAGGAAAATCAAGGTGTCTTGATGATCTTTTTTCTTTAATATTATCCAAAACAAACCAGCCTACTTTACGCAACATGTCATAAAAATTTGAAATTTGTGGCCTTGGAACTTTAAATGGTGGAAGGGAAATCTCTAGACTAAAAATCATGGTCAACACAAGATATTCTCGAGATTTTTTTTTTTTTTTCGTACGAGTTTCAAAAAAACCGTAACAATACATCCATATAACAAACATCACATGCTAGAATAGTGACTTGAGAGGTCCAAAATAGACCTGAAATGAGTGGTGAAGACATGATATGACAATTGCGGTCGATTCAGATTTGAAACAAAATACATGGCCACGTTGAATGTGCATGTAATAACCACTTAAACGCTTTTATTTTTCTTGGATGAAATAAACTTTCTGGGTGCTTTCTGGGTTGGATTTGGATAAGACTCCATTTTCACTGATTCCCTGTGGTGGGATTATGTCACCAGATTACTACTGGCTCGCAGTATGTTAGAATAATAATGAACTTTGGCTTTTGAGCATCATTGGATGCCTCTAGAAAAGTTTAATATTTGATAAAAAAAAAAATATATGAAAACCGGAAGCAAATGATCAGAAAGGGCGGAATACTATACTCGTCCTTGGACGAGACTATGGATGAAAGAAAAAGTTCGGTTCTCTTTTTCTTTTTCCCATTCCAAGGAAAGAGGCGAAATTCCACTATAACGAGAAAGAGTTGGCCACTCGACCAACCAGTGAGGGAAGGAGTTCAAATCCCTGTTCGTATTGAAAATAAGGAACGAGTAAAATCGAAATATTCCTGCTTGAACAAAAATTCCTATAGTTTACAAATATGACATAATCCTCCATCTATTATCATGTAGAACTATTTGTCATGTACACTAATTTTATGAGTGGATAATAATGAAAGTTGACTCTGATTTTATATTGAATTATTTTATCTGAAAGGCTCAATGGAAGATGAATGTTGGTATAAATGGTCAACAAAATTATAAAAAATTATGTTCCCAATCATTTATTCTTGTGTTTAAAAGCTATTTTGCCATCAATGGATTGTGACATTCAAATGGCTTTGATTGGTTAGGCTCTCAGACTTTGAATCCTGTGGATTGCATTACTGAAAATCCCCCCAATTTCTCTTTACTTCTCTGTTTCAAACTGGAATTTTTGGAAAGACAAAAAGCAAAACCAAAAATCAAAAACAAAAAAAAAAAAAAAAAAAATCCTTTTTTTTTTTTTTATGCTTCGAAAGATTTAAATAAGTTTTAAAAAACACAAACCAGGAGTTTGCAATAAACAGACAAATTATATAAGGTATAATGAATCATTGGGGTCGGTGCTCGAGTTACGTAACTAGAAGCTAGATATGTCCACAATGTTTATGTGACAATATATTTGAACTCCTTAGAGCCCGTTTGGCTCCCATTTCATTCTCATTTTTTTCTCTTTCTTCATTTCAGTCATACATTTTTCAATTAAAATAATATTACACACAAATCTAAAACTTTTCATCATTTTTCTACCACACATTCTTCCATCAATCACTATTCTAAAAATTCTATTCTCATTAAAATCAATATCAAACACACTCTAAAATTAATCTTGCCACCCAATTAGAAGATCTGTGATAAAAAGTGTGGGTACGAATGAACATAGACACATAAGATGAATGACGATAAGATCTTTATAAATGAATCTCGCTACTCAACGTTGCCCAATTACAAGGACTTTATTCATCATTCATGTATATTTTAACACTCAAGAGGGAAGATGGTTACCTAAGGAACACAAATATTTTTTTGGCTCTTTCAATTAAAATCTTCTTCCTTTCAATTATTTTTATTTCATGGCTGGCCGTGATTGTGACACATAAACAGTCATATAATTGTTAATAAAATGGTACTTCTTTGTTGTCTTTGAAAGCTACACCAAAGGGATCCTAAGTATTAATTGTTGCACCAAAGTGAATAGAATAATAAAAGCCAACACCCACACTTTTTTGGAAAACTAATTCTCAATTAAAAGCATCGAATTGCGTGATTCTAAGGCAGTCAAGACAAATAATTGCTCGTAATATATTTTGTTATAACTTACAATCGAACTGTTTAACACTGAAAAAGTAATTTAGAGTTGAGAACTATTAAAATTTGGAATCCATCTTAAAATGTCAACCTTATTAAAATGAATAGTACAAGACCTTATAAATTGATCTTTATTTTTAATTTTATTCGATTTGGGATTATATATTTTAATATGCACTCACAAGATGGTGACTCGTTTGAGCATACTAATCTTGAAATCCTTTTGATCATTTTTTAGTCTTAATCTGATCGACTCGCTCATTAGAGTTTAATGAGCTCTGATACCAAATTAAGATTTGGAAGGATCCATATTAAAATGTCAACTTTGTTAAGAGGAATAGTTCAAGATCTTATAAATTGGTCTATATTTTTATTTTTATTCGATGTGGGATTATATTCCTTAACAAGAACGTACATAGATGAACTTCTTGGACATATTGAACTTTGATTGGAAGGAGGACATAATTGTGGCCCCTATAAAATTGAGGCCTAAATCTAAGTTTGGGGGGATCTTTATCATAGTGTATGAGTTATACACTCATTATGCAAGGTGCATTTTGGAAGTTTATGATCAATAATGCACTTCAAAACATATAATAATTTCACAATAATTGCAAGAAAATACCTATTCTTCCTCAACTCAAATACAACTTCTTTAGATCCCACATTTGTACCATATCCAATCCATGTGCATAATCACGACAGAGTTGATATTATCTTCAATGCTTTTTTCGATACGCAAGAGTGGATAGAATTTAATAAAATAATAGAGGCTTCCCATTTTAAAATTCGTCTAATTCAACATGATAGTGTAAAGTGAAATGAGCCAACCTGCTTTTGGGGTGACTTGACATGAATTTTTCTTCTTGTACCATGAACCCAGCCAGATAACTCACAAAAAGGCGGTGCCCATCTGAATAAAAAAAATCAAAAAATTAACCCATCCACCCCATTGTGTGTTACATGTACAACCCCTGTGAAGGCACTTCCTGACCTGTACACCAAGTAGGGTCCGGGTTCGACTTGACATGCCTTTCATTGTTTTGGAGGATGCACAAGTCATCGAGCCCAACACCCTTTATTTTTTTTTTCTTTTTTATTTTTCAGAACAAAGACAAACGTGTAAAAAAGGCCCTTTGGTGCCATAGGTCGGTTATCCAGACTTTGGACGTGTTGGATCACCTCGAATCTCAACTCTCAAACTGGTTTTATACTCCTGATTCAATTTAAATTATGCCAAGAGGCAGCTTGTATTTAATAAAACTTTAATCCATTTACTAATACAGCTAATATAAAAAAAGGAAACTATTTTGTGTCCTAGAAAAAAATAATTTAATTTTCAAACTAGGAAAAGTTGAACAGATTTGAGTCTAAAAAGTACATAACAAGACTGAAGTGACAATCCTGAAAAAAATAAATTGAAATTATTTATTTACTCTTCTTCTTTTGCTTACATTATTGTGCAATTTGGCCCACTAGGACATAGTTCAATGGTGTAAAGGAAATGAGTAAGATAATCTCAATTGAATTGACAATCGTAGTGTGAGGGTTCAATTCTTACCTCTTATAAAATATATAATTGGACTCTTTGTTGGTATCAGTATGATAACTTTGTATACTGATTTGTTGAAGTACATCCCGCGATTTAACTCTTTCACAATACTCTAGGAGCGGGACAATGGGGGACCCTCAAAGTTGAAATTCAACTTTTTTTACATTATTGTGCAACTGCCTATACTATGCTGTGCGCTTTATGCTTTATGAGGTACCATTTCTCTTTCACAATTTTGTCACATTTCATACTTTGGTAATCAAATCATAATAAGAATCACCAAGGACAAGGTCTATACCTATAGTTAACTTAAAATTAATTTGGTTGACTCTCTTTTATTTAGATTGTGACTCGTATTGTATAAAATTTTACTAGAAAACATCTCCCACCGTCCTTTTTTTTTTATAATTTATATATTATTTAACTCCTAGCAAATGAATTTACATCGAAGTCTAGATATGCACATTTTGAGCATGTAACATGAGCACTTGCCAAATAAATTATAGTGCAATGATTAATAAGTTTTACAAGAAGGCCTAACTTTTTTATGTGTAATATAATTAGGGTACAATCACGCTTTGATAAATTTCAAGCATGTCTAACACACACACTTACCCAATAATTAACATCTAATTTTTATGTTAATTTCATCTATATTGAATCTATTCATGTAACACGACCAATTAATGAGTTTGCTGTGTTATGATTAACGAGTTTTGTTGGGAGACGTGACATTCTATTTATATAATATATATAATGGGACACTACAAGTTATGGTACCCTTTTGTCACTTAATAACTAATACCATTTTTTATTTTTTATTTTTTTATTTTTACGGAGGAATTCGCTGTCGCTACTTTTGGGTGCGCACTGGGTAAATTCTCGGGTTGAAACAATAACCTATAAACTATGTCAGTCAGGTTAATCACATTAGGCAAATTTGATGGGACAGACTCGACCGAGAAAGTGTTGGTAGGGAGAATCGAACTCGTGACCAAATGCTTCCTACTCTCACCTACTCCACCAACTCAGAACTAATACCATGTTTTTGTACATAACTAGCTTGTCTAATACGAGCACTTACAAAATGACGACTCATCTCTTATTTAATTTGTGTGGAAATTTAAAAACTATTGATACAAGCACTTATAAAAATAATTTGCACCACTACGATTAACGAGTAATGTGGGGCTTTTTTAATGTAATAAATAGTGGGATAGGACAAGTCTTTTGTCACTTTATAACATATATCATGGTACTACACATTTCAAGTGTGTCTAACACAAGCACTTATGCATCCCTTATGATACGATGTAATTTAACACGATCCTTACCTAAGATTAATTTTTATTTTGTCACTTTATATGAATATCAAAACTATTGAGAATTCTGTGATTTAACACTATCCTTACCTAAGGAATTTACACCACTATAATAGGCATAACTTTTGTCACTTTACGACAAATATCATGCTTTTGTACATTTCAAGCATGACTAAAACACTAGCACTTATGACTTTTTCGATTCCGTTTTGCCTTTGGAAAGCCCACAATTCCTCTATTTAATTTCCCAAACTCCGAACGATTCGATGCTAAAAAATTTCAAAACCAAAATCGTCGAATTTTGATACCGTTGGAAAGCCCACATTCCTAACCCAAAATCTCCCCCAAAATACCAAAAGAGCACGCCGCAAAATACTACCTAATGAAAATTTGCATCACTATGAATTAACAGATGTTTCGTACGGTATCAAAATCCCGAGGCCAAGTATATATAGATTTTTTCATATTTTGCGGCGATTTTTCAATCGAATCGTATTTATTTTGGGTATGTTGTGATGTTTGTAAGTGTATGTGCATGATTCAGTATTTTTGTAACTGTATTAGTATCACATGACCGTTGATGAAAATTTTAATTCAGGAACGTTTGATAAGTTTGAGTGATGCTTTGTGACAATAAATCCCATGTTTATATATATGAATTAATGGAACGTTATAAGTCTCTTATTCAATTTAATATGTTCTAATTCAATTTATATGTTAATTTCAAAACTATTGGGAACTCAATTATGTCACACAAGCAATTACCAAATATATTCACACTACTATGATTAACAAGTTTTATAGGGAGAAGTAGGGATGGCAATGCTCTCGAGCTCATTCAAACACGAGCCGAGCTCGTGAATTCACGAGTTGAGCCCACAAGCCTTTTTTTATTTTTTTTGAAGATTTTTCAGGTTTTTTGGTCAAAATTTGTCCAATTTTTGACAAGCCCACAAGCTCTTGTGAACGAGGCGCTCGCGAGCACGGCCCACAAGCCGGATTTTGACGAGTCGAGCCGGCTCGGCCCAATTGCCACCACTAGTGAGAAGTGACCGACCGATATATAATATAAATAATGAGATGGTACAAGTTATGTGATGTTTTTGTCATATTACCACGCTATATAATATAAGTAAATGGATGATGCAATTTATTATATATTTTTGTCACTTGCTTGGTTTCAAATCTATCAATGTTGGTGCAAACCATTGGCGCGATAAAAACCAGGATACAAAAAATTCAAGTAAAAGAGTTTACGACTACTTGAAAGAACGGCTTCAACAACGTACTAGTAATGTATTCATCGAACCAAGTCATCGTTCAAATTATTGTGGATATCTTCCATCGAAATTCACTAATATTTTTCGACATAAATAATGTAAGAATTTACTAATGAAAATAGAAATGGATAAATCCATCCATAATTTCCGTCGAACCAAGTCATCACTAAAATTGTTGTTGATAATTAACTTCCATTGAAATTTATCTGTATTTCCTATGGACATGTTTCTGCAGGATGCATCCCAAACTTATCAGTGTGACTTTCACTTCGGTATGTATCGAATGAAAAAAATCTGTTTGTAAGTAGGTTTACCAATGACATTTAGACCTTTGTCGGCAAAATTATCCATTGTTAAAACCACATATTTTAATAGGGATATATACATTGAAAAAGCATAAGAAGTCAATTTGTGGAACATTTTTTTTTCTCTCTCGGAAAATATAGTGACAATGACCACTACTAAAATCATGTAATAGGTCTGCAACTCTTCGTAAATTGTAAGTACCTTTTAGGATATGAAAAAGAGTTATACTATATTGTTCGCATGAATAACCGTGGTGTTGACATCACACACACGTATGGGGGAAACATTTTTTATTCTGGCTGGATTTACACGTTTCATGTGAGGACGGTATCGACCAAATCCAATGTGTCATCGGCTATGTTCATTTAACATTTTTTCCTATGAAAATTGTTATTTGTAAATAAATTTTTAAGGGATTTCAAATTGATTAAATTTGTCGTTTCAGTACTTAAAGTAACAAATTTAATCTTTGCTTGACCTCCATTTTTGAAAATTCATTTTCAACTGCACATTTTATGTGATCCATAATTTTTATCAATCTTTCAACCACACATATCACCGACTTTGTGTCAAAATCTACTAAGCTCCGATTTGTTGTAGAAAAAAATCTACAAAAAATGTCAAGTAAAGTCAAAAAATGTTTAAGTCAAAGTGAGATTCATAACAAATACATATCATCAACATTTTATCAAATCTACTATAAATATTTATTCTACATCGAACATGAACTAAAAGTCTTAATTTTTATCCAAATCAAACCGAGGTTTAGAGTTGAGTTAGCAAGTAATGTACTTCGCAATATTAGAGCAATTATTTGTCTCGACTGCTCGAGAATAACACAATCAGATGCTCATAATAAAAAAATTAATCTCTTAAAAAAAGTCTGGTTGATGGCAATAATAGATTCCCATGTTGTCACTTTGATGAAACATTACTTAGGATCTCCGTTGGTGTAGCTTTCATAGACAACATCCTCACCTACTGTCTTAAGTGGTACAACTTCATTAACAATTGTAGAAATTGTTTGTGTCACAATCAAAGCCAGCCATTGAACGAAAATAATTGAAGAAGCTAGGGAAGAAGATTTCAATTGAAAGAGTCAGAAAAATATTTGAATGATAAAACAAGGGTCCTCTCTTTTCCATTTTAGGAGTTTATGGGTTGTACTTTATTCAATATAATATCATTAAGGAACAAATCATGGGTCTCCATTACGAAAAAAAAAAATGTATTTAGGGTTTGGTCCTTTTCACCTCGACAATGGTTGCGAATTTGCATCGTGTTAGTAGAATATAGAAAACCCTAACAAGGGAACATATTGGTTATGCCCTTGTTTGGTGGCTTTTTTTTCGAGCTAATCACTTTTTTTTTTTTTTTTTTGTGGTTTAGGTGTTCGAGTTTCACTCGATTAATCCTGAGGAGTGGTGGTCTTCTCATTTAATTCGTCACTCGAATAAATTCAGATGCAATCGTAGCTTATACACACTTGAGCTCGACATTATAGACCTTCATTTACGAGGTACGAACAAGACCTCTGGAAGGACGATAAAACACATCATAACTTTGCTTCCATAAGACATATGTCTTTCAGTATAAATGTTGCATTTCATCTGCCGCGAGAATTTAAACATCAAATACTCCATAGAGAACAATTATTGCTCGCTTTTGTTAAGCCCTTGTATGGTTTGATTAAAAAATAAATTTTTTGATAAAAATTAATAAAATGTGTGGTTGAAAAGTTAATAAAAATTATAGTGGAAAATGAGTTTTAAAAATTGAGGCCAACATGAACTAATTTTGCAAAATGGGTTAAAAATTTAGACCTTTCCAACGTAAGAATACTGATAATTAATTTTATATTTTCGAATTTTAGTATCAATTGGAAAATAGCATATTAATATGTTCATGACATAATAAGGTTTCGTGACTCTGATGTTAAGCTCTTGTATAATTCAAGTTAAAAAATAAAGTTAAATTTAAATTAAATTCAATAATTAATTTTAATAGCATAATTTATAGGATCCACAACTTTTCAACCATATTTTTCATTAACTTTTATCAAAATTAACTACAAATTTAATTTTTATTTAAATCAAACAAGGGCTAAATGTTGTGATAAAATTAAATATATAGTTAAAATGTTGATTAAAATTAAATATATTATTAAAATTAATTATTTTTTTTCACTTTCACTTTATTTCAAATAAGCATTTATTATAGCTTGTTTGGTACCCATTTTGTTGGAAAAAATGAATTTTTTGGGTTGATGTGATGGTGAATATGTGGTTGAAAAAGAAGGAAAAGTTATTGATGTGATGAAAAATATTATTTTATTGAAGAATGTGTGGTTGAAAATGAAAATGAGAATGAGAATGAGAATGAGAATGAAAATGGGTACCAAACAGGGCATAATGAGAACTGAGAAGTTTCTACTTTTATTTTAATAGTTGAGTTCAAGTAACGCACGTATGGCTTAAAATGTACTATTTCAAGAATCCTTCCTGGATAAATGTACTACAACTCTACAAGTCTACAAATCCAGCTAGAATGTGATGCCACGAATATTCCATAATAATAAATATTATAGGATTTTCTCTTATATTTAAACAACAATCCCGTTACATGTGCAGAAAAATGATCAAATTGCATTACAGAGGGACATGTTGGGCGTATATATTGGACGCTAGGACAAAAAATAGTTTTACCACAATCACACAAGTGTCACCTATCTCCCCGACAATCTTCTTTATACAGGGGACTTAACTCTTTAAGAAATCTTTCTGTTAACCGTCAACCGTTTCGCGAGATTTGGAGTTCGTTTAAAATGATTTTTTTGAAAAATCAAAAATTACTTTTGGATTAGTTTAATTAATTTCATTATTTTTTTTTTTTTTTTTATAGTTAGAAGAAATTGACATAATGTGATTTTATCTAAATTCTTCTAGAAGAGAGATATTTTCTAAAAATTAGTTTTTCAACATTAATTGGGATAATTTTATGAGAAAACTTATCTACAAGAAATAGAAGCAAAAATCGAAAGTTCTACCAAATGGACCCTTAATTGTTACTGCACCATTATTTAAAATGCAATTGGGGAATTATACGCGAGTCACATTCTAAAAGCATTTTGAATACAACAACTATGTTTTAAAGTAACTTTTGTTTTTATTGCGATCTTTCTTATAAAACATTTCAATTGTCACTGCAAAACAAAATTTAGAGGAAGATTGGGGAGTTGCACATGGGTCATTTCCTTAAAATGATTTCGAATATTTCTTCTAAGTTTCGATCATGGTATCATTTCAAAACACTTCAATCGTCACTGCTATGAAACTGGGAAGATCGTTGGGGAGTTGTTGTGTACAAGTTATTTCCTTAAAAGCAATTTCATTAAATTTCAAATTTAGGAAAATTTGGTTTTTTAAAGTATTTCTTTTAAGATACTTCCCCACTATATACAACATAAAAATTAAAAATAGGGATAATTGCAGCCGCAGTCCCTAACCTTTGCGTTTTTTGTAGACTTTACTCTAACCTTCAATTTGTACCACCCGAAGTCCCAAACCTTTAATAAATTCGCACTCGAAATCCAAATGGACGGATGCCATCCACTTTGACCGTTAGTTGACCAATAAAATTGACTCTGATCAATTTTGACCAATTTAAATGGGTAAAAGAGTAACTTTGCTATTTAAACACTTAAAAGAATTAAAAAATAAATAACTAAAACAAAATATAAAAATAAATAAAAGAAAATTACTATTCACCTCCTTCTCCACCCCACCCCACGCAAACCCAAAACTACAAGTTACTATTCATCTTCTTCCCCCCACGCCCCCCACCCACCCCACCCCACGCCACGCCACGCCACGCCACGCCACGCCACGCTACTCAAACCAACCCAAAACTACAAGCTACTGTTCATCCCTTCATCCACAACAGTTTTCACCATCGCCAGAGGAAAAAAGCTTTTCCTTTTTCTTAAAAGAAATTAATTATTACAAAAAATGGCCGAATTGAATCCAAATTCTTAAATAATCTTAAAACCTCCAAATCTTCAAAAAATTAGTTTTTTGACCACCGTACCATTTATATACATTTTATGCCGCTGCTGCCGTATCTACCACAGGGAGAGAAGCCCAAAAAGAGCAGACCTTTCTCTTTCTTTCCTTCGCTTTTTTTTGTCAAATTCATTTATATATGAGCATTAAATTAAACACATACTTTTATTACTTCTATCTATAGACACCTGTATATACACAGAGAGATAGAGAGTGCGAGTTATCTTTTAGTTTCAGGCTTGTGGGTTGGTTTGAGTGGGTTGGGTTGGGTTGGGTTGAGTTGGGTTGGGTTGGGTTGGGTTGGGTTGGGTTTTACTTTGGTGGGGGAATGGAGGGGGGAAGAAAATTTACAGTAGCTGGTTTTGGGTTTGCGTGGGTGGGGTGGGGTGGAGAAGGAGGTGAATAGTAATTTTCTTTTATTTATTTTTATATTTTGTTTTAATTATTTATTTTTTAATTCTTTTAAGTGCTTAAATAGCAAAGTAACTCTTTTACCCATTTAAATTGATCAAAATTGGTCAGAGTCAATTTTATTGGTCAACTAACGGTCAAAGTGGATGGTTTCCGTCCATTTGGATTTCGAGCGCGAATTTATTAAAGGTTTGGGACTCCGGGTGGTACAAATTGAAGGTTAGGGTAAAGTCTACAAAAAATGCAAACGTTAGGGACCGCGGCTGCAATTATCCCTTTAAAAATAATATAAATTATAAACAAACTTCGGGTAGTGGGAAGGGCAAAATGGAGATTTCTCGAGTGAAACTGTGAAAGTACTACCACTTTATTATACTTTCCAATTAAACATTTAAAAAAATAAATCGATTTTTTTAATTTATTTTTAAAATTTGAAAAAAGAAACACGTAATGTTCGTCTATTTAAACTCGATGGATGCCTCCATTTCTCCTCCCCCTCTCTTTGCATTCTTCGATCACTGTATAGAGAAATTGCAGTCTGCAGTTTCTCTCTTTCTCTTTCCACTTTTCCCTTGGTTCTCTGCTCTGTCCTTCCTCATTCGAAGTCCGGTATGTTCTAATCTTGGGTGTAATTTCTGTATTTTTCTCTTTACTTGGTGTGCAAAGAACCCCTGCATATGTATAATATGTTCGTTTTAGGTGATTGATTAATGGGTATAAAGAAATAATGCATTTAAATTTGAAGGCTAATGCACTTTTTGTTTATGGGTTTGAGGACTTGTGGTTTTTATTTTTAGTATTTCCATTTTTTTTCACAAATTAATGTTGGAGAAAGTGATAGTTTCTTGGATTTCAAATTCGTGAATGCTTCTCGTTCGATGAATTTTTTTCTTAGTTTATTTTCTGGAAGTTTAATTTTCTCGATATTTGGATTCCTTGCAATGGCAACTTGTAGATAGAGTTTAAAATCTGAATTTTACATATTTCAGTTACCTACTCAAGATCAAGATGGAATACGAGCATCGATATGGGCAGGTTCAGAGATCAAAATATGATTGTCTTCTGTTTGGTTAGTGTCTTTTGAATTCACAACGAAGTTTAAGTTTCAATATTTGGGGGAAAATATAACTGAATCCGAATTTGTTCTTTTTCAGATCTTGATGATACTCTTTATCCCCTCAGTGCTGGCCTGGCTACCGCAGTTCTTAAAAACATTCAAGGTAAGATTGCTTCCTATTGTTCAATAAATTTATTTTATGTTTATATGGTGTCTGATTTGTTGTGTATATGTTTTACAGATTACATGGTCGAAAAGCTTGGCATAGAAGAGAGCAAAATCAATGACTTGTGTAATCTACTGTACAAGAATTACGGTACTACAATGGCAGGCCTTAGGGTAAGTCTTTGTACTTGCGTTTGTTAATAGCAACAGGATTTTGTAGGAACCATTTATTAAGAAATATTTTCTATGCAGGCAATTGGCTATGATTTCGACTATGATGAATATCATAGGTGAGAAATCCCCATACTTTGATTGGTTTACTTATTTCAAGTTTCGTGTCGTTTTATGGAATCGTGAATTTTCCAATTCTGCAGCTTCGTCCATGGGAGATTACCTTATGAAAATTTGAAACCGGACCCTGTTCTCAGAAGCCTTTTGTTGAGCTTGCCCATTCGGAAAGTTGTAAGTCCTTTGTTACAGAGGTTTTTCCTTTTTAATACTGTAGAGTACAGGTGTGTGGATGTATTCTTACAAAATACTAAAGTTATTGTATTCATTGAGAACAGATCTTCACTAATGCTGATAAGGTCCATGTCATCAAAGTTCTCCAAAAACTCGGTTTGGAGGACTGTTTTGAAGGGATCATTTGCTTTGAGACTCTGAATCCTGCAGACAAGGGCACTGTATCTGATGACGAGGATGATATTGAGTTTCTGGGATCCACACGATTGTCTCGTCCCCTTAGCACAAGCCCCAAGATTTTCGACATAATCGGACATTTTTCTCAGCCTAATGCAGAATCAACAGGATTGCCAAAGACACCAATTGTCTGCAAACCATCAGTGTCTGCCATCGAAAAGGCTCTTAAAATTGCCAACATTGATCCACACAGAACAGTAAGATCTTTCTATTTTTCACATTTCATTATAAGATAATTCTAAACTACTCGAATATACTCAAGCTCGTCTTCATGTTATCCTGCAGTTGTTCTTTGAGGATAGTATCCGAAACATTCAGGCTGGAAAACGCATAGGCCTAGATACTGTACTTGTAAGTTGCATTGCCTATCCATAAGCTAAGTCTTGCACAAAATGGTATTATAGACTGAAAATTCGCACAAATTTGCGTTCAGGTCGGGAAATCTCAGAGAATAAAAGGCGCAGATTACGCATTTGAAAGCATCCATAATCTGAAGGAAGCATTACCGGAACTTTGGGAAACCGATAAGGTTGCTGACGTTAATTACCCTGGTGTTGCTGTCGAGACATCTGTTACAGCTTAGGTTCTATGTCCATTCATAGTATGGGGAGATATCCTTATTTCTGTCACCTACATCACATGATGTACATATGTTCTGTTGCTATCATCAATTAATATAAACTTTTCTTCAAACATATCTTGAGATTTTAGTAATATAAATTGCCTGCATCTCTGGTCATAATCAATCAGTTTAATCATATTATGAGGCTATAATCCCTTGCTGATTACGCTGGTGTTCAATAATTGGGTTTTACACGTGTAATTAGATGTCAACATTATTTCTTCGCGTAGAGAAATAAAATTTGACGTGTAATTTCCTAGACTTGAATTTAGTATATGGAGTGGCCAAGATTGTTGGTGTATTATTGTTATTAGTCGGTTCATATGATCCTAACTTTCAAATCAATATGATTAATAGGACTACAATTGTATCGTTTCTATCATAATATTGGAAAGAATTTCATATTCTATAATCGGAACAACATCAAAATTATGATTAAAGTAATACACTCATGATGATCACGATCTATGTTAGAAGAATTTACAATTGACACGTTCAAATCCAATCATTGAGCGCACTTGGAATTTTCTTGGTATATCATTACATCATTTTGCATTTGTTAAGGTAATGAGGGGTTATTGGCTGGCATGCCCAATGATTACCAGGGTGTCAACAAGAGAGATAAAATTAAATAAATGGAAATTTGGAGTAGAGATCCCAATCTTTTCAAAAATATGCAGACAGGTTCCAGACCTTTTAATAAATGTGTGTCAAGGGACATTTGGACAGTTTTCGTACCAAAAATAAAATATCTTATCTTTATTTCACCAACTTTAATAAGAGCAAAATAGTCCTTTCAGAAGCTCCCAAGACACATCTCTCAAGTAGTGAAAAGGGAAGGTGAAAAAAATCTAACCTCGCTTGCAATTGTCGGATAAAGGTTCGAATCCTGAAATATGGATGAGACTAAGTGAGAGTTAAAAGACAGTCTTCCACCCTCCATCGTTAGAGGCATAATCTGCGATTTACCTCTCCATCAAGGTTCAGAGGTAGGGCAGGTGGGGGCGTCAGTAATGGGGCGTAATCCAAAAAAAAAAAAAAATAGTCCTTTCACAAATTTTCATTTAAAAAAAAAAAAAAAAAATTAATTAAAATGAATAAAATATGAGGAAAAAAGGGGAAATGGTCCTTTCGACACACATTTATTAGGTGCGTGTTTGATTCACATTATTTTGAAAGAATGTGTTTTGGAATAGTAGATTGATGGAAAATTTGTGGTTAAAAAAATGAGAAAACGTTTTGAATTTGCGTGTAATATTATTTTATTGATGAATTTGTCGTTAAAATGATATGAAATCACTGTTTAAAAATGTATTTTTTTTTTTTTTGAAATAATGCGAGTCAAACAGAGCTTAAAAGTGTGATTTATGTACAAGATTAGAAAGTTTAATTCAGCGACATATTTTTTAAAGGCTTGAAACTACAAATTTCCCTTAAATAAATGAGAAACCTAAAATTAAAGTAGAAAAGCCAAGTTGACAGGCAACTTTGAATACGATTGGAGTTCAATAATTGACAAATAACAATAATACTCTTACAGATCATCTAATCATAAAAGTTAATCAGCAAGGCAATCTCATGCTTATCATCTTAAATCAAATAACAAGAGCACCAAGTACATATAAAGGTGGAAACATTACGAAAATGTCCAACTCAATTACACACACCAGGTCCAAAAGGCCACACGTTGTGCTAAACAAGATAAAATACATGAGGTCAAACATGAACTCGATTTCAATTACATTCAAAAGCTCAACGTGGCACAATATTGCACTACTTGACAAAAAGACAAGACTTAAAAGTTAAAACTCTACTAATAAACAAAAGCGGTCGTAGTTTACCGAAGAGTTCGCACATTTTACACTTCACTTACGTGCACGCCTTCAAATATCTAGGGAAAGCCTTGAAATGTAACTGCTGCAAAGAAGGAGTTGTTCTCTTTTCACAAATCCAAATATCTGACTCCTGTTTGAATTAGTGAAAAAATTTGATAAATATTTAAGTTAAAGCAACAATTAATTTTAATCATATTTTTTGTCGGACTCGCAATTTTTATCGACTTCTTAATCATAATTTTTATTGACTTTTATTAAAATTTACTGAAAAATTAATTTTAATCATATTTTTAATTGGACTCACAATATTTATTAACTTTTTAATCATCATTTTTAGGAAAAATTGCAGTAGCGATCCCAAACATTTACGTTTTCAGCAGACTTTACTCTAATTTTTTTTTTATTTTTTTGCCAACGACGGTCCCAAATCTTTGAGAAATTAGTAGCCCGAGTTCAAATGGATGGATTCCATCCACTTTTCCATTAGTTGACTAAAAAAATTAATTTTGACCGTATTTTAACAAATTTTAAAGGGGCGGAACGATAACTTTACATTCCCTTATTATAAAGTCAAATAAAAAATCAAAGAAAATAAGAAAAGAAATAAATAAATAAATAAGGGTTTTCTCCTTCACAAACCCCACCCCTGAAAATCAGCCACCAACACTACCACTCAATGTCGGCACCATGGCCTTTAAAAATTGTTAAAATATGGTTAAAATTATCTTTTTTGTCAACTAACGAAAAAGTGGATGAATTACATCCATTTGGACTCAAACTGCTAAGTTTTCAAGGTTTGAACATCCGCTGGCACAAAATGAAGATTATGGTAAAATCTGTTAAAAACGCAAATTTATCGACTTTTATCAAAATTTACTAAAAAATATGTTTTTTAGCAAAACAAAACAGATCTAATCTCTATTTTTTAATGACAATTACATAAATTCTCAATAGTTGAAATTATATAGAGGCTTACTTTTAAATATTGCATTTCAAAAAACAAAGTATTGTTTATATATACAAAAATCAAATGATAATACAATTTTTAATATTATAAAATTCAATTAATTATATACCCACACCCACACTCAAATCCTAATATCCATTTCCTTTCTCATTTTCAACTCATTCTCTTTTCACTTTCATTCTCTCTACCTTGTTGTCGCTACCAAACGCCAAAGTAATGTTGCACAAGGTTGATCACTGTCGACGACAGTCGCTGACAATGATCTAGGCGCCTATCGCCTACAGATCTTTTCTGTTCGTAGTTATTGTGACGCACCATATAGTGGTGGGGTATAATGGTGTTGGCGGCCGGGGTTGAATTTGTGATGTGGTAGAGATATGAGACTGTTGGTGGTAGTGGCGGGGGCTAAATCGGTGATTTTTGGTTAGGTGATGGTGGTGGTGACGAATGTGATGGAGATGGTGGTGGCGATGATTGTGGTTGTGGTTGTGGATTGGTGGCGATGGCGATGTTGGTAGTGGGTTTGAGAATTTTTTGATTGGTGGTGGTTGTGTGGTAGAGATGATGGACTGTTGGTGGCATGATGGTGGAGGTGGCAGTGGCAGTGATAGTGCTAGTGCTAGTGGTGGGGTGGGGGTTGAAATCACCAATTTTTTATTATGGTAGTGGTGGCGGATGTGATGGGTCCCGATATGTGGTCATGGTGGTGACTGTAATAAATTATTATTTAATAATGGATTTGGGGCGACAATATGGTGGTATTTTCCGCAATGTGTGTTGATTTGTCTAAGGTGGTCGTATTGCTGTCAGTAGGTAGTGGTGATTCTAGTGACGACGGCGGTGGTAGTGTTGCTTGAGGCAGTGGTGAGATGATGGTTGCAAGCGTTGATGATTCTCACAAATTATTTGATCGACTGTGATCATTAAATTAATTAATAAATAAAATGTGACTAATAAAAAAGATCAATTATGACCAAGAAATAACGTGTGATCTAAAAAATTGTTAATTTGTGACTGTACTTATAATATTTGTGATTTGTGACCGATAAATAAATTGTAACTTATAAATTTTTTATTTGTTATCGATGATCAAATTGTAACCTATAAATTTTTTGAATTGTGACCGTAAAATAATTTGTGATACATAAAAATTTTGATTTATAATCGAAAAATAATGCGACTAACTAAATCATTAATTTGTAACCAAATTATATAAATTCGTGACCTTAGTATATTTAATTAATTAAATATAAAAGTAATTAATGAAATCATAAATAAATTTTAATAAATATCTGATTTTTAAAATTTAAAACCTTATTTCTTAATTTTAAAATGGATGATATTTAACCTATTAGTTATGAATTTTTCATTTTTCAATATTTAGGACACAATCTGTGGTCTAAATCCTTGTGGGAGCCCAATATATTTCTTCATGGGCTTCCACAAACATAAGGCCCAATTACCACAGATTCGGACAATCAAAACATATTAAAGTGATTGGTTGGAGGCATCTGACAAATGGATAAGAAAATGCAGAGCCCAAATAAATAAATATATATTCTAGAATCTTAGCAGCTTCACGAAATTCACTACAACGAATGGACTGCTAGTTTCCGCATAACAATGGCTGCCGTGACACGTGTCCCTTTCCCCAATCCAATTTCAATTGCCACCCATAAATGTGTACACTCCTTTAGTCGCACTAGACTTCCAGAATTATCCGCCATTTTCTCTTTGAAAGCCAAGAATCTGAGGAGATTTTCAGTGGTGGCGATGGCTGATTTAAGCAAAAGCACTGTTCTTGTTACAGGAGCTGGTGGAAGAACGGGTAAAAACCTTATAAATTTTCCATCTATTTCCTAGTGAATTATGTATATATTTGTGGCATTCCATGTTTGAATTGTTTTTATTTGGATGTATGGTTTTTACGGTAATATTTGGAACATTAATGTTTTATTTTATCAATTCAATCAACATTAGTCTTTGTTGGCTGTGTTATTGAAAGTTAATTGCCTGCAGTAACAATTCCAGAGTTCAATTTACTTGAGTGACTGAGTCTGAGGCTAACAATGCCAAGTTGTGATTAATTGAATCTGAATCAAGTCCAATGTATGCTCATATAGTTAAGACTTGGGGTCATCTTAAAATGTCAACCTTATTAAAAAGAGCCTATGTTTACATCTTTAATCTATGTGGGATTATTAACATCCCCACAAGATGGTGACTCGTTTGAGTAAATCAATCTTGAAATCTATATGCTCATATTTTTGAGTTTTACAAGAATCGAATCGTTTGTTGGAGTTTAATGGGCTCTGATACCAAGTTAAGACTTGGGGGTCCATTTTAAAAGGTCAACCTTATTAAGAGAAGTAGCCCAAAACCTTATAAATTGGCCTATGTTTACATCTTTAATTGATGTGGGATTATATCCCTTAACACATATATGTTACCTTAGAAGTTATTGTAATTCAATAGATAGTGGAAAAACTTCAGTGTTACATCAGTTTGTTAAATTTACAGTTATTTGGAATGAAAACTAGATCAGTAGTTCAAGAATCAAGATTACATGTCCAAATCCTACCAACATTCTTCTACATTGCTCGATCACTGCAGGCCAAATTGTTTACAAGAAACTGAAGGAGAGGTCGGACCAGTATGCTGGTAGAGGATTGGTAAGAACTCAGGAGAGCAAGGAAAAGATTGGCGGATCAGATGATGTTTACATTGGGGATATAAGGACAGCAGAGAGCATTGCTCCAGCAATCCAAGGTGTAGATGCTCTCATAATTCTCACAAGTGCGGTGCCAAAGATGAAACCCGGGTTTGACCCAGCAAAAGGTGAGAGGCCTGAATTCTATTTTGAAGATGGAGCGAACCCTGAACAGGTATCTATTGTGGCTGTTATTGAATCTGTCGTATTTGGGGTTCTTTGTGCCAGATACAATCTTATTCTAGCTTTTCTTTTCTAGGTTGACTGGATTGGACAAAAGAATCAGATAGATGTTGGTGGGAATTTGTATTAGTGTACTGTTTCTAATAGCTTCTCTTTCGGATCATTATATTAAAATTTCTAATATATGTGTTGAAACAGCCAAAGCTGCGGGAGTGAAGCAAATTGTATTGGTTGGATCAATGGGAGGAACAGATCTAAACAATCCTCTAAATAGCTTGGGAAATGGAAACATATTGGTATTTCCATCTTTTGCCTATATTTCCTTTAGGGTCTGTTTGATTGCAAAGGTGGAAAACGGGTGGAAAGAAAATGAATGGCAGGGAATTGAATTGCCTAGAAAATGTTTTACAGGGAATTGTAATTAATGGTGTTTGATTGGTTTAATTTTCCACCTTGAAAATTTTTCGTTTGGCTTTTTTTTTTTTTATGCAAATTGTCAATTAAATGGATAAATTTTTTTACCATTGACTTTGGAATGTGTTCCAATTGCTTAAAAAAAAAAAAAAAATTTCAAAAAGTTGGAAAACGTTTTCCCACCACTATGGTGAAAAAACGTTTTCTAACTTTTGTGCATCAATCGCTTGTACCTTGGAAAACGTTGGAAAACGTTTTCCCTGGAAAATTAGTGCAATCAAACAGATGAATAGTAAAAAGTGGGAAAACGTTTTCCACCTTCCACGGAAAACTACGCCTATCAAACAGGCCCTTAGTGTTTTCCACCTTATCTTTGATGTACTGCCTTTCCCTTGTGACGTGGGATTGCGTTTGGATCCCTTCATTTCAATCGTTCCACTTACTTTTTACTTTTGGCATTTTTATTTCTTATTTTTTCTGTCATCTCGTGGTTGTTTATACACGCACATAGTGATAGACAATTTTTGAACTGCATCTCATGCAAATCAATTAATTTTATGAATCTGGGAAAATGGATCTCCTGTGATAGTGGAAACTTGAAAGGAAAAGAAAGGTGAAAAACCTTATTTGCATAGACTCACTTCTTATTAACATCATATGGGTACATCTTAAATGGAAATGGAAACTCCAGTGTAAAATAATGAGCAGAAAATGTCGTTATAAGGGCCAGTTGTTATATCATTACTATGCATTTTCATTAAAAAAAATCACTAAATACTAACTGATATATGGAGTACAGGTATGGAAGAGAAAGGCGGAACAATATTTAGCTGACTCCGGAATTCCATACACCATTATTAGGTATGCCCGTATTTTCACTTCTACAGCTAGTAAAGATTATATACATGCTCGTGTTTTTGTATGCAAAAATTAGGTGCAAGTAGTTACAAGTATATTCTACCCCAGTATAAACTTAGGATTCAATATTAGTTTCTTTTCTATTAATCTGCAGCAATACCCAGGAACTTGGATTGAACCATCATAGCAGGCAGGAAATAGTGCGCTAGGATCCTTGCCTTGTTCATGGGTGTATGCAACCAATATTAATTAAACTAAAGGATATGATTTATTTACAGTAATGTGCATCAATTTTTCAATGCATAGATTAATACAAGGTTGGACGAAATGGAAAAGTGGTAGAAGGGTTCTCGGAACACGTTTATGAAGTAAAAGAGCATTTTCCTAGTGGACTGTTACTGGACTAGATGTGCTTTGGGTAGTGAGTGGTGGTCATCAACATGCAAAATGTGCATAAGATGGAAATAGCATAAAACAAGGACATTAAGATGATTATCTGGTCATATTATAATCAAAAGTGAAGGTGAAATCAATTGAAGACTAAGGAGAGTGCGGGGTTACCTTTTGGGGTATGTTGGCTACATTTGGTGCGCCATATTAGATCGTCTAAGAAATTTAATATAAAATTATAATGCATAGTACTAGGTAAATGGTATTATGGTGGATACATGTGTTTATTACTCTTTAATTTTTCATTCAAATGATAACCATTTGCACTGTCAAACAAACTATGTAAGATAATACGGAGATTGATGTGGGTTTAGGCTGTGGATAAAAAGATATACAGTGTATTTTTGAATAAAAATCGAATAAAATATTATCTACCTTAATCTACCATAATACCTAATGTTTAGTATTGCCATTATAATTTTATACTAGAAGGACCAATTCAATCCTTAGAACAAGTTAAAAAGGAAAAGTAAACTAAAATTAAAACAACCTAACTGGGATGTAGCTCTGGATGAACAAAGCGGTAATAAGAATTTATCAACTCTGAATTTATTGAAATTAAAACTTAGTTTATTGTTGTGATTTGTCAACTATGCATCATCCTAGTCTGCATCAACATACGACAAATGTACATCTTGATTTTATTGCATATGTACTACATATGAATCTTTCTTCTTCTGCTCAACTTTATTTTATTAAGAACTAATGTTCTGACTGATCTTCATTTGAGTGGTGGACTTCTTGTGTTTTCAGGACAAAAGGATCTTAATTTCCGTTAAACTAATGCTGCTATATAATTGCGAGTTTATTTAGGAAAACAAGGGACAAAGATATAATGATATTGAAATATTCTGTTCTTTGAATAGGATCCTGATTTTTTAATCCAATAAATCAAATTCTAAAAAAAAAAATGATTGATTTTTCGAGGTTTTACAGTGAGATGTTGATACTTTGATTATGCTCAATTCAGACTCTCTTGAGATTCCCCCTGTTCCATTTTTCAGTTTTATTTAGTAATTCTGTCATTACCTTTATCTGTTGACTGGTATAGGGCTGGTGGCTTGCAAGATAAAGAAGGTGGTGTAAGAGAACTGCTTGTTGGAAAAGATGACGAACTTCTTAAGACTGAAACTAGAACTATTGCCAGAGCAGATGTTGCAGAAGTCTGCATTCAGGTAAAGTATTTATTTATCAAGGTTTATACTTATATTTACAGAGAAATCACAATTCTACTTGTAAGGTTACTTAATCTCAGCCTTGGATTAGAAGATTTTCTTCACAACGCGATCTTATGAACAGGCACTAAACTTTGAGGAGGCAAAATTTAAAGCGTTCGACTTGGCTTCAAAACCCGAGGGGACTGGCACACCAACGAAGGATTTCAAGGCTCTATTTTCTCATATCACTACTCGTTTTTGATTAATTATTGCTGAAGTTATTTATACAGTCATCTATTCCTTCTTCCATGGCCCGAGTGCTTCTTGTTCAAGTCAATGACAACATATTAGAAGTGATTAGATAAGGATTAAGTTACATTATATTTGTGAGTTGTGACCAAGAGAATGCAATTGATGTGCTGTAACAAACTTTAAGCTTTAAGCATTAATTTCAAATTTTTATTTTGTAATTAAATTTGGTGTCACTCTGGCAATTTTAAGTACTCCTATCACTAATCAAAGAAAAAAAACATTCACTCACTCTGCCAAAGATGCCTTATCAGACAATACATATAACCCCCCACCCAAATTATGCCCAAAAATCCATAACACTCATTCCCTCCATTACATCAAAGATCAAGAAACAAGTGTGATGCAGAACATATAAATACCCATGAAATCTGTGTCCCATGTTATATTAACAAAATTATGTATAAATGTTGAATTTGGAATTATATATTAATCAGAAATTTTATCGAAATACTGATTTCACCAAAATGCAAAAATATGAACAGTTCGCAGTTAAAGAATAAACATTGTAGATAAGTAGAATTGTAATCTTCTTATCCATAATCCACATTTCTGGCAAATATCATATGTGATGTACAATGATATAAACACATTGCAAAACCAAAACGAAAAAAGATCAAATTTATATACGGCCTCAATGATAATTCAACATTTAACAATGGGGTAGACTATTAACCACAACATGTTATAGAAGGTTAATATCTGAGGACGTCTTATCTGACAAACGATTGATTATGAATTTGAATCTGCACATTTCAAGCATTTTCAATTAATTCCTCGCCTTTGAATCTCGTTCAATATGTTTTTCAGTTACATATGAATATAAGGAAAGTTTATCTTACAAGACTTTTGATATTTTTACACAATTACTTAGAAATTCTCGCCTTTGAATCTCGTTCAATATGATTTTCAGTTACATATGAATATAAGGAAAGTTTATGTTACAAGACTTTTGATGTTTTTACATAATTACGTAGCATTTTCTGTATTTGAATTAAATTGTTTATATATGTAAGGTATATATGAATTTTTCCTTCAATTTTTAAGCAAAATGGAAATTTTATAATTTGAAGTCATCCTTATTTTGGGTTTCTGGCCCTTTTTACCTTGAGATTAATAAAAGGGACTTGTTTGAAAATTAGGCAAGTTAAAAACAAATTAATTAACTAAAAAACCGCCGTCTGTGGGAATCGAACCCACGACCACGTGGTTAAAAGCCACGCGCTCTACCGGCTGAGCTAAGACGGCTATACGCTATCTCATTCCGATAATATAACATGTACTAATTATTGTACACATTTCAATTCACATGATTTTTTCCCGTTGAAAACCCATTTATTCAGCCCACCTAACTACTCACATTTTTCTAACAAGAAATTGAACTTTTTTAAAGGAAATTTTCATAAGTAAGAGTATACTTTTGATCTATTTTTATAATAAAAAAATAAGTTTCAACTTTCAAAAATTAAATTTTTATTAATTTTTGTTTATAATTTAATTAATTAAATATATAAAAATCACAAATCTATATAATTTGGTCACAAATTCACAATTTAGTTAGTCACATATTATTTTCAGTCATAATTCAAAAAATTTATAATTTATAATTTGTTAATCGATCACAGATTCACAATTTAATTAGTCACATATTATTTTTCAATCACAAATCAAAATTTTTAAATGTCACAAATTCTTTTACGGTTACAATTCAAAATTTTTAAAGGTCACAATTTTTTCCTTGATCACAGATGAAAAATTTATAAGTCACAATTTCTTTATCGGTCACAGATAACGAACATTATAAGTCACAAGTCACAACTTATAATGTTCATAAATTATCAAAATATCGATCACAAATTAACAAATTTTTATGTCACGGGTTATTTCTTAGTCACTCACAGTTTATCTTTTTCATGGGTCACGTATTGTTTACAGGTCACAGATTAATCAATTTAAAGTGACAGTCAACCCAAAAATTTGAGATCACCATCTCATTACTGCCTAAACCACCACTACAACCGCTTAAACTACCACTACCACTACCACCACACCGAATATTGACAAACAAAATTTAACCCCCACAGCAAACACCGTAGCCACCGCCATGGCGCCACCGTCGTCGTCACCACCACCACCACAATCTCACGACGGAGCAGAGGGGAGGAGAGGAGTGGAGAGAGACAGGATGAGGCTTAGCCGATTGAATTGGACCTATTGAAATCGCCGTCCACCACCTACAACATCGCCCAACGCCACCACTACCACTCTCACCACCTCAAAAATTCTGAAAATCGTCGCCGCCACCACTTCACAAAACACCATCTGTAACCCACCCCAACCGCTAGATCTACCACCACAAAATCGCCATCACCACCACCACCACCACACAAAACACCATCTAAACCCACAAAATCACCACCAACCTAACTGCTACTACTTCTACTTCACGTGTGCTGGTGCGATGCTTCGTCGAAGTGGGCGGTCTGCTTCGCGGTGTCATTTTACCACCGTAACTAGTGGTGAAGGGGTGTCTCCTTCGCGGTGGGTGTCTGCTTCGCGAAGGGCGTTTGCAATACAACTCCCGCACGCCGCCACCAACACTTGGATCTGAACCGTCGTGCCTGGCGCCACTGAATGACTGGTGGTCCGGTGTTGAAATAGGAGGTGGGTGTGGCGCCTCTCTCCGGCAATAAGAAAGAGGTAGAGAGAGTGAAGAGGAAATGATAGGGTTAAACTGTGGGTTGAGTTAATTAGTAAACATATTAATTTTAATTAAAATAAAACTTCTGATTTTTGAACTATGGAACTTCCCACCTGATTTTAGAATGTTGAATTCTTAAGGTAGGGAAGGGTATAATTTCCACATTTTTTTTTAATTCGTAATTGTTTTCGATACACATTTAGGGAAACACAATATGTATCATTTTCCAATACCACAGTGAATTCAAATCTTAACATAAAGATTTACAATTTCAGTTAGGATCTGTTTGATTGTAAATGTGGAATTTGGATGAAAATAAAATGAATTATATGGAATTGAATTGCCTAGAATTTGTTTTACTTGGAATTGTAATTAATTGTGTTTGAATTATATAATTTTTCAGTTGAAAAATGTTGAAAATTTGGTGTCCATTTGGCTTTATTTTACATGAAAATTATCAATAAAAGTGATAATGTTTTTTACCACTGTGTCTAAAATTTGTTCCAATTGCCTAAAAAATTTTAAAAAAATCATATCGAATACCATCCGTTTGACTTTGTTTTACATGAAAATTATCAATAAAAGTGATAAATTTTTAGCTAAAAAAGTTCGATTAAAATCTAAATCAAAACCTACAATTAATTTTAATAACATATTTTATTGGACTCACAATTTTTATCAACTTTTTAATTACACATTTCATCAACTTTTATATACTAAAAATCTAATTTTGAGCAAAACCAAAAAATGAGCTATATATATGAGATGTGTGACAGAGCATTCACGCATTTTATAAAAGTACATTTTCCCACAAAAAAAAAAAAAAAAAAACTAGAAACAAAAATTTTAACTTGGGTTTGGTAATTTTTTTTTGAAAAAAAAAATATACAATTTTTTGACTCGAGTCAAGAAAAAATACGACAATCCAATGGATCTTGAGTAGCTTATATTTTTCTCTATCTAAAAATGCTAACATAGAGTCAAAATAGAAAGTTTATCATTAAAATTGAGTAATGTTATTTATCATCACAACTGTTGTTAAGCATTAGATTATGTGTTAATTATATTATATTAAATGATATATTTATTTAAATAAAAAGTCGCACTACTCATTTAATTGAACCAATAAAGTATATCCATCTATACTAATGTTCTAACAACAGTCTAAAGGAGTACTAAACTTACTTTGGTGCTATTTGTGTCAATCTCAATTCAAATATTGTGCCTAATTTTTATTTTTTTAAAAATTACACTTATTGTCAGCTACACCTTTTATTATATCAACACTTTTTAATTATTTATTTTATTAATTTTTTTAAAATTTGTTATAAATATGATATGATTTTTAGGTTCGTTTGATTCCTATTTTTCTCAAAATTCATTTTTTCTTTCTTCTTTTCAACCATATATTATTTAATAAAATAATATTACACGTAAATAAAAAAAAATTCCTTAATTTTTAATTATACACACAAATAAAAAAAAAATCTTTAATTTTTAATCATACATTTTCCATCAATCAACTATTCAAAATATATTATTTCGAGAATCAAATAGTAGCTTAATCAAATCGGAACCTAATAAGTAGGCTTTTTAAACGAATCACTCCAAATGAAACCCAACGTAGTGGCCCACGTTTAGTATAACAGAGCATCAATCGAGAGCCCATTCAAGTTTGGCCTAATATCTTGACTCGTATCGTACATAATATTTTTTATTTATTTATTAAAATACACATTGTGCTTTGAGTTAATTATAAATATTGAATTTGGTGGCGACCCTGGAATGGTAATTGATACGCAATGAGACCTCATCCAATTCAAAGTATTTGAGATTATTCCAGAGAACATTTGATAAACCGTCTTCAGACAGCAGACTGTACGTGTCTTGTAGGAAGCGAAAATCTACACAGGTGGCCTCATTCAATATTCGAAGGTATCATCAAATTTTATAGGGTTTCAATTCTTCTTAAATTTCCTATTTTACTATTTATTTGTTGTATTTCTGTGTAATTCACATTGATTTTCTGTGTGTATATAGAGCGAAAGTGAGTTTCAGCCCTGAGGACTGAAAGCTGTCGAGTTAATAAGTGTAATTGCGCCGATTGGATTCGGATTATGTTCCGGATGAAGATCGACTCGTCGCCGGAGTTTAACATTCTGTCTCACCACGAGCTTATTCTTCAGGTAAAAAAAATTTGTTGAAGAAAAAGTTAAATAGATCTTTTTTTCTCCACGTAATTATGCGATTGGCAGTGCTGTAGTTTTGGTTTCGTCAATTTTCGAGTTTAAGAAAATTTGATTCGGGATCTTTCTCTAATTTTTTGGTTTTTGTTTTCTACTGAATATGAACCGATTATTTGGGAATTTTCATTAATGTCGATTTTATATATATGTTTTTTCTGTTAATTCTTTTTGTCTACCAGAGGCTAGCAAGGCTGGGAGTTCCAGAAGAGAATTTGAGTGAAGGACCTCGGGGTTTGGTTGCTTATGTCAAGAATGATAAATCTCAAATAGCGGAGTTGGTCTCTGCTATCTTGCCTAATGATGAGGAGGCAACTGTTTCAGAAACTCATGCAGGGAGTGCAAAAGAAGCCGCTGAAGATATCTTTTCTGAAAGTATGATTTGGTTGCAATGGTTGATGTTTGATGGTGACCCGAGCCTTGCACTGGAGCACCTAGCTAAAATGAATGCTAACCAACGCGGTGTTTGTGGGGCTGTATGGGGAATCAATGATCTTGCATACCGGTGCCGGACATGCGAACATGATTCTACGTGTGCTATTTGTGTTCCTTGCTTCGAGAATGGAAATCACAAAGATCATGATTACTCTATTATTTACACGAGTGGAGGGTGCTTGTGATTGTGGAGATATTACGGCGTGGAAACGTGAAGGATTTTGTTTGAAGCACAAGGGAGCAGAAAAGATGCAACCCCTTCCAGAGGATTTCGCAAAGTCTTTGAGGCCTGTTTTGGATTCCTTACTTATTTATTGGAGAGAAAAATTACTTTACGCAGAAATTGCATTTCGGGGAGGTCCTAGACCAGTTAATCATGTTGCTGAGCTCTCAAAGGCTGCAAATGATTTGACCTCTGCAGTGGTGGGGATGCTGTTGGAATTCTGTAAAAACAGTGAAAGTTTGCTCAGTTTTATTTCTGAGAGAGTATACTCATGCCCTGGTTTGTTGGATGTTTTGTTAAGGGCAGAGAGGTTCTTGAGTGATGTAGTAGTTGGGAAGCTCCATGAATTACTTCTGAAATTGATTGGTGAACCTATATTTAAATATGAGTTTGCAAAAGTTTTTTTAAGCTATTACCCAACTGTTATAAATGAAGCCGTAAAAGAGAACAGTGACACTGTCTTCAAGAAATATCAACTGCTGTCAACATTCTCTGTCCAAATTTTGACAGTTCCTACACTAACTCCACATCTTGTAGAGGAAAAGAATCTGCTGGCCATGTTGTTTGAATGTTTAGAGAGGATATTTGTTTCTTGTGCTGGAGAAGATGGGAGGCTCCAGGTACTGAAATCCTTTTTCCTCCATTTTTTTTTTTCTGGCTATGCTTATTTTCAGATAAACACTCTTTTGATGATAATATGAAGCTGTCATTTTTGTGTGTTGCAAAATTGTTTGTTTAATTGTTCATCATGTATGATGGCGTCAATTGGAGTTGAGTGGTTGCTCATAAAATTTCTATTTTTATTGCTCATCATTTGTTCTAGTTATGCATTCTACATAGCATATATGCTATTATTAGAATGAATCCTGTTTACCTTGCTTTTTGCCCATTGATTGACTGTTCAATCTACTTCTTCAACATGAGATTCTCATGTTTCCTTTGTCGATCTAATGCTGAGATTTGAAAATTAGAACTAAGATTTGGTGATGTTGTTGAATATATGATATAGATATCCATACCTCAAAAACTAGCCATCAAAGTTGGAGAGCCTAAGTCTATATAAATCACACACTGAAAACCCATATTTTCGATGTAGGATTCAAGTCTCATACCATGCAATGAGAACCATAACAATCCACCACTCGCGGTGATCCCCGTGCCCACCTCGGACTAGCTTTGCACTTGCCTTTGACTAGTCCTTGATGAACACTGCTATGTCGGCGTCACCATTCATGCCGCTCAATTGCAATCGGGAGGCATGATGTTTGCTCTGATATCATTGATACAGATCTTGAGAGAGCCATATCTCAAAAACTAGCTATTGAAGTTGGAGAGTCTAAGTCTACATAAGCAACACAGCGAAAACCCATATTTTCAAATTTTCGATGTGGGATTCAAGTTCCATATCTTGCAATGAGAACTATAACAGTATACCGAACAACTTTGATAGGCTTGACTAAGTAACAAAGTCAAGACTTGTAAATAATATCCTAGAAGATCAATATACTTTATAATGGCATATATTGTGTAGCCAAAAGAAAATGTTGAAATATTCTTAATTGGGTACCAAGTCATTTTTGCCTATGTGAGGCGCAACATATGCCTCGAGACGCTCTGAGTTGTAATTTATAAGATCGACTAGTAAATAATTCAGAAGAATCTAAAAGTACGAGAATATGCTCATACTTTATCATACACCATCTCAAAAAATCCATAATAAAACAAATTAAAAATATAGAAGTATAGTTTGCAAACAAACATAAAAGAAAATTTGCAGTAGAGGTCCCAATCCTTTCAAAAATGTGCCTCTAGGTTCCAAACCTTATAATCTTATACCTATATTCCAAATTATTAATAAATGTGCGCCATAAGGACATTTGGACGATTTTCATCCAAAAGACTATTAATTGACCAAAACTTCATAATTCATTTGATTAATTTAATTAAGGGCTAAAGAATCAACATACATTATCTCACTTCTAACAATTCTAAGAAACATGAGTAACAAAACTGAAAAAAAAGGAAAAAGGATAAGAACTAATAAAAAAAGAGGGAAAATAATGAAAATGTTTCTTATTCCCCAACCTTCCACGGCGGACCCATCCCCCCACCTCCAACAGGGAGATTTCTCCCCACTGGTTTCCGGATACCAGGGGGAGGGATCCCCCCCCCCCCCCCCCGAGAGAATCTCCTTGGTTTTTCTACTAGCCAGTGGAATTTCCCTCTGGTTCTCAAAATCGCACCCCAATAAAAATTGATACATGTTAATATCTTTTTCGCTCAGTAAAAATCAAAATAAATAACTTAAAATTTAGGCTCTTAATTGTTTCGATAAACAAGAGAATCGAAAAGTAAATAGAATAAGAAAGGCTAAAAATTTGTGTTAGAATCAACAATTTTGCAAGGGTTTCTTAGGGGAAATCAAGGAAATGCATATACATACAACATAGATACAGATGCAGATAAAGAGTAGCTAAATCATGAACTTCAGATGGATTAGAGGTGGCGTTCATCAGTTGAGTTCCAATGTTGATGGCCTTCATTGGTTGAGTTCCGGCTTCGGTGGCCTTCATTCTTCTTTTAATCACCTACCAGAAACCTTATTTTCAGCAGAAATAAATGGTCGGAGTTTTCACTAGAGTCTCATCTAGCCGGAGAACAAGTAGAGCTCCGATGGATGTCCCCTCGCTTCAACTACAGACAAATACTTAACTATAAAATTTGATTTTTCAAAATTGAACGAGGATGAAAAGAATAACCTTTTTTTCAAGCTAAGGAAAGGGAAATGAAAAGGGTAGTAGACTTTTGAGAGAGTAAAATGAAAGGGTGGGTACTGGAGAGAAATAATTCGGCAAAACCGAAGGCTCCGATGATGATTTTAGAGAGAAAAAATGAATTCTAAGCTGAGGAGATAAAAGGATGGTGGGAAATGAAGATACGAATAAATATAGGATTTTAAAAGGATTTTAAAGTAGATTTGATTTAAATTATGTTTGTTATGATGTCTAATTATAATAAATATAATTCAATCAAACTCTAATTTAAAAGCTATCTATATCCTGTATTTATCCTTATCTTCATTTCTCACTAAGCCACAAGAGAACCTACACAGAGTCTGACCTTGGTTTTAGATGCTGCAAGACCAGGACACCAAATCGTTTTATGTTGTCGAATTAGAATTTAGTGAATGTGTGGACTTCTTAATCAGTTGAATTAATTTCTACTTATATTTAGTTACTATTAAAATATTTCGTAGAGCTCCTTCTCAAGAGATACCTGAAGTGTTTTTATATTTTGTCATAACGATTCAGAAGGGAATGCTTAAAATGTCTGTAGCATTTTCCAATTGTAGGCAACACTTATGTGATTTTCTTAGGAACTGATAATTTAACATAGTTGTTCATCATGGTTCCTTTTCGGGTTAATTTCAGAAATGGTCACTGAAGTTACAGAAAAATTACAAAATGGTCACTGAAGTTCAAAACTTTTAGTAACGGTCATTGAAGTTTGAAAAACTTGCAGAAACGGTCACTGAGTTATAAACACTTTTACGGCAACTTTTCGGCCACTTCCGATCACCGAAATCGGCAAATTTTGATACCGTTGGAAAGTCCATAATATCCTCTTCAATTACCATCCAAAATATTCCCCTAACTCCAAGGGATTCGACCGAAAAAAAAAAAGGAAAGTCGCCCAAAAAATCTGAAAATCTGCCCAGATTTTTAGATTTTTTTATTCCCCAAACCTTCCACGGCGACTTTTGCGGCAATTTTTCGGCGACTTCCGACCACCAAAACCGCTGGATTTTGATACCTTTGGAAAGCTGACAATGTCATCTTCAATTATCATCCAAAATCTCCCCCCAACTCCAAAGCATTCGACCGGAATAAGTCCACAAAGTCGTCTACCCAAAAAGGCGAAAATTTGCCCAGATTCGGGATGCTAACTTTGTGGGGAAATTATTTTCGGTCGAATGTTTTAGAGTTGGGGGAAGATTTTGGATGGTAATTGAAGAGGACATTGTCAGCTTTCCAACGATATCAAAATCCGGCGATTTTGGTGGTCGGAAGTCGCCGAAAATTTGCCGCAAAAGTCGCCCAAAAAATCTGAAAATCTGCCCAGATTTTCAGATTTTTTGGGAGACATTTGCGGCAATTTTTTCGGTCGAAACTCCTTTGGAGTTACGAGAAGATTTTGGATGGTAAAAGGATGGTGAAAATGAGATACATTATGGACTTTCCAACGGTATCAAAATTTGGCGATTTCGGTGGTCGGAAGTGGCAAAAAAGTTGCCGCAAAAGTCACAAAAAAACTAAAAAAGTGTTAATAACTCAGTGACCATTTTCGAAAGTTTTCCAAACTTCAGTGATCGTTTTTTGAAAGCGCCCGAAACTTCAGTAACCGTTACTGAAAGTTTTGAACTTCAGTGACCATTTTGTAATTTTCCTATAAATTCAGTGACCATTTCTGAAATTAACCCGTTCTTTTTCTGTTCTTGTTCTTGTGTTGGAGGCTTTTTGATATCAACTGATGAGTTTGTATAATACTTCTAGCTATGTTATGTTTTAATTCTAACTGTTAGAATTTGTGATATTGTTTCTCCTTTGTCTGGCAGTGGTCGCCCATCTCTGACTATTTTAATGATGTTGTGATTTGTTATTTACTATTGGAGTCTATTTATATGTTTGCCCTAAGTTCTTTTTGCATAAAAGAAGGTTGAATTTAGTTTCTTTGCAGGTTGCTAAATGGTCCAACTTATATGAAACTACTGTTCGTGTGGTTGAACATATAAGATTTGTCATGAGTCACTCTGTCGTATCCAAATACCTATGCCATGGTGGGAGAGATTTAGTTAGAACGTGGATGAGATTATTGGTTTCTGTGCAAGGAATGAACCCTCAAAAGCAAGAAATTGGTAGTCACATAGAAGAAGAAAATGAAAATATTCATATGCCTTTTCTTTTATGTCACTCCATATCAAACATTCTTTATCTCTTAGTCGCTGGAGCGTTTTCTGTGAGTACTAGTGAGGAGACTAATGAAGATGCTTTCTTCAGCGCTTGTAAACCAGAGTTTGAAGACCAAGATAAACTAAGACATGCAAAAGTGGGAAGGCTATCGCAGGAAAGCTCCGTAGGGAGTGTTATAGGGAAGAATGCATTTGATCATGCATCCAAGGCCGCCGACAATATTCCTATTCCATCATCTGCTTTATGGTTAACATTTGAGTGCTTGAGGGCTATCGAAAATTGGTTGGTAATCGATAACACGGTTTGCCCTCTCAGTATCTTGTCTCCAAAATCCAGTAATGGCTCTGGTAATAATTTCTTCGCTTTAAAAAGAACGCTGTCTAAGTTTAGTAGAGGCAGGCCCATTTTTAAATCGTTCATTCATCTGATAGTAAGCTTACAATGTCAAGTGAAGTTTTTAGTAAACGATGTTCTTCACCATCCCATGGTGGTTCTAACATTGGTGTAGGATTGGAGTGTGGCCGATCTATTGGACAAGAAGCTGACCCTGGAGGTTGTGACGACAGTGTGTTGGATGGAGAAAAATCCACTGAGTTTGAAGGCCTCCGATTTCTGAATTTTTCAGATTGGCCAGATGTCATGTATGATGTTGGTTCACAGGGTATCTCAGTTCATATTCCTTTGCACCAGTTACTTTCGATGATTCTGCGGAGAGCACTCAAACAATGTTATGGTGAATCAGCATCGTTGGATATGATGAGTGCCAGGGCCAAAGATAGGTCATCTGCGATATATAATGACTTTCTTGGACACATGTTAGGAGGTTGCCACCCTTATGGATTTTCTGTCTTTGTGATGGAGCATCCCCTTCGAATAAGAGTGTTCAGTGCCGAGGTTCACGCTGGAATGTGGCATAGGAATGGGGATGCTCCCAGATTATCTAGCGAGTGGTATCGTTCAGTTCACTGGTATGTGAATCTCTATTACGTATCAGATCATTGAAAGCTCTGCTTTGACAGTTATATTTTGTGGTTTGTGCAGGTTTGAACAGGGTCAAGAACTTGATCTTTTCTTGCTGCAGTGTTGTGCTGCTTTAGCTCCAGCTGATCTCTATGTCAAGAGAATTTTAGAGCGTTTTGGGCTATCAAACTATCTGTCCTTGAATCTTAACCCGTCTAGTGAGTATGTAATTTTCTCTTTGCCTTCTCAGCAATTCACCCCCCCCCCCCCCCCCCCCAAAAAAAAAGAAAAGAAAAGAAAAAAAAGAAAGGCCTTTATCATGGTTTCCTGCGTGATGGATCCTAGATTTTAAGTCATGCTTTGTTAGAGTGTGTTTCTACTTTGTAGATCAAATTGTTTGCCATTGGTGGAGTAAGCTAGTACACAATCTTGAAAGTTTGGACTACAGAGTACCTACAAGGGTGTCTCTATACATTTGGACTAATCTATGATGTCAATTTTTATAGCGAACAAAAAATATTGGCCATTTGAAATGTTTACCATCATTAGTTTATTTTCCAAGTCCGAAGCAGTTATTTTTAGTAGTTCAGGCTGATGTGATGCTTGAGTTGAATAAAACTTTGAAACTTTTCTACTACTACTACTACCTCCATCCCATAAAGATATGCTTGTTTCTATTTTCAAAAAAATTAAGAAAATATAATTAATATAGTTGAAAATAAAAAATTTTCTTACATTTTTCTTAATATATCCCTACATTAAATAACGATTTAAATAGGATTAGTTTATATTTGTTGAAAACAAGGTACAATAAATAGGGACTTATTAGAAAATTAAAAAATATATATACTTTCAATGAGGAAAGTAGCAAGTAGTCTATAATTTGGAATAGACGAAAAAGAAAACCAAGCCTATCTTTATGGGATGGAGGGAGAAATATTGAGATAATGGGAAACAACACCTAGGACATGTTACTATAAAAATATAAAGGTTTGCATGTGTCAAAATTTGTGGCATATGCCAATTAGGTTTCCTCTAGTGCGGAATCACTCAACATCCTAGTTTCAAATATTAGGAGCCATGAATGAGAATTATGTTAACGAGTACTGGTTTACATCATGTGGCTTATGTGATGAGCCTTGGCATAGGCTGAGGCTCTAAAATAAATAATATTTAATAGTGCATCAGTTCTTTCTTCTCATGTATATGAGGCTATTTGTAAAAAAAAAAATATTTTGAATTGGGATGATTCACCTCGGTGGCTGCTTGTATTCATACCGGCACACCTAAAATCCAATTCTGTTGATAAGGATTTGGAGATGTATCTGTTCTTGACAATTACACATTTTTTATGATCTTATAATCCTTAAAACACTTCATTGACAGCTCATATTCGATCCATATTTTTATACACTGTTTTTGGTATAATATTTTTTGTGGATTTTTGTGGTAAAGTTTAGTCATTTTTTCCAAAGTCTAGATTTTTGCCACATGGTGAGGGTTGAAAGTCTCTGACATGCAACCTGTAAGTGTCCTAACACGTGTTTGAGGCAAAGTTGGTGCTTTAAAAAATATAAACAGCATAGTTGTAAGTTGCTTTGAAAAAAACATGGGAGATATAGTAGTTTATAAATTGATCAGCTGACTCAAATTTATCTTGTTGGATTAAAAGGAGGGCGAAAGAACCAATAAGATGAATAAATAGTGGAGGTTAACATCACAATCAACTTATTTAGAAAAATGTTTTTTGACAACTGACACGATCGAACAATAACTAGAATTGTAGGAGAAGAGAAGAGAAGAGGAGAAAAGGGAGGGAGGGGGAAAGAAGAGAAGAAGAGAGAGAAGCGAGAGAAAAATTGTGTGCTTCTTATTTAGCCCCAGTTTGAGCTCCATTATTTAAAAACTCAATTTTTTCTCAAACTCTTTTTCAATCTTCTCTCAATAAAATAATTTTTCACGTAAATTCTGAACTTTTTTCTATTTTTTAATTGCATATTCTCCAAAAAAATAACTATCACAAAAACTATTCTCCCAAAAAATGGGGCTCAAACAAACCCTCAGTAATGAAGCGTTTAAATACAATAGCATAAGCCCCCTGTTATATAGGTTTTAACTATTGTAAGATAAATAGGAAACAACTAAAGAAATAACAGTAAACTAGAAAATCTATAAAGTAAACCCTAATTACTTAGCTGTCTTTCTTCTGGCCAGCTATTTAATTTTCTGGTGATGAAGACACAGATCATGTTTCTTCTGTGGGGTAAAAATGAACTCCTCAAGTTCCTACTTTAAGCATACGATATGATTGATAAGAAATCCATTAGTTTTGTGTGTGAAAATTAGACGTTGCATAAAATACCCACTTCCCATGCACCAGAAAATCTGTTCCAACCCTATGGGTTCCTTGCAAATTTATCCATTCTTGTTGTAGGTTACTACTTGATTTACTTCATGGGGGTAGGGCCTGAATATTGTTTCCATTGCTCAGATGACCAATTTTGTTCAATCTACTTTTTCAGGCATGAATCAACTCTAGTTGCAGAAATGCTGACTCTTCTAATACAAATAGTGAGTGAAAGGAGGTTTTGTGGGCTAACTACTGTTGAATGTTTGCAAAGAGAGTTGATATACAAGCTCTCTATTGGAGATGCCACTCGTAGTCAGCTGGTGAAATCTCTTCCTCGGGATCTTTCGAAAATTGGTAAATTTCAGGAGATATTGGAAACAATTGCAGAATATTCCAATCCATCTGGCATGACTCAGGTTGATTTTTGAATAGAAAAGTGAAACTTGCTTTTGTTGTTAACTAGAATAAACAGGTTGAGCACCCTAATTTCTTTTTGTATCTCAGGGAATGTATAAATTGCGATCTGCATATTGGAAAGAACTCGATTTATATCATCCTCGCTGGAACTCGAGAGACCTACAGGCTGCGGAAGAAAGATACTTTCGGTTTTGTAATGTTTCTGCATTGACAACTCAGCTTCCTAAATGGACAAAGATTTATTACCCTCTCAGGGGAATATCTCAAGTGGCTACTTGTAAAACACTCCTTCAAATTGCTCGTGCCATTCTTTTCTATGCTGTTTTCACTGATGAACTCACACCTTCTCGGGCTCCCGACCGTGTTCTTTTGAATGCACTGCATTTACTGGCACTAGCCCTGGATGTCTGTCAAGTACAGAAGGAATCTGGTGACCTATTATGCTATGCAGATGATGTGATTCCATTTTTGGCTTTTGCCAATGAAGAAATATGCATGAATAAGTATGGTGATCAGAGTATGTTGTCACTTCTTGTCTTGTTGATGAGGATGCATGAGAAAGAAAATGCCAAGAACTTCATGGAACCTGGAAATTTCTGTCTCTCATCTTTAATACTGAATCTACTCAAGAAGTTTGCAGAGCTTGAACCTGGATGCATGACCTCATTGCATAAAATTGAACCTGAATTAGCACATCAACTTTCAGTATCCATTCATTGTGGTAATACTATTGGCATGGCATCATCTTCTGATAGTGAAAAGCGCAAAGCAAAGGCTCGAGAAAGACAAGCTGCTATATTGGTGAGAAGTTATTTTTGCTTTCAAATGGTTTTATGCTAAAAGAGAAAATAGGATTCCCTGTTTAATTTTGGCATGATTTATTTTTCCAAATTTGAGATGCAGAACGTGTGAGTATGGCATGCTTGAGGTTGTATATATTTTCACACAATAAGAATATTAACTATTCGAAATTTGTTATATTTGTTGTTTTTCTGTTTCATAACCTTTCTTTTCCAATAAATATTGCTGTAGTGTGAATAAAAATTTCACCAGCTACCTTTATGAATGACAATTTGTTAAAATTGAGTTTAGTATTCAGTTATTTGCTATATGATCCAAGTTGCAAATGGATATCTTCCTATTTTGAATACAACTTACAGGAGTTCATGTGCAGCAGTAATCACGCTTTCTGTGGTGGTGGTTAAGTTAGAGGGTGGTATCCATACTATTATAAAATGCCATTAAAAGGAAATCTTAATTAAAGAACCTGGTAGACTGCTGTTATTGCATTTTATTTGTTTGGTTGCTTGATTGCAAGTTAACATGTGAGTTGTTAAGGTAACTCATTCCAGTCAATTTGAGATGGAAGTTAACATAGGAGCGGAGTACCCCCCCCCCCCCCCCCCCCCCCCCGGGTTTCCTTTCTGATTGATGTTACCATTTTTACTGAGTGAAAATTGCATTCTTTTAATTGCTCATTATTACTGATACATAGGAGAAAATGAGAGCCCAGCAGTCCAAATTTTTGGCAAGCATTAATTCCAGTTCAGATGATGAAATGGATGGTTCTAGATCTGCGCAACTATCATGTGATTCTGATGTCAGCAATCCCCAAGAATCAGCTCAAGTTGTTTGCTCTCTTTGTCATGACCCCAATTCTAGATCTCCCATATCATTCTTAGTTCTTCTCCAGGTAATGTACTCTCTGGCATGTGTTTTTGTCATCTGTTTGTTATTCTTAAATTAAACTGCCTCAGTGAAGCTTATGGGGAAGCATTATTCAATTTTCTTGTCACATGATATCATTCTGATTTCCTATCTTCACTCTTAATGAAGAAATCGAGGGTTCTGAGTTTTGTGGACAAAGGCCCGCCGTCGTGGGAGTATGTTAACCATACTGGGAAGGAACACGTTTCTAAGAGTACAGCGACAATTGATTTATTCCAAAGGAGCTGTACATCTGGTGACTCTGAAATGGTCTCATCTTCTCAGTTGATGGATGTGGTTGAGAATACTTTGAATGATTTTGCTCTAATGGGACAAACTAGCGAAATGAATGCTTTTCTGGAATTTATTCGGGCTTTATTCCCTTCTATTGAGAATGTTCAGCTACCTTGCATATCGAAGGATATGATGGAGAAGACAGCATATTCCCTTGAGTCATTAGAAGAACATATGTATTTGATGATTAGAGGATTTCGTGCTAGTTTGTGGGACAAGGATTCCCAAAGGCCTGTTGGAAATTTTTCTACAGCTGGAGTCAACCTGGAGAGAAGCAGCAATGCTGAATCTCTTTTGCTTGGTAAATACATTACTGCGCTGTCTAGAGAGGCATTGGACAATCCTTCGGCTTCAGAGCATGGCCGTTCTTTGAGTGACAGGACACAATCAGAATCCAATATGCTGCATCCAGAATGCAATGGATTTGGTCCTTCTGGCAGTGGTGGAATTTATATCTCTTCCTGTGGGCATGCTGTGCATCAAGGATGTCTTGATCGTTATTTATCATCCCTGAGGGAAAGGTACACCATTTCTGCTTCCCCTGACTCCCCAAAAAAGAAAATAATAATAATAAAAATAGAAAAGGACACACTCTCCCTCCCTTGTGGAAATATCTTCCAGTCTCTTGTCGTTGTTGGGACATATGTGCTGTTGAGCATCACAAAAGCATAACAAACGAATTCCATAAAGTAGGGAAATTTACGTGTTGTGCAGTTTTTAATTTCAATTTGAGTACAGTGGACATGAGAATGCAAATAAATTAATCATTGTATAACTAAATAAATAAAGAGATGAGGATTTGGACTTCATCATTCATGAGTGTGAAGAATGGGGCTTGGTAAAACTTCAAGGGAAGAAAAGCATCATCTTCGTCTCCATTAATTATATTATATAGGAAAAATAGGAATACATGTATGATAACTAGACCCAAGAATAGAAACATAACTCATTATACTTTTGCATAAATCACGTGATTTACTTCTTTAACACTCTCCCTCAAGTTGGAGCATAGATATCATATAAGCCCAGCTTGGAATAAAGAAACCTTAACCGATTACTACTCAACGACTTTGTAAAAATATCAAAAAGTTGGTCTCCCTTTTTTAACAAATGATGTACATGTCACCATTCACTATTTTGTCACGAACATAGTGATAATCAACATCAATGTGCTTAGTCCTCTCATGAAAGACTAGATTGAATGCAATATATAGAGCGACCTGATTATCACATAACATTGGAAAGGTGAGAGATTGATTTATTGAAGAGAGTGTTCTAACCATGTCAACTCACTAGTAGTATAGGCTATCGCCCTATATTTTGCTTCTGCACTTTATCTTGCTACTACAATTTGTTTCTTACTTTTTCAAGAGACAAAATTACCCCCAAAAAAAATACAAAAACCATTAGTGGATCGTCAATCTAGTTGAAATGCTGCCCAATCTATATTTTTAAACCCTTCTACTTTTATATGCCCGTTTGATTTAAACAATAATCCAAGACCTGGGGCATTTTTCAAATATTGAATAATATGTGTGACTGCTTCCCAATGAGAAACACGAGGAGCATTCAAGAACTGACTAATGACGCTAACTGCATAGGAAATATCTGGTCGTGTGATAGTAAGATAATTCAATTTTCCAATTAAACGACAATATTTCCTGGTTCTCGTTCATCCTTTAAAAGTTTCACATTAAGATCCATGGGTGTATCAATTTGGCGAGTTCCAAGAAAACATGTCTCGTCTAACAGATCAAGTACATATTTTCTCTAAAACAAGTTAATACCTGCTCGAGACCTAGCAATTTCAATATCCAAGAAATATCAAAGTTTGCCTAGATCTTTAGTTTGAAAATATTTTTGAAGAAACTGTTTCAACCGGACAATCCCATCAACATTATTACTGGTGATTACAATATTATCTACATAAACTACAAAGATAACATAGCCTGCATCAGTTTGTAGATGAAGTACTGAATGATTTGTTTGACACCTCTGAAGACCAAATTTCAAAACATCCTCAGAAAACTTCTCAAACCATGCCTTTGGTGATTTCTGTAACCCATATAAGGCTTTTTTCAACTAAAAAACATAGTTTTGGTACTTCCCTGAGCAACAAATTCAGGTGGTTGCTCCATATAAGCTTTTTCATGCAAGTCGCCATAAAGAAAGACATTTTTAATATCTAATTGAAACAGTGGCCAATCAAGTTTAACAGCAATAGAAATCAAAATGCGAATAGAAGAGATCTTAGCAACGGGAGAGAATGTTTCATCATAATCAATACCATAGGTCTGTCTGTAACCTCCAGCAACTAGTCGAGCTTTTAGTCGATCAACAGTCCATCAGGATTGAACTTCAGAACAAAGACCCATTTGTTACCAACAGGATGTATTCCAGGTGGTGAAGGAACAAATTCCCAATTCTTATTATCGTGCTAGGCCATCATTTCTAATTTCATAGCCTTACGTCACTCAGGATCAAATAAAGCTTTTGTCACTATCTTAGATATAAAAATACTAGAAAGTTAGAGATGTGAAATAGGAAAACGAAGGCGATAAAGAATCACAAGTGACATAGTGGGACACAGAATGTTCATTTACACGTTCGTTTACCTATACGAAGAGCAATGAGTAATGACTCAGGTCAGAAGAGATGATGGTTTCAAAATCTGGAGACGGCAAGGTGACGGATGGGATCGTAGGTGTTGGTGGCTTAGACTGTCGAGTATAAACTCCTAAAGGAGGAGGTGGTTCCTCGTGAGGAAATGGAGATGAGCTTGGTTCTGGAGAAATACCAACTGGTAGATATGGAATTGGTAAGCTAACGAGATCCCGAGTGGACTCTGGTGACGTACTATGATTAGAAAAATAGGGTGTGAACTCGTCGAAAGTGACATCTGCACTTATAAAGTATTGTTGTAGAGAATGATTGTAGCAACGATACCTTTTTTTTTGTTTGAGAGTAGCTAAGGAAAACACATTGCATAGAACGAGAGTCAAGCTTATCATGACCAGGACCAAAGTGATGAATATAACAAATACATCCAAATAATTGACCCACAAACCAAATCAAAGCCAATACTTACGACCACTGCCACTGTGATGACGAAATTGACGACCCACAAAACTGATCGCTGCTAAATCAAAATTGCTATGCAATACTGCTACTGACCACTGCCAACTCGTGATCGTTGGCATTCAACCATAACCGATTGTAACAATCCCAAACTAGTGATGGCAAAATGGGCGGGTCGGCCCGGCCCACGAACCTATCGACCCAGACAGGCCCGTGAACAAAAAAGCCCGTATCATCCTGGCTTTCGGGCCGTCCGGCCCGCCCCGCCAAAAAACCAGCGGCCCGGATCGCAAACCTTTTTTCCCAAAGATTATTGGTAAAAAAATTTTTTTTTAAAAAATAACGCGGGCCGGTTTCCCCCAAGCTCGGCCCGGCCCGGACCGGACCGCAGAATAAAAATTTCGACCCGTGAATCGGCCCTCTCGGTTTACGGGCCGGTTCGCCTACGAGCGGGCCTGGCGCGGTCCCCCCATCTTGACACCACTATCCCAAACCACCGAAGAACCGCCAAACTAGTATGGACACTACCGCACTACTTCATACCTTTGACGTTGGAGATAACCTCAATCGACAATCACAACATCCATACTCGAGAAAGGGAAGAAGAAGACGAAAAGGAAAAGAAGAAACATAAGAGGAAGAAAAGAAAAAACGGAAGAAGGAAAAGGCAAGTTTGTTGAGAAGAAGAAGTGGAATAAACTACCAAACCCTAGATACTAAGCTTTGATACCATGTGAAGAATGAGGCTTGGTAAAACGTTAAGGGACCATTAATTATATTATATAGGAAAAATAGGAATACATGTATGGTAACTAGGCCCAAGAATATAAACACAATAAACTCATTATACTTTTGCCAAAATCACGTAATTTACTTCCTTAACAATGAGAAAACAAATTGGTATGTGTTATGGACTGGGAGTCACTGCTACTCTTTTGTCGGACTCTGAACTGCATGCTCTGTGGTTATACTTTTGTTGAAGTTCTAACCCAAATATCTTCTCTTTAATATACATAGATATTGCACTATTAAGGTCTATAAAAATTATTGATGCGATTATAAAAGGCATTGCTTTTGTTCTTACTTTATTTCCTACCATGCAGATATAGCAGAAGAATTGTCTTTGAAGGAGGGCACATTGTAGATCCCGAACAGGTTGAAGCTTTTTAGAAAAAATAAATAAATTTAAAATTTGACCTTTGAATAGCATAATATTTTGGTGATTTTGATTTAATTTGCTAGGGCGAGTTCCTTTGTCCTGTATGCCGGGGACTTGCAAATTCTGTACTGCCGGCATCATCTGGAGATTTTAGGAAGTTTCATCCACCACCTATCCCAACTGTTAATTCTATGAACGCTGCTAGCTCTTCATCCTTGTCGGATAGTAAAGTCAGTTTCCTTTCACTAGAAAACGGTTTGTGTCTCCTACAAAGCGTTGCTGATGTTGCTATAAGTAATGAGCTTCTGAAAGCTTTTCCAGTTGGACAAAATGTGACGACACCACCAAATCTTGAACCTGTGTTTCGTGTATTGAGTGGAATGTGCTTTCCTGGCGTGGATAAGGGATCTGGAAGGTTAAACCACTCAGTGATTCTATGGGACACACTCAAGTATTCCCTCATGTCAACTGAAATTGCTGCTCGATCCAGAAAGAATTCATTGACTCCAAATCGTAGCCTTGGTTCTTTATACAAGGAACTCAACTCTTCCTGTGGTTTTATATTGTCGCTGTTGCTAAATGTCATTCAAAGTATCCGAGCACAAAATTCTCGGAACGTTCTTTTGAGGTTAAGAGGCATTCAACTCTTTGCTAAATCTGTATGCTCTGGCACTTCTTCAAATGAGATTTCCAACCACAGTTGCCCACAAGAAGGTATTGTTTCAAGTGATCGATTACTGTTTTTTATTTGACTGTTGAACGCAGAAATCCATTAAAAAGTGTAAAGATATTAAAATACAGCAATAAATCAACAGACCATTTAAAGATTTTGCGAACTCTCTTTATGGCAAAACTTCAGAATAGCTCATTTAACTAAGTGATGTGCCTGGATAACCAAGAGACTGTTCCTATGTTCAATATGCAAACTTCCAAGTAGAAATATATATGCAATCATTGAAATGGAAATTCAAATAGGAAAAGGTTTTTAGATGATTTGGAGGAGATTTGACAGTGCAATTATTCCATTTCAACTGTAAAAACCACGAACTTTCCCCTACAAGCCTTACGTCAGGGGGCTATTCCATGCGTCATTACTTATAGGTTCTGCCCCAATGTGGATTTAGTTTGCATCCCAGTGATTTGGAACCCAAGATCTCTCCCTTAAGAGGAACTTAAGTTGAATTTTGTTAGCAATTGGGCAACAGAGCTTGTAGGGGAAAGAATGTGGTTTAAACTGTTACAATCTGCAATAGAGTTTCAATCAATTTGATGTAGAAGGATGTAGATAATATCATTAAACTTACAACAATTATTGTCTTTATGTATGTTGGTTACATGTCTATTATTTACTCGATCAAGACCTGTAATTCTGTTATCAATTATCTATTTTGTGAAGCATATAACGGAATTATGGGCATTTTATTGTATGAAAATACCATTATAAGTAAAAAGTTGAAAAGGTTCCATCATGTAGTAAATACTTTCCTTCAGTGGTCGATTTGGCAACATAAATGTATCTGGGTCTTTTGGTACTTGGAGTAAGAATTCCTTCCAGTCTGATCACTCATCCTACAATTACATGAAACCAACTTGCATATGATGGGCCCATGTCCACAATAATGACGAGTGGATGATTAAAATTGGGGAAAATTGGACCTGGAGTGTAACTGAACCCTAGTAGCTATATAAGTTTAGATATGACTTTTTCCTTTTATAACTACAGTTGTTCAAAGTTGAAAAATAGCTTTATCATATTTTTTGTAGGTCATTTGCTTAGTATATTGGAGAATGCTGAAGCAGAAGTACGGTATCCGGATGTTCAGTTATGGAGATGCGCTTCTGACCCTGTCCTTGCACATGATGCCTTTTCGACATTAATGTGGATACTCTTCTGTCTTCCATGTCCATTTTTGTCATGCAAAGATTCCTATTTGTATCTTGTGCATGTTTGTTATGTTGTTACCGTAACTCAGGTAGAAAGAATTTGCCTTCTTTGACCTTGAAAAGATTGAATTATCAACTCTCTATGTGATATATATTTTTTGCATTTTTTTTCTTTTGTAACAGGCAATAATAATATATTTCAACAAACGACTATGCACTATTAGTGACTTGGGATTTCATGATTGTTTGATCATTGACATCTTCAAATTTATGGAGGAACACGGAGAAGCTCTACAAAGCTTTGATTCAAACTATATCAATCCTACTTATGATATGAAAGATGCAATTCGCAGCCTGAGCTTTCCTTACTTGCGGAGATGTGCATTATTGTGGAAACTAATAAATCATTCCGCTAAAGTACCATTCACTGATGGGGCTTGCACACTTGATGGATCTCCATACGCAGATGATGATTCAGAGTGTGTCACAAACATTGTAGAAGAGCTTTCCGAGGTTGAAAAGCTGGAGAAGATGTTTAATATTCCCCCACTTGGCATTGTTATTAAAGATAAAAAGTCACGGATCACAGCTTTTAGATGGCTATGTCATTTTTCTGAAGTGCGTGGAGTTCATAACTCTCAGTGTGTGTTGAAATGTAATCCTGCAGTTCCTTTTAAGTTGATGCTTTTGCCTCATCTTTACCAGGATCTCTTGCAAAGGTGAACTTCTGAATGGCTGTAGTAGTAGTTTACTTCTCATTATTGTGTGAACCCATCAATCATGTGGGAAGTCTGTTAAACATCAGGTACATTAAAAAGCGTTGCCCAGACTGTGGAAATGTTCAGGAGGAGCCTGCATTATGCTTGCTATGTGGCAAATTGTGCTCAGCAAACTGGAAGAGTTGCTGCAGGTAATGTCAATTTTTGTTGTGTTTCATTATTGATTCTTGTTCATGTAAGGTGCTATCTATTCTTTTTCTTTATCCTTTTTTGGGGTGTATGCTTTCCAAGTGGGTTTTTTTTTTGTGTACAAGTGTTTATGCTTCTACTGTTGTTTGTGTAATTGACTCTGCTCATTTTTTCTCAAGGGAAAGCAGGACTCAAACTCATGCAAAGGCCTGCGGGGCTGGCATTGGAGTGTTCCTGTTGATTAGAGTATGTTTTACACCTGCAACATGCATTTTGGCGGATAGCTGTCTAATATATAAATGATAATAAATTTTGTTCATGTTCTTCTTTTGCATGTGATTGTATCTCTTCACTGAAAATACAATATGCTCTCAATATGTGTTACAGAGAACCACAATCTTGCTGCAAAGATCTGCACGTCAGGCTCCTTGGCCATCCCCCTATTTGGATGCATTTGGTGAAGAGGTGAGTTTTGGTTATTCAGGAACCTTGTCTTGTACTTCATTGATCTCTTTTTATTTTTTCATAAACTCTATTTAATGTAGTAGTACAAAAATGGTCCATATGTGTAGAAGTGTTCTCCAGCCAATGGCGATTGAAGTTTGGCTTGTTCACAATTTTTTTGGCTTCAAAAATATCTTTACTCAACTTGGCTGAGCATCTATTCAAAAGATTATGAGTTCTAATAAACATTTACTGAACTCCAAATTTATCTAGCTGAACAGTTGCCAAATTTGAATTATGTTGAAAACTAAAATGATTAAATAGAAGACATGAAAATCTTAAGAAAATTGGGTGGCCCTTAAGGAAATATACTGTTTCTTTTATAATGCTGTTCTTAAAAAACGTGATTTGCTTTTGTCTAGTTTCTTTAAGGAGGAGAAGAAACCTCTAAAATCTTACATTTGTTTTCTCAGGGCGTAAGATTGAAAAATACTAATTACATGTTACTCTAAGCTGCATTCTTATGTATATATAGGATGATGACTGGTCGAAAAATAGTTTATCCATGGAATCTCTACTAAAAATGCTCCTCTTGCTGTATACCATATTTGGTAGTGATCTTAATTTTCTATCCACTTATTCGTGAAAGAGGATAGAATCAGGTGCATTGAAAGTTATTCTTAAATTATCTGTCAAGGAATTTTTTTTTGATAATGGTATAACATGAATATTATTTGGTGTATTCAGTCTATGAAAATGCTTAAATTCTTTGATGAATAGAGGAAATACTAGGTGTATCAATAAATTTGACTTGTATTTATTGTTCTCGTCAAATTATCTGTGTTCTGTTTGTTTTTGAACAAGCAAGCTGCATTTGCCACAGCAAACTGTGATTTCCCTCATCCTTGTGGGAGTTGACAAGCAATTCTACAACAGGTTTACAACATGCATCTTTCATGAACAAGTTTCTCCAAACTGTTTGCAGGATGTTGAAATGCGTAGGGGAAAACCTCTGTATTTGAATGAAGAACGTTACGCGGCGTTGACCCATATGGTAAAAATGGAAATGTTTGTCTTTATCAATCGACTTTGTTATGCCACTTGTATGTTGAAACTTCTATAAATGAATGAATGATAAATTAGTAACCTCGCTAAATGCATAAAATAATAATCTTTTTTTAAAAATTGTTTAGGTCCCAATGAATATATGAATTCTCTAAAATTTCACAATATATATATATATATCGAAATTTTAACTGACAACTTCTATTTTCTCATTTCAGCCCTTTCTCAAAATACACATTTAAATTCGCGTTTCTTTTCTTTGTAGCTAAACCAATCTTTACCTCATTATTAGTTTTTTGCAATGCGTACACTAACTTGGCATATTTTTTCATTTTCTAGCAATTAGGTATTTAAGGTAAACTACTACTTGAAAGATATATTTTGGAGAAACTGTTGATAAACAAATGTCATCTGAATCATGATAGTCATGGGTAGGACAATCATATCCCTTCAATAATCTCATCATCAGCTGGCTTATTTTTAATATTGAAAGAAAGGTCCTATTATTCAGCCTGAAAGTATGTTTTTGAGTGGCAAAAAGAATTAGCCTAATACTTCGTCCAGGAGTCGCACTGGTATTTTTGATCTTCAATTTTTGGTTTTTGGGTAGAACAGATAATATTATTTTTTTTTTTTATGCTTGTAACTTGTGATTTTGCCTTTTAGGTGGCATCTCATGGGCTTGATCGAAGTTCAAAGGTGCTTCGGCAAACTACAACTGGTTCTTTTTTCATGTTTTAGCTTCAAGATATGTAATAGAAAAGATTTGAATGAGGTCTGGTTTTAACCTTGGATTTAGCCACTGTTTTTTCTTTTCATGGTAATTTTTCTCCCCATAGTTTCTGCTTGTATTTCCATTGACGTGACATACACTGCAGGTAGTATAGCGCTTCATAGCTTGGTTCAAATGGCAAGAAATATGCTATTGTCCATATAGTCAACTTCTGGATTTGGTGTAGCAGAAGCAGTGCCCATCAACTAAATGTACAGTCTCGTTGTGGTTAGTTTGCTATTTGTTTCTGTGGTTGTGGTTGTGGTTGTGGTTGTGGTTGTTTTTGGGTGTCTGTTGTTGAGTATATTGGATGTTAATTTATCTGTGTAGCTTAAGATTCACTAATAATAGTTCTTACAAATAAGATCTTAATGCAAGGAAAATCATGAGACATCAGTTCCCATGTTACAACTTAGACATCAGACAAGGCAGATATGTCCATTTGAGGCAATTATAAGACTCCTCAAAACCCGTACCTTTAAAGCCATTTTTGAGACTTAAGCCTCAAGCAACTAAGGTGTTCATCTGTTTTCCTTGCATTTTTCGAACATTAATTTTTGGCCTTAGCTTTTTGAGTTAATTTTTGATAAAATGTTTTATCAATTTTTTTTTTTTTGCCCTCTACACCGGAGGAAAATGGGAAGGAGAATACAACATTGCAGTTGGAGGATGATGATAAAGAATGAAAAGAAACTTATGAATAAGGATGATGATGTTAATGATTACCATAAAGATCATATTAGTCGTGATGATACAAGACACTTTTAAGTTTATGTGCTTACTAATTGTAGATCTTATTATTTTCTATTTTCTTGATCTATTCTATGTTTGTCTGTATTGTAGACTTCTAGTTTTGTTAATTAGTGTTACTATGGATTTTTTGAAAGGATTCATGGTATATTACGAGCATATATTAGTACTTTGATATTCTTTTGATTTCTTTTATTGTTTTATCTTGAGGCTTATGCGTCAAAGTGCATCGAGGCTTACGCCTCTAGGAGATAAAATGCCTTAGTACCTGATTAATCATTGTCTTCGATCATGTATTTTAAATTTATGTACGTAGTTTTTTCTTGAAAATGGATTAAGAGTGTTCATTTGCTTTAGATAACTAATATAGAACCTCAGTAAAGCACCCAAAAATTAGATTTGTATATGGTGACACTATCGATGTGACCTATTTGCTCCTCAATCCAACTTGCCCCTCTGTTTTGTTTGTATCTTTATCTCGTGATTCTCTACTCAGGTCATATGGATTGGCTTGGTGTTGCTAAATGGAATTGGTTCTTTGGCGAGCAGCTGATTTCTTCTCACCTATTGCTCATGTATAGTTCAATGTAGAAGCTGTAAAAATTTGTCCAGTTTTACTACATTTGGATGGTCGTACTTCCAGAGAATTATGATGTAGATAGCATCGTAACCACATGGCTTGTTAATGTTATGAAAAACTTTTTCCTTATTTTCTGTCTTGTGGATCGTTCTAGGATAGAAGCGCATGTCGCAATTTGAGGATGTGGTTTCTTGGTGGCCTGTGCAACGTGTGAAGCTCGAGGGCAGTAGAATATAATGTTGTTTCCTATTCATGTGAATCTTGTAATGCATTTCTATGAAGGAATGAAAAGTGAAGTCCTTAAGCGGATTAGTAGTACGAGTAGGAACTTTATGCAAGCTTGAGAAAGCATTGATTAAGATAGTGATTTGTTACTAGATTGCACGCTATATTGATTAAGATAATGAGATATGGTGAATCTTTCATTTCAAGTACTACATTTCAATGACAATTCCACAAAAGTGACTTTTCTAGGTTCACCCGAGCTTGGCTTGTTTTGCAAAAAATTAGGGGGCGTTCTCTTCGTATTTCAGTTTTGTGTTTTGAGTTTTGAATTCGTTTTGTGTTTTGTGTTTTGGGTGTCCATTTTGAGATTGTTGAAAATTCGTTTTTTTTGTCGTTTTGAAAAAATATTTCTCAACCCGTGTTTTTTGAGTTTTGACAGATTTGTGAAGAAAACAGTCAAAACGTTAAAAAATTATTTTTTGTTTTCTTCACAAAATTTTCAGCCATTTTCAAAAATTTTGAAAACGGGAAAAAGAACGCGTTTTCAATGTTTTTGAAAATCGAAAATTGAAAATAGCTCGATAATAGCAAAGAGAACGTCCCTTTACGTATTTCAGCCTAGTTTAAAGATACTTTTAAGCCAGCAAAACGTGCTGGCTAAATGCAGAGTTAGTCGAACTACTTGAATTAGGCAGATCGACTTTTTGGGTTCGACTCACATCTCATCTTGGGACAGTTCATTTACATATTAACAAGGACATCATAAGCTTTCAACAGAAAAACCATTAGAGAAGACCTCGTTCCTCCCAAAATTGAGATGTAGATTGAACAATTTGACTCCACAATTTTGTTACGTTATAGTTGATGCCCACAAAATGAAAATATACAATCTTTAAGAACTTCAAAACTTTTACGCGATTCTTACATTCTCTTCCATTACCTTTGAAACTTAAAAACTTTTTTGTGATTCGTTCTTCCATTATTCAAAATAACTATGAAATCTAATTTTAAGTGACTCTACATGAACACCGAAACCAATCGCGTTTGGTGCGCGAACAATCATGCAACAAGTACAGAAAAATTTGACAGAAATCTTGAACAGACAACACATGGTGGAAACTGATTGGAAGATGAAAAGGAAAAAAAAAAAACAATCCAATCATTTGTGGTCACGTCAACATTTGTAAAAATTTTGTCAAGAATTTCTTGTACTCGTGGCTTTTTCAGGTGTGCAAAATACAACTTCCTTCATAGAATGTCACATGGTATTTTGTCATTAGACTGTTTGAAAAACAATCAGTTTTTGCACCCAGTCATTTTTTACCAACATTGCATCTATCAAGTAGGTGGACAAATAATTATGTACAAATAGAATTATCTCACCCAAATAACATTTGCTCGAGCAACATACACACAGAAGGTGCTGCAGACCTGCGTGTCTACTGTGTCTGGATTTGTATTTGGATCAACAATAGCAGTAGTACAATAGGACAATGCAATACATACTATGAAACTTTCAACAATTTTAGCTTTGAAAGAACAAGATGATCTTCAAATTAAAAAATAACAGTAAAAAAAAAAAGTTACAATTGTAATAAACAATTTTTGATTTTCAATTTCAAAAATAATTTTTGGACTATTTCAAAAACTATGCTTTTTGCAAATAAAAACATTCCTATTTCCATTTATCGGGGGATACTGTACAAATCAATTTAAGCTTAAATGATTTTACATAAATGAAAAGAATCAGCGACACTTATTCCATATAGCCAAATAACTCTACACCTACAATGATGAAACCTAGCGAGGCAGTGCTTTTTCAGCGAGCAGGTGGAAAAAGTGAAGACATACAAAACATAAACCTCCAGTTTATCTTCAAGAATGAAATTTTATGCATCTGGCACTTATATCTTGAACGCATCCATTCTTCACTTTTAATCAGTTACAGGTCAATTTCCAACCCTTGTTAGCTGATCACACACAAACAAAAACAATAAATGGAGTAAATAAGGATTGTACAGTTCATGTCTCAGATAATGAAACGACAACATTATTGTTGATTGATAATGTCAGTTAACTGTGCTGAACTCAGGACAATACTTACATTGCCATTCTAACTCAACCGTCTTTGACGTGTATAGACAAACTTTGTTACAGGAGGGATTTCTTTAACTGTTGAATCGTCAGACTCAGTATTTTCATTACGACACTCCTGCTCCATTGCAAATGCAAAGTCAAGCTGCTTCTCGACAGACTTAAGAACAGAAGTCCTTTTCGATCTTAACAGATATGGAGGGGATAAATTGTAGGACTTCCCATTACATAATCCTATATCACCTTCACCTGAAATATCTGTATGCAAACTTACTTGTGAGTCCATATTCTCTGGACTTTTTGTTTGATTATACTTACTGGTAGATTGACATGTTTCCTGAACTGCTTCCCCATCTACTCGGCAATTTTTACTTGCTGGTGCAGCTAACAGGCTTCCTGACTTTCTTCTTCGCAATATGGATGGAGTATTATGAAAGCTTTTGGCAGCCATTTTCAATATAGATTCTGGAGTTTGTGCAAATAAATTTCCTCCTTTCATGCTAGGTGGAGTGAAGAAAATCACAGGTGACATTATGGGACTAATGTCTGATTCAGAGTGCATCCGAGAAATATCTGGAAGATTAGAATCTGTATGCAGTGGCTCATAATATAGTGTCCCATTTAAGGGACTATCATCGTGCAAGCATTGATCAACTACACTATGTGTTCCACGTCTACTGGACTTGCATTCTGTACTTGAATGGATGGGATCTACAACTGATGGCACTGGCTCACACGTAACACCTTGAAGATCCGCACATTCATTCCCAGTATCAGTTGCTGATCCAGCTATATTATGAACCCCGTTAGTAGTTTCTATCTTATCCTTCCCATCTTCAATCTTACATGTATCTGTAGGTCCTGATGAAACTAAGGTGGTTGAATTTGTTCCTTTATTTGCGCAAACAAGATCTCCGATTGAAGCTCTATTCACAACTCTACAGCCAGTTTGCGTAACATTCTTGGAAACAGGTGGAAGGTTACCGGTAGCCAAATAGAAATCTAACTTCTTCTTCAAAGAACTATTCCAGTGATTCTTGATTGCATTATCAGTCCTGAACAGATTAGAGCCCATTACAAACAAGCATTGTCATAACAACATTCTGAGTGCAAAAAACAAGATAGGGTGACCCTTGTTGCATTAAATGTCAAGAAATAATAGCCTTCCTAATGAAATATAAGATAAACAAAAATATATCTTTACTCCTATACAAGAAATGGCCAACCTGAAAGGTGTCTTGGATGTAATGGAAGAGAGAAACTGAAGAACAAATAAAAGTTCATCTCAAGCAAGTCTTATTCCACCTACTTGATTAATGACTGTCTCGAAATTTTAGATTACTATCAATCACATATGCAGAAGAAAAGAAATAGGTAAAAGGTGCCGCAGGTTATTTGGACAGAAACAAGTTCAGTGCTAAAAACCACTTTCTAAGTATTCAGGAAGTTTCTGTTCAATTTAGGATACTCAAATCATCCGTTGCATCCATAACCTACATGTTATGGAGACAAAATTCACTAATCTACTTCCAACAGCAGCACCATAGCACAAAACAATGAAAGTTCACTTATTTGCACATTGGAAACTTCATTACAATATTACAGTTGTAGATAATAGAAAATAAGAATATATTAATGAAATCCCCTTTCTGACAGATTAAACTTTTGGATTAGGTGTTTCAACATGGTAAAAGATCCTGGATTCAAGTCTCAATGTCTATAATTTTGTATATGTAAAGAAAAGTAATTATACCAAACTGGTCAAGCACTCTACAATACCATGTTTCTGTATAAGTGGGCCATCCAAACACCAATGTCATGAATGCAAGAAACTAGTAAACAAATCAAAAGTCAAAAGCACCAAATGGTGGCAGCTAGGAAGTGTCTTAAAAACATTTCCACCTGGGTAAAACAGAACATGTATTGAAAATGCATTCTATATGGTGAAATACCAACTCGTTGAAAACGAAAGGATGGTCAAGAACACAATCATATAGGTAGAATAGTTTAGGTTTCATTCTTAACTCATCGGTGCACAAAGAACCTGCGGCACAGTAATGGATCTCGAGATGAATGCCAAACTCAATTTACAAGAAAAAAATCTCAAAAATAATAAAAATGAAGATACTATTATTGAGAAAACATAAAATGTCAACTTAATTAATGCACAAAAAATGGTATAAATAAAAATTTAGTATCACAAAAGTAATAAAAATAAATAAAGACTTAATTGAGATGTACCCTTACATGAGGGGGCTGATAACTTGGAAATCACAACAGATCAATATGATAATTTATGAAATTTAAAGACGAGACAAAAGTCTTTTTATCCTTTGGGGAGGGAGAAGGGGTCCCCACCCCGAAGCCTCATCCATGTCTTTAAGGCTTCTTCTTCCTCTTTTTGGATTTTTATGTCTATTTGCTGAAAGAAACTAATCCTGTATGCTAAAATTAGAGATAAATAGTAAAGGTGGTCTCATTCTGACTTTTTAAACAAAAAATGTCATTTAAGTAGGTGACAACAAAATTAGATGAAGCTTTAATGCTAGTAGTTCCCGTATGAGAGCCGCAATGCACTCTTCCGAATGAGGCCAAAAAAATCACCCCGACGGTTGGCGGGGCTAGGTCTCCCCCGCCCTGAACACGGCCAGTGAAAAAAATAATAATTAAACTAGAATTTTGATAAATTGTTAATTTTAAAATATTGTTGAATGTATACACAATTTTAGATCATGTTTTTAATCCAACAATTATATTATATAATTGTCAATTTAAAATTTTACCTAAATGACAATTCTTTTATATAATTTATAAATCCGGTCATCCAATCTTTTTATTACAATTAAATTATTTAATCAAAACCAGCTTATAATATCTTGATCGAGAAAATTAGAAAAAAATTAAAATATATGGAATAACCTTTAGATTTTGTGTCAAGTATTGAACTTTGAATAATAGCATAACTTGAAAATGTAAAAATGTAAAAAAAAAAAAATAATAATAATAATAAAAGGTGCAAACTCCAGCCCCACCCTGACTCTCCGCGTCCCGCACCCCGCCCCGTTTAAGGTGGGGCACTCTAATCCGCCTCATTGTCATTCCTAGGTGCAAGTTTTATGCATGTATAACGGTACCTTCCAGGTAAGAGCTTTGCTAATTCAGCCCATTTATTCCCATGAGTCCTATGAGCACTGAGTAGAGTAAGTTCTTCCTCCAAAGTCCAAGCATCCTTCTTAATATTCGGATTCAAATGATTGTGCCACCTGAAATTTGTTAGAAACCACTTTAGCATCAAAAGGGGGGTGGATACTCGAACATCTGTACTAAGTACTACTTTCAAAATTGTGAAAAATAATGTATATTATTTAGTTTCCTATTTAGTTGTAAAGTGATGTAAATTCTAGGGATTCTAATTCCTGATTTTATGGGAATAGTTAGAGTATGATTCATGATTCTTTGGGAATATTTTATTTGTTTCCTTTTTAGCTAGTTGGCCTAGGTTTGTATCTAGCCTATAAAGGCCTCTGTTTTCTAACTGAATTATATACAAAAAGATTATTCTCATTTTACCATATGGTATCAAAGCCGTAAAGCTTAGAATTTTCTGGGAAGAATTGTTCTATTTGACTACTCAGCCTTCAATGCATGCAGTTTTGTGATCTTTGCCGGCCTTCATCATTGCCTTGACTGCCTAGAGATCGTGTTTTTTTTGGAGGATGTCAGAGATTGCAGAGACGACTGCTATAGCACAATTGGAGGAGATTGTTCGATCCCAACAACCTGGGAAATTGCGAAATATCCAGGTTGCATATAAGCTGGAAGGAAAAAATTACTTTAAATGGTCTCAACTTGTTCGCACCGTGCTAAAAGAAAAATGGTAGATCAACCATCTCATGGGTACGGGGCTGAAACTAGGAGATCCTCGTTTTGATGCTTAGGATGAAGAGGATTTCATGATTATGGCGTGGCTATGAAACTATATGACTCCTGAGATTAGTTAAACGTGTATGTTCTTGGCAGTATGCCAAGGATATTTGGGAAGCAGTTCAACAGACATTATCCAAAGCTAGAGACGTGGCTCAAGTATACGAGGTCAAGGTGAAGATGATTGCTGCAAAACAAGGAAGTAAAACAGTTACTGAATATGCCAACCAATTGAAATCTTTGTGGCAAGAACTTGATCATTATAAAGTGATAAAAACCAAAGGACTTCATAGAGCAAGATAGAGTCTATGATTTTCTTATTGGACTTAATCCAGAATTTGATCAAGTCAGAATCCAAATGCTTGGCAAGTAGGAAGTTCCGTGTTTTAATGAAGTGGTGGCATTGATTCGAGGTGAGGAAAGCAGAAAAGGTCTCATGCTTGAACCACAGAGCACTAACAGCTCTGCTATGGTGGCTAATGGTGGCAATAATTTAGCCACGAATATGGAAAGAGCACCAATTGTTGGAAATGGAAGACCTGACCAACCAAGCAATATGAAAATAGTCACAGCTGATGGTTCTTCAGCCACTGTAGCAGGTATAGGAGATGTCAAAATAAGCCCATCACTGACCTTAAAAAATGTTCTCCATGTCCATAGAATGTCCACAAATATTGTCTCTATACAAAAACTCACTAAAGATTTACGTTGCAATGTGGTTTTTCATCATAGTTATTGTGCATTTCAGGATGAGAATTTGGGGAAGATGATTGGACATGCTAAAGAACGAGATGGGTTCTACTACCTCGAATCATGGAGTGAGTCAAGCATTATCAAGGGAAAATTACATCATTCTTTTGTTTCAGAGTCTTTTTCATCCAATAAAGAGAAAGTTTGGCTTCACCATCGCCAATTTGGACATCCATCGTTAGGGTTATTAAAACTAATTTTCCTTCTTTATTTAAAGGTCTAGGTGTTGAAATTTTTCATTGTGAAGTGTGCAAACTTGCTAAACACAAACCATGTAACTTTTTCAAATTAGTAATAAAAGAACTTCTATTCCTTTTTATCTTATTCACAGTGATATTTGGGGTTCTTCTACTATTCCTAATGTTTCGGGGACAAGATGGCTTGTTTCGTTCATTGATGATTGTACTCGTATTACTTGAATTTTTTTTGCTCAAACATAAATCTGATGTTAGTACCATTCTTCCAAATTTTTGTTCCATGATTACGAATCAATTTGGGGTCAATATCAAAAGGTTTAGCTTAGATAATGCTAGGGATTATTTCAGTCAAGTCCTATCTCCATACTTTCAGAAGGAAATGATAGTACATGGGTCATCTTGTGTTAGTACTCCACAGCAAAACAAAGTAGCATAAAGGAAAAATAGACACCTTGAATCAACCCGAATGTTATAAATATGGTTGTATCTTATTTATTTTACCTCTCACGGCATTGTTTCCCAATTCGACCTGGTAATGACTTTGCTATAACAGACCATTTTGTAGGTCCATATTTAGCTACCAGTTCCACAATTTTCTCATCCTCCTGTCAGCAAAGAAAGCAATATGGGTTTGAAATTACGAACACAACAAGTCATCACAATAAAGCATCTTAATTGACAAGAAAAATTCAATAAAAGAGGGAAGAAAACTAGCTGCCCACCTCTGGAGTCCATGGACCTTTAATAAGTTCTGGATTAAGAACCTTTTGCCATCTATGCAAGCACTGTACTTCAGACCTATCTGGAAAGAATTCAGCTGCATAAATCTGAACGTTAATATGTTTACATTTTTCGAGCAAAAATTTAAGAGTGTTAGAAAGTGTATCAAGATGGAATGACAATGTTTCTGACCATCGATGAATTCTTGAACTACATAATTAGAGATACAACAACAATATATTTTGTGACTCTTTAGATCTAAATTTCTGGAAGAACTCCAATTAAATAAACCATACATTGTGAGACTTAAGAATGCAGAATGTTAAAGTTGTTCCAAATTAGGCAAATAGGAGGTGTAACTCTGACCTAACTGTAGTTGTAATCTTTATAAGTTTGTCAGCTCCATTTATCAATATTTGTATGGAATATAACATATGAAACAAGTCAACACTGACTGATACCAGATTTTGATCATTTCTAAGATGGCCTTGTCCAGTGACGGAATCAGAATGTTAGAGTTGGTGGGTTCTAAAATGAAAGATATTGAGATAAAGGAGGGGGGAGCACGGGGGTGCCCCCGAATTTTTTTTTTTGGAGTTGAGAGTAGCACAAACATTCATAATGATTAAAGAACCTGTAGAATTAAAATGATAGAAGTTTGAAATACATATTATTTTCCATTCTTAAATTGCTGCAAAAATGAAAAAATTATTAACTCGAAAACGCTCATCCGACCAATTACAGCAGTAGGCTGGCAAACTAAAATCAGAATTACTTTTTAATTGTGTTAGACTGCTCAAAATCAAATTCAAATATGTAGACAATAATTTCTATCCAATTTCGAGACATCAATCCCATGTTACCAAACAATTTCTTCAACAATTAGACGGATCTACTACAAGAGGTGAAAGCACTTCGTTGTTACTAGCAATTAACAACCTCAAGAAGAACCAAATATACAACTAAACCAGCAAAAAGGACAAAAGAACAACACCTTAATATCAAAACAAATCACAACTTTCAACAACTCTCTAAATTCAAATCTTAATTAACTAAAATTCATTTCCAAAGCCAGATTTTTGATTTTTCATCTAAATCTGTACTTATATCTAACATGTTATAATGAAAAATTACAGTATATTTTATAAATGTTATATCCTAAAATTTGTACTTATATCTAACATCTAACATGTTATATCCCAAAATTGTACAGTATTTTAAATTAAAAAAAAAAAAACTAAAAATGGTTGGTCATAGAAGCCACCAGGGCCAAAGGTGGGTCCGCCCCTGGCCTTGTCTATCACATTGATGACAAACTAAATCTTATTCAATGTGGGCATCTACATGAATCCACCTTCTACAATCCGCTCTAATTGACCTATCACGGTGCAGCATTTATTGAACTAAAACACAAAATTAGACATACTTGTATCAATCAATTTGTTTATGACTTGCTTAAACACCTAGTGTAAGTGCCTCAGTAAACAATTTCCTTGAACAATAAATAACATTAAATATAGAAAAGTAGTACTACAAGATCGTAAAATCAATACAAAATTGCAAATCCAATTCACATGCTAGAGGTCATTACCAGCAGTAGATCCAACACCTGGCGAGCTCTGGCTGCCGCTCGTGCAGGATTCACTGGTACTAAATTTTTTTTGCTATCAACGTATTTATTTTTTTGGATATATTTCTGCGATTTCCTTTCATTCACAACAATCTCCTATAATTCAGCTGGTTAGAGTACTATACAAGTGATAGAGAATCTTGGGTACGACTCTCAACGATAGCAATCCCATTTTGCAATTATTTTAGTTTTATATTTTTCAACATTTTGGAGCAAATAGGCATTAAAACTGGTGCAAATGGAAGATTCGAACCTGTGATCTCCATTGGAATCATGAAAAACTTGACCACTACAGCATTTGGTGAATGTTGACAATACGTGCAACAAAATTCTATATGTTCTTCTATAAAGTAATAGATATATTTCCTCATTTTTTTTAAAACTAAAATTCGACCTTACAATGAGATTATTAAAAAAGTCATTTTTTTCTGTTAGACTGAAACTATTAGCAAATCGAACCAAGAGAGTAAATAATTGGACCCATTTTTCAAACTTCAAATTGTTACTCGATAAACATTATTAGATTGTTAGATAACGTACACTCACACTTACAATTCGAACTACGATATAAGTAATTTCAATTCACGGCATTGGTAATTATTGCGGCCGTCAACAATCAAAGGTCAATGTCCGACCATGTTCACTTAAAATCCAAGATCCGCCACGGGTCGTTACTTATAACTCTATCATGGATAAAAGAGACAGAGTATTTAATTATACCTATTTTCTTCCAAGATTTCCCTCTGTAAGCTGCAACAGCTCTTTTTAAGGTATCATCCTACATCAAAAATAATTAAGAGTTTAGTTGATCATGAGTTTCAACATGTAAGTGATGGTTTTGGGGCAAAATAGATTCAGACATATTTTGCTAGGGAGTCCCCCCACCCACTCCCCACCCCCCAATCCCCAACAAGCACATATACAACTTGGAGAAAGGGGAGGGAATAAAGAAAATCTGATAAATGAATAGGAACACAGAAAAAAATAAAATTAATTGAGTTTCTCGCATGTGTAAGTGAAACTCAAGCGACATAAATTAACCGAAAGAAAGACATCTAGCTAAATTTGTGCAAATTGTTTCAAAAACAAGCATTGAACTCATTTTTCATCAGTGTGAAACTAAAATAAATGCCACCCCAAAATTCATTGGTATCTGCACAATAAATACACTTATTTCTAAAGAAAACTGATTACCTCCTCCGGAGTCCAACCTCCCTTTGCTCTTCTAATTGGACCAGTAGTTCTCCTGTAATACCATATATACGCCATTGAATTTCAAATCATCAGTCCATGGATTTAGAGTTTTTCAAAATCAAGAATTGTACAAAGCATGATGCCTTTTCCTAATGCATTTCGAGTAAATGAAGTCAATTTTTGCTACATCAAAAAGAACAGCAAAATACACATTAAGGCGTGAATTGTTTTGTAAAATCGAACAAAACTAGAGTATACACGTGCCATAATTTCAAGATAGTAAGAAGATCAATTAGCATGCAAAATATCTATATATCCATGTAGGATGAAAGTGAGGCCATATCTTGAGAATGAGAGCGAAAGAGTGAGCCAAATAAATAAAATCAGTGCTGTTCACCAGTGATAATAGCATCTTACCATCCCGAGCATCCTCTCCAATAATATTTTCTAAATCATTCATTTGCATTAGAAAATATTCCCTACCATGCTTCTATCGAATTTACTTAACGATAAATATATATTTATACACACTCCTATACAAATGCTAGTTTCGATAAAGTTCACACAAACATTAATCCGTGGCATATTGAAGAAACACAACCATCACAGGACAAAGTTAGAATATGGTGCAACCTTTGATATGCAATAGCCCTTAAAATACAGGATAGAGCAATAGATCTCAAAGAAAAGTACATTCATTCAGCACAGAAGATCTTATATAATCAAACCAAACAGTAACTTGGGTACATGAACACAAATTCAAAACTGAAACGGAAAAAATATATATATATATAATCCTAAATCACAATGTACAAAAACAAATATTTCATTCAAAATGAGCAAGCTATTAAAACGTTACCTATGAGATGGTGATATATTTCCGGGACTACTTATACCAGGCGACTTAAGTGCAACACTGCCACTATTCTCGGAAACAGAAGAGCTGGAAGCAGCTGTTGATTGCTTCTTATCAAGATAGACCTCTTCTGGTTTCACCTCTTCCATTTTAACCCCTTCAACTGATCACACCTCCAAATCCCAGACTTCCTAAACTGAATATTCACCAATCCAATAAATAAATAACAAATTCTACCTCCACGTACAAAAACAAAAAAAAAAAAAAAACCTCTAAACCTCTAAACCTATTCAGTCAAAACTCAAAAATCCCCGATCATAAATAAATTTTGTTAACACCAATGATAAGATTAAGCTAACCCCAGATCTCATAAACAAATAGTACTAATAATAATCAAGGAAACCAAAATCCCAAGAAAAGATAAGACCAGTTCATCGAGAGCTAGTTAAACGGAAAATATAAATGCTTAAATTGATCAAAAATAAAGTTAAAAAATTGAAGATTGGAAAAAAAATGAAACTCAACATCCTAAAAAAATTAATTACAGCAACTGACCTAATGGATTAAAACTCAAGCTCGCGGATTCTAGAGCCTCAAGAAACAGAAAATTTCACTTTTTAAAGATATAAAATTATGCGTTTGATATCGCGGAAAGACCTTGTCCGTTGAATGTCGAAGAAAAGAAAAAGGAAATATTAATATATAATTTGTATATAACGAATACTTGTTAGGGCGTCAGTGACGGTGCCGTTTAGTGGTCGTTGAGATTTGGTGAAAACAGAAGGGATGTTTTAACGGCGGTTGACGGTTGCACGTGACCGTTATTGACAAGAGTTTGAACATCAAACGGCAGATAAGGCATTGGTAAACGCTCAATACTATAATGGGTCGGATCTTTCCCGGGTAATTGTTGACTGGGTACCGACGATCTGGATTTCTCGAGTTTTGACGTGATTGATACTTCGTAACTGAACGAAATAGGAGGGATTAATCAAGTTTTGAAGGGTATATTAATAAATCACAAATCATGCTCGGGAATTGCTTTGTGCTCTGCTGATTTTTATACTAATAATGGTTTGTTTGATTGACCCGAATTTTATGAAAAATGTTACATATCAGAGAAATTTAAATTCTACTTTTGACGGATTGATACGAAAGTGAACATGAAATTCGAATTCTAAGATACAACAACTTTAAATTTTTTTTCAACCAATTTCATGAAAAATGATTTTCTATGGTTTATGTGGATTTTTAATTTGTCTTTTCACTTTTTGCCAGTTGTTGTACCTTGGAATTCAAATTTTATTTCTACTTTCGTATCAAACAATCAAAGTAAAATTTGAATTTCTCGAATGTGACATTTTTCATGAAATTCGGGTCAATCAAACAGACCTTAAGTTTACTATAAGGAAAAGCATGAGTTCATTCAAATTAGTTTTTAATTTATGATGAAAGTTGAAAACATGTAAAGATGACAACTACGAAGTGTAAAATTCTATTGCCGGATCGCAAGACCAGATTTTCGCTTTGACCGGTAAAGATGCAAGTGATGCGTTGTTGAAATTTGACAAGATTCTTCAACTTGGTCTAGGAGAAGAGACAACATAAGGATCGAAAGACCCTATCACAGGTACATCTTTATCTTTCAAATAATATTCTCCACGACATTTTAAAAGGAAAAAATTACAGCTACGTTATGGTTAAAGTTGAAGAAAGTATGCACGATAAAAAGTCTAATCAGCAAATTGCACTTGAAGTAATGTTTTTATTCTCATCGTATGATGGAAGATACATCATTGGAAGACCTCCTAACTGTTTTTAAGGAAATTGTTGTTGGTCTAGAGACCTTGGAGGTGAAATATGATGAAAAAGATCTATGATTAATATTATTGTTTTTTCACTGTCCGCTTCATACATATCATTTAGAGACGTGATCTTATACAGTCGTGATACTCTCATCATTGAATAAGTTTATTATGTTTTATTTTCAAAGGAGAAGATGAAACATCTTATTAGATCTGAGGATGGAGATGACCTTGTTAATGGTGATTTTGTGAGGGACAAATTAAGGTCTAATTACAATAATAAAATCTATAATTATTGCAAAAGACAGGGGACACATCAGAAAGGATTGTTAAAAGTTGTAGAAGAAGTAAAATTTAGCTACTGCAAATCAAAAAGAAAAACAATCAAAAATTTCAGGTAAAATCAGTATTGCAAAAGATAGGTACAATAATGGATTACTTTTGTTTATTTCTAACAGGGACTTCAAACTTGATGAGGATTGAATTCTTGATACAACTTGCACTTTTCATATGTGTCGTGATCGAGATTTGTTCTCAACAGATAAAACAATTTTCAAAGGTGGTGTGGTAATGGAAATAATTCATCTTGTAGGATAGCTAGTATTAGAAGGGTCGAAATTAAGATGTTTGATGAGATTGTCAGAACACTTGATGTTGTGAGACATGTTCTCGATTTGAAGAGAAATCTTATCTTCTCCAGCACTCTTGATTCAAAAGAGTACGGATACACTTGTGCATGTGGAGTTCTAAAGGTTACTAAATGTGCTCGTGTTGTGTTGAAGGGACAGAAAATGTTCTAGTTATATGTCTTGATTGTTTCCATAAAATCTTTGAATATTAACCAGCAGAAATTAGAGACTCAAGTGAATTTTGAGTTTGGTTCATGGTCCATATTAAATAATATATCTAAGTCGAGTTCAGAAACTATGGGTCATATCGCTTTGCTACCATCACCAGCGGTGCCATGTATTCAATTGCTATAACATAGACTCGTGAGATATTAGGCCACCACAAAGGTACGATAAATTTGATTTTGTTGTTTATACTTTAAGTGCGGTCGAAGAATCCTAGCAAAGATCATTCTCCAAAAGCATTTTGTGTTGACTCTATTATAAGGCATGTTTCTGCTCTTGTTTAGTAAAATGTTAAATCATTGGTGATTTTGTTTCTCGTTGAGATCATTTGAGCAACTTTGATGCCCAATGTAATCCTGTTGCAAAGTGCTTGGATTCAATTTATTTTTCTATTATTGAGTTTAACCTAGTTGAGTTTTGTGGAAAAGGTAGAGAATTTTTCCAGTTGGAGGATTTGTTCCGATGGGAAATTTTTTGTTGAAAAGTTAATTTTTATTCCTTGTGGTTGTCTTCAGATGGAGAATTTTTTGAAATTTTGTTCATTGACGTAAAATTTGTGTCAAGGTAAAGTTTGTCAGAATTAAGTTATGATCTAAATTCTATTTGCATTTTTTGACATTTTTTTACTCTTATTTCATCACAGATATTTCATTATGAATAAAGCTATTTGTACAATGATTGTTGACAATTCATGCGTTGTCAAGATATGTTTGATTGATTTAAAAAGTCATTTTTAAAATGGATGGTGTAAAACAAAAATTGTCAACCATAATTATATTTGTAATATGACTGCTCCATTATTAGTTTTACACATTACATAAAGACTTTACATTATAGTTATTATTGTAGTATATTTTTAATATGTTAGGGATCTTAGTACTATATATATGTAGTTTAAATTAATTGTTGATTTTAATTTATCAAATGATACTAATTTTATTTTTTTTTAATAATATAAATTTTAATTAAATAATTTAAAATGAAATTTGGCGTAAAATGATGGTCTTGCGCCAAATTTTGGTGTTCACACCAAATTGCATCAAATTTAGAGTGTGTTGAGCTACATCATATTTTTTAAAAAAAATATTTTTTAAAATAGTAAATTGATAAAAAAATATGTGATTAAAAATGATGAAAAAAATTTAAATTTACGTATAATATTATTTTATTAAAAAATTATTATTTAAAAATATATATATTTTAAATAATATGACTCAAACGAGGCCTTAGTGTATAGTTATACCAAAATCTTCTGATGCATTTCAAATCACAATCCCTCATAAAAAAAAAAAAATTGTAACTCGAACAAAAATATGTTTACAAAAAATATCAATTATCTATAATTTTTTTTCCACATACAACCCCACCAAGATAACAGTCAGATCCCTTCTTCAAACAGAACATTTTTTTAAAACTCGAATTTCTTTTTTTTTTTTTTCCTTTCCCTTCTCAAATTTTTCGTGTAAGACAAGAAAAGATAACAGAAGATGAAGATGAAGATGAAGTTAACCTGAAAAAAATATAAGAAAATAGTTTTTATTACGTATTAGTATAGTTAAGCAGAGATGAGATTACAGACGCTATCCATTGCTTTGTATAAAAATTAGACACCAACCTCTCATCACAACGTTATTATACAGGCACATATTTATCATCATCATCATCTACTAGTGATGATGATTTACCTAAACACGCATAATACTGACACTGACTTGTCTTCTTCATCTCTGCTTCATATCCTGAATTTAAAGTTTGTGCTTCATTTGCAATTGCATGGATTGCAAGTGCAATTATCACCGCACTTGCATCCATTCTCAGTTGCAGTAGCACCCATCTCGGACTCGTATCCCTCAGAATATCTGAACAATTTAAACAAACACATAAATTAATTTCATATTCCTTTGCAAAAAGAAATTAAATTTGAGGTCAACGAGCAGAATTTGTGAAATTCAAACTAATATACATACGTCTTTTGGGGTGCAACGCCGAGGACGACGGTCTCGGTGGTGGCGGCGGTAGCCTCCGAATAGCTCAAATCGGGGTACATCTTGCACCTGTAATCATATCATAATGCATTAAAATTCATCAAATTCATGAAAATTACAGACGGAATAGCAAATTGAAAGCCAAAAAAGGAGGCTCACCCTCCGCAGCCATTGCCACACTTGCAGCTAGATCCACATCCACAGTTTCCTCCACAGCAAGACATTTTGTTTCGTCTGGAATTTACAAGAGAACGTGAAGATGTGATGAGAATTTGTTTGTGCAAATGTTAAACGAGTTCAAAGGTTTGATACCTTTACTTATAGGGCATGGAGGAGAGACGTATCTAAATCTCAACCGTACACGTAGTAAGATCGTAGGGACGGTCCATAATTGTAACCGCCTTATCTTCGTTATCTGTCTGTCTCTCGAAAGTCCAAATTTTGGGACGCCAGTATTTTCTAGAACTCCACCTCACTCAACCCCCAAATATTTTAGATCAGGATGTGAATAAATTATTGAGAGTCAGTGAAAATTTAAATTAGATTTTAATTAAAAAATTAATTGTTAGTGAATTTTATACGTAAAATGAAAATTAAATATAACAATTATATTTTTAATTAAAATTAAATTTTAATCTTTATCGAAGAAGCATTATCTGTGTTGCTACAATTTCACCACATCAACTGCTTGGCCCATCTCTCCCCCCGCCCCCCGCTTCTTCTTCTTTTTTGGGTGGCCATTGTCCAACAAAAATTTGCCAAGTGTATTCTGGGAGAATTTGTATGTACAGGCTTGTAAATTATTAATTATTAACTCCAGTAATTTTTAAATTAATTGTCAATTATAACGATATATACTAAATCGATTTTTTCCTGTCTAACGTAGAAATCATGTTACCATTGAGATACGTTGTTCCCAAATAATTGTCCCTGGACTCAAATTTCGGTGGCTCACGACATTAGCTTAGAGTGGCAAATAGAAATACTCTTCAGAATACATAATAAATTACATCAAATTTGTAGTGACTTCTTGTTATTTTCTATCCATAGTGATGTTGTTGTTAATGTAATATTATTTAAGGGTAGTTTTGTCATTTTGCATTTCCTTTATTTTGTTGTATTTATATCTCTTATATCTTTACATTATTGCCCTAATCTTGAAGCCCCAATTTGGTTGTGCTCTGCCTCTCGGTTTCTTCTTGGTTTTCTTCTCTTTTTGATTTAGCATTATGGATTATATGTTTTCATGGTATCAGAGCCATCTCTAATGGCATAAACCTGCCATAAGAAAATGGGATTTTGGGTGGTGTTCTCTAGCTAAGAATTTGGGGTGTTTTTCCGATCATCTCTCTATTTTGGTTCGGTTTTTTTTTTTTTTTTGCCTCAGTTTTGGTGCTCCAGTTTCGGCTGTTTGTTGGAGCTGCTGTTGTTCGTTTATTGGCAGCTTGGTGGGCAATTTCGGCCAGCCTTCTTCAGCTTTGGTTTTGTCTTGGTTTCGGTCGGGTTATTGTAGTTTGGCCAGTTCGGTTTTGCTTCCAGTTTGGGTAGTTCGAGCAGCTTGGTGGTTTGGTTTTGGGCTGGAAAGTATATAGTGGTTTTGGGGGAGATGGAGCTCTTGATTTTGTTAATAGGAACACAATAAACAGCAATATTTCCAACAGCAAATTCAGCAACAATCTGCCTATAATTCTGCCCAGTAACTGCCGTTCCAGCATCATTTACAGCACCATTTCCAGCTAAAATCTGACCTGTTTGCTGCCCATATTTAATTCCAATTAAACTTAAGTCCTTCAATTTCTCATATCCAGCAACTTGGTGAGCTTTTGCTTCTTGTCTCTTGGGTTGTTTCGTTCCAGATTTTGCATATTGTTTATGAGTTTATTGCTTGTTGGAGTTTGGTTTGTTGGAGTTGGTTCAGCCATTTCAAGTTTATAGGTTGCTTTTCAGCTTTAGTGTCTGAAGATGTATGGATTTTTGTATGCATAGTTACTGATTTTTAATTCAAATATAAGCTTGAATTTGAATTTCAGTCATTCACTTTGGTTTTCACGTGTGGCCTACTCTATTGAAGTTTCCGTTCTTAGCTGCTAGTCAAAGGATTTCCACATTGTACTTTGGTTATGATAAATATTTATTTGTCAATTGCAACCTTTCGAGTTGATGTTTGATTGGTGTTTTGTATTTGTTTGAGATATTGTCGCGTTGTTTTGTTGGTTGTTGGTTGGTTAAAGTGTTTTATGATGGCAAAGAGGTATCAGAAGTTCTGTGCTATGTCAGACACTAAGTCTAACTTTGCAAAGAGGTATCAGTTGGAGAATGATATACGGGCAGGAGCAGTGCTTTCCGGTGATCCATCTATACTTGGAACACCACCTTCATCTTTGTCAGCCTCTACCCATATAGGTTTGTCATCCCAGGGTCCCTCAGGTATTTCTTCCTCATGGATCCTTGACTCAGGTGCTTCCAAACATATGTCATCCGACTCAAAAGTTTTTAACTCATTGCGTCCTTCTAATTCGTCTATATCTATTATGACTGACTGCTGATGGCACCGCATTGCCTTTGGCAGGTGTTGGTCCTATTAACACACATAATTTATCACTTTCAAATGTTTATTGTGTTCCATCTCTTACCTTGAATCTTATTTCTGTTGGTGAATTGTGTGATTCTGGATACTTAGTTCAATTTTCTTCTACCACTTGTCATGTGCAGGATCCTCAATCTCAGAAGGTGATTGGGACAGGCCGTAGACGAGGAGGGTTATATGTTTATGGACTATCTAAAACTACCACATGTTGCCGCCTCTGGTGTTGACTTGTCATCTTTCTATTTGAATTCCTCTTCTTCTAGTTTTTATTTGTGGCATTCGCGCCTTGGACATGTTTCTGCTAGTCGTTTAAAATTTTTAGTTTCTAAGGGTCAGTTGGGAGATTTGCAAACTCATGATATTTCTGATTGTAGTGGTTGCAAATTAGCTAAATTTTCTGCTTTACCTTTTCCTCGAAGTATTTCTCGTTCTGTTGCACCATTTGATCTTGTCCATTCTGATGTGTGGGGACCTGCTCCTATTGTTACAAAAGGAGGATCTAGATATTATGTGTCATTTATTGATGATTATAGTCGTTATTGTTGGATTTATCTTATGAAACGACGTTCTGATTTTCTTTCTATTTATCGTTCCTTTCGAGCACTTGTTAAAACTCAACATTCTGCCATGATTAAATGTTTTAGATGTGACTTGGGTGGGGAGTATACTTCTACAGATTTCTCTGAATTGCTCGCCTCTGATGGAACAATTCATCAAACTTCATGTACCAACACACCACAACAAAATGGTGTTGCTGAACGAAAACATAGACACATTGTTGAAACTGCTCGTTCTCTTCTCTTGTCTGCCAAAGTTCCTAGTGAATTTTGGGGAGAGGCAGCTCTCACTGCTGTTTCTTTGATTAATAAGATTTCATCTTCTCTCATTTCGGGTTTATCACCATTTGAAGCGCTATTTGGACACTCACCTGATTACTCCATATTACGAGTCTTTTTGTTGTACTTGTTTTGTTCTTCGTCCTGAAGTAGAACGTAGTAAGTTGACATCACGCTCTACTATCTGTGTTTTCTTAGGTTATGGAGAGAGCCAAAAGGGCTATCGTTGTTTTGATCCTGTTAGTAAAAAATTATATATTTCTCGTCATGTTGTGTTTCTTGAGCACATTCCTTTTTTTTCTCTTTCTGACAATTGTTATGAGGTGGCTAAAAGTGACCTCATTCGTATTGATCCATTCTCTGATGATATGGACATACCACATTCCCATAACCCATATACTGTAGATCCTTCTTGTCCTACAGGTACACATGCGCCGGCTCATGATACTCCTCCTCCTTCTATGGCTTCTCAAGCACCGCCTGAGATTATTGATCTTGCTCCTGCTCCTTCTATTCCTCGATATACTCAACGTATTCGTAAGTCCACTCGGTTACCTGATTTTGCTTATTCTTGTTATTATTCTGAGTCATTTTGTTGTTTTCTGACCTCCATTCATAAGCTATCTGAACCCTCTTCCTATAAGGAAGCTATTTTGGATCCCCTTTGGCAACAGGCTATGACTGATGAACTCTCTGCTCTGCATAAGACAAACACTTGGGATTTGGTTTCATTGCCTCCAAATAAACATGCTATTGGTTCTCGGTGGGTTTATAAATTAAAACCAAATCTGATGGTTCAGTGGAGCGTTACAAAGCTAGATTGGTTGCTAAAGGTTTTAATCAACAGTATGGTTTGGATTATGAGGAGACTTTCGCTCCTGTTGCTAAGATGACCACTGTTCGAACTCTTATTGCTCTTGCGTCTGTTCGTCAATGGAGTCTCTCTCAGTTGGATGTCAAAAATGCATTTTTGAATGGAAATCTTCAAGAAGAGGTTTATATGGCTCCTCCTCCTGGTCTTTCTCACTCTGTTGGATATGTTTGCAAGCTCAAGAAGGCACTTTATGGTCTCAAACAAGCACCTCGTGCTTGGTTTGAAAAATTTTCCACCGTTGTTACCTCTTTTGGTTTTACATCTAGTCAGCATGACTCTGCCCTATTCTTTAGATGTACGTTGGCTGGTCGCATTCCACTTTTATTGTATGTTGATGATATGATTATTACTGGTGATGATGTTGATGGGATTGTAGATTTGAAATCAGAATTGGCTGGTCGTTTTGAAATGAAGGACTTAGGTGCATTGTCTTATTTTTTGGGGATCGAAGTTGCTTATTCTCCTAGAGGTTATCTTCTCTCTCAGTCTAAGTATACTATGGATATTATTGAGCGTGCTACTCTTACTGATACTAAAACTGTTGATACTCCTCTTGAGTCCAATGCTCGATATTCACCCTCTGATGGTGTACCCTTGACTGATCCCACCTTGTATCGCACCATTGTTGGATGTCTGGTTTATCTTACCATAACACGTCCTGATATTGCTTATGCTGTTCACATTATTAGTCAGTTTGTTTCAGCTCCTACTACAGTTCATTGGGCAGCTGTTGTTCGTATTTTTTTGCGCTATCTTCGTGGTACTTGTTTTCAGAGTCTTTTGTTTCCATCGACCTCCTCTTTAGTGCTCCGTGCCTACTCTGATGCTGATTGGGCCAGTAATCCCACTGATCGCAAGTCTACTACTGGTTTTTGTATTTTTTTGGGTGATTCTATTATCTCTTGGAAGAGTAAGAAGCAGGTCGTTGTTTCTCGTTCTTCTACTGAGGCCGAGTATCGAGCTATGGCATCCACCACCACTGAGATTGTGTGGTTGCGTTGGTTACTTGCAGATATGGGTGTCAATTCATCCTCACCAACTCCTATGTATTGTGATAATCAAAGTGCTATTCAGATTTCTCACAACTCTGTGTTCCATGAGCGCACGAAGCATATTGAGATTGATTGTCATCTGGTTCGCCATCATCTGCAGGTTGGCACTATTTCTCTACCTTTTGTTTCTTCATCGTTGCAGCTTGCCGACTTCTTCACGAAGTCACATCCGATTCATCGTTTTCATTTTCTTCTTGACAAACTCTCGTTGCTTCTTACTGTAGCATCGTGAGTTTGAGGGGGGATGTTAATGTAATATTATTTAAGGGTAGTTTTGTCATTTTGCATTTCCTTTATTTTGTTGTATTTATATCTCTTATATCTTTACATTATTGCCCTAATCTTGAAGCCCCAATTTGGTTGTGCTCTGCCTCTCGGTTTCTTCTTGGTTTTTTTCTCTTTTTGATTTAGCATTATGGATTATATGTTTTCAGTTGTGAGGTGATAAAAGTGAAAAGGGGTTAGGGGTGTTAAATTTCTGGCTGGCTCATCGTTGGACTCGACTCGATCCGTCACGCAAGTCGGCTCGTGCTTTCTTGTGGGCGAGCCAAATTGCTTCGCCTAATGTGAGCTTGGCTTGCCCCCCATCAACTTACCTATTTATAATTCGCATTTTTTTCCGAAGTAACACTTTCATATCACTTTCTACTGCCAAAATGTGCTATTGCAAGTTTCACCTTCATGGTTGGTGTTCAACATTAGACATGACTAAATAGTATTTGTTGACGTAAAAAAATGAATAGGTCGATTTTGTCAACTTAATTGATAATTTGTAAGAAGTAAATTGTTGAAATAGTAAAAGAGAAGAGTTTTTGTATTGAATGGAGTGATTTGAAAGTGGGTGGAGGGAATATGTTGAGTTCGATTGAAGGGAGACCATTACATTCCTATTTATAGGGAAAATGAGCTCCTTATTGGCCGACTCAAGTCTTGTTAATCAAATCAGATACAGTGTCTAGCTCAGAAGGCGTGCTAGTGATCTTGTTTCTGATTAGCTGTTAAGGTTAGCTACTATCAGATTATCATGATATCGGCTCTACTATCATTATATGCATGGTTGTATAGAAATTTTTTTTTGTCACTAACACATTCTTACCACCAGGAAGCTAATAAGCTGGTATTTTATTTTTATTTTTTTGGGAAAGCGGATATTAATTTTGTATTTGTAATTTCAAAAGTATAATTCGAAATACGAATTATCTTGTCAAATAATCTTTTTCCAGATTTCAGTCTTCAAAAAGAAGATTTTCTTTTAAGCTTGGATAAAAGAATATGAAGAGGAAATTACACTGGAAAAGACAATTAGAAGAAAGGAGTTTTTCATTAATATAAATTATGCAGAGATGAGATTACAAACATTATTCATTACTTTATACATATATGATATATGATATATTACAGTCACCACCTCTACTAGTGATGATGATTTATTTGAACACGCAATACTAATACTGACTTATCCTCTTCATCTCTGCTTCAGATTCTATTTTCAGAGCCCCGGCGCCTATGGATTTTTCGACTCTGAAGCTTCCTTGCTTGCGCAAGTACCAACGGACTTGGAACTCTTCTCAGTTGCCGCCGGACAGCTCAAATTGAAGTACGCGTTGCACCTGAAATCATATCATAATGAATTCAAATTGATTATACAGAGTAGAAATTCACTTATCCATAAAAGTTGACGAACGAAGTAGCAAATGGAAAGCCAAAAAAAAAAAAAAAAAAAAACAAAAGACAAAAAAACAGAAAAGAAAAAGACAGAGCTTCACCCTCCGCAGCCACGACCGCACTTGCAGCTAGATCCACAGTTCCCTCCGCAGCAAGATCCACATCCAGAGCTTCCTCCACAGCAATATCCACATCCACAGTTTCCTCCACAGCAAGACATTTTTGTTTTATCTGGAAATTACAAGAGATGGTGACGAGAATTTGTTTGTGTGAATGTTGAATGAGTTTAAAGACTTAAATCAATGACCTTTATTTATAGGGCAGTGGAGGAGAGAGGAAGCTAAATCTTAACCATACGTAAATAAGATCGTTAGGCCGGTCCATAACTGCATCATCATTGTGTTTCACGTTGTAAGTCTCTATAAAAGTCCATAAAATTGGACCCCAGTATCTTCTAGAACTTCACCTTGACCCTCAGATTATTTTAGATCAGGCCGTGAATATTAGCTCCAATAATGATGTAGAACAGATTGTTGAATTGATTGAAGAAAAATTGGATCGAAATGGGAGAAAAAACAATAGTATAGAGAGAACATTCAAACTTATTCTTGGTTTGTATTATTAAACAATCCATTTGTTATCTATAGGACTCAATGTGAGGCCAGTAGAAATTTATTTAGTAATGGAGGTTATGCAGATCTTGCTACGAACGAAAAATCCGATGCTCCAACTGAAGGCGATGCATTAGAATCAGATACTTTATTAGTTGGTGTGTTATGTCGATGAATTGTTATTTCGGGAAATTGATCTTATTTTCTTTTGTAGTCTATTGCATCGTTTTGTTGGTTGCAGTTAAGTGACATTGAGAAAATAGGCCTTATATCAAAACAGGTAATGCAATAAATGCAATCTCGATCTTTCACTGAATTCTTGGCGATAAAATTTCTGAAATAATTTGCAGGTGCATAAGGCTGGAAGAGGAGTATCTGAATGACTTAGAGCACACCTCCTCTAGACTCTAGTTGTTTGAATATGTTTTACCCGACATGAAAGATTGTAATGTGTTATAAGGGCAGAAAAAGTAGCTGCTGTTCGGAAAAACAAAAGTACATCTTTTTCTTTTGACTTTGTACATAATGAAATATCATAATAGTTTATATCAGTTTGTCTATTTGTACAAAAATGTAGAGCCTCATCACATTGAAAGGGTCCGCCAATATTTTAATCATTAGGGGGTCCCCTCAATGTGAGGGGTTGTATGATTTGATGTGTACAATGATGTACACTAAACAAGTCTCTAATTTACATATAGATGATATATCAAAAAGAAAGTATAGATTTTTATTTTTATTTTTATATATGGTTGAAGAAATTCTTATCGAATTATATTTCATCAAATCATGTGTAAATCATTATGAAAATGCACATGTAGCATAACCAAATAGTGTTTGTTGATGTTAAAAAATAGTATCTGTTGACGTTAAAAAATGACTAGGTCAATTTTGTCAACTTAATTGATAATTTGTGAGAGATAAATTGTTGAATTAGTACAAGACAAGAGTTTTTGTACTGATTGGAGTGATTTGAAAGTGGTTGGAGGGATCATGTTGAGTTCGGTCGAAGGGAGACTATTACATTCCTATTTATAGGGAAAATGAGCTCTTTATTGGTCGACTCAAGTCTTGTTAATCAAATCAGTTACAGTGTCTAGCTCAAAAGGCGTACTAGTGATCTCGTTTCTGATTAGCTGTTGAGGTCGGCTACTATCAGATTATCATGATATCAACCCTATTGCATTATGAGAAAATGATAAGCTAACATCGGATAAGGGACTCTTGCAGCTAATTGGTGGAAAAAGGAAGTTCCGGCATCATTTTTGTTAGACCTATTTATAGGGAAAATGAGCTCTTTATTGGTCGACTCAAGTCTTGTTAATCAAATCAGTTACAGTGTCTAGCTCAAAAGGCGTACTAGTGATCTCGTTTCTGATTAGCTGTTGAGGTCGGCTACTATCAGATTATCATGATATCAACCCTATTGCATTATGAGAAAATGATAAGCTAACATCGGATAAGGGACTCTTGCAGCTAATTGGTGGAAAAAGGAAGTTCCGGCATCATTTTTGTTAGATGTCCTTCATTGATTGGTGATCTGGGTGGCTTATCAGTATCTGTGATTTTTATGTTATTTGGAATTATGGCGATCATGAGACCTAGCTGATCTTAGTAATCCGACCTAAACTTTTAGAATGGACTAGGTGCTCTGAAGATATTATATTTTTATTTAGGTTGGAGTTCAGACTCCAACATTATTAAATATGGAATGAAAATTAAAAACTTGTCAAGCCATGTCATTGTGAAGAGGCGGTCACCATTACAGACTAAAATCACTTTTACATATGCAAAGTTGTTGAGAATCGAACCCTGCTTTATTCTTCAAAAGTTTTCACTTAAGTCGCATTTTCTGGAAACACGATTTCTTTAGTTAGTTGCCTTGACTGGATCTTGACACTTGGCACTTACTGGACCATTGGATTGACAATTCTAATAAGAGATATAAATACGGGGATTGATTGTTCATTTGTCTTCTCTTTCTCTCGAGTGAGGCGATTTAGAGTGTTCTTCGAGTTTTCTAAAGTTTGCTTGTTTGTGCATTTCCTGTTGAATCTTTCATGAGAGATGTGAGATTATATGGTTAGAATATAGAATATTTGGTTTTTCTTGTGTGGAAACTGTGAGATCTTGATAGATCTGGTGATTGAACTGCTGGTTCGAGATCTATGTAATCTTGTGTGATTAGAGTTAGATTTGGTGGTTCTTCTGTGAGAGATAAGTCTCTTATTTGTATTCTATATTTTCTTGAACATTCTTGTAACCTTCATTGCCAGTTTAAGGCGTTATAGTGCAATCGAGCTATATCTATCTTTTGATGGATGCTCAACAGGGGACTAGGTGTTAAAAGGGTCACCGAACCTCTAGGGTTTCAGCCGAAAGAAATTCCTCGTGTTCAATCTTTAATTTCTGGTATTCAAAGATTGTTTGTATCTTAAATTTAATATCGTGTTTGGGCATTTTCAATGGTATCAGAGCCTGGTCTCACGAACAAGATACCTGGATCTTTGAAAAAGGAGACGGATCGTAGCAGATCTGAAAATTCTTGGAACTGGTTTAAAGCATATTTGAAGAACTTCGAGTTTTAAAAACTCATTTGGTGAGATCTTTTAATTTTTGAAAAGTTACTTTTCAGAAATTAGGGTTTTGTGATTTTTCCCTGTTGATTTACCGTACACATTAACCCTCTGGAGACTAATCTTTGTCCAAAGGCTCCTGCGAGGCCTTGGGAATTTGAGATAAATCCAGTACGGGTGTGATACTGGAAGATCTTGTTGGAGAAGTCTCTGAAACATTTGTGTGATCTCTGATAATTCGATCTTTCATTTGACTTACATAACATATACTCCTTATGTGATATAACTTGTAGAATTGTGTACTTTTGTGGACTACTGTGTTTCTTGATTGACATCAAATTGAACCCCTTTTGTATTGAAGTGCTGTGATTTTGTGAATCTTAATTGTGCACTCTCTGGTTCTTGAAAATGGCTTCTGCCAAGTTTGAAGTTGCACAATTTGATGGTAAAACTGATTTTAAGACGTGGAGCCAAAAAATGAAAGTCATTCTTATGTAAATGAGATGTGTTAGGGTTTTAGATGATAGTTGGCCTGCTGATCTTTTACCTGCTAAGAAAACTGAACTTGAAGAAGTTGCTTGGAGTACTATTTTCTTATACTTATCTGATAATGTGATAAGAGCTATTGGTGATACCAAAACTGCTTATGAACTTTGGACCAAACTTGAAGTCAAATATGTGACTAAAATTATTCCAAATAAATGTTTTTTTGTTAAAACAGATCTTTTCTTTCAAAATGGATCCCTCTATTGACTTAGACAAAACCATCAATAGATTCACAAAATTGACCCAAGACCTAGCCAACTGTGATAAAAAAACTTTCACAAGATTAGTTGGTTGGGTCCTGTTAAACTCTATTAGTGACAGATATAGAGATAATAAGGTTGCTTTAGAATATGGAAGAGAAACACTCACTACTGAAGTGATTATAAATTCTTTAAAGAATAAAGCTCTTGAAATAAAATCTCAATCTAAGGAGAAAGACAATGGGGAATCTTTGGTGATGAGAGGGAGAAGTTCTAATAAACTCAGCTATCACTCTAAAACCTTTAATGAAAATAAAGGTAAATGGAGTGATAAGAGTAGGATTAAGAACAAATCTAAAAGTAAAAAAATGTTTCCACTGTGGGAAACTTGGACACTTTGTAAAGGATTGCTTCAAAAGGAAAAATGAACTTAGAGAAAAGAACTTAGAAGATGGGAATGCTGCCTTAGCCTATAACAAGGATAAAACTGAGGACGGGTTGATTTTGGTCAATGTTGAAAAGAAGCTGAATGATGAATGGATTCTTGATTCAGGCTGCTCCTTCTACATGTGCCTCAATAAAAACATCTTTCTTGATTTTGAAAAAACCAGTGGGGGCAGATGATAATGGGTAACAATATGACCTGCAAAGTGAGTGAAATAGGAACTGTTAAATTGTTACTTGGAAATGGTAAGGTTCTGATTTTGAAAGGAACTAGATACGTTCCTGAATTAGAGAGGAATTTTGTGTCTCTAGGAATGTTAGATGATATGGAGTTTGACATAGAAATGGGTCAAGGACATATTAAAATTCTTAAGGTTAGTGATTTAATCACAAGCACCCCTAAGAGACATGGTCTTTATTTTCTTAAAGCTAAACCCCTTCTTGGTTTAACAGCAATTGTTTTAAATGAAAACTTTACTTTTAGAAAACTATGACATGAAAGACTTGGCCACATTGGTAAGAAAAGTTTGAAATCTTTACAAAATAAAGGAGTCTTTGGAAATCAAAATCTTGGTGATATTGGTTTATGTGAACAATGTGTGATAGGCAAACAAGTTAAACTTCTATTCTTACCTAGAATTCATAAAACCAAACAAATACTTGAATATTTGCATGCTGACATGTGGGGTCCTGCCTCTGTGACTACTCTGTCTAGTTTTAAATACTACTTACTGATCATTGATGATTTTCAAGAAAAATCTGGGTTTTCTTATTAAGAACTAAAGATGAAACTTTTTCTGTTTTAAGAATTGGAAATTGCAAATTGAAAACCAAACTGATCACAAAGTTAAAGTATTAAGAACTGACAATGTGTTAGAATTTTGCAATTATGAATTCGATAATTTTTGTAAAGTGTGCACATATTAAGACATAGAAAAGTTACCTATACATCCCAACAAAATGGAACTGCTGAAAGAATGAATAAAACTTTATTAAACAAAGTTAGATGCATGTTGTTAAGTTCAGGTTTGCCTAAATTATTTTGGGGAGAAGCTGTAAAAACTGCAGCCTATTTTGTTAATAGAAGTTCTACTAGTGCTCTAAACTTTGATGTTCCCGAATCTGTTTGGTCTAAATCTTATGTTGATTACTCTCACCTTAAGATTTTTGGTTGTGCTGCATATGCTCATCAAAATATTGAAAAATTAGAACCTAGATCACTTAAATGTGTTTTCTTAGGTTACGGTAAAAACATAAAATGATATAAGTTATAGGTTAAAGGTGAAAAAGGTTATAGGGTAATTGTTAGAAGAGATGTCATTTTTAATGAATCTATTATGCCATGTTTAGAAAGAAAAGAAAACAAGATGTTCAAATTGAGGTGGAGACTCCTCACATTGAGAGAGTTAACCCTATGCCTACTAAAACTGAAACTGATTTCACTGAAAATGTTACCTTAATTGATACTAATGATGATCAGTTCACTGAACATATTGATCTTGTCATTCCTCCTCTTGATGAGTACCAACTCACAAGGGACATGAAAAGAAGGCTGATTAGACCTCATGCTAGATTTAATTGTGATAATCTTGTTTCATTATTTACATACCAAGAACAATTTGATAATGAACCAACTTCTTTTGATGATCCCATAAAATGTAAAGATTCTAAAAACTGGAAGGTTGCTGTGGAAGATGAAATGTGTTCTCTACTGAAGAATAACACATGGGTTTTGGTAGAAAGACCTAATAATCATTGATTGTAAATGGATTTACAAAATAAAGGAAAGCGACGGGGGAGATAAAAATGTTAAATATAAGGCTAGACTTGTAGTCAAAGGTTTCACCCAAAAGGAGGGTGTAGATTACACTGAAATTTTTTTCCCTATTGTTAAATACACTATCATTAGATGTATACTTGTCTTAGTTGCTCAATTTAAATGGGAGCTTGATCAGTTATATGTTAAAACTGCTTTCTTATATGATGATTTAGATAAAAAAATTTACATGAGATAACCTGTGGGTTTCATAAAAGGAAATTTTGAAAATGTTGTATGTTTGTTGAAAAAATCACTTTATGGGCTAAAACAAGCACCAAAGCAGTGGTACAAAAGATTTGATACTTTTGTACTAAAACTGGGCTTTCAAAGAAGCAATTATGATACTTGCTTGTACTGCAGAGGTAATGGCGGTAAGAACTCTCTTTACTTAGTGCTTTATTTAGATGATATGTTACTTGCCAGTTGTGACAAAAATGAAATTGATTTTATAAAACAGAAACTTAAATCTGAGTTTGATATGAAAGATCTTGGTGCTGCCAAAAAGATTTTAGGTATGTAGATTTTTAGAAATAAAGAAAAAGATATGCAATTTTTAAATCAACATGATTATGTGATTAAAATTTTGAAAAAATTCAACTTGTTTGACTGCAAACATGTGACTTTACCGCTTGCAAATCACTTTAAACTTTTTTCTGAATTCTATCCCAAAACTAATGATGAACTTGAAAGAATGTCAAGAATTAGCATTGGTTCAATTATGTATTTAATGATATGTACTAGGCCTGATCTTGCCTTCAATATTACCATACTTAGTAGATTTATGAGTAATCCTGAGGAAGAACATTGAAATGCTTTAAAATGGCTTTGAAGGTACTTAAAAGGCACATCAAATCTTGGTCTTGTGTTTAAAATGAATAATGAAGGGGTAACCTTAAAGGGTTTTATAGATTCTGATTTTGTTGGGGATAGAGATAATAGAAAATTGACCTCATCTTATTTTTTTACCTTATGTGGTACTGTAATTAGTTGAAAGTCACAATTACAGAAAATTGTTGCCTTGTCCTCAACTGAAGCGGAATACATTGCTACTTCTAATGCTTGTAAAGAAGGTATTTAGCTGATTGAACTTTTAAAGGAACTTGATTTTGTAGATGAAAATATTATCCTATATTTTGATAATCAAAGTACAATACATTTGAGTAAGAACCCCATGTTTCATGATAGGACAAAACATATAGACATTAAATATAATTTCATTAGAGATATCATATCAAAATGAATTTTGAAAATTGGAAAAGTTGCCACACAATTTAATCCTTTTGATATGGGAACTAAAATAATACCTTTAAACAAATTTTTGAACTGTTTGAAGATATTATCAATTGATACTGTTTAATGTTTTACAAGTACATCGAGCAAATGAAATCACAAAGTGTGATTTGCTCCTGGCTGCACTATCACCTGAAAACTTTGGTAGCAAGGTGGAGATTGTTGAGAATCGAACCTTGCTTTATGCTTCAAAAGTTTTCATTTAAGTCGCATTTTTTGGAAACACGATTTCTTTAGTTGGTTGTCTGACTGAATCTTGACACTTGACACTTACTGGACCGTTGGATTGGCAATTCTAATAAGAGATATAAATACGAGAATTGACTGTTCATTTGTCTAGGGTTTTCATTTGTCTTCTCCTTCTCTCGAGTGAGGCGATTTAGAGTGTTCTTCGAGTTTTCTAAGATTTGCTTCTCAGTGCATTTCCTGTTGAATCTTTCATGAAAGATGCGAGATTATATGGTTAGAATATAGAATATTTGGTTTTTCTTGTGTGGAAACTGTGAGATCTTGATAGATCTGATGATTGAACTGTTGGTACGAGATCTATGTAATCTTGTGTGATTAGAGGCAGATTTGGTGGTTCTTCTGTGCGAGATAAGTCTCTTATTTGTATTCTATATTTTCTTGAACATTCTTGTAACATTCGTTGCCAGTTTAAGGCGTTATAGTGCAACCGAGCTATATCTATCTTTTGATGGATGCTCAACAGGAGACTAGGTGTTAAAATGGTCACCGAACCTCTGGGGCTTCGGCCGAAAGAAATTCCTCGTATTCAATCTTTAATTTCTGCAAGTTTTGATTTCTGGTATTCAAGGATTATTTGTATCTTAAATTTAATATTGTGTTTGGGCATTTTCAAAAGTCAACTATGACGGGATAGCTTAACAATTACAAACTCTTCAATTAATGAAATGGTTGTGAGAGGTCATTCAATCAACTGAATGTATGAAAGATTTCATTCTAGAATGCCACACATTGTAGGGGAAGCATTATATTCTAATATCATTCTCGACAAGAAAGAAATCGTTGAATCTTATTAGTGGTTTGAGAATTTTATAAGGACTACTCCCGAGTTTCACATTGCACATGAAATATCTTCTTTGTGAATTTATGAACAGATTGAACATCTCTTACATATTTTTTTTCTGTGGATTCTATTTAAGTAGACTTTGTCCAATGGACTATGCCCCGGCCAGGCTTGCTTTATACGGGAGAGAGATTAGCCAACATTAAAGCAAACACACATTTTTGGATGATCCATTGGGCTTCTTCCATTAGAAAAATTACAACTGAGAGGCACCACAAAATCAGTTTTTTTCTAAATCATCACGGATTTATGAAAGGCAAATCTTTAATTTCTCTATTTAATCCTCCTAATTTTCTTCAAAATTATGGAGGTAGAGCAGAAAACTGACCAAATTCTAACCATAAACTGGAAGGGTAATGCTGTTTGTACAGCACGGTGCACCGCACAGTGCACAACCCCCTCACAGTAGGGGGTGGGGTCCGTGATTAAATTTAATCGCGGACCCCACCCCCTACTGTGAGGGGACTGTACACGATGCGATGCACCGTGCTGTGCCCCCAGCAGAACTCAAACTGGAAATCCCAAATCTCTCATTTTTGCTTAAAAAATTAATAAAATCTAAAACATCATCTGACACATATTGGCAGTAGAATGAATAACATCACCATAGTTAAGCTACTTTGGTTTAGTTACGACCAGAGTACCCCTTTAGACAGAAAATCAATGTGCTATCAGGACTCTTATTTGGTAGGACTTCCTATAATTACGATTTTTTTCACAAACATAAAATATAATATTATTAAAAAAAATTTTTAAAAAAGTAGTAATATAATTTTTTTTTTCTCAAATCTAAAGTAATCTTAGCATATGACTGGTCAAAATTAAAATAGTATGTCTCTTTAATCTTAATTTTAAGATTTGGCTATTTAAAACAAAAAACATTTTATTTTTATAAAGAGTCTTTTGAAATTGTTGTAAGCTCAATGATTCATCCGTTGCTCTCTTTGATATATTTTTTCAAAAGGCCATTTTTATCCAGGCAAAAATCAAGAGTCATGATTATTTTTGGGAAAAATACACAATTACAAACTATAAGAATAACATTTCACAACTAATAAATCTTATAAAATATTTTCACAAATCAAGTCAATCATTTCTATTTTGACAGTCAGCAAAACGTGGATATCAGCATCTAGTTTAATCTTATAAATCTTATTTGAGACAATATGAATATCAGCATCTAGTTTAGAAAATCTATTTCATTCCAACTATAATTCTTATTTTGAACCCTATAAATGTAGAGTATTGATTCTCACTAATACACACTTAAATTTTGACTCTTATATTCTCTTCTCTTTTATAACATATATAATAATAATAATAATATTATTATTATGTATAATTATAAGATAATTATCTTTACTGGCGCATTATTTATTCTCCTAACCAACCACGGCACCGCACCCCACACCAACCCCAATTGCAAAAATATTTTCAGCCAACAATACTCTCTCTCTCTCTCTCTTAAATTACAAAATTTCTCCCTCAATAAATACAAATTCTCTCCTTATATATACAATCACAAAAATGATAGCAACCATGTTGAAATCCCTTATGAAAAGGTGGTGGTGCATTGGTGATGGCAGTTCGTTGCAGGTGATATTGGAGCATTATACTTGACCTACGCCGTGGTGGTGGTGGTGGTGGTGGTAAGGTGATAGCAATGTTTTGGATACTACGATCACATACATTCACAGTCGGTAACAATTAACACAGACTTGGTCACAATTGATCACGATTAACACAAATTTGATCTCATCCGTCACAAATAACATGAATTTGCTCACGGAGGGGTCGCCACAAATAAATTCGCACACACCGCAGATCAGCACTCCCAATACATAGAGTCACAACCAGTCACAATTAATACATACTTGGTTACACATCGATAACATCACCAAAAATAAATTTGCACACACCACAAACCATTACTCCCGTAATCCAAAATAGCAAGCCAGTCGAATAGATTGTACAAGGAACTCCAATCACCTCCTACTCCAACGCACTTCAATCACTACTACTTGCATTGTATCATCATCACACCCACCTGTAACTCACTATAACCACCACCACTAAGCAAATCTTGTTCCTCGACTGCAACAAAGAAGGCGAGTGAGATCTAGTTCGTCAAAGCGTTTCAAATTTGAATTTTACAGTGATTGTTGTTGACAATGGGTATTGGCAGAGAGAGATTTATATGCTACATTTGTGTTCGTGTATATATATATATATATTATAGGCTTAATAGTGCAAAACGTCCCTACGTTTGGTCTTTAATGTGCAAAACGTCTTTACGTTTCAATTTCTGTTTGCATTTTCACTAATATTTTCACTTTTCATTACGTAAAACGTCATTTTCACCTATTTGTAACGTAGAATGACCAATATACCATCTCATTTAAAATAAAAAAGAAAAGAAAAATTAAAGAACAAAATTGTAATTATACTCCCAAATTTTTTTAAAATGTAAATGAGTCTAGATAAATTATTAAAATAATAATTAACACAAAACGTTCATACCTTTCAATATTATAGTGTAAAACGTCCCTACATTTTATTTTTTGGAATGAGGTAATTAGCATAAAACTGGTGACGTATGAATGTTTTGCACACTATAGGTTAAACGTATGGACGTTTTGTGTTAATTACCTCATTTCAAAAAATAAATGGTATGGACGTTTTACACAATAATATTGAAAGAAATTATTATTTTGCTAATTGCCATTTTAATAATTCATTTGGACTCATTTGCAGCTTTTTTAAAAAATTTGGGAGTATAATTGTAATTAGTTCTTTGATTTTTCTTTTTTTCTTTTTCTTTTATTTAAATAGAATGATATATTGATCAGTTTACATTAAAAATTAAGTGAATGATATTTTTCACAATGAAACGTGGAAATAGAAGTGAAAATACAAAAAAAATTGAAACATAGATTTTGCACACTACAAACTAAACGTAGAGATATTTTGTACTATTAAGCCATATAAATTAGTTGTAAATGGTGTATTTGTTTTTGAAAAATTTAATTAACACCTGATGTATGAAATCATGTCTAATTCCTCTTATTTATGAATAGTAATCTTTATATCTAGGGTTTTGGGTAATTTTCCCTTATTTTTAGGGTATAAGTTTTGGGCTAAAAGCCTCTTTTTTTATTGGGCATTTGGGCTTTTTGTCAAAACTCTTTAGGTATAACGAGCTAGAGTAGCCCAGAATCCAGAAAGTACGAAGTCGGATCCAATATGGGTCTATATATATATGTCCAAACTACACGTGAACTACTCAATTATACAATTGTTTAGAGAATAAAAATAAGTTCCACTTTATGCAATAATGCAAAGAATATATTTTGCTTTACCAAAAGAAAATTCCTCTCCAACAAGTATAATGTTGCCTGTCCTTGATATTTTCTATTCAAGTGCCTTTGTGTTATTAATATATATGAACTAGATAGAATTGTTAATAAAAAAATATTGTATGTAGTCGTTAGTCGAAAGAAAAATTATTGTTCTATGATTCGATACGAACTTTGAAGTATGATTTAATTGTTAAGTAAATAAAAAAGCTATTGAAAGGAATCACTCTAAGAACTCGATTCGAAACAAATTTTTCATGTAGGTTGACCAAAATCTACATGTTGCTTTTTGGAAGGCAAAGCCACTGAGGCATCACCCTAATAGATACAATATCCAGTTGTCGAACTTCTATTATCTGAATTTGCATCAGCATAGTCACTTATGCTCAGTTCCTCGCCTCTCAAGTATATGAAATTCTTCAAAGGAGGTCAAGGTTCGATTTTTGGGAATGTCTCCTTGATAGCATGAGCTTGTAGTGCATAAATGAAAGCGATAGCGATCGAGCAACCACATTTCTGTTTTCTGAAAAATATAAAAATTATGAACACATAAAGATCAATTGGCGAGTTGAGAAGCTATTGAAATTTGAAACATGCAATTTATGATAGAATGTGGTTCATTTCTAAGACGGTTAACTCTAACATTTAAATTGTAATATAATTTATGGCTCTTGTTAAAGGAAAAATCATAACATATAATTTCAATTAACAACTTATAAATTATAATCAGCTTACACAAAGTCTTGGCTGACACCTTATAGAAATCAACCCTACTATTCGTACAGAAGAGGTTAACAGAATACTCACAGTGAGAGGTCCCACTTCTTTTTTTGAATATTTTTATTCACACGGGACCTACTCACATGTGAATGGATGTCAAACTCTTCTGTATAAGAAGCTTTATTCTATAGAAATTGATTAGTAAAAAGTCAACCTTTAAACCTAAAAAAAGCCGGCAGCTACGAAATAACTACATTAATCGTTCATAAAAGTCAACCCCCAAAAAAAGAGCATGTTTTTCCAATTTTTCTTAATAATTTAATGCTATTTTTTTGGTTCAAGTAGGCATTTATTGCATTTTTTTAGGTAAAAATTAATTTAAAGGAAGACTAATGATATCGATATAACTAAATATAAGATTAAAAAAAAAGTGTGTACTTGTATAAAACATTCTCATCCTTTGACAATTAAACTAGGGTTTGGCGTGTGAGGACTGTGTAGGGCTATGGCCTGGTCCAATCCCACGCCGTTTAATTTTTTTTTCTTGTGTAAAAAAAAAAAAAAAAAAAAAGTCTTGTTTGAATTTATTATTATTTTTTTTAAAGTCAGATCCTGGAACTGCTCTTGAATTGAAATTTATTTTTGTTTGAACAAATCATTGTATGACTTTAGTATAATTTGACAAAATTGTGAAAGTCCGCTCATTTGAAACCAAATCATTTTCAAGAAATTGCACAAATGGTAGTCTATAACTTAATACAAAGAGACTTTTTGAGTTTTGAACATAAATATTTGACTAACTTCCATTCTTATATAAAGACTATAAAGACATATTCAAACGTGATAAATATGTCTTCAAATTACAAACGCGGTCCAAAAAATTCGGGTCGAAGCAAATATTATTGTAATTATTGATTTATAAAGTAAAAATAAAAATAAAAAATTGAAATGGGAAGAGCATGGATATTTCACATGAATATAATGGCATCCGAATCAGGGTTCCACCTTATAGTGCAGTGTAAGTGGAGCCTTTTTGACTTTTTATTTTCAATTTGCCCACCATCTTTTTCACTATTCCATTCTCTTCAACCCCACCCCACCCCACCCCACCCCACCCCACCCCAAGCCACCCCACCCCACCTAACCCTCTGTTTTTTCAAAGCCCAATGTATACAAACATACACTGTAATATCATATTCTTAGTCAACGAATACGCCCACCAAAAAACCATAAGCATTGAATATTAAACAAATCGAAAATTTAATATTAAGATCTCCAAAGTCAACTATCTCTCTCTATCTTCATTTATCTTCGCCTCATCTCTCCACTCTTCTTTTCTTATTCACCTTCAAACTCCCAGCTATGAGCTTTTAACTCTGATATAATCCTGTTTCTTTCTCTCTTTTTATATCTCTATAGGAAATAGTTTTGTGGGTTTCTTCAGAAATGGGCAACGGAATAGCAAAGATTAAATTGTGTTTCGCCGGAGACCCTGGAGAGATTTCTCGGCGTCACGATATAGACGTGTGCTTGACGCCTCTTGATGAAGGCTTTGGTCATTCCTTCTGCTACATACGGCCCGACCCACCTCATAAAATCATCCAAGATGACTCTGCGACAGCGGGCATCCCGGCTACTCAAACGGCGGCGTTTTGCACTATTTCTGGCGCCTCCATCTCCGCCAACGTCTCTACCCCTCTGTCGACAGACCCTTTCCGGTATGCTAGTTCAACCTCCCTTGATAAGGCCTCAGCTTTTGAAAGCTCCCAGTTTTTCTCTTCTATTCCCCTCCAGCCAATTCCCAGGAATTCAATTTCCTCCGTCAAGTCCGGCCCGATCTTGAGGAATTCGGTCCCAGGTTCGGGCCCTATTGAGCGTGGATTTATGTCTGGCCCGATTGAACGCAGCTTCGTTTCAGGCCCGTTGGAGAACCAGTTTGATCAGTTGCAGAGGTACAGGCCCAAATCCAAGAAATGGGCTGTGATTGACAATTTGAAAAAGGTGATATCAAAATCATTACGGGGTTTATCTAAAGAATTGACTAATAATGAACATAATAATGGTATATCTAGTGGGAGTCATAGTGGTAATAGCAGTACTATTACTAGTAATAATTTGAGTAGTCAATTGAGCTTAACTGATGATAATGATGATGTTGGAAATGAATCCTTTGGGAGTCAAAATGTGCAGTGGGCACAGGGAAAGGCTGGTGAAGATAGAGTTCATATTGTGATTTCTGAGGAACATGGATGTGTTTTTGTTGGGATTTATGATGGTTTCAGTGGACCTGATGCCACTGATTTCTTGTTAAACAATCTTTATTCCAATGTTTACAAGGAGCTTACTGGATTATTATGGTTCGACAAGTCAGAATCGTGCGAAAACACCCTCGATAGTCAGTCGTTTATGTCCAAGAGTTTGGATAGTAAGGAAAGGGTGGAGTTGGATAGAAAGTTAAGGGAGAAATTGAGTAATTTGGAGGCTGATGTGGTTCAAGGAAACACTACTGTTAACCATTTGGGGGTGTTGAAAGCTCTATCCGAGGCATTGAGGAAGACTGAGGCATCGTATTTAGAAATCGCTGATATGATGCTAATGGAGAATCCCGAGTTAGCCTTAATGGGATCTTGTGTTCTGGTTATGGTGATGAAGGATGATGATGTTTACTTGATGAATGTTGGGGATAGTCGAGCAGTTTTAGCGAAAAAGGCTGAGAACGATGGGAAGATGAGGAAGGATTTGGATGAAATGCTTTATGGCGATGAATTTGAGAATATGCATAATTTGAGTTCTTGTCAGCTCACTATGGATCACAGTACATCTGTTAAAGAGGTCATAAACATATTTCCTCCCTCTTGTTTAAGGATGATTGTCTGGCTTTTATGTCCTCTGTTCAATGTTCAAGTACTAAATTTTCTGTATGTTTTATGTCCCAGGAAGTTAGAAGGATTAGAACTGAGCATCCAGACGATCCCTTGGCTGTATTCAATGAAAGAGTGAAAGGTTCATTGAAGGTCACTCGGGCTTTTGGTGCCGCCTTCCTCAAACAGGTACAATTCTAAGCTTATTTTCGAAGTTCAGGATTCATATTCTATGTTTTTCTCCTTGTATTTTTGCTTTCATATTCATTTGTTAAGATTGCTAATGTTCATCTACCTTACTTTTACAGCCCAAATTGAACAATGCTCTCCTGGAGATGTTCAGAATCGACTACGTTGGAAATTCTCCTTATATTTCCTGTTCCCCATCGCTTTGTCACCACAGACTCGACCCGATGGACAAGTTTTTGATTTTGTCTTCAGATGGCCTCTATCAGTACTTCACAAATGAAGAGGCTGTTTCTGAAGTAGAAATGTTCATGTCTACGTTTCCTGAAGGCGATCCAGCTCAACATCTTGTCGAAGAAATACTTTTTCGAGCTGCAAAAAAAGCTGGTATGGATTTTCACGAATTGCTTGATATCCCACAAGGAGACCGTCGAAAGTACCACGATGATGTCTCGATTATCATCATTTCTTTTGAAGGAAGAATATGGCGTTCATCGGTGTAACTAGAATTAGAATATGAGATAAAAGTAGAAAAAATAGAAAATAAAAAAGTTATACAGGTATGTTAAGTAATTTTTTTTGTTTTTTAACTTTTGTTTTCATACAAATTAGGTTGCAAATCAAGATAGAAACTGTTCTATGTTAGTATTAGTTTTTGGGGATTGTAAATGTTGATAACACAGTTTTTTTCTCCATTTTCTTGAAATATGATGATTTTTTTCAAGCTTTTGTAAATTTTGGTACTGCCTGAGGTTCACATTTTTCTTCAAGAAGTGCCTTATAAATAGAAATGTATGCTGTCAAACTGACAAGAGTTCTTTAATTTAATTTAATTTTTTTGAAAAAAATCATATTGGTTGTAAGCCTACTGTGGCCTAACTACTTTCTTCCAGTTTCATTGATTAAATAATAGTAACTGCTCCTTCAACTTGTTCCATCAGATTTATTGTTCTTTGCTTTACATTTTTTTTTTTTTTCCATTTATTAATGTTGAAAAAGGTTAGGTGGAAACTGACTACCAATTGAATGGCTGAAATAATGAAATTAGGAGAGTAGTTCTTTAGTTTGAATTTGAAGTTTCCAGATTTTCTGATTCAACTTAGTGCATTTAGGGTTCTTTTATTGCAGAGGTATTGAAAAGTCAAAAACGACTTCTGAGACTAAGATATTGTTTTTGAACTTATTTGAATAATTTTTTAGAAGTGTTTTGTCAGACTGAAGAGTTTTTTTTTAAAAAAGAGGTCTAAAGTACTTTTTTTTATTTATTGGAAAACTCTTCTAAAAGAAGCAAAAAAATAAATAAAAAAAATCTGCCAAACGAACTCTTATCACATTTTGTTTTGGGTTTTCTACTTTTCTTCATAAATGACTAGGGATTGAAGTTCTATTCCAATAGGGGCATATGATCGGATAGTACAATAAATAATGTTGTTTTATCAAATCCATCTTACTAAACATGTCACAAGGGCAATTATGATTCGAAGCAAACATTGGGCAAATAACACAATTAGTTCTATTTTGTTATTTCATTCAATTTAATATAATACAACATATTTAACATGTCATGATAGCATCCAGCGATGTTCAATCACATTTAAGGTACTGGACAAAACATCGGGAATGCATCACAACTATTCAAGTATATATATATTTGAAGTTCAACGTATCTAATACACTGTGATTGTTTCATTAATTGTCGCTTTCAACTTGTATCGGGATATTTCTTGACATTATAAGTGAGAAAACATGAAGCCAATAGAGAATATGGAATATGTCAAATGACTAAGCATTAGCGCGTTTGGATCATGATTGTGTTTATCCACTCCAGCTTGCCGAGTGCACGACTTTTTGGACATATTGTAGACTTGTGGAGATATTCAAACTTCACATTATTTAAACGTCTACTTGAAAAATGAATAAGTCAAATTCGAATTAGTACAGGTGTTAGATCAAACTAAAAGATATTTTGGCGGAAAAATCTAGAATAAATTTGAAAATAGGCCCGATTATAAATTTTAGACTGAAAATGGTAAAAAAAAATGTTAAAATCAACTAAGAAGAGGTCGATTTCATTTCTATAACTAGCTAGTTTACCGTCAAGAAGGTCGATTCATTTTAGAATTAGTCAATTTACGTTAATTTCACCCGTTGACCTTTGACCCTTTATGGGTATACAATCAAAAAAGTTGGTTTCATGTACGTCAATAGGCGAAGGCCACATATTTCATTAATCTTTACCAAAATCTACTAAAAATTTAATTTTAATTCTAACCAAATAAGGTACTGTATATGTTGAGTGAACGAACACTGCGCTAATTTGATCATATTTTACGCAAACATAATGATTATCATATTCACGAGAGTAAAAGGACAAAAACTAATGATTTAGAGGCATTTTGGTATGACTTTTGAGAAGCTAAAATATATTTTTGAGATTCAATTACTGTTTTTGTACTTGTTTGATTAATTTTATAAAAATGCTTCTTTGAATTAGAAGATATTTTCGAGGGAGCTAATCAGCTAATACAAACACCAACTAAGATAATTTTATCAAGAAACTCTTGTACAAGAAACAGAAGTAAAAATAAAAGTCCTACTAAACCGTTCTTAATATGATTATTAAAGTTTTAATTGCTTTGAATATTTTATTGAATCAAATGACGAAGTAAAATGATAAAAGTCCTTGAGATAATTAAGTGCTCATGGAAAGAAACAATCCATAGTTGACCAAATACTAGGCAACAAAAGTGTTGCATAAGGTACCTAAATGTTTAGTTAATTGATTGTATGATTTGTTGGAGGATGATGCATTTACAACCGTGGTAGGTTTCTAATAAATGTAATGGTAGCCCAAAAATATTAGGTTCATGAACAAACCTTTTCTCAATAAATAAATATGCAGACAATTTCTTGTGGTTTTGGTATCTCTGACATCTCGTGACCTATTTAAAGTTTTAGCGAACGTTTGAGTCTCATTTTTTTTCGAATAAATTTCAAAAAAATTGTATTTTTTAGATAATTTATGATTAAAAAATAAAAAAAATAAATAAAAAATTGAATTCACTTGTAACTGAGAGAATGTGTAATTGAAAATGAATTCGAAAAATTTAGGGAGCGTTCTCTTCATATTTCAATTTTGTGTTTTGAAATTTGAATTCGATGTGTTTTGTGTTTTGGGTGTCCATTTTGAGATTATTGAAAACTCGTTTTTTTTCTCGTTTTGAAATTTTTTTTCCAACCCATATTTTTTTAGTTTTGACATATTTGTGAAAAAAAAGTCAAAACGTAAAAAAATTGTTTTCTGTTTTCTTCACAAAATTTTCAGCCGTTTTCAAAAACTTGTTTTCGAAAATGGAAAAGAGAACACGTTTTTAATATTTTGAAAAATCGAAAACAAAAAATGATTTGAAAACAGTAAAGAGAACGTTCACTGTCCAAAGCAAACAGGATTGGTTTAGTTTTAATTAATATTTGTACTCTCACTGTCAACATTAGAGGCCGTGTTTGGAACCACTACTGTGATGTTGACACTCCTTTTATTCAGTTATTTCATCTCACCTAGAAGGTGGACCCAATCCCATAAATTTTTATGGTCCAATTTTAAAATTTTCCCTATTTTTATATAGGACGAAAAAAAAAATAAAAAAAATAAAGTAAGTCTAAACTCTGAAAATAGGTTTCCAAGGGAAGGAGTTTGAACTTTCATTTCGACCACCACGAAAGTCAAACTAGAATTAGAAATTCATTGTACGCACATTTTCTTGATGTCTGAACTTGTCCAGTCAAAATCCAACAAATCGTGTTTTGATAAGCAAAATCTAAAGTCAAAGGCGATTTCTAGAAGAGTGGATTCAATTGTGCACAGTTGGATAGTAGATGTCGCGTTTTCAAGTACATAAACATTCAATACACGGCATTTGCACGTAGCCATGCAATATGGCTGGCTCAAACTGGCTTATACTCAAATCTTGGTTGGTTTATAATGTTCATTAATGATTTTATTTACGTTTTATACTTAGTCCATGTTTGGTGTAACTTAAAAGTTTGATAAAATTTTAAATCAAAGTCAACAATAAATTTTAACTACACAATTCATGAAATTCACAACGTTTAGCAACTTTTCAATTAAGCATTTCATCAACCTTAAATCAAAAAATTTACTAAAAATGTGACTAATCTCTACTTACCGAATTTGCTATATATGTTCATTTTGAATATATAGGATGTTCTTTCAATATACGATAAGACAATCCTCAAAACTAGAAAACAGAAATTGGAATATTTCTTTATGCCGAATTCCCAAATGAGAAAACATCACTGGCAAAAAAAGTATTATAAAATGAGACGCTGAAGCGCTCCTAGATGAAGCAGGCGCAAAACACCTCACCTCGGAATTTTTCGCACTTATTAAATTTTTTTGATGCCTAGTCGCACTTAGACGTGCTTTTTTAAAGCTTTTTTTTTTAACATTTTTTTTTCAATTATTGAAATAATTTTTAGATTGATTTAAAATTTTAAAAAAATATTAAAATAAGAAAACGTCTTTTTACACAAGGTCGAAGCTTGACCTCCATTAAACTTTTTAGAATACTGCGTAAAAGTATGAGTTAGATCCACTGTCCAATTTTTACTATCTAACTTGCTGTCCACTCAATTAACACATCATTTTTAAATTAACATATCGTCTTAAATTTATCCTCATTAACATCACCTTAGTACACACACCCAAATTGATGAAATGTTAATTTAAAATAATTGAATGAACATAAAAATATCTCAACTCTAAAATTATCATCTTTGACCAAAAGAAATCTTTGAGATCATAGCATTGAAGGTAGCCAGTTGGAAAATTTTGGCAATGCACAAAAACAGAATTTGTTTAATGAAATTCAACATTTGACTTGTTCACGAGAAGCACCAGACATCATCAATATTCTTCTGCATGATATTTGACTTTTTTCAGGTCAAATTTGTGTACGTTATCTAACATTGTAAGATGCTTCCGTGAAATATAACGACAACAAATTAAACTTTGTTAATAAATTTGGGATCGAATTTCTAGATTTACCGACAAATTCAAAGCAGTTGGATTCTTAAATACCTGAACAGATATATTCATTGGCTCATCCCTCCCTCATTATTTATTTTTTTATTTATTTTTTTAAAAAAAATAATGTTATTCATTCATTAAATCGGTAAGAAGTATATTCACTGGCGGACCTACAGTTAGTCCCAGTGGGTTACGTGACCAACCAATAAGTTTTTTTTTTTAATTTAAAAGTCGAAAATGATAAAAAAAAAAAGGAGTAATAAAAAAACCCATCCAGTTCCCAATTTATAGAATCCCAAACCGTCCAAATTCCAATCCAAAGAAAGCCATTACCAAATTGAAATTCAATGCAATAAACCATACCACTCTCAATTCAATTCCATCCCCTGGCTTTGTGGCTCCCAATTCCAAACTTCGAAGCAAAACCCAGCAATTCGATCCACCCCTGGAGAAAAGATAGTATTAAGGTTGGTATATTGTTTTGATTTTAATTCGTGTCCGATGGCTTCGGTCAATTTTTGATTTTTGTGAATTTTTGATTTGCGAATATGTGATTTGTAAATCTATTGATGGATAATTGATTTGTGATTTAATTCCCGTCCGGTGGCTCTGATCAATTTATGATTTCTGTGATTTGTGAGATTTAGTTGGGACTGCATTAACGATTCAAAATAGATATAGCATTATTAATGAGATTGTGATTTATGAAACCGTTAAACTTAATAACTTAAATATTTAGGCAATTGTGATATTTATTTTGTGATTATTGAGAAATATGTATTTGATAGTATCGAAAATGATGTAACTATGGAGCATTATATAAAAACTCGTAGAGAACAATCGTAATAAGATATCAAATACTTAAAATTTTTTTGTAACTTTTTTATAAGTTATATTGTGCCCCACTAACTCCAAATGTCTGTGTCCGCCACTGAGTATATTTGAAATAAATAAAGGCGAAAAATAAGACCAATCAACAATATCATGTAATGAACTAGCGGCCTTAGCTAGTGTGTGAGCTACTTGGTTAGCCGATCTCCTAACCGAGTTAAACTTGAGATTAGGCAAATCTCTAGCAAGAAGATGACACTCTTTTAGATATCAAAGTAAGAATTGTCAACTCCATTCTGTAGAGCACTATAAACCAAGAGAGCATCCATTTCAATAGTTTGGACCTCGGAGAATTTAGATTTAATCCAAGAGAGGGCCTCAAGAACCCCCAAAGTTTCGGTTATCAAACAAGGGCATAATCTTCATGTTGCTAGGAGCTAATCCCAAAACTTCGTTGGTCATTCTATTTGCAGTACTATGTACAATCTGTTGAAAATTGGTTAAGAATCAAAAATTAAACATTGAAAAATGTAACTGCATGTAAACTATGCTCCAAATTGAGTGATTTACAATGTAGAACAAATGGGCAGCCCACATGGAGCATTCAAAAATATCAGTTTAAAAATAGAATGAGTGTTCAAGAGGCAACCCAAATAAGAAAGAACCAGTACTAGCAAATAGAAATTTCTTATGGCCCAAATACTTGAAACGTGATCAGGAGTGAAGCCCAAGAAAAATAAATTATTCCAAATTTCCATAACATGAAATAGCAGCCCATTAAAGAGACCCAAGTGGCAAGAACTTTTTGGGGCTACTTACAAAAATACCCTCAAATTTATGGGTGTTTTAAAAAATCATATGAAAATTTTTTTGGAAGTAAAAAAACTTATGTAAAATTAAAAAGTGACACGATGTCACTTTTTAATAAAATTTGTAACTTTTTTTAAATAAAAATTGTCACTTTTTTGACACAATGTCACATTTAAAAGTTTAGTGTCACTTTAACAATGACATACAATCTCACTCTTATTAAAAATGATATTTGTCGCTAAAAAGTGAAAAAAATTTCAAGAATGCGACTAAAAAAAGTGACAAATTAAAAAGAAAAAAGTGATACAATGTTACTTTTTTTTTATAAACATTATCAATTTTTTTTAACATTTCAAATAAAAGTGACACAAACACTCCAAAAGTGACACGATGTCACTTTTTTTTTAAAATAAAAATTGTCATTTTTTTTGACACAATATCACCTTTAAATATTTAGTGTCACTTTTTTATTAAACAATGATATACAATATCACTTTTATTAAAAAATATGTTTGTCAATAAAAAGTGATAAAAATTTCAAGAATGCGAATGAAAAAAGTGACAAATATAAAATAAGTGACATACAAAAAATAGTTTGAATTTCAAGAATCAATGTTTAAAAATATGTTTCAATAGATTCTATTTGAATTTTTTTAAATAGAGAGTGAGTTTGACTCTTCAACTTTAGAGATTCAAAATCACTCTTTATTCTTATCATCTGTTTGAGCCCCATTTTTGGGGGGAATAGTGTATTTTGGAATAGTTATTTATTTTTTTTTTTTTGGAAAATTGTATGGTTAAAAAATAAGATATATTTTTAAAAATTTTAAAATTATTTTATGGGATTTATTTATTTATTTTTAAATGGAGGCTAGACATAGTACAATAATTATGTTTAATAAGTCATAGAATTCAATATTTTACTTCTTAAACTAATCTAACCACATTTAAATTGACTAGATGCCTATATGCATTTGTGATTCATGTGGCTCGTTCATCCCACACCCATATATATACGAATCGATTGACAATTGTCGAAGTGCTTGCGATCGCTTCCCTATAATCAGAGAAGGTCATGTGCTTCTAATGGTTTGTCTAAATATGCAGAAGCCTTAGGTGTGGACATGGTGGAGTTTAAATCTGTTAACCATGTCATCGGCTAGGAACTGAGGGCAATACAAATCTGTCTAAATAATAAAATATACGTTAATATGAATATAAAGATGTTGTTTTATGGTTAGAGGCTCACTAATTTATAGTCTAATAATTTCTGTAAAGTGGAAAAAATTGACAGTAAATTAAAATTAACGGTGGAATTGTTATGTTTGCTCTCTATTCTTGACTCAAATTATGTAATTTTTAGGTTAAGCGACCTGCTACCAGATACATGTTGTAAAGTTGCCCAATTATTTAGAAATTGTATCACAAGACGGTGCATGGAGGTAAGTTATTTATTGGCGCTATTTCTGTTATTTTTTCTAACCGCATCTGGGCTTTCCAAAAGCCCATGACAAGGTTGTTAAGGCCCAAGCCTGCTTCTTGATTTCGATAATATTTGTAATGTTATCTCCTTCTCTCAACAATCTCTGGTGTCAAAAATGGCTTCTTCTTCACTATCTTCATACGCCAATTCAATTTATTCTCATTATCATAACGAGGCAAAGAAGAAGAATGAGAGATTACTTCCATCCTCATTGTTCATCAGTTCATCACCCAATTCTCGTCAAACCCTAAAGCTTCAGCCCAATTCGTCAACCATCACTTTACACAGCCGCTATCTTCATTTCCAAGGCCTCTTACTATCATTTCCATGGCTCCTCCTAAACCTGGTGGCAAATCCAAGAAAGGTATCCATTTAATTATAAATATAATCCACGATGTATAAATTATTACAAACGGTCTTATGCTTTTTGTATTTTTATTTTATGTGCGTGTGATTGGAATTTTGCAGTGGTTGGGCTGGTGAAGTTAGCTCTGGAGGCAGGAAAGGCCACCCCTGCGCCTCCTGTGGGGCCTGCATTGGGTTCCAAGGGTGTGAATATTATGGCTTTCTGTAAAGATTACAATGCCCGTACTGCCGATAAGGCTAGTTACATTATTCCTGTCGAAATTACAGTCTATGATGTGAGTTCCTTCGTCTTTGGATGAATTAGTTTGATTTTGAAGTGAAGGGTGTGAATTTAATAAATCTAATTGATTGGCTAGTTAGTCCTTGAAGTGTTTGTTTCTAAATCATTTTAGGATAGGAGTTTCACTTTTATCTTGAAGACTCCACCCGCTTCAGTCTTGCTGCTGAAAGCTGCAGGTACCTTTTTTTTTTTTTTTTTTTTTGGTTTTCTCCAAGTATATAATGAATTTGTTTTTCTCTGTTATTGGTATTTTTGTTCAATTTTATCGCAATAAGAGAAATGCTGCTGGCTTTTATTGTAGTTGACTCAGTGAACCAGGCATTGGATTTTCCTACATTAAGAGTTCTACTGGCATGCATAGTTCTAAAAACTTTGAACACTGAAAGGATTAGTTAGTCTGATTAGAATTGCTTTTGCTCCATGTTTATTAGCTTGATTATGGTGGAAAAGTTTATTTTAAGTAACCTAAACCCTGTTAAGAACACAAATCAAGGTTTCCTTTTTTCATGACAAAAATCAAGAGATTAAAATATATTCTACTTGTTACTTTGAATTGGATTTTCTTCCAAATAAGGCACATTTGTGAGCAATTGGTGCAAACTATTTCTTGGGGGTAGCCAGATTAGTTATCTGTATTATGACATGTAGAAACTTTTCCACTTCCAATTACAGGGCAAATAATTACTCCCTCCATCTCATTTATATAGACTGATTTTATTTTTCACACGGATTAATAAATCTTATTTAGAGTGTGTTTGATAGAGATTATTTGGGAAAAATGAATTTTGAAATAGTGATATGATGGGAAATGTGTGGTTGAAAAAGAAAGAAAAGTTATTGATGTGATGAAAAATATTATTTTATTAAAGAATGTGTGGTTGAAAATGAGTAGAATAATGAGAATGAAAATGAAAATGTGGGTCAAACGGGGTCTTAATGTTATTGAAAATTTTTTTTTGCCAAAAACTTTCCTAGTCTATCCTTATTTATATTTGTACAATTTTAGGATTAACGGGAGAAAATTGGTTATAACTAGACAAATTAAATAATGGTATATTAGTAAATGAACAAAACAAATTTTTGGTACAAGAATATAAGGAAAGTCAGTCTATATAAATAAGACGGAGGGAGTAACATTTAAAATTACACTAAAATTTACTTTACTCGAAGTAGTTACTTCTGTAGGCTGATTTCAAAGATAAGAATAATTCAGAAAAAAACTTTATAAAAATATTATTTTCTCACAGTTTTTTTTTATTTTTATTTTTTATTCTCTTTAGCATGAATGTATCATGTTTGGTAATGCAATAGAAATAAATAGGTTTAGATTGAAGATGTTCTAGTTTAATAGGCAGAAAATGGAAGGAAGTGTGGATGATATGTCATCTTTTTTACTATTTGTATGTGTAAGCATCACACAATTAAGGAAATTTGGGTTTTTACTTCAAATAAATTGCGCATGTAGTGTGATTTTGTGTGTACGACAAATGATTGTTTTACATTACATCCAAATACAGAATATCATGTAGTTAATTTTTTATCTTGTGCTTGCGTATCTGGACATTTGTGAGTTCCCTTTCCCCCTTGGTTCTCAAAATATAATAATTCTGATTAGAAGTGATAAATCTAAAACGCATTCTCTTTTTCTAGTTGTTTGAGAGGATTGCTGACATTGGATTTCAAATGATGTATCATGGATAATTGGTATAGCTGGGCATAGTTATTTATTAGAAATTCACTTCAATTACACCATGAAATATGAGATGATTATTGAGGTTGAGAATGGGTTCTCTCTCAAATGCTTTATCCTTATTATATACTATATAACTGTTTTTCAAAAATAATTTAGTATGTAGAGCTGTTCAAAGTAAAGGCTCATTTCGAAGGGCAATCTCCAAAAATAGATTCTGCGGTTGGATCATGTTCATGTTTCTGGACAAAATGTCTTGATTGTTTGCGTTTTATCGATCAAAGCACACTTTATTCCTCACGGGGCATTCCCTCAGATACAAAAATTAAAAAAACTTGCAGATTCAGTAAGCATGTACAAAGAACGATCAATCCATATCCTAATTCAACTCAAATAAGCACTGTACCTTATTTCAGGCAAATCCTAAAGTGTCGATAGCAGATTCAGTTACTCGCATTACCTTCTGTTGAAATTTGTAAATGTTTGAGATTATTTAGGTATATTTTTGGGTAACAAACATTTGTTTGAACATTTATACATTACTTGTGAATGCATCCAAGTATACAAGAACATGGCTGATAAGTTTGTCTCTGTGACTTGTCAGGATCGGAGAAAGGTTGTAAGGACCCAAAGCGGGAGAAAGTTGGGAAGGTAACGATTGAGCAGTTGCGGACAATTGCACAAGAAAAGTTGCCTGATCTGAATTGTTCAACTATAGAGTCAGCAATGAGAATTATAGCCGGCACTGCTGCAAATATGGGGATTGACGTTGACCCTCCTATTCTTGAGCCAAAAAAGAAAGAGCTCGTGTAAGCCTTAAATGGAGTGTAATTGCGTTCGAGATTAGTACATTAATTTGTTGTATCACAATTTTGTTGTCATAATCATGGCACTGGATTAACTTTTGAAGAATGTGATTGTTGATCTTGATCATCAGCAGAGTCAGAGTAATTGGAAAAGGGGAGAATCAACATAAAACCAAGCGTCATTACTAAGACTAATAGTTAATACTATTAGCAAGTTATTGGGTATTGTGCTTATTAGTATTTGTTTGGAAGAGATTATTCGAATGAGAGATAATTTTTATTATTACTAGCAATAAGCACATGCGTTGCACGTCTTATGTACGAAATAAATTATATGCGTAATATTTTTAAAGTAACGTGATTGATAATGTTAAAGAAAAAATTAAAATTTTTAAAATTTTTATGAAATTACATACATAAAATGAAAATGTTGATTAAATTAAAACGTAATATTTTGTTTACTCTATATATTGGTTGGACCTCAATTTTTAACCATTACAGCGGCATTGACCAATTTTTTTATACGGACGGACATAAAGAAGAATCAAATTAGGAGATGTACATTTGACTAAAGTTTAAAATGTTTACTTATAAGTAAACTCTAAAGTTATATAAATAATTTTCAAAATAAAAACTTATTCATTTTGTCTGTAAAATAAATTTGTTTACCTTAAAAAGTAAAAACAAAAGAGCAACTCATCTAAACACATTTAAAAACAAAAAATTATATACTAATCTTGCTCGTCATATTAATTCATAGCATTTATTTTAAATTAAAATCCAAAGTTACATTCGAAATAGATATAGAAGTGAAAAATCTTTTGAATGTATTAATACAAACGGAGGAATATAAATTCTCCCTTTAAATGTATCAAGATAAAATTCTTTTTCTTTTCTTCGTTTGATACCTATTGTTTTCAAAATACATATTTCTGTGTCTTCTTTTCAAACACACATTCTTCGTTAAAATAATGTTACATGCAAACTCAAAAAAATTTCTTATTTTTTAATTACACATTCTCTATCAATCTATTATTTTGAAATGTATTCTTAGCCAAAATGAGATTCAAACATGCTACTAATAAGTAACTGAATTACTATCAATTTTTACGCTTACAAAAATGAACATGCAATAATAATAAAATACGCAATACTAAATTAATTATTTTTTAGAACACATAATATTAATTTTTATTAATATTTACAAATTTAGTTTTAGTGAAAAATGTGTATTCGAGATACGGAACTTGTATTTAATGGGGTGGATATGGGAAGGATAAGTAACTCCTAATTATTAGGAGTAATTAGTAAAGTTTTTAAGATTGATAGATAATTTCTCCCATTTTTGACTTTTTCCAAACTATCGATCACATTTAAGCAAATTTTTCTTTTTAATTAATTGTCATTTGTATTTAAATAGTTATATCATCTATTATATTAATTAAACTTGCAATTTATAATATTTGAATAAAAATGTCGACAATGTTATATAAGGACAAAATGGTAAATTAAACGTTTCTCATTTATATCTACATTTACTTTTTTATATATTGTAATTATAATATAATTATATAAGTGACGTTGATTTTAAGTGTAGTTCACGTATATAAATAATAAATAATATAATACACACACACACACACACATGTACGTATGAAATAATATAATAATATATTAAATGTGACATTAAAGATAAATTAATTACAATTTAACTTCATGTAATCTCCTTTTAAGTATAGAGTTCATTTTTCATATTGGAGTACTCATAATTTTATTTTAATTAAATTAAGTTTAATAACTTAAAATCAAAGTTCGTCTACATATATAATTATATTAAAACTATATGTGAGCTTCAATTTTAAGTAGTAAACTTAATTTAAATAATGTAATTTAAGTAATTAAGCTTAATTTGATTAATGTAAAATTCTAAGTACTCCAATATAATACAATGAGCATTACACTTAAATGGATAATAAATGAAGTTAAATTATATTAAATTGTACTATATTAAATATATAAGGATAGAATTGACATATATATATAAAATATATAAGGGTAATATTGGTATTTAAAAATTTCTCCTCAATCCACACTTTTAATAAATTGTAGATTGATTATTGACATATAAAAAAATGTTAAATAAATATGAAGATAGGTCAATAAATATTTTTTGAGAAAAGTAAAATGAAGAGTCAAAATAGAGAATATTGTTGGAATGCATAAAAAATTTGACAATCTAAATTTAAAGATGCTCTGTGTAATACATAAAATGTTTTTTTTATAAATAAAGAGCCTCTGGCAGATACTCTACTCACTAAATTTAGAAACCAAAATCTCATTTGGATGTGACGTGTTTAATTTATTAATATCATCTCATCAAGACCATTAGTAGGTAACTTCATCATATATCTCAGCAAAATTATTAAAGAGTGACTAAAATGAAATAAAGTTCGATACAAATCTATGTGACAAAAAGGCTTTTTCTATTGGCTTTATGCCTTTGAAATGGGTTGGTGAGCAAATAAAGACATGACCTCATTTTTTTAGAAAGAAAACAGTATCTTTTCTTTTCAAAAGGCAATCAAGAAAACACAATTTTAAGAGACATAATATAGTGGAGAACATGTCCTTCCTTGTAATCTAAGAAACATCCTACCATTCTTCACCACATTAACAGCTGCAAAATCATTCATCTACCACACAAAAAAAAAAGACCACCCCCCCCCCCCCCTCTTTTAGATTATTGCATGATCGAATTACCTTGTGCTACGTGCAAATTTAGGTATGAAATAGGAGAGTAAGAAAATGAAGAGTCATGTGAGAGCTTGATAAAGTAAAAGGTGATGAAGTGAAAATTTTAAATGTTGTGGCAACATTAAATTGCACGGATAACTATTGAGACAACAGATTTCGACTTTTGAGATAGAGAGTACATTCTATATGATTGCAATTTGTGATTTCTCTCATGCTATTTCAGTAACCAAATCAAGAAATTAGTCTTAATTCTCAATAGGGTTGTGCTATATGTACCGTGTGGGTTACCACACGATTTAGCACATATACACATATTGGGAGAAAAATATTTTTTAAATAGGTAGGGCCCACCGCACCCATGTGAGGATGCTGTAAACTTTGTTGTAATCCATGCGGTACAACAATGTTAATTCTTCTCAATAATAGTAGCATTATTTGATTAAATATTATACATTTCGAGAGAACAAAGAAGAGATGTTATCCTAAGTCTAAGTTATAGTGATATGATACTACTCAAAAAAAACCTAGGCTTTCTGACTTGCTTGATTCTTTGGAGATCCGAGTATTGAAAAATCCACGAACTTACGTTCCTTCTATAGAATTATTCTAGTGTTACATCCAAAATGACATGACAGCTTGGCCCATTAAGCCCCCGTTTGGCCCTCATTTTTTGTGAATGAAAATTGGTGAAATAATATTTTTTTGAAAAATGAGTGGTTGAAAAAAAATGGCAATTTTTTCGATTTATGTGTAATATTATTTTATGAAATATTGTATGATTGAAAATAGGAGAGAGCGTAATGCAATGTAATAGAATGTAATTTAATGAGATTCTAAAAAGGACTAATTGGTTTCATAGGACAAAAATAAGTAATAACGAACATAAAATTATAGACTCCATAGGGTTTTATAAGATACATGAGATGCAGACTTGTTAGTCTTTCATTATAATTTAAAGAACGAAGTCACACTTTAATTTTAATAACACATTTTAGTAAATTTAAAATTAGTACTCACTTATTTACAATTAATTTATATTACCTTATAATTTTAACAATTTATAATGAAATCTAATCGAGCTAGCAAGCAATCTTGTAAAAGAATGGACAGAGTCGTTAAACATCAACTTAAAACAAAAGGTTGCTAAAACTAATAGTTGCTTGTTATCAGTGGCGGACCCAGGATTTTAGAACTGGTGGGTCCTAAAATGAAAGATATTGAGATGAAGAAGAGGGGAGCACGGGGGTTCGGGGGCAGCGCTCCCGAAAATTTTTTTTTGGAGGCGGGTAGCACAAACATTCATAATGATGTACAATTAAAATGATAGAAGTTTGAAATACATATTATCTTCCATTCTTAAATTGCTGTAAAAATGAAAAAATTATTAACTCGGAAACGCTCATCCGACCAATTAAGCAGTAAAGCTGAAAACTGAAATCAGAACTACTTTTTAATTGTGTTAGCTAAATCAAATTCAAATATGTAGACAAGAATTTCTATCCAATTTCGAGGTCTCAACCCATGCTACCAAACAATTTCTTCAACAATTAGTACAAACAACTAAACCAGAAAACGGACAAAAGAACAGAATCAAAATTCACAACATTCAACTTCTCTAAATTCAAATCTTAAAACTAAAATTCATTTTCAAAGCCAGATTTCTGATTTTTCTCTAAAATTTATAAACATGTTATAATGAAAAATTACAGTATATTTTATAGATGTTATATCCCAAAATCTGTACTTATATCTAACATCTAACATGTTATATCCCAAAATTGTACAGTATTTTAAATAAAAAAAAAAAAATTGAAAAAAAAAAAATTTTTTTTTTTTTTTTTTTTTTTTTGTGGGTCATAGGACCCACTAGGTCCTAGGGTGGGTCCGCCCCTGCTTGTTATATATGGGGTTGTTCAACGAGTGAAGAGTGAAGGGTCGACTTTGAGCTTTGAGATGGTTTGGCAAGCAAGCTAATCAATAGATAACGCATGTATTCTTTCTCTTCCATATATATCTTATGTTTGGATAAACGTATTGTAATTTATAATTTTAAGTGAAAATGAAGTTTTAATTTCAAACACACATTCATAATACTTTCTGTTTATTATTATCTACACAATTCGTGAGATTCACTACTTTTACATTACTAGCAGTGAACACGTGCATTGTACGTCTTATGTATCGGAAGAATGATATGCGTAACATTTTTTAAGTACTAATAGTGTTTTTTTTAAAAGTAATTGATGTAAATAATATTGTTAAAGGAGAAGACATTAAACTTAGTAAATGATTCAACATCTCGTTCGTACGATATGTCCCAGCGATCTATACATTTAGAGTCCATAGTCACTACAAAATTCCATCTTCTTGATGACTCCATTTTAGCAGCCAATTCGCATCCTCGTACTCCATGAGATCCCATCAATTTTCAAGTAGTTGAAAATTTCTATCGATTAATACACTATATACACTGTAAATATGATGATCATTTTGAAAATTATTTCTTCTCTAAATTATAACTGTTTCTTTTACAAAAAATTTGAAAGTTAAACACTATCTACATTATTAATTGCATATATAATTTTGTTATATTTATAAATTTTATATATTAATATTAATTGACTTAAAAGTTTATGTCATTTCATGTTAATTATATATATAATATTATTATAATTTTTATTTTGATTTTATATAAGTTTTTATTAATCATATACTGATAATTAGTAATAATAGTATTTAGTGAAAATTAATTGACTTAATTTTAATTTTAATAATAATTGCATTTACTTGAAATAAATTTAATTTTAAGAACATTATTGACCATAAACATAAAAATGTAAGGGTAAAATGAAAAATTAAAGATATAATGATAAATGAGGGTATATTGAACATATAGTTAAATATGTAAGGATAAATTTGATAATAAAAAATTTCTCCTCAATTCACACTTTTAATATATTATATTATATATATTATTATTATTATAGATGTAGATGAATTTCTTATAAGTTACTCAAACACAAGAGCAGAGAGTCATGATTACAAAGTCATTCAATTCACATATAAAATTTATTTAGCTACTATCATTTTGTGCACATCACCATCACAAATGTGAAATGTATTTGTTGTTTAAGAAATGCTACACTTAAAAAGACTGTAAATTTTACAGTCCTCTCACAAATAGGGGGTCTTATTGGCTTGGACCCCCTATTTGTGTGAGGATGTCATCTGTACAATCTCACATGGACTGTACAAATAAAATTTTTCTTGTTTATCTTTTGCCAACAAGACTACTTGAAAACTTATTTTCTTATATTTTCATTAAGTAATTAATCAAAAAAACCCTAGCTTCTTTTCGTTTTCTCTATATTTTGTTTATCGACTTTAACAATAACCTCGTGTCCAACCGTCCTAATTAGTTAATATCGAACAACCCAGATCATCTCTTGTTAAATCCATATTTGGCCACTATTTTTAAAACTCATTCCGACCACATATTTCATAAGATCCACAAACTTTTATCAATGAAATATTTTGTCAATTTTTATTAAAATCTATTAAAATTAAAATTTTAGCAAAATCAAACAGGGGCTAAAGAGAATTTTAGAAGAGAAATTAACCAAGCTGACATGGGGATGAAAAGGTGAAGGATTAACCGGCAAGATGATTGTGGGACCCATGAGAGTGTGCTAATCCCATTAATTAAACCTTTAATTGCGTGTAATTAATAACTCTCCCGCATTTCACGACTCTTGCGGAAATGTCTGGCGTTTCCGACGTCGATAAAAATCATGCATTCACCCTCCCGTGCCTTGCACACGGACTTTATACCGTTTCATCTCGTGAATTCTTGTATCACGATACGCGAGAATTGTGATATGATGGGCTAAACCAAATTATCATCGATTACAGTAATTAATTTTTACCTTTATTTAGCATAGAAAGTTTTTCTTTCACTGTCTGTTCTTTTCTAGATTATTTCGATTGTGCTATATGTACGTAATAAGTTTACCTAATGGTTTACATAGCATTACGTGGTGAGATATGATTGGATTATAATTTCTTCAAAAAATAAAAAATAAAAAATAAAATCTCCACTATTTTCTTGACATATCATCTGTACGTAAATCATTATGTAACCATTTATATACAAATATCATTATTCAAATTATATATCTATTTTATATTATTAACAAAAAATTATTAAACATTTGTTGACTATTGATTACAAAATGACATGGGAGTGGCTATACAATAGTTCCCGAAGGTATGAGTGTATTTGACCACTTATCCACCGCTCATTAATTTGGGTCATCGTCCTCGGAATCAACTAGGCAGTGGTTGGATGTCCCACAAAAGCCTTGAGACACCTTTTTTTTTTTTAAATGCACTAGAAATTCATCACATGGGGAGTGAAAATATTAAATTAATGGTTACTTCGAGGTATTGGTATATTGACAAAGGATGAATTGTACACTTTTTTCAAAAATTTATCGTGTTAAGTAATGGTGATGCCATTCTTAAGATAAATACTCAAAAATAAAAACTAGTCTTAGCATTTAAAGACGAGTTAGAATAAACACTCCAATTGTGAAAAAGATAGTGATGTGGTTCCAGTTACAATTCATAAATTTAGGTATGGTGGATCGATAAAATTCGTGTTGGGTCTTATTCTTTTATAGATAGTTCAATTTAATTGATCTATAAAAAGTATTAATCGTATAAAGCTTCTGTTTAAATGCTTTAATCGCTTTTACTTTTCCAATTACAAAAAAGTGCCTTTTTCCCTACCTTTTTTTCAGCATTATTTATTCTATTATCACCCTAGTGCTATGTTAAATGGAGTCTGATTAATCCTTTATGGGATGGTCGAGTTAGTGGAGTAGGTGAGTGCAGAGATGTTTGGTCACGAGTTCGATTCTCCTTGTCAAACTTTTTCGGTCAAGTCTATCGCGTTCGAGCTTGCCTAATGCGGTTAACCTGACTGATGTGGTTTGCAGGCTATTGCGTCAGTTCGAGATTTTACCTAGTGTGCATCTGAAAGGTAGCAACACAGTTCCGTGAAAAAAAAAAAAAAATGGAGTCTGATTATGCATGCTCCTGTATCTTAACAAGTTTACCAAAAAAAGTTATAATTTTTTAAAAATATCGTTCAATTTTCAGTTGGGAATCGTAGCTAGGTCAGTAACCACCATGTGGCTAAATTTTCAAGGTCAAAGGTCAATATTATTCTAGGGTTTCATATTTCTCTACATTTGAAATAATTGGTAGGGGCCAAATAAATGGAGGTTGGACCATTCGCTGTGGCCCCCCCACCCCCAAAATAAACGAGGAGTTCACTAGCTTTGCACCAACTAAATAAGTTGTTTTGATTTTTCCTTTCAAAAGAACAGAATTTTAAGTATTCTTGCCCATGAATTGTAGTATCATGTTTGAGAAATTGGACTCGGAAAAAAAAAAAAAATTGAAGTTCAATTTGCATATTTCTTCCAACGTTGTCTTAATTATTACACTAGCAGTTAGTACTGAATATAATAGAACAATTTTGATGACTAAATTTTTTTTTTCTTTTGTTACTCTGTAACGTACAAGAGTAATGTTATTTAACATCATTGATATATAACATTACTATCAGTCTGGATGACATTACGTATCATTGAATGAAAGGTAAATTAATCATAAAATTTCACATTTCATTGAACCTATTACATAATGTCACATAAATTTGTGATCTAATATCGCTGGTATTAGATAACATTATTCAACGTACAATTATTTCCATTCATGAATAGAGATAAAGACAACATCTATCTTATTATCTTAATTGTAATTATGTTACATGTACTAATTCACAATTTAATACAACAAAAAATTACCCGACCCGATCCAATTCGACTCACCCTTTTGCTAATATTTATGTTGTTTGATTAAATAAACCAATCCCTAAAATAGCCGAAAAACGGCTGTTGACGGAGATTAAAGAAAAGGGTTCCACATGGCATGCTATCTTCGGTCTTGGATTTAGCCGAAATATGTAATGTGAAGTAGTAGCATTTGCCAGCAAAGCCGACCGATTTGTTTTTTGGACAAATTCAAATTTGCCACCTTCAATCCCACGAATTCTTCTTGGGATAAAACATCAATACATTTGCATGTCCAAACACGAGACATCCCCATAATAAAAATTAATCCTTCTCAAATTGTCAATCACAACTTATGAATTAGAAAAAATTAAAAAATTGTTTAGCCTTAAAATCAGATTTTTAATAGATTTTTTTATAAAAGTTGATGAAATGTATGGTTGAAAAGTTGTAGATCCCATGAAATATATAGGTAAAATTAATTGTTGACTTTGACTTAAATTAAAATTTTAATTTTAATCCCACCAAACGAGGACTTTCTGTAATTTCATGTTACGACTTCCGAGCATAATGACCATGGATGAATAACTTACATAGTTTGGACATATTCTCAGGGGCTAAATTTAGTAATTAATACTCACCAAACAATTTTGTCAAAAAATAAAAATTAAAAATTATCAAGTGAAAATGACAGAATGTTATTTCATTTTTATTTTATTTTGAAAAGATAATGCAGTAGCTTCCTGCATAAATTAAGCATATGAGAAATTAGTTGAGGAGATATCGTGAGAAAATGCAAGGGTGACAACATAAAAAATGGTCCCATATAGAAAATCACGTGCAGAGGCTGCATCAAAGTGCGTAGAGATCAGAATACAAAAGGGCAAACAGTACAAATATGGATGTCTCGAGAATGAGAGAGAAAAAAAGTATTTGAGTGTTCTCTTCACGTTCTTACAAATTGATCGGTTTAAGGATGTCGAACAAGAACAATCCCATCAAAGAAGATCAAGAAGAAGAAAAAGAGAATATTTTGTCACAATCCCAGTTGGCAAAATATTGATTCTTGTCAACAAGAAGATGAAGGAAAAAACCCAGAAGATGAAACTGATCAAGAAGAAGAAGAAGAAGAAGAAGAATCCAAAATTCTATGTTTAGGAGAATCCGAGGTAGCTGAAGACAATGATGGGTTCAAAACTCCGACATCTTTAGACCACAAAATCCCAGCGATGACACAGTGCCCACCAGCCCCCAAGAAAATCCTGCCAGAACCATCACTGAAGAGAAAAGCATCCCCTCCAAGATTTGATGTATCGGATGCCGAGGTGGAGTCGATATGTACTCCGATATCTGAAGACCTTAAATTGAAGAAACCTAGAAGAGATGATGAAGAAGAAGAAGATTGAAGAATAATTTTTTATCACCTCTCTCTATTCTGTAAGGAATTTTTCAGCTTGGGGTGGGTATATTATTGTAGTTTAAGAAAAAAGTTGCAAATAGATACCAGACATAAACATTGGAACAGCCAAGTACTGTACTGGCAAGAAAAAAAGAGATTGATTTTAACATCAAGGTTTTATGTTTTCAAAAGAAATAATATAATCTGAAATACCACAAGACATAGGTTTTAATAAAAGAATTTGGAGAGCAGAAATTTTGTGTATGCTCAGTCTTGTACTTTTACTGGAATTCAATTCTAAATTTAACAAAAATGTATATTTAGGAATAATTCTGTGCTTTCACCAAATTTCGTGGATCATTTAATTGTTAATTAGGCTGCTAAAATTTAGAGTAAAACGCTTCCATGATTTGTGGATATCTATCCTTCATTCAGATTCAAATTTGGATCCAACTATACAGAACAATGAAGCCCTCAAGATTAAGAAGCCAGGTTAAATTCATTTATTCTTTTTAACCTGCAGGTTTTTTTTTTTTTTGCATTTTCTGGGCTTCATTACCCCCTGTTGAAATGGATCCAATGGTGGGAAATCAAAAATTTCTAGCACATGAACACAGTGGAGAACATGTAACTGGATGGATTCGTCAAAGGGGAGCCCAGAATTGATCTGTTACTTTTAGCCATTTAATACTGAACTGCATTTCAATGAAAACGCCATGAAATTTCTCGTCAATGGTACATAGAATACGAATTAGAAAGCAACAAAAATAAAATAAAAATAATAAAATGAAGAAGCAGAAAATAACTCCTACAATAGAGTAACACTAATTCTTGAGTATACTTGAGGTTTGTTGTGAGAGAACTAGAGAAGTAATAATTTTTCACTCTCTTTCTTTTCTAGCTTGTGATCTTTCTTTAATTTTAGAATTTTTGTATTTTTGTCATAATTTTAGAATTTTTATGTTTTCTCTTGAATTTGAAACTCAGCCGAGAAAACATCATAGATTTTTAGTCAAATGAAAGGGAAAAAAAGGCTGAAGTTTAGACAGGAAGATTGTTAGCAGAATTTGGAGTTAAAAAACTCGATTGGTCACTGAACTTATGAGTGGATTACATGGTAACTCTACTTTGATTTGTTCTAAATTAGTCATCCAACTTCAACATTTGTTTTATGATGACCACTAACCTTGTATTTATTCCAAATCAGTCACTAGACTTCAAGTTTTGTTTCATTAATCTCCATTTTTAAATTCTTCATGGGTTTCTACTATTATGAATAGAATCTAGAATTTTTACCCACTAGATTGAGTGACCAATCGGACTTTTTACCGACAGAATTTGTTAAGAATGGTAAAGAGTGCTAATGAATAGGGAAGGCAACGGACTGAATAGAGACTAGAATATTCTTTTTTTCCTAACCATTTTTTCATTTACTTATTTTATTAAAAACATAAAAAATAAAAATAAGAGTAGGGGCACATCTCAAAAACAATTTGTAACGCCTTGTGTTTATATCCTTCTTTTTCCTCTCTTCCACTTGTCTATTTACAGCCAGTTTATTAGATTCGCCAAAACAAATTCAGATTACACATTTTCTTGATTTGATTCGTTCAAATTTTGTAAAAATGGACCGGAGAACATTAACCATGAATTGGGATGGTCTCGGAGAAAACGATGATGGTGACAGATGAAAGTCTCCGACGCTGATGATGGGTTTGAGAACAGCTTCCATCTTCTCCTCCCTCTCCTTCAGACCAAGCCGCGGCCTTGATGAGGTGGTGGAACCGGGGGATATTAAGGAGCGGCGGAAGCGTCTTCTCAAAGTCATGGATTTGGCGAGTAATAAGGACCTTGCGAAACTCGCCATATCCAACTTCGTCTGAGCAATTTCAAGAAAAGGTTCAGGCTGATTCTTCACCATCCGAGGAATTAAAACAAGACGGGCCTTTAAGCCTTTTCCTACAACGCCGATTTTACTCGTCAGGTCGAGATCAAATAGTGATATAGAAGATTTTTCTGCAACAACTAAACAACGTAAAGATGAATTAATCGGTCCAGTATCGAACAGTGTTTAACTAAACATCATCAGGGCAATTGGCACCAACCACAGGTGTATGTCAATACGCGAGTTCTACCAGAATATCACCCCAAAAAAGCCAGAAATAGTTTAATGCCAAATTGCGGTGCTATGCAATCGATACTTTCCAATGCTGGGTTGGGTTCATTCTTCGTGATTAAGAATTTGGATACTGGAAAGGAATTCGTTGTAAAATAGTCGAATGAAGAGGGAATGTGGAATAAACTCAACAAGGCTCAGACAGGGAAACAACTTATAATGGAGGAATTCGATAAGTTTGTCGGGTATTCACCGTTAGTGAAGGAGTTAATGCAACGGGCAAAATGTCTCAAGACATTTGGATTATGGCTGGAAAATCCATGCGAATTCATATTTTTCAGAGTCTCAGAAATAGCAAGAGAAGGGGTGTTGCTTTGTTAAAAGGGGTAACGAATTCCATGAGTGGATTAATTGTAGACAAAGAAGAGAGAAGCTTTCACAAGTGGCACAGAGAGTTAACAAGAAACGGTTAAAAACACGCCAACACAGGAAATTCTATAAGGAATTTACAGCATTGCATTTGTCTCGGGAAATTCAATCTCATAAGGGATCGGAATGGACTATTAAATTTAGCTGGGATTCGCATTTTTTTGCAAGCGCGGGTGAAGATAGGATAATACGTGTGTGGGAAGTGAAGGAATGTGAGATTAGACAGGCCGATGATTTGAGTTGAACTAGTGACACACCTTATCATTCAATGGGCTATTCATTTTCGGATCAGCCTTCGCTTGCAGAGATTACACCGTTGCCTTCAGAGAAGAGAAAAAAGGGGGAGAATCCACAAAATAAAGGGCAACTCAATTCCTGAAAATGTAACCATGCCAGAAACTGTATTTGCACTTTCAGAAAAACCAATATGCATTCTCAATGATCACCAGGATAATATCTTGGAAATTTCTTGGTCAAGATCTCAGGTCAGCTTCTGTCCATTTATTTGAGGCCAAAAATGGTTAATTTGATTCCTAATCAACTGTTACTTTTCGAATTTGAAGATCGAGTAAAAGTTAATCTAGAATCAGAAAACTTTTCCATACACTTATTACTTTCATCTTCGATGAACAAGATAGTTCATGAAATGGTTACTGCAGCTTGCTACACTCCTGATGGCAAGGTATGAATCTCATGGAAGACTAATCCATGCTTAAGAGGATGTTCGGCTAAGCATTAAAGTAAATATCTTCTATGGACATCAAATTTTTTCATCGTTGAAGGGTGCTATGATTGCTTCACATAAAGGGGGCTGTAGATTGTTGAGTATTAATGGTACGAATAGCAATCGAACTTCATTATCTCTGATTGTATTGTCAATATCCGTGTTAATCATCAACTTATTTTGCATTTTTTAAATTGCAAATTGGAGAAAAAAATATCACTATGTTGTCCAGTCCAAGAAAAAGCTACAATCCAAAAAAACCACAGGTTTTCAGGTTTTGCTTCAGGTAATTTTGCTTCTCCTTTCCATTTTTTTTTTAATATTTGCAAATTTCAAGAGGTCTGTTTCTTCACATAAGAACTTAATATTCTGATTTTTAGTATTTGCCTAGTCTCCTTCACATAAGAACTTAATATTCTCAGAAACTTGCCAAGAAGTAAATAAATTTGTCTGTTCACAGTTTCCCCTTGGAACCCATCTGCAATCCTCGTTACATCTGGTGACTCTCGGATTCGTGTCTTCAATGGATCACGGCTAATCCAAATTTTTTGATGTAATGCTTCTATGTTTTGTTGAATCGTAAAACCAGCGTGAGTAGCATAATTAAGTCCATTATTTTCGTAAGGGAGGTAAGCGTTTAAGGTTTGATCTTTGCTGGATATATGGTGGAAAGAGATTGGGATTACAAACTGACTAGAAGTGGAACATTAAGATAGGGGCGGAATACCAGCAGGTAGCAGTCAAATTTCTGCTCCGTTCAGTTAAGAAGGAAAATATGTCGTATGTGCAAGCGAGGATCATCAGGTCTATATCTGGAAGCTCGAAGAATCCAGAGGGAAAGGCAGAAGTAAGATAACGAAAATTTCCACTGCAAAGTTTCATTTGCAATTCCATGGAATGGCTTCACAAAAATTGACCGACCAATTTTATAACCACTATCCAAAAGGCATCATTCGAAACGATCCACAGGTCCAGTACCATATAATTAGTTGATCTCCAAGCCGAGAAGACAATTTGTTTAGTGCTAGTAGTAGGAGGCAGTTGCCTCCTCTCCCAAAGAAAAACACAGAACTCGAGAGAATTACGAGCCATGCTGACGATGATTTTGCTCAATCGGCTCCTATAGGCTCAGGAATCGGTACAAGTGAATTCTTTAGCTTATCAATAAGATATGGTGAATCACCTTCCATTTCAGCTTCTGGCAATTCTCCGATATTCCAATCTTCATTATCGTCCTCCTCCTCATCCTATTCATTGTTTGATGGTGGAAGCAATAGCCATGGGAGCTCAAACTCTACATGCAACAACATGGGGATTGGTAATTGTAACATCAGGTCTAGGAGGTAAAATTAGGGTTTTTCAAAATTTTGGGCTGCCTCTGAAAATCAGTCGCCAAACTAATCTCCTCAGAGACCTTACATAAAGAAAATTTGGACTGCCTGTTTCTTAGCATACTTTTGTACAAATTTAGGTTTTTGTTTTCCTTTGTAAATGTCAATGTCAACATTTCTCAAGCGCAAGTTCTTGAGCGTTTTTGCCCTATTATTTTTGCTTGGTGCAGTTAAAAATTAGATTTTTAGTAAATTTTGATAAAAGTTGATAATATATATATATATATGATTAAAAGTCGACATAATTGTGAGTTCCACGAAATGTATAGTTAAAATTAATTATTGTTTTAACTTATTTCTTTATCAAAATTTGTACGTAGCTACGCCAAATCGGTACTTCATCATTTGAGCTAATCCTTTAACGCTTTTCAATATGGTACAATTATAGGAGGATGTATACTAAATTACTCGACACCAGAAGAGAGAGAGAGAGACAAACAGACAGACAGAGACAAAGACAGAGAGGTAATTGGATCTTCTATTGTTTTTTCCATGGCTGAACTATCCAAAAGACTTGCTAATGGATTCATAAAATCCAGAAGATACATCTTGTATATTCTGAAACAGTAGTTGTAATTATACTTGATTGTATCAAATATTGAGATAAATATTTCAACACTCACCTAATCTTGGGTGTGGTCACTGGTTACTCACACAATTTCGGAATACTTTTCATAGATCATTCAACTTTAAAACTTTGCATCGCCCACCCAACTTCGGATGTTGCCAAGGGTTACTCACCAAATTTCATAATGCTTCTCATTAATGGTCACTCAAATTTAGAGCGTTGATGATGTGAACCCGACCAAGAACAGGCCCTTGGGAACCCACAAACAAGAAGATACAAACTCAAAAAAGTTAGAATCACGCCGCGCAAAGATTCAATCCGACCCGTCGCTCGACCCATACCAAGAACCAAGATTTCACGCAAGAAATCTGACTCGTTGATTACCCGGAACTAGAACCGTGAAGTGGGAACTCCACAAAAGGACTGCGACACCTTTTGATAAGTTCAAGATTATAAGTCTTAAGTCACCAAGAACATTGGAGGAGAAATCTCACAAATTGTATCAAAATCTCACAAATAATCAAAGTCTTGTTTTTACAATGAAAAGAAATCCTATTTATATGGGAACATGATAAAACCCTAAAAGACACGAAATTGGGTCCAAAATATAGTAATAAAATAGCGTTTTAATCAAATAAGAAAATTTGCGAAAATTAAAGATTATGTCTCGATTTTATTCTATGCGATCGCATAGAACAACTTATGCCTGCCTCCAAGTTCTCTGTCAGTTCCATGCGGTCGCATTGTGGGAAACCTTTGCGGCCGTATGGCTTCTCGGTTTGCTTCTCGGCTGTCTTCCGTTTTGGCCTCTTGATTCGAATGTCTTCCAAATCTTTTTCGACCCCGACTCCAACATGAAATTTGTTCGTTGGTTTGTCAACTTCAACCTTGTGCGATCCATGGCTCGAACCATCAATTGTGTGGCTCGTAGTGACTCCGTGAAGGCTCGAACCCGACTTTGACCCCTTTCTAACGTTCGCCCAATGTTCATTGATTTGTTGCGCACTCCAAATCACATTAGTTGCACTCCATCACTGATAATGAGTTAAATGTTTAAACACCCACTCAACTTTGGGTTCGATCACGAGTTACACATCAAACTTTATAATCACTACTAAAAAACATAGCTTTAGGCACGAATTTTCCGTTCCTAAAATCACGATATTCGTTGTTATTACTCTTTATCAACGAAATATTAGCAACCACAAATTCGTTGCTATTTTGAGGATCGCTGATAGTTACCAACGGATCGCGCCGTAGGTAAAGAGTAAACCTTTTACCAACGAATTTTTCGCTGGTAAAATGTGAATCTTTTATCAACGAAATTTTCATTAGTAATAATCTTAACCATTACCAACTTACTTTCCGTTGGTAAATGTCTACCTTTACAATTGGTAAAAATCGATGTTGTAAATAGTCGCATAGGTGTGAGGCGTTGTAAAAAAAAATATTTATTTATTATTGTTATTATTATTTATTTAATAATTATAATTTTTTAACTTTTAGCCAACTGAATTGAAAGACCCAAAAAAATTATTTAATCACTTACTGGATCACAAATTTATCGAGGACAACTCCAAAGATTTTGTTGTGAACTTCCGATGTGAGATAAGATTTTTTTTGAAATTGATTAATATTAGCAACGGTAATTCCGTTGATAATATGAAATAATTAAACGATAACATTAGATACAAAATATTCGTTGGAGAAGAGCTACCATTTTTACCAACTGAATTTTCGGTACGTCACTTACGGATATTCCGTTGGTAAAGAGACGTCGTCATTACAAACGGACATTTTATTGCTAATTATCATAGTTGAAATGAATTACTTTTACCAACAGATAATCGATTTCTAATTACCATGCAATCCGTTGGTAATATTTGGTACGTCAACTACGGAATATCCGTAGGTGAAAGATCCAAATATTAAACGGTTACATGAGACGCAGAAAATTCGTTGGTAAAGAGATATTATCGTTATCAACGAAAAATTCGTTGCTAATTATCGTAGTTGAAAGTGATTACTTGTACCAACGGATAATCCGTTTCTAATTACCAACGGATGCAATCCGTTGGTAATTTTTTGTAGGTGAAAAACTGTTTTTTAGTAGTAAATGCTTCCCATTGGTTACACAACTTTATGGCGTCATATTTCAATACTCACCCAACTTTGGGTGTGCTCATGATTACTTATTGAACTTCAGAATACTTATTTTATTTAATAGCTCAATTTTGTCTTACAAATCAAATATTATTAAACAATTTGTATACGGTTATACTGAAGAAAATATAAGACAAATTACTCTTTTCACGTTCTTATATTAAGCAATTCAATTTATTATTATCTATTCTAAATCATCTAACGTCCTGGCCATAAGTGATCTTAAAATACATTTTCTTATTTATCAAAGTTGAAAACTTAAACTTAAAAATAAGCCTTCTACGTAGTTTTGGCCGTTCAAAAGAACATTGACCTGTGCGAGGGACGAATCAATATGTCATTGTATCATGTCAACGACTTTAAGAAATATTCACTTTTGAACGTTCCTATAAATTGTTATATTTTTATTATCTTCTTTCTATTTTGTTTTATATAATCATGCTTTCATAATCTTAGAATCAATTTTTGGCTCACCACTACTTTAAAGTTGAGTGATCAATAGAAAGCATTCTGAAATTCAGTGAGTAATCGGTGACTACACCCAAAATTGGATGAGTGTCGAAATATTTAACTAGTGAGTGATGAGGTGCAACGCCTCTAAAATTGAGTGATCAATGGAAGCATTCAAGTTCATTGGGACCTTTGAAACTACAAGTGATTATTTCATTGTGTTCTTTGCTTTTCCATATTGTACTTGTATAATATGTTACTTATTTAAGTATTAGATAACATTATAACAATGGACAAGATCTGAATTCATTTTTCATTTGTTTAATTATGTTCAATACTTTTGAGTACAACCTTTAAATGTACATGTCATTGCGTCTCCTTGGATCTTTATGATAGATCTACATTGTCTCAAAACGATTTGAAACTCCCAAAACTCATTTAGGTTTCTTCTCAACCACATCATTTTTGCAGCATATATAATCTTGTCTATTAGGTGTGAACACGGTCTGATTTGGATAATTTTTGAATTATTTTTAAACCAAACTATTTTAAACGATTTTGAAAATTTTCAAATGAAACCAAACCAATGTTTGGGTTTTGATTTGGTTTCAAACACAGTTTTAGTGATATAATAATATCTTTCAAACAACTGAAAAAATAATATATTAGCTTGAAATTTCACTATAACAGTCAAAGCTTAAACCATTAAATTAATACAAGGATTAAAAAATTTTAAGATTGCAATTAGTTCCTTCATATATAAATTATAGTCGATAGAATCCGATTAGTAAGTAAATTTGTTGAAATATAAATTGATCTAACAATTAATATATCTTTGGTAAAACAAGTAATTGGGTGAATAGTTCGGTTTAGCTTAAAGCAGTTCTAAATATTGAAATATTAATAGAACTATTTTCAAATGGGTTGGTTCGGTTATGAAGTGGTCGAAATCTAAATCATGTGTATTCAAACTAATGGTTTCAAAACCGCAGTTTCAATTCGATTTGACAATTTTGTTTGTTCACCCCCATCGGCCGTCGTCTATAAGCAATGGGATGCGCTCTTAGCAGTTAATACCGCGTGGATTTAGTGGGAAAAAGGGTCGGTGGGCTGAAAAAGAAGATAGTTCATTACCTAGTTAAAGGACTTACTTTGTTTGGCATTATTTCAAATCAGAATCTCTTCTGGTCCCATTTTTTTTAAAAAAAAAATTCTTCAAATTCATTTTTTGATGTTAGAATCTTCTTTCTAAGAGTACTTTAACTTCAATATACAATGTTGGGTATGTTGAATTAGATGATATTAGAAAAAAATTATATATAACATCAAATACTATCACTCGAGGTGGACAAGAATTGGAGATCAGAAGCGGGCGAAATTCCCCTTAATTGCTGAGATGTTCGGTCCAAATTCATTTTCAACCACGCATTTCATGAACTTTTATCAAAATCTACTAATTGTGATCGATGGCAAAGCTGATCCATTTTATACTTTATAATAGTAGTGGAACTTTGAGTTTAATAAATCTCAATTATGGCATCTTTCTCTTTTTAACATCATCAAACCGACACTATAACAGCTTGTTAAACATCGATCTTTGTGTACATTAAAGTCTTCCGTTGTCTTCGCTTCCTTTGCTTCCCAATTTGCCAATCCTTGATTCTCTTAGTACCATTTCTTTTGCATATATACTGTGTTTTTATCTTAGACTACTGTATATACTTTTAGTAAACCTAAATCTAGAGGTGTCAACTAGTCAGTATCAAAACCGGTGCTACGGAACCTTGGCCATTCGAGTCTGATCGGACTGGCCCTTTTTGACAACTCTATCTAAATTACTATTTTCATTGTGAGGTGAGAAAATATATCGATAATAACAGTATTCTTATCCCATGATGTAACAAAACGTATCTTGTGTCACCCATGATCTAGCAATAAGAATATTTTGTGTCCCTACTACCCTGCAATGGGGACACAAGGGTGCATCTAAAGCCATTGGTGAGTTCTAGAACACGTTTTTAAAATGGTTATTGGTTATAAGTTTTCAACCCTAGTAATTCCCTAAAACCTAATCAATTTTGTCATTTCTTACTTTAGAATCTTCTTTCTAAGAGTACTTTAACTTCAATATACAATGTTGAGTATGTTGAATTAGATGATATTAGAAAAAATTATGTGTAACATCAAATACTATCACTCGAGGTGAACAAGAATTGGAGATCAGAAGCGGGCGAAATTTCCATTAATGGCTGAGATGCTCAGTCGACTCTCCCCTCTTTTTTGGGGTTCGAACCCTTACGAGTGAGTAAAAAAGAGAGAGGGAAAGAGCCCAAAATAATTTATAATACAATGTAACATTGTTTAATGAATAATATGGTACCCTAAACGTATATTCGGAGTAATCGATAAATGCTCCATTTTTTTAAAAGTGGGCAGTGTAATTGGAGTCCTAGTCCCTCACCTAATTCACGTGAAGTCAAATTACTTTTGCCACTTTTAATGGCACAAATCCATTATTAGTAAATATTTATTTCTTCTCTGCATTTGTTTCCTTTTCCAGGGAAAAGAATAAAAATGTTGGATGGAATCGACACTTTTAATTCTTCCCATCAATTGAAGTGATCCCTTCAACATTTGTTTGTCAAAATCCCACTCTGCATTTGGGGAGTTCAAGAAATGGCTAACCAGGTACTAGCCTCCACCCACCCCCCACGAACCAAGAAAGAAGACCCACACACACACACACACACACACACACACACACACACACTGTGATTAAGCTTGTTTTGTGACTTTGGTTGAGTAATGGGATTGTGTTGAATAAGAAAATCTTGAAATCTTTGTATAAATTATTTGAGATTTCTTGGTTTTTGCAGGAAGAAGGGTGGCCTTTAGGGCTGCAACCACTGAATGTGAGAGTTGGGCTGGTGAGGAATCGTGATATCAATGGCTCTATTTCTTTCAGCACTTTAATCACTGGTTCCCCCACTTCTTCCACTGATTCTTCTTCTGATCTTGATACTCAGGTAACATTATAATCACTTTAATCACTGGTTCCCCCACTTTAAACACTGATTTTGGTCATAGAATATCATCTAATCAAAATCTAACAAGCCCTTCAACTAATTTTTGATAATCAATTAGTCCCTGTTACCTCTTTTTTACCTTTTCTGGTAAGAGTAAACATTTCTCTGTAAAAGTTGCCCTATTTTCTTTGTGTATGTTTCATGTTGGTTCGTTTTCTGTGTCAGATTGGGTCATGCTTAGTAGAAGTTAAAAGTTGTGCAAATATTCTCTCTTTTCACATGGCCTAATGATGTCGCTTTCACTCTTTCACTAGCTAGCTAGGCAGTTTGTTAATTAAAGAACCCACGTAGAAACTGGTGAAAATTTGATGTTATATCATAAGTACTTGTAAATTGAGCGGGTACTGGGATTGTGAAATAAAAATTCAAATACAACTGATGCCATTCTTGAAGGGATGGCTTGAGCATTATGAATTTATCACAGGGATTATGCCACTTTGACAGAAAGTGATTCACAGTGAGTGTGACATAATGTTAGTTGGCAAGTGATTGAATAAAAAAATTGATTGTTTTTAAAACAGTCCAATGATGAGTGTTATGTAGCATTATTTCAACTATTATGTCAATGATTATGTTATGTTATTGTAGTATGATTCTTATTACAAATAGGTGACACTGTTATTGTCTAGATGATAACCTTTGTGGATTGTTTACTAGCTTTGTCCTTGTTATGTTAATGCTCTTCACCTGTTTCAGTCCACTGGTTCTTTCTTCCGCGACAAGAGTATCACTCTCGGGAACCTCATTGGTATTTCGAGCATTCTAGAGCTCTCGAGAAGATCAACGAGGGGAAGAATTCCCGAACCACTAGGAGACAGGAAGAGTTACAAATCCAAGACTTGGTTTTTCTCACTATGCTCCAAGCTAAGCACTGATGCTGTGAGCATTAACAACACCTCATCTCTTGGTCACTTTCTTGAAGCAGAAAGGAGAGCTGCTAGCAATTACAAGAAACCAGAGCCCGGGTGCTTATGGTCCGGATGATTTTGCTCATGTTCCAGACCCGAATTCGTTATTTGTTGAAGGCCATGTTGCTCCACCTCAGTCAAGTTCTTGGCTGGACTCATCAAATGGTGAAAGAAACTTCAACAGAGACTTATTCCAGGAAGGCAATGGTGATGGATCTCCAATTCTTTTCTCATGTTTGTGTGGACATTGAGTTAAGAAGTTAGAACACAGTCTTCCTTTTCAGCCTGTTCGCATTGTTGTGCAAGGAAATTTCCTTTCGTGGGGTGTTTATCTATATCATTGTCATCCATTAACCTAGTCTTTATGTTGGCTCGATTCCCTAGTTGAGTTCAGTGTCTTGTTACAGTATGCTTATAATATGTTTAGTAAGGTGAACTCGACAATATTGGTCACTTGTCTAAATAAAATAGTGAAGAACAATCATAGAACAACTGAATTTAGAGGAATGGACATCTTTCATACCATACGAAAGTTTGATCTTTCACTTGAAACTCGGCACGTAAGAGAAAACCATATATATTCAAGAAATTAACAATTATAAAACCGCAATTGACTTGAGACTACCTGATTTTTCAGATTTTACTGGTATTATTCCCAATTGCTCTTCATTCTCATGCTAGACTGAAGTTATAAAGATCGAACGTTGCAACAATATCACCTAAGCGTGACTCGTTGCAAGCCCTAAGTCTTATCAAACTCCTCATTGCATTCGGCACCAACCTTCCCTGAGCTGCGGCCTAATCTCCCTAATGAACCCAAGGATGACAAACTCTTGAAGCTGCTGCTGCCTTCACCAAGATTAAATGACTCTCTTGTTCTTCTTGGCATTGTTGAACTGAACTCCATCTCCATGTCACCATCAGTTTTGTTCTTGGCAACAACTAACCGAGTAATGCCAGTTCGACAGAAAGGACATTGTGGAATTTTTGCAGAATTAGCGGCAGAATTGGGTTTGCTGTGACAACACAAAGCCAGAGTGCAATGAGCACACATCTCATGACCACATTCTTGAACCTCAATTGTGCAATCATGCTCGAAGCAAATGCAACATAGCTTGGCATCGTTGGCCTGCATGACAAGAATGTTCCCATTATATTCCTAAACTATAATAAAGAGTAAAGACTAGGTTTGATCTTGAGTAATCATTTCACGACAAAGCTACAACACCATGCACCAACTCGACAGGACAATTGACAAGATCTTATCTTTTTTTCTCTCTTAATAGTGTCTATTACTATCAAATCCACCTTACCCAACATGCCATAAGTGTTTGTTGTTCTCGAATTACATTTAACTCCCTAAAAACATGCTTAGGAAGTGTTTATAAACAATTTAAATTATAAGTAGATAGAAATTAGTAATGAATAAGTGGGTAGTACTCGTAAGCTCCTCAAAATATGTAGATGAAAAATGACTAGAGTTTTTATGAACAGTTTATAAACACGAGCAAAACATAGCAAAAAAATTACAACTCCATTTATCTTCCTAAACAGAATATTCATTGAAAACAAGTAACAAGTAGAGACACTGCACACTGAACCTTGTCTCACTCGCTCCGCTTTCCCCAATATGGTTTTTATGCATTTTCAAATGAATCTCAAGCAGAATGTATCATACACAAGCATTTGTACCACATCTTTAAATTAAGAATATATCAGAACAACATAAGACTTGTCACCAAGGAGCATTCATTTGACCCCTTATATAACAAATTTGCATGCCTGAACAGAGGAATACTAGTCATATTACTCCCTCTTTCTGATAGTTGTAAAATTCTTGGACAACACATAGTTTTGTATCTCAGGTTTTAAGACAACAAGGATGTTCCACTTTTTCTTGACCCGAGAAAGAAGTTTAATTATAGCCATTCTCGACATTAACTGAATCAAGAATCTATAGAGATCTATTCTTAACGAGACATTCATTTATTGAAATGCAATTCAAAATGCTTTTGGCAGGTTTTGTACCTCAAAATCGTCATCAGTGCCACTAGAACTAGAAGGTTGTGGAATTGAGTCAGACGCCTCCATCACGATCGCTTTTTCTCTCTTTTTATTGGCTTCAATTAGGGCTTTTTCTAATAAAACTTTTGCCTCAGGATTCAGCTCACTGATAAATTTCAAGGACGACGGCCAAGTCAAAGGCTCAGGAGCAAGAGGATTTAACAATGCAGCGCATGCTTCATGTTTGTGCTTCATTGCAACCATGTAAGGTATTCTCCTGCAGAGATACCACACATATCAATAAGATATTTGCTTTTACCAGTGAACATGAGAAAATAACTCTCAGCTTGGAAAACTCACACCATATCAACATGGTGTGAGTCAGAATTTCCCAAAGATTCAAGGATACAACAATGACATGTAACAAATGATGTTTAGTTCAATTGGCGGTATTGCAATTGAACATTATTCCATAGTGACAGCAAAAGCAACATTAAAGTAGACATCTCAAATTTGAGGTGACCATATTCTCTAAGCGTTTTCACCCAAAACATCTCTACTGTATAACGGATTGATTCATTGATCTCAAAAGAATTCTATAGAGCCATGAAATTGCCCCGTGAAACTATCCGAATAATTGCCCAAAATTCTCAATTAGTTAAATGAGAATTATTAACATTTAATTTTCACACCAAGACTTAAAACCAGTAAAACAATTAAATTTCATCTCGTATGTGCAATTATTTAAGTGACTTCAATGGAGATGCATTTGTTTGGAAGAAATTTCCATGGCTCACCCAGAGGAATCTCTTTGAAGACGATCAGCACCCCAAGCAAGCAATTCCCGAACACAGTCCAAAGAACCACCCCGTGCAGCCAAATGAAGAGGTGTACTCCCTGGGTAGCTGCAAATATTGTCTGTCATTAAATCTGATAAACGCAACAAAATGCTAAAAGAACTAGATTAAAGGTATACCTATATCCACCAGTAGAAGCACACACAAGAGCCCCACTGCTCAATAGGACATGAACGCAATCTTGTCGTCTTTGACGAGCTGCCAAATGCAGTGGAGTTGCACCACTTCCATCCCTTATGTTTACAAATCTCAAAAATCCCCTGACCTCCCATTTGAGCACAGTAATTAGCTCGTTGTTTTGAATAGCTAATCATTGGTGTACATCAATATAAGACAACATAGGGGAAAAAAAAAATAGTCACCAAGACCGTGCAACTGGAGTAGAATGAGCAGCCGAAAGAATTAATTGTAGGCAATCCGAATGACCATAGTAGGCTGCATAGTGCAAACAGGTTCTTCCATGTAATGTATCAAACAACAAAATCTGAAAATAAATAAATAAATAAAATAAAATAAAAAAGGATCCCAAGAAGAATTATGGATCAAATTAGTAATTCCAGACTATTAAATACTGAAACCAAAAAAAGAAAAATCATTGAAGCAAAATGCAATGATCATACATTTGCTCCAGCTTGAATCAGTCTTCCCACGCAGGAAATCTTGCCATTCATAGCCGCTAACATCAATGGAGTCTGATCCCATCAGAATTCAAGAAAAGCAATACACGTGATTTAGCATTTAAAACAGACAAAAATCTGAGGAAAAAAATGCAACTCGACTCAAAATTACATGAAAATAACAGGATGAGCTTCCCTTAAACAAGAATCAAACAATACACCTGTTTGTGGCGATTCAAGATATCTGGATTACTACACCGATCCAAAAGCACACAAAGAACCTACCAAAGTACAGAACGAAGAAAATTTGATCAAATGCACAGACATAATTAAGTCGAGAAAATGAGAAAATACAAATAATCACAAATCCAAGAGAACCCACCTCGATCTGCCCAGTTGCAGCAGCCACATGAAGTGCAGAAAGCTTCCCATGAACGGTTTTCACTGTCAACAAATTTGGGTTCTCATCGGCCATAGCTTCAACCGTTTCAAGCTCTCCAGTTTGGACTGCAACGAACAGATCATTTTCGTGGAATTGTCCGCAGCTCAGCCCCTGCCCCATTTCCTCGGCATTAATAAAAATGTCTTAGATTGTCGTTCACGCGCCACAGCGGAGTAGGTAGATGGGGTGATAAAAGTGGCGCGGTAGTGGAAGTGGAAGGGGGGACAAGGGTATATGTAAAGTATTGAAGTGGTCTTGGAGTTTGGACTTGCCCGCCGGAATTCCGGGCAGCTGACCGGTGCGTCTGGTAGATTTTCGGGAAGCTGTCGGAACTTTTATTTTTGGATCACTAAGGGTGCGTTCTCTTCGTGTTTCTGTTTTGTGTTTTGAGTTTTGAAATTCGTTTTGGGTTTTGGGTGTCTGTTTTGAAATTACTGAAAATGCGTTCTCTTTGTCATTTTGAAAAACAGTTTCTCAAAACAGAAAACAAAAAACACGTTCTCTTTGCACTTTTTTAGAATATTATTTCATAATATTTTATTCAAAAAATCTGATTATTCAATTAATTTTAATTGTTTAATATTAATATATTATAAACCTGAAATTTCTTTGAATTTTGAAATATCTTTGAATCATGAAATATATTTTCATATATTAAAATAACATATAAATTTGTGAAAATTTTTATTAAGATGATTTTATTCTAGATGAATAATGGGGTGTTAATATATTCATTTATATTTCTAGACATAACTCATTTTTGAATTTTTGCTCTTATTTGAACCCTCCCTATTTTCTAAAACTCATTTTTTTTTTCACATTTCTTGAGATTCACAACTTTAATCAACTTTTCAAACTAGAAATTTTATCAAATTTTATCAAAATCTACCAAAAATTTAATTTATAGATATACCAAACAAGATTTATATATCATTTGCCCCCTCTTAATAATTTGACTTAGTCAACACATTATACTTTACTGAAATTAGGATTGACGATACAGTATATTGAAATTGAATTAGATCAAATAATTTTTCATGTAGTCATGTGAAGCAAATGACCCTCTATAAGAAGAGTCATTGGCTGAAATAGATTGGTCGTGTAGACCACGAGTCTAGAAACCTATGTCCTATGTGTTCACAAGCGTGGCCTAAAACTTTATGCAATTATAGTATTTTTACAAATAAGTAATGACCATTAAAACTAATTAAACGAATTAACAAAATATTATAAAACATTTTCCCATGAATAATGAGAAAGGAGATAACCCATTCATAACAAATACATTACAAATATCCATCAATTGTTCATTTTTCACATGAATAACTGGCAAAGCATTGTTAGTCTCTCTGCAAATACTGGAAGTCTGTCATTATAGAAGGCTCTTGAGCTGAGAGTGAGTCTTTCAGCCTGTTCTACCAATGCTTTCATTATCTTTGGATGACAATGCCCCTGCAACAAGAGATTAAATTTTAACGTTCAGTCCTTTAGTTTAAAATAGAAACTATACCTATCACATAATAAATTATAATGAATGTAATCCCTTCTATGAGCTAAAACATGAACAAGTTCTGGCAAAACAAAATGACCACTTTTAAGCCCTCAAACATACTTCAAAGAAAACAGGTTGACACATTACATTGCAGAATTTGTAGTCAAGTTGTTTACTAGATATCTAATTATCTTTCAACCTTCCACTTCAAATTCCAATTAATCCTCTCAAGAGATGCCTAATTCTAGCAACCAAAGGCTGAAAAGAAGCCTTTCATACAGTTTTGCATGCTCTTCAAGCCATGAAAACCAAATTATATCCCTAAAATTGAACACCTACCATTGGTGGGATCCATTATCAGTTCGGGAACATACTTTAATTCAACCATTCCTCGTTTTTTAGCACAGATGCAGTCAATAAAACAAGAGATGGAAAAGAACATGTCCCTTTAATGGGTAATACTAGGGTGGCGAAAACATCATAGCAAGAGACAGCAGTTATCTAAAATAGCATCCTCCACAATCATAATTCAGCACAAAAAGAATACATATCCTTAACAGGCAAATGACTAGGGCGGTAATTATGTCATCAAGAGACCGTGCATTTCTCACAAATGCCACACCCATTCCCACAATGAAATATCACAAAAAATTGTACAAGTTGAATAAACACAACAGCAACAACACAAATACTTAAGTACAGAGTAAAGCCCAACACAGACAGCCCACGAATTTAACTGTGATTAACTCTCAAAATAGAAAACACAAAACGCGTTCTCTTTGCATTTTTTTAGAATATTATTTGATAATATTTTATTCAAGAAATCTGATTATTCAATTAACTTTAATTGTTTAATGTTAATGTATTATTAAATAACATGTTTAATCTGATTATTCAATTAACATAATAAATCATAAATCAAAACAATGTAACAAATTAGCAAATAATAAATCGTCAAATAATAATCAAGTAAGAAGATTAACAAAACATTAAAACTAGAGAAGTCCTTAAATACATACCACAAACCTTAGAACAAGACTAATCAAGAACATAAAATTATAGAAGTGCAATAACAATTATCCTCTTCTGAATTCATTTTGTTAATGTTTTCAACACAGTATGAAACCTTGTTTCTTGACAGCCAATCTCATCAAAACCCAATGCAACTAATACTCTAAAATTTTACTTCCTTATTGAATTTTGCAACTGATGAATTTCTGATTCTCCAAGGCAAAATCATAAATAATATATATTCCCAAATTTCTTTAGTGACCAACTCTATAAAGAAATCTCATTTATGTATACAGCAATTCATTGCCTACTCAAACAAATCAAGCACTTCCATTGAAAATAGCTGTATTTCACACGTATATAAAATAACAAGCATAGATGCACAAGCATAGCAGCAGAAACCATCAATTTCTAAAGCTTATTAGCAGATAGAAAATCTTCTTTCAGTTATTACTATAGCTTCTTAGAACATGAAAATCTTTTTCAAAGCTCTATGAACCCTCATGAATAAAAGCCTCTACACTCAATCCCCAAAATAATAAGATCTTCCAATCCAAATCTTGACCCATGAAACTAACCCAGTGACTTCTTCCAAATAAAAGAATCCACGGAAAAATCCCCAATTGGTAATTAACAGTAGGAAAATAAAATGAATTCGATACCAGAACAAAAGAAAAAAAAAAGGTTACACGGGAGGTGGAGTGAGGAAGCTGAGATGTATTTCAGTTTTGTGGGTTTTAATCTGCGGTAGAACATTTATGGGTGGACAGTTTTAAGTGGGCTAAACAAGAATTGGAATGAAAATGGATCATAAAAGAAATTTTCTTTTGCCAGTTCTGCTCCCAGGGCAGACCAATACTAAACCAAGTTCTTTGTGTACAGTTAACGCAAAGGAAAACGAAAGTCAGTAGGGTAATAGTTTTCCAAATGATGAATTCCTTTTGTTTGATTCCTGGGAAAATAAATAAAACCTAAGTGAAAAAGTGGAGAAACATAAAATTACTGCCATTTGAAATCTCACAGACCCAATAACTGCAATCATATGAGCTATTTTGTCAATCAATAAAACAAGAATTAAAAATATAATTCTCAGAAAAATCGCAAAAGGAAAATCAATTAAAATTCAATCAATCTCACTGGAAAACCCAAACCCATAATCTCAACCCCTCGAAATGATAGATAAAAATAAAAGAAATAAACTTTACCTGTGGAATAGAGTAAGTGACTACGGAAATTTTGGAGAACGAAGTGTAGGAGGAACACCAACAGAACAATACGCTTTAGCTACGAAAAATTGGGCTGTTCGACAATAAATTCGACAAAACAAATGCAGTAATCAGTAACCTTTAGGCAGAAATTAAAAACCGACAGAAATTGCCCAAAAAAATCAAGAATTAGAGAAAAAATCCTAAATTTTTTCAGAGACACTTCAAGCAACGATTACAAACCGGAGAAATTTCAGCACAGAGAGAGAGAGAGAGAGAGAGAGAGAGAGAGAGATCACCTTCGATGTTATCACCTACACATGACTCCAAAACGGCCGGAATTAAGGCAGGAGAACGAGGAGAGAGCGAGAGATGTGAGAGAACGGGGAGAGTTGAGAGAGTGAGAGAACGATGAGAGTTGAGAGAGCGAGAGAACGATGAGAGTTGAGAGAGCGAGAGAACGATGAGAGTTGAGATGTGAGAGAATTTCTTTGTTTTCTGTTGTTTTCCACGTTTTGTATTTTAAAGCACAGAATGCCCAAAACGTGAAAATCACGTTTTGGGTTTTGTTTGAAAAAAAAAAATTGTTTTCCAAAATTCGTTTTCGAAAACGGGAAAGAGAACGCGTTTTCGTCGTTTTGAAAAACAGAAAACAGAAAACGGCCCCAAAACGCCAAAGAGAACGCACCCTAATTAATGGGAGGTGCTAATTAATATCGTTTTTTTTATTTAGAGAAAAAAATCACCAATTATTTTTATTTTTTTGAAGAACTTGGCATTTAGATTTGAAGTAATTGCAGCAGAGGTCCTAAAGTTATTTAAAATATGTAGATTATATCCAAACTTCTAAATTATGCAATAAAGGTCCCAAATCTTTCAAAAATGTGCGACGAAAAGATCTGTGGATTGTTTCCATCCAGAGGTATAATTTGATTAATTTTTATGAAAGGTAAAATGATCTTTTAACTTTTAATTATGAAAAAACGAAAATCTTCATCGAAGGTCCCCAAACATTTCAAAAAAGTACAACGAAGGTCTCAAATCTTTAATAAATGTGCGTAGAAATGACTTTTAATGATTTTCATCCAAAAAGCTGTCAGTTGACAAAATATTCATCTTTCCTAATCCATACAACCACCCAAGTACAACGTCTAACCCGCCCATTAGTAGGTGCAATAGCCTTTGCTACTATTATTTTTGAAGAGAATTTATAAATCATCAATCATTTCTTCCCAATTCTTGTTAAGAGAAAATGAAATTGAAATGGACCATGATAATGCTGCAACGATGGTCGCTAATGTTGTGTAAGGTTGAGGTTGATAAAAAAATATTCATCCTCCCCGATCTACCTAACATGAATCCCTTAACCCAAAACATATCCACGGAACAAACCTCTTCTACCTTGACTTGTGAGCCTCACAATAGTTACCGTCACCTAAGTTGCAGCCATGACAGTGTCAACCATCACCAACGCCTCATTTTCATATCCACCAACTCCATTTCCTATTAACAAAAACCTTTTAAGAAATGGAAGGAAAGAAATAAATATAGATAAGTTCACTTCAAAGATGGATTCGGGGCTAGGCGTTTAGGTTGGGTGAATAGAAAAAGATGAATATTTTTGGATGAAAATCGTTAGAGGTCCTTTCGGCACATATTTAGTAGAGCTTTAGACATCCACTGCATATTTTTGAAGGTTTTGTGACATCAAATGAAAATTTTCATTTTTCTTAAATTAATTGAATGTTAAAAGATTATTTTGCCCTTTTTAAAATTGGTCAAGTAATTTTTTATTTTGACCTTTGATCAACTAACCTGCCTCTGGACATAAATGGTCCAAAGGTCCTTCCACTGCAGAATTTTGAAAGATTTGGAATATTCGCTGCTACCATTTAGACATTTTTAAAAAGTTTGAGATCTCTACTGTAATTATTCCTTTTTATTTTTAGTAAGGACGATAATTTCACTTTTCCAATAGCTAATGATGAATTAAATTTGGTTGATTTGATAGAGGGGACGACTGAAAAAATTTGTTTCAAAGTTACTAATATTAAAAAAAATTATCATAAAAATTAGTAATAAAAATTGGACGAACTAGTCGGTTCTATTAAAATAATCAATAATTGGAGGAGAATTCCTAATCCTAAATGGAATGGAACGAAGTAGGGATTCATATGTAAATATAGTATCTATTTAGATACACTCGAATGACCCCTTGAGAATGTATATAACCCTATTCCGGTCTGGTCCGGTATAAAATGAACTTATAATCATGGAATCGACTTGATCATCTGATTATAAGTTCATAATCCTAGTCCATTCCCATTTTGGTCGGACCAAATCTACTAATTCTTTGATTCCAGTTAGTAAGAGAGATCTTGAACTAAGAAATAGGTCCCTAAAAGCTAAAAAATGGCATCCTGAGCAATTGCAATAATTGAGTTAATTGATATTTCAGGTATAGTAGATACTATCACGCATACAATCATACTACCCATTTTGGGAATGTCCAGTGCCAAGGCCACTGAATGGATGAGTCACCAATCCTTGGACTATGTAATTTGCTGGGTTACAGACGGACATTTTACCAGAGATTTCTAATCTACCCTTGTGTGATTCCTGTTGAAGCATATACTTGGGGTGGGTGCAGGGCGGACGATTTTAAAGTAGACTCCACATTTACTAGATAGAGAAGATCACCAAGATTTTCGTGATTCGCTGTAACATAGCAAAATTTAGGAATTTAAAAAAAAAAAAAAAAAAAAACAAGGAATCAGTTTAATCAAATTTTCATGTTGTATTCTTGAAAAAGAATATAATATTTACTAATTATTTTAACCGGTTCTACTTTATTTTGATTCAATTGTTGGACTAATTTTTGAAAATGTTGAAAAACAAAAATATATGTGAATTTTTATATTGGTCCAATCCAACAAGATTCCACCTTTTTTTCGAAAAACAAATGTACCACAATTTAAAATGGATGGCTATATAGAAGAATTGCCCTCTTTGATTTAGATGAAAATTAAATTTTAAATTATTTTTTTTTTACAAAGTCGATGAAATGTGTGACTGAAAAATTGATAAAAGTTACGTATCTTCTATTTTTTTGATCAAATAATTAATTTCGAGATTTAGATTCCTTTTCAAGCGATAGAATTAGTAATTAATAGCAATGTTGGGTAGGATAATTATTAAAGTATAAAATAATTAAGCTCCAACAACAAAGATTTTTGTGAAGCGACTTCATGTATGTAGCCAGATTTGTACACTGTACACTAATTAAATTATCAAATTCATCAGCAATAAGAAATCATTAAATTATGCAAATTGCAAAAATCATGAGTTAAAGTTATGTAAACGAAATTAGACCAAAAAAAAAAAAAAAAAGTAAAATAATAAAATCTAGATCCTTGTTTATTTAATCGTGTCTTGAAGTGACGAAATTAAGTCCAAAAATACTAATGTAAATTTGATATAGACCATCAATTATTTATGTTTTTTTGAATTTTGCCACCCTTGACTTTGGTGCCATGCTTTTAAGAATCAATTTTTTTTTTTTTTTTTTTTTTTTTTTTAAATTCCTGTATGTACCATGCTTTTTCGACTTATACGTCATGGAGACGTACATATATTGTCAAGTTTTCACAACTTAAAAAATTGTGTAGGATAGAAAATAGGCCAAGATAGTCGAGTATTGTTACCTTAGCCAATTTTAACATGATGCAATTATAAGATTAACAGACATCGAATTTTTTTCTGGAGCATTGCACCATTTAATCAAATATGTGGTAAGCTTTCACAAATTTACCATACGATCAAAGTGTGAAGGTTATCACCCTTCATGGGGTGGTCGAGTTGGTGGAGTAGGTGAGCGTAGAGCTCTTTGATTACGAGTTCGATTTTCCTACCAACACTTTCTCGATCGAGCACACACCGGACTGGTATAGTGCGGTTAACCTGGTTGGCGTGATTTGTAAACTATTGCGTCAGTCTGAGAGTTTCTTCAATACACACCCGAAAAATAACGACTACGAGTTTCTCCGTAAAAAAAAAGTGTGTGAAGGTTATCCCATCATTGAATCAAATTATGGGAGTAAGCCTTGCGAATGAGAAAGGAAAAAGCGCTTAGTTTCGTTGGAAAACCAACAAAAATATCATATTGGCTTTTTCTTACGGTCTTACCCTATCTTTAAAGATAGAAAAAGTTGGATAACAAAACTAGAGTGGTGCAGTAGAATAAAAAAAAAATCATACCTACAAACTAAGATGCCAAACATAAATAGTTTTTAAACTCACATACTTAATCAGTTGATGAATAAATAAATAAATAATGAGCAATTCCTATATCATAAGAATTTGTACATTTTAATTTAATTTCAAACACATAACAATGAAACACTATGCAAATTCGAGGAATATGAAAACTTAAACAATGGAAATCTGAAATTTAAAATGTAGGCCCTGTTTGATTGACAAAATTTGCCATGAAATTAAGAAATTTTTTTCCATTTCCTACTTTTGGGTGTTTGATATGACACATTTGTCATGAATTTTTTTTTTTTTTGTTTTTTTGCTCACACGTGCACATTTGCTTTGTTTTTGGGGAAAATATTTTCCCACCATTTTGGTGGATTTTCATTTTTCAGGTTTTTTTTTTATTTGGCAATAAAAAAAATTCTAGACCGAAAAAATTATCATTTTAATAGACAATTTGCATGAAAAATAAAGTCAAACGAATGATATTCGGTATGTCAAAAAAATTGTTAATTTTTATTCATTTATTTATTTATTTTTGATAATTGGAACAAATTTTAGACCCAATGATAAAAAAATTTACCACTTTAATGAACAATTTTCATAAAAAATAAAGCTAAAAGGATACCAAACTTTAGATATTTTTCAGGTGGAAAATTATACTAATCAAACACAATTAATTACAATTCTCAAACAAGCGAATTCTAGGTAAATCAATTCACTATCATTCATTTTCTTTCCATCCATTTTTCATCTTTACAATCAAACGGACCCGTAGATATAAAAGAGAAAACTCAGGTTGAACACTTGAATCGATTTGTTAAGAGAATGTGAGAGACGGAGAGGGAGAGTCGAGATAGCGGATATGAAATGTGAGTGAGAGAGAGAGAGAGAGAGAGAGAGAGAGAGAGAGAGAGAGAGAGGGGCCGGGGTGGATAATTGGTAAAGTAATTTAAAAGTTATAGAAAAATAGCAATAAAATTATAATGTTGGGATCGGCATAAATTATTAATTTAGAGAGGTTATTAATTTATAGTTTGTTAATTTATTGATAGAATACGTGAAATCATTACTAGATAATGCAACAAAAATATTATATATATCAAAATCCTCTTGAATTATCCTAGTTAAAATAATACGATAATGGATAACATATCAATGAAAAGATTATACAAGGGGTAATGAATAACCTATCGAGAGAGATATAATAGATCTGATGGTTGTGTTTTACCAAACATTTCTTCAAAATAAGCATTTCAAATTTTTAGAATCCATTAAAATCCTAATTGAGGACACCCCTCTTATTTTCTTGAAAAAAAAAATATTATTTGTTTATAGAAATACAAAATTAATTATATGTGCAATTATAAAAAGATATGTTAATTCAACAACAAATCAAATACAAAATAGTTGGAAACATTAGCATATGATGAATGGCTTTGATCAAGGTCTTAAAGTCGTATTAAATTCTTTTAACTTTCACTGAATCAGCCTACTAAGTGCATGATCACATTTATACATAGAATTTTTTTATTTTTTTTTTCAATGGCAAGAAAAAAAAAACAAAACGAACAAGAATAAAGTATTGAGTGTTTCTCTAGTAAAGTAGTACACATTAATACTTAATATGTTGGCTTTGATGCAATAATTAATACTTAGTATCTCATTTGGTATAGCTTTGAACTAAAAACTACGGCTTCAACCATGGACATTTTGGTCGATAAAGCGCATTTTCACGTGGTCGACTCGGCTTGTGATCTCATAAGCTCATGGATAGAGTAGAGCTCAACAACTCGGCTCGTGCTTGAACGAACTTGAGCTCAACTCGTCACTCTGACAAGCCGAGCTCGTGGGTAGATGGTTCAGCCCATTGCCACCACTACATTGTGCATATCACATTCATATTGATAAACATATCAGCTTGCCTCCATCTGTGTCCACTGATCAATATGCTAAGATTTTCACCAAAACACATTCTCTTGGACGTCTTGAGATCTTATTTCTTATCAAAAAATTACATACTGAAATTTAGTTATTCCTAATTTAATCTCAACAATCAATATGAGAAGATTGAATTATAAAATGTTCAAGAGAAAAAGTAAATTAATGAGCAATCTAGACAAATCAATATGCGACGATTGAGTTCTCAACCGTTTCGAAATTTATATAAATATGTTTTCCCCTATATATTAAAAGAGTGAGAGAGTTTTTTACTGTAGAAAGTGTTGGTTAAAAACGACGTCGTTTTTTAGGTGTGGTTTTTTTGTTTTTTTAAAAAAAAAAAAACAAAGTTGTTATTTAATTTTTTTTGCTCTATACATTTAAAAATAATAATTAGATATTTTTATAAAAAAAAAAAAAAAGAATGTGAGTGTTGTAAAAAAAAAAAAAAAATGCCTCGCACAGTGCGAGACCTGCATACCTTTTCATTTTTTTTTTCTTTCATTTTCGCCTTTATTTGCGCCTTAATTCGGGATATCAAACGAAGTCGAAATATTGCATTCTTAATATCATTTTGAAGAACTCGCGGCCTAATATTTTACGACGTTGATGGTGTGTGAAACGGTCAATCGTAGCGAAAGTTACGTTACGTCAAAGTAAACTGTTCCAAACTAATATTTCAAAAATTTCGATAACAAACTAACTTTACAAATTCTTCGACTATTCTACACTAGCCGAATCCATAAATCTTCTATATCCTCTCGAAACTCATTTCGAGAAGTATATCGCAGATATATTGAATGATGTAAATGAATATCGAAAATAGTTAAACGGACGTCAAACGCGTGTGTTAAAAAAGACGTATAACTCGTTTTTTGAATATATTACTTATATTTTTTGTCTTCATTGTCAACCTCATTACGGAAGATCAAACGAAGTCGAAATATTACATTCTTAATATTATTTTGAAGTACTCACGGTCTATTATTTCACGACGTTGATGGTGTGCGAAACGGTCAATCGTAGTCAATGTTACGATGCGTCAAAGTAGAACTAATATTTCGAGAATTTCAATAACAAGCTAACTTTAAAAATTCCTAAATGATCGTACACTGGTCGAATCGATAAATCTTCTATATCATTTAGACTTCATTTGATATTAAGAATATAATATTTCGACTTCGTTTGAATTTTTAAAGTTAGATTGTTATCAAAATTCTCGAAATATTATTTTGAAATATTAGTTTAAAACGATCTACTTTGAAGCGCCGTAACATTTGCTACGATTGACCGTTTCGCACACCATCAATGTCATGAAATAATAGGCCATGAGTACTTAAAAATGATATTAAGAATGTAATATTTCGACTTCGTTTGATATTCCGTAATGAGCCATAAACATTCATAATTTTTTCCCATTTATCCTGTTTAATCATTTTAATTTGAATTCTACCCAGTTATAATATTTCAAAACCGTTGGCTTTATATTCATTGAAATCTTCATTTTTTTTTTTATATATTTTGTATATTCGATTCTACAACATAATTTGTCTATTGATTATACAGTTGTAATATGTAGTTGTTTTTCTTATTGTATATGTAAAGTAAAAATATGTAACTATTCACATTGACAAGTTATTATCTTTTCACTCATTCTATAAATAATACATTATTTTCCCTACTGCTTTAACAGAAATAAATCCAAAAATGTATTTATATGTTGAAAACAAAATTTTTCTATCTTATCTCACACCTAAAAATAAAACATAATTTCACGCATTTAACATGCTAACACTTCCTACAAAATAATCTAACCCGTACATCGTACGGGCAATAACTAGTAGTTGTAAAAGAATGATATATCAATAATATAACCTTTAACAACAACAACAACAACAACAACAATAATAATAATTGAAAATTATACATACAAGTACTTTCAACTTATCATTTCAAAAATCATGTGTAAGGATTTTTTTTTTCTTTAAAAAATTGGTTGTAACTTCACCCCCACCCCACCACAAACCTTATTTTATTCTTTAGACCATTCCTCAAGTCACAATTACATTCACACCACTCGATCGGTCGCCCGCCACCATTGCTTGTCGCCATCACTTAATCCACATTGTGCATCGGGAGCTGCTCAGGGCACACTGTATTTAGCTAGACACGACGCAGACAGAGTAAAAGTGGAAGGAGAAAATTTTGGGTTTTGGTGTTGGTTTGGGGGTGGGGGCCTCTAGTGCAATTTATGAAATTGTAGGCTCTTGCTTGCAATTTCAGATTGGGGTCATTTTGCAAATGGTGGTTAGTGGTAGAGTGGAATGAAGAGCGTTTGTTACTAATAAAATGGATAAATTGTGATCAATAAATAATATGTGACAAATAAAATGGGTAACTTGTAATCAATAAATAATATTTGATCTAAAAAGGTATAATTGCAACTAAATTTATAATTATGACTTTCTATATGTGTCTTTGTGTCTGTGATCAAAATTGTGTGTTATTTTGATTTTAACCTGTTTTCAGGTGGTTGCAAATACGACCACCTGATTTTTGAAACTTTTTCACAAGTTTCTTATTTTTTAGAGTGTGTTTTGAAACTTTTGTAATTATGTATTCTTTCCAAATAATAATTTTCAGAGGGCGAGCCAAATTGGAGTTAGCTGAATTCTAGATTCGGGCTTAGGATGTAAACCCAAGTTCAGTCCATCTCACAAAGAAAAAGGATTAGCCATCCATCTTCATCTCTACCCTAATTTAATACTCCAACAACATAGGTGTAAAGTTGGATCAAGCTCTTTCTAACAGACTAAATAAGAAAAATAAATAGATTGACGTTTCGATTTTTGATTTTTTTTGATTTTTTTTAAAAAAGATAACACGTAATTTGTTGTCGAGTGACATTTTTTGTGTTTAAAATTTTTAAGCACCGTTACTTTTTGCCATCTCAAGAGACCAAGGTAACATAGTCCTTTCTCAAAATTCAAATCAAATATTCATATACTAAGTCATATTAAATTAAAAATAAGTATAAACATCTTAGCAAATGTCTGATTGACAATTTCATTGTGCCAAAAAGAAAGTTTGAATTTCGTTTAAAGTATTTCGAATTTTAAATTATAAAAATTGGTAAAAAAAAAAAAAAAAAAAAAAAAAGGAAAATTAGAGGTGTAAGAGGCCGTTTGAAATGGCTTTTGAAAATTCAACAATTACTTCTGAGAGTAAGAAACTACTTCTGAACCTGATTGGATATTTTTTTTGAAAGTATTTTGTCTTATTAAAAGAATTTTTAGAGAAAATTCCTAACATAATTTCATAGAAAGCTCTTCAATAAAAAAACAAAAACAGAAAACCTTTCAAACAGACCCAAAAGTCAGTGAATAAAATTCTTTGGTCAGCTCATTGAAAGGTGATCCATATTAATAGAAAAAGTGTTCCCATTCATTTTGATAAAGCAATTGTGAAATTTTATAGTTATATTGAAGTAAACATTGAAATGGCGGTCCACTTCAGCTTCAACCCATCAACACTAATCTGAACGGACCATATGGGCCCATTAGACCAACATGGTGATCACGTTGTCTTCACAAATAAGTCAATATTCTTATACTTTAACATAGTATTAATTCATTAATATTCTCAAAAAATCAAGTTTTCACATCTCTGTGTTTTGACTTTTGAGTGTAGTTCCTGTTTGCTTTGAAAACGTACCGCAAGCGTACGGATCATGAACAAGTAATATAGTGGATCTTTTAAGTACGAATATCGATCCCACGTAGAATGTTACTTTGAAGTTACGTACTCTAATCGATTTTTGTTCTAACAACGACTGACACAAACACACAATTAATATTGAAATTAAATTATAAACTAATAACTATAAAACTAAACGAACAAACTAAAAAAACATAGTTGCATCTCTGATTTGAAAAGTAGTTGGAATTTATGATTTCACTTAACCTTTATTTCATTACAATCAATTCAATAACGCACATGCAAATTACCAAAATAAATTATTAGACCCGATTTTTCAATTTTAGTCAATAACCTCTTTCAAACGATATCGACCCTATTGATTAAGTTATCCACAAATCTATATGCAGATAAAAACTTGACCAAAATATTAAATTATTGTGAGAATACTCAAAGGATCACCTAGAGGAGGTATATATTTCTATATCACCCAAAACCACCTAGGGTACTAATTATCTAGGTCTAGCAATGCAACAATATTTCGATAATTACATAAACCACTTAACCACATCATATATTTGGCCAAATAAATGAAGTATAATCAACAATAATAATTAATACACCAATATTTTGATAACAAATGCATTTTCAACAACATATATCAATATTAATAAAAATAAGATTAAGATTCAACATAAATTCTAAACCAATAAACTTAACTCATTTTATAAAGATGATAAACAAGAAGATTTCTATTACAATACATATCAAATATTGGTAAAAAAAAAAAATGAAAATAAACAAAGATAAAAATAAAACCCTTGTAGTTTGGCTGTCTTCTCCACTTTCACCAAGTATTCTTTGAAAAAGATCTCCTTGCTATTCAATTTCCTTCCAAACATGAGCCAAGACAACCAAAGAAACAACTAACTAAAAGAAGAAAAGGAAAGAAAATAAAGAAAAGAGAAGGAACTCTAGAGAGAAAACTCTAACTAATCTAAGCTAAACTAATGTATTCTAACTTATGAGGGAGAGAGGGATAAGATAGAGAGGTAATATTCTTCTATCCTCTAATACACGAAAATATCCCCAAAATATCTCCATTAAACAAGTCCAAAAATATTGTCAAAATTGACCAAAAACGCGTGGAAAGAAGATAGACCGTCATTGAATTTTACTTCTATGCGACCGCATGTTTTTAATCCATGCGGTCGCATGGGCAAACCCTTTAATCGTTTTGACGTCTCGGATCAATCCATGCGGTCGCATGAGTTTTCCATATTTGCAGTTCAGGTCTTTGAATGTTCTGTCATTGTGCGATTTCATCCCTCATCTTTGAATTAGTACAATTTGGTCCTCAGATTTTGAACTTTCTTTCATTTAAGCCCTACCAAATTTCAGTCAAAGCCCTCCATCTTTTGGTCAAGTGCATTTCAATCCTCAACTTCACATTTTTGTGCAATTGAAGTCATTTTTCACTCGTTTTGCCTCCGTTTCATTCCAATTCAGGGTTTTGACTTATAAATACAAAAAGTACACAATTATGGGTAGAAATATACTCAAATTTATCAACAATTAAATCCCAAAAAGTGTCTAATAAGTATACAAAAGTGCACTTATCAGTTCCATTGGCTCAGACGAAAATTAGGTCGAATTGAATACCGATCGAATTTCGACTTTTCAAGTTAAACAATTTTTCGTGTGTAGTGATAGGTCGAAATGGATTGTCCAATCTAAGACATTTTCGTTTAGATAAATCGTGAAGTTAAAATATTGTGTAAACAATTTTTTTTTTTCACTTATTTTGTTTCAAGCCACATTCTAGTGGATGTAGATTGACAAAGATAAACTTAATGAGTAATTTAATTGAAAAGAATAGCTAGAAGAGTAAATTAGATTGGTCTAGTCTGTTGAAGTATTGGTGACACTTTGTTGTTATCCTCTTGGATGACAATCCTTGATGATGTTAAAAGATGGTTGTAATCAGAGTTACAGCAGCAGCCTTTGTGGTGAAAAAATGGCTGAAAAACAAAAACAAACTAAGGAAAACCGAACAAGGAAGGATGAAATACAGTTTACTGATAAAAAGGGCCAAAAATCGGTATTTAAAGCTCAAAATTGTTGAAATACGATGAGCAAATGTTTACTCTCTATATCCGGTATAAAAAAATGCCAAAACTCCGGTATGAGATGATGTTGTTGAAATCTGGTATGCCTTGGAAGCTAAAATCTGGTATGCTTATGTTGATAAACGGTATGCAATTGAAATTCGGTATGTTGATATCCGGTATGCTATCAAAAATGCTCCAAATCCGGTAAGCCTTGAACCGGTATGCAAAATGTTTCAAATCCGGTATGCTTGCAAAATCAGAATTCGGTATGCATAACTTCAAATCCAGTATGACGAACTGATCAAATCCGGTATGTATTGAAAAATTGAAAAAAAATCCAGTATTTCAAAGGCATGATTCAGCAGCAGTAAATGACCAGAAATTTGAAAGAAAAGTTAAAGAAATTGAAGAACAAATTGATGAAATCCGGTATGCAAAATGGCAATCCAGTAAGCTCATGTTGAAAATACGGTATTTGATGAAAAAGATGATAACTGGTAAGCTGATGCAAATAAGCAAAACTGGTGTGATGAAGAAGCTGAATCCGGTTAGCGAAGAAGGAGTGAATCTGGTTGAAGCTAGTAAGCTCGAAACCCGACAGGCTAAAGTCATATACCATGTGCAAAACAGTAGCTGAAGGTTGCTGAAAATGCCAGAAGAATGAAGATGAATGAGCTACAAAAATGCTGTTAAAACCATTTTTTATAAGTGCTGGTAATGGCTGAAAAAATGTTGTTGAAAATGCCAAAAGAATGAAGATGAAGGAGCTGCAAAAATGCTGTTAAAATCATTTTTTATAAGTGCTGGTAATGGCTGGAAAAAGGGGAGTGAATCCAGTTAAACAAGGTGCGAAATCTAGTAAGCTCAGCCAAAGCCAAAAATTAGTAATTGTCCCTGAAAATTTGATCTCAGGTGGTTAAGGAATGGCTGAAAGAAAGCCAAACCTAGTAAAAATGTTTGACAGCAGCAGCAACCCTTAATCAAAAGATCAGCAGTAGCCCCTAATTTTAACAACAGCAAATCTGAGGAAATAATGCAGGATGAAATGTTTTTTGGGTAAGGTTGATTCAAGACTAAATGAGTTTGGATCAAATAAAATTAAAGGAATTCGAACTTGCAGTCACCAAACCAGAAAAATGAAAAACGTCATGAGCACGAAGAAAATGGCCTGAAACTTGAAGAAGAATGATTTTGATGATTACAACCAAAGTGTCATGGGGGAGTGTTGAAGTATTGGTGACACTTTGTTGTCAACCAAACCAAATGTAAATTTTGTGGTCTCTAGTCTAGTTTGAGTTTGGTTAAAGTCCAACTCATTTGTGATGTAAAATGTTAGAAAAAGTATGGTATTGTATTAGCAAATATATTGTCTAGTCAAAACCTACTACAAGTGGAGTATGGCATGTGATTAGTTGGTAAAATGCCTAGCAACTTGCTCTATATAATGGAGCCTTTATTGTACTCGAAATTAAGAAGTTAATATATCAAAATATAGCCTTAAAATCTCTTCTTCTCCTCTGGTTTTCTTACCAGAAAATCAGAGTATATATGTATGTTTATATCTTTGCTTTTGCTTTGTAAAATTCTTTTTTCACCTCCTCTCATCGACCATGAACTTAACAAATATTTTAGAGCTTTATTTGAAAAACTTTTGATCCAAAAACCCAACATAGTCTACCTCGATTCAAGACTCAAAATTAATTAAATCTTAACTGGAATTAGATCGGAACAAACCACTCAATTAGGTCCCGTTCCAATCTGATTCAATTGGTTTGGAGATCTTTGTTCAGTCCATAAGACCTACAATACAGACTTACCGAAAAGACTAATTGCTTTTCACTAGTAAAATCAATGATCCCCCTTTCTTTTCTTTTTTTCAAAAAATATATTTTGAAATAGTGATTTGATGGAGAATGTGTGGTTAAAAAATAAGGAAAAATTTTGAATTTGCGTATAATATTATTTTATTGAATAATGTTTAGTTGAAAATAAGATAGATAAAAATGTATTTTTGAAATAATGGGTACCAAACCAGGGCTAATGCAAGATCGTGTCACGCTACTAACTGCTTCCCCTCGTTGCGGTCTCATGAACTAATATTGTTGATTAAAAGTATCTTCAAGGGACTCTTTAAACATGAGATACTTTCCATTTTAAAGAGTTAACATTTAAAATCATGTTTCAATAAACTCTTTAAATTAACATTTTAATTTAGAAAGTAGTTTTTTTTAGAGTCAAACTCACTTTCTATTATTAAATGCATTCAAATTGTTTCAATTTTCAATATAGGAAAATAATAAAATAATCTAGAGAAAATCTAATTGAAATAAAAGATATATAAAAATAATAAATATTTTTTTGAAGTAGTAAAATTAAGTGTTTAATATAAAGAATTTGTTAGAGTACTTCAAAATTTTATCTATCTAAATTTATACATGCTCTCCAAATGATAGAATATATTCTTAAAAATAGAGAGTCTTTGCTCTAACTGGTTAACATTGAACTTGTTACTCCCCACCCCTAAATTGAAGTGTATGTGACATAATATTATGGAATACTTTCAGTCATTATATATAATATATATTGAAATTCAAATTTAAATTCTTAAATTTAAATCCTCTTAGGCTTAACCCTATTTTTATAGATGCAAAAACCAGATAAAATAATTATTAAACATGTGATGCCAATCGTGGTGCCATGCAGATATTGCATGCAAAATGGTTGCAAATTGACCACTAATGATAAAGTGGTAAATGTCACATTTCTGACATAAACATTTGTTGTAGATAAGATTAATTACATTTCTTATGCATGAAGAACACGACAACCCACTTCCAAAAAGATTAGATTTTAATATTTTATGTGCACGCGATATCCATTAGGGAAATTAATTTAACTTAAATTAAGTTAATTAATCTTTGAAAAATGAAACATAGGATGCTTCCTTCAAATATTCTTTTCAACACGTACTATAGTTAGCTTTTTCTCTAGTTGATTTGACCAGCAGTCGTCTCTCATCCGCATGTAATAAGAAAATGTCTGATTTTATTGGATCTTCGTACGATATATTAGACAAATTTTTACTCAACTCATGTCTCCACTGAATCAAATTACATGTGTCTAGTGCTTCTCAATACTTCGTAAACTAATCCCGTGTTTAGTTTAACTGAAAAGTTGGATTAAAATATAAGTCAAAATCAATTAACCAACAATTAATTTTAATCACACATTCATAGATTCCATAATTTTTCAACCACATATTCCTTCAACTTTTATCAAAATTTACTAAAAATCTAAATTTTACCAAAATCGAACTAGGGCTATGTAAATAGCCGAAGTTGAACCCTCATTTTCTACTTAACATTGTCTTCCCTTTTACTTTAGCCAATGTAGAATAAGTATATATATTTCATTAAATAATCATATTTTTTGTTCTTAAAAATGGTAATTTATATCTAGTACTCATTTTAATTATCTTTGGCATGTCTAAATCTTTAAATACATAGATAACTAATAAATTTTGTAGCATCTCTCTCTTCAACAACCTTTTTCAATCATATCGATCATCAACATATGAAAATTACTCTTAGCCCCTATTTAGTTCAACTAAAATAATTAAATAAAATATAAGTGAAAGTCAACAATAATTCGGCTTAATTTTTGCATTATATTGCTGAAAAATCTAAGTAGAAAAGCCATTCGAGGAATCATTGGCGGATTTAGGGTGGTGCATGATGGGTCACTTGCCCCACCAATTTTTGACTTTATGGGGGGGGGGGGGGGTGTTTAATGAAAAATGCAATACATTTGTTAGTAGGGAAAATGGGAATTGTGTATTAATGTTATGGTTATACTATTAATTTGTAGGATTTTGACATGGACAAATTGTCTCGAATTATTCGAATATTTTAAACTAGTGGATAGTGTTTTATATATTCTTTTTATGTTAAAATTTATTATTATTCTAAAAAAATTGATAGTTTTTTTTCCAGTTATTATTGCATTATATTTTGGATAATTAAACTATGTTGTTTCAATTTTGATTAATACTGAAAGTTCAAATTGTATTTTATTGATTTGTATATCATTTATAAAGTGTTTAGATGGCTTACATTAAATTTTTTTAAGGAGAATGATAGTGCAACAGTGTCACGAGTTGTCTTAGACGTAAGAACACGCAATTAAGCTCCTTCAAGTATATGATTAAAAACATTGCATTTTCAAGTATATAGTCCTGTTTGGTAGAAATTAAAATTAAAATTTTAATTTAAGTTAAAATCAACAATTAATTTTAACCACGTATTTCATAAGATTTACAACTTTTCAATCACACATTTTATTAACTTCTATCAAAATCTACTAAAATCCTAATTTTAATTCTATCAAACAAGGGCATAATTTCTATGCTTTGCTATTATATGCCTTATTTGTTACATTCTATAACTTATCGTCTATTCATTTATTGAAAATCTAATGCTTATTATTTTTGTTTTTTGTCTTTAATATCTCAACCAATCAAACTAGAGAACAAATCAATATAAACGTAATACAAAAAAAAAAAATTTAATTAATCATTCTCTGATTGTGGGTGCAGGGATCTTCAAAGAATTTGCATTGATCGTGCATCTAAAAAGTGAAGCCTAGTTTTATGAGATCATTTTGCTTGATTAGATGTTTGTCCTCAAGGACATAATTTATGTTTTTATTATTATGTCTTAAAATTTTACAGTGTTTTTTTCCCAATACACAGCATAAGTTGCATAGCAAATTCAGACTCCATTTTTGCTTATAAATATCACCAACATACTCGTGACAATTCAGTAAATAACTGGTCTAAAATGAACAAAGTTGATAATTGCTATAATATGATTGCATTTGTATTTTAAAGTTATTCTCTGTAAGAAGAAACTATGTATTTTCTTTATAAACTTGTTCGATTTGAAAATTTGATTGTGTCTCCTAAATCAAAATGTGTGCGTCCTTCACAAGTTTAAACTTGTTGGTAATCTCCTTTCTAAGACATTTTCTTCAAAGTATTTGAATTAAAAATCTGGTTTAAGTGATTCTTTTCACTAATAATATTGCATGGTTGGGCAATCTGCTTTCCAAAAATGAGTAACTTAATTTCATAAGAGGTGAGGCGGGACAGGGAATTTTTCGTAGAAATGAACTTAATTGGAATCAGATTCCATGGCACATGTATATGATTGAGCACAGAAGGGGCATCATGAGGACTATCACCAGCTTGGAATCTCCATCTGTACACACAAAAACACACTTGATGTGAGTGATTGTGGGCTGCTATAACGAACGTTGTAAAAGTGAAAGCTGACAATGTGTGTGTGAGAGTGAGAGTGTGAGAGAGAGAGAGATTTAGGGTTTTGAAGTGATGAAGATGGCAAGATCTAGCTTGAATTCCGAGCCTAATGTTCTCTTGGTACATTACTATAAAATATTGTAAGGCATAATCTTGGGATCCCTACAGGATTTTCCCACTAAGTATTCACCCAAGAATATAGATATATACATAATACATCCTGCCGACAAATAATAAATTCTTTATTAGTATGTGTATGGAGAGAGACAGCTTTATTTAACGGGGACGTAAGAGTAGAAGCTTTATTCTTTCTTGTCAAGCACACCTTGATTCTTACAAAAAGTCATTTACCAAAGATTCCTTTCTTTCTAGATGAGGAACTTTACTCCTATTACACCTAACAAACCAAAACTCTTATCGCCTGTCAACTAAACCTCTCGTTCGTTGCTATTGCACATGGACCTCGCGAAGACCGACTCTACTATATCCCACCAAGACAAGAAAGACTGTGATTGCACGTTGACCTCACAAAGATCAATTCTACTATCCCATCTAGACGAGAAATATTGGACGCAACTAAGTGCTCGTTTGGTTCAACTAAGAAAATCAATTAAAATTTAAGTTAAAGTCAACAATTAATTTTAACTGCACATTTCATATGATCCACAACTTTTCAACTACACATTTCATCAACTTTTATTAAAATCTATTAAAAATGTATTAAAAAAAACCATTCATCCTTAATACTAAATATAGAAGATTATGTGATGAAATATTTCCTTTCTTTTGTTCAACCATTTTATTAAAAGCTTAAATTAGAAGGAAATTTTATTTATTTATAAGTTATCTTCTACATGGACACAACTTTCATAAATAAATGACGATTAGACTTGAATTCAGAACTTTTATTTCTTAGACATTTTAACACATTTAGTTATTGATATTTTGCTTTGAATACTTGTGATATCAAGAAGTGGAAAGAATAATGCTATGAAGCACAATTAATATTGAACGCCAATTTGATATATTAAACTTAGAAATATACAGATCACATTTAAATTCTCTTATCAATTGATGCTTAATTTATAAATTAGTGTTAGCACTAATTATTGACTTTGACTTAAATTAAATCCTAATTTTTAATTTATACCAAACCATTGCTTAATTTGGTAGCACCTAAAATAATGTTTAAAAGTCACGTTATGTTAAATTGCATTATTCATACACATCAGATTTTGTGTCAGAAGCATGATCAAATATATGTTAACAGAGCAGTTCCTTCCACGCTGCTTCGAAATCCGTCCAAAGTGCAAGAAAATGCATTCTTCGACTTGTAGTGTTCATCTTTGACTCTGATTTTCCGCAGTCTTTACGTGATTCTTGGGGGAACACACTCCGAGAATTCTAAGCACTTTGGTTTCTGGGAATTTTCAAAATTTTGATTTGGAAGATTATGGTATGATTATTTTTGTATGAAATTCTAGTTGGCGTTTTGGCGTCTTTTGAGACTCTTGTCGTCTCTTTACAGTATCAGTCAAATTCTAACGTTCCGACACATTCTTGACAATTTGTATTATTAAGGAATCATAGGAGGAAAAGGATATATTATTGATCTTTTCTTTTGTTTAAGAAAAATCAATGAATTAATTATTTAAACGTCTATATCAAGCTTTCCATGTTTAGTAGGAATTAAAATTTAAATTTTAAAATAAGTTAAAGTTAAGAATTAATTTTAACTATACTTTTTTATGAGACCCTTAATTTTTAACTTTACATTTCAAGAATTTTTATCAAAATCTATTAAAAATTTGATTTTAATTATCACTGAACAGGGGCTAAGTTATTAAACTAGCTTCTAGGTACATTTTCTCAAAGTGCTTCGGTATGTAGAAGTGAATATTTTGGATTATTGAAAGATGAACTAAACCATCCAAAGAGTTCAATTTAAAAGTAACTAAAGAGCATGTTTGGTTCGAATTAAAATTCAATTTTAATCTAAATTAAAGTCAAACAATCAATATTAATCAAAAAATTAAGTTATTTGTACATTCTTATTTACCATCTTGTTTATCTAATCCCACCAGTCCTCTCATATGGAAGTCGAATCCCACGTCCAATAAATGAGTGGGGCTCGACCTCCATGTGAGAGGACGGGTGGGATCGAGTAAATCAAAGTGTAAACAAGAGAGTACAAGTAGCAATATCCATTAGCCAAATCTTTCACGGATCCCACAACTTTTCAATTACACATTTCAAAATTTTCTATCATAATCTATTAAAAAAAATCTAATTTTAATCCCCACAAAACACCTTCTAAATAAGCTTTGCCAAAAATGTACGAAAATATGATGTTGGTTCCAACTCTTCTTCGTTCCTCGCTGACTGTCACTATGGAAATATTAGTTTTTTTTCTGAGGAGCAATATTAGTCTCTAAACGAAAAAAGAAATCCTGGAATATCTTTTTCCTAATATAATGTGTGAGGAAAATGATTATTAATTATTTAATTTAAATGTTCACACAATTGATTAAAAACTCTAGTGTCTGTACTCTGTCATTTCAAATTCTGAGAAAATCTATGATTTGAATGGCATTTTCCTTCCTGATGTGCATAAATTGAAGGCAGTAGACCACTGAGATGATAAAAAAAGTTTCATATATATCAAAGGTTAGCAATGATGAATTCATGATCCACGAAAATCATTGAAAAACAAACTTGATTTTATGTTTCTCTTACCATTGCATCTCGACATATGTTCACGCATTTAAGTTGCTATAAACAAATATATATTTCCTCATTTTAGTTCTTTGCATCGAGTTTTAAGGTACCGGTTAAGTGCCTCCGTCGTACAAATCGGCAGATAATTCAACGAGAATAAATCCTAATTGATGTTATTCTCTCCCAAACAAAAACACATATCGACTGTTATTAGGACAGAAGATGATCTAATATGAGAAATAAAATGAACCTTAAATTAGTTTCTTAGACCTCAGTGTCTAAAATAAAGCTATAACAACTCAACATACTCCATTGTGAAACATTTTCTGGAAGTACAGGAGAACCTACAAAGAAAAATATATAAATAAATAAAAAAACAACAACCTACCAATTCTAGGGTTTTCAGTCGATCCAGTTGCAATCCTGAAACCTTTCAATCAAGGTGGAAGTTTTCAGCTCAACTTTTCAGTGATCTTCAATATATATGATCTCTTATCATGAAGCTTTTATGGATAAAACATTTTTTGAGCCTCGTTTCGATGAACTGCAGATCAAAAACTGAAGAGATTATAGTTTCTATAACTGATTGCTTGTTGAAGAAGAGTTAAAACTAGAAAGATCTGTCCAATTGGCAGCGCCACTCCACTGATCATTTCCTGGCATCCCCAGAAATTGCCTTGGCATATTTAACTCTGGGTTATCTTCCATTTTTACTGATGCCATCTGAGTTAGAATTGAACTTGAATATTTAGGCCTCGCCTGACTAGTTTCACCAACAAAGCCTGATTGATCAGCACCACCTTGAAATTGGTAAAGTCCGGCTTGGGATGGGTCCAACCCACTCAAGAAAGGGAATTGCTGCAACCTCCACTGCTCAACTCCAGCACCACTTGATAAAAGGGAATTAGCCATCCCTCCACCAATACTGCCGCCAGCACCACCAAGTAGACTGCTTCCTACAGGATAGTTCATCTCATTTGTCCCTACCATGGGACCTGAAAGTCCACTATAATTTAGGCCAATATCACCACTAGTATAGTTATCAGTAAATTGACTCAAAGGAGACATATAGCGTAGAGGTGGAAGTTGAGGATTGAGGCCGAATATATTAGCCATCGATCCATTATTGTTAGAGGAAACAGTACTGGAGGAGCTGGAGGTGGTTTGCCTATCACTACTGGCAGGAGACTTTGAACTAGTAGATTTGCTTCTTTTATTTCTCCTGCATCCACCTCCCACCGGAACGCTTCTCAGAGCGCCACCTCTAGTCCAGTACCTTCTGCAGGTCTTACAAAAGTGTCTCGGCTGGGAAAGACTATAGTTGTTGAAATAGCAGAACTTTGTGTTTGTTGAATCGCATCGAGGGCATTTCATGGCAGCATCTGGCATGGGTATGTTAGCTAACCGGGCTCTTTCAGACATGGAGCCTGGCCGGACTGATCCTGTGGCACCACCAGCATGAGGCTGTGGGGGCGGTGGAGGTGGTGGCGCAGGTTGTGAAGCAGCTGGTTGAAGCAAAGGGTTTGTGCTGCTACCTCCAAATTGATGATTTTGTTGCTGCAAAAATTATAAAGCAGAAATGAAACATCTGGTATATTCAACAAATTAAAGATGCAACAAAGACATCAAGGAAAAAAAAAAAGAACAAGAGATAAACATAAAGGCATGAGAATCTTTTTCTTTTTCTTTTGAAATTTGCTTTTTTCCATAGAAGCATTTGATATATCAAAGAAAAACCTCACCTGCTGCCAGTTGGATGGATCAAGATATGCTGGAATTGAAGAAAAAACCATTGTTCTTGATCTTTCTCTCTTTTGTAAAGGTTAATTGGTTTTTGGAGGTGTATAGTGGAGAATCACATCAACTAGCTAGAGAAAGAGAGAAGATATAAAGCGAGAATGAGAATAAGGAGCTAAAATAAAGGAGGGAGCTTTATGAATGTGCATATATATACACATACAACACCAACAATAAGTACCAATTTGTTTCCACACTGTCTATTTTTGTTTTATTTCTTTTTAGGGTTTTGAGAAGGCAAAGTTTTATGAATTACTTAGCCTTGAAGCTTCTTGTTTTATCTTCTAAGGTGGCACCACTCTGATTGCAAGGAAAAAGTAGTCATTTTATAATGTATAACTTAGAGAGATGGAGGAGAAAATGTGTGACTAAGAGTGGGATTAACGTTAGATTTTTTTAGTAGATTGTGATAGAAATTTTTGAATGTGTGGTTGAAAAGTTGTGAATTCCATAAAAAATGTGATTAATATTGATTGTTTGACTTTGACTTTGATTAAAATCATATTTTAATCACATTCAAACGGGCTGTAAATTGCTAGTTTTACACAAGCACTAAGAAAACCAATGGCTTCATGAATCGAGATCTGTTGTACAAAATTGGCTATCCAATTTGCTGTCCGCCAATGATTTATTTACACATCATTTTATATCCATTTAATAGTATAAGTGGTAATAAAAGAAAAGTTGGACATGCTAATTTAAAGTGATGTGTCAATGAATGACGGGGTGAATAGCAAGTTAAATTGCCAATTTTGAATAGCAGATCTCAACTCTATTCTAATGTTACTTTTCAAGAAAATGATTAAAGAAACCTTGGAATTTATTATATACAAAGGAAAGTTGAGTAGTCTTGGGGGGTGTTTTAGTGGAAACAACAGTGTCCCGACCAAATGAAACTTTTATCAGCGCCGATTCGTTCGTTTTCCCCCACCCCACCCTACCCCACTCCCTCTCTCCCATCTCTATCTTTACTTTGCGTGGGGGGCTACTGGCAAATAATGCATCTATATTTACACAATATAATATTTATATATACAAGCATATGTATATATACGTATAAAAGTTTGATAAGAAAATTAATTTAAGAGAGTGGATCCTCTTAGTTTAGACAAACTGCAATATGCCAATATCAGAATTATGTTCATCAGTTCAGGTTTTATTTAAGATTTGATGTTAATTTTACTTACAAATATTAGTGTGTAGTAGTATATATACACGAAAAAAAGGGAGAAAGGAAAACTTTTTTTTGTTGTAAGAAAATGTTATTCATTTCGATTTTATTTTTTATATATACACGATTTGATCTCTTAAGCACTGTGCTTAACCGGCAAAACTAACTAATTAAGTAGTTATCCATCCATTGAATAAAATTCTAAATTAATCAATTAACAAAAATAATTAAATTAAAACAAAATGAATTAGGTTGTTTACATTTTCACATCATTAGCTTCTTCCCATCTCCAGTTCATGTTAACAAAAATAATTAAATTAAAATAATAATAATAATGATAATGATAATGATAATGATAATGATAATAATAATAAATAAAGAAATAAAGAAAAGAAAAGAAAAGAAGAAGACATCATTTGCAATTGACATTGTCGTATATAGTTATCCTCGAAACATTTGGAATATCAAATTTACCCAACTCAATCAGACTTTTGTTTCATGATGAACACTTGGAGAATAAATATAACCCGCACCCATAATATATCTTTTCAAACTGTAGAATATTCCTGAAAAGACTACATCAAAATACCCGTCTAGAACGGGATGAGACTTGTCGTCCACTCAATTACAAATCAATTTAAATTTTTCATGATATGTCAATTTATAATTGAATGAATGGCAAATTGAACAGCATATCTCAACTCATCTAGAAAATGTATCAATCAGCCTCTGTTTGGGAATAATTAATTAATGGTGTTATTTACAAAATAGATTTAAATGAATAATACTCGTAGTTCCATTAAATATGTGATTTCAAATTAAGTTCGATAATTTATAAGGAATTTGTAAGTTTTGCTAAATAAATTATTAGAAGAATTTAAGCATGCGTTTTTTTTTCATCTATAACTAATCAACATACACATTTACACGAGTTAATTACGATACAAAACAAGTATGGATTAAGCTACAACTACCTAGCGCTTTACACATCGAGTTACCTCCCTCTCACGGGGGGCGGGCCCTGCGCATTAATTGTGTGTGGGACCCAACCTCCTTTGTGAGAGGCGGTGGTGGGGACTGGTATACGGGCGTTGACCAATAGCTTAATTCAATAAGTATATTCAAGTATTGCAAGATCTATGTTTTCCAAGTATATATGGAATTAAAAAGTAAGACCCCCATAGTTAATAGGACTGGTAGCTAATACACAGTACAAAGTGAAACGATTCATGAACAAATTATGAGATCTCATAATCATTTACACTGTTTTGACTTGATATTCTCAGAATCAAGAAGCTTTAAGTATTAGTTTCTCCAACCTTTTTGAACTTACAAATGGCCCAACTGTATCTGAGCTCCCTTGTACCACCACACAAGGATCATTCTTCAGTCCAGATCTTCAGTCTTCGCACCAACCTCCTCGACCCTAGTGTCAATAGGTCATCGAATCTTCTCGAGACTTCCTTTACCTTATCAATTTAATCAAGGACAGGTCGTCCTTTCCGGTTTTATGAGCAAAAACGGCTGCACTCTGGATCAGTTCCTTTGGAGGATCATCCCATTTCATAAAATGCAAATCATGGTGTGAAAGTAGCCTTTCTGGAGATGAGAGGGAATTCGTGTAGTAAATGAGAAGAATTCGTGGGAGACTATCCCACCCCCCCAAATACAGAACTCGAGAAATGATCTCGTAAGAACCATCCATGAAGATCCTGCAGAAAGATGATCTTACAACTATAAAAAGGGTACAGTTTGTAGGAGCCCCAAGCTTACATAAATATCTTTACTGTCTAACCGCAGGAGCCACAATTGCATAATTTCTGAAGTAACTACAAGGCAATAGTTTCAAAATGCATAGTAGTTTAGTACCTTCTGTAAGGTTGAATCGAACAATATCTCAAAAAACAGCAATTCCAGAGGAGCAAAATTCTAACCCAACAACAAATTGAACAATCGATTCCAATAATGTCTTAACTAAATTGTAAAATGACCAGAAAATACTGGTGAAGTTCTCATCTTGACGATGACGCACCCCTGCCAACTTGATAATTATTTACACCTTTACAAGTACTAAATGCTTGATATTATAAAGCCTCTAGTACTAACCGAGAAAGTGCTCTAAGACTGGAATTGCTCTGATCAATATCATCAGATGGGCGCATTACCCATCCATGAGAAGCAAATATGAGAAATTGAGTACGATATCAAGCAACAAGGGAAACACAGGAAAGGAGAGTGAATGCCTCAACTTTTTCACCAATCCAGAATGCCTTGGAGGTTGCAGTTTCCTTAACAACTAAGGACTAACTCCTTAATGCTGAGAAGCTGAAGTTACAATTTTACAGGTTAATAGACTTTCCAATCTGATTGAATTATAAGATCCATAGCTCATTTATATAATTTGAAGCAAGGTAGAAGAGCGGTCTTTACGACGCTAACAATAGATAAAGGGTTGAATATAGGGAATGAACAAGCAAAACGCGATAGGTCAAAGTAAATTTCAGAAAATACCCGTGAATAACTTGAAAGAAATTGGCATGGATCGTTTCTCTTGACCCAAAATACACCAGATTTCTTTGAGTGATATAAGCCGGGATTTATTATAATAGGCCTAGTTCTTTGATGTCTACAAAAACTTAGCACTGGAACTTGAGAACAAACTAACAACGACGACCAATGAAATTTTTTTTTAAGCAGATGCAATATTGCATGGAGACAAGTTGAGGGTATTAGTTGTTTGCTCACTCTCTCCAACCAGTGTCACTTGTATGCTCAAGGAAATTCAGGTCTCTAGGTAAGTACGAGAAGATATCTGGAAGAAGAATAAAATTGTAGATGGATTAGACAAATGGATTATCAACTAACTCAGCAAAATACTGTGAAATGAGCATTGTCAGAGCCGGATTTGCCATGAGGCAGAGGAGGTGACAGCCTCAGGCCCAAATAATTAGGAGGCCTCTTTTGGCCCAAATAATTTTTTTTTTAAAACCGTAAAAGGAAACTTTACTTTCCCCTCCAGTCTCCTCAACTCTCATTTCCACCAGCGAAGCGAATTGAACTGCGAGCACCTCTAAGGCTCCAATCCCCTCCACCTCTTATACTACCGGAACTTATCTTCTTCCTCCCTACTTCTCCCTTCCCTTCACTTTCTATCAGTTCTCAGTCATGTGTCAGTTGCTGCGGCAAAAGGGGTCCCCAGAAGGCCAGAATCTTCCCACATTCTTACTTTCATAGCCCAGGTTCCATTCCTCTCTAAATCTGAATCTTCATTTTAAATCTTCATTACAGTTAATTAATCATTTATTATTTTCATTTCACACTAATGCATTGTATAAAGTTCACATTTTGTTGCTTATTTCTTAATTTAATGCGTTTTTTAGTGTTTACTTAATGGGATCTCTTTAATTTGAATGCTTCAGTTTGAAGTTCCAAATTCTGTGGACTAGTTAACATTTAGGTATTGTTGTGGTGAATTTCAGTTTATTTTGAAATTCAAGAAAATATAAAGGATTTGCTTGACTAACTGGGATTTATTTAGTCCCCGCGAGTTTTCCTAGTTTCAAGATTCAGATTTGGAAACTGGGCTTTTTCCATCTATTGTTCTGAAGAATTTTAAGCTTTTTTTGGAAATTTCGTTGAAAATTTGAAGAGGTGAATTTGAATCTCTCTTTATATATGGTCGCAAGTCTATTTTCTATATCATCTTATTTGTATATTTCTTATGTAAATGCGGAAATGGTGCCTTTAATAGAATTTCGGTGGCAAATGTGCTTTGGGCCGCTAGTGAACCCGTGATTTTTGGGTGCTTTATGAAGGATTAGTTGGGTGTTCTTAGCGGTCGTGTCTAAGTAGCTTTTCAAGGCGGAGAATGTAAGTTAAAAGGCCAGCCATGGCGACCGTGATGTAAGTACAAGACCCTAGCTGGATGGAATAACATTATTGCTCCTGAACTCTCGAGCATAGTGAACTTTTCACCACGGTCCACGATTCTTGAAATTCATATTTGACATTTCAAATCGATCTAGTTAAATAGGATTTTGCACTTTCCTGAGTTTGATTGGAAATTTGGAAGCTGTCTTTGAATGCTAACTGTCAATTGATAACCTATTAAATGGATATAGATCTTTCAGGTAATTGCAATTTGATGTTAAATTTTTATTTCATGCTGAGCTGTGACGGTGAAATTCTCAACGATGTGATTCCATCATTTTCGTCGAAATTCTTCTTCTCATGTAAGCAATAGCTTGCCCTAACTTGTCATTAAATATATTGGAAATGTTTGAAACCTTATCGGCTTATATAATTGCAGCCTGATCTGCTTATATGATTGGAACTTGTATAATCAATTGCACAGGCGCACAAAGTAACTATATTGAAAACTTTAATTGTGAAATAATTGTGATATTTTGTAATTGTCTTTTAGGTTAATCATTGGAATTAGATATATATATATATATATATATATATATATATATATATATATATATATATATATATATATATATATATATATATATTAGACTCATACACCATGCTTCCTAAATGCGAGTCTGGAGCTCAAAAGAGAAAAAGAAAGCGAAATAAAATTGCATTAGCTCAAAGTCAAGTAGAGGATATTAACAAGTACTTCAAAAGCAACAATGTGAATGCATTGAATGAGGATGGAGTAGATGATGAGGTTGAAGAAGTGATGAAACCTGCCTGTGTTAATGAAGTGGATGATAAGGAAAAAAAGAGGTGACAAAACTTGCATGTGTCAATGAAGTAGATGATAAGGAAGAAGAGTATTGCTTCTCTTTGAATTTGGATGATCCTGGGAATTGGAAATTCATTGATCAAAGAATGGAGGATTATTTAGTTGAAATGGGTCCAAAAAGAGTTGATGATAACTTGTTTCCCAAAGATCGTGGAAGTAGACATTTCGATCCTTCATACTATAAGCGATTATTACCAAATGGGCAAACAATTGATAGAAGATGGCTAGTATATTCAGTATCAACGGACATGATCTTCTGCTTTTGCTGCAATTTGTTTAAAATACCAAAAAATGGGACCAAAGTTGGCCAACTGGGTAATGATGGCTTCAGAAATTGGCATAATTTTCATCGGTCTATTAAAAGTCATGAAGGAAGTGAGGAGCATTTACGTTGCATGACTAGTTGGCTTGAATTGAAAAATAGGATTCGAACAAAAATTACAATTGATAAAAGCATTCAATTGGCGATAGATGCAGAAAGAGAACATTGGAGACATATATTAACGAGGATAATCACTATTGTGAAAGGACTCACCAAAAATACCTTGTCATTTCGAGGAGATGATGAGAGGCTACATGTTGAGAACAGTGGCCTATTTTTACAAATGGTGGAAATGGTTAGTGAGTTCGATCCAGTAATGCAAGAGTACATTCGGCGGGTTAAAGCAAGTGAGATTCAATATACATATCTTAGCAAAACAATTCAAAATGAGTTGATACAATTGTTGACTAATGAGGTGAGAAGTTCAATTGTCAAGAAAGTTAAACATGTAAAATATTTTACAGTTGTACTTGATTGTACTCCGAAAGCAAGTCATGAGGAGCAAATGTCTTTAGTAGTACGATGTGTAGATGAATCAGCTAACTTACCGACAGTCGAAGAGTATTGGCTTGAATTTTTGAAGGTAGATGACACAACAGAACTTGGAATTGCAACAAGACTTCAGAAGGTTTTAATCAAACTTGATTTTGATATTTATGATATTAGAGAGAAAGGGTATCACAACGGATCGAACATGAGCGGAAAGTACAAAGGTGTGCAAAGAAGAGTACTTCGCATGAATCTCCGAGCTTTTTATACTCTATGTGGCGCTCATAGTTGAATATAACATTATGTGATATGGTGAATTTTTGTTCTAAAGTTGTATCCTTCTTTAGAGTGATACAACGTATTTACACATTGTTCTCCTCTTCTACCAATCGATGAAAATTTTTCAAAGATAATGTAAAAGGATTGATAGTGAAGCCATTGTCACAAACACGTTGGGAAAAATCATGTTGAGAGTGTAAAGCCTATAATGGAGCAAACTGCACAAATAAGAGATGTTTTACTTGATTTGGCAAAATGTAACGAAGATCCTAAAGTAAAGAGTGAAGCCAAGTCATTAGCAACATATGAACTTCAGAATTATGAGTTCTTGCTTGGCATGATTATCTAGTACAAGTTGTTGCGTGCAATCAATATTGTCAGTAAATTTCTACAAACCGAAAATATGGATATTAATCATGTTATCGGCCTCTTGCAAGGACTCGTTTAATTTCTTGAAGAGTATAGAGAAACTGAATTTGCTACTGTCATGGATGAAGCGACAACAAAAACAAGCGAAATGGGAATTGAAACTGTATTTCGAGAAAAACGCTTAATTCGAAGAAAAAAGTAATTTGATGAAAGTGACAGTGATGAGGTAAAGCAATCAGCTGAAGAATCTTTTAGAGTTGAGTTCTTTCTTTTTATAATTGATCAAACTCTATCTTCTCTAAGAACTCGATTTGAACAATTCAAACAATATTATTGTACATTTGAATTTTTGTTTAATTTGAAGAGTTTAAAGGGTGCAATTCATTCAAGTTTGTTGAAATCTTGTATGAACCTTGAGAAATATCTCGAACATAACGGGCGTTCTGACATTAGTGGAGATGATTTATTTCTGGAGTTAATAATGTTGAAGGACTATATACCAAGTGAAGTAACGAGAACAATTGAAATGCTACAATATTTGAAGCCATTGGATGTTTGTTTCCTAAATGCTTATATTGTTTACAAAATTTTGTTAACCATACCGGTTATAGTTGCATCCGCATAAAGAAGTTTCTCCAAATTAAAATTGATCAAGACTTACCTCCGATCAACTATGTCACAAGAAAGATTGAATGGATTGACTATATTATCAATAGAGAAAAAAATTGTTAAACAAATAAATTATTCAGATTTGATTAATATTTTTGCCTCTAAAATAGCAAGACGAATAGTATTTAAGTGATTGTTTGAAACATTGTTAGTTTTGTTATTTTTGCCTCATTTGACTCACATTCTTACTTTCATTATCATTCTTCTATTAATTTTCAACAACATAATTTTCAATAAAATAATATTTTTCATCACATCAATACTTTTCCTTCTTTTTCAACCACACGTTTTCCATTATATCACTATTTCAAAATTCATTTTTTCTCAATAATCTCCATCAAACACTTATAATATTAATCTTTTGTATAATATATTTGTTTGTTGTTGTACTCTTAAGTTTAAAGTTAGCAATATGTTGCATAATACACTGTTGAATTTTGCATTTAAGTTTGTTTTGGGGGCCTAATTTACGGAGTTCGCCTCAAACCCCGAAAATCACAGGACCGGCTTTGAGCATTGTAACTACCATAACACAAGGATAAAATAAGCAACAACAGGTAAGATGTGTAATTGCATACATGGATTCAAATAAAAGTATCTCTAGACAGTGGCGACCTAGCTATAGGCAAGATAAGCTATAGCCTAAGGCCCCGCTTTGGTGAGGGCCCCAAATTATTTAAGGTTAATTGGTTGGTTGAAAAAAAAACAAAAATTATAGTATTTATGAAATTGTTTAAAATAGAATTATCATATGCAAACACGGAAACGAATAAAAATTGAAAATATAAAAATCGTTAAAACAAAAAAAACATATAAATAGCACAAAACTTACTACTTACAAATATTTATCACATAAATATATCACAAACATTATATAACTAATTTGGCCATTTATCTTCCAAACATCATTTATCTTCTCTAAACAAAACAAGTCTCTTTGTCATTTCAAATTCCACATCCAACATTCACCCATCATAATTTTTTTCAAATAATTTTTTTTTTAAACCCAATAAGAAATAAATTATTTTCCTTTGAATTAAAATTTTGAAGATTCAATTTAGCATATTGGTTTGGTTTGATTGCCGTTGTTACAGCCTTACAAGTATTTTACCTTCTCCCTTATATTCAAAACAAAACATAGACTGTTATTATTCTCATTTTGCTTTAATTTCATGACAATAGCCTTTTTAGACGTTTGTTAAAGGTACTCTGAATTTAATAATTATTTGTACATGTTCATAATTCTTATTTGTAAGTTAATTTCTTATGAATTAATATAAAATTAGAAGCTCATCTATATTTTATTGTCATTTTCATTATTTTGTTACAATATCTCTCGCAGTCAATATTCTACAATTTTGTATATAAATCACTCAAATGCATATTCAATTTTGTTTTAAATAGTTGCAGAGAGAAAATGATCAAAGAAATAAATAGACCCCTTTGCCATATGAAAATTTTAAATTTTGTAATTTTGAATATTTTTATGAGAAAATTTCATAAGTAAGAATATAAGTATGACCCATTTCAATAATGAGAAAATAAATTTCAAATTTCAAAAAATCATATTTTTATTAATTATTTATCTATTTAATTAATTAAATATATAAATGTTATAGATCTATATAATTTGATCACAGATTCATAATTTAATTAGTCACATATTATTTTTCGATCACAAATCAAAATTTTTAAATATCACAATTTATTTTACGATCACAATTCAAAAATTTCAAATGTCACAATTTGTTCATCGATCACAGATTCACAATTTAATTAGTCACATATTATTTTTCGGTCACAAATCAAAAAATTTCAGTATCACAATTTATTTTACGATCACAATTTAAAATTTTCAAAAGTTACAGTTTATTTATCAGTCACATATTCATAATTTAGTTAGTCACATATTATTTTTCGATCACAAATCAAAATTTTTAAATGTCACAAATTATTTTACGGTCACAATTCAAAAATTTTATAGGTCACAACTTCTTGATCTGTCACAGGTGAAAAATTTATACGTCACAATTTCTTTATCGGTCATAGATCGCGAACATTGTAAGTCACAACTTATTAAACATTAATAAATTAACAATTTTTTAGGTCAAACATTGTTTTTTTATCACAATTAATCTTTTTCATTGGTCATAGATTAACCAATTTAATGGTCACAACCAAATAGAAATTTTGTGACCACCAACACCACCTTATCACCGCCTAAATCACCACCACGGCCACCGTCGTCGTCGAAACCACCACCAACTCCCCCACAGCAACACCATCACCACAAAAAACACCTTATCAAACCACTATATCAACCACACAAAAACAACCAACACCTCCGAGCAGCAAAACCATTATCCCAAACACCGCCACCACTACCACTACCACTACCACTACCACCACCACCAACAAGATCTACCAATACCACCACCAACAAACCCACATTCACCACCAAATCCTATATGCCTCTGCCACCTTTGGATCCAACCATACCTCCGCCACAGAACCACAACCACCATCAGTCCCCACTCACCAACTGGAAACACATCCAAAAAATTGTAATTTTGGAACTACATGCCACCACAAACCACCGCGCTACCACCTCCGCCACCACAATTTGAGCCAACATCAACCACCACCATCCGAACACAAAAAAAAAAAAAAAGATCCAGAACTGAAATTAGAGTCATGCACCAGCGACGACGAGCGACAGTGAGGAGCATCACCGCTACTCCAACGAACCACCACCTGCACCACCCTCATCTTATCATCTCCGCCAACACCACCACAACCACACATAATCAACTTCTATACACAAAACTTACACAGATAAGCATATGTACACCATATATCGCCACCTCCACCACCACCTCCACCACCACCACCACCTGCACCAACAACCATCATCACCACCACCACCGCGATGTCATCGCCCTCAGGAACACCTTACCGTTAGATTCACCACCGCTAAAACCACCGTCAAACAACCATTTGCCAAAAAAAAAAAACACCTGCACAAGAAGTTGCTACATCGACTACCAGCACCACCTCCACCTAACTATCACCTCCGCAGCCAAACCAAAAATCTAAAATCAAAAGGAAACCATTGGTTCTCCAGTTGCATCGCCAGCAGATCTAAAATCAGAAGTCCACCACACCAACAAAACCCCCAACATCACCACTCGCACTTCACCACCGAACCACTACACATCATCGTAGAGCAGCGGCCACTGTCGCGACGTCGATCGTGTGAAGAACCCATTGCAGTGATCCTGTGCAACGATCACTCAGCGCTTCTGGAAGATTAGTGTCGCCGGTATGAAGAGTGTGGGTTGCCGTCGCCGAAGTTGGCCGGTAGAGAGAGAGAGAAGTGAGTGAGAATTAGGTTTGAAATTGGGGGGTGGAGAGTGAGTCGAGAGCTGGAGAGATTAATTGTTATATATATATATATATATATTAATTAATTAATAAAATATCTGAATTTTGAATAGTGAAACCTTCCATCTAATTTTAAAATAGTCAATTTTAAAACTAGGATTTTATATAATCTCCACTATTTTTATTTAATAATATATATATAAGGGTCCCATAATTGAAGTTGGCATTAGGCCCACAAAATATCAGGGACGGTCCGTATCTAGATCAAAAGGATGTATATAAAGCAAAAGAAACAAATATAAGAAGACAGCTGGTAGAAGTTCATTTCATGAGCAAAAATGAATACCAATCCTCCAGTGCTCATTAGTAATTTATAGATATCTTAAAAGGATATTAGCAACAGAAGTTAAAAAAAACCAATGTTCTTTTCAAATACAGATGGTATAGGTAAATGCTTAGAGCACGCTGCAAGACACCTCATTTATCCAAACACAGTTTTGGAAAAATAAATAATGCCTTTCAAATCACCTCAGAGATTTAATGCCAAGATGAAAGGAGTTCAACACCATTTGATGGATAATTAATTACACTAAAAGATACCTAAACTAACCATCCTGCGGCATTAGCAGAAGTGCCAAATTAAAAAACCAGTCCCAGAGCTTGACCCGATTCAACAGAAATGCAACAGCGTTGACGCAATCATCGTGGGGACCTTTAATAAAATTGGATTTTTATTAAATTTTGATTTAATATTGACAAAGATGTTATTAAAATGTGTGAATCCCAAAAAAAATATATGATTAAATTTAAACGTTGACTTAGATTTCTGTTAATCTATCGATTTCGTCTGCCAAACGTATCCAAACATTTAAAAAAACAATATCCACATAAACTTTCTTATCATTGTAAGAATGTGCGAATTTTTAATAATAAATTCATAGCAAATAAAAGAAGGGCAAAACGGTAAATAAAAACTCCGCAGCCGGAAATCAAATCAGATTTGCAGAATCCGGCAAACCTTGCTGGAAATCTTCTTCTCCACCATTATTAGAAGCCCGTTTAAAGCGCTTTACTGGCACAAAAACGCGACATACCGGACAATTCGAATGCGAAAAAAGCCACATATCAATACATTCAACATGAAAAGTGTGTTTACATGCATTCAACTGCCTAATCTCTTCTCCCTCAACAAAAACCGATAAACACACAGGGCACTCGCTTCCGACAGTTTCTTTTTCACGCGCCTCTTTCCTAACGCCACAAACCAATTCGAAATCCTTACCTTTGCAGCTCAATTCTCCAGCCGCTCCCTCGGATCTCCGGCTAGGTCTCCGGAAAGGATTCCAAGGGTATTTCATAGCAACAAAACATGTGTAGATTACTAATGGTGTAATTATAACTGCTACCAGGCAGAGGATGGCGGTGCGAGCCGAGATGTCGGAGGCCCGGGGCTGCGCGGCCAGGTAAGGAGGCGGAGCGCTTGCGTTGGTGGTGGAGGTGTTGATCATCATAAGGTGCAAAACTTATCTTTTCGATGGGTTTATCTGGTTTTAGAAGCATTAAGAAACTATAGAAGTGATTGCAAGACTAATGGTATGGGCCATAAGATAGCAACTTGTGCGTATTATTGAAGTGATAAGCAATCAGTACCACGGTCTAGGTATATTTGGCCAAGTTAAAATGTTTTAGAGTGTGTTTGATGGAGATTATTTGGGAAAAATGAATTTTGAAATAGTGATATGATGGAAAATGTGTGGTTGAAAAAGAAGGAAAAGTTATTGATGTGATGAAAAATTTTATTTTATTGAAGAATGTGTGGTTGAAAATGAGTAGAAGAATGAGAATGAAAATGAAAATGAGAATCAAACAGGGCCTTATTTAGTTTCTATTAGTGGGGATTAAAATTTAAATTAAAATTTAAATTAAGTTAATAATTAATTTTAATTACATATAAATATAGGATTAACAATTTATCAACTACACATTTCATTGAATTTTATCAAAATCTGCTAAAAATCTTATTTTAGTGTCCACCAAACAAAGACTTATTAAAAGCTCGTCTAATAAAACTTATCAAGTTAAATTTCAATTTTTTTTTTTTTTTATATTTGATGACAGGGATACCCACAGTCGCTACCCTTCGAGTGTTCATTGAGTAAACACTCGAGCTATCTCAATAGCTTACAAATCACATCAGTCATGTTAACCACACTAGGTAAATTCGGTGCGACAGACTTGATCGAGAAAGTATTGGTAGGAAAAATCGAACTCGTGACCTATAAGTTGTGTTATCTTTTGAATGCCTTATCATTATTATTAATTTTTCAACCACTCATTTCATTAAAAATTATCAAATTTGATAAAAATTTATCAAAAAAGTTTGTCAAGCAACCTCTAAGTAATTTCATGCTTCTTAGGAGATTATTTTTAATAATTTTTGGTCAAATATGTATTTCATATTGCTCACAACTTATAATTATTGAAATTTTGAATTAATAATTTACGAAACATCTCGTAAGAATTATAATTTTTTAAATTTCGAATTAATCACTTGCCAAACATCTGGCGAGGATTTTATAAAAATTAAAAGAATAAAGTAATTTCTATAATTAACTTTATTGGATATAAATTTAAGGGTTTTTTTGATTGCATCGTGCATAGCCCTCCTCCTCCTCCTCCTCCTCCTCCTCCTCCTCCTCCCCCAATAGGATTATTTGGGCCCCACCCCTATTGGAGGGGGAGGGGGGGCTGTGCCCCAGCTGTTACGTGTTTGGTAGAGGGACCGAGTAATGGGTCGATTGACTGGTAAGGACCAAGGGTCGTCCTTGCGTCGGCGACCTATGATGATAAAATATTGGTTAATTCGAGTAAACCAACAAACTCCCAAATCAACACAAGGTTGAAGACAATTTCATTAGATGCTTTCATTCACGTTCTCTTGCTAATAAATAGCCATTACAATATACCCCTTTATGGAATAGCACATTACAAGGTCAATCTTTATTGGAAATAAAAGAGCAATATGGAAAGGCAAATTACAAGGACCATCTTGATGTGAACCCGACCAAGAACAGTCTTGGGAACCCACGAACAAGATGAAACAAACCCAAGAAAGCTAGAAATCACGCCGCGCAAAGCTTCAACCCGACCCGTTGTTCAACCCGTACCAAGAACCGAGATTACATGTAAGAAATCCGACCCATTGATTACCCGGAACAAGAACCGTGTAGTGGGAACGCCACAAAAGGACTGCGATCTCCTTTTGATAAGTTCAAGTTAAGAATTTAAGCCACCAAGATCCATGGAGGAATAAATCTCACAAATTGTATTAAAATCTCTCAAATAATCCAAGTCTAGCTTTTACAATGAAAAAGAAATTCTATTTATATGGAAACACAAAATAACCTAATTGCCACGAAATTAGGCCCAAAAGATGCTAAAAGATATTATAAAAAATAGAGTTTTAGTAAAATAAGGAAACTCGCGAAAAACTAGAAAATTCGTCCCGAAAAATCACTATGCGGTCGCATAGTGAATTTAGGTGCGGCCGCATAGAAGTCCCCCGGACAGCCTTCAGTATTTTGATTGTAACTTTCTCTACCGATGTCCGATTGAAGTAATTCAAAGTGCGTTGGAACGATTACTTAAAGATCTACGACTTTGCTTCAGATATAATCTTCCAATTAGATATTTTTCCATGTCAAAAATGGATCTCAAGATGCGATAGAAACTTCACTCCTTGATTCGAAGAACTTCCAACTTGTTTCGGCTCTCGACTCCAACATGAAAGTTGATCTTTGGCATGTTGTCTTCAATATGTTGTGCCCCATTCATCGAACAAGCAATTGTACGAATTTTATTGCCTTCCCGAAGACCCGAACCCGGCTTAAGACTCTCCCGCTCATTCGTCAAATCCTTGTGAGTTCGTAATGCATCCTGGATCACATCATCCCCTCTCCCTTCGAAAGGATTCGACCTCGAATCCGAATCCGAATCCGAACCTCTTTTGAGTTCGTATCCACCTCTGTCGTATGTATACCCAATCGTCATCGCATGGATCAAATAGTGCACGTCTCGACCTCGTCCTTTTGTAATTTTTGGATGTAATAATGAAAGTATGATGTTCCCCACCTAAGCTACCACAAATTTTTCATGTGCTTTTTACCAAGTGGATAGCCAATGTATGGAGCCTCGCGAATTATGTGGATCAATTTCTTGAAGCCCTGCAAAAGAGAAATATCTAAACTAGGGAGGGGATCGTTAGTTCTCACTAAAGTCCTCTCACACTCGACGTTTCTCACATCGAAACTCACTTTGAAATTTTCTCTCTTTAGTTGCTCCTCTTTCTTTTCCTCCACCTCTCCACTCTCATTTTCATTCTCTATTTCTTTTACCTCTTGTGGCTCCACTTTTTCTTTAGCCACCACTCCACTCTCATTTTTCTTTTCACTCGTTTGTGGCTCTACTCTTTTTTCATCACACTCAGCCACCTCACAATTTTCTCTCTTTTTCCTCTCTCGTTCTTTGGTATGTTCAATGTGATAATCAATCATGTTGCATAGCCTTGAGAATGTTAGTTTATATTCCAAACTAGCTAGCTTATATGAAATATCACTACCATGATGTACAATAGGCGTTTTACTCTCTGGTGAATTCTCAACTCCATCACACCGCTTAAACTTCTCTCGACACCTCATTTCACGCATATCACTCATACCTTGAAAAGTTGGAGTATTCAATTTGTTGCTTCCCACTTCCCTATCAACACTCCGATCAAACCTATCTCCTCTAATCCCACGAGGAACCCTTTGGGGCGTATTTTGTTTAAAACTCTCAATCAAGGTTTCATGTCTAGCTACATCACCACTAATACGTTTAACCTTCACATTCAATTGATCAAACCTATGGTTTATGCTATTCATAAACTCCATATAAAATCTCTTAGGCACCGTCCCTTCCTCACATTTATTCATATTTTCATCCATGTATATAAAGCAACTTTGCAACTACTTAAATCACAGAAATTGAATAAAAATGGAAGAACAAGAAAGCAAGTAAATTACCTCACGTGTTTACATTCGTGTATCACTCGAATTGGCTTTTACCCGATATTGAGCTCACCACTCTTGCCTTTTTTCGCTCGTCCTCCTTTCTCAATGGCTCGAGAAATAACCGACCTCAATCAATTGGAATACAATCCCCGCAGCAATCACCACCACAAGTACAAGTTTCGGATAATCAATCAAATTTGTTCGGACCAAGTAACGGACTCAAGTCAACAAGAAAATACGACAAGACTCAAACTTTAGTTTTGAATTGCCTCTAAACGTTCACGAATATAGAGACTATATTTTTTTTTTCTTTTTTTTTTTTGTCTCCTTTTTTTTATCTTTTTTTTTTTTTTTGGAAATCAATAAACAACTAGATAATAAATCTAGAGGCAATTAAACAATACAATTATATGAAAATAAGGACTCAAATCAAGAAAATAAAAAATATTTTTTTTTTTCGGTGAATAGTAACCGTGAACAGTACACAGAATTTTTTTTTTTTAAAACTCAAATCAACTACGATACCAACAAAACAAACGAAAGTTGATTTGGATGCTAGATTAACCCAAAAAACAACTTTTGACTCTTTTTTTGGAAATTTTTAGATTGAAACTCAAAAATAATTATTGGACACATGAACACGAAGAACACAAAACAAAAACAAGGACTCAAGAAATTAAAATGATAGATGACCTGAATTCTAGAACTGTGCTCTGATACCACTTGATGAGATCCCGGTTGGGGAATCGCATGGAACTCGCGGAATGATTTCGAAAACGCCGGGAAAGCCCAAATTCAGGTTTGCAGACGATAGGATCTTGACCCGAGTCTCACGACTCAAGAACTTAAGGTATATTAACCTTAAACCCGTTGAAGTGCAGAAACTAGAACCCAGATTTGCGAACGCCACAAAGGTAGTCCAATCCTTTGATAAGTTCTGTTGTCGAACGCCACAAATATTCAATCAATATTTGATAAGTTCTAAAGGGTGTTCATGAAGAACAATTGAGAGAAAACTCCTTTTATTCATTATGTCAAAACTTGTTACAATGAGAAATAAAGATCCTATTTATACTAAACTAAGGAAATATGGAAAACCCTAAAAGCACGAAATATCAAGAGTCCAAAAATAATAAAACTTGTCAAAATAAGAAATATAATGAAATCTGGAAATTCGTGAAAAATATAGAACTGGAACTCGAAAAGACTCTATGCGGCCGCATAGAGTATTTCTATGCGGTCGCATAGAACTAAACTCCGCCTCTGGCCATGTCTCTGCCCATTTGGATGCGGTCGCATCCGTGATAACTATGCGGTCGCATAGTTATGTCTTCGACCCTCCATTTTGTGTCGATCCAATTGCTTTCGACCCTCGACCCCTTCACCAACTTGGTCTTTGGCTTGTTGATTTCGACCCTTTGGACTCCAAAGCTCGGTCAAGTGATTGTCTATCCCGGATCACATCACATCTTTATTAAAAGTAGTAGAACAATAATGAAATAAGGAAATTAGACAAATATCTTGGCTAATATTTGTCTAAATGTCCATTACACCAGCAAAGCTCTAAATTTAAACTCAATTAATTGCATGAGAACCCACTAAATCCAAGCATCAATAATTGAGCATTGTATGCCCTGCAACTTGCCGAGTGTCATTTGTCACATAATAGTCGTAGTGCGAAGAAAAATGTGCGGCTATCTTTTTCATGACTGTGAGGGGGTGTAACTCCTGGTAGAGCATCTTCAATAATAATATAAATCGAATATAAATTAATATTTTTAAAATTATTTATGTATTCTTATTTATATCTTTATAGATCTAAATCCAATTTTTTTTCTAATGAAAAAGTATGAATCCCTTTTTTGTCTCTTGTAGATTACATTTCTCCTTCACATATCTTGAAGAGGTTTTCGGTCACCGCGGAGATTTAAATCTCTATTTTACAAAGTCCGCAAGTTGATGCCTGAATTTACTGGGATCTGCAAGTTGTTCCCTGTATTCTCTATATTGCTCAAAGAAGTCCCTACATTTTCTGGTTTTGATGCAAATATTCCCTTGAGCTTGTCGGAATCTGCAAAATGGTCCATGTAGTTACTGTTTGCTACAGATTGGCCCCTGTATTTTCTGCTTGCTATATTTTGGTCCCTAGAACTTCATTCTTCTGAAAATATGGCCCCAAAATTATCTGGTTGCTCCAAAAAGACCCCTGAATATTAATTTTTTTTTTTTTCCAAATTAATCTCAACTTTGATGCATCTGTTGGGTCAGTTTGTTGCCTAAATCCTGTCATTAAGCTCCTAAGTCACGTTTGTTATTAATCTTATAATTTTAGTAGGAATTTTTTTATTTCATTTTCTAGTCGATATTGATTTATGGAGATTTTTCCTTCAAGATCTCGCATAAATAATTTACTATAAATTCTTAGTTATAAATTTTAAAGTTACTGGAGTGATATGTAATATTTCGTAGATGCATTTACCAAACTTCGTAACTTTTTATGTGTTTTTTCCATGTTTCCTTCGTATTTCAGCAAAGCTTTTTCAAAATTATAATATGATCAAATATCATTTTTATATCACACATTTTATAACCCGTAATTTTCATTTTATTTTTTATCTACACATTTTATGGAATCTCTGTTTGCTCCCCTGGTTGAACAGGGCCACATCATCAGCCTGTTCGAGAAGAATCGAGTATACATGGGAGATCATCTCAGAAAGTTTGATGGTCAACAAATTGATAACCCGATATATAATGGGCCTCACAGAACCCAATAAGTAATGGGCCATACAGAGCCCAATAATTAATTGGCCAAGCTATTACGTTCCCGTTTGATTGAGTCCGCCCTTATACAATATTGTACGGAGATTAAAGCTTGTAATAGAATTGGACTGAGCCTCCTTAAATTTGAACCTCAGCCAAACAAAACTTACACCACAAGGCACGTACGTCGCACCAAAACTAAAGCTCTGGTGATGGAACAAGATCGGAATCCGGCAATGTAATTACGAGGTGATCGGATTGAGGTATAGTGTCTGCACGACAAAGAGGACAATTATGATGATTATCCAACCACTTGTTGATACATACTACATGAAACATATGTGTGCATTCAGGCAATACTCTGATGCCATCGCCTTCCTTAAATTCGCTCAAACACACAGCACATACATCTTGCTTGGATTCTCTAGTGTGCTTCGATGTAATGATCAATTGCAATGATGAATTGCTCGAGTTGGTGGCACTCGAGGTATGTTCTTGACCAATATTGCTCGTAATTTGCATTTGATTCTCGTGACTCGTTCTTCTAGACCTCGACAAGCAATCGTGTAACACAAGTATACAATGGCATAGTGCAACGATTATAGCACCGGCCAAGATTCCAAAAAATCCGACCAATATTGGGCTCATTTCAAGTCTCCAAGGTTGTGAGGAGTTATTTTGTGCCATGTTTTTGGTATGTATATGTGTATATATAACATAATTTTTTATTTTCGATTTGACTTATTTATGTTCATAATTAGCTAACGTTGCTGGCACGCCCATCTGATGAAATAAATGACTGCTTTTTTGGAGCCAATGGGCACTAATTTTGTATTTTTTTTTTGGGAAGTCTGTCATAGTTTTTAAATTATATTAGGCTGGGCACGATCCGATTCGATTCGATTCTGAAGATAATCGAACCGAACTGAAAATTTTCGAGTAGTGAGTAAACGGAACCGTCGGGTCAAAATATAATTTTGAAACCGTTCGGGTTCGATTCCGTTCGGTTCAGTTCAGTTCGGTTCGATTCGGGTCTGTTCGGTTCCATACTATAATTATTTTTTTTAACATTTATAACAACACTACAGTCTGACATATTTTATCTTAACTTTTACAAATTAACGTATTCCAATTTAATAACATATAAATAACAAGTTGTCTAATAAAATTAATTTACCAATGTATACAAATAACAAAAAGTAGATAGTAAATTAGTAATACTAAAATATCGGTGATCCATATAAATTAGAAGTCATAGACTCGTAGAAATAAAATATTTTAAAATATTGCTAATATAATAGTACTTACCAACTATTTGATTTAACCATCAATTGCTTGACTTGTCATACTAGATACTAAGAAACTCTAAAAGAAATTTTGAAAAATCACAATTAACTAACATAAATAAACTAAAAATTGTTCAACTAATAAGATTTAATAAAAAAAATATAATATATATTTTATTGCCTGTTTCAATGCCCTCATAGAACTCAGTGTCTTCACTGCAAACTCTATCTTTGCTAATTTATTTTTAAAAAGTTAAAATAATTTAATTTTTCTCATTTATAAAAATTAAAAAATTTTAAAAAATTCAGTTTTTATTCGATTCTTTAATTCTGGGTCTAGAACCGAGAACCGAACCCGTCGGTTCTCGATTCAGATACCCGTCGGGTATTTCAGTTACGAAGAACCGCTCGGTTCGGGTCCGATTCGGTTCAGTTCGGTTCGAGAGATATGCCCAGCTCTAAATTATATTCTACAACTATTCAACCACTAATAAACATGTCATCATCATTATAAGCTCCTCATGGGATGATCGAGTTGGTAGAGTAGGTGAACGTGAAGACTTTGATCACGAGTTCGATTTCTTCTACCAACACTTTTTCGGTCGAGCCTGTCACACCAGACTTGTCCAGTGTGGTTAACATGACTGACGTGATTTGCAGGTTATTGCGTCAATCCGAAATTTTACCCAGTGCGCACTCGAATGATAGCGATAATGGGTTCTTCCGTCATAAAAAAAACATGTCATTATTTTATTATGGTCAAGTTGGTTTATGTGACACTTGATTGATTAAACCCTTTTGATCCCAATTTTGTAAAACTCGTTTTTTTTTAAAACTTATTTTTATTCACTTATTTTTTGGGTCTCACAACTTTACAACTTTTCTACAATATTTTTCATCAATTTTATCAAAATGTACTAAAAAACTGATAATCAAATCAAATGGGGCAAAGTTTCCGATGGTACAAGCTTTAATGTATTATTTCTTCCATGATTCTTGATATAGGAGAAAATTTTGTTGTGGACACTAATCAAGCCAAGTATGATGATAATTTCATGCTCACGTAGATATAGAGGAAGGTTTTAAGCCATTTCCTTTAGTGTCGTTGTCTACTTTTAATTGATTTCAATTAGGCTTGTTGGAAATTTTAGTTGGGTCTAATTAGGAGCATTTTGTACTTGTCTTTCATTTCGAAGGGGCTTGCTTGAGTTCGTTCCCCTCCCTCCTTTGCTTCTATTTTTCATTTTTTTTCATAATAAATACACAATTATGGTGGTTTAAAATTTTCATTTTTCTCAAAAAAAAAAAAAAAAAAAAAAAAAAAAAAAAAAGTTTCGTTCATTCAACGTATCTTTCAACTGGAGTCAGTTTGTGCAAAAATAAACCAACTAATCAAGTTTGTATTGATTTTGTGGTGTCTTTCATTGTTTAGGACAAACTCTGGATTGGATAAAATTGGTGATAAAATTGTTAAAGAGATAAAGGAAGGCTTCATAATCAATGGAATTATAAGATTTGACGAGAAAAATGATTTCGAAAGTGACTGCAGGTGGGAAGATTGGGTATTTGATTTTTAATTTGTGTTTTGTAGTTCGAATATAACTAGCTAACTTTATTTTTCTCCCCCACCCGATCCCATCCTATTTCATCTTCTTCCCCATCTTCAACCATACCCATGTCGCTACCTTCAACCAAAGAACCGCCATCTTCAACAACCAATAACTACCATGCTGCTACTTATGTCATTAGACTTGTCGTCACACTCTACTCATCTCTACCATTGTCACTGTCAAAATCACTCATAACATACAAAACTATAATAACCAGCACCCATGCTATTGTGAATGGTAACATACCGTGTTACAACAATACCGTCACTATTATCACCATCCGCACACCATTGTGCCATCATCATCACCACCACAACCACTGGTGATGTAATCATGCCACAAATCACTTCTGCTGACACCACGATCGTCCCTTCAAACCCACAACTCACCATAACTGTAAAATCTGAAGCCATATCCTCCATCACCACAATCTCCAAATCTGCATCATCGGCTTATAGCCACCGCAATAGCAATAGGCCACCATCTCGAGTCAAACTCCTAAAGCAAATACACATATCTGAATCTAGTTAGCAAATATGAATTTCTACAGCCATTTTCCCTCACGTCTGCAACCAACCAAACCCTAAAACACAACCATCATTTGCCGATCAATCTCCACTCCATTTCTCTATCACATATTACTAATTAAGTTCTCTAATTTTTACAAAGAATTTAAGGCCTCATTAGAGTCCATTATTTAAAAACTTATTTTTTTCTAAACTCTTTAAAAACTTATTTTTTTTTCCTTACACAACTTGTACCCTCCAAAAAATTACTATTACAAAATATATTATCTCAGAAAATGGGATTCAAACAAGCTGTAAATTAAGTTTTAAATCTAAAATTGGACCTACAATTATAAAATGAGGTGGTGGCAACGACGACAAGGGTGGTATAAGGAGATGGTAGCAGTGATGACAAGTGTGGTATGAGGAAATGGTAGCATCATCATGTGTAGAAGAACACGCTAGTCTCATATTGCGGTGGTTGTGGTGGTTGGGGTCATGGACGGTGGAGGCTAGGTGAGTTTGGAACTATTTTCTTTTCAACATTTTTACCATAATTTCTAAATTAAGAAAACGGAATTAAAAAAGAAAGAAAGAAAGGTACCTGATGTAATTTTCCTCGAGTATTTCTTATTGATTTTAGGATTAAACTATATGTACTAATTCATGTATGAAATAAGTTACTCACATGGCATGCAGGTCCCACGTGAATAAAATATTTCGACAATGTGGTCCTTAACTTCTATTATGAGTAGTAAGTAAGGAAATTAGTAAAAAGTGTGAATAAGTGTAGTATTGTCCTTGATTTTAATAAGTTCTCTCATGCTTGCACCTTGTTTTGTTCTTGGCCTGCGGGCTGCGGCCCAAACATGCCACGTGGGCCCTTCTTTCAGCGTATTTTCCTCGTACACGTATTTGAAAGACTGAAACAGGAAACTACTAGGTAATTCTCCTAGACAAAAAAACACACCTGAATCAATCGAAACTAGTCTTATCTGAGGATGCAAATCTCTAATCTGCTTTGCAAATTATAATATTAATGTGGAATTAAACTTCTCTTTATTTAACAAATAATCCATTCATTAATTAATTAAATTTCTATAATCAGTTTCTTTTCTCAATTTCTTCACATCGTAAAACTCAAGTGCTTGCATTTCCAATGCACATTGAGATTGAATTGAACAATAGATAATTCAATCATATTATGTGTACATTTTGTTTGACATTATGTCATGTGTCGGAACATGATTGGACAATTTTTTTTTTTTTTTTCAAAAAAAATAACACACTTTCCGTCCCCCAATACTTTTTAAATTCTCATACAATGTCAGAAAAGGTGTACACCATAGAATGTAAACTTAGCATAATTCTAAATAAATAAAATGATTGGACAAATTATCTAATGAGTATTGATGTCCGCTTATACTAAGCATCGGTGATATAACATATCAATTGATTGATTGATAAATTTATAGTTGGTATCAAGATTTAAGTTAATTTTGTTGTCATCAATCATCAATGAATTGATATATCTTGTCACTGATATTTAGTATGAGAAGAAAATCGATCGATACTTATTAGATCATTTCTCAATATTATAAAATGTAGCATGTCATTCATAACTTTATTTACATTAAATCACGTAACGATCCAAAATTCAAATTTACAAATACCTATATATATATATATATATATATATATATATATATGCATTTTTTAATAAAAATTAGAATTTTATTCAGAGCCCGTATGCGAGAGATTTTTTGAAAATATTTTTTTTCCTTAAAAATTGTCTTTAATCAAATACTTTATGGGATTCATAAATTTTTTTTTTTTTTTCCATCATACATTCTCTAAAAATTCATTTTTCACTTGTAAAAAACCCATCGCAAACTAGTTTGCCTCGTCTCATCCCATAAATAACCGTCCACGATCTTTTTCTGCTTATAGTATAATTTATGCAATAACGTGGAAAGGGAATAATAAATAATTCCATTTATTTAACGTGCTTAAACACTTTTTCAACTTTAAGAACTTTGATAATCAAAGTATTGAAATCAGACTAAAAACCTACCTCCAATATCTAAGGTCTCACTTTCACTTAAGGGATGATATCACGATGATTATGCTAGTGGCAATTTGGTAGGACTTTCAAAAAATACTTTCGAGATTAATAAATTATTTATTGGACATATTGAAATAATTTTCTGAAAGTATTTTGTCTAATTAGATGAGCTTTTAAAGAGAGTTAGACTAAAATAACTTTTTCGAGAATTTTTTTATAAGAAATAGAAGCAAAAAGAGGAAATCTTCACATAATGTCCATTTTCACCTAGTCATTTGCAAAAATGTCCATTTTTAAATTATTTAGACGAAAATACCCATGTTAGCAATTTCTATTTCCACACTAGAATTCAATTTTTTTCATATCATTAAAAATGATGTTGGCCAATAAAATTTGAACACATAACCTATACTACTTGTATAAAAAGTACAAATGTCAATCACATTAAATGCATGGGTCGGATATCATTTTCGACGTTTATGAAATGTCGAGAATAACATTTAAACTATCATTATCGACGTTTATAAAATATCGAGAATGACATGACGGGATTCCACTTTACCATATGCATTTATCATCTTCAACTTCAACTACCATTTTTGCAAAGAATTTATTTCATCATTCTTGACATTCTAGATACAGAAGTATATTTAATTACTATCTAACTAAGTTATTTAAAATGATTGATACGACAAAAAAAAATGATTTTTTTGGAGATGGAATCATATACTTCTTTGAAGGTGTTAATGAAATTTCTACTTCTTCTTCATTTTTCCTAGAATAATTAATTAAAATCTAATTAAAAATGTTGGCAAGTAAACTCACCTAAGTAATTGCAATATTATTGTGGCTTTTTATAGAAGCTACTTGATCATCTCGAAAATTGTGTCAAATTTAAAAAAATATATATAAAATTGATTAATTTTTTCATAAGAACAAAGTAGACAATCTGATATCAAATTTGGATATTTTTGCAAGAATTATAAAAATATGATACTTTTTAATTCACAGCTCTAATTTTGGACATTCTTGAAAATGCCTCAATAAAAAATCCTAACAAATGAATCGACTAGTTTTCAATTATTTGTTGGACACCATTATAGAAATTTGTGTACTTAATTTTATAGTTATTTTTTGAACACTTTTGGGCTTGATCATGTCTAGACACGTGGCTGATTGATTTTGATATCTGATATGAAGCTCGAGTACGATCTTTGAAATTTTAGATAAGTACTTTGATTTATTGTAATGGAATTGAGTTATTCCGAAGAATAACTCACAAATATTTTTTACAGGGCATCCTGTCTATTTGTGTGTATGTATTTTCCCTCTTTTTGAATCTGTATTGTTCATTTTAAATTTTTGTAACAATTTTATAATTTTTTCCTGTACATGTAGATTGATACGATGGAATTATGGAAAGGTATGATTCCCTTATTCAGAAAATGGTTCCAGCCCAGGAATGTGCTTTTAAGTGCGTGTTTTTTAGAACTATTGAACAAGATTAAGCTCATTTTGACCCTCCATTATTTCAAATTATATTTTTATCTATCTTATTTTTAACTACATAATTTTCTATAAAATATAATATTATACGTAAATCGAAATTTTTTCCTTCTTTTTCAACTATCCATTCTCTATAAAAATACTATTTAAAAAATTATAAATTGAAATAATGGGGTCAAATGGAGGTTTAATAAATTTAATTTCCTTCTCTAATATTGTCTAATAAGCATTATAAAGATTTGCCACATGTAAATATTTGTTGGTCAGACATTAAATTTGCTTCTCAATGATCGTCAATTTGAGTCTCATCAGCGTCAGTGAGGTGAGTATTCGACTGTAAATTTCAGGATCTCGTGGGATTAATCGAGGTGCACGTAAGTTGACCCAAATATTCACGGTCATCATATATATATATATTTTTTTGTCGAACGCAACTTATTTTACTTGTTAACAGCCATTTAATTGATAAATTTGCATAGTGACTGTATAACAAGGAACTTGTTTGGTTTAATTAAAATTCAAAATATTGATAAAAGTTGATGAAATTTTTTTGTTGAAATATTGATAAAATCTGTGAATCCTATAAAAATAATAAATTTAAGAAAAAAGTAAAATTTGAAAAATGGAGCCAAACAAGACAAAGTTATAGGTACTGTAAAGAAGGAAAATAATTTGGATGGTTGAAGTGAACTTTATGAATTCAACTTTGATGTTAAGACTTAAAAGGATAAGAAATTTGGAGAAATGAACGAGTCAATGTCACCGGAAGTACGGACATTCCAATCCTCGTTAAGAGGCGTACACTACTTGACAACGTTTTCCTCCTCGACTATGACTAGTAAACTACCTTTCTACCACTTGAAGCGAGCGTGCCACTTTAAAAAGTTGTTCAAGATCGATATGTTTGACACAATTGTTATAAATAAGACCGTTCAACACAAGTCGATTAAAAACGAAGTATGACATCGATATCTTTTGTTTTTATGAATTTAGTCAACAAGACATGTTACTTTTAAGCAGTGTTCTAGATAGCGCGCCAAGTGGCGCGTCTTGACGCGTAGCGTGTCCGTAGCGCCAAGCAAAGTCTCTTGACGCGTAATATGGCGATCAATGCTAGACGTTGACTGATAAGGCGCGTATTATTTATTTTTAAAATTTTTAAAATTTTTATTATTATAATTATTTATTATTATTAAATGATTTTTTGATTAATTAAAAATTAAAATAATATTAAAATAAGAAAACGTTTTTTTATGCCTAAATCTCATCTAACCCTTAGCTTGATTTCCACGGATCGCCACGCATTATGCTATTTAGAAATCTTGCTTTTAAGAGATAATAGATAGTTGGATAAGATAAATACGATAATAGAAAGAATTTATATTATGAGCACCAATTATTGTTGTACCTAATATTCGATCAAATTGAAGGGGCTGCCCGAGTACTAAACTACTTAGGAGAACTAAGAAGGTTTTATGGCAGTTTAAAACCAAGCTTCTACATTACATGCCGATGGCAGCGTCGCCTGATTTAATGGGGGGAGTAAGCCCTTGTTTGGTTGAAATTAAAATTAAGACAACACATTTCAATATATTTATAAATTTTTAACCACACATTTTATCAAGTTTTATCATAATTTACTAAAAATATAATTTTAATCTCTACCAAGCATGGGCTAAGTTATGTTTAGAAGCCGTGGCCAATCCGTCCAAGCAACGACTGAGAAAATTAGTACAGACAGGGCACTTAAGTGGGACGGAACTGCCTTCGTCGGGGATAGAAGCTGGAAACTTGTCCAACGCACTTTTGCTAGAATTTTATCCCTAAACCACTATTTAAAGAAAAATTCTCCTCGTACAGGAAAATTTTGCCAGAATTTGAACAGATTTTTGAAATTTCACTTACATTGGAGTGGGTTCTATGTATAAAATATTGTAAAAAAAAATTTCCCCCCCCCCTCATGAATGTGTGTGTTCAGTAGTACAGAAATTTTAAATCTCTGTACATATAGCAGCTCTCATTTTTAAAGGCTAAAAATCAGTGGGAACATCAAAAGAGCTTATCTCAAACATCATCTTTCTTTTCTTTCTAAAAATAAAAATGTATTGACTTTGATATTAACATTTCAAAGAGATCAATTGAAACAAGCAACTGCTCAGCACTAAATGCCAATGCCTCCAAACTCAACTAAAATTAGATGCATTTAAAACCAGAACCAACCAAATTTGTACACTACAATCTCTTGCCCCAAATTCCCCTATCTAATTCTTGTAAAATATTGAAGCGATCAATCGAAGCAGAGTCAGAATTTGACTAAAATAAATAAATAAATTTAGACCGACTAATATGTAAAAAAGAAATTTTTAAAAAGGTAATTGGGCTCAGACCAATCTCCATATATCTGCCTCTGCGATCGGTTGAAGATTAAATTTAAATATATAAGTATATTCGTTGCTTTAACTTAAAATCTGACATATGCTTTCAATATGTAACATGAAGTAAGTCTTAGTTTGATCCTATTTCTTAAAATTCGTTTTTCTTCCAAATTCATTTTCAACTACATATTTCTTGAGACTTACAATTTTTATCGACTTTTCAATGGTATATTCTATTCTCATTAACTTCTATCAAAATCTACTAAAAAAAAAATTATTATTATCTAAATCAAACCGTTTAATAAATATAAAAAAATTTGAATATACGTGCAAAATATTTTATTATAAGAATGTTTAGTCTAAAATAAATTTACGAAATTTTTTTTTTTTTTTGAAATAATGATAGACAAACATGGCTATAATTCTTAATCTAGATTATAGAGTCCTTAATACAAGTTGTGTTTAAAAATGCAAAATAATTGAAATGGAAACAGCCAAGAAACGAACCTTCCAACTCAACCCGCAGCCACATTAGGTCAAAATTGCCCAGTATTATTCAGTGTAGGCTTTTACCTCTTTCACACACAGAGGCCAGATTTCAGGATCCATCTATATCTCTCTTGCACATTCCCATTTTTCACCCTAGAAAACAAAAAACAAAACAACCCAAGAAACGCGTTTTCCTTTATCACAATGTCCTCTCCCTTTCTCTGTACATCGACACGCAACAATTTGGTCTATCTTTTGACAAATTTATTGAGGCGTTTGTTAGAAAGTTGAAGGCTTGTTAATCGGAAAAAGGATAAGAGGGTTTCTTTTTCAAATTACATAAGGGTGATAGATTGGAGAGAAGAAGATGAGGATTGTGCGGACCATGGATTCATCAGAGTGTCCAAGTCTTTGTGGATTCTTGGTTGTGGAAGCTTATCCCAAAAGCTATTCTTCCAAGATCCCCTCTGATTTGGTCCTTTTCTTGGGCCTTGGCTTCATAGATTGGTAATTTTATCTTTCTGTTGTATCTTTATACCTACACATATATAAATATAGAAACAATTAGTCGTTGTTTGAAGAAAAAGATACATAATTCTAGACACCTTTCTTTTAGGAATTTCATAGAGTGGATATGAATTTGATGGGTCCGATTTACTGTCTCCCACCTGTCTTCGGAGGGTTCAAGGAGATTCTTGGGTTGGGGTTAGATATGGTCTGTGCCTAGGTGTTTCTTGGGGGTTAAAAGTCATATTTGCTGAATTTTTCGTTTGGGTTTCATTTCTGATTCTTGATTTTCTTCATACTCCTGTTCTTGTTCTCAATTTTAATCTTTTGGGGAATAATTGGGTTTTTGCATTTATTTCCCTTTTGACATAGGGTTTTTAAGATTTAGTTGAAGGAAAAATAATCTTGGATGAATAAATTTAAGGGTTGATGGAGGTAGAGATTTGTAGATGGGACTGATTTGATGGAGGTGTTTTTAAAAATTGGTTATTTGTCAAAATGGTTATTCAGGTGAAATTTGTAGACCCACCTTCAGAAATTGTTCTAACATTAAGGAATAGTCTATGAGATGGGAGACATTCTTCTCACAATGTCAATGGAGAATCATCACCCTTCAACCCACTTGTCTATGGATTCAAGTGCCTCGTCTTCACACGATGATTTAGACCTCGAGATGTATGGCCCAGTTGTTTTAACCCGTCCACCGGATATCAATTTACCCCTTTCAGTTGATCGAAGCTCCCCTTTGCTGCAGCCTTGGAACCCTGAACATTGTGATATTCTTGATGTTGGATTAGGTTCCCAAATGTACGAGAATGAAAGTTTTCTTAGTGTCCCTAAAGTTGGGAGGAAGTGTGCGAAAAGGATTGATAGCATCTGGGGAGCTTGGTTCTTCTTCAGCTTTTACTTTAAGCCAGTACTGAATGACAAATCAAAAGCAAAGATCATACGCGATGGTAATGGAGTTTCTGGATATGATAAATCCGATCTCAAGACTGATGTTTTTATGGTTCAGCATGATATGGAGAATATGTACATGTGGGTTTTTAAGGAAAGGCCTGAGAATGCTTTGGGTAAGATGCAGCTCAGAAGTTTTATGAATGGTCACTCTCGTCAAGGAGACCGTCCATTTCCTTTTAGCGCTGATAAGGGTTTTATTCGGTCTCATAGGATGCAAAGGAAACATTACAGGGGGCTCTCGAACCCTCAGTGTGTTCATGGAATTGAGATGGTTGCATCACCCAATCTCATGGTTCTTGATGAAGATGATCGAAAGAGATGGACTGAACTCACTGGAAGGGATATAAACTTCACCATTCCACTGGAAGCAAGCGATTTCAGTTCATGGAGAAATCTGCCAAATGCGGAGTTCGAACTTGAAAAGCCACCTCCTCCAATTAAGAGTAATCCTAATTCGCACTCAAAGAAATTGCTAAATGGATCTGTGCTAAATCTGTCCACTCAACCATCTAACCATAGCAATGGGGATGCGATGGATCTATCACCTGTCAGTTGCAAAAGGAAGAAGGATTTCTTTTCACAGGGAAATGACGATGATGGTTATCTTTTGGCCGTAAATCCGCCATCTGATCGAATCCCTGATTTGGAAGTTCACCCAAATGGACCACGCTGGCTGAATGAGTTTAATGGGGTGCTGAGGAATATTTATGGACCCGTTACGGCTGCCAAAACAATCTACGAGGATGAACAAGGTTATCTGATCATAATGAGCTTGCCCTTTGTAGATCTTCAGACGGTAAAAGTGTCCTGGAGGAACACACTAATGCATGGAATTATCAAGGTGTCTTGTATAAGTACGTCTCGTGTGCAATTTATCCAGAGACATAACAGGACTTTCAAGCTTTCAGATCCATCTTCAGAGCACTGCCCCCCTGGAGAATTTGTCAGAGAAATTTCACTCTCAACCCGAATTCCCGAAGATGCTCATATAGAAGCATATTATGATGGACCAGGAACTGTGCTCGAGATTTTGGTACCCAAGTTGCGTGAAGGACCAGAAGAACATGAAGTTCGTGTTTGCTTTCGCCCTCCCCATGGGAGCAAGGATCTTATGCTGTCCTAAAGACGTACTTGGTGAAATGCTGTTGGGGGTTGTCATGGATGGTGCGTCATCGTTCACTAACTTTGCTCGAACAATGATGTAATTATTGGAACAAAACTTGTTATGTTGGGTGCTTCATGCTTGTGGCACCGAGTGATATGATTTTAGGTCCTACGCGTCTGTTGTACCCTCGTTTGCCATTGAAATTTTATTTGAAATGTCGGTTAATTAGTTGTGTTTATGCCATATATTAGTTTGCACAGTTCTTATGTATTGGTTTGTATTTTGGATATTATATGTGCACGTTAGGCATGTGGGAACTTTTGCCCTTTCCAGCAACACTGATTGGAACATACCTCTTTATGTGATGAGGCATGATTGCACTGGGTTGTCTTTTTCTAAAATCAATATTATTAATGATAAAGTTGTGCCATTTGTTTAATGATCTAACTGCTTTCTGTTCAAAAATTAATGTCGAATATGGTATAATTGACTACATGGTTAAGCAAATGTTGCTATTAACAAGAAAATTGACAATAGTAGAATGAGGAAGCTAAAAAAATCAAAATGCACTTTCAGTACAGTACCATGCAAATTCTAGAGAGAACGTTACCAATTCTGCATGCTGCAGCAGATATCAAGAAATAATAGACAATTCGCATGCATATTATCCAAAATCAGGCATGTTCAAGCCTAATCGGAAACAAGATGTGCAACGTCTGCTGAAATAAAATCGAACTGTTTAATAAAATGATAAGATCATCACAGGGAACGCTGCTAGCTCAATCGACCTCCTCGATCTTGCAACCAGCTCCGGTAACACCGCTGTGAGCAGGACCATCATCGTCCATGGCACAGCCCATATCGTCACCTGCGCCCTGGTACATCTCTGCAATGATGGGATTGCAGATGCTCTCCATTTCCTTCATCTTGTCCTCAAAACTCATCCGACTCGGCAAGCTGGTTGCTTTCAAGCCATTGGATGGCTTGCTCTATAGCATCCTCAATCTTCTTCTTGTCACCTGCAGAGCTGGAGGCAATAGTGTTCCTCATGTTGTATGCATAGTTCTCCAAGGCATTCTTTGCCTCGACTTTCTTCTCGTGTTCCTCGTCCTCGGACTTGTATTTTTCTGCTTCCTGAACCATCTTCTCGATCTTTTCCTTGGAAAATCTACCATTATCATTGGTAATAGTGATCTTGTTCTTCTGCCCTGTGGTCTTATCCTCAGCAGAAACATTCAAGATACCACTGGCATCTATGTCAAGCACACAGGAATCTGAGGAACCACCCTAGGAGCAGGAGGAACTATGATGCGGAGCAGTAGGATTCAGGAATGCCAGAGAACTCAAATTTACCAATAAGGTGGTTGTCCCTGGTCCTTGTTCTCTCTCCTTCATGGACCTAAATCAGGACACTAGGCCAGTTGTCCGAGTAGGTAGAGAACACCTGCTCCTTCTTGGTTGGAATGGTGGTGTTCCTGGAAATCAACAGTCATGACACCACCAGCAGTTTCCATACCAGGGAGTGACATCCAATAGCAGAAGGTCCTGCACCTTCTCATTTCCCTCACCACTCAAAATCACAGCCTGGACAGCAGCACTATAAGCAACAGCCTCGTCAGGGTTGATATTCTTGCATAGTTCCTTTCCATTGAAGAAGTACTGCAACAATTGTTGGACCTTGGGAATCCTAGTGGAACCACCAACAAGGCCAACGTCATGGACTGTACTTTTGTTCATCTTAGCATCACGCTAACACTTCTCTAGTGGTTCCATACACTTCCGGAACAAGTCCATGTTGAGTTCCTCAAATCTGGCACAAGTGATGGTGGAATAGAAATCAATACACTCGTAGAGTGAGTTTATCTCAATGGTGGTTTGGGCGGTGGATAAGAGAGTTCTCTTTGCTCTCTCACAACCTGTCCTCAAATCTCCAGAGAGCCCTGTGGTTAACAGTGATGTCTTTCTTGTTCTTTCTCTTGAACAAAATGATTCACCATTCTGTTGTCGAAGTCTTCACCTCCAAGGTGAGTGTCACCAGCAGTTGCCTTCACCTCAAAGATAGATACCCTACTCGATGGTTAGAAGAGATACCTCCAAGATCAAATATCAGCACATTCTTCTCACCGACGCTGGTTGCCTTCTTGCCAAGACCATAAGCAATGGTAGCAGCTGTTGTGTCGGTTCATTGATGATACACATCACATTCAGACCAGAAATTACACCTGCATCCTTGGTTGCTTGACGCTGGGAGTCAGTAAAGTACACAGGGACAGTGACCACAGCATTCTTAACAGTTTAACCAAGGAATGCCGAAGCAATTTCTTTCATCTTAATTAAAACCGTGGAAGAGATTTCCTCAGCTGCAAATTGCTTCTCTGCACACTTGTAGTTGACTACAATCATTGGTTTATCACCAGGTCCAGAAATGATTTTGAATGGCCACAACTTAATGTCACTCTGCACAAAGGCATTGCTGAATCTCCTTCCTATCAACCTCTTGCATCTGCCAAAAATCAAAATGGAATGAATCATCAATTGAACAGTCAAGAGGCAAATCGCAAACTAATGTGCATAGCAACAATCACAATCAATATTTTGATCGTAACAGCCACAGGATCACAAATAAATTAACAGTTGGTTCACTGTTGATGGAATCATTGCATGCATCAGCATGTAAAGAAAATACACAGTATACACTGATATTAATTGTAACTGGAGAACCAAAAAGCATCACTCAATTTAGTACCTGATGTTTAATATTTTAGTACCTAATAAGAAGCATATTCTAAGCAACAAAGTAATGCAAAAGAATGATTTCACTAGCCAGTAATATCAGTGAAAGCAACTGAGAAAGAAACTCAGAATTTAAATATTCAGAGAATAGTATCTTCCCATGGTGATAATACTCCTGTAAATGAAAGAGTATAAAGCAACAAGTGACAGTGAAACATTCATACATTCTTTCATCCATACAAAAATTATATGCGACATATCCAAAGATTAAGAATTTAAGATTCATAGCTGCATGAAATCTTAAAACAAGATGATGACTTATGAGCAGTGGGGATTATATTTGACATGAATCTATTCAAAGGATAGATGGATCCATTACTGTCTAATGTCCAACAAACTTTAAAATATCTTGCTCAAAACTAGATCTCTAGTTTTTAGAGCCACACACAGAAAAATTACATCATTAGCTCACGAATTCATCAATAACTTCAATATGACAATGTTCATCCTTACATTAACAAAAAAGCTTAAACAGTAATCAATTACTTACAGATCTACAATAAACAAACAAAAAAAAAAAGATGTATTTAAATTCTCAAAACAGATCTAGCAGAACAACATGGATCCAATCACTGGGTCCTCTTCCTACCATTGCCGCTAGCATTTGATTAGGTAAGATGTTTCACGTGAAGAAGAGAGATTGGTGTTCTTTAGAGAATTAGGGTTTCAAGGGAGGAATTTTGAGATTGGAAAAGGAAGTATATATAGCAGCAGCCGATTCTCTGCATTTCTGATTCAATTTTCGTGTTCCAGAATGTTCGGAAACCCAAAATGGAAGGAAACCGTTGGTTTTATTGTGGAAAAGTATTTGAGGGTGCGATTATTTCCGTTATTTCCGCAAACTGGCTGTTTGTTTGAGTGCAATTTTTGAAAGAATAAATTTTGTAATATTCCTTTTTTAAATGTTTAATTAAAAAGTAAGATTTTTTAAAAAAAAATTTCTGTGTAAAATTATTTTATTTGAAAATTATGTAATTGAAAATGAGTTTAAAAAAAATGAGGCACAATCAGGAACTCAATCTTATTTCATGTGTGTCATTAGATACTCTCTAACCAAAACTTTACATTTCGAAATAAGGAGACAAGTAGAAGGCCTTGTTTGAGCCCCATTTTTATAAGAAAAAGTTTTGAAATAATAATTTTTTTAAGAATGTGGTAAAAAATAAGAAAAATATTTTTATTTATGTTTAATTTTTTTTTTTATGGGAGAATTTATAACTGAAAATGAGTTTTGAGAAAAAAATATTTTTCTAAAAAATGGAGGCCAAACATAAGCGAAATATAGATAGTAGGTAGTGGCGTCACTCTTGTCATCGCTACCTACACGAATAAGTTGAAGGTGATGTTATAAAAGACGTAAGGTTTGATAATACTTTGATTGAGTTCAAACCTCAAGTATTGCGAGTCTAAGCATATCTAGCAAAGTTGAAGCCGCTTTATTGTTCTCTTTCTTGCATTGCAAGCCAGTTATAGTAGTCATCGATACTTTCTTGAAGGGTTGCTATGGTGGTACATTAGTTATTCTTCCCGTTAGAACTCACTCACTCTATCTCTGTGTGAACACGTATCGAGACTTTTTTTTTTTTATTGTTTATTAAGGATGAAAAAGAGTTAAGGTTTAAGAGGAACTATTTCAGAATTTTTGATAGAATGTGAATTTTTATTTTGAGAATCTTGTACTTTGAAGATTTGTAATTTCATGACGTGACATAACAATTATTAGTTGATATCAAGCTTTGATGGATCAACATCGGATTTAGGGTGCATGCTGCTAAAAGAATGATCAATTATATGTAATATCAATTACTTTTAGGTCAAAAAATACTTTAGTTGCCAATTCGAAAATTAATTCAAACTTCAGTGACCATTCTGGGGAATTATTGAGTTGTATCAGACGAACTATAAATATACTGAATACTTCCATAAAAATATTATTTTCGTGAAATCATCAAATTACAAATATGGACTGCCGTGAATTGCTGCGCCGTGGCCGTAGCCGTCCTGAACCCCCTCTGCCCGTCGACACTTCGCCGCCACCTCCTCCTCGGCAACGTGGCCGTTTACCCAAATCCCGGAATCCTAGCGATCCGCCGCCTACGCCTACGACTACGCCCGCGCCCAAAGCTAGAGACGCGATCACAACTCCACCGTCCTCTACTTCGACTCCTGACAAAATCGTCAATGACAGCAACAAAAACAAGAGCAGCGAGGCACCAAAGTCTAACTTTCAGAAAACGGTTAAGTTCGAATTAGAAAAATTATGTCATTTGGTTACATCATAACTATCATTTCTTAATTTTTTGGGAAAATGTGAAGGTGTGTTTGGCTGATTGGTGGTTGGTTAAGTCGGAATTAGGCTCCAAGGGAAAACGACTTGCTGTTGCTGGATTAACTTCTCGAGAGTAAGTTTTTTAGACCTGTTGCTTTTTTGTTGGTTCCTCTGTAGCAACCTTTTCTAATTAATCGAAATTTTAGCGAATTGCCTTTTTATTTTTGACGCCCGGGTTGAGTATAAACTTTACTTTGCCAGTGAGTTTAATAATAAACTAAATTATAGATTTTTACAAGCATGGAGGACAGGGAATTGTAAATTTTAAGTCATTTCAAGAAGTTTTTTCGCTTCGAAGGATTTTTGTTTTTTAATCTGTTTATTGAGATGTTCTGTTAAGTATGAACGCTTTGATGGAAGAATGAAAGGACCTGTTTTGGTTTACAAACTAAAATCTTCCAATTGTCAACTATCCTTGATGTTGGTGACGTGCTTTCTGCATTTGATTTGAGGATCAAATGGCTGGACATATGAATGCTGTTTTATAAAAAAAATTCCCCGTGGAAGGCCTGGAGTTTAATGCTAAATCCTTGTCTCTAAAATGTGGAAGATTATATCCATCATAAGTATGGAGTTTTGGTGCAGCGGAAATTTAACGGAACAATGATCATGCCTTGAATTTTAGAAATCAATTATTTTTTCGTTCACCACGGAGTACCAAATAATTGATCGATTCCGAAGAATATTGAAATTGTAAAGAAATGAATACTGAAATTGTAAAGAAATCGGGAATCTCAAACTTCTATAAAATTTATTCATTATCAACCTGAAAACAACAAAATCCTAACTTTAATTCAAATACTACAAAAAACAAAAACAAAAACAAAAGAAAGCTACTAAAATTAATTGAAACTATCTGACTACATCAAGTATCCTCTACACTATTGTCAGAATCGCTGTAAATTGCTGTTTTCTAGCAGATTTACCTTAGGGGTCTGCTTTTTTTTTTTGGGATAGAAGCAACATGGTTGTGATGCGTAAATTTTCCTCATCTATGCCTTCATCTACTTATGTGCAATAGGCAACAAGCCATGCGAGTATTTTCTTCTGCGCCGATCCTTAGGAGATATGATGTCTTTACTCTTGAGACAATTGATGGGATATGTGTTATCATTAAAGGCTTCATGAATAAGGCTCGCACAGTAGAAAATGGGTTTCCATCCGAGGTATGTTTGTACAATTTCTTTTCATGTCATTTAATTGGTGTGGTTAATTTTTTCAATAATGTGATAGAAGGTATTCTATCCTTGAATTGGAATTCTCTTGCTTTGGAGTTTGTCTCTTAGTTGACTATACGAAGGTGCACCATTCCCTGTCTTGAAAATACACATCTAATTTCCCTGCATGGAAACGTCATTTTACTTGAAAATGGTTTCATGTGATTGAGAGTTTTCTCTTGCATGAAGATGTTTGATTTGTGTGAGACTCCAAGTTAATCTACTGTAAAATACCACTAAATTAAACACTACTTGGACATGCATCTTCATTGTCACAATAATTTTCATTATCCCATTACATGCACATTTGCAGAGAGTGAGTGAGTTAGGTATAGAAAGTGAGAAACAAGAGAAAAATCTGACGGCCGTCAAAGGTGTTGTTATCACAATCATGTTGCGGTGATTTGGCTGCTGGTGGAGGCTGATAATCGAACTTCAGGGGCTTTGATGTTGGTGATATTTTGTAAAATTAGCTACTTACTCTTAATATTGCGTTGTCGACTAAAATGGGAAGACATTTGGGCAAGTCATATCTTTATATTTTCCTTAGAGAATAGTATTTTATATTATTGACCTTTGAAGTTACGAATTTAAGTTTTGGAAATTCATATTTTTAGTTTGGACTATAACTTTGGGGAATCGGACCCGTAGTTTAATATCACGTAGTTTTTGTATTGACTTGTAATTAGGTATTGCACTCCATTTATTTATTAGCTAACTGAGTTTTAATAATTTAATCTATAGCTGCCATGTTGTTAATAGGGTCTAAATGGGGATCAATTTGGGGCATAAATATCATTCTCCACATTTTGTGAAGCGGACTAGTATTAGGTTTGTATTAAATACCATAACTAAATATCATGAATGATCTTTCTCATCAATAGTGTTAGTAAGAATGTGAAGTTGTGGCCTAAGTTGATTATATGCAGGATAGTCGTTAGCTGTATTAACTTGGAAGTAAGCTGATTATACCCTGTAAACTTTTGCCACAACGACACATTGCACCTTGAATTTTAAATTTGAGATGCTAGCTTAAAATTGTTAAAACTGTCAAGTTAATTATACAAAGAAAGCCTGTATCAATTCAAAAACTACCTTTCAATCTTCTATTTTATGGCACAAGTTATTTCTTCGACCAATACCCTTAGATGCTTGCCAACTTGTTGCGTCATTTCATCATTCAAGAGACAGTTAGACTTGTGAGGGCAGATTTAATTTGGAGAAATCCAGTACAATAGTTGTTAACATTTTCGTGGAAAAAGTTACATCAGATAGATCACTGTGGTTCATTGAGATGTGGTTCGAGTAATGAACACGTTGGTACTGTTGCAAAGTGGAAAGTGGATTCAGTTAACATTCCTGTACAGTTTCTTTTCTTGTTGCTATATTTCTGCCTATATATGAATCTATAAGCGTTGAAATAAATAAACTTTTGGCACATTTTTTTAGATTTGTGCTATTATGGTTATCTTTAAGTGATAATGTTGCAGTAATATGTAACATGGCTTGAGCACATATACAAAACATCTTAATATTGCTGAATGGCACTTAATTTCATAAATTGCTGTACTGTAATTCATTTGGAACCTTGGTTAACTTATTAGTCACTTGAACAGGTTTGTAACCACTTTATTTTTGGGTTTCCTCCATACTGGGAAGAATATGCTGAAAAGTGCATGGCTGAAGACTCTCCCTCTAAGAATGTTTCAGAACATATTCTAATGAAATTATCTCCTCGGCCAGAGAGTATGTGATAGTCTTTAGCCATTTTGGATGGGAAGAAGTAGCTGCAAAATTTTATTCTTGTAGGAACCAAATATTTTTAACGTTCTTTCACTAATCATTATTTCTTTTTCGCTGTGCTGAATTTTGCAGCAGTAGCAGCTACTGGAAGTTCTAGAAACAATGTATCTAAACAAGATGAGAAGTTTGTGTGCCAAGAAGCACGTGTAGACAGTCTCAACAGGGATTTTAGATTGATGCTGACTTCAAAGGAGGACAAAATGGAGATCAAGAGCATACTAAAAAGCAGAAAGAGACAATATTCAGCTGTCAGTTCATCCCAAAAACCTAGCAGTGGTACTGATGACAGTCTGGATGGTCTTGATACTTCAAGTGGGTCCAGCATTGGTCCTGAATGTCAGGAAAATAAATCTTCTTCTAGAGACTGTACTATTGAAAATGCCAAGACTGGGGATATATCTGGAAATTGTCTTGTCCAGCAATTGTCAAATATGGTTGAGTTTGCAAGGGGCAAGAGCTCTTCAGAGGGGATTTTAAGTCATTCTGAGGCTGGAGTGTCAACAAGTTCAACGAGGAAATTGGAGAAGAAACAAGAGGATTATCAAATGTCAGCAACGACCTCAGGATTTGGAAAAATCAGGTTGAATTCTTTTTCAGTAGTTGGCGCTGAGAAAGAAGTACACTCTGTAGCCAATGTCAATTGTGAACTAGGAAGTAGAACTAATTTGCACTTCGCAGCTGTGGGAGTCAAGGTATCCATAGATGAAACAAATTTAAGCGAGTTAGATGCTGATTCTGTTGATAAATGTGGGCATAAGATCATGGATAAAGAATCTCCCTCTGAGGATACTGTGCAACGTAACCTGGCTATTCAAAAGTTATCCCCTCTATCAGAAAGTAAGTAGCACTCTCTTTCATGATTAGTAGTTGGTATAGTGTTCTTTTTAGTCCAAACCATCATTGAGACTCTCATTATTGTCTTTCCTTAACTTGCCACGTCTTCCTTTTTCACTGATTTTGCAGTAATGGTAGGTGAGGAAGCACGTGTAGACACTCGCTGGAGGGACTTGGGATCGATACAGGACAAAATGGATTTTGAAGGCATGCTTGAAAGCACACAGACAGAATCATTACCTGTTCTGCCGCCCCAAACATCTAACAAAGTAGTTAGAGATGCTAAGAACAAGCTTCATGTTATTGATACTTCGAGTGCTTTCCCAATATCTTCTGGAGGTCCAGAAAAAGAATCTTCCGTTGGAGACCATGTTATAAAAAATCCAAGAACTTTGGAAATGTCTGAAAACTATCTCGGTAACAGAATAAAAGCTTTAGCATCATCAATGTTGGGGCAGATTATCACCGCTTCAACTATAGTTGACAAGAATGTAAACAGTTCCAGAAATCTTGAGATCAGGGATTACTATACGTCTAAGATGATTGAGGATCATACAGAAAGGAACCCCATCTCTGCTTGTCATTTAAATAAGAAAAGCAGATGCAAGAATGCCTTTGATAACCAAAAAATAGTGAAATTAGATGAGCAATTGTCCAATAAAACTAGCTTTGGTGAGGATATCAGCTCTTCAGAGGAAGTTTTAAACCACGCTGATGGTAGAGCATTAACACGTTCAATGAGAAAACTAGAAAGGAAATGGAAGGATGGTAAGTTATCAGCTAGGATATCAGATGACGGGGAGATAAGTTCAGACTTTGTTTCTGTAGTTGGCTTTGGCAAAGCTGAAAGTGATATAGCCAATGCTGATGAGGAACCAGGAGCCAGAAACAGCCTGAATTTCACATCTAGTGGATGCAAAGAGCCTACTGATGCATTGAATTCCGAGTCTTATGCTAATCAACCTAAGTTTGACCAAAAGGCTAAACCTTCAATTCAGGATAAGGACTGCAGAGCCTTTATAACTAAAGCTAGCACAAAAAAGGGTAAAAATAGAGCAAAGTCATCCACTAGGTCTGCTGCTCCAGATAATAGAAGGAAGAACAGTGCAGTTGGTAGTCTAAATAACATTGCTAAAAATGCTAAAGCATCCAGGACAGAGGCTAAAAGAAAATTGACATATGTTAGTGAGCTTTTCATAAACATCTACACATTAATTCTCTGTCCATGATTATAGTGGTTTCTGTTGATTGCCTATTCTAACTACTTCATAAGGTTATGGGTCCAAATCTACATGTTCCAAGAGGAGAGAATACGATGGATTGATTGGTGGTGGGCTGCTAGCATGCAGCCTTGTACCCAAACAAGAACATATCATATTGTCCTTCCATCACCCTTAATTTGCAAAATTTGTGTTGGTCATGCCTGTAAACAAATTAGGACGTGGTCTATTCTAAAAATTGAATAGCAGTCAGACGGTGTTGCCATAGGTGGTGGGCTGCTGGCATGCTGCCTTGTACACAAACAAGAACATATCATATTGTCCTTCCATCACCCTTAATTTGCAAATCATGCCTGTAAACAAATTAGGTTGCAGTCTATTCTGAAAATTGAATATCGGTCAGACAGTGTTGCCAGAGTGCGTATGATTGAAAAGTGAGAGAGCCTATGCAGATAATTGTGGAGGCTTCCTGGTCCAAGTTGGTTGTTCTGCAAATCTAAAACTCATAGTGGATGCAAACAAATAAATAAAAAACTCGCAGCGGAGGTTATTACGTAAAACCCAATATTTTTTTCATTCCAACTGGTTTTTGGTACCCTTGAGTGAGACTTGGGCTCTGTGCTTTTACCAACTGGAAAATTTAGGTGTTATAAGAGTGATAGATTTGGTGTGATTACAGTTATGATACTTTATTAACACGATGAGAACAAATTGTTAGTGAATCAGAAAATGCTAATAGTAAAAAGAAGAGGAAGATATAGAAATAGAAATAGGCTTGGTTTGCATCAGTTAGTCCAAATGGCTTGCACCTACATGCTTTAGTTACAAAATATAAATGTTTGTGTGGTTGTATATAAAACACTCAGACCTGGAGGTTTTCTAAGGACCAGAATCTTAGAATTATTATGTTTACTGTGGTACCAGAATTTTGAAGCGGGATCACTGGCTTAGCAACCTCACTGTTATAAATACCAAGTTTTAGCAGTGAATACCTCCAATCCATGTTCTGTTTGCGATTTCATGATGGCTTTAGAGCTTGAAACGGCTTCTTGTTTCCTGTTAGGATAATAATTCGATAAATTAATTTGGTATCACTTCTTAACTTTGTTCTACTCTAGCAACTTCGGTAAAGTTACTACATTTATCTATTTCCTTTTTTTCCCCATCTGGTTCAGGACACTCCAGAGAACGAAAAGGAGAGAGTTTCTGTTGATTCTCCTCAATCTTTCACTTTTAACAGATCAAGATCAGGTATCTTTGCTGCCCGTATCTTTTACTCTTGCCTCAACCCCCTGTTGTGCGAGTTTGCAAAGCAGCACATGTTTGTCCTTCTTTTGTCTTACCTTCCAGTATCAGCATATTATATATATTACATCTTATTTAATTGCTATGAATGATATGATATCATCACTTCTCTTCTTTTGTGGGTAGGGTGAGAATATGTAAATAATTTTAGTTTGTTGATGTTTAGTGACCTTACATGTTACCGAAAATTTCTCTTTATGTCTTTGATGTGACTTGATGTTTTGCAGGGAGATTGCTTATGCCTACCTTGGAATTTTGGCGTAATCAGAGGGCGATTTATGATGCGGTTTGTCATGACTTTTAAAGATATTCTTCTAGAATCTAGGCTAATTAGTTGTCTCCCTCTCTGTTTGTATATCTTGGTTCCACAGATCCAGTTATGCAATTGGCAACAAGCAGATATCTTCATGTGTATATATTAAATTGTGGGTGCATCCACACTTGGGCATGCAACTAAATGTTTCTAGTGAGTTTGTAGTTGAAATTGTTGAGTGGGTCTATCTCCTTTAGGTTTCGCTATTAACTGGTAAAACAACTGATATTATAGGAATGTTTTGCTCTCCTAAGACAAGTATACAACTTTTGACAACCATGGTTACCTCACATCTGCATAAGTTAAAAAGTGGTTAATGGTTCTCGTTGTTTGCAATAGTATGGGGTTGGCATTTATGGTAGTAACAGTTTGCAATGGTTATGTTCTTAATTTAGTAAGTTTGACGAGCTTTGTGGCATTTTTATATGAGACCCTTATTTCTTGCTTATTTTAATGTGAAAGAATTTTATTATTTATTTTTACAAAGGAAGTGTTCTGATTTTCGGGATTAAATTTGCATCTAATGAATTTTCTTGTCTTCTTATGAGAAAATCCCTAATGTCAAAGTAACACTTATATGTGTACATTTTTCAGGATCGTAATGTTACTGGAATTGGGGAAGGCCTGCGCCTGGGGCAGCAGCCAATTAGAGGTATGTTGCTTATAAAATCATTTCATGTTTTACATGGAGATAATGTGTATCTAAGCCCATTTTTTGTTTGTTACACTACCCATATAAATATCTGGTGGGTCCAAAATTATTTGATATAAGTGCATGTTTGGCAAATGTTGTAATTGTTTATAAGCTGGTCTAATTCTATTTTTATCCGCATATTTCGTAGGACTCACAACTTTTACCTAGTTTTTAACCACACATTCCTTGGGACGCTGCTTATAAGCACTTGCAAGCTTAGCCAAGCAAGCACTAAGTATTTTTTTAAATGTTAAGGCATATAATTGATGATAAAGCGAAAAGTTAATGCACATTGGAATTTGACCTATTGACATTGCTATATGTATTTATCCTGTGACTTTACTTGTCTCATGACTCCTTAATCTTTTATTGTCTGGAGTTTTTGGTGTGCCTTTTTCTTTTTATATATTATTTATCGTGAATGATGGAATAATTACAAATCGTATGCCCCTGGTCCATCCATGTATATTTTTGTTTTACGCCTTGTAACTCTTCCTCATACTTGGGAGTTGGGCCAGGCAGAGCAAGCACGAGTATTAGTAGGTTAACAAAAATGCCTTGTCATTCTCAGTACATTGAATCTTTCGAAACTGAATAATTTTGTGACGTGACTAAGTAGTATCTTTTTTCTCTTTCTTATATAAATCCATGTAGAACAGGTTTCTCCCCTATCTTATCAAGTTTCACAATGGTTGATTTTTTTGGATTAACTGCCCAAAGTTTTATTACAATTGATTGGAAAATATTAATATCAAGTATTATAATGTCTATTTGAAACTTCTGTTAGGAAGTAGATCAGAACCTCAGAGAAACAGAAGGCAAATTTATTGAAGGTTCGTGACAGCTCTTGTTCAATTACAAATGGAGGTATGTAAGCTGAAGAGAAATCATTTGATTGCCAACTTAGTGCATGGTGAAATTTAGGAATGTTTCCTTTTCAAATTAGAAGATTGTCCAACTGCAAAAATATGTTAATACTCAGGATGTTGACAGAGAATTTGAGAATCCTCAAGTGCGGCATTTTCTTTCTCTCTTCTTTAGTTTGGTTAAAATGCAAGCCAGATTGCAGTCGGGAAATGTTCTTGGATGTTTTCCTCCATTGGCGATGACTAGTTTTTCCCATTTTTCATCCTTGAAATTGAGAAATGGAAACATGGAGAAATTGCAAGTCCTTGACGTACTTCGAAAATATAGGATACAAATGCAGTTCGATTTAACTTGGGTATATTTAATTTGGATTAGATTATTAATTTTTTTTGATAAGTTTGTATCTATGAAATGGAACCTAGGTTTTTAATTTACATCAGACTATTGATTAGAATTTTTCTCCTCCTAAATTCTCCTCTATTTCTCTCTCATTCCCTCTTTCACTGTCAAGTTCTGCATCACCTTGGTATCAGCAAATTTCTCTTTAATTCTGCTTAAATAACTGTCAAATGCAATTTTCTCAGAAGAGAGGGCTTATATATTTTGTTTCAGAAACCGCTTTTGGCTCGTGACTGGGAAAATTCCAGCTTAAAATAGTTGAAGCTCACAAAATGATCTCATGCTTTCGAGTAGCTAATGTTTGTGCATTATCTCAAGGATTCTTCTGCATTGTTCAAGGGAATAGATTAGAGTTACTGAACTCAAATTTTTAGCTTCCATTACATGAATCCTGTTTATTCCAGAGCAGGTTACCGTTGCTGGTCGACACTCTTCCAGACGAGTTGGATTCTTGATCGAAGAAGCTTGTCGTGCTAATATAACTGTAACCATATGTTTTTGTAATGTAAATTCAAGTATTCTGTGGGCTTGAAGTTGAATACTAGGTCTTACAATTTGAATGTGAATACTTCTTGGTATTATTTTCTATCTTCTATAATATAATGTACATTATTTGTAACATAAATAACTTATTTATTTTTAATTTTAATTAGTAAACAATTTATATATTTCAAATTTTAATCATTTATAAAGTAGATTAGACAAACTTCTCCTTGAAGTTTATAGTAATTACATCTTTACAGCTTGTTGCATAGACATTGGCAAATTCCTGTCCAATGCTAATTCAAATATACACTCTCGTTCTCCTACCCACGGTGATGTGATCCAAGATGCCAATACAACAAGAGCAAGTCAGTGGAAGGATCTGTTGATTGTTGAAGATAGACCAATGACCCGATTGAGGACAAATCGAATAAAACAAGCTATGGAATTACTTGCACAAGCAACGGTGGACGACGTCATGAGCTACGCGCAAAAAGAGGTAAGTTTCATGTTGGGGTTGAAGTCCGAATCAACATGGATCAACGTGTTGAAAGCAGCCGAAGCTGAAGGTGGATTTCACTTCTATGCGGCCGCATGGTTGTTTTTTGGAACAATTTCGGGATTTTTCATATTTTGACTAGAATTTATTTTCTTTCCATATTTTGGCAAGGTTTTAAGGGTTTGCACGTTTTTTGGCTAGGTTTTTGGGATAAGTATAAATACTTATCATTATTGACATTATTATATTACACACTATTATTGAGAGAATTAATTGGTTTCAATTTCTTTGTTCTTAATTGGGCAAACTCTGAACTTATCAAGAATCGATCTTGTGGCGTTCAATCCATTGGGTGAAGTTCTTAATATTGGATTCAAAAGGGGTCAGCGTTTCTTTCGGATCGTTGGTTGTTTTCGATTCATATTTTGAATCAAATTTACAAATCAAGGTTTAATTGGATTTTCTTGCGTTCTTCAACAAACGACGTGAGTTTGGTAGTTCTAAGCTATCCGAATTCTCATCACACGGTAAGAAGTCTTATCTTGCCAACTTTGATGAGAACTTTACTTAAAGTGATAAGTGTGAAATTTACACTTATCTAAGTCACCAAAAGTGGCTTTTCTTAGTTTTATTGTGAATTTGATTCTTAATTATTTGTGTTTTTGTATTATTTTAGTAGAAAATCTGCGATATTGATAAGGGCGGAATAAAATAAAAGCTGCAATTTTTGGATAAAATTCTACACTTTGGAAATTGAAGGATTTGAATTTAATTAAAGAAGACATGGGTTGCACAAATAAGTCACAAAATTTTATAGTACAGAATTATTTAGTGGTAAGGATTTTGACCTAAGCATATTTTGATAATATTGAAATGTTGAGGGATTAAAGTGCAAAAAATATTAATTCTTTTTATTTGGGCCAAGTAATTAGATTTGGGAAGAACACATCAATCCTACAAATAAAAATCATATTTCAAAACTAACAAACTCCCTAAAATCTTTCAAAAATAAGGTGATAAATCAATTTATTAAATATTTAATTATTAGTTAATCAACTTACTCATCACATCAAATTTCAAATTTAAATCTTTCTCTCTTTCTCTTTACTTTATGTCCTCTCTCTACCCCTTTTCTCCATCGAAGATGGCATTTCTCCAACGAGTGTTCCGAGCGATTGTCCCCTGCAATTGTTCCGGCAATTGCTCCGATGACTATTTCGACGACCGTTCCACAGTACTTTTTTTTTAACGGGTGACATGAAATATGATTTTTGACCTGGATTGTTACCCGTGACTCGTAACATAAAATGTGACCTGTAAATTTGATTCGTGCTCTACACAACGTGACATGTGACCTGTTAATATTGATCTGTGACTCGTTTATATAGATTTGTGAGTTATACAAAATGACAATGACTTGTGAACTCAAACTTGTGACCAGTGAACTATGACTTTAATGATGAATCGTAATATGTAACGTATGAACTGTGACCTTATGTGTTCATGATTAAATTTGTCTTTAGTGTGATTGTGTGTGACTATTTCAGTTTAGTTTGTGAAAATATATAACCAAGTCACATATAGTCACAGTTAATACAATTCTGGTCATAAACAATCACAATAAAGATGGATTTGGTCACAGTCGATTGTCGTCGCCACCAGCACAACCACACGTACACCACCTCACCACAACCACATATACTACTAGCAATAAACCATTGATACCATACCATACCACCACCAACAAAATCACCAACACATCAAAAGACATTGGAATCCGGGTGCGCTATGGTACTATCCAAACCTAGATCTTGAACAAAAAAAATCAGATCTCCAACCACTACAGCAGATTTGCTTGAAAAAATAATAATAACCAACACACAGTAGCGTCGCCACAGTGAGCTTGCAACAGCACACACTCACATACAGAATAATCAAAACTCACTTTACAAAATAGAATGGAAGTGGAACAAAGTACATCGTCGCCGTTGCACATCGACGATCGTCATCACCTATGTGTAGCGACGACGACATGGCAGCTTCACGGGGCTTTGTGGGTAAGGCAATGCATAACGAGTATAGCGTTGTGCAGCAATGGTTGTAGCATTAACGCGCAAAGCGACATTGTTATCACCGGATGTATGCAATGCTGCTGTTGTGGCTTCCGGTAACGCTGCTATGATCTCTCGGCGATGGTCTCTCAACAGTGTTATGTGGAAAACGAGAAGAGATGGTGGGGAAATATCGTTGGCACCGCCTTTGCTACGAGAAGCATTACCGACACCGCTGTTGGTTCAAACGCTGCGAGTTGCAATCTTCCGATGACGATGGAGATAGCGAGTAAGGGGTGGATGAGTGAGTGGGTAAAGAAAGAGAAGATAGAGAGAATGAAAAGGGTGAGAGGTTTGAAAATGAAATTGATTTTAGGATGAATGAGATTGGAGTGGGCGGTATGTGTGATTATTATTTTATTAAATATAATTATTAAAAATTAATTATCACCTGATCTTTGAAATGAAATTAAACTCATTTTTTTTTTAAATAGTCTTTAAAAATATGGGTTTGTATGTAATTTTCTCATTAAATTTTGATAGAGCGAAGATAAGTATATTGATATTGGATTCTTTTTGTAACTCGTAATTAATTAGAAGTATTGACATAAGAAAAAGTTGTTTTGGATTAGATCACATCAAGTTAAATTCGATTAAAAGAATATAAGGTTAAATGTTCCTCCTTTTAGACCATGCCATATGAGTTGTTGATGTGAAAACATTATTTGAATACAATTCAAATTCTATTATTTGAAACCAATTCTTATTCAATTTTTTTGTATTACACAAATTTTTAATTCTAGTTGCATACAAACTCAATTGAGAATTTCAATTATACATACTGCAAAAAATTTACATTATTTCACCACAGAAAATAAAGAGGACCATGGGGGGGGGGGGGGGAGAGAGAGAGAGAGAGAGAGAGAAGAAGAAGAAAAAATATATATAGAAAATTAATAGGAAAATTTTTACTTGCAAGATTTTATTCTTTTTAATCTTTCAAAATCAAAGTAAAATATTTATGTTCAAGTAGTCTATTTTCGCATATCTTTATGTATTTAGTCATTTATCTATAAATTACTAGTGGACTTTCGGGTTCTTTAGAAAAATATATGAAATCCTTCGAGAATTGAAGATGACCTAAGATGAGTTGTCGCCGATATCTTTCGGGATCTTAGTACACTTTTCATCATCATTTTTTTATAAAACTTGCATTTCATTATAATATTGCATTAATTTTAGTTAATTTTGGTAATGCATTCATAGAAATACTAGTTGATCACAATTTAGTTATAGGAAAATCACAAATTTCAATTTTTTCAGTTATTTATTCGAACTTTTAACTAGTACAATTTTTGTGTGTACAATATTTGGACTCAAAATTCATTTTACCACTTGTTAACGAATCGTACACTTACGATAATTAAAACAAAAGATAATTTCGCAACATATAGTTCTCATGTTTGGAAAGAACCGTAAGTAATGTTCTCTTGCCACATTAGGAATTTGACAGTCTTATCCTTCTCGATGTAGGTAGGAGATCAATTTCTTTCAAATATATCCTAAAATTACATATTTCTTATTTTGATAACAAGAAAAAAAAATGTATTAATCAATATTGCTTGATACAATACAAGCTATAAAGCGAGACAAACGATTCGTCCAAAATAAAGTGGTCAACACTCTACAACAAAAAAAGTCTTTTGCAACGTTTTTTCATATGTTGCAAATCTCAGTGTTGCTGTAGAATGAGTCAATTTTGGCAAATATTTTTAAGACGATGTGAAACAGGACTTTTGGCAACGTCAACGTTTTAAAAAACGTTGCCAGAAGTCTCATGTTGATAACATTTTAAAAACGTTGCCAAAAGTCACTTTTCGCAACTTTTTTTACTGTTGTCGTGGATTTTTTTTTTTAACAACAATTTATCTTAATTGATTGGCAAAATTGAAAATGACACTTTGTGAACAAATTTTGAAATTGCATAAAAATTGATAATTTCATTACTAATTTTTGAATCAATACACTTGAACATTAAAATGCAATACAACACCACCTAACCAAAAATGAGTAAAAGTATAACCAAGAATAGGAGACTTGGGACTATGCCAACTCGAGCCAAATAAGTTAGTAGTAGGATTGCTAGAGCTAACTAAGTTGGTAGCAGAAAAACTGAATATACCAGAAGTACCACTGCTGAAGGAGCTGGCAACATTGATTCCCGATGTTGAAGCTGTAGAACTACTACCAAAGCTGAATATACTAGGAGAGGCACCACTGGTAGAGCCAACTAAATTGGCGGAGAAGAGGAAGAACTGAGACCAAAACTAAATATTCCAAGAGTGGCACCGCTGCTGGAGCTAATGGCGCTAACATTTGAAGCAGCAGCAGAACCCACACCGAAATTGAATACTCTAGTTGTTGGCCCACTGCCAGGGCCAGCTGCATTGCTTTTAGATGAGGAAGCTACAGATCTGAAACCAAAAATTATCTGAAACCAAGAATTGGCCGATGAAGATGCAAATGATGTATTGTTAGTGATACTGGAAGATGGCAAAGATGATCCAAATGAAATAGGCATGCTTTGAGTGACATTGCCACACACCAGAGATCCATTGCCACTACCAAAAAGAGAACCCTGATAGAGGATATTTGCAGTTGAATTGACTGAAGATCCAAGTTGAAAACTGCTACTTCCGGAGCTTAATGCCATAATTAACGTCATGCTAGAATTTGAATGACTTGAGCTGCTTTTGTTTCCATATCTTTTGATTCCAAAATGGTAGGATCTGATGTTAGAGACACTGCAGTGGGTGATGGATCCACAGAGGAACCAAATTTGAAAGTAGGTACAGCTGAAAATGAAGGTGCGCCAGTTGACCCAAAAGTGCAGCTCGTGTAGGCAACAGAGGTACTGGTGGTGGAACCAATAGTTCGAAAGTTTGTAGTGCTAGTTGAAGAGGTAAAAAGGCAAGAACTCCCTACAGAGATCTGATTTGCATCACTTGTGGAAGTTGCAGTGGATAAGAAGGTGGGAGAACTTTTGAACTTGAAAAACGTGGCCCATTTAAATACAACCACTTAAAGGGAACATGCTCAGAAATCAACACTAATAGCACCGTCAAAAAATCGAAATGGACTGTCATAACCAAGATCAGTCCAATCAATCAGGGAGATGTAGCCAAGTACACATTGTTTAGATTGTAATATGTCCTTTAAGAAGTTAGAAAGCTAAGCAAATTAAGTGGAACAAGGTTTATTTGCACTTGAGGGTGAAAATAGGGGTTCACAGAGGGGTATAGAGGAGGAGGGTGTTGGACAAGCTTTCCTATAGGGGTTCCGACGAACTGTCACAATGAGGGGACACGTCGGAGGAGATTTCATCTCCATTTTCTGATCTCTTGTTCACTCACACAAACGTCGGGCTGTGAATATTCTGAAGTGACAAGGCACCGCGGTTAGGGTTGAAAAAAAGGCCGATTTGTGAAATAGTGAAGAGTGAGGGGAAGGGAAGAAGAAGAAGAAGAAGAGGAGAAGCAGCATTGTTTAAAAAAAATCAAAAAAAAAAAAATTTGGGCCTTTCGCAACATTTAAAAACGTTGCAATAAGGTTTACCTTTTGCAACGTTTATCAAACATTGCAAAAAGTTTAAATTTTTTTGCAACACACGTTGCAAAAATGCTACATTAACAACACTCACTTATTAAAATGTTGCAATAGATCTTTTTAACAACATTTAATTAATGAATGTTGCCTTTTATTTGTTGCAAAAGTCATTTTTTTGGTGTAGTGACATCTACGATCACACCTAATACCGAATAACTGATATGATCCGGGAAGCGCTACAAATTATCAAGAATTTGACGAATGTTGGAGAAAGTCTAAAGCTGGATTCGGATCTTCAAGGAATCAATACAAGTCGTACAATTACTTGTTTGAGTAGTGGAGTCCTAATGTTGAAGATAACATGTCAAAGAACAAGTTTGATGTTGGGGTCGAAGGACGAATGAAGTTAAATCAACATGATACAAGCGACCGAAGGCGGAGCAGAGATTTAACACTATGAGACCGCATAGTGTTAAACATCATGCAGTCGCATGGTGTTATACCGAGATCAAAGAGGTGGCAGTGACTTTGTTCCATGCGATCACATGGAACATAACCATGCGGTCACATGGTTATAACCAGCAGAGAATATTTTCCTTTTCTGTGCGAGATTGTTTAGTTTGGCTAAAACACTTAGGGGGCGTTCTTTCGTGTTTTAGTTTTATGTTTTAAGTTTTGAATTCGTTTTGTATTTTGTGTTTAGGGTGTCCATTTAGAGATTGTTGAAAACTCGTTCTTTTTTTCGTTTTGAAAAAATATTTCTCAACCCGTGTTTTTTGAGTTTTGACAGATTTGTGAAGAAAACAGTCAAAACGTAAAAAAAAAAAAAATTTATTTTTTTTCACAAAATTTTCAGTCGTTTTCAAAAACTCGTTTTCGAAAATGGGAAAGAGAACACGTTTTCAATGTTTTGAAAAATCAAAAACAGAAAACGGCCCGAAAACAGCAAAGAGAATGCACCCTTATTTCTTATAGTTTATATTTTAGGACTCTTAATTTTCGTTTTTACCATATTTTTATGATTTAGTGTAAATAGGGATTTTCATTCATTGTAACAGGAAGTTTTGAATAATATGAAATTGAGATTTTCTTTCCATTATTTTTGAATGAACACCTTATTAAACTTATCAAATATTGTTATATTTGTGACGTTCAACCATTAGAATTTATCAAAAGATTAGACACCCTTTGTAGCATTCGCAAATCGAGGTTCATGTTTCCACAAATCAATGATTTAAGGTTTAATTTACCTTGGGTTCTTGGTTCGTAAGACTTTAGTCGAGATTCTATCGTCTACAACCTGAATTTGGGCGTTTTCGACGTTTTCAAACTAATTCCACGAGTTCCATGAGATTCCCTACCCGGGATCTTGTTATTACTCATCAATAACATTATGAGTTAATTTCAGAAATTGTCACTGAAGTTATATGAAAAATTACAAAATGGTCACTGAATTTCAAAACTTTCATGAACGTTCACTCAAGTTTCAGGCGCTTTAAAAAATGGTCATTGAAGTTTAAGACTTTCACCAACGGTCACTGAAGTTTAGGGGATGTTTCACTAACGATCACTGAAATTACAAAAAGTTTCAGGAACAGTCATTAAAGGTCATGCATTTTTAAAGTTTTTTGGGCGACTTTTTCTGCCACTTCCGACCACCAAAATTGTCGAATTTTGATACCGTAGAAAAGCCCACAATCTCCTCTTCAATTACCACCAAAAATCTCCCACAAACTCCAAACAATTCGACGGGAAAATCGCCGCAAAAGTCGCCCAAAAATTGGAAAAATCTGCCCAGATTTTTCAAATTTTTTGGGCGACTTTGCCGCAACTTTTCGGCAACTTCCGACCACCAAAATTGCAAGATTTTGATACCGTTGGAAAGCCCACAATGTCCTCTTAAATTATCAACCAAAATCTCCCCCAAACTCCAAAAGATTCGACCAAAAAATCACCGCATAATCAACATGAAAAATATGGGCAGATTTTTCGGTCTTTTTGGGTAGCTGACTTTGCGGCGATTTTCTGGTTGAATCTTTTGGAGTTTGGGGGATATTTTGGGTGGTAATTGAAGAGAACATTGTGGACTTTCCAACGGTATCAAAATCCAGCGATTTTGGTGGTCGGAAGTTTCCGGAAAGTCACCGCAAAGTCGCCCAAAAAATTTGAAAAATCTGGGCATATTTTTCTAATTTTTTCGGCGACTTTTGCGGCAATTTTTCTGTCGAATCGTTTGGAGTTTAGGGGAGATTTTGGGTGGTAATTGAAGAGAAGATCGTGGACTTTTCTACGGTATCAAAATTCGACGATTTTGATGGTCAGAAGTGGCAGAAAAAGTCGCCCAAAAAACTTAAAAAATGCATGACCTTCAGTGACCGTTCCTGAAACTTTTTGTAATTTCAGTAACCGTTAGTGAAACATCCCCTAAACTTCAATGACCGTTGGTGAAAGTCTTAAACTTCAGTGACCATTTCTGAAAGCGCTTGAAACTTGAGTGACCGTTCATGAAAGTTTTGAATTTCAGTAACCATTTTGTAATTTTCATATAATTTCAGTGATCATTTTTGAAATTAACCCATAACATTATCTTTAAATGATAATTCCAATTAAATGTAAGAATATGTTACTTATTTAAGTGGACACATCACATATTGACACTAAATTCTACATAATATTATTATTTGACCATGAGAACGAAGGAAAATTGATGATTCTAAAAAATGTTGCAACCCGTCGTTTATTGAGTTAGTATTCATGCTACGTTAAGTTTTCTTTTTATCTAAGTAGTAAAAAAATTATGATCTGTTCGATGTAGATTTTGTGAAAAAAGATTTTTGTAAAAAAAAAAATCTATAGTTAAAAAGTAAAGAAAAATTATATATTTATGTGCAAAATTATTTTATTAAGATAATAAAAAAATGAAAAAAGTAACTTCTAAAAAATCTGTACCAAATGAATCTTATTAAGCCATCTCTTTGACATCCATTTTAATTAGTGTTTTTGGAGAATAATAATTTTAAGAGAATATGTGATTAAAAAATATGAATATATTTTGGGTTTATATGTAAAATATTTTAGAGTAATGATATTCATCACTATTGATGTTATGCACCAGCTATATTACTTATTTAATTGAACTTATAAAATATAGTCACTTAAATCGATGTTCTAATCCTATTAATATTAGATATCATTATTCAAGGAATAAAAATTTCTCGTAATTAATGGATGGCTACAGTTAGGCCTGGACAAAAAAAAAATCGAAAAATCAATCAAAAACCAATCAAATCGAACCAATTCGGGTCGGTTTGGGTTGGTTTGACATAAGTAATTGGTTTGGTTTTCTTTTAAACAAAATTATGGTGGGTTGTTCAGTTATGGTTTGAAGTCTCAAACCGTTGGTTAATCGAACCAACCTAACCCATGTACATGTTTACCTTTTTTTTTTTAAAAAAAATAAAAATTAAAAGATAAGTCATAATCTCATAAATATATTTCGATGCCCTCCAATCTATAATGTTGTTGGTAAGCAATTGCACTAAAAATTTCATTTCACAAGCTCATTATATTTTACTTAGCATTTTTTCTTCCTCACACAAATATGCTACATAATGCATAAACAAAAACAAAATTCCTAAGATTTTCATTAATCGGTCTCTATTAACTTAATTTTATTTGTTAGTCGATAATTCTTGTAATATAAAGTTATTTTAGTTTTTATAATTTAAGTGAGCCCAAAATTTGAAAAAAAATTTAATTTGGACTAAAAGTTCAAACCGATTATTAGTTTGATTTAAGAGTTAGAGTGAGTTAGTTTGAATTGAAATTTATCAAAATTAACTAATTTAATTTTAGTTTCGAGTTGAAATCGAAACCAATCCAGATCAAATCACGTGCACGCGCACACCTACTCACAGTTCAAACTTCAAACCAAAATTCCAAAACGAACCGCTTCACCAAAATAAGATATTTTTTTAAAATCACAGAACAAATCCCACTCCACAAAACTGGACTACCGCCCATAAGAAAACCACAATCCGCACCATCGAACCGGAATCCCACTATCTACCCTTGATTCACACCATATCAACTGATCACAACCAAACTAGTTATATGTCGCGGATCGCAATTCTTGTCCGTCGATTAACTCTCAAAATCCAACGGATGCCAGTGTTCCCATCCCCTCACGCTCCCTATATAAAACACTCCAAATCAACTCACACATCATCACTCAACCTTTACGGATAATTCTCAGATTCGAATTTCCTTCATTCTTCGAATACCAGCAAAATGTCGGGTCGGGGCAAGGGCGGCAAGGGTTTGGGAAAGGGTGGCGCAAAACGGCACCGTAAGGTACTGAGGGATAATATCCAGGGCATAACTAAGCCGGCCATCCGCCGTTTGGCCCGCAGGGGTGGCGTCAAGCGTATAAGTGGTCTAATCTATGAGGAGACTCGAGGCGTTCTCAAGATCTTCCTTGAAAACGTCATTAGGGATGCTGTTACCTACACAGAGCATGCCCGTCGCAAGACTGTTACTGCTATGGATGTTGTGTATGCATTAAAGAGGCAGGGCCGTACCTTGTATGGATTTGGCGGTTAATAGCTCCTTTTGGGTTCTAGGGTTAGGGTTTGGCGATTGTAAATGGGGGTTTTCATTGAAATCTCTGGGATTTCAGTTAGTGTTGTTTTTCATCAGATCTTAAATTAATGAAAAATCTATTTTGATTTACGCCACATTGATCTTTTCTAATGATTTGTCTTTAAAATAGAATGGAGAAATGAATTTTATGCATAATTTTCCTTAGTTAACAAACCGAGACTGGACTGGTCGGGCGATTAAAAAACTGCTTCCAGTTGCACTAAAGGACTGGTATGCATTACTGATTGAATGTTCCCAACTTTTCATGAAATTGTGATTTGCTTTTGCCTTAGAATTTAAAATTCAATAGAAATGGTATATCATTCTTTTGATTCACCGATTTGAATTGCGAGTTCTTGTATTAGAATTCACAGTTTTGAATTGCGATCTTTCTATATTTACTTATTTTTATGCAAAATTTTGATCTTTTTGCATCAGTTCTCTTTAATTTGAGGATATCTCCTGCAAAAATCAATTATTATGCGAAGTGAATAGAAGTTCGATTAATCTCAATTAAACATATTTTTAGGTTGTAAATAACTTATCAGAAGACAAATGAAGTTGGGAAATTCAAAGAAAACTATAATTTGGATGTTTTTATGTGCTCAAATGAAAAACTAGAATAGAACAATACAATGGCAATCTTCGATAGCATAACTATTATTTTAATTGTTATAGCAGTTCAAAAAACAACGTAAATAAACATGTAATACTTGTAAAAGGATTTGAAACAAATTGAACTGACAAATTGGGCCTTAAAGCTTGCGGGCTCGGGCAGTCGGGCTCGACCCACAAAAAGGCAGCAGATCGAGCTCGAGCCTCAAATTTCGGCCTATGAATAGGTTCGACTCGGCTCATTGACACCCCTAGTCTGGATCTGATGCAAGTCCAAGAAGGAATAGATTGAAAGACAAGTTTTTTCTTAGGAGACCGTTTCTCTCTAAAAAAATTTCAACACATGAAGGTCTCTTGTGATTCATTGTTGTAAAATGTTTTTATGCTTGTTAGAATTGGATTTCAATCATTTCATTGAATCGATTATCGTTCAATGAAAGACATTAATCTTTTTATCACGTTCGATCATTATCATTTGAAAAAATAGTTGACAATTAAAACTCGTGCATCGCACAAAATAAGGATTAGTGCGTTTAATCTTTTTTCATAATTGTGTTGATAAGTTTTTGATAAATGTCATACCCTCTGGAGTCATTTGGTGTCCCATTTAATCTACCATTTCTTACTAGGGAGATTTTGTTGGACCTAATCCATAAGATTTGACAAGTAATATTCAACAACGTTACGTTTTATTGGATTTTATGGAGGTCTAACATGGCCTCAGACCCACATCTGCTAGGCACTGGTCCATCTAGAAAAATACGAGACGAGCGTAAACTTAAAACTATATGCATATGTTATGGACTGTGTTAGCCTAGGTTGCCAAAGAAGAAATTGGGCTCCCGAACCTTTTCGACCGCTCTAGTTTTTGATGATAAGAATCCATTTGGCAGGCTTCTACTTTTTAAAAAAAAAAAGTTACCTTAAGTTAATTCCTAAAAACTCTTAGGGTCCGTTTAATTGCAAAGGTGAAATTTGATTGGAAAGAAAACGAATGACAGGGAATTGAATTGCTTATAATTTATTTTACTGGGAATTGTAATTAATTGTGTTTGATTGATATAATTTTTTACCTAATCCATTTGGCTTTGTTTTTCATGCAAATTGTTAATTTTTGGAATAATTTTTTTTACAATTGGGGACAAAATTTGTTTAGATTGCCAAAAAGTAAAAATAAATAAATAAAAAAAATTGTGTTCGTTTGACTTTGTTTTCCATGCAAATTGTCAATTAAATGGATAATTTTTTTTTTACCATTAAGTCTTAAAAGTGTTCCAATTGCCAAAAAATAAGAAGAAGAAGAAGAAGAAGACGAGCAGCACCTGGATGGTGGGAAAGGCAATTCCCTCAAAATAAGGAATTGGGCGCGCGTGGAGTGGCAGCCCAAAATTCATTATGCCTAGAAAATTTGGCTGTCAAACACTACAACTTTTGTGGAATTGGAAAAGCTTTTTCCTTTTCTAGGGAAAATGGGTTGTATTTAAGTGAAAAAGAAATAAATTATTTGCATGAAAATTGTCAATTAAATGTGTTTGATTGATTTTATTTTCAATCTAGAAAACGTTATACTTCTCCATTTTTATTGGTAAGTGGATGGGAAAGCGAGAGTCGACAAGAGAGAGAGGGTGAGTGAATTGACTGGAAAATAAAAATCTACTCCTCCTCAATAAAATCTTTTTCATGAAAAAAAAAATCTGTCAAATAGTACAAAAATAGAAAATGACATTTTTCATGAAAAAATATTAACAATCAAACGCACTCTTATAGCCAAATAAAGTAATCCATAAAATTATTCAAACATATTCAAAAGTAGATTTTAACTTTTAAAAAAGTTTTGACAAACGAGTCCTAAAAATAAGGATGTGAGTTAGGCTCAACTTTTGTGGTGGTATACATATAGAAAGCAAAACATGTATATGAGAGTAGTGGATAGGGTATTGTTTAAGTAACTTTAAAAGCGTGGGATAGTTTTGTTGGAGAATCAACAAACCAAATGGCTCCATCCTCTTTATGTCCCACTCTCCCCACCAAACCAATACTTGGAATTTTTATGCTTATTTGCTCATTTTTGCTGTTCAAGTTCCCCACTTCCTCGCGTGCACATTATTTTATGCATATTGATTTGAGAGAAAAATTGTTTTTTTCATTAAAGTTGATAAGTAAAGCAATCATGGAAATTGTAATCATGTTATCTTGTTATGTTTAAAATGCCAACCTAAGAATAATGGAAACATTACACTCTCGCATATAATTGTTATTTCTTCATAATATGCTTGAAATTATGTGTTATACAAAAAAAATCTGGTTCGATATTTTTCGATAAATACTTTTATATTGCAAAAGTAACAATTCCTATAACAATTTTCGAACAATATTACATTATTTTGTGATTTTTTACTCAGTAAAACAGCTTAAGAATACAATTTCATATTTATCAAACTTATATAAAAAAAAAATCAAATGGACGTAAGAGTTACCTATTCTGATAAATTATTGTAACATATAAATTGTGTGACCGTGACTTAGTATGATATCTGAATGTAACCTAATAGTTTGTTTTAATGTGAATTGTGATTTAGTTTGTTTTATTTTGATCTTTATAATTATGTGAGCTATGAGTTTGTGGCCATGACAAATTATGTTATATTATCGTGATCTAAGAATATACATTCATGTGAACATTTGATTTTTGAAAAAGTTATTAATAAAATTAACACGTTTAGATCATTTTTTCGAGTTAATTGTCCCAATAATCATCGAACTTATGTCTATATCTTTGACTGCTCACTAAAGTTTAAAATGTCGAGATTCGCTCTCTATATTTATACAAATGTTTGACGTTACTAATTGGCTTAACTTTCATTTATAACCTCTAACAGAAGTGGTGACTTTATTGACGGAATGAAAATTGACTACATAACGGAAGTGGTGACGTTCATTTAAAATTGACTACATAAATTTTGGCCACTAAGTATAGTGAGTAGTCGAAGACATTTTTTTAAGTATAGTGGGCAATGAAATACTTTTTTTTACGTGGTAACGGTGACGTGGAGCTACCTAGACATTTTGTCAGCTACGCCGATACTTTCGTTAAAGGTTATAAATGGAAGTTAAGCTAGTAAGTAATGTCCAACGTTTGAATAAGTTCAGTAACCAAATATCGACATTTTAACATTCAGTAAGCAATCGAAAATATGAACATAAATTCAATAATTATTGGGACCATTAACACAATTTTATCGTAACACTGAAAAAAAGTAGGAAAAGTAGCACAAAATCATGTGATTAGAAAAAAAGCCGAAGACATGCCTGCAGGAATCCTTTTACTTTTCACTTCTCGTATATATATGTATTGTGGGTTGAACTAATTGTGTTTGTTCCCTCTAATCCAGGCGATTGGGCATGAAAATATTCATATTATATTTTTATTAGATTAAACTATTAAATATTTAATTAATAAATAAATAAAATTTGGTACCTGGGATCTTCTTCTCTGTACAGAAGATTTCTTTGAAGTAATAAATCATGATCAATCTAATTATTTTATTTGTGGAAGCATGCTCTCATTGGACAATGCTAATCATATTTCAAACTTTAATTAATTGTATGGCCCATTTGGTTTACTTACTCAATTAATTTACAATTATTTGTTACAGTTAGAACCATTCAAACCAAACTTATTAGGTTAGGGTTTTGTTTACATGTCACGTAATAGTATTTGGTAAGAATAAATGGGTATATAGTCAAAGCTAAAGATTTGACTGTCATTATCGAATTCGAATAAATACCTGCTACATTGATATGATTTTATGAAGAAAAAATTGACAAAAAATCATTAGTTTTTTTTTTTTTTTTTTTTTTTTATCCCTTTATAATAATATTATTGCATATTTCATTACATAAATATTATGCAAACTTTGTTCGGAAAATAGATGTAAGAGATATACCCAAAACCATCCATTACATAGGGATTATACGTTGGCATAGGCTTGGGCCTCATATGAATTGATCAGAATATTTCAATATTCGGAACTATTCATTACAGTTCGAATATTTTGTAAATGGAATCATTCAGATTCAAATAATTATGGAACCGAACATGAACATGAACTTTTGAATCCTTCTACCCATAACGTTTTTTATACCCAAAAAAAAAAAAAAAAAAAAAAAAAAAAAAAAAAAACCGTGAGCTAACAATGTAAAAAAAAATATTAAAAAAAATCTACCAAATAATATTCAATATCTAACATAATAACATCTAATATCTAGTAAATTATGCCATCAAATATCTAACATGGCATAAATACCAATTTACATACCCAAAGAATAAACCAAAAACTAGAAATCAACAATAAGGAAGTACTAAATATTGCGAACGATAAAAACAATGTAAATTCAATCATTCAAAAATGCATAACAATTAACATTGTCGACTTTTCTTTACATCTCATTGAGCAAGGGTGAAAAATTTGTAAAAAAAATAAAATTTAAAACTTATAAAAAATGACAAATTTGTTGTCGAATCGAGTACCCATTGTTCCGATTCTAGAACCAAATATCGTTCAGTACTCTCTCGATTCTCGATTCCAACTCCTAATTTTTTTTCCCTGAATCGGAACCTTAGGTTCTTCCATTTGAAATGCCACCTCTATGTTTGCATGGAAAAGGATAAAGTAGTCTTGTATCCCTGCCCAATTGATGGTTCAAAGAATGACCATAAATCACATCAATAAAAAGTGGCAATGCACTTTTAAAAGAAACTCTAGTCTAGTCTTAAAAGTAAAGCTTTGATGGATTTAATGAAGATACCATTTCAGAAATTTACGTAGTATCGAGTAGCATTAGCTGGTAATCTGGACCACATTTTGATTCATAGCTTGAATGGTCAAGATTTAATCATTTGGTCTTCGTTTTAAGCCTTGGATGCCAATCCCTTAGTAGCAATCTTGTATTTTTGGTTCTTTATTGTCTACCTTTAGAAAAGGAGAAATGTTAATAAATTTTCTTTTATTTTGTCCGAACGAGGTGCTATACATTAAAAAAATTACGTGAAAAATTTAGATTTATGATGCATTTTTACTTCTTAATTCGTTTTGTAACTTGTATGAGTATAAAATTTTAAAAATATTAGAATATTCACCTACATATCAATTTGCGAAAAGAAATTGTGCATTAAAAGATACAATGTGCAACCAAAGTAAAAAGTATCCAAAAAGAAGGGGAAAAAAGTAAGCATGAAATTAATCCAAACGAGTAAAATGCATCAAATCAGTTTCGCTTTTTATTTTGAAAATTTTAGAGTGAAATAAAAATTTCAATAATTTGCAAGTGCTAAGATACTTTATCGGTAAGTGTTGAATCATTATGAGATCGATGGACTAAGTTAAGGACGACAACGATGAATATGTCGTAAATTAACGTAACCACAAAATAAAACCAACAAATGTGGGACTTTTTATTTTGCAACTTTATTAATTTCAACTAAAATTGTAAATCTATAATCATTAAAATTAAACTTTAATTATGAAATGATAAGTTGAGACTCCTTTACCTTATATATAATTGCATTAGTAATCAAACTCTAAAACTATTTCAAATTCAATAATGAAGAATTGACTAATTGACTAATCATGTAATTATTATTTATAATTAGCTCAAATAATTTGTGCAAAAATAATCAATTTTGGTAATCACAGTATAACCACTCTTGGGTCCACACCACCCCGCACGCACACCTTGTGGGTTATGATTGTTCACACGTTTGAAACACTAACACCGGACCGGACCGGACCGGACCAAAAGGATATCCATATATCAAGTGTTTATATAGAAGAGGAGTGAACTAGTTTCTCACTCACCGTGCAATCCTCATCCTTCCCTCTCTAAAATTCTTCTCTGCTGTGCGTTTTGGGTTCTGATTCTAGCTGGTGATAACCTATTTTTGGAGCTGATTTTTGCGTATTTGTTGTAAGTTATTATTCTTTTTTTTGTCGTTATTTCAATTGGTTTAGTGTTTTCCTAAATTGCTTCTGCTTTTGGGCTTCGTGTTTTATGGTTTTAAACTGATGCTGTTTTCCATCAGATCTGGTTCAATTGGTTCATTATTTGTTATATTCTCAGAAAATACAATTTAATAATAATAATTATTATTATTTTTTTTTTCAAGGAGAGTGTTGTTTTAGTAGAATACATGGAGCGCCTTCACATTTGTGTTGCCGCCATCGATTATTCGCTGCGTTCTAATTTAGGAGTTTTACAAATGTGCTATAACACCAAGATGGAAAAAGTTCCACACATTTGAAGTGTTTTTCCGGTTTTATTATGTCGATATGAGAATTATAATGGCGTTGATATTTATGTTATTCAGTGTCAATTATGATGGTAATCGACAACACAGTATTTTCTGGTGATCCTACAAATATTGATTTTATGGCATAAAGGCCAAAATGAAATAACACATTAGATGTGTTGAATGTGCTACATTTTAATGATGGATAGATGTGATCAGGATGATAACTTATAGTTTTCATATGTACGACTTACACGAGTTTTATACATACTGGCAATTAACGATTATGTAGATCTGTCAACTTGAAGGGACAATATCTTTATGTAATGTGATATGGAGATCAAACACAATTTGATAGGGAATTATTACGTGGAACTTTATTTTGCTTGGCTGATATGGAATTTTTGTTTTTTGCTCGGCTGATATGAATTGATGGTAAACAATTATATACACGAAGAAAATGTGTATTAACTTGATTTGAAGGTTGGAATTGGGATTTGATGGTGAAATAATGGAAAAGCTTTTAGCATTTTTGCCCCATTTCTACAAGGGACACTGACTCTGCTAATTTTGCTAATTCTGACACCACTGTGCTGATTTTTTAAGTTTTGACCTTCAGAACAAAGTGAAATGAACATATTGGTTCACTGAGGACATTTAAGGTCCCCAATGATGTTTAAGAATTGAATTAAGAAATTAGACTACTTAATGATTTTAAATATAATTGAGGTTTATGAAGAAATGAAGATTTGAAATATTGTGGATTTAATTTAATCCCTATCATAGGAATGAAACTTAAGATATCTAATGTTAAGGGATAGGACCTCTTGGGCATGCATGTGAGCCGTGAGGTGACTAGGTATATAAAGATCCATGGACAACTGCAATTAAATTTGCAAAAACTGATAAAATAGCACAATGGTGTCAGAATTTGGAAACAGCACTCTACAAGTCCCTTGCAGAAAATGGACAAAAATGCTGTAAGAATTCTGTTGTTGTGCCATCAAGTAACAAAGCTATGTACAACACCTAACCATAAATTATAAACATTTAGTCAAGTGATTAGGGTCATATGAAATCATTGATAGAAATATGCTCTAAATCATGCACTGAGGTTCTCAAATTCAACCCCATTTCACAACTTTCCCTTTTGACATATTTCATCAACAATCTTTTCTTCTGTTGAAATACATTTGAGCTAGGATTTAATGGGAATGTAGAAGGCTGAATTGGTGAAATTGATTTTCTTACCTTTTATTTTTTACAAAATACACGTCAATTTAATAACTTATGATATAGTTAGAGCATCATGACAGAAAAATAAATGTATAAATTGGTGAGTGCCTCTCATAATTATTTTTTGTATTGTAACTATTGTTTTTCTTTAGTGTCAAACAGGGCAAAGGGTTTTACATAGCATTTCTTTCGTTGATTATGAATGTTTCTTTACATTTTCTGGCTTCTAACTTTGAAGATCACATTTCAAAATAAATAAATGGAGATACATTTTCTTCTCTAGTCCTTGAGGAACAATGTCTTCTACTTTATATAGGAAGAACAATGAAATAGTCCTGGCTCCTTTTGTGTTCTCTTGATGATCTTATTCACTTTATCTAATTTGGGCAAGAGTTGATAAAGACGTGCCATTAGTCAGTACTTCAATATTTCTTCTCTGATTTCCTTTAACTTTTCACCATGGTTCTGCATCTAATGTGCTACAAAACTTCAGCAGGGTCTCTCAATAGGTAAAAGGAGAAGTCAGTAGCTGTGGCAAATCATTGGAGTGAAGAACAGCATGCGGTGGTATAGTCTGTCTATTGACGCGTTCCGGAAAGTTATCTCTTTGAACTTGTACTGCCACGTGATTCTGTAAAATCAATTCAGAGAACAGAAACCTTAAAACTCTCAGTCATAAACTCTCTTATGATACCTAGAATACATGCTTTAATTTCCATGGGGTCTATACACTATGTTCGCAGGATTAGTTGGGTTAATTCTTCTCTTCCTGAAGTTCTTGCCAAGTTTTCATTATCATTCCTACGAAACCGTTGATTGATTTGGTCCTTTGATTTCCTTTTTTTAATTAAGTGTAGTGGTTTATTTATCATCTTTGGGTGGAAGGTCGCAGAAGGAAAATAATTGTCAATTTTTGTGATATTGTGTTCTTGGGATAACGTGGTCTACTTTTGAGCAAAGAATTTGCAAATTGTTGAATAATTTGATCACAGACTTTCCGAACAGAGTAGTGTTCTTTTGAGTAGATTGGGGGAATAGTAGTTATGGTGTGTCAAGCAGCTAGTCAGACAAGATTTCGGGCATTGAAGCATGAGAGTGGAATTGCTGGGTGTGCCACTATAATAGTTAGAATAATAGCGTGTTTTCAACCTCTCCAAGATTGTCAGGTTAGCATACGACCTTTGATTTTTTTGGAATGAGATTCCCATAATTTTGATATTTACTTGCTATGTCAGTTTATCCATACTTAACTTCGTAAGAAGTCTTATCATTTTGTGTACGGTTGAAAAGATTCTAATTATTTTATGTTGGGTATATTTCAGGCCGAGTATTTCCGCCAATTGCTTAAACCTGTTACGTAGATTGATATCTTTTCTCTGCATTCAAGTTAAGCTGGGTTTTTTTAGTTTACATTTCCCTCAAAGATACAAGTAGTAGTCAGTGATTTTTAGTTCTACAGTTATACTGGTACGTTTGCAATGTCTGAGTTTTCCAATTTTGCTGATAGTGGTGTTCTACATTTGATTCGTCTGACTGTTAGTCTTACTTTTTTTAATAGGTGATTGCTGTACTGGATGGAAAAAGATTCTGGATCCTGGTTCCATCACCAGCATCAAAATCAGCAGTCTTCCACTAGGAATTTCTGGGGTTCTCCGATTAACATGGGGTCTCTGAACACTGTGCCTGCTTATATGAATCCTTACTGTATTGAGAATTCTGCTACTGGAACTTTTCCCTTGTTTCCGCAGCAACAATTGAAGCCAAGCGGATTGAACGACTATCCTAGGTTTTACAGTCTGTCTCGTTTCTGTCAGGCCTATGCTCCTGTACCAAACTCTCTGTCCAGAAAGGAACTCCCAGCGGGCTCACTTGAAAACTTGGGACAAAAAGGACATCCTGACATGGGTACAGGGTGTATCCAGAAGAAATTTCTCGTTTTTGATCAATCTGGTGATAAAACTACCATGCTTTATAGTCCTGGAGCCAAGACTCCAGTTCAGTGTGCGACTTCTTGGAGGCCAAAGCCTCCCTCCACTCTTAATTTGGTTAAGGAAGAGCCAAGGAATATCACATCTCCTCTGGGGCCAATATTCAAGGATAAATGCATTGAATACAAATATGGAGATGATTTGGAAAGTGAGATGCATGAAGACACCGAAGAACTGAATGCTCTTCTCTCCTCTGATAGTGACAGTGATTGTTCCGAGGATGATGAAGTGACAAGCACAGGTCATTCACCTAGCACTATGACTGATAATAATATTCGGGAGATGGTCCAGGAAAAGCATGACAGAGGTTCTAATTCTGTCGTGCCAACGAAAAGGCAGAAATTGCTAGGTTTAGGTTATGTTGTACCGTCTCTTGTGCATTCTTCGAGGTCTTTAAAAACTCATACATGCTTCGAGTTGGAGGATGATGCAGAATCCAGTTGTGGCAACGGCAATAACCAAGAATTGAAAACACTATGTTCCTTATCTGGTAGAAAAAGGTCAAGGATAGAGATAATACACGAAACTGTGAACATTCTGCAGGGTATAATTCCCAGTGGCAAGGAAAAGAATGCAATTGGTGTTATTGATGAAGCAATCGATTACTTGAGATCCTTGAAGGTCAAAGCCAGAGATTTAGGTCTTGACACACTATAAAGTTCTATATTCCTTACGTCACTGGCGATATTCGTGTTTATAATTATCACCCATTGTTTTAGGAACTAGTTATTATAGTTACTGGAGATTGTCTGTGGAGCATACAGCACAAGTACAGAGCCTTTAAGCTGTGGCACTATACTATTCCATAGTTAAGCTCTCTTTTAAGTCTCTATACTGTGATTGGGTGTATCATAAGATTCTCTCACCCCATTCCGCATAAAGGGATGCCTGTTTTGATTGATTTGAGTGGGCTGGCTCTATCGGCTCCGTCGGAAATGGTAACTTTGGCTTTCGGTTCTTCAATAGGTCTCTCTTATGGAGGAAATTGCCAAGATGATGATGTGCTCAAGTGTTTGCTGTTGAACATCAATGGACCACCCTTGATCAATCAATTGAAGCTTTGGAATTCACACTTGAATGAAAAAGCTCTATATCAATCAGGTGATAGATGAACTGGGGAGCTTCTTTAGTTTTTGTAATTTGAGTGTGATTTTGTCAGATTATTTGTATTTTATTTGTGAGTGAGTTGTTTGGGTGTGATTTTAACTTTTGTTTGCTGTTAATGCTGTTTTAACCTCGTATTATCCGCTATTTATAGTGCAAGTGGACAGTGAGATCTTGTTTTCTGTAATCGTTTACATATATCTTTAACCGCGAGTTAGTTTTTTATTTTTGGTATTGAATTCGGGTATATAATTGGGACGAGTGTAAACCAATTTCATCACGCTCAGAATTCTCTGTAAATTTGTTAATATACCAATCATATCTTGGGCGGTATAACTTTTCAATTATTATATAGTAATTCCTTTGTTGTCAATAATTTATTTAATTCTAACTCTTTGTACCAATTATTTCTATTAGTTGTGTAGTTTTTGTTTTTATATAAAATTCATTCATTAATGTTGATGAGATGTGAGTCAATTCTTCGGTAGTTTCAATACTCCTACCCTTGATTTTTCTCAAGGCTCGTGTTGAAAATTCAAGAAAAGTTTAGTAAGTCAAATTGATAATCATAGAGTTAGATGACAATTTGGAAGTGGGGTCGGAGAAGGGATATCACTCATTCTTAGGCCAAAGAGTTGGATGGACAGGGGGAAAAATATTTGTTCCCAGTTCTCGATAGACGAAAAAAGGCAAAAATTTCGTAACACTACTTTTGAAAATTGGAAATACTTAACATAATCCTACAAAGATCATTTTGCCGTATAACACGCAATGGAGGAGGATCAACGATCAAGAAAAAGTGGAGAATGTGGGCCACGAATGGAAAGGGGTTAATCAAAGAGTTTTGAAGGAGGGACCGTGTTCAGTGGCAGTGATCGTGGACCGTGGATACAGCAGAGGAGATCAAATGACACCGATGACAAGTTGTAGCGAGAAGATTCTAGAATTGAAGAGGAAAAGAATAATGGCGAGAACTTCTGTTATTCAGTACAATTCGAATTGAAGTGTACCACCACGCAGATATATACATTAATGCAGCTACCTAACTATTGCAACATAATGGAAATGTGGCAAATGACTTCAATATTCCTATGCTGATATGACTGAATACTCCCCCTCAAGATGGAGAATGTATGTTTAATATTCCTATCTTGTTTAACAATGATTTGAATTTGGCTCCCCTTAAAGGCTTTGTTAGCAAATCTGCTACTAGCACTTGTGAAACTACATGCAACATCTTCACTTTTCCTGCTTGCACCTTTTCCCTTACAAGACGACATGCAATTTCTCTGTGTTCCGTTCTTTCATGAAACACAAGATTGTTGGCTATATGTATGACATATTGATTGTCACAAAATAGTAGTGTTGCTCTGGTGTGTGTAACACTTAAATTCCCTAGAAATATGTAATAACCAATAATAGATCTTCGTGTATCTGAACATGTTGTCGAGTCTACATCACAGAAACCTTTGAGATGCAAATCAAATTTTCTTTAAGAGAATAGGACTTATCCAGGTGTACCCTACAAATATCTCAACACATGGTGAGTCGCTTCTAAGTGAGGTTATTTTGGTGACTGAAGGAACTAACTAAGAACCTACACTGTATATGATAAATCAGGTCTTGTTATTGTCAAGTATATGATCCTTCCCACCAGCCTCCGGATACACTCGCATCTGCAATTGTTTCCCTTTCTTTCTCAGTTTCAAGTTGTGTGGTAAAGGGCCACTTGTTGGTTTGGCTCCAAGAAAACCTGCGTCTGTCAATATCTCCAGTGCATATTTCCTTTGACATATAGATATGCCTTTTGAAGTTCTTGCCATCTCAAGGCCTAGAAAGTATTTCAAAATCTCCACATCTTTTAATCTAAAATGTTCTTTCAATTCTAATTTGAACTGCTCAATGTAGGACAAGTCATTTCGACCTATGATAATATCATCTACAGAACAGCCATCTTGTTTGCTGAATAAGGAATAATCAGACCTTGACTGCCTAAAACCATGTGAGATAATGTATGAAGTTAGCTTAGTATTCAATTGCATTGAAGCCTGTTTGAGTCCATAGATGGACTTGTTCAATTTGCAAACTAACTGCTTTCCATTCTTCCTATGTTGCTCATAACCTGGAGGAATCAACATATACACTTCTTCATCCAGCTCATCGTAGAGAAAAACATTGTTAATATCTAGTGATGAAGATGCCATTGCTTTTGAACTGCAACAGCTAGGAGAGTTTTGACTTGGACCAACTTAACAACCGAGGAAAACGTTTTTTCATAGTCTAGGCCGGCTTGTTGGGTGAAGCCTTTAGCTATAAACCGAGCCTTCTTCCTTTCCTCTGTGCCTTATGAATTAAGCTTAACTTTGAAAACCCATTTGCAAGCCATAGGTTTCTTATGTGCAGGAAGTTTGTCAATAGTCCAAGTGTTGTTAGAAAGAAAAGCTTGGTACTCTGTGTCCATGGCCTTGCAACAATCTGGATGTTTAGAGGCTTCAACAAAAGATTGATGTTCATATATAGTGGATAAGGCCAGTGTGTAGCGTCTTTGTGCAGTAGACAACCTATATAGTCTAAGTGGTCTGAAGTAGGATATTGCTTTCCAGATTCAGAACCTTTTGCCATGGAATACTTGAGACATCAAACTGAAATGATAATTGTGTAGATATGATGAAGTTCGCTTGGTTGAGTAGATGCACGGGTAGGTATGATATGTGGTGAGGAAGACATTTCAGGTGGAACGCGGACATGAGAGTCACCTTCTTTTGAAATATTTGAAGTAGATGAATGAGTAGGTGAAGAGGTAACATGAGTATGTGTCGAAGTTGAGTCTGAAGTTGGAAAAGAAGTATCAAGATATTGATGTGATTGTGCTGGAAAAAGGATGGATCATGCTGGGAAAAATCAAAGGGCTTTGACAAAGAGTGGAGAAAAATAAGGATGATGGAAAGGAAAGATAATTTCATGGAAAGAAACATCTCTTGAAATAAATGTTGTGTTTGTTTGGAGATTGTACAGTTTGTATGTTTTCATGCCATAAAGGTACCCAAGAAAGATACAAGGTATGGCCCTTGAATCAAATTTGGTTCGATTTCATTTTAGGGTAGATGCATAACAGAGACAACCAAAGACCCTAAGGTGAGTGTAGGATGGTTTGGCCTGATAAAGTATCTCATAAGGAGATTTATTTTCAAGAACTGTGGTAGGTGTTTGATTTATAAGATGTGTAGCAGCGAGGAGACAATCTCCCCAAAATTAGTGAGGTAAATTGGCTTGAAATTTAATGGATCTAGTGATGTTAAGTATGTGTTAATATTTTCTTTCAACCACACCATTTTGTTGTGGTGTTTCGACACAACTCAACTGGTGTATGATGCCATTGGAATGATAGAAATCATTCATGTGAAATTTTGATCCATTATCAATTTCGAGGATCTTTAGATTGCAATGAAAATGTGTTTGGATTAAATGAAAGAAGGATAGAATGATGGAACTGGTTTGGGACTTATCATGCATGAGGTATGTCCAATTCATCTGACTATAATTATCCACAATGGTTAGAAAATACTTGGAGCTATATAATGAAGGAACGAAATATGGTCCCCATATATCACAGAGAATGAGGTCAAACATTTTTGGAAGTTTTGTCTCACTACTTGGTTAAGGTAACCTGCGTTGCTTGGCTATAGGGAAGATAGTACAATGTAGATGTTCATTGAATGTAATTGTAAGAACTATTTTATATAAAAGCAACAATTTGGAAACAAGAACATAGCCTAAGCGATAATGCCAAAAATCTGTTGATATCAACATTGTTCATAGAGCTACAAGCAGTATAATCTACTTTATTACATCTCGAATATGAAACAGGAATATGACAGGTACTAAAATAAACAACAGAATTGGTATTGTGAGACAAATCAAAATGTGATGTGAGTTGACGGAAATTGTGTGAAGATTGACCATTAAGTTGGTGATTAGATTGTTGAAAGTGATATAAACCATCCTCAAGTTTGTCTGCCCCAATCGTCCTCCATGTTAAAAGATACTGGATAAAGCAATAACGATGTATGAATATCAAGAAGCAACTGCGTTTAAGAATCAAATTGCAATCACATATCAAATTGAATGTAAAACATGGCACAACTAAAATATTTGTCAAAATCAATGTGGCAGATAACTTCACTGTGCCAACGTGTGTTATAGTAGCAGTATCACCATTAGGTAGTCTCATAAATGCACTAATAGCAACATCCACAGTGGTCAAATGCTTAATAGAGCAAACCATATGTTCTGAAGCTCTTGTGTCTATAATCCATTTTTCTACAACTGTAGAAGCATTGGAATAAATGCTATTACCTGAGAAAGCAAACGCATCAGGCACTAAAGGGGAGGAAGATACACATCTTGAGATTGTTGATTGCATGTTGCGAGTTGTCCTTGCAATTGTGGTACTAACATAGCCAGAATCTGTTGGCATTGGCCTGGAGTAATGGTGAGGTTAGAAAGAAGGTTTATCACTTTTGAATTGCTACCATGAGAGACTTGTTCAACAGGATTTGCAACAGGAGTTTTCCCTTTAGCAAGCCTGTGACTAGGAGGATAACCTATCAGTTTATAACACTTTCCTTTAAGATGTCCAAGCATTTCACAATAACTGCATATATGTCTTTTCTTTTTCTGTGGTTGATTAAGTGAAATGGTCCTTTGATTTCCAAAGGATCCGTGCACCATTTTGTTAGCAAAAGTTGTTGGATCAAAATTTTTCCTTTTGCCTCTCATCTTGCAAGGTCAACGCAAATACTTTATGGAGCGAAGGCAATGGATAGCAAAATTTGACTTCTCACACCAGAAAAGTGTTCAACACCATGAGAGCTGCATAATCTGATCTTCATGCTTATAATCAGTATTACTGACATCTGGTCTATAATTGTCCAACTCTTCCCAAAGTCCTTTGAATCGATTGAACTATTTTCTTGTGAAATCAAAGCAATTTGCTTCTTAAGTTTATAGATGGAGGACCATTACCTTGGCTATAATGATCCCTAAGTTCGATCCAAATCTGTCTTGCAGAATCCTTGTGCATTACACTTGGATAGAGCTCCTTCATAATAGAATTGATAATCCAGGAAGAAACCACGTGATTTCATCTTCTCTAAGCACTATAAAGAAGATAATCCTAATGAAGTTTTCTAATTGATCTATCAATGAATCCTTCCTTGTTTTTAACACCGAGTGCCATAGTGAATGCGCGACTCCACGTCGCAGAATTTTCTTCAGTGAGCATGACTGAGACAAGTTGCATCTATGTGTTGTCACCATAGTGAAGATAATATGGACCATTTGGATTAGTTATTAATCGATTAACGAGAGAAGCTACATCTTTAGCAACCACTTCTCCATCGGATGATTCGATTGATGAATTGTTGTGATTGGATTGAATTTGAATCTCTGTTTGAACGTTGGAATCCTTCGCCATTTTAGGGAATCTTCAATGCTCTGATACCATGACAAGTTGTAGAGAGAAGATTCTAGAATTGAAGAAGAAAAGAAAAATGGTGGGAACATATGTTATTAAGTACAATACGAACTGAAGTGTACCAGTACGTATATATATACATGAATGCAGGGCCGAACCTATGTTTTGCGGGGCCTAAGGCGAACTTTAGATTTTGGACCCATAAATCAAAGAAAACAAAACGGTAGTTGACAAAATAAAAATGAACTACAATACTACATCAATGATCATATTTAACAGACAAAGACTCAAGAAAAAAGAGTTATGAATAACGAACACCTTCCAAAATCCAAATAAATGCAACCATTCATCAACGCTCAGTTTATTTTGACCTAAGCTCATTTGTTTCCTACATAGACTCGTCTCTCAGGTTTAGTTTCGGTCTGCAAGGCAACATTACATTTACACAAGAGACAATCTTATGGATTGAACCAAACCTACTAACCTAGGGTAAGATTTGAAGTTTACGGCATCCCATCACTACATACACTTCAAAGTTCAAGTTTTCAACTTAGCTCTTCAAGTTCAACAATCAAGAAATAAGAATCAATACTCACAGGCAGCAAATATCCACAAAACAAGTAGACAAAGTCACAAATAACACATTGATACATATCCACAAAACAACAACAAATAATATATTAACATTCCATGTCTCCCTCTGCCATGAATAAAATTCGGAATTACATAGGAAATAACATTGACAAAACACAAACACCCGCAACCGAGATTTTACTCCACCAGAATCAACACTCACATGCAGCAAAATGCAAATAGACAACGAAATCAATTTGAATCTCAAATAGACAACGAAGTAAAAGAATCAACATTATGCCGTCGGTCGAATTTGGGGAAAATAAATTACTTACCAAATGTCACTGTCGTGCAGCCCGTGCCAAGATAGCACCATTGTGGAGAAGTTGGACGAAGCATGAGTGAAGAATCTGAAGATGAAATTTAAAATTGGGGTTAAAAAAAGGGTTATAACATTTTTTTGGGTCTCCCAATATGCTGGGCCTGAGGCAGAGGCCTCTTGGGCCTCTCCCCAGGTCCGACTCTGCATGAATGCAACTTCCTAACTATCACAACAGAATGGAAATGTACCAAATGACTTAAATATCCCTATGCTGATATGACTCAATAATCGGGTCCCATTTCCACGACGGTGCAAAAGTGTGCATTATAATTCTCGCCAGACGATAGAGAAGAATTGAGTGGTAGAATGGCGAAGCATCGGCGTTGATCATGACAGTTATAAGATTTGTTCAAGAGAATGAAATGGACGTCTGTGATCTTGTGCTACGTCCATCACCAAATAAGTATATAGAAAATAGTTTTAGTTATTAGGTAAAGTGGAAAATATGACCTCATTGTCGTTGGCAAAAGCCGTTGCCCTTCAACAATGGTGATGTCCTTAGCAGAACATGATATCTCGAGTTAAGGTCTATAGGGGATGTATTAGCTTCTTCAAGCCAATGGATAGTGTCATTTGTGCTCGTGATACAACAACGTGATTTGTCTCATTCCAAAGTGATCCTGTTATCAAAGATCGCCCGTGGAGAGCTTGAGCTGTCAAGTTTGATATAGGAGTAATTTCAAAGGAATTTTACGAAACTGAAATAATAAATGTGAATGGTGCTTATAATTGCAGCATTTTATGTTATTTCTTATATCACCATGTATTGTTAATTGTAATGTGGCATTTAGCTTGGAAAAGAGAAAGAAGTAAAAGAATAAGTCATATGGGAGAAATATGCCATCTTCTTCTACAAAAGAAGACAGACCAAACATTCTAATTGAAACTAATTTTGAAATATTCATGAAACTTTTACTTTTCAAAAATTGATAATAATTATACATGCACAAAACACAACTAGCCTCTATCAAGAATGAAATTTAGTGTATGTTAGTTAAAGTTTTTGTAGATTATAAATTTTAGGTTCTATGAGTTATATTGATAAAAAATGAATAAAAGTTGTCGATTCTACAAAATGCATGGATAAAAGTGAGGTTTGATGAACTTGTAGTCGTTAAAAACTCCACCAATATTACTAGATTTTAGTTTCAATTACAAGAAAGAGAAAAAAAAATTTTGAATTTGAATTTGATTTATTTTGCTTAGCTACAACACTTAATCTCAAAGCCAAGTTGATAGACTTCGGTATCAAGGAAAAGACTTTGAGAGAGAAAGACCACTTGACTCCTAGTTGTTTTATCCCATAGTGATTCATATGATACCTTTGGACTTTGTGCGAAGAGTGTTAGATTATTTTCCACGTCCCACTCGAGTTGAGATCCGTTGTCTAATTTTTGTTATCCATTCGATTAATTATTGACACGTCATTTTAAATTAATGTCATCAATTTCGTGGGTTAGTGGTGAAATTAATGATGATAAATTAAAGATGACGTGTTAATTTAAAAATGATATGTCAATAATTATTAGATGGATAGCAAAAAATTAAAATACAGATCTCAACTCGTCCCACTCGTGATGTTTTTGTTAGCACTCATGTGAGTATATTTATGTATATGTCAATTAATTGAAGTGTGTGTTCATTTTGAAGGTTGAATTTTCTTATCTTTCTCATTGATAGTTGACATAATTAAATGAGATAGGACAGTATTTATGAAAGTGAGTTCAAACTGGAAAATATTCTTACAATGTTTGGACAAAATTCCACAGCTATATTAATTTTGTACCAAGTATCGACCATTAAGTCATACAGGTGGGATAGTTAACCAAATTCTTATAAAGCCATAAGAGTCTATTCGGTAGTGCTTCTACTTTTTTTTTTCTTGTAAAGGAGTTATTCGAAAAAGTTATCTTATGTCAACTTTATTTAAAAATTACTTCAATTTGACTAAACATATTTTAAATAGACCCTAACTCTATTTTGTACCCTGGTGCCTATAGCTAAGTATATATGCCAAATGGCTTCTCCTTCGAATATATAGATAGGTTTTTAATGTGTAATTATAAGACTAGTCTCCTGTTTGTTTAATTTAGTTTCTTAACTATTGATATGAGTTGTCAAGGGAATGCCTAAATAAAGTTGAAAATGCCAAGGTGTCCCAATGTACAAAACAAGAGGAGACAAAGTAGATCATTTGGAGGGGTGTCAAACGGATCGAGTTACTCGTTGGGTAGTAGGTTCGAGCTCGGCTCATGAGTGACTTAGACACGTATTGAGACGGGTCATGGGGTGAGTCAAGCTCAACCTTTTTTTCACGAGCCCACAAATCGACTTGTTTTGGCTCGTGGGTCAACTCATTTTTTACTCATTTTTGAGCTTGTTTTATCAATTTTTTTTAACTAGATGGCTTACCTCACCCCATTAGATTCGCGAGTCAAAGGTTCTGGCTGAGCCAAGCTCGATTTTTGAACATGAGCTTGGGTGTCTAAAGATCGAGCCTACACTACTCCACCTATTGCCACATCAAGTCACAATACGTGGATGGAGAAAATCCTATCTAGCTAATATGGGTAGAAAATATAAACAAAAAATGTATATTATTTTGATGAAGCTCACACATATTTACTTTTACCATTAAAAATGTTGACAGTTGAAGATTGGGTAGGCGTGGCGTAGGTGTATTTACAGTTCGACACCGACTGCCATTAATTGAACGAGAAAGAAAATACGTACAATACATAATCCTTCCTCCAAAAATAGTCACATTCATATCTATCTGCCTTCATTTCCATCCACACTGATCACGGCCTGCTTTTTTAAGTCATTCATACTTCTCATCTATCATCTCCCTTCTTCACTTATATTTATTGTGGCTGCCTTCTCCTTTCATTAGGTTGAGTTAGTTGATCACATTCTCTCTTCATTTATATATAATATTTGTTTCTGAAGAGCAAAAGGAAATCCAGATTTTAGCAAAGAAGAAGATGTTTAGGTTGATAACAGGAATTCCAGGTCCTAGTGGTTTTGGATCAGCTTCAACTGCTGAACAAGTCACACAAGGGATTGATGCAACTTCTCTTACTGTCATCATTACAGGTCAGATATTCATATATACATCTTACTGCATGCTGAAGAACAATTTTTAAGACATTTGGGTTCAATTCAGAAAGTTGGTTTGAGTTTGAGCCTGCAATTTCTGATTTGATGCAATAATATATTATGATTGCAGGTGGTGCAAGTGGAATAGGGTTGGAGACATCAAGAGTTTTGGCTCAAAGGAATGCACATGTGATTATTGGTGCAAGAAACATGGAGGCTGCAAATGAAGCTAAACAACTCATTCTGAAGGATAATAATAATGCTAGAATCGACATTTTCAAACTCAATCTTGCCTCTCTTAAATCTGTCAAGGCTTTTGCTGATCAATTCATTTCTCTTAACCTTCCTCTCAACGTCTTAATGTAAGTTACTCCATCGAACTCTCTCAATTACGACTCTGCACGAACACCAAAAACCGTGCCTCAAAACTCTCTATTGCAATATGTAAGACTATTTTCCAGTTTTAGTAATTAAACGGAAGAATTGGTATTCAGAAACAATGCAGGAATCATGTTCTGTCCTTACCAGCTCTCTGAAGATGGAATGGAGATGCAATTTGCAACAAATCATCTCGGTATGCAGCTAAGCTTCACAGAATCATAATTTTTTGTCGCATTGTTGAACGTGGATTCCTTTCCGGCTTTTCTAATGATCGATTCTTTCGTTAATGAATTTGTTATCAGGTCACTTCCACTTGACTAGCCTTCTCCTTGACAAAATGAAAGAAACAGCAAAGTCTACTGGCATTGAGGGTAGAATTGTGAATTTGTCATCAGTAGCACACATCCATACCTATAACAAAGGGATTCGATTCGACAGGATTAATGAAAAGACCAGGTAAATTGTCACTGCCACTCATGTTCCATGAGCAGTACCAAAAAAGGACCGGACAATATAACAAATAAAATTTTTAACGTCTTTTTTTTCTTTAAACGTGTCTGGGATCTTATCATATACTGCATAACAAACATGTTCTCGTACAATCTGTTTGTTTTCATTATTCTTGTGTCATATCAGTTATTCAGACAAGAAAGCATATGGACAATCCAAATTAGCAAACATATTACATGCCAGCGAGCTCGCTCGGCGTTTGCAGGTATATATAGCTACTTCATTGCCATTTCTCCATTCAATCACTTATATACTTGCTTTTGAAGTTTTATGATGATTCCATTTCTGTATGTATTTTAATTTTTCAGTAAGTGTTTTAAATATAATCTGTCATGTGTATTTGGAATCAGGCTGAGGGAGTAAATATTACTGTCAACTCAGTGCATCCAGGGTTGATATTGACAAATCTCTTCAAACATTCTGCTATGTCAATGAGTTTGTTTCCAAAACCCAAAACCCAGAAAATAATTTGTATCATCTTTTCTATTCTTGTTTCTTTTGTTCTTTATTTACTAAGTAAGATTTCTTCACAGGAATTCTGAAGTTCTTCACTTGTATCCTATGGAAGAATGTTCCTCAGGTAAATAAAATTCAAGGGTTAGGAAATCATATTTAAATGAATATAAGGTTGGCTACATAAATCCTATTCGACGTATTCGTTACTTTATTAAGTCCATGTCGTTGCATGTACTGAAAGATATGTTTTGCAATCACAAAAGTGTCGTGTTAACTCTCTTCTAATATGGCATTCTTTAGGGGGCGGCCACGACTTGCTATGTTGCACTTCACCCTAAGTTAAAAGGTGTGTCGGGAAAATATTTCATGGACTGCAACGAGTTTAAGCCGAGCAGGTTGGCAACAGATGAAGCTTTAGCCAAGAAACTCTGGGATTTCAGCAATAAGCTGATCGATGCAGCTCAAACCACCTGAAATTATTTATTTCGAATTGCTGCTTTCATATGTCAACAACTCAGGATATATAAAGGCTTAGCACTTTGTATTACCAAAAAAAAAAAAGGTTTACAATTTTCACTTTGAATCTGGGTTTAATCTTAAGGATTTGGAGACATATATTTGTACCAGTCTACTTGTGAGTTTATGCAAAAGTTTATAATAGAACTAGTAGAAATTCAGAAAAATGTAACGAAATTGATACATGAAAAATCCTCGTTTTATTGAGACTTCTATTCATTCAGAAATAATCAAAAGAGAGAAATATAGCCACGATCCCAAACCTTTCTTTTTCTTACAAACTTTATCCAAACTTTTAGTCTGTGTCACCCATGGTTCCAAACTTTTGAAACATTCGCACCTAACGGATAAATGGATGATTTTCATTCATTTGACTGTTAGTTGACCAAAATAGTGGATTTTAACATTTTTTGACCAATATTTAAAAGGGTAAAACGATAAATTTACATATTTCACAAAAAACACAATTATAATAATTAAATAAATCAAAAACCAATCTTCATCTTTCTCACTCCCATCCAAACCCTTACCCCAAAACTATCACCACCAGCTATCGACCGCAGCCACCCAACGTCGACTCAAACTCCACACACCACCGTTAAAAAAAACTTATGAAATAACCTTTAAAATAGCTCTAGGCATCCCAATGTTTGAAGAAATAAGCATGGTAAATCCTTAATGACAGAATCCGCCCATTTCAACCGTTAACGTCGAACGAAAATACAAAATTACCATCTCCTTTTAAATAAACAAAATAATAATAATAATAATAATAATAATAAGACAACAAAGAAGAAAATGATCAAATGTATCCCAAAAATATAAAATAGAAAGACCTCCTTTTTTTTTGATATTTTTTATGTAAAAGTATCTCCAAGAGGCTCTCTATTTTTAAAGAGCATATTTTTTCAATTTAGAGAGTAAATTTTTTTAAAAACTCCAACAACATATTTATCTTGATCACTTAAATTTACTAATTCCAATATGTATTTATTTATTTTTTCTATCTTTTATTTTCACAAATATCCTTTCAGATTATTATATTATTTCCCTCTATTTTTTTAGAGTATCTTCAAGAGACTCTTTAAAAGTGGAATGCTCTCTATTTTAAAGAGTCAATTTTTAAAATTTTACTACATGAGATTCTTCAATTTAACATTTTAAAATAAAAAGTAGGTCTGACTCTCCAAATTTGGATAGCCAAACTCACTTCTCTATAATTTAATGCTTCAAAGAATCCAACTTCCAATGCAAAGTTTATTGACATAATTAAATAAATATACTTGAAGAATTATATAATTATTGAAGGGAATATGGTAAAAATAAAAGAATGATAAAAAATACATATTGAGAATGATAAAATTAAATGTTAAAAATAAAGAGACTATTGGAGCATTTTAAAATTTTTGCTCTTTAAATTTTTAGATGCTCTTTAAATTGTAGAATATGCTCTTTAAAAATAGAGAGTTTCTTGGACATGCTCTTAGTATATACTATTTAGTTCGCTCAATACATGGAACATTGAAATTTGAAATATTTTGAATGTATTTAATTATAAGTGGTGAATTTTGCTCTCGAAGAGCATCTATAAGAGATTATTTAAATATGAGATATTTTCTATTATAAAGAGTCAATTTTTAAAATTATGCTTCAAGAGATTCTTTAAATTAACATTTTAATTTAAAGAATATGTTCCAAAATTCACTATTTATAATTAAATGCATTCAAAATGTTTCAATTTTTAACATAGAAAAATAATTGAAAAACTAAAGAAAAGCTGGTTAAAATAAAAGATAAAGAAAAATAATAAATATTTTTTGGGAGTATGAAAATTAAGTGTTAAATATAATGACTTTGTTAGATTATTTCAAAATTTTAACTCTCTATATTTATTGACTCTCTCCAAATGATAGAATATACTCTTTAAAAATAGAGTCTTTTGGATATGTTCTAACTCTCTATTTTAAAATTTTAATTTGAAGAATCTATTACAATATTATTTTGAGGGTTGACTCTTTAAAATATAGAGCATTTCGCTTTTAAAGAATCTCTTGGAGATGCTCTAAATCTTCTTCCCGAAATGAGTGTGTTTGAAATCACACTTCAATTTCTATAATTGCTTAATCATAGAATAATTTATTTTTTAATTTCAGGTGGGACAATAATAAATGCCACGAGAAATTCAAGAGGTGTGAGTACAAAAATCTAGGAAGGTTGGTTTCTCCAATGCCTGTCCATATGATATAGTTGTGCCTATGGGTTATGCTACAAGAACATCAGAGTATTCATAACGTCCACCCCCCTCACATGGAGGGGGATTCCAGGGGGATGATGGACACCGTTATGAATATCGCATTATATACAAGTAGTATATTCTTGTGACTGCATTGGTACAAGGTATGGAGATGGCCATTTTATTTAGCTAGTTTGGTAACTCAAAGCTTGAACTTTAATAGATTATTTCAAATATCGAGATAACAGTTTTTCATATTCATTATTTTTCTAATTGAAATGACTAAAGAACAATACCATTATGTATGAAATACAAACAATTTGTTGAATTTTAGGTAAGGTTTGTCCCCATAGATATTGTAATTCTGCAATTTGAACATTAAGAGAGATTTATTTTACTTCTCTTAGTCTTAGTCTTAGTCTTCTCTTCCTGCTTGTTTGATGTTTTATGGTACCTTCTTGACATTCTCACTATGATAAGCTCCGTGTGAAACTTGTGAAGAAGAAAATGAAGAAAGGGAGCAAGAGAAAGCTCCAGATCTGAAAATGGAAAAGGCAAGAGACGGGAAAATCTATTTTCCTTATTCCACAGGATTACAGTGCTGGTACATTTATAGATGAAATGTGAAAAATGTACAAGTACTTAAATACCCCTATACTAACATACTTCAACACTCCCCCTCAAGATGGAGAATGTATATTCAATATTCCCATCTTGCTTATCAATGATGTAAACTTTGCTCCTCCCAAAGGTTTAGTTAACAAGTCTGCCAATTGATGTTGTGAAGCTGTATGCAACATTTTCACCTCTCCATTCTGCACTTTGTCTCTTACTAAGTGACAATCAATCTCTATATGCTTTGTTCTCTCATGGAAAACTGGATTGCCGGCTATGTGTATGGCAGATTGGCTATCACAAAAAAGCAACGCTGCCTGATGATGTTTGACACCTAGATCATTCAATATGTTCTTCAACCAGCTTAATTCACAGACTGCAGCTGCCATGGATCTATACTCTGCTTCAGCTGAAGATCTTGAGACCGTGTGTTGTTTTTCTTAGACCTCCAAGAGACCAATGAATTACCAGAGAAAAACACAATAACCAGTTACCGATCTTCTTGTGTCTAAACATGCTGCCCAGTCAGCATCACAAAATCCTTTAAGATGCAGATCAGAATTTCTATCAAAAAATAGACCCTGTCCAGGTGTTCCTTTCAAATATCTCAATACATGATGAGCTGCCTCTAGGTGAGATTGTCTTGGTGCCTCAAGAAATCGACTAAGCATCTGGACAGCATATGACAAATCAGGTCTGGTTATAGTCAAGTAGAGAAGTCTTCCCACTAGCCTTCTATACATGCCAACATCTGCAATAACTTCTCCCCCTTCCTTGCTTAACTTCATATTTTGTGGCAGAGGAATCTTTGCTGGTTTAGCTCCAAGATAACCAGCATCAGTCAGCACTTCCAATGCATATTTTCTTTGACAAATAGATATCCCTTTAGAGGTTCTTGCTATTTCAAGTCCCAGAAAATATTTTAGAACCCCCAAATCCTTGAGTTTGAATTGATCATTTAAGGTCTTCTTAAATTGCTCAATATACAATATATCATTTCCACCGATGATAATATCGTCTACATAAATGAGAAGCACTGTAAATGAGCTGCCAAGTTGTTTGCAGAATAGGGAATAATCAGATTTTGATTGTTTAAAACCCTGTGATAAAATGTAGGCAGTCAACTTGGTATTCCATTGCCTTGATGCTTGTTTAAGTCCGTAAATTAGACTTATTCAACTTGCAAACTAACTTCTCACCATCTCCCCCTTGCTGCTCATAACCTGGGGACATCACCATGTAAACCTCTTCATCTAAGTCACCATGGAGGAAGGCATTGTTAATGTCCAATTGGTGAAGATGCCACTGCCTTTGAGCTGCAATTGCTAGAAGTGTTTTCACTGTAACTAGCTTAGCAACTGGTGAAAATGTTTCCTCATAATCCAAGCCAGCTTGTTGTGTGAAGCCCTTAGCTACAAGCCTGGCCTTCTTTCTTTCCTCTGTACCATCTGAATTCAATTTAACCTTGAAAACCCACTTGCAATCCACAGCCTTTTTATGTGCAGGTAGTGCACTAACTGTCCAAGTATTATTGGAGACAAGAGCTTGGTGCTCTAGATCCATGGCCTTACACCATTCAGGATGTTGAGACGCCTCAACAAAAGAAGCAGGCTCATAAACAGTGGATAAAGCCATTGTGTACTTTCTCTGTGCAGGAGACAACAGACCATAGTCTAGCCAATTGGATATAGGATATTGCTTTCCAGATTCAGGACCTTCTTGCATGGAATCTGATTGGGGAAAAGGTATCTGAGATACAAGGCTACAATGATAATCTTGAAGGTATGATGGTGCTTTTTTAGGCCTATCAGACCTACGAGGAGACACATTAGATGAATGGATAGGCTGGACAGGGGACTCAGGTAAAGTGGCTTCAGGAAATTCAGGTGAAGTGGCTTCAGAGGGATTTCTGTCAACTGTCATATGAGGTGTGAAAAAAGAAGAATGATCAGACAATGGTGAAGTATGAACATGAGCAGGAATGGAATCTGAAGATGGAGAGGAATCTGAGGGTGTGAAATGATCATGAGGACACTGATGTGGTTGTGTTGGAAAAAGAAGCTGATCTAGATGTGGGGAAGCCAATGTGGTAGGGCTAGAAAGAAGCTTGAGGAAATGAGAATGGTAAAAAGGGAATATAGTTTCATAAAAGGAGACATCTCTTGAAAAGAAAACTGTATTTGATTGCAGATTATACAGCTTATAGGCCTTCATGCCATATGGATATCCAAGAAAAACACAAGGTGAAGCTCTTGGATCAAACTTGGTTCGATTTCTTTTAAGAGTTGAAGCATAGCAAAGACAACCAAAAACCCGAAGATGAGTGTAAGATGGTTTATGTTGGTATATGAGTTCATAAGGAGTTTTATTATCAAGAATCATGGTTGGTGTCCGATTTATAATATGAGTAGCAGTAAGAATGCAGTCCCCCCAAAATTGGTGAGGTAACTTGGCCTGAAATTTGATTGCTCTAGCAATGTTAAGAATATGTTGATGTTTTCGTTCGACGACACCATTTTGTTGTGGTGTTTCCACACAACTAACTTGATGTACAATGCCTTTGGATTGATAAAAATCTGACATGAAGAATTCTGATCCATTGTCTGATCTAAGGAAGTGTATGCTACATTGGAAATGTGTTTGGACTAGATGAAAGAATGATTGGATATGCGACCTGGTTTGTGACTTGTCTCTCATGAGATAAGTCCAAGTCATTCGACTATAGTCATCTACAATTGTTAGAAAATATTTTGAGCCATCCAAATTAGGAATAGAATATGGACCCCACAAATCACAATGAATGAGTTCAAATGGTTTGGAGGATTTTGTCTCACTATTTGGAAAGGATAACCTATGTTGTTTGGCCATAGGACAAACAACACAGTGGAAATTCTTATTGAAAGCAATACCAGGAACAATTTTGTGCAAAAAAGATAATTTGGAAACGGGAATGTGTCCCAATCGACAATGCCAAAGATCAATGTTAACATTGATATCACTATTATTTATTGAATTACAAGATGCTAGAATTTTGTGATTACATTGTAAGGGAAAAACAGAGTTTGCAACTGAACTATGAGGATCAATGGAGCCTGCTGGAAAAGATTTAAAAATGCTTGAGGATGGATCACTGACTTGATGCTGAAAATGATATAGACCGTTCTCAAGCTTGCCTACCCCAATCGTCATCCATGTTAAAAGATCCTGAACAAAACAATAATTGTGAATGAATATCAGAAAACAATTGTGCTGCATTATCAACTTGCTGGCAGATATTAAGTTGTAATTAAAACATGGCACAACCAAGACATTGGTTAGAATTAGAGTAGGAGATAACTTTACTGTCCCAATGTGTGTGACAGCAGCAGTAGTGCCATCAGGGAGTCTCACAGATGCTTTAAGTGTACCAATTACGGTTGTTAATTTCTTAAGAGAACAAACCATATGCTCTGAAGCTCCTGTATCTATGATCCAATTTTCTGCAGATGCAGGAGCATTAAAGTTTACACGATTACCTGAGAATGCAAAAACGTCAGGCATTGAAGAGGATGAAGACATTTCATCTGGGGTAGGATGATTGCTGGTTGAAGTTGAAGAACGTGCTTGCAATTGTGGCGCTAACAGAGTTAAGATCTGTTGACATTGAGCTGGTGTAATAGTCAGATTTGAAAAGGAATTTATCATTTCTGAATTACCAACACCAGGCGTCTGACTAACAACAGCATTGGCAATTGGACCTCTATCTTTAGCCAGTCTGTGACCGGGTGGATAACCAATTAGCTTGAAGCATTTTGATTTAAGATGCCCAAGCATTCCACAGTAGCTGCACATTGGCTTTTCCCTTCTTTGTGACTGAGTAAATGAACTGCCTCTTTGGTTATTACTGGAGTTAGTAACTAGTCTACTCGTGAAGGCAGTGGCATCAAACTTTTGTTGCCTTTTTGTAATAACCTCCTTCTGTCTCTCATCTTGTAGAATTAGGGAAAACACCTTGTTGAGTGAAGGTATAGGATCCATCAACAATATTTGGCTCCTTACGTTTGAAAATTGTTCATCTAACCCCATCAAAAATTGCATAGTCTGATCTTCAATCTTATAATTGATCTTGCTGGATTCTGGCCTATAATTTTCTAACTCTTCCCACAACCCCTTGAAACGATTAAAATATGAATTGATGGAACTATTACCCTGGGAAATTGAGGCAATATGCTTCTTAAGCTCATATGTACGAGGACCGTTGCCTTGGCTATATCGATCCTTGAGTTCAATCCAGATCTGCCGTGCGGAGTCCTTATGCATCACACTAGGGTATAACTCCTTTGGAATGGAGTTGATGATCCATGAAGAGACCACATGATTGCATCTTCTCCAAGCTCCAAACAGAGGATCATCCACTGAAGGTTCAACAATTGATCCATCTATGAAACCTTCCTTATTTTTCACACTAAGTGCCATAACAACAGCTCGACTCCATGTCGCATAATTATCTTCAGTGAGTGTGACAGCAATGAGTTGCATCCCTGTGTTGTCACCATAATGAAGATAGTATGGACTATTCGGATCACTAACCAGTCGATTGACAAGAGATACCACATCTCCGGCCACCACTTCTGTAGTAGAAGAATTCACTGGTGCGTCAGTTTGATTTTGTACTGTAGCTTGAACATTGGATTGATTCGCCATCGCAGGGAAACTTTAGTGCTCTGATACCATGTGAAACTTGTGAAGAAGAAAATGAAGAAAGGGAGCAAGAGAAAGCTCCAGATCTGAAAATGGAAAAGGCAAGAGACGGGAAAATCTATTTTCCTTATTCCACAGGATTACAGTGCTGGTACATTTATAGATGAAATGTGAAAAATGTACAAGTACTTAAATACCCCTATACTAACATACTTCAACACTCCGAACTTTTTTTCCTGTTTGTTCAATGGCCCTTTTTTTTTTGGCTCTGAACAAGCATTGCAATTGTTTCAAGTAGCTGTTTACACTTGAATTCAGAATCTTGAGATATCTCCTCTAAACTTGGAGTATGCTTGCTCTTCTGGGAAGTTAGTACATTTCCACTGATCATAGATATTATAATTTGATTTGACTTCTCAATTTTTCAAGATTTTCAAGTCAGAAAGTTGTTTTAGTTGTTTGCTACTTTTCTTTAAAAACAATAAAAGGTAAAAAGAAAAAAATATACTGCTCAGTACATATCGCAGAAATATTGGATAATTGAGGAATAAAACAGATCAAAACACGATGTTTAATGCAATAATAATCCTAGTAGTGTTTTTTTTGTGACACAAGTCCACCAAAGGAAATGCGTTCAACAAAATTTCTCCCAACCATTTCAACAGCAAGTGTAACCAATGCTGCCAATCCATTGCCTGTTGAGTTGTCAATTGGACAACATAAAGGTATAAAGAGGACGCAAATGCACGAATTTAATTGGAGCTTTAAGTTTCACAGAGGAAGTGTGACATTCAAAAACAATCAGCAACCTTACCACATATAAAAGCCAAAAGACATCAAATATGGCTCCATCCATATGTAAGAAGACCAGCAGTGGTAGATGATTCTATATAAAAGGCAAAAGAAATTATCCAAAAAATAATATTCTTGCAACTAACTTTTGAGAGATGACGGAAGATGTATCTTTCTAAACTTTTTCTGCATTGTATCAAACAAACTGCTCAAATGGTAACTAGACATGCCAGTTTTCACTCCAGACCAAGATGTGAGGGATGAATAATCCAAGGAAAAATCGAAAAACAGAAGAAATATATTTTTTTATTCTTCAGGCTGTTACATACAGCTTTTTAATGTCAAACTACAAGTGAAACACCCAATGCATATCATCTGAAGTCACAAATAACATCATATACCAGGCATACATAAATGCCATTTGAAGAAATAGAATGCTTAGGCATTACTTGGTAACTGAAGTTACCTATAGCCAGGTTTATGTTTATCATCCCACAAAATGCAGACATTTGATTCATGTAAAACCACTGCATAAGCCCTTATTTAGCTGGCACGGCTTTTAATAACATCGAGATCCATTTCAGTAGGATCAGTTGCCTGTAATTCCACTTGAATTCCATCGAGCTCCCTCTTAAATCTGTCTTTTGAGCTAGCATAAATCATCTTGCTTCTGACCCTTGCAGTATCAGGAGACCTTCATGGCAAAAACAACACGTTTATAGAATGGAGCAACGATTATGTTAGTATTTAAGCAATAGGGTGGAGTCAAATGAAAGTTATACCAAGCAATGAAGAAAATCCTGCTTTTCTGACAATTCTCCTCTGTCACAAAATCAAAATCATAGACAGCATAGCGACATTCGTCAACAGGAAGACTTGCAGTAAAATCCTCGTAGTTTTGAGTTGGCTCACCAACTTTTTCCACTACAACCTGCTTCTGTTTCTCCTCTATCTTAAAGACAATGAAGCGGTGGGTCCTTTTTGCTTTAAGTTCCAAGAACTTCAGCTTGCAATCATCGTGCACCGCCATTCCAGATGCCGCATTAGCCTACAAAAGGAATAGGTAATGAAAAAAAACAGAACAGAACTTTGCAGACAAAAAATTGCAGAACATTATTTACTTATCAAAAGTAACTCTTAGCAAGAAAAATAACAGTCAAATGAACAAAGAACGCACAAACAGATCTCACTTCCCCCATCTTTAAATTTCACAGAGAGAATCAAGAGACAGATATACACAATTTGTTACTAAGCACATGACATGAATCCGGTCAAAAATTCAACACGAGTTTTAGTTCGCAGTGTTAATTCTTCCTATATTTCAAGACAAGGTACCTCCCGAAACAATTCTTACCATTCCTATTTGTCTTTACATTCTTATCACATTCCCTCAGAGATTATTGAATGGCAAATAGAAATCCCAAGCAAACATCCAGGAGCGAAAAAAACCAAAAAAAGCTACATAATTATTCATGAATATATCAATTCTAATGCTCGATTTGGTAGCAATCACACTGCATATCAAACATCACCATCTTATGAAGTCAAGAAATGTTTGCTTTCCACCTTTTTAAAGAAAAACTCAACATTGATTGGCACTTAGCATTAATAATTGAAAAAATTACGCAAGTGTTGATACATATATTAAGAATTAAAAAATCAGTTAAATGATAAACGAACATTAAGACGCGTCAGATCCATTAAACTTCAGTCCGTTACACATTTTTCAGCTCAATTATTTTTTGAGTAACACAATTCTATCAGAACTATAAATTTCCATAGACTATATACAAAGATCAAATACTCATCTGATCAAACAAAAATTTACATGAAAACGCTCCCACTGACACCGAAGGATAAATTCAAAAATAAACCAATCAGACAATCACATTCAAAGATTAAACACTAATTAAAAACGTATATTGATAGTAAAATTGGAAATAGAGGAAAACGAGAGAACTCACCATTTTTTTGGCGTGAAGCTAGAATAGAAGAATGTGAAGAATAGAGAGAGAATTTTCTCAATATGCTAATGTGACCCTTTTATTAGGTGGCTCTGAAGGAGTTTTTATGTCGTTCGAACCTTTATGGACAATTTTATGGTGTGAGTGGGAAATAAAGCAATTGCGTGACGCCTCTCGCCGCGTAATTGGATTAAAAACTACAAAAAAGTGTTTGAACGGCTCGGCTTAAGAAATTCCACGCCGAGTAAGGAAACTAATGGTTAAAAAATAGCAGTAGAGGTCCTCAGCCTTTCACATATTTTTCACTTGGGTCTTAACCTTTGAAAAGGAGCATTTAAAATCTCAACCTTTCAATTTAATAGCACTTTGAAAATGATTAAGTGAATAATATATCATATGCTATTTTTATTATAGATTTGTTTTGACGAAATTATTTTGTAATAGTAGTTTACTTTTTCTTTTAAATTGAAAAGAGTTCGTTCGACTAGAAATTTAATATTTTAATCGTTGTTATTTTGTTTTGTCTTTATTCATTTATTTGAAATATTTAAAATAATTAGTCAAAGGTTGATCTTAGAGACTATTTTAGTTTTCACAAACTAGTCAAATATAATTATACCAATATACTTAATCAAAATTTAAAAGTAAAACCATGGTACAATATCAAAAAATTAAGGCATTCTTCGCACGTGTATATAAGTTGTTTTGTGTTCGAGATGAGTTTATTAGTTGAAGTAAAACATGTAGTAATTTATAGAAAAATAGTTCAATTTTACACAGATTTATGGTAGTTAATAAAATAAAATATAAAACTTTCTAGAACACCATTGAAATTAAGCATTTAAGGAAAAATAAACAATATTTATTAGTAAAATTTATTTCAATATAAGAATATATCTCAAAATCTTCATGAATGATTAAATGTTGTGTTCAACTAATTTATTAAGCTTTTGTTAGGCCCCATTTTCAAGATTTATTTTCTTAAAACTTACTTCCAACAACACGTTCTTTCAATAAAATAATTTTGCACGTGGACTTGTAAATTTCACTTTTTAATCATATATTATTCTAAAAAAAATCTATACAAAACATGGGCTAAATAAGCTAAAACAAAGTAAAATATATCCACATGGAGATTTGTGTGTTTATAAAATTACTTTATTTTTAAAAGAATTAAAAGCTTGTTGAGAAGTATTTATAAATCGTTCAAAATATGAATAGATTAAAGGGTTAATTTCACTAACAGTCACTGAACTTACCTAAAAATTAAAAAACGATCATTGAAGTTACAAATTTATAGAAACGATCACTGAATTTAAGAACTTTTTCACTAACGGTCACTGAAGTTCAAACTTACAGAAACGGTCACCAATAGGACCGTTACGATTTTAATTCAAGGTTAAAGGACCAAAACAAGTGAACATAGAACATTGAGAACCTCAAGTACAAATTTCAAATAAAACCCCCAAACCTAAACATAAACTTCAGAAACTGTGTAGCAACAATAATGGTCGAAATTTAGGAGAAAATCATGTCCAAATCACCCAATAAATTTGAAATTTGGGAGGAATTTTGAAATTTGCACTTGAGGTTCTCAATATTCTATATTCACGTGTTTTTGTCCTTTAAATTTGAATTAAAATCATAACGATCCTAATGGTGATCGTTTCTGCAAGTTTGTAAACTTCAATGACCGTTAATGAAAGTACTCGTAAGTTCAGTGACAATTTCTGTAAATTTGTAATTTTAGTGATCATTTTGTAATTTTTAGATAAGTTCATTGACCTTTTGTGAAACTAACCCATAGATTAAAATAAGTGATGAATTACGAACTTCATAAAATATTTAAATAAAAAATAATTTAACCAATTATACAGAGCTTATAAACATTAGCCAAATATTTGATAACTCATGTCTGACAAAATAAACAATAATAGAGTCAAACTGAGGGCAGTAAAATGGAATAGAAACTACGGCTTAGCATTGAGTCGACTGATTCAGCGAGCCACATAATTTTAGCTGTTGACATCATCTTTGAATTTATAATGTAACGCAACTGGGGACGGTGCCCACCAAAGATTCTATCCTACATCTCCGCGTTCGTTCAACGCTACCTTCAATCATAATTTCTATTTTTGTTTGCTTATCAAAATAATAATTATTCTCATGTTTGATGAGTCATATACTTACAGTCATAATTGCACATATATAATTTTAAAATTTATTAATGAAAAAAAAAAAATACTTCTCCAACTACTATGGAATCACAAGTCTACAATATGTCGATCTAGAGTTGATATAAAAGGTACAAGGCCTTCAATTTGTATGCATGAAATCCTCACAGAGGATAACTTCAGGCTTATAGTCAAAATCAATGTCAAATGAACCCAATCGTAAAGGAAGTTGTGAGGGCAGAAGTCTTAAAATTACCAGATGCTGGAAAAAAAAATTCTTATTTATGTCAGCTCGTGGGTTTGTCTGGTATAGGTGATGCCAAAGAATGGAGGAATAGCAATGGTCAAAAAAGAGAACAAAGAGTTCATTCCAACAATAACAATTGCAAGATACAAGTATGTCTAGACTATCGCATAGTAAACAATCACTCTGAAAAATCATTTTCAACGTCTTTCATTGATTAGAGAGGTTTGCTAGGCACTCATAGTCGCAGTAAACAACTTCATTAACAATTATTCAAGCTACAATCAGATTCATATACTCCCAAAAAATTAGGAGAATACTACATTTGCATGTCCTTATTGGACCTTTGTATTCTAAATAGTAAAGAGTTAATTTAATCAAAGGTCACTAAACTTTGATATAAATTGCTACTTTCTCATTGAAATTTAAAAAATTACTCTTTATTTATTGAACTTTGCTATAAGTTACTATTTATTCATCGAAATTTAAAAGGTTACTTATTGTTCACTCAAATTTGAACAAAATTACCCATCAATCACTTATATCGTTTTCATCAGTGTTATCTATAACAAAGTTCAATTAGTAACGAATAATTTTGTTCAAATTTAAGTGAGCAATGAATTGAATTTTGGTGAGCAAGTAGTGATATATAACAAAGTTCAATGAGCAACGAGTAATTTTATAAAAATCAATGAACAAGCAGTAACCTATAGCAAAGTTCAGTGACCATTGATTAAATGATCTCAAATAGTAAATAAAATTGAAAATAAAAACTTTCAAACAAAAAAATTATTTGAATAAAAAATTCAAAATCTGAAAGGAAAAAAATGAAAAATATAACATTGGCATTATGTGTAACCTCCCAAGTCCATACCCACCACCATTACCAATTTACCATGTGTTACATGTACTCTTTGATTTATCCTTTGATTTACTCGATCCCATTTTTCCCCTAACATAAAGGTCGGTCCCACGCATTTATTGGAAGTGGGACTCAACCTTCATGTGAGGGGGCAGATGGGATCGAGTAAGTCAAATGGTACAAATGGCTTAATTCATTTACCATTCACCAAGACAATGGGTCAAGTCGAGCTAGCTTGACACGTTAGTCATTGAGTTGCAACAAAAGAGAACTTGGGCTTGGCACATGAGTTTGGCTCATACAGAGTCAGGCTTTGTACGAGTCAAGCCAATTGCAAGCCCTCTTTTCATTTTTTATTTTTATGAAAATGGAATAAATAATAATAATTATATATTTGAAAATGTTAAATTTGTAAAATAGAGTTTAAACTGTGATTTAAAAAATTAAAATAAGTCATAAATTTTTTGCAAAGCTCGCGAGCTAACTTGCTCGAGCATGGGATGAATTACAACCAAGCCCGAGCAACCTATGAGCTCAAACTTCAAGGGTCAAGCTCGTGAGTCGCTCGATTCAATTGCCATGGCTACAATTCATCTAACCCCCATGTCCCCACCCACTGCCCTTAATTATAGAGCATGTATTTGTTTTTTCTTTTCATTTTCTATTTCATTCTTGGAAATGCCTTTTCAGTCTTCATTTATTTTATTTTAGCCTCCCGTTCTGAGAAATATTTTATAAATAGTTTATTTTATAAATAAATAAAAAAAGACTGATTGATAATTCTAAGTGAATAGTGCTTTTGAATTCATTGAAAAATATGGTTGAAAATAAAATTTGATCAATTTTTAATACAATTTTTTTATTAGAAAATTATATTCCCCTTCCACAGTATAAGCATCTCTCTAGCTCAGATAACCTTCCTAGTTTGAAGTTTCTACTATGTTTATCTTTTACATCTACATCTACAATATATTAAGAGTGTGGATTGATGATAAACTTTTGATTACCAAATTTACCCTTACATATTTAGCTATATGTCCAATGTATCATCAGTTATCCTTATATCTTTAATTTTTCATTTTACTCTTACATTTTTATGTTTATGGTCAATAATATCCTTAAAATTAAATTTATTTCAACTAAATTCAATTAGTATTAAAATTAAAATTATTTTATTTTTTAAAATTAAGTCAATTAATTTCCTCTAAAACACTATTATTACTAATTATCAATGTATGATTAATAAAAACTTATATTAAAATTATAATAATACTACATATATAATTAACATGAAATGACATCGACTATTAGGTCAATTAATATTAATATATAAAATTTATAAATATAACAAAATTATATATACAATTAATAATGTAGATAGTGTTTAACTTAGAAATTTCTTATTAAAAAAAACATTTATAATTTAGAGAATAAATAATTTTCAAAATGATCAACATATCTACAGTGTAGATAGTGTACTAATCGATAGAATTTTTTAATTATTTGAAAATTGATGAAGATCTCATGGAGTACGAGAATATGGATTGACTGATAAAACGGAGCCATCGAGAATATGAAATTTTGTAGTAGCTATGAACCTAGATGTACAGGTCCCTGGGGCATATCGTATGAACGAGAGATTGAATCATTTACTAAGCTCAATATATTTTCCTTTAACAATATCAATTACTTAAAAAAAAAAAATATTACGTATATCATTCTTTCGATACACAAGACGTGCAACGCACATGCTTACTGATAATCAATTATAAAAAAAAACAAATTTCACCCAACAACCCAATGTTTCCTAGGACAACTCTCATATTATTAGGGTCTGCTTGTTTCACAGGACTTTTAAAAAGTCAAAAACTATTTTAAGTTTGAGATGTTATTTTTGAATAGGACTCCACTTCACGTACAAGAACCTGTTCTACGAATCTCTATCAGGAAAGACACATGCGTAGGTCCCACACAAACTTTTTTTTTATATATGTGGGTCACTCACACAGTGAGAGGCCTGTAAAACACATATAGAAAAATGCCCTGAAATTAGGGATGAGAATCCGGCTCGCGAGCCCAAATTCTAGGCTCGAGCTCGGAGAATCGGGCTTTTTTTGGGCCCGAGCCGAGCCAAAGCCCATTGGAAATTTTGGGGCCGATTTTTTCTATTTTTTTAATTTTTTCTTTTAAAAAAATTCAATATCAATCTATTTTTTACATTTTTTGTCACGGGCCGAGCCCTCAAAAATGAGGCTCGGCCTGAAATATAGTTGAATAACGTATTTTGTTTGACTAAAAATGCTTCTAGAAGAAGCTGACACATAATAATTTTTCAAAAATCTCTTCAACAAATCATGTCAAATGGGTCCTAAGATTTTTTTTTTTAAATTGATGTTACTGTAATAACTAAGGAGCAGTGCACATCATAGATGTGTTTAGAGCCGGACATGAAAATTTCGGATATTTAGTAAGTGAAATCGTAGGGTCGAAAATGTTTGGTTCCATTCGATTTCAGTTCGATTCCCAAGTTCTGTACTATAATTAATTTTTTTAATATTTACAAAATTACATTAATTCAACTAATGACATGTACAATCTTAACACTTACAAAATAACGTAGTTCAACTTCAACTTATGTGTTTTTTACGTCTCTCTTTATTGAATTTTTCATAAATTTGATTGTGAAAATCACAAGAAGAAGATGATAGCGAGTTTACAATAATTAAGATAGGCGTTGTCAAGTTTCGATTCGATTTCTCCAGAAAAAACGACATTACAGTAGAATAATAGATTTGGATAAAACTTATATCAATTTGATTAAATTGGGTTTAGACTGAAAATTAAAAATAGGAAAATCATATTTTTGGGTTAGCAAATTTATTTAGAAAATAATAAAATAATTTGACTTATTTAAATAAATAAATTTAAAAAATTAGGAAGATTTGATTTTTGATCTAGAACCGAAAATCGAACCGAACCCGTCGGTATTCGATTCAGATGCTCGTTCGAGTATCTAACTTAAGAAGAACTGCTCGCTTCGATTGAGTTCGGTTTGGTTCGGATTCGATTCGGAAGTTTTGCTCAACCCTAAATAGCCCAACCCTGGATATGTTGGCTAATTCTATTTTATCCTAACAAACTTTATCCACAAAATTTAAGGGTAAAACAGGAACGGATACAATGGGGGCTGGCTGGGCTGCAGCCCCCCACTCAAGTCCAATTTTTTTTCTAAAGATTTTTTATTTTATTTTTTTGTAAAAATTGTTTTTTCATGTGTAATTTTTTTTTTTTTTTTTTTGCGTAGTAGTCCGGCTTGAAATTTTATAACCCAATTTCGAATTAAATCTTGGATCCATCCTTGGGGTAAAATGCATTTTCTGTCACTAAAATTGCATAGAAATTTCAAATTACTTTGTTCTAATTTAATAATCAAAGTAGTTATGTCGTCGTATATAAATCATTTGTTAGAGGATGATTCTAGTGTGTACATTGGATCACATGATAACAAACTTAGCCCATGTTTGATTCTCATTTTTTAAATCATATTTTTTAATAAAATAATATTACACGTAACCCAAAAATTTCACTTAATTTTTAATCACACATTCTTCATCAATCAACAATTCAAAATACATTTTTTTCGCCAAAAATAGAAATAAAAAAGGCCTTATTTTGGTTAGGGGTGGATATTTTTTTCTCGGAACCGGTGGAACCGGACTAGAACTGTTTAGAATCGGTCGATTCGATTTCGGATCTTCTAAAAAATAATTTGATTTTGGGATAAATTATTAAGAATCGATCGGTTCCCGGTTCTAGTATGGGAACCGCCGAGAATCAAACGGTTCTCATAGGATTTTTTATTTTTTTGGGTAAAATATATGATTCAATCTCCAATCACTTTATAAAAAATAAAAAAAATTGGGTTCCTTCTTCATTTTAGATTCCAGAACTTTCCTTCTCTCTTCTTATAATTCCTTAATTAATTGATTCTCAAGTCAAATTAGAATATTGAGTAAATTTATACCTAAATCGATTTATTTACAATATATAATTTCATTTGTAAGATGCAAAATTTTTATTTTTTTTTCACTTTGATTACATAGTTGTTGATCCGATCAAAACTTTTCATCTAAATTTCTACAAATTATAACCGACAAAACTAGAAGTTGCAATAAATTTTTAAAGGGTGTCCAATTCAATATAGGATTTTGATTTTAATGGAAGTTTATTAAATTATTAGAGTATTATGCAATTTATATAAGTTGATGATTGTTTGATGATAGTAACTTATATTATTTAAATACTGTTTTTAAATTTGTATACTTAGTTTTCTTTTAATCTTTGAATAATATGTTTGATTTTTCTATATTTTGTAAAAAATATCACGTTGGTAGCATGAGCATCTTTAGATTTTTTATTAGTGAACATTTTATTTTGACATTTTCAATGTAAAGCATCGGACCGAATCGAAACCGATTAAAATATGTTCCGATTTGGTTCCATTTCTAAAATTGTCATTGATATTCGATTTGGTCCGATTTCAAAGAGGATCGGACTGCTCCCACTCTTATTTTCGGTCACAAAGAAAAGTATGCTTGAAAGTGAGAAATAAAAAGTACGGCAAATATTTTATTTTGATAACGAAGAAATCCACGTGTCGATAGATTATGGTGTCTAAGGTCATTGCAAAACCAGAGACATCTATATCGAGATTCTTTGCAAGATAGGTGGCAAGTTATAAGGATTCAAGTTGACCGAAAAAGGAATTCCGCGAACAAAACAAGGGAAAAGTGTACAAAATTGTCTGGGCCGGTGAATGCCCTTTTGACTCTTTATGTTAAAAGACCATTGCCCATTTTATGGAGAATCCATTGCAAGGTCCAAATGTAACGTCTTGTCGACATCAACATTTATCTTATTTCTTATTCGATTTAAAGAAAAATTCTCCATTCAAATTCGAAAGAAAATAAATAATTCGTAATTAATGCGTGTGAATCTACTTTGAGTTAGCTCTCCGACAAGTTTGACCCCATGGCTTAACAATTTGAAAAAAAGAGGTTGCAACTTTCTCCCAGGTTTTACCTCCATCTCAGGGATGAAAATGATATTAAGCCTCCATTTGAACCACATTATTTATAAAATGAGAATGAAAAATATAGTTATTATGGATCTCACACAAGAGATGTAAAGTAAAAAATAGTGGCTGAAGGTGATGAATAACAGTAATATTTTTCATTTTTGTGGATGAATAATGTGACTCAAACGGAGCCTAAATTTGAGATGTTAGTATTTAAATGGTTCGGAGGTGAAAAGTACTTGATATCACTAGGATCTGTATTTTTTGTATCCAAATGTTTTCATTATTTTAAGGAAAATAAAAACCTACTCCTCCCAGAAAATATATTTTCTTTAAAAAAAAAAAAGGAAAATTAAGCATATTTTCACAAGTTGCAAAAAATTCTTAATGGAAAAAATAACAATTAAGCACTCCAAAGTAGGCATTTGAGTGAAAAACTGATATTCTTCATGAAAAATAAATGCGATCAAACACACCCTAAGTGTTTGTTTGGGAGAATTTAAATTATAATCACATTTTGTCAAATGTACTTTTTATCCCCATATTTTTAAGAACTCACAATTACTATCCACTTTCTATATTCCGACATTCTTTTGGACCTAGTGATTAAATTTTAATTTAAACTTTCAAACAAACACTAATTCGATATCCGCGCGGTGTTTTAGGGTCGACATATAAAATGTGGACGGGCAAGTGGTTGACGGTTCTCCCAATCACCCTGTCAATCGACACATGGTTCGATCGTCGTTTTAGGGTCAACATATATGGTGCAAGTTGACATGTGTTCAAGTATTCAAGATCGACCTCCTCGCTAGAGTAGCCGGTATCTTGCCTCAAATTGAAAGATTATTTATTTTTCGTATCTATTCTCTCTCAAGTCAATAAATGATCTGATAGAACGATCAATCAAACGGAATTGGATCAAAAGGGGCGAACTATTGATGCAACGGAAAGATACCACAAGGAAATAAAATGAATTGCAGAAAAGCAAGAAATCGAAATCTCAAATCTGAAAGTTTAACTTTTGAATTATTGAATAGGATAATATCTTACATTAATTTTCTTTTCCTGCAAACGATCTAGGGAAAAAGAACAAATAGAAACTAATTTCTTTCATCCCTGCAAACGATCTAGGGAGTCAAGCTTTGTTCTTCCCATTATGATCAGATGCCGGCATTCCCTCCATAGACTTGGGAGGAAGCGGTGGTGGTAAAGAACCGCCGTCGCTGCCGGGGGTTCTCTGTTGCGGTGGTGGAGCTGTTGCAGGTGGAGGCATCTTGGTATCTCCACCGCCAATGTCCTCCGTGAGAGGATCGGAGAAGTTGTCTGAAAAGGCGAAAGCACCTTGAGATGGCCTCCTCTGGTGGCGACCGCCAGTTTTCTGAGACATTTTCTCGCGGTAGGGGTGGGAGGAGGAGGAAATTGAAGTGAAGCGGTGGGGTTATGAATTTGGAGGTGGAGACAGTGGTTAGTATAGTGCCTTTATATTAAATTAAGGTTAAGTCAAAGATTTATCCATTCACATTGGGAGTCTGATGAAAAGTTACTCGAGATTATGTAATTCTGAAAATATGTAGGCCTTTAAATTCTTATTATTTGTAAAATAAGAATAAAAAATATAATCGTTATGAACCCCACATAAAATATGAAAAATGAAAAATGATGACTTGACGTGATTAATAACGTTCATATTTTTCATTTTTATGAATGATTAATGGGAAACAAATAAGGTCGTAATTTAAAATGTTAGATTTTTTGATTTGCAATTTTTTTTTTAAAAAAAAAAAAAGATATATCATTAAGGCCAATTTGGTAAAGTTACTGTTTTTGCTTCTATTTTTCATAGAAGAATTTTTCGAAAAAATTATATTAGGTCAGTTTCTTCTAAAATTCTTCTATCTATACGAAGCACATGTTCAAAACAATTTTTTAATCTTAAAAGTAATTTTTGACTTTTAAAAAATATTACCAAATGGGCTTTGACCCAACGTTCATTTCTACCATAATTGGGAGCATTTATTATTGGTCTTTTACTGTTAAAAAAAAAAATCAGATTTTTTTTTTTTTTTTTTTTTTTGCATTGGATATTTGGAAAATAAAAAATTAACTAATAAAAACTCATATAATCAACTTTAATTTATTAAGAAAAATATTTAATTTATTCAATTAAAATTTTTTATTACAATCATAGTAATTATATTCACAATATTGTACAAGCATGTAGGTTCCATCCAAACAATTTATAAGTGGAAACAACGATGTTTTGAAAATTCATTAAAGATAATTTAGTAATTGTCAAAGCTCAAACCAAACGTAAGATAAATGATGCCACGTGGTGTTGCCAGGAATGATCACCTTGACTACAAGGATTATGCTTTAGAAGCCCATTAGCTCTACAGTACCTGCTTGACAAGTCCCTGTCAGGCTACTCACAATGTGAGGTTGTAATTTTTTTTAATATAAGGAATTCTGCGCTACAGTGAGGGGTATGTAAGTCCCTTATCAAATTTGTCTGTACAAGCATATTTATTCTATGTTTTATGACCTTCAATCTAATCTCAAATCATAGGAAGCATATATAGGGTCTGTTTGTTTCAGATTTTAATATGATTTAAACTTAAATTAAAGTCAAACAATCAATATCAAACACATTTTTTTTTAGATTTCACAACTTTTTAACCACACATTTCAAAAACTTCTATCACAAGTTACTAAAAATCTGATTTTAATCCCTATTAAACACCCTGATAATGACATGTAGTAGTGTTGTTATGATTTCCTAGATTGAACAACCGACTGTACTTTTTAAGTTTTAATCTCGATCGTTAATTTGAATATTGTTGTCGTTTTGTCATAATTAGCATATTTAACTTTGAAAAATTATGTGTGTATTCAGAGACAGATTGAGGGGGATTGGACTGAGCTGTAGCCTGATCCCTCCCCCAACCTATTTAATATTTTTAAGGTAAAAAATAATAATAATAATAATGTGTAATTTTTTTTTTCATGTATTAGTCCGATCATAAATTTTGCAGCCCAATCTTAGATCCAATTCTGGATTTATCCCTACGTGTATTATTAGCCCTCTTAAGTTGAATATTTTAATCTATTTAATCATTTTTTATTTTTTATTTTCAATTTTGTTGTGTTCAAATGGAAGTGTTGCATAATACCAAATAACCATTTTTATTTATTTTTTTTTGCTTTTACCTATTTGGAATATATCATCACTTTTTTTTCATTAAATTGCTTCCTCCAATAAATTAACCTAGTATTTCATAAATATATTATTATTTTCAGTTCATAGTTCTATAATTAAACTTCAAATAATATAATTTCTATTGAGTCGTGGTAATTGTGGATAAGTGACAAAATCGTCTATTAGTTTTTCGTAATTTTCTTTTATCAATGAAATTATGATCAGCTATTAGCCAAAAATAATAATAATAATAAAATAAAAAATAACGTGTTTTGTGGACAAATAAAAATATTTATGAATCGAATTTAATTTTATTCAATAAAAAATTATTACCATCGCAAGTCAATAATCCTAACTTGTAATTAACTATATTTACTATAAATGTGAATGTCCTAAAAAATGAAATAGGAAAAAACGTAAAAAAAACACAAATTTTGAGGACCAAACTATTTTACGTCAAATTACAAAATCAAGAAAACTGCTTCATTCAAAATTCTAAAGGCTTAAAAACACATCCTATCATAGGAAGATTATTCTTCCGATTATTCAATGATTTGAGATGTAGCCATTCTATATTAAAATAAGAGAAAAATTCATAAGGTTAAATATCATTCCTTTCAAAATTAAGAACAAAAGTTTCAAATTTTAAAAATCGAATTTTTTATTAAAATTTAGTTATGATATAATTAATTTCATGTATTAAGGTCACGTATTTATACAATTTGATCACAAATTAACGATTTAATTAATCATATATTATTTTTCGGTCACAAATAAAAAAATTATAGGTCACAAATTACTTCACGGTCACAGACCAAAAATTTTATAGGTCACACTTTATTTGTCGATCACAAATAAAAAAAAAATTATAGATTACAATTTATTTATCAGTCACATCACAAATTTTATAAGTCAATTTATTATACAGTGAAAAAATTACTAAATTATTGGTCACAAATTAATAAAAATTTAAGTCACATATAATTAACAAGGTGGAACCGTAACTACGCTGCTTCGGGCAATAGTAGCGTCGCCTCGCGTAGAGGTACCCTGACCGAGAGGAAGGCGGTGGTTCCGACGCCGAACGAGGGAAGGAGAGGGAACGTTGAGGAGAAAAAGAGGGAGAGAGAATGAGTGAATGAGAGATGATTTTTAGGGTTGTATGAAAATTGAGAATTAATTTTATTATTAATATTGAATTATTATCTGAATATTGACATTGAATCTTGAAAGATTTGGTTATGTGTAATTTTCACTTAAAATAATTCTTATATTATGAATCCAATAATGTTCAGCTAATGGTCTACAATTTTGACAATGCATAATTTTGTCATCTCCATTCACGTCAAGTAAATAACTTTATCTATATGTGGGCAATAATTAAGTTGTATTTATTGATCATGTCTCACGCAAAATAGGACAAATAGACTAGACTTCAATTTTAGTCTTCCCTACCCTAATGGTAATAATGCACTAATTGCTCCGGCTGGACACATCCTATGCAAAAGTCAACAATAGGACCATACATGCTAATCTAATCTAAATTTGTAGCAATGATAAATATATACTTTTCACAATATATTTCATTGATAACTAAACTTTAAAACATTTATGATTAGATACTGAACTTACCAATTGGTATACCATTCGTCACTCTGTAATCAACCGTTAAAAAGTAGACGAAATTGATAATGTGGATAATAGATATTCACACGCGACACCTCTAAATGTTAGTTTTAACGTCGTCAAAGTTGGTCAATGAAAAATATTGTGAAAAGTACGGTGGCCAATGAGATATTTAGGGCTCATTTGGTATGATTTTTGAAAGCTAAAATTAGTTTTTGAGATGCAAAAATTATTTTTGGACTCGTTTGATAAATTTTATGAAAGTATTTCTGATAGTTAAAAGAGTTTTAAAGCACTTTTAGAGTTTTCAAACAAAAATTAAAATAACTTCCTCCAAAAAAATTTCTATAGGAAGTAAAAATAAAAGCAAAAGTCATGTCAAATGGTATTTAATGTAATGTGTTTTAATTATTGAAGTGTATAGTACATCAATATGTTACTATTATCTTCCTTTAATTAAATTAATTTGAACATATTAGATAAAAATATAAGAGAGTAGAAGTATTGAGCTGAATATCACATTCATCATTGTACTTTTCACAGTATTTTTATTGACCACTATATTTTTCACAATGTTTCTAGCTTGTCATTGAACTTTGATGACGTAGTGAAAACTAACGTTTAAATGTATCACATATGGATATTTGTTATTAACACAATCAATACCTTGTATTTGTCGAACAATTGATGACGGAGTGACGGATGATGTAATGATTTTGTAATTTCAATAACTAATCATAAATGTTTTAAAATTTAGTGACCAACAACAAATATTATGAAAAGCGTAGTGATTATAGATGCATTTAACTTGTGGAACTTTGTACTATTGACCTCCTTACAAGTTCATAACTACTCGTTCGATTCTCATTACTTTACATTTTATTTCTTTCTCTCTTATTTTGAATCATTCAATTTTCTATAAAATAATACTACACGTAAATTAAAAAAATTTCATTTTTTTTCAACCACTCATTTAAAAAAGAAAAATACTATTCTCCCCATTTTCATTTTCAAAAAATGGGGACGAAACGGGGGCTAGAGTATCTACAGAGAGGTGCGCCACCCACTTTAAGGTTTTGTTTGACAAAATTTATAAATTTTTATGTATTCGTCAATTTTCATTCTCAATTTAACACTAAAATGACTCCCTAAGTATTATTCATTTATTTATCCTAATTTTCTACCTGTACATAAATTAAATCGTTTTTAAATTCTTACCAATTGTATATTTTTGGCTTATGCAAAGATGGTTAAGTCAAAGCATCGGACGGTTGATAAAGCTCAAGCACATGACAACTTGTAATCCCGCACATACTGTATCACCAATGACCATACGAGATTTCGAGTCTCGAACATTCCAATACGACGTCGGATTTCACCCAAACTTAGAGATTTTACTATTTATTTACATTCCGTCTCTCTGCAAACCATAAACCCTAAATCAGACACCATTTGCATTTCTATTTTATAGTTTATATAGCATCCATTTTGCTGAATCTCAATCAGAAAATCTTAATCGAAATGGCGTATGCTTCTGCTATTCGTCGTATTCTGGGCGGATCTTCTACGCCTTCGCCGATTTTTTGCTTACAATTCGCTTGGATTCGCCACAATTCTACCCTCCCTACGCTCACCAGTCCTAAGCTTTTCATTAGCGGTATGTATGCTTTCACACACACGTAATTGCGTATCTACGATATACTTTACTTTTGCTTGTAATACTAGTTAGCACCTGAACCTTTATCTTTATTGAATTCTGAACTTTGTTGAGTTTTCTTCTGTCAGTATTTATTGGTTTTCTTTTTGAGTACTTTCTTCGCGGTTGTATGCAATATGGAATATGTACCTTATGTAGGAAGAAGTGGAACGTGTTGAGAATTATAAATCCTAGCAATCAATTGCAGAAAGAAAAATAAACACTAAGACCGCATAAGATTTATTGAGGTTCACCTTAATGTGAGATTATATCCTCTCTGCATTAATTCACTAGGATAAAAAAAAGGTTTACAAGGGAAAATCGCACACCAATTTTCTCTAAACTTTCTTTCTCTCTCTCTCTTTTTTTTTTTTTTTTTAATGATAATAATAAAGCACTCCATATTTATAAGATAAATTAGGGAAAATCGAATTTTACAAGAATACAAATTTCTTAACCGTCCTTAATGAAATTTTGGTCTGGGGGCCGAGAGGGGACCTCCTGCCCCTTTCAACTCATATGGCGACCAGCTTCGTGAATCGGCAATAATTAGACCCCACAAGATGTTGAGTTACAAAACTTTTGATACTCCACTATGTTGTTAGAAAAGGAAATGGTTCTTTAGCCTTCTCTAGATGTTGTGGCATGCAAAATGTTAAGTATTTCTCTACATTCCGGCAATATGTTTCCTGGATATTCTTTAAAGCTAAAACTTGCTTTTTGACCTTTTAAAAGCTGGAAATCTGAAAAATGAGCTTGAGGTGGAATAGGTCAGAGAAGTTAAAACAAAGAATAAAAACAAATTGAATGGGAATTTGAGATCCTGCTATATGGCAGGAAGTTTCTGCATCATATTTTTCATTGTTATATTTGATTTGTAGCATTCTCCCAGTGAGGTAAGCTTCTAGACAGATTGACTTTGATTTATTTTATGTGCACAGAGACAACACACGTGACATGACTTGATTATTGGTTAGATAGGAGTTGTAGACAAATAAGCCGAAAGAAACCAAGAATAGAAATGTGTGTATTTTGTCCATCTCCAATGCCTGTTGCACGTCTCCCCTGAAGAAGTTTTCACCTTAAAAATATTATTATTCCCTTGTACCACTAAACACTCATTCTATATAAACAAATAGCTTTGGCAGATATCTCTCTTTAATCTTCTAAATGTCTGTAGCTTTGTCTAGTCTACACGAAAGAATTGATTTTTTTGTCTTGTCTACAACCACAATTAATAGGATATTTATATGCCTGGGTTCCTGAAGTTCCCCATTCTGAGTCTGATGCTTGTGACCTCTTGTTGCCAGGCCTATATTAAAATTTAGGCTAGAATAATCATCTTTTTTCTCATGCACACAAAAGTATTTTTAATATATTGCATCATGACAATTTAGAGCTGGTCCTGCAGTAGGTTGACTAATGTGAATGCTATTTTGATTTATCAATAAAGAACAAAAAAAACCTGAAGAAGAAAAATACTTGGTAAAACACAAATCACGTTAAAGATGTAAATGAGCGAAGAAGGGGGTTTGATTTAGACAAGTGGGGTGGTATTTTCAGTCAGTGCCTACTATCATTTGTATGACATACAATGGTTTACCTTTTCTGCCTCGTGAACTCCCTGAGCTGTATTCCCTGAGGAAGTGAGTGGAAGCCAGGCAGTTGCCTTAGAAACTGACATCTTTTCAACTCGCTTAAAATAAGAAATTGACATCTGTTCGTCTTGTTTAAACTAAGGCATCTCTAGCAGAGACCATGGCTTTAAAATGACCAACTGCTATATTTGATTTGATGGTGCAGGTATATCAAAAAATACAACTGATGAGAGTCTTTTCAACGCGTTTGCACCGTATGGAAGGCTTTTTGATGGTGAACAATTCTCATCCTATAGCTACCCTTAGAATATCGCTTTTATTATGTCCAATTTCCAACAAGATGCAATTTCTGATTTTTTATCCTGATTATTGTGCAGCAAAAGTGATCATGGATCGAGGGTCTGGAAAACCAAGGGGGTTTGGTTTTATTACTTATGAAACAGTAGAAGAAGCTGAGAAAGCACGGGAAGAAATGAATGCCAAGTACCTGGACGGTTGGGTAATTTTTGTTGATCCAGCAAGGCCTAGGGAGCCTCCTCCTCCTCCACCTCGACAACCTCCTCAACAAGACCTACATCTCAATCCAAAGCCTACTGAAAGTCTCTTTGAGACTAACAGGACTTTAGGATGGTCTGGTTGATGCTCTTAGAAGATAATGGGCTATTTTTGGTACATTTTTAAGCTAGAGAAAAATTTCTAATGTATTTGGGCGAAACATCAATGGTTGTAACTGCAGCAGCCAAGAATTATTACTGTACTGTCTCTGTTAGGAGCATTTGAACTACTCTTGTGCCAGGGATAGTATTATCTTGAACACTTGTATCGATTGTCACTTTGCTTTGCAATTGACTGCATTAAGTTATTGGTGTAGATTTCAAGTAATTTATGTTATACCTAGGATAAGTGGTTTAGAAAAATGGCTGGAACAACCGCTATTGAAATTTTTGATTTTCTATTCATTCATGATCTAACCTTGTCGATCCGGTCGTGATATTGAGGGAATCTGGGAATGGACCTTTTCTCGAAAAATTCTGGATCCTGTGTTAAGAAAATGCATCTCTTTCTTTGTCATTCCTACTTTATTGATAGTTATAACCTATTAAAAGATTGTTCAGTCCACGAGGCAAGTTTGAAATTTTCTTGGTCAAATTTTCATCTTAGTTATACAATCTTAAAAACATCTTCCGAGGTTTCTAGCACAAAACTGATCAGCAAAACCTCATCATTATTTATTCACAATATCACTGATTCACTGGGATAACAGTTAACCAGTTTAGACAAGATCTCAAGTAGCCTATTCGATGGGGAAGTGCGACTTTTGTGACAGATATTATCAGAAAACTACTACCATGCAATGGATCTCAGCTGCTTGCGTTCTTCAGATTTTGCTTCTTGCCTTTGCCTCTGCTGCCTCCTGAGGATTTGACATCTCCGTTCTGCCTGTTTTTCCCGGACTTCTCGCTATCACTTTGATGGCTCTGATTCTTGTTTGATAATACATGCGACACTACTGTTGGAGCTGCATCATAGACATCCAGGACTAGGTTGTCAAGGATAAATCCCACATCAAATAAAAATAAAAAATATAGATCCACTTATAAGAGCTTGAATCACTACTTTTAAAAAATGTTGACATTTTAAGATAGAACCTCAAATCTTAATATGGTATCAAAGTCAATTAAGTTCCAACTAATTATTTGATTTGAGTAAGACTCAAGAAATGAATATGCGAATTTCAAGATTAGTTTGTTCAAACAAGTCGTCTTCTTGTGGGATATGTTAAGAAATAAATTTCACATTAAATAAAGATGAAAATATAAATCAACTTAGTCTTTTTAATAAAGTTAATTTTTTAAGATAGAACCCGTCTTACTACAGGTAACCAATAGCTTCGGAGGGGGCGTTCCAACTTTGGTGGGTGCGTGAGAAGAGAAGAGAGAGAAAGAGAGCAATGAGAGAAAAATTTATTTAGACCCTGTTTGATTGGGCAAAATTTTTAATTTCAACTTCTACTTTTGACTTGTTTGGTTGGTCAAATTTTTTATGAAAAATGTTTTCCACATTTTGCAAAATTTTCACTTTTCATGGAATTGACTTTCCCATCACTTTGGTGGAAAAAACAATTCCAAGTTTTTTTTTGACATTTGGAACAAATTCTAAATTCAATGGTAAAAAAATTATTCATTTACTAGACAATTTTCATGGAAAAACAAAGCTAAATAAATAGTATTCGGTATACAATTTTATTTTTTTTTGGTTTGCAATTGAAATAAATTTTAGACCCAATAGTAAAAAAATTTATACATTTACTAGACAATTTCTATGGAAAACAAAGTCAAACGAACATCAAATGATCCAAAATTTCAAAAAATTTCGGGTGAAAAATTATACCAATCAAACACAATTAATTGACAATCCCCGGTAAAACAAGTTTTAGGCAATTCAATTCCATATAATTTATTTTCTTTCCACTCAAATTTTATCTTGCAATCAAACGGACCCCTAGAGATTTTGAAATAAATGGTGTGTGGGTAGGTGCGTGAGTGAGGATTGGGTGAGGTAAGGTGAGGTGAGGTGAATATGTAGAATATGTTTAATTAAATTTTTATTAATTATAATTATTAAAATATAATCACCACCTGATTTGTAAATTTTTTTGAAAATTAAGAGTTTTGCTAGGCTTACAGAAAAAAATTTACAGAACATTTACAGAATAGACACAAAAAAGTGGGGTCCAATTTTTTTGATAATATTTAATGGGAAAATTACACAAAAGTAAGTGTTTAAAGATAATAATGCTAAAATCAGGTGTAAACTTTAATTAAGCATAAATCAGGTATTCAATTAAAAATTAAAATCCCCCATTCCTTTTATATCCTCTCAATCTCTCGCTCAGTTTCACTTTCTCTCTTTCTCTTAGTTTCTCTCTCACGCCTTTGTCGCCGCCTGTGGGGGTTTGCCTGTGTGAATCAGATCTGAAGACTATATGGCAGCGACGGGAGTGGAGGTGGTGACCGTAGCTGATTATTTGTTGTTGTGGTCTGTGTTGTTGATAGCGACGGGAGTGGAGGTGGTGGCGGTGGCTGATTTTTTGTTGGTGTGTTCTGTGTTGTTGGCGGCGACGGGGTGGATCTGGTAGCGGTGACGGGGTGGAGGTGACTTTCCACAGGCGATCAAATTTACTCATTTACTCTAGTAGCGGCAACTAGGGTGGAGGTGACTCTCCATAGGCGACGGGAATGGAGGTTTTTTTTTATTTGTTCGAAAATTATCTTTATGCCTTTGAATCTGAGTGTTACAGTGATGATTTGAGTGGTGGTTTTTGCGATATTGGTGGTGAGGATGTGGATTAACTGTGGACGTGCGGCGTCGACGGTGGTAGTGTAGTGATTGGTTTCTGTCAGGTGTTTGTTTTGTGAGTTTTGAGTGGATCTAGCGGTTGGGGGGGTTTAGATGGTGTTTTGTGTGGTGGGGATTTTGTGGTGGTGGCAATGGTGGTGGATCTGGTGGTTGGGAAGAGTTTTATTGAATTTGACGATGGTTTGGGACGTTTTGGCATGGGCGGTGGTGGTTATTGTTGGTGGTGATGTTACGGCGGAGGTGGCGACGGACAGCAGGGACGGATATGTGTGACCAACTATTTGGTGGATGTGTGACCAAGTATTCATGTACTGGAATTTGGGATTGAGGGTGTGTGACCAATTATTTAATTATATGTGACCAAGCAATCAATCGTGACCTAAAATTTTGATAATGTGTGACAGAAAAATTTATGTGACCAGCTAATTAAAAAATTGTGATCTATAATTTGTGACCTCAAAATAAACTGTGACATATAAAAATTTTATTGAAATAATGTGATTTATTAATTTAATAATATGTGATCAATAAATAATTTGTAACCTTAATTATAAATTTGTGACCAATAATTGTATAATTGTGATTTTATTATATTTAATTAATACATATATTTAATTAATTATATAAACTTGATTTTTGAATTTTTAAACTATATACTCGATTTTTAAATTGATATAAATTATTCACCTTAATTATGAATTTTTCTCATATTTAATTCACGTAAGGTCCACCTCCATATTAGTATTGGGGGCCACCTTCATATTAATATTCTGTATTTTCTTTTTAATCTTTAAAAGTAGGTTTTTAGATAATTTAGCCAGGTTAAAAGTTGCAACGTGAAATCTAGTAGTCCGCCATCTACACCGTCCATTGACAAACTACTAACGAAATCCAAACCAACGGACCAAACAATTTACAGGTCATCGATCCGCATGAAACTTAATCAACCAATAGGAACATACCTTCTAGGTTTTTCCTCTGCATATAAACAAATCTTCCTTTCCTCAATTTGCTACGCCAAATCAGACCCCCTCAAATCACTCAATTCCTTTCCTTTTTTCGGAGTTTCGATTTTCTTCATTCATCACTCGTTTCACTGATGGCGCCAAAGGCAGAGAAAAAGCCAGCGGAGAAGAAGCCGGTGACGGCGGAGAAAAAGCCGCCAAAGGCGGAAAAGAAGATTCCCAAGGAAGGCGATGCAAAGAAGAAGAAGAAGGTGAAGAAAAGCATCGAGACGTACAAGATTTACCTATTCAAGGTTTTGAAGCAGGTGCATCCTGACATTGGTATTTCAAGCAAGGCTATGGGAATTATGAACAGTTTCATCAATGATATTTTTTCGAGAAACTTGCAATGGAATCCTCTCGTTTGGCTCGCTACAATAAGAAACCGACAATCACTTCTCGTGAGATCCAGACGGCGGTTAGGCTGGTTTTGCCTGGTGAACTGGCGAAACATGCTGTTTCTGAAGGCACCAAAGCTGTCACCAAATTCACCAGTTCTTAGGTTAGGTAAATTGTGTTGGTCTGTTTAGTTGTTTTTCTTTCTGTACCTGATCTGCAATGATCATATGGATTTCAGAGAAAATTGATTCTGTTGCTGATGTTAATTCACTCTGGATTTTAAAGCATTTTATTGGTTTTTTACGAAATTGAAAGTATGGATTTGATTTCAAAATTATAATATTTATAAAATATAATTTTTTTTTTTTTAATTCGTAAAATATACTTTTTCGTACTTTAAACTTAAAACCAATTCAGTTTTGTTTTTCTGCTTCCATTCTCTTCTTTCAAAACATTACCAGAAAGTGAACATGCAAACTACAACTCACAGAAAAGACCACCTTAGGAGGCTGGTAGACCAGACACCATAAATTTAACAAGCATGTATAACCATGAAATTTCTTTAACATCGCCCCAAAATCGTTGGTTCAAAGATGAAGGTGTGTAATCATAAACTGAAGTTCTTGAAGATCAAGTCCATTCCCATCTTTTCCCAAATCTTTGAATGATTGAATCCAAGGTTGCCACTTCCCAAAAATTAAGAAACTCGATTAACAACATTAAAGTAACCAACTGAGAAACATTACTTTTCAACAGCAAAATGTGTTTATATAGCAGTACCAACATTCTGGTACAGATATTTGGAATTTAGGTAAAATTGTAATTGATGTTTCTCCCAAACACTATAGCCTCTTGCATTACTTCAACTTTATCATCGGCATCTTTAATACTCACAGGGGTTCTCGACTCCATTATACTTGCTGGGGTACTCCGTTTTTCCTGGCGTTTTGGATCAAAGGGCACACTACTACGGGTTCTAGTTCATCAATGGTTGTTCTACTTCTGCCTGGCTGAATAATAAAGGGATGAAAGAAATTGTCATCTCAATCAAAACACAAGTCAATAAATATTAAATGTACTTGCACTTTAGCATCCGGCATCAATTTTAATGTGTGCAATTTAGACTCTGAACAGTTTTTATTTGTAATGTCGATAGCCTCACAATCCTACTTGCCATACATTCAATCAATTTCTTGTGTACAATTTTTATGTTCTTAATAATATCATGGCCATCGTATACTTTCAGTAATTCAAGATAAAGCATGATATGCCAATATAACGAAAATACTTAAGAATGTGAAACCTGTATTTCTGAGAAATCATGAACCCCCCAAAACACGAGCATTATACCTTTGTCAAGGGAGAATTCCCCTCACAGCTAGTTGAATATATCCAATCCAATAAATTCCATTTATGGTCTATTTGCAAAATTAGCGAACAGGCATAAACCTAATGCCAGAAAATATTTGTTTTTAATAAGCTCCTAAAAGTTTATATCATATGATAGTACTGTAAAGAGCTAAAAACTCCCCAAACATAAAAGCAATGAAAATTACGGTTGGAAGCCTCCATACACAAAGATAAGAACGTGATCAATCAAACTTGCAAACAGATATTTAGATAAGAAAACGGAATAATACTCTTTTTTATATGAACTTTGTTGTTAGAAAAATAAAGGAATGAGAATAATATGGCAATATGAAAATCAAATAATAACACAAAATTTATGTGATAATAATGTACCACTCACAGAAGAAGAGAATTTTTTAATATCAATAATAGAGGATTACAAATTATTGTGTACAATGTGAAGATTGATTTTCTTAGATGTTTATTTCTCATATATATAGGGTAAAGAAGAGGCTAAGATGTGGCGGAGTTCAATTATAATAAGTCTATACAATAATGGAGTGTTTGAGATAAATAGGATTACAAAATCTGCTTAAAATCATGAACAAATTCTTCCCCAATAAACCGTTGCTTGAGTGGCTACCTAGCGGACATCAAGTGCTGGAGTTCTGTTCTAAGCTCTGGAGTGAGACCAAGTGTCAAGGACCGCAGCTTCACTTAGCCCCTTGACACATCCGCAGTTGCAGTTTGCCTAATTTCGGCCGCACATTGTAAATAGTTCAAGTTTGAGTTGTATTTTCATTTTCATTATAATAGTTATTTTATTTTGGAGTATGATTTCTTGTTCTTTTAACGTCTACTTCTGTCACTTAGGTTTTTGTTCCGCAAGCTATTAGAGGGGGTATTAGTTTTTTAAACAATCTTTCAGGCTTTCTGGTGTTAGCCCCCGCACCAGCCATTGTAATTTTCTGTTTTCAGCAATTTTAATTTTCAGATTTCAAGCAATCAAATATCAATTTACTTTCAATGCATTCAAATTCTCTATTGTAAGATTTTCACAAAATTGTAATAAAAATTTTCTTTCGTCCCGAAGCGATCGAGAAAAGGTGGAAGGTAGTCTAATGGAGCAGACTACTGCCACACGGTGTCCCTTTCCGTGCTAAAAAGAAAAGCACCCCGTGAAAGCTAGTATTAGAACTGCGGCTCATAACCCTCGATAAGAAAGCTATGGATCCAATTACATCACACACTACTGAAGTGACAGATGTTCAAAAGAAGATTACTAAACAGCGCGTGGATGGGCTTGATGATACAACTAATAGGTTGTGCTATGTCGTGGACGACCTCAATGAAAAGGTTAAGTCGTCGGAGGCGGAACTGTGTGAACTACACATCCAACTAGATGAAAGCCGAAGGGCTTGCACAACAATGACTGAAGTTGTAGCAATCATTCCTGATCTGCAGGATGAGATGAAAGCATTGAGAGCTCAATTACGAGTACTCCAACGGGCGGTGGGCAATGAGCAAGCCCCCCGCACACGAGTATGTTCCTAGACTCAGAATCCCTAAGTCGTGTACCTACGGAGGGGCACGAGATGCAAATGAAGTTGAGAACTTCTTGTTTGACATGAAACAATACTTTCTTGCAGCTTCAATAGAAGACGAAGCAAGAAAGGTAACCACAACTACCATGTATCTGGATGGAGATGCGAAACTATGGTGGCAATCTAAATATGTTGATATTCAGGCCAACAGGGTCCGAATAGATTCTTGGGATCTACTTAAGGAAGGGATCAGATCGTAGTTTTTCCCTAAAATGTGGAATATCAGGCTCGATGAACACCGCGAGATCTGAAACATACAAGCTCCATCAGTTAGTATGTGAAAGTCTTTTCAGGTCATATGCTGAATATTCGAGATATGTCGAAAAATGATAAGCTCTTCACCTTCATGGAAGGGTTGAACCCGTGGACATGCACGAAACTCCAGAGACAGAAGGTTACTGATTTGAGCGCGGCCATAGGAGCCGCTGAATGTGTGAATGACTATCAATCGGAGTCGAGAAAAGATCGACCCTCGGGGAGTGGTCAAGCTATTGGAGGTGGAAACAGATCTTACAGACCCAACTCGAACCTAAATGGGGGAGAGCGTTACTCTCATAATAAGGGAGGAGCCTATCAAGGCACCTGTTAGAGTAACTTTCAGGGAAATTATCCTAATAGTCGTCAAGAAAATTATAACGGTGGCAGCAACAACTGGAATAAAGGAAAAGCAACGGAGGGCAGATATGATGTCACTCCCAAATTGACATGTTTTTTTTATGTGAATGACCTCATCGGGTGTCGGAGTGTCCTCAAAAATGGATGGTGAATGCATACTGTCAACTAGCAAGTGGTGGATCAAGTTCAAAGCAAGATGTCCCACAATCTAGCTATCATGGTGAAACGGACTCCAAAGAGGATGAGGATGTAGTTGGTGCATTCTCACATCGGTGCAACTGCTGAAAGGAATGACGATCTCTCAAAAGAGACAATGGTGGAATAATCAAATGTTCGTATTTGTAGGGCCAAAGGCCTAATGTATATTGATGTGAAGATCAATGGAAAGTCAATCAGGGTTTTGGTGGATACTTGTGCTACCCACAACTACCTTGCGAGTACCGAAGTAGAGCGTCTTGGACTTGTTCTAGAAAAAGGTAGAGGGAAAGTCAAGGCAATCAACTTCGCTGCTCAACCAATAGCTGGAGTAGCAAAGTCAGTATTAATCAAAGCAGGGCCCTTCGAGGGAAGGACAAATTTATTTGCAGTTTAGATGGATGACTTCAAGCTTATTCTGGGATTGAAATTTCTTCGGGATACTGAGACGGCAGTGTTGCCATATTCCGATTCACTAATGATGATGGGTAATAAATCGTGCATCATCCCTACACAAGTTGGCAAAATGGGCAGAAAGAGTATATCGGTCATGCAGTTTAACAAGGGTTTCAAAAGAAATGAAGTTTCGTTTTTGTGCACTCTTTGGCTAGAGGAGAACGAAGAGGCTACATGTCCTATCCCAAAACCTATGAAAAGGCTTATCCAGGAATTTGAGGATGTCATGTCCGACGAACTACCGAAGAAATTGCCACCAAGAAGGGCGATTCATCATGAAATTGAACTTATTCCAGGTGCCAAACCTCCCGCCAGGGCACCCTACCGTATGTCTCAGTCTGGGCTTTGATGAGCTTGGGAAACAATTGGGAGAAAGGTTGGAAAGTGGGATTATTGTGCCTGCAAAGTCACCATACGGAGCTCTCGTGTTGTTTCAGAAAAAGGCCAATGGTTCTTTGAGAATGTGCTGCGACTATCAAGTCTTAAACAAGATCACTGTGAAGAATTGCTATCCCATTCCGCTGGTTGCGGATTGCTTCGACCGACTGAGTCGGGCGAAATATTACACAAAGATTGATCTTAGGTCCGGATACTGACAAGTTCGGATCAAGGAGAGAGATGAGGCAAACACTATTGTGGTAACCAGATATGGAGCTTTTGAATTTAAAGTGATGCCTTTTGGCTTGACAAATGCTCTAGCAACGTTTTGTTCGATGATGAATCAGGTACTTCACGGATTCTTAGATGACTTTTTCGTAGTGTACTTAGACGACATAGTAATCTATAGCGAGACATTGGAGGAACATGTGCTACATGTGAGGCAGGTCCTCAACCGACTACGAGAGAATGAACTCTATGCCAAACCGTCCAAATGCTCATTCGCTCAGACATCTATCAGTTTCTTAGGTCACATCATTGACCAACGTAAAGTTCGCATGGATTTGAAGAAGGTTGCAGCCATCAAAGATTGGCAACCACCAAAGAATGTACATGATGTACGTTCGTTTCTCGAGTTATGTAATTACTATCGAAGATTTGTGAAAGGGTACTCAGAAATTGCATTGCCACTTACCGAATTGACAAATGATGATAAAGATTGGGAATGGTCATCCCAATGTCAAACTACTTTTGAAAGGTTAAAGAAGTCGATGTGGACAAACCCGATTTTAGCCTTACCGGATATGACCAAACAATTCGAAGTTCATACAGATGCTTCAGATTTTGCACTTGGAGGAGTCCTTATGCCAGAAGGGCACCCGGTAGCATATAAGAGCCGAAAGTTGAATCAAGCAGAATGTTGTTACTCGGCATACGAAAAAGAGTTGTTGGCGATAGTCCATCGCCTTAGGGGATGGTGTCACTATCTGCTTGCGTCTCCATTTATTGTGAAGACAGATAACACTGCGGTCAGTCACTTCATATCCCAACCAAAACTATCAAGCAAACAGGCTCGTTGGCAGGAACTTCTTTCAGAGTTCAATTTTATGCTAGAGTATCGTCCAGGATCTAGTAATCATGTTGTCGATACTCTTAGTCGGTGGGCTGACCTGACTACCATTTGCTCCATGGCTGCTCTTTCAGGGAGCACAATTACCACACACACAAGAGACCAAATTCGGGCACTTTTAAATAAGGACCCGACTACTCAATATTTGGTCGACCTCATCAAGTAGGGCAAGACTCGATAGTTCTGACTAGATGGGGATCTAGTAAAGACTAAGGGAGACCACCTATATGTTCCTAAAGACGGAGATTTGAGGAAATCACTAATTACGAAATGCCACAACACATCAAATGTAAAGAGTACTTGATCAAATGGATTGGATGCAGCAGTGAGGAGAACTGTTTCACATGTTGTAAACAAATCCTGATTAGAACACATATGAAAAATGTAAGTTGTATCAAGAATCCAATCTTCGTCGGGTTTGGAGTTGTCGTTAGAAATCACAAAAAGTTCTCCATCATTGTAGCTATTTTCTGCAATATTGGTTTTACCTAAAGTTTCTGATTATTTTTCCTTTTAATTTACAGCAACTGATTTATTCTTATTTTGCAACTTATAACAATCCTTCTTAATGTGCCCTCGTCTCTTGCAATAATTACAAATTTTATTAATGTAATTAAACCTTGATCTGCCCCTCACATACCCATTATCTACAATAAGGTCATCTCCATAAAGCACAAATTCAACAAGATGCTTCATCTTCTTTGAAAATAGAGTATCATAAACATCTTCAATAGTGAGAGTATCACAATTATATAAGATCGTGTCTCTAAACAACATGTATGAAGCGAGTAACGAAAACAATAATATTAATCATAAATCCTCTTAATCATACTTTACCTCCAAGATCTCCAAATTAGCGACAATTTCCTTGAAAACAACTAGGTGATCTTTCAATGATATACCTTTTGTCATACGATGAGAATACAAGTTTGATGCAATTTGCTGATTAGATTTTTCGTCATGCATAATCACTCCGATTTTAACTATAATGCAGTAGTGATTTTTTTTTTTCTTTAAAACGTCTCGAAGAATATGATTTGAAAAATTAAGATGTATCTGTGATGTGGCCTTTCATTCCTTATGTTGTTTTTCCTCCATAGTCCACGTTGAGAGCATCTTGTCAAATCTAATAATGCATCATCCAAATCCATTTGAGCAAACAGTACTCGCATCTTTATCTGCTAAAGCAAAAATCTGATGTTGCGATCCAATAACGAAATATCATACTTCATAGTTTTCATTACAAAAATTCAAATCTTGAACTGACACGAATATGGTGCTCACCAATCATCACAACTTGACCCAAGTTGGGCCTCAGAAATCCACTTTTGCCATTTGACTACTAAGGATTGTACGTATGACATCCTTTTCAAGATTGGATTTTTCCTTAGCCAGGTGCATCTTACAGGATAAGGATGAGAACTCGTTTCACCGTCGAAATCGGAAACGGAGAAGTCAAGGGGATTGTCGGAGAAAAAAATGTCTTCCAAGGGATTGAGGGGTGAGGAAAGCTTCTTTAAACTTTTGTTTGAAAACTAATTTCTAAAAAAACTTTATATTTCAAAAGTATTTTTAGGGGATGTTGCATGACACCAGCTTCCTCTAAAAACTCTTTTAATTAGAATTTTCATAAATTAGTCAAATGAAATCAAGAATTGTTGTCTCATGTATCGACTTCTCAAAAATCATGTCAAACAAACTCTCAGAATACATAAAAAGGAGAACTGAATTCACACTTGTTTTAACACCAATTTCATTATTTTTGGTACAATATTCATCTTAGCACTGTATATGATCAAAATATGTTATCACCAATTCATCAGGCAGTAATATTAATTCTTTTTTTTTTTCTCCAGAAAACTGCTATATCATGCATATTGGTGCACCACTTATACAGTTCATGCAATGCAAGCGAACAAACTACCGCCTCAAGCTCTCGACTATATAGTCTGCATATAGGTTCCTGCAAAGGAAAACAATGTATTTGAGAAAAACTTGGCAAGGTTAATAACTTGATGACAGTAAATTGTGTGTACATTGAAATCCAGTAATCAAAATGCAACAGGACCTGCAAGGAGTTACCAAAGTAAAAACTCTTACATGGAACGCTGGATTGCTTCATAAGCCTTCGTGGCTGGTAGAAAATCATCTACTGCAACATCCTTGTTCTCATTTTTCTTGTCTGATGGCTTCGTTAAGAAAAATTGAAAGTTCAGCAGTAATGACACAGGATGGTTTACACAAAATATAAAAAAGCCATCTTTAAGTTTTATACAGTCTCTAAAGGATACAATCTTCAAAGAAACGACGGATCTCAGCCAAACGATGAGGTGGAAACTCCTTAATGTCTGTGTAGTGCCGATATTCAGGATCATCGGCACAGACAGCAATTATCTTGTCGTCTTTCTCTCCCTGTCAGTACAAAGAAATTATTGAATTTTTTCTAAAGGGCAATGTTTATCAAGTTTTTAATGACATCAGGGTACAAGTACCTGATCAATCATGGGCATAAGGCCAATTGCTTTAGCCCTTAGAAAGCACCCTGGGATAACTGGTTCCTGTTTTGTTCATGGAGATAGTTAAAAGAGGAGGAATATTCTTCATGGATATTCGTGTTATTAAGAAAGTTTTCAAACATTTTCGATATCATAGGTAAAAAGATGCAGAGCTATCAATGCATAATTATAAGGATTCAAATTTATATTTACATGTGCCACCTGATTGTGCAGAAATATTAAAGACAGCTAGGTCTGATAAACTATTCTATACTACCTACAAATTTGACCATGTCCATAACGACAATGGCCAGAAGAAAATACTGCACTGACCACCATTATGCATAGTCAGACACATTTAACAAAGGATATGTTATGTTGCTGGAGTCAGATGGGAGATCAATCCAATTTAGCCCCTCCTAAGTAATCTTAGAGATCAAAAACACATAACTTACTCAATTCATCGTTGTTGAAAAAGCTAACTATATAATTAAATTCATTTTACCATTGTTTCAACCACTTGGTGAAAATAAATTCATGTTCAAGCTCTGAGTCATGTAATCCATGCCAAACTTCATATATGGACACCCACAATAAATTCTTAAACATTTCGACTCTATTAACATTTGCTTCTGTTATTATGAGGAAAAAAAAAAAAAAGAATGCACACCTGCATGATGACCAAGACATCCAGAGGGTCATTGTCCTCACAGAGAGTACGAGGGATGAAACCATAGTTATGAGGGTACACAACTGATGAATAAAGAACACGATCCACCTCCAGATGAAAAAGGATTTCAGTATCTCATAATTGAACAGATATAGCCATATAGGGCACGGTGAAATTTAATTTGCCGTATACCTTTATGAGACCAGTGCTCTTATCAAGTTCATATTTTACCTTACTTCCTTTACCTATCTCAACGACCTGCAGAATTTACCATGTATGTTTGAGAACCTCTTATCAATTAAATAAACCTAAGTTTCTCCATTCTCTTTGGTCCACCGCTACACATCCATTAGGCTACAAGACATGCTCGAAAAACCAAGTCATCCATTAAGTAATTTATCCTCAACTATTCTAAAATAAATTATTTTTTTCACTAGCCCACAATGTAGCATTTATCTAGGAACCCTAGGCCTTTTATTAATAACAGTAAAAACAAATGCAAATCTTGAACATCTATATTATTTGGTGCAACTAAATTGACATAAACAAAACTCAAAACGAAAATATTGGTGAAACAGATTAGACAGAAAATTTTGGAAAAGCAGTTAGGGCAAGAAAAAAAAATGAAAACAGCCAAAGTATAATAGAAAAGGAAAGGAAACATTTCAAAGATTGAAATATGGAAAACTTTATGCCATCCGAAACCAATAGTATGGAAAAAGTTGGGTTGAATTCAGTCAGGCGTAGTCACAAATTTTATTATTCACCAGTTCATACATTCCAATCCAAAACGGAATGGTATTCAAATAATATCCTCGAGTAGAAATCTAGAATGTAATAAAACTTAACTGTTACTGTCATAAGATGATATTTCATTTATAGAACACGTCATAAGATGATATTTAAGCACGCTAAAAGCAAAAATGAGAAACAACACTCTTTTCAAGATCTATAATTAGTTTTACATCTGATACTTTCTCAAAATTTTCTATAAAAAAATAATAGGTAAATGAAATTCAATACTCTTACACAGTTAAAAAATATTGGTGCTCCAGGTCCTGCATCAAATGAAAAGAAGGACAATATTAAAACTCAAGCATGAGTTTTGAGCTCTGACTATTATAGTCGAAGAAAAATATACCAATCTCAAGGTCATGCCAGGGATGGGCAGCAACTGTTTTCCTAGTCATGGAAGAGAGTATCCTTTCGTTAAGAGGCGGATGAGATGACCTCTGAAAAACAGGAGAATTGTTTGGCTTTTCTATAGGTGGAGACATAATTGAAAGCTGCATATTAGGGCATTGATTAAAGTCAGCCTGTCAAGTATTTCACATAAATGAAAGATTCTTGCCAAACTCAAGAAATTATTATAGATCCTAGGCCAACTGCACAAGCTTTCAGTTTCCAAAAAGGAGATTTGCAATTGAAGGAATGAAGTGAAATAGAATGTAAAGAAACCTCATATCAAATGAGTCTATGATAATACATACATTATATATGATAATACATACATTATATATGACGTAAGATGAATACCTCATCAACTGTAAGATCTACAACCAATGCACTCGAACAAGCCTCAACAGAAGACATTCTAAACATAAAAAGAAGAAGACGAAGCTGATATTAATTCACATTGAGGCTAATGAATTCCTAGTGGTATTCACAGCTTATCAATGAAACAGAGGTAAAAAAAAAAAAAAATAGTCAAGAAGCTAGGGCCTAGAATAGATAACTACGCAAGCTTCATGCTCCAAATTGCTTGCAATAAAACTATTTACAGTAGGTAATTGCACATACAAGCTTGCAATTGCATTTGTTCGAGATAACAAAATAGTTGTGTAAAAATGCACAGAAATCAAATAAGTTAAATTCTTCTCTGGTTACCAAAAATACTGCTTAATATAATTCTCCTCAATAATATGCACATTTTACCAGATAGAATACTAGATAAATATAAATTAATAAATTTAATATGCGTGACGACTGAACCACCAAAAACTGACCATGATAAGAGAAGAAGGAAGTGGCAGCAGACATTCAAATCAGAATTCACTTAATCAATATACACACTCCACGCTCCTAACTAGAGTGTCCATTTACATAAACATCAAGCAAACGCAAAAAGGTGTCAAATTAAAAACACTGTAAGACACCTTCCAAAGCATTACATCTACCGACGCAAGCAAGCAACTGCAATCATATTCAAAATGCGATTTTTCTAATTTTTTTATACAACTCAACAAAAAATTTCAAATCCGAAAATATATCAAAATAGTTCTCAAAAGACTATGGGCTTTCATAGACTAAAAACCGCGTACAAAAAATTCATATCCACACACCTAAATATGAAAAGACACGCACATATTATATGCAAAAACCAGTACTACAGCAGCGTAAAAAATAAAATTTAGCTACAAATAATACAAATGTCGAATAAAACGTACCGAGAACGATCAAATGGACTTAACTAAGAGCGTCGGTTGAAAACGAAAAAGCTCAGATTTCCAAGAGCGAAAACGAAGCTTAAAATATATAGAAAACCTAGAGAGAGAAAGCGTTTGAGTAAAGCAAAGCTCTCTGTGAGTACTGTGCTACGTTATGCATTCCCGCTCTGTTTGTGATTCATCCTTCGCCATTAAAGTGAAGAGGAATAATAAAAGGAAAAGCAGAAAAAGAAAATTCTCGCTAGACGGAGTTAGCAGAAGGTTCTTTGACGGTGGGGAATAAAACGTAGTGGGGTCCACAAAACGATTTTAATTGGATGCGTGAAGGGAAGAGTGGGGCCGGGTTGTACCAAACCGAGACAAGGTCAAGGACGGAATTCCTAACGGGCGTTGAAAGCTACCGTTAGGCACGTTATGAATAAAATTGGTGCGAATATCCGGTCGCAAAGTGGAACCCAACCACCGACCAGGAAAAATTGTTCCTCATTTTTCGTTTCTTCCGTCATCTTTGGGAATTTATAGCTTATTCTTATCAAATGTGAACGCGACTGTATGATCTTTTTTATTCGACGTGTGCAGTGCTCTATGAATGATTCTACACTAGTGCAACTTCTTTATTTCCATCTTGATCTAACATTTTTCAATCTTAATTAATATCTTGGTCAAAATGTCTTGCCATTGATTAAGATTTATCAACACCCTCATTATCTAAAATAAAAAGTATCTATTGAGATTAATCACAAAAAAATTAACGGGATTTATCTAGCACTTTGATGTAGGGATGTCAAATGGAACAAGTCACTCGTCGATTCGTTACAAAAAGAATCATGAGGTCATTTGAGCCAGTATTTTCCTATATGAACAACTTAGCGATTTGCAGTCTGACTCCTAAGCCAAATTAGATGAATTGGATTAAACAGCAGTGACAAGCTTCTATCGATTCAAAATTTTAAACCCCTATTTTTTTTCCCCACTTTTTACTCATTGCCTCCAAGTAGACGGTTTGGAGGATTGAATTTTTACGTAGCTTTCAAGTTACTCCAACTCTTATATAGCTTTCATCACTTCAAAATATTTTTTGTTCAGTCATAATTAGTTTGATATTCTCACTATACCACTTAGGAAAAGAGTTCTCACTCGTTATTCTCTAATTTCATATTTTCTTGTGCATTTATGTAATTTACATAATGTAGCTCATCACCATCTTCATCTTACGAAAATATTTACAGATTTTTCAAAGATCCGATCAAAGAGCAAGTTGCTCCATTGCATTTGGTGAAAATGAAAGAAGTATTAAAATTGTTCTTTTTAAACTATAAAGATAGAATTTATTTGACCGTTGATTCGACTTATTCTCTTAGAGGTAATCGATACGTTTATTTAGTAGGATTATTATCAAGATATAATCCTACTAAATCAAGTATCGATAAAAATCAATATAATACATCATCTGCAGCAATTAATTTTTATCTTCTCGTTCAGGAAGAGCATTTGAATTTAATTGTTATACTCAGAGTATAAAGTTAATTATACAAGCTATTGCTCAATTACTAGGAGATCAATTATAAAATAACGAGGGCAAAATATGAAATATCGAGATGTAAACACCTTTTCCACCAATTTTTTTTCCTAAAGTATTATAACTGCATGTGAGTGTATGGGCCCTAAGTGAATAAAAAAATATTTCTCATAAGTGTGTAGGACGTCAAGGATTGTGTCATCCATGATGACATTGTAGCATGACTCTAATCATATTCTTGGATCACCTACATGGGATGAGACATTGATTGAAACTGATTTCTTTAGTTTACTTGAGTGATGGAATACACAATGAATTCAGTATCTGATATTTTTCAGTATTGCCTGTACATATTCACAGTACCACCACTTTATCAACACTCAAAAGACGTAAGAACTTTAATAGGAAATCATATTTAGGATTGATAATTAACACGTGACAATATTGCTAACCGAATGGGAACATATCTGTGTGTGCTAATGGCTTGAAGGAAACCTTCCACCAGCATGTGTGTTGCAATTGCAGACTAAAAAGAAAGTATGATGAGTAAATTTTATTTCTTCTATAGTAATTTTAATTGTATTTATTTCATTTTTAAAAAAATTGTGCACTGAAATATTAATTTATAAAATCAAAGGCTGAGATTGATTTTGAGAAAGTTAAAAAACAGCAGCACCCAGTATATGATAATATCACGCAAAACTTTGGAAGAGTTTCACCAAAATGATAAATAGACAGCTATTTCAACATTAGTTTTTGAAACTAAAAACATTTGTGTAGGAAAGACTAATTAATTCCTCCAATAAGATTTGCTACCAAAACATATTTGTGTAGCAACTAAAAATAACAAGTAATAACAATACAAAGCAACACTGATATTGTCATAACAAGACTAGATCCACCGTTAAAATGGTCGACTTACGGATGTAGCTAATCATCCTATGTTTGATGCAAAGGTTTGCTCAAGTACCACAGCAGGCTGACTTTTGGGCAGCTCCTGATGTCTGGTCGGGTTGGGTAATCTTAATGGTCTGAGGCTGCAAAATTCCGAATGTGGATAGATCAGTGATAATTTTACACATAAACATAAAGTAAGAAATGACGCTCAGAACAGGAAAAAAACCAAAACACGATTATACCTCGGCCTTTGAGTCGGATTCGGCAAGTCTTTGCTTTATGTCCCTGGCTATTGAGAAAAACACCTCCTCCACGTTCATATTTGTCTTTGCACTCTGTTTGAGATAATGACATTAGGACTGAATTCTACTGCACGTAATTCCCACATAAGCAACAAAGTGCAACTTACTGTCTCAAAGAATTTAATTCCATATTCATCTGCAAGTGCTTGACCCCTGGAGGTGGGAACAGCCTACAGAAATAAGTATGCTCTGATCAATCTTCAAATATCTAGCAAGCTAGATTACGAAAATTGTGAGTGGAATCCAAAACAAAGGAGGACGAGTTTTGTGTCTACTTGATCTCTCAGGCATGACATGACATCTATATGTATCTTGTCGACAAAGAAGGACAAGAGATTATACCCTTTTGCTTTCATCCATGTCAGCCTTGTTACCCACTAGTATTTTGTTGACATTGTCAGAGGCATGTTGTTCAATGTTACGGATCCAGTTCCTGATGTCTAAAGAAAGGAATGTCAATTTTGACAATTGGAGAAAATACAACACGGATAGTTATACCAATTGAAATTTTAAATGAGATATATCAGCAAATTAATGAAAATTAAAGAGAGAATTGAGAATTCAAACAAGGAAAATAATCTACAGGTACAATGAGGGCAAAAATATCAGGCCCAATGGAAAAGGATGATCAGAAAGAGGAGTAAATAGTAATTACTGTTAAAAGACGACTCATCAGTCACATCGTACACCAACAATATTCCCATTGCTCCACGATAGTATGCTGCAGAACAAAAATAATTACTTAAAGATAAAGCTTGGAGAGAAAAATGCTCCTCTGGAGCCTAGAAGCACTAAGCAACCGCCAAACAACACATATTTATAAATATATATATATATTGACCAAAAGAAAAAATCCTATTTGATTTTATGATTTTAAGAAGAGAAGAAACCATAGGAAATGATGATCCTCTTTCTAATATTTCACTCATCCATCCATGGTTCTATGTAGGAAAGACCATTGCTTGAGTATTGGTGAAACTGATACTTGTATATCCCTAACCACAGCTATCTGCTTCCAAGGCAATCGTCTAACAAGTATCAAAAAGTGAAATACTTGTTCTGCAATAGTTGTGCTAACTTTCTTTTTCAGCCTATGTCATTTAGAGCTAGATTCATTTGTGAGCATAAATAAACAGGTTCAGTTCAAACAGCAAGCAAAACTATAGAATAGAGCACCGGTAAAATATGGATGTAGTTTAGGATTTTGTTTGACATGGTTTGTTTTTTAGGAGAAACCTGCCCTTCGTTCAATATCATTCTTCAACCTAACTCCCATCTTGGGACCGCTAAAGCTGAATCATATAGAATAATTTGCGTGGACGCTTAGCACTCATTCATGCTTGTTTGCTGAACAAAATGAAGATGGATAATGGCCGTTTGAATACACTAGTTCGCCATCACAATAATAGTGGCTTCAGATATATTATAAAACTTATCATCCTTCTCACAACTAAAACATATGAATTACGTTTGCTTCTCCTTAACTTTAAAAAAAAAAAAAAAAAAAAAAAAAAAAACACTCTATCATGATATATTTCTTGAAATACGTGCAAAAATAATCAAGAAACAAACTTAAGAGTGTGTTTGAGCCACATTATTTTGAAAAAATGTATTTTGAAATAGTAGATTGATGGAGAATGTGTGGTTAAAAAATGAGGAAAAGTTTTAAATTTGCGTGTAATATTATTTTATTGAAGAACGTGTGGTTAAAATGATGCCAAATCACTGTTTAAGAATGTATTTTTTTTGAAAGAATGTGGCTCAAACAGAGCCTAATTGTTAGAAACGGTACAAGCTGCTCACAAATGGTTCATTATTCCATGAACTATTAAAAACAATGCTCAATCACAAGTTTTGAGCTCATCTGAAAGAACGAGTCAAATGAAAACCACCTCCACTTTCCGTGGGGTTTCAGTTGCAGCCATAAACTCATTTGAGGAAAAAATTTCCAATGATCAATTAAAAAATTCCCCTTAGAATGCAATGCATGTTATGATGCAGGAAAAAAAAGGACGCCAGCCTGCATTAGATTGAAGGTAAAACTATAATGAAACGATTAATAAACTACATGATATGAAACAATTAATAAACTACGCCAGCCTGCAAGGGAAACAATGAAATATTTTGGATTATCATGATACTTAAAAATTTAAAAATCTTTTTCCACCAATTAACAGCATCCGATTCCTTACATGATATGACATTTGATCAATCTCATCTCTACTTTCTTCTTAGATATGCAGATGGCACCCAGAATTTCTAAGAAGCTACTCCTCATATTTCTAAAGATACCTTAATCCAATTGAAGAAAAACATGACGAAACTGAAATGACACACTAACTCAGCTTCTGTATCGGGATGGGATAGGGGGAATAAGCAGATTCATGCATTGGTTATGGGCCTATGGCATACCAGTTGTGATGGTTCGGAATCTTTCTTGCCCAGCAGTATCCCAAATTTGCAATTTGATTCGTTTGCCATCGAGCTCTATGGTCCTTATCTTGAAGTCAATGCTGCATAAGAAAACAGAATCAGATACACCAGGCAGAAGAATGTCAACCAAACCAAGCCAAGCCGAAGAGGGTATCTTATACTGGAAAGCAACCTACCCAATAGTGGTAATGAAACTGGTGGTGAAAGAGCCATCAGAGAAACGTAAAAGAAGGCAACTCTTGCCCACACCTGAAAACTTAAAATCATTAAATGTGAACTTCAATCCAGATCTAGTTAAGCTACAACTCCCAGACAGAAAATTCGGTATAAATTGCCAGATGAGAGATTAATTAAGCAAAAAAAAAGGAAGATAAGCTGACATGACTAAAAGGTTCTACAACGTGAAACAATCATTACTTTCTAAGGTTCAGGTGAGATGAGTGAAATAGACAACCACTTTACCGGAAAGGGGATGAACCGGAGAAATTAGCCCCCAACCAACAAGCTTCAGTCATACCAGAATACAAAATCTTTTATATCCTTGCTAAGTCATTTAAAATCTTAATTCTTAAGTCCAAGATTTCAGCTTATAAAGAGACTGAGATCCTCTGTAATTCGTCAATGGAGAATTACTCTCTAAATAAAACTCTTTATAATTGTACAAATAAAAGTCGTATATAAGTCTATGTGCAAGCAAGCATATGCTTTGAAATTCACAAGCATCTATAACAACGCATTTGTTTTATGATATTGGCAAAACATATACTCACCTACTTTGCCAAAATATAGATTTTGACAGATATAACCAAATTTAACATTTTTTTTTCACTTGACAGAACTATTTTTTGCTAAAAGTCAAGCACCAATTTTTATCACAAAATCATATGAAATATTACAATTTTCCCATAATATAAAATAAAATATATATCAAGATAATATCTGGATGATCTTAAATATTCTCCAAGTCAAACGATCAAAACCATATCAAGTGCCGTAATAATATGAAAAGAAATGCAGGTTCCACAACAACATATATAAAGCACGTCCATATATTTGAAATATTACTCAAAATAACATGATAAGTACCTTAAAATATGTATAGAACTGTGTGCATAAAATACGTACCGCTGTCTCCTATCAAGAGGAGCTTGATTAGATAATCGTAATCGGCTCGAGCTCTGGCGGGTGGAGCAGCCATTTGATTCGATCTGAATTTCTTTCCTCAATATGAAAAGAAAATAAACCCTAGAAAAAGGTACTCGTATTTATTTTTTGATTTTCAGAAGATTTAAGGAATGAAGGATGGCACAAAATCAAAAAATTAAAATTAAAATGAGAGATTTTCGTGAAACAGATGCATAAATTTACCAGATCGGAGAGAGAGAGAGAAAAGGGGGATCTAATAAATAAGGAGGAGGAAAAAGAGGAGGGAAGGTCTGTGAGATTAGTCGCATTGAATTCTTAATTTCATTTTTATTTTATTTTAAACCGTAAATAAATAGTGGAAAAGTTAATTGGGCACGATTCCATTTTTTTCAAAAAAATAAAAATAATTTTCAGACTCATTTTTAACCCCGCATTTATATAACTCATTTTGTTTCTAATTTTAATCCCCATTTTAATAAGATTTTGGACAGATGACAGTGCAACAGCCTTCTCTTTTAATTTAGCCCTTACCAAAAAAAGGAATTTTTGAATAGTATATTAATAAGAAATGTGTGATTAAAAAATAAAATAAAAATTTAAATTTGCATGAAATATTATTTTATTAAAGAATGTGTAGTTAGAGTGATGTCAAATCACTATTGAAAAATGTATTTTGATTGAAAAAATAGGGCTCAAACAAATTCTTAGTATCTCACAAAGGAATCCATTTTCAAGAGTCGGAACAGTCATAAAATGCATTTAGGGGTTGAAAAAATAAAAAATATACATGCACACGATAAAATATTTTACACATTAACTTTAAAGAAAATTTACTTTTTAACCACACATTTTTTAAAAAAAAATCACAATTCCAAAAACTCATTTTCGTGACTGGTGTATGATGTCTAACAATATGAGAGTCATAAATAAAATCGTCAATGAGTCTCTTTTGAATTTAATAATTATTAAAATTAATGTAGCAAATCATCACATACAAAAATTCGTGGATAGATCCACCAAGATTATTACCTTTTGTTGTCTCCAACTTTAAGGTGAGGAACACTTGAAGCAATGAACCCCAAATTAAGATACTCAAAATTTTCAAAAATAAAAGAATTTGTTTCAATTGAAACTGATGTTATTCTAGTATGATTTACAACCCTCTTCAGATGGCAATCTAAGAAAATGGGCTATAGCGGCAAGGCCTACAATATTTATAATTTTATACTGATCAAAGCAAAACAAGCACAAAACGTATCCATTCTCTCGACAATTACCACAAAAATCCAAGGACAACAACATCATACATGGTTATTTGTACGACAAAATTGTATATGCCAAACAAAAATGACTCGTTGTCGATATTCCGCTGGCAAGATTGTACCAACAATATAAAACAAATTTCCTCCCCACCCCCCCCCCCCTTCCGATCTACATATTTCTTCTTCTTTGGCTCCCGAGGATCCAATAGCCAGCTTTATTACATCTCATCCAACGGCCAAGGCGAATAGTGCCTAGGGGCCGACCTAACACCGTTCAACAGAATGAATTTCACTTGTTAAGGGAAATCATGATAGTGTCGCTCTGTCATAGTCTTGTAAATTCCTATTATATTGTTATCGATGATGGAGTCCGTCGCAGTAATCTCGAGCTGTCCTCCCCAAGGATCCCTCCCGTACACACTCATATTTTCACATTTTCCAACAAATTACCAATATTCCCAACACAAGCTCCCCTAAAAACCTTACTAGTACTGGCTTAAAGAAGCTAGTGAAAGGAGGTGAATAAACTTGAAAATGTGTAAGGGATTTCTAAGAAATCTATCGATTTGGTGAGCTTTTTGTGGAGTAAAATTGAGTGCGGTTGAGTGGGTGAGGTATAATTTACCCTAGTTTGCTTATAAGTTTAGGTTGCTTAACTGCAGTAACAAAAGAAATACAATTTACAAAATTGAAAGAGTCCATGAAATACAGGAAACATTCCTTACAAGAACCTCTTTAATGTAAAACCTAACTAACGCTTCTGCAAAAGCCATAACAAATTCCTCGAAAGAGCAAAATCAAAAATTTTAATGCTCAATTGGGGAAGTGGAACCACCATGTTCAACTGTACAGCCACGTGTCCAACACCCAACAAGCCCCCACCAGTCTGTCGTTACCCGCATGTTATTTTATCATCTCTCCCATTTGCAGGTTCCTTGAGACACGGGGGAGTGTTCAAAGGCACAATGCCAATGTGTCACCTTTCATTTGTCAGTAAATTGCTGTTGGGGTCTTCTATTGGCTGGTTACTGATTGAGCAGGGACAGAAAACCTAGAGATTTTGTGTGTGCAACTCTGTGCTCTTGTTAAGAACATCAAGTCTTTTGTTGCCGATAAAACAGCTGTTTGTGAAAGTAATTTATCTGCTGTTGATGGTTCAGGGGTGTATGAACCAATTATGGGTGTGGGTTTCTTCTTATTGGCTGCTACATTGTCTACTTGTACAGTAAAAAGTGAATAAACTGGCCTGTGGTCTGAGAATTTTGATTCACCCCTAACATAGCACATTTGCTTTAACCCTTCACCTTTCCACAAAATCCTGTCACACCTGTCATTTATTCAATAATATAAAAAGGATAAATACTTAAAGAACTAATCGAACGGTTAACAATTAACATACTGTCGACTAATTTTTTGAAAATCTTACCAAGCTGGAGTTCTACGCTTTGCTTTCAACGTTGATGTTTGGACAACATAATTGTCAGAATTGGCGAAGTATTTGTAAGTCGGAGCAAAATATATTTTCCCTTCTTCCCAGCCGTTAAACACTCGACCAGCCTGTCGTTCCATCTTCAGCTGCAATATATAGGAACAACCCGTTTTAAGAAATAATTTTATGGTTAATCGTGCTTTTTATATTTTAAATTTCAATTTTTGAGAGTAATACTAGTAAAGAAATTCAATTTTACCTGATCTTTCTCTAAAAGTGCTTGCCAGTCTTTACTCTTCAGTAGCTCATATGTTTCATCACAGACAGATGCAAGTCGATAGTTCAAGTCTCCTAGCCAAATTACCTTGCTGGATTAATATTGAAGACAAGTTAATCAACGTATTACAACTGTTTTCATTTCGAATGTGGACTAAGTATAAAAAGCCCTTACTCATGATCCAATATGTTGTCAGGTAGAAATGGTTTTCCTGATATTCGACATGAATGAGAAAATCTTGTTCTCTTTAAAATTCTTGTTACGTCTAAATTTCTTCTAATTTCGTTGCCCTTTTTCTCTCCAGAGGTCAAGTGAGTGCATACGAAGCAAATTGTTGTTTGATGCAATGTCATGCTAATAGATATTGATCCCTAAAATCACATAGAAGATAAACTATCAAATATAAAATCTCAACTATATCGAAATATTCCATCAATCTAAAACGTTATATAACTAGCTATACCTTATTTCCGAGGTATCCCATAATGCCTCTTCCAACGCAAGAAACCTTCAAGGAGCTAATATGTTGACATAATTCCTCTCGAACCCATACGCATAAAAAGATCCCAACCATTTGTTTACTAGAAACTAGTTTATATTGATGTTGTACGATACTAGTATGTGTAGCTAGTTCACTTGTTCGACTAAGTGAACCTTCTTCACTAGAATAGGAACTTGATCTAAAACTCACGAATCTTTCGAAGCACTCGCGATCAAACTCATCTTCTAATGACAACAAATTCGAAAAGTTGACTCTTGGATTTGGAGTCATTTGTTGTTGATCATATGGGGTAGTAGACTGTTTCGACATAGGACTAACAATGTTACTATGACTAGAATTGTTCGATTCGCCATTTAGAGCTTGTCGGATCAAGGAAAGCCACTTTGCTGCTGGAGCATAATCCTCAGGGCCGAGTACGTTCCCAGCATTCAAAGGTACTATCTCCTGGAATCTGTTTAATAAAATAAAAAAAAAAAAAGAGAGAGAGAGGATTGTTAATATCTCAGAAATACACTTTTACTCAATTTTTAGCGAAAAATAAAGGACAAATGATAGATCGACATACCCGAGTACATATATTTCCGCTTGTTCCATATACCCTAACCAGTCTCCCATGTTCAATCCATCGTGTGGTGGCTTGCCTCCTACATTCCATGTTCCCACGAACATCCTGAAATTGCTAAAAAAAATGATTTTCTAAAGTTTTATTAAATTGAAAACTATTAGCTATATCTATTTCAATTTTAGAAATTATAAACATCATTCTAATAAAACATTATATATATATATATATATATATATATATATATATATATATATAGAAAATACTTCACCTTTGCCATATATTCCATACATCACACTAGATAGATATCATATTCATGGAATATGATTCACTTTCAAGATGTTTTGGTGGTGAAATAGTAGATACGCGAGACTCAAAATCTCGTGCTAAAGAGCGTGGAGATTTGAGTCCTTTTCAAGGCATAATATTGAGAATGCTCATTGAATGAGCAATTCAATAAGAGATGTGTCCAATCCGGAAATTCGTTCGATACATATGACCAGCAACAAGAAAAATAAATGCAATAGCTAGATGATGATGAGTAATATCGATCAGCCACAAACATTATATATATATATATATATATATATATATATATATATATTGATGAATACTAAGCCCTGTTTGTCCCTTTTCAAAATAAAAGTTTTTAGTTATCAATTATCATACTCATTTTCAATCATACGTTTACACAATAAAATATTTTGCACATAAACTTTTTTTTTTTAAACCATACTTTCTTTAAAAAATCATTATTCAAATATCATTTTTTCTTAATAATTGACCATCAAATAGGGGCTAAAAGTAAACACCCCACCCCGTTGCCTGTCCTAATCATGATTTGCTTCCTAGTTAAGAAATCATATGGTAGATTTCAACAAACCATGACTTGATGAATTATACAGTATCGAAAAATATTAAAAATATATAAAATTTATTTTTGCCTCACCTGAGGCGGTGGTCGAGGCTATTGTTGACAGGTGGTGGTGCAGCCTGCAGGTCGAATCCTGGCGGTTTGATTTCGTTACTCATTCCCATCAACCAATCTTCTGGTTATATAAATCAGATTAAGACGTGATTAGGTAGACAATAAAGCTAAAAACAAAATTAATCAAGTGTAAACCAACAATCAATAAGCTAGCATCTGCTTCCACGTGGCAAATACATGAAAGAAAAATATCTTCACTACTGTTGAAATATTGCAGTTGGAAACTGAAAATCAAAGGCATTTTTCTTTATTAGAATTTTAAAAATTGATTTTAATATATTTAATCATAATAAAAACAATAATTAAATAAATCCGGGGATAAATAACACTTACCAGATAATTCTTCCGGTACGACGACTGAGCGAGCCTCGTCAGCGCAACTTTTCCTTCTTCCTTTTGTTCTATAGTCTGAGTGAAATTCTTCTGAACCATTATTTAAGTTTAACATCTTTCTGGCCACCGCTTTTGGCCATGAAGACTGCAACAAAAATCCAATATTATTCTAAATAAATTTGGAGAAGACTTCTAAAAATTCAATACATACGGATTGCATATATACCTTAGAAATTTTTATTTCTGCTCTCATGATTTGCCTCAGAAATGGAGCTGAAAGAAGTGAGAAGATATTTGTGAAATGAGTGAAAGTTTAAGAAAGAAAAACAAGACGGCCGGTTTACGTTTGATCATCTATTAATATATAATATGTTCAATATCGATGTTAGGGAGAGTTTAACTGAGAATATAAAAAAATTTCTTTGCAGGAGAAAAGGAGACAACAAGGAAGATCGAACGCGTTAAAAAATAAACAAAAAAAAGAAATGTTTTGTGCAAAAATGAATTTTATATACCACTTGTTGTATAATAAAATAGAAAACTTTCATGCAAATATATTAATAAAGAGTAAACGGCAGAAATATATATTATTTCTTGAAGAATAATATAAACTTTACAGATAGAAAGACATCTTGGAGAAGATGAACTAATAATGGAAAAAAAGGCAAAGTATATTAGAAAATTTGAGATCAAATCTTCCTCAAAAATAAACAGATTCTTCAAAAGTTACCTTTTGGAGTTTTTATCTAACCCACAAAGATCAATATCTATAGATATTGATGAAAATATTTTGTGGGTTTTGTTTAAAGAGTCAATATTTCCAAGAAAACAGATTAAGATACAGAATACTGATATGGAGGTGAGGTAGAGGTAAATGAATGTGATAGGAAGGAAGGATATAAAAATGGGATAGTGGTGCAGTTGGGGAATGCAGTCAATGACATTGCAAATAGTAGATGGAATCAAGGCAATTTGAACGAGAAAAGAAGCTCAAAAATCCTGACAATATTCCAAGAAACTTACATGAATGAATGGACAAATTTAAGACAGATGTGGTACTTGAGATTCGTAGAAAAAAGAGGTCTTTTCTTATAGCCTTCTCTGTCTACCTCTCGTTTTCGTTTCTGTTTCGAAAAAAGTAGCTTTTTTTTATTAGTCTCCCTTTTTTTTTTTAATTTTATTACACTCCATTACTGACGCCCCCATTTGCTCTATCCTGAATCTTGGTGAAAGAGATAAATCGCAGGTTATGCCTCTAATGAAATAGGGTGGAAGACTGCTTGTATACTTGTACTTATCCAAGAGTCAAATTCATATTTCAGGATTCGAATTCTTGACGTGACAATCTCAAACAAAGTTAGATTTCTCCATTTTTTTTTATACCATTTGAAGATGTGCTTATTGGTTGGTGGTGAAGAGAAGGCAGAAGGGGGGTGGCGTTCCTCGGAAAAACAAAAAGGAGAGAGATTTATAAACACAGTTATGGTGAGAGTGAAAAAAAAGGGGTTGAAAATTGGAAGTGAAGTACAGGAATGGGAATCTAGTTGATTTTAGAGGACCGAAAAAGTGAATTTTATTTGAGTACGTGTAGTGATTTTAATGGTCTGATGTTTATACTATTCAAAAACCACTCCATGGTACATGCACGTATCAACTTCAAAGAGTTTGTCACTAACGCCATAAATTGACTACCGGAGATGATGGCCGTTAAGCCTACGTTTGATTTTGTTATAAATCGAATTTTTAATTGATTTTGATAAATTTATAATTTATAGCCTTCTCTGTCTACCTCTCGATTTCGTTTCTGATTCGAAAAAAGTAGCTTTTTTTTTGGATTACACTTCATTATTGATGCTCTCACCTGTCCTATCCTAAACTTTAATGAATGAGGTAAATCGCAGGTTACACCTCCAAGTTACTAGCGCTCTCACCTATCATACACTTGTACTTATCCAAAAATCAAATCCATATTTTAGGATTCGAACTTTTAACCAAAGACGGATGTAGGAGGGCTGGGCAGGGCTATAGTCCAGTCTCTCCCACAGTCCATTAAGGCAAAAAAAAAATTATGTAAAAAAAAAAATTTTATGTGTAAATTTTTTTTTCATGTATTAGCTCGATCAAAAAATTTGTAGTTCGGCTTTTGATCCAATTTTGGATCCATCCTTACTCTTAATACGATAATCTCAAATAAAGTTAGATTTCTCCAACTTTTTTTTTATTACTTGGAGATGTATTTATTGGTTGGTGGTGAAGAGAAGGCAGAAGGGGGGTGGCGTTCCTCGGAAAAACAAAAAGGAGACAGATTTATACACACAGTTATGGTGAGAACGAAAAAAAAAGGGGGGTTGAAAATTGGAAGTGAAGTACAGGAATGGTAATCTAGTTGATTTTAGAGGACTGAAAAAGTGAATTTTATTTGAGTACGTGTAGTGATTTTAATGGTCTGATGTTTATACTATTCAAAAACCACTCCATGGTACACGCATGTACTAACTTGAAAGAGTTTGTCACTAGCGCTATAAATTGACTATCGGAGATGATGGCCGTTAAGCCTACGTTTGATTTTGTTATAAATCGAATTTTTAATTGATTTTGATAAATTTATAAATTATATGACTAAAAAAATTGATAAAAACTATAAGTTTCGAATTATATAGTTAAAATTATTTGTTAATTTGACTTATTTTTTATAATATTTTTATGTTGTAATTACACAACCCTACTATTAAAATGATGAATTCTAAAATAAAATGCTGATTTTTTTGATGTTTTTCTTCCGATCTGCTTTCTTGTTGTTGGGGTGGTTGGTGGTGCAAGTTATGTTAATATGGCGGTGTTGGTGGTGGGCGGGGGTGGTGGTGGTGTGGGCCGATGATATTGGATCTATAATTTTGGATTTGATTTTTTGGATCTAATTTGTGGTTGTGTATATATGTTGTTGCTATCGGGATGTGCAGACAATAACGGTGGTAGTGGTGGCGTTGGCGGTCCTGTGAGATGGTTGTGAGGTGGTGTGCAAGCAATGGTGGCTGGTGGCGGTGTTGTACAGGCAATGCTGCGACGGTGGTTTTGAAGTTAGAAATTGTAGTTTCTTGAAAGTGGTGGCGGTGCTGCCGAGAGGCGGCATTGGTGGTTCGTTTGAGATGGTGATGTTGTTGCTGGGAGATGGTGGCGGTGGTTCTGGTGACGGTGCTGCTAGAGGTCGTGGTTGACATGTGGCGACAGTGATGGTGGCGGTATGTGGAGGTGCTGTCAACATTTAGTGGTTATTGTGGTAGTTTAGGCTGTAATGAGGTGGTGGTCAATAGCGATGCTGGTGATCACAAATTTTTTAGTTGACTGTGACCATTAAATTGATTAATCTTTGACCAGTAAATAATATGTGACCAATGAAAAATATGAACTGTGACTAAGAAATAATGTGTGACCTAAAAATTTGTTAATTTGTGATCGATTATAAGTTGTGACTTATAATGTTCGTGATCTGTGACGGATAAAGAAATTGCGACTTATAAATTTTTCACCTGTGACCAAGGAAAAAATTGTGACCTTTAAAATTTTTAAATTGTGATTGTAAAAAAATTTGTGACCGAAAAATAATATGTGACTAATTAAATTGTTAATCTGTTACCGATGAACAAATTATGACCTATAAAATATTTGAATTGTGACGTAAAATAATTTTTGACATTTAAAAATTCTGATTTGTGATCGAAAATAATATGTGACTAACTAAATTGTGAATCTGTGATCAAATTATATAGATCTGTGATCTTAAAATATTAAATTAATTAAATATATATTAAAATATAAATATAAATTTGATTTTTGAAAGTTGGAACTTATTTTCTTATTATTGAAATAGGTCATACTTATACTCTTATTTATGAAATTTTCCCTATTTTTATTTAAATCAATCAAGGGCTAAAGATTTTTTTTAATCAAATTCCGGATTTATTCTCTTGCTTTTTATTTTTATTTTTTCAATGTTTTACATGGTGATATTCTTATTTTTTATTTATTTGTTATTAGAATGGGTCACTTGCATAAAAATAGAGAGACTAAGGCAAGTGTGAACCTCCTAAAATGTGTGATTAAATTTATTTGTAGAATTTGACTTCAAATTTTTTTTTTTAACTTTTCTAACTAAAACAAATAGGAGCTTAGACTCGAATATTATTGATCAGAACGATTAATAGATATATCATATGAGTATGATTAATGTAACAAAATTAACATGACTTTCGAGTAATGTAAGACGACATTTACTAGACATGAGTTGGCTAAATCCCTATTTATCTATCATTTCCCAAAAAGTTCTATCAGAAAAACAAGCTCAATGACACAGTTTTTTGACAGACATATGTTTGATAAATTTTCATTGGCAGTTAAAAAAATAAAACAAAAAACTGTCAATCAAAAACTACCAAGTCAGTCTCTGAAAAAATGCCTTGTCATTGAGCCTATTTCTTCCGCTTTTTCCTTCCCCAAAACTCTATTTTCTATCACATTCTCGTAATAAAATATTTTACATGTAAATTTTAAAAATAATTATATTTTTTAACCACGCATTTTAAAAAAATCACTCTTTCAAAACTCATTTTCCCCAAGAAAACTATTTTTAATGGGCATCAACAAGGGCTAAATGTACTTAATGAAAATAATCAATAGTATAATAAACGCATAAATTGCAAATACGCTGCAAGACAAGACCTTAAGAACATGTTTTATATAAATATTTTTTTTTTCTTTAAATAATGTCTAATAATATTAATAATATATATTTATTTTTTGAACTCTTTTCAAAATTTTGCTAATTCAATAAGCCCACAACACAAATATCATGTAACTCGTGTTACCAGCTGCTTTCTTACGAGTCAGATCATCGTCAGCTGCAATTTTGGAATAAATTATTTTTCCCTAAACATGTGTTATAACATTTTCACTAGCTAATTTCTTCCTGCAGTGAGACAGAATTGTAAACCACGAGGGGAATATGCACTCATGGTTTAAAGCTTTTTTTATTTTAATAATAATATCTCTTTTAAAGGTTTAAATGAGAACATGGATATAAAGGTAAATAGCGCAAAATGTTGTGTATTTATAAAATAGTGTGGTGTAAATATAACCACCCAAATTATAGTTGACAAGTATTCATTAGTAATAAAATCAATATCCATCTTCCAAATTGAAAAGTGATCATTCCCAAAATTCTCCACATATGTAGTGCGTTATCTAAGGAAACTTCTATTCATCATTTTAGTGTAATTTCTCGGATAATAGACTGGTAAGAAAATTTAAATTTATTTTGTTAATATCTTACATAAGGGTGGCATTCAACCAAGTCGTGTTGTCTTGACCCTTAAACGCTCAAGCTAAACTCCGCCCCAAGAGACGAGTTGAGCCCGAGCTCGATTCATTCCAAATCTATTATAATAAAATAATCCCACAATAAGCTATATTTTATATATTTGAAATTAATGAACCCCAAAAACAAAGAAAATAAGTTGACCCACGAGTTTAAACGTACCGAATCACGAAAAAAAGTGAATTCGACTCGGCCCATGACTCACCATCTTTGAATCTTAGCAGCCTATTCGCTAAGCCTAGACGAGTCAAGCTGGCGTCATTAGTCTTAAACGTTGAAAATTGATATAGATTAATAAGTCATTGTTCGAGCTTCATTTTTTTCCCTTCAAAATACATTTTTCAATAGTGATTTGACATTATTTCAATCACATTTTCAATAAAATAATATTACACGTAAATTCAAAAAAAATTCTTATAAAAATTGATAAAGTGTGGCTGAAAAGTTGATTAAGTTGTAGGTTGTGATTAAAAATGAATTTGAAGAAAAAACAAGTTTTAAAAAAATGGGGACCTAAACACGGGTTAAATATATGAATTAAAGGTACGTTCTAATGATTTTTTTCACCCTCCAATGTTCACTGTTTTGTGCAAAGTTTCTTAACAAATTTTTATCGATTTGTTTTAGCCAAGTCAAACGGTGTTAGAATGTTCTATGGAGATAATATATTTTGGAAAAAATAATGACATTCTTAAATTAACAATGAAATTGGAAGGAAACTAGTGAGAACTTTTCGGCAGCTAGATGAACACAACTAAGACAAATAAATACCATAAAATTGACCATTAGGAAAATAATTTTCAAGAATGCATGTGGGGTGTGGACATCCTATTTCACATTTTTCTTTTTGTCCTATGCCTCAATTTCTTTGGCTTCTTACCCGGCAACACGCTCACGACTGACACGTTCTTGTATGGGGCCGGTTCAAATTTAAAGCCCATCGGAAGGAAATTGAGTTGATGAGGATGGAAAAATGGGATCGGCGGAGGTGAAGGAAATGAGGCTATAACGATGGCTGACATTGTTATAGTTGTAGCTCAGGCGTAACGACGGTGGCTATTTTGAGGCTCGCTAGTCAAGACAGATAATGTTTGTTCCATGGGTGAGTTATGAGTTATGGGTTGAGGTTCGGTGAATGAGAGAAAATGCAAATCATTCCTACGAATTGCTTGATAAAAATTAAAATTTAACTTTGAAAAGTAAATTATAAGCTTCCGACCCCTTGTACTTATTTTGACTTGATACATTAAAGGATCTTATTTGATTATGCTCCAATTCAAGGAGTTGACCCCAAAATATGAACGAATGACGTGATCAACAGATCTCGATTTCACTTATGTCCACGTAATCTCGTTTCAGCACACTTGGACAAAATCGTGAGAGCACACTGTCTATTCGATGGTGGGGGAGGTGGTCGTTAGCACTCGACTATGAAATCAGTCTATTTGAGAGTATATAATTGGGTGTGAGACATGCTGAAGACGTGAGCCACAGCAACAAAAAGGGTTCGAGTTCGAAAGTATAGGGAGAACAAAATTTTAGTTGAGATAATAAAATATCATTACCTTTAAATGATACTTAAGAGTAAACTTTTATAATAGAAAGGAGAAATATCTATCATTGGATGAAGAGACACGTGGCTCAATCTTGACGGCCGGAACGTTTTGTCGTAGGCATCTTTTGTCAATCCAAGTCTTGGGTGCATTTAATGTCCTAACCGTTTGCAGTCCTATGGCCTAACATGTAAGGATTAGACTAGATATTTTGACTTGGTAGAGTGACTGTTGTAGTGAATAGTCACATCAATCAATCATGAATATGAAAAATCCATGCAGCGCTTCTCCTCGCCTTGCCATGAGGGTTTAGCTCTTTCATAAAGGTTTGATCCCTTCATGAGAGTTCAACCTTTTTACGGGGGTTCGACGGGATTGCTACGTATGCAGGGTGATGTGGAGTGTGGGTCTGAGTTCGCTCATAGAGTGACTGTCACGTGACCATTTTGAAGCTTGACTCGGAGGAAGCGTAACATAATGCTTGAGGAAGATACTACCCACTATTCCGATATTAATGGCTACTATTTTATCGTTGATTAGTTTTCATTGTGTCAAATAATTAATTTAGAGCAAGTTCTTGGATAAGTTTAAAACTTTTCACGTGTATTAGTTCCTTTAGTCATTTTTTAATTGTGCCGACGTTGGCAATTTCTCCCACTTTCATTACCCAAATCAAGCATGACGTCTCTTGTCTATACCATATGTCAAACTATAGGAAAACCTAAGATAAGCTAAAAAAATGTGACAACGCGAAGAAAAATCGATGTATTTAATAATTTAAAGTAGTTAAAAAAAAAAAAAAAAAGAACGTTATGCTTTATGATGACATGATTAAATTGAAGTTAGGCTTATTGGTGAGGCTTTGGTCGTGTTGACCAAATCCTAAGACGAGAACATGGTCCCCTCCCACTCCTTTTTACAAGATCACACAAATCATGCCTAATATTAACTAACCCATTAATCCACTAAAAGTTATTAAAATTACTTAAATGTATTATATTAAGCAAATCCGCCGTAGATAACCATTAATTAAAGAAATCCACCATATAACCAAAGACCGTCTAATGATCTATGTATGAAAAAGTTGATTGTTTCTAAAATAGAAATTTATTGAATCTCTCTCAATTAGTCTCACGGTAGGTGCAATGATTTATTTAACGAGCAAAATTTCTCATTCATTAGGAAAAGTTCGAAAAGGTTCCATTATGTAGATTTATCCCCACATCTTTTCTTAACAGATCTCTTCGAACCGTAAACTTATTCAAGAATTTTTAATCAAAATTTTTATCAGTACTATTCAAATGTTGTCGATCAGACCAGACCAAATTATGAATAAAGCGTCCTTGGTATGGTGATAGAAAAATGCTACATAACATCACTAGCGTCTGACACCGTTTAAATGGTACATAATCCCTAGTTTATTGTCTAATAGAGTTGTGAAATGCATTGAATAATGAATCAAGGGATCTACATCCATTTAGCACCACTAGCGATCAGTACCATTATTCCACCGCATCAATTATTTATTACCATACATCGTTAAATAAAATGGTGTTAATATTAGTTGTGTTACATAACATTACTCTTAATAAAAATAGACGAACTTTTTATTTTATTGATCGTGTCAAATGTTATAAACGTAATAATCATATTTTTGTCATTTTGTATCTTCTGGCACGCACTTAATATAGAAAAAAAAAAAAAAAAAAAAAAGTAGGAAAACTAATGTTAATTAATTAATATAATGAATTGAATAATTAACTTTTAGAATCAAGATTACAAAAGCAATCTTTTGCGATCCGATTAAATCCAAAGAGTAATGCACAAGTGTCCTCGTGACTTCATTCCAAATTGATGCGGTTAATATCCAATTAAATTTATTTAAGAAGCGTATATTAAATGTCCCATCACAATATTGTAATTTGTAGTGGATAAGATATGACACACCAATTCCTGTTCCTTTGCTTGGAAACATGGACATCATTTGTTAAATATAAGGATGCCAATGGATTGAATCGAGTCAATTCAATCCTTAGATATCGACGAGTTAAATTTGACTCGTGTTCACACATTAGGCTTGGCTTGACTCTTTGATTCGTGGGCCTTCAAGATCGAGTCAGACCATTTACGACAAGCTCATGAATTTTTTTTGAGCTCGATTGCTTGAGTTGTCCATTGATTTAGCTAATACGAGTTGAGCCAAGCTCGCGAGTTTACAAGCGCATCGACTCGTTTGCCACCCCCAGTTAAATAACAATACATTTATGCTATGACTTGTTGACTGCAACATATAAGATGTACAATAGCATATGATATGAGATAAAGAAGACATGAATCATATTCATCGTGTTGATTCCCATTTTAAGGAAAAAATGCATTTTTAAATAGTTGATTGATGAAAAATGTGTGGTTAAAAATTAAGAAAATGTTTTGGATATGCGTATAATATTATTTTATTGAAAAATGTGTGGTTGAAAAGAAGAGAGAGAAAAATGAATTTTGAAAAAAATAGGAATCAAACAGGGGCTATAACATAAAAAGTGTACATTCTTGACTTTTGCAATTATTAAAAAAAAAAATTCTACTTATTTATTTTTTGCTCATACTTATAAAAATAAAAATAAAACATCTCTTGAACGAGATTCATAGCAATTGAGCTAGGTCGACTTCACCCTGAACTTGAACAAAACCATTGTATTTGGAATTTGTCAAGGAAGACATTTTTCAATAAATTGTATACTCGACATTTTGTAAGACCCCCTGACAAAATTTCTAAAGCAAATTTTGATTTCAACTCTTGAAAAGTTCCTTCTGAACTAATAAATGTCATTTCTCCACTTTTTTTTTATTTAGAACATTTGTATTTTGTCATTTGGTTTGTATTTCAGTTTTCAGTTTCAATTTTTACATTCATTTTCAATTTTCTGCTTAAAATTTCTGTTATAAGATTGCTACACACGCATTTTATTTATTATCTCGAAAAATTATCTCTCAAAATAGAAAATTAGAAACATGTTTGATTTGAAATTTTGAAAAATTATTTTATAACATTTTATTCCATGAAATTTGATTATTCAGTTAAGATAAAATCATTTTATGTTAATATATTATCAAGTAAAATATACATTTTAAAGTTGGTGAATCTTACAATAATTAAATAATAAATTGAGTTTAGAATATAGGAAATAGAAATAAAAATAAAAATGACTGATGTGGACTAAGAATATTTTTAGAATTTTATGTAAATAATCATTAATAGCTTCAACTATTTTTACTTGTTATTTTTTTCCATAAATTTTAGCTTTCTAGAATTTTTTTTATGAAAATATATTTTTTAAAAAATTTAGAATTTATTTTTTTCAAAATTTTTATTTTTAAGAGTTTATCAAATTTATTTTTCTTGATTTTTTTTTTAATTTTTAAAATTTATTTGTTAGAATATTATATTTTTATTTTTCAAAACTTGTTAAAAAAAATTTAATATTTAAACGCTTGTTTCCATATTTTTAGTGTTTTCAGAATTTTTCACTGAAAACATTCAAAACGTTAAATAAATGATTTTTGAGTTTTATGTTATCAGTTTATTATTGTTTTCAAAAATGCATTTTCAAAAATTTCAAACCAAACACATTTTCAGTGTTATACAAAAATGCACCCTCAATATTTTGTAATGTTTGGGATTTTAAATTCTTAATAATAATTTTATCGAATTAAAACTTAAATATTTTTCACTTAAATTAGACATGATCAGTTACAATTGTGATATCGACAATCTAACCATAAAACAAGAGCAATTCGAATGGTGGCTACTAGGCCTGGGCACGGGTCGATTTGGTTCGGTTCTGAAGAGAATCGAACCGAACCGAAAATTTTCGGGTAGTTAGTAAACGGAACCGTCGGGTCCAAATATAATTTTGGAACCGTTCGGGTTCGGTTCCATTCGGTTCAGTTCGGTTCGGTTCGGTTCTGTTCGGTTCCATAGTATAATTAATTTTTTTAACATTTATAACAATACTACAGTCTGACATGTTCAATCTTAACTTTTACAAATTAACGTATTCCAATTTAATAAGATATAAATAATAAATTGTCCAATAAGATTAATTTACCAATATATACAAATAACAAAAAATAGATAGTAAATTAGTAATACTAAAATATCGGTGATCCATATAAATTAAAAGTCATAGACTCGTAGAGATAAAATATTTTAAAGTATTGCTAATACAGTAGTACTTACTTAACAACTATTAGATTTAACCATCAATTACTTGACTTGCCATATTAGATACTAAAAAAACTCTACAAGAAAGATTGAAAAATTACAATTAACAAACATAAATAAACAAAAAATTGTTCAACTAATACAATTTAATAAGAAAAAATATAATATATTTTTTATTACATGTCTCAATGCCATCATAGAACTCAGTCTCTTCATTGCAAACTCTAAATTTGTTAATTTTTTAAAAAAAAAAACTAAATAATTTGATTTATCCCATATATAAAAATTTAAAAATTTTAAAAAAATTCGGTTCTTATTCGGTTCTTCGATTTTGGGTCTAGAACCGAGAACCGACCCGTACCCGTCGGTTCTTGATTCTGATATCTGTTCGAGTATTTCACTTACGAAGAACCGCTCAGTTCGGTTCGGGTCCGATTCGGTTCAGTTCGATTCGGGATATATGCCCAACCCTAGTGGCTACAAAACTCGAAGGATAATTCTAGTTTACAACAATTGGTTCTTTTTGTTGTTCAAAAAGTGAACAGTAAAATCAAAATGAAAATAACAATAAGGGCGTATTTGATTGCAGTATGAAATTTACATGGGAATAAAATAAATTCTAGGCAATTGAACTGTTTAAAAATTATTTGAATAAAAAATATCAATTAAATGTGTTTGATTGATTTAATTTTTAACTTAAATTTTTTTATATTTGTCCATTTTTATTGGTGAGTAGATGAAAGAGGGAGAGTAAGTAGATAAGAGAGAAAGACGAGAAAAATATGATCACGTGACTAAACGTAAGAAAATATTTTCCATGAAAAAAAATGTCAATCAAATAACACAAAAGTAGAAATTTGAGTGAAAAAAAATTACGAAAAATATTGACAATCAGACGCATTCTGAGATCAATAGATAGAAATATAAATGGTTCGAAAATGTGCATACGTCCACTGCACAATGCGAAAAATCCATTAACTTATGATAGAGTTGTAATATGTTGTTTATATACATAATCCTATTTTCTAAATTATCCTTACAATGCCTACCGTACACCCCCCCGCTCCAATTTGCCTGTGTATAATCTAAGGACCTTGCTTGTGGCACATAATGGTGTCCACATTCTCGTATGAATGTGGGGTTCATTCATGAACCCCCACACTCGGATCTCACACCCATGTGAGGATATGGACACCATTATGTACCAAATATTATGTTCAAGTAACTTTATCCATAATCTAATGGGCTAGTTGATGAAGCAGAGTTGATATACAAAAATATGAATTACCTATCAATAGTTGCACATGCACCAGACGCAGGATTTCTTAACAGAGGTTTTGTTTATTCAAGTGTTTGATTAATCAAATTTTATGTTATTTGATCACACAATAATGTGCTAAAAAACGGAACAAATGATTGGCAACTTGCCCAACTAACATGGCTTCCAAAAGTTATTGACAGATCGTTAAATCATGAGTCAACTCATGAAAAGATTTAAAGGTAATTTTTTTATCCTTTAATTCTCCTATCACCTAACAAGATAGAAAGGAAAGAGTCCCTCGGGGTACATCCAAAATGGCTCTCCAAAGACTGACGTGGACTTGCAATCTAAGTGTGCAGAGTTTGAATCCTGCTTGCAGTGAGGAAAATTTTGTTTGAACCAGGAGTAAAAACAAAGATTGGAGGATCCATGGAGGACATAACCCGCGATTTACCCTCCGCAAGCTAGAGAGGGGCCAAAGGCTTGCGATCCAGGATTTAGTCTGGTAAAACTGGGACACCTGAGTTATCAAAAAAAAAAAAAAAAAAAAATAGAAAGGAAAGAAAAATGACAATTTCTTTTTATGCGCTTTGCAATTTTTACACGATTAATTATATTCAACGATTTTGTAAGAGACCCATCAAGCTTCGTCATCGGTGACGTTAATGTTTTAGTTTAAAGTCCAAGTGAATTAATAGAGTTAGTACTTGTTTAGTTTTGATAAAAATGATATATATATATATATATATATATATATATATATACATATATATGTATATGTATGTGTGTGTGTGTGTAAACTTATGTTCAACTGAATATTTCATGAACCTACAATTTTTATCAATTTTTTAACTACACTTTCATCAACCTTTATCAAAATTTAAAAAAAAAAATAAATAAATAAAAATATATATATATATATATATATATATATATATATGAGTTTTAAGAAATGAAAGCCAGATAATAATTTAGTAATGCACAAAGGTTGTTAAGACACATTTGATAGAGCTTATGCTTCTTGATAACTTATTCTAAAAGTTCTTCTAGTCAAATGAAACATTTCAAGAAAATTATTCAAATATATTCAAAAATAATTTATTAATCTCGTAAGTAATTTGACTTTTTAAAAATCCTAATGAGCGATCCCAAAGTCTTGAAGTTGTTATGGTGCACATTAATATTTGACTAATCAATTCATGGTTCGCGAAGGCAGATTCCTTGATCGATAGTGAAGCACGATTGAATCCTAACTTCTTAATGTTTTCTATCAATTTTCATTGCTTTTATTTAGCTCAATTATAATTTTCATTATGTCTATTGCCTTATTTAGTGGTTTGTGTCTTTATTAAAAAAAAGGTTGAACCCCAATTTTAAAGGTCCCCTATCGCTCCATCCCTACAGCATTGTGGAGAAGGTAAATTGTGGGATGTGCCTCAGTAGACCAATGTACAAGAGTTGTCATACTGGTGCCCACAAAAAGTCCAATTCCAAACATTATAAGAGGCAAGAATCGAACCCTCACACTGCGACTGCCAGCTCAGTTGAAATTACTTCACTCCTATCCTTTGCACCACTGAGATATGCCCTGGGGGGTTCGTGTCTTTATTTACTATACAAGACGTTGCATAAAAATTATAGTTTTTAGTAATCCAAATTTGTGATCATACTCTTCATATCTCGTGGTGGAAACTATTGAGGCTAAAGATCGAGGTGAGCATTCGTCTGCGCTAATTTTTTTTTCTATATTTTTAAACATGATAGTATACAAAGTTAAAAGCAAAGTTGCACCAAAATTAGCAAAGCAATGACGTAAAGCACATAATGAACTCAAAAACCATGAAAATTTTCAATTATTTGGTTTCTAAACACTGACTTTAACCACCACCACAAGCTTAACTTTTGCAATTAATGTAAATTAATTTATGAAAAACATCATTCTCGAATTTACATTATAAACTCATTAAGCATGTTGTAACCAGTGATTTCAGTCGACTTAAGCTTGTATTTCCACGTATTCTTTCTCAAGTGGCATGCATGCAAGTCGACGACAAGTATCCAAAGTCGCTTAAAATTGTTTCAAGTATACTCTCGTCTCTAAATGTATGCTTAGTACTCAATATTTATAAAATGATAATGAAAATGAGAAACATAACATGATCTTTGAAAATGTTATTTTCGAAAAGGTTAGGACACGAACATTATATAAAAATAAAATTTATTTTTATAAATTCAATATTTAATTTTAAAAAAATATTTACCATTAACTCAAACTCTAATTACTTGCTAATTTGTTGTAGTATATGGATTAAAGTGTGATAATTAAGTTAAAAACAAGCCAGATTTGATGCAAATTATGCTATTAGCTTACCAATTAAATGTGACAAATACTATGAAGAATAAATTTACATCCTGTTTGACCCTAATTTTTTAAAATTCCTTTTTTTTTTCTCAAATTTATTTATTACTATACATCTCATGAAACCCACAATTTTTTTTTTATCAAATTTTAATCACATATTTAATTAACAAAAAAAAAAAAAAAAACTCATTTTTACCAAAGTCAAACATGACTAATCAATTCACCAGAACCTCAAAAGCGACTTGTCTTTTCAGTTTCACAGCAAGAAGCCAAGAATGTGGACTTAATGGAATTCCTCAATCTTGATGTTTATAGTTTGAATAAAGCTGGACGTACAGGGGGGCTGTCAGGGGTTTTACAGGATACTCACTGTGGCGGGCCCCCCCATGAATTAAAAAAAAAAAAAAAAAATAGCGGCGGGCCCCCCCACTGTGAGTACCCTGTAAACCCCCTGGCAGCCCCCCCTGTACGCCAAGCGCGTTTCTTATAGTTTAGACAAACCCAGAAAAATATGTGGTCTTGATAACTCCAAAGGTTGACTTTTTGCAAGATGCAGGCCAGTATTTATGGATTGTGTTGTACTGAATAATGTATTTTGTATTATAAAACAAATAATTGCAACAATTAATTTAGATTATGAACTGTAACAATCAAGTGATCAACAATTAATTGCAATGTCAAGTGGGTATATGAATTGTTAGGTAACTACATCTTGAATGGAATTCAGGAGAATAATTTGGATTTTCATGCTTAGTTTATTGCACCTAATGTGTTGTGTTCTATAATTTTGATCGGCTTGACAATTCTAAATGAGAAAATGCATACAAATAGCAATAAATTAGGACGAGAAAACGGATAGTAACAAACTTTTTGATACTTTTCAATGTCACTAAACGACAAGAGCATAAGGGTCTTTATGACACAATCAATAATTCGCTTCATTACGCAAAAAGGAAGAGACTCATAAAATGGCATAGGCAAAGATAACTTTTGCACATTTTCGTTAATCCATGAGTCCTCTCAAATAGAGATTTTTTCCTTCAATCATATTTAGATTGTTAATACGATATATATGGATCGCTACTACAAAAAGTATTACACCCTTGGTCAGATCTAGTATGGATCATACATGGACGATAGTTGAAGTCAGTGGCTTTCCCAGGGGTCCCTCATCTGAGATCCCTGGGGAAGAGGATCAAGTTGGCCCTTGCGAATAGTTTGATGCACTATCTCCCTTCAACCCTTTGAGCGAAATGCGGCAAAAGAAAAAGAAGGAAAATCGATGGATCGACCCCATCATCTCCGGCCTACACCGAAAAAATGTTTTATCCCTAGATGTCTAGTCAACTGCTGCGCCCAACGTATTTCGGGAAGGGTGAAAAGATCCCCATCGGGGAGTGAAAATAGAATATGAAATCGTAAGCTCTCAAGCAGTGAGAGGAGCCAAGTTTCTGAGTTATTGGGAGAATCCAAGTACTCTCTTTTGGATTCAGAAAACAACTCTCAATTCATTTCATACCTTTCACCAAGTATTTAGTTTGAGATTCCCTCGCTTGACAAATATGATCTCTTTACAAAAATCAAACAGAATTCATTTATGATACAAATAGTAATCATAGATATATTACCAATTGGGTAGAAGTTTATAAGGAACTTCGATCTAATCAAACGAAATTTAATTAAAGAAATACCAAGTGGTGGAGGGGGGAGTGATTTGTATATAACTTTGTATTAAACTATAAGAATTTTTTGAAATAAAAAACAAATATTTGTGAACAATGTGCATATCATTTGAAAATGGAATTGAATTCATTATAGGATCTATTTAGGGCGTGTTTGATAGGGTGGAAAAGTGGGTGAAAATAAAAAATTTGTGCAATTCCACTCAATTTGTGGTGTTTGATTGCCAAACAATTCCATGGAATTCATTTTCACCCAAATTCTAGATACAACCTTTATTTTCCACCATTTTCCAATGGTTTTGGTGGGAAAGTGATTTTCCATTTTTTTGTTTTTTGTTTTTACTTTTTGACAATGAAAACATATTCTAAATCCAACAGTAAAAAAATTTATCCATTTAATTAACAATTTGCTTGAAAAATAAAGTCAAACGAACACAAAAAATTTCAAAAATTAATTTTTTAAATTTTTTACTTTTTGACAATCCAAACAAATTTTAATACAAATTGTAAAAAAAATTATCCCAAAAAGTAACAATTTACATGGAAAAAAAAGCAAAACGGATTATGTGAAAAATTATACCAATCAAACACCATTAATTACAATTCCCTCTAAAACAAATTTTAAGCAATTCAATTTTCTGCAATTTATTTTCTTTCCACTCAAATTCCACCATTGCAATCAAATGCACCCTTAGATTTTTTAGAAGATGGCATGCCACCATGGGTCACAAGTGTGATTCTAGGGATATTGACAGCATCTTTTAACGTAATTGGTTATTACTTACCTCGGAACCAAATTGGTTATGATAATAGGCGTCTATCATTGAATTCACCTGCCCCGATAGTACTCATTTTGGGAGCGTCCAGTGCCAAAGTCAAAAACCTTTTACGACTATTCTGCCTTCTATTCCCCTCCCTTTTGGACGGAGAACTTGATATTGAAAAACGGATATACGAATCTCCTTGGACCCAATAAAAATATTAGACATCATCATGGAAATGAGCTATGTCAACTGACACCCTTAAACAAAAAGGGAATCCTGGAGCTAAAGAGTGCGCAATTACAACAGTATTACACATCAGGAGTGAAAGAAAAATGAGACGCAACCATACTGGATAAATCAGAATTCCCCACGAATCCCTTGTCGTCTCAAAACTTAGACGTACAACACTAGAATAACTAATGGGAGCTTCTTCCGAGTTTTCTAAAAGTCAAGATGGCCCAAACAAGTCTAAAACAAAAGGATTTAGAGAGGAATTGATCCATAAAATACTACTTCTCCTGGGCCTGTCATGTAAATGTGGTTGTCTTCTTCTCTCCATTCAATGTCCAATGGTCCTCCAGGCAAATCGACAGTACAACTCTGTTTTCAAGAGAGGAAATCACAAGCAGAAGACAATGAGTGGTGGAAACAAAAATAAGAACAACCCAGATTGATCATTATCAAGCTCTAAAAAGCACAGATAAAGTTATATTGAATGAACCCTTAAAAATGAGACCACAAACAACATCCGTCCCAAACTTACCCTCTCAGCTCGACCCTCGAGCACGGCAGCAACAACTGTAGCACAAGCTCCAGTTCCACAGGCTAGTGTTGCACCTGCAGACCAACCAGGTTAACGTTACAGTTATATATCTAAGCGGGGCAGAGCAGTTTGACAGATCATCATGATATGTAGAGCCAAGTATGCAATTTAAAAGCCTGAGTAAAAAATAGTTAATCATGTATAGATATGCACAAGCTGGATAAGAAATTTGGATATGAATGAATAGGGATGAAAATCGATCCATTTAAGTTATAGAGTCTAATGGATCGAAAGAATCCAGTGAGATATAAACTCACATACACATTGACTGATTGACACATGTCAATGATACAGACATACCTGTACATGAAGAGTGCATGCTCCCGCAATTTACAAATACAAATTAATGCACGCGAGCATGCACACACATTAAGATTCAAGGAATATAATTGTATACAGAGAAGAGAGAGTGAAATGATTGTGGAGATGATGAGTTCCAAGGTGGAGACAGCAATGATACAGCAGGGGGTTGGTGGCTGAGGAAAGTGCAAAGTTGGTAGAGATGTTGGTAAATTTTATGGCAGGGGAGGTGGAGGCATAAGGGAGGAACGATGTGGTAATGAACACCTGGAGATTGTCTGATAATTTTGTTTGTTTGTTTCTTTCTTTTATAAATTTCATATATATATATATATATATATATATATTTTGGCGGAGGGGGGAAGGTGGAGAGTGTGCCAACAATATTAATGTGTTAAAAAATGGGATCATCTTATTGGATCTTGTTCGATGATGATCTATGTTATAGGATAATCTGTTATTTTGTTGCATGCATTCAATAATCATAGGTGGGTTAAAGGATTTGAATGAAGATAGTGCCACTACTGTACAGGAAAATTTAGATAATGCATATACAGAAATGGATAAATGAAAACCTGCCCCTCGCTCCCAAACCCGCATTTTGAGTTGCTTTGGAGAGAGGACTTGAACAAATTCTGCAAAAGATCACAGATTTTGTTACAATAAAAAATCTTGCATGTGCATTAATAATTGTAATTTGTAATCCTTGAGTCGTAATTTCTAATAGATTCTGCATCATTAAGCCAACACTAGATAATAATTTCTACGTCACACAAAATACTCCTGTTGCAAGTGGTCATCCATGTGCAACTGTGAGCAAGCATATGTGTATTTGAGGGTATATCTGACAAAAAGTATAAACTAAGCAATACCGTAGCATATGCAGTTTGCTTAAATTTAAAGTATAACTGTTTTGCTTAAATTTAAAGTATAACTGTTACCTGTGTTTGTTCGGGCAGGGAACATCACATGGTGTTCAAATTTTGGTCCAATTTCTGCTAAATTTAGTTCATCAACGTGCAAATCCTGTTGCATAACAAGCCAAAAGAGTGTACCATTAATCTATATCACATAAGAACTTCACTGAACAATTGAACTATAGAAGAGTCTTCTAGAGATAAAATACCTGGCTAACTTCTGTACCAAAAATGACACAGTGCGGATTTCCCATGCTAACACATGTAACATTCCAGGTTATTCCATCTACATCTAATTTTGACCTAACAACTGATTGATCTTTATTTGCAGGTAATTTAGTAGGAACATCAGATGCCTTCAGAATCGGCTCTCCCATATCAACTCTAACCTGAATTTGTAACCAAACACATGTAAATTAATATCATAACAATAAAGCTAAAAAAATATTTTACTTATGCTGCAATGCATTTCTAACACAAAGCAACTACAAGGAAGTTGACTGCTACTGCCCACCAGAAAAATAACTTAGTTACTCGGTTGTATTAAGAAAATTCTGAGTACCTTTCCATCTTCTTGAATTTCAGGAACAATTAAACCAGCACCTGTATGCACAGTGAAGCTGCAAGACCAATTAACAGATGATAGCTCTATTTAGCCTTTCAAAAGTATCAGTAAGTAAAACTTTATCAGCAGCAATATGCTCTAGGGCAAATTTTGTTAGAAATAGCAACATTAGAATCAGTCAATCACTTGAAATAACAGAACTGATAAATGTATCACAATTCTGGACACTCGGTAGCTAGTAGACATTCCATTCTAATATTTGGTACAATCAACAAATTAGTTTTCAAGTATTGGGGTTTCACCACAAAGGTTTATTTCATATAAGAAGATCTATGTGCTGCAGGTTCCTGACTTCCATAAAAAAATGCTCAATAGAGGATTTACTCTGAATTTTCTAAAATTCTTAAAACACTTGCAATTTCTTCATCAACATAAGCACATCATATCCTCAAAACGTAGAGAAAACAGTTTTTATCATAACCACTTCCGAACAACAAATGTCATATAAAATGTTGAAACTTACAGGTTATTATAACAGACAGCGAGGTGGTTCATCCTCCCAAGGCAATCATAGGCTAGTGCAAGAAAATCTGGAAAATAATAGAGACACACGATATGTACCTCTGCTTTCCTTGTAAATTTTCAAGTTCGGCTATGAATCTAGCAAAACATCGAACACCATTGCCACACATCTGTGATAACAAAAAGGAAAAGGAGCCCATCAGGACCAGGATTAAAACAGACTTGTGAACATGGGTCCACTTATTTATTTAGATTAATCAAGTATAGTAGTAAGGGGTAAGCAAATGAAAGGAAAACAAGAAAGGAAACATGCTTTTCACAATTTATTTGCCAATAGAAGGAAAATTTGAAATCAGAACTTTCTAGACTATAGTCGGATAAAAATGAGTTTGGGAACATGATAAAAATAGAATTCTTGATAAATATAGCATTGTCTGAATTCCCACATCTTCATGAAAAGAGAATAATTTATAAATATTACTTGCAGAAAGTCTACTCCATTATTTTCAATTTTTTTGAGTTCCATAAGCATCCTTGAAAATTTTCCAGTTCTTCTGACATGGAACCATCCTATTGGCACATGCTCTGAAGAAAACAACAAATCTAAAGAAAATGAATTTTTGGGGCAGAAATTTTAAGAAAAAAATTGCAATAGTCATGAAGTCCCAACGCATATGTAATTGGCATATAAATATCACAATCATTTTGAACAAACATGAATATCCAAAGCATGGAAAAATGAAAAGATTGTCTCACGAAATGCATATTACCTCAGGCTCACTACCATCAGAATTAAATATTCTCATGGTATAATCCGTGCCATTGGTGCCAGGCAATGCAAATATCACTCCGTCAGCTCCAATGCCAAAGTTTCTGTCACATAATTTCACAGCTTGATCTGGAGTAATTTTAGGCTCCACTGAATCTCGATTATCAACCTAATCAAATCAACAGACCAAAAACGTCAGCATAGAATGAAACATCAAACCTATCCTAAGAAATATACTAATTTTCATTTGTGTTTACATCTATAAATATAGAACTTAAAAAGTGTTTAACTTCAAGAAAACAAGAGGGGAGAAAATAACAGAATAACTCACTTCTATGCCTAACTCTAAAATTGCATCTAATTTTAACGGATCATAAACAAAAAATTTAACAATGTCGATCTTAAAAGCTAGACATACCGAATATTGTCTATGTTTAATCACGATAGAAACATTATCATTTCTCGACGTTTAAAAAAGCCCGTGCTTTCCCTCAAAAGAAGCGTTAAAAATCAAAAGCTAGAATTTTTATTTTTGAGTATGTAGAAAACCTGAAAACAGTCCAGCTTAAAAACAAAAATCCCATATTGTCAATTTATCGGAGTTTCCCATATATAGTCGAACTGAATTTATACATACAAGTAAACGTAGATAAATAGTAAATACAAAAACACACAAATATACACGTTATGCAAAACATACCAATATGAAATCATTTCCGAGTCCGTGATACTTGACAAAGTGAAGAATACCACTTTCTCTACGATCTAGAAATGAATCGGGAGAAAACTTCTCAGGAGCCTCGATGCTCATAGAAGCAAAAATGCGGGAATTAGGTTTTTGAACAGCGGAAATTGGAAGCGGTAGGTGAGTGTCTGACTGAAGGAAAAACGAAGAAGAGGATCGGAAGGAACTGAAAGAAGAACAGGAAAGGGAGCGTCGGTAAACGGTGGTGAACGGCAGCGTTATGGCGGCGGCTATTGCCATTGGCATCGGCGAATTGAAGGAGAAAGAAGACAGATGAAGTCAAGAGCTATTAGGAAAGAATTGAAACAGCTGATGTCGTTAATTGAGCACGGTCTGTTCTGGTCTAGAGGTGTCAAGATGGGCGTCTGGTCTTTAAAATGTGGCTTCATGGTTCTGGGCCACACGATTGTTACTGAACAACATTTTGAATGGGCCAAGAGTGACTTAAAGTTATGAGTTTAATTGTAATATTTTTTTTGTTTGACTGAATTATTTTTAATAAATTTTGATAAAATTAATGAAATGTGTGGTTGAAAAATTGATAAAAATTATGGATTCCATAAAACGTATGGTTAAAAATGAGGTTGAGAAAAATGAATTTTTAAAATTGGGGCCAAACATGGACTTACATTAGGGTTCAAAATGATACTAGATGGATTTCAGAAAAAAAAACCCAATTTAGTCTATGCTTGGTTTAGATAAATATCATCTTTTTATTTGATTTTGATGAAAAGAAAAATGAGGAAATATGTGGTTAAAATTAAATGTTGATTTTGAATTGAATTTTAATCCACTTTTTTAGTGAAATCAAGCAGGGCTTAACGTTGTGGGATTTTATAGAAAATATGGGGATTTTAATTTGGGTTTTCTTTGAATGGATTGAGTATAGTGGGAATTTAGAATGAAATATTTCGAAGGGATTTGAAAATATTCTTGGGTTCTAATTTAAGGGTTTTTTCTTAAAGAATCTTTACTATTTGTGGCATATTTAAAATGAAATAAAGGAAATCGTAATTGAAAATAGAATTATTAAAAGAACCATCTAGGTTTGGTTTGGTTGAACATACAAGATACAAAAATCCTAAACTATTACATATGTTAATTATTTGCTACCAAAGTTAATGGTATGTTTTCCATATAATGCTAAATATTTCTCAGAAAAGAGAATGTGAAACAAATTTATGCTTGAATTGAAATTAACATACTCATTCTAAATCATAGATTCATAGATCAAAGAGGTCGATAATATAGATTCACTTCTGCTAGAAGTGTTTCGAAAATATGAGCAAATAAACGGATCGTGTTAACTTGCTTGGCATATACTTCTTCTAAATGTTATCCTCTTCAATAAATCCCAAGTAATAATCCTTGTTTGGAGACAAAATTGTCATCCTCTTTGGTTGGCTTCTATTGAGTTACTCAAGGGGATTTTCTTTATCTCCCAACGGATATCATTTCTCGATAGGATCATATGTTATTTGTACATCATACTTGACATAAATGTTTACATAATGCGACATTCTATTATTAGATAGTTTGAAACACAATCATTTCTTTCATCCAATCACCTCCTGTCACATACCTTTCTGGCATTGCTTCCGAACAATTTCTTCTGGCAAAGTAGGTTCAGCACTAATGCCTTCTTCAGTAAAATACCAATCATCAACAACGTGTCTTCCTGGACTTTCACAACTTTTAGATGTTGAAGTAGCAGCCAAGTAGACTTCAAAACCGAATGATAGACCCATAAATTAATATGGCTCGTGCCAATAATGGTAAATACATGGACAGCTGATGTCTGTTTTCTTTTGATCAAGATGAAAAAATTGTAACCGAAACAAGTAGTCATCAATTGATATCATGGAAGGATGGGAAATGAGGTATGTACTTACACTTATAAGTAATTTTTGCACACAAGGGCAAATACCTAAGAAGAAAGCCAATGAATCGCTCTTTAAAGTGTTGATGGAAGAGTCGAACCTATTGGAAATTTGTATATGAAATTGGTTTTGACCAATTCTTAATTATTTATGTGAAAATTGTTATTTGGCGAATGAAAAATTAATTCACTTAAATATGTGAATTATTGAAAAATTATATAGAATATTATGGAATATTCTAGAAATTATTTGGCTAAAAATGTGTCTTTCCATATGAAATATTATTATTTTTGACATTATTATTTTTCAATAGATGTGTCTATTTAAATATACAGATTAATTCCAATAGTTGTGTCTCTTCCATAGATTGTATCTTTTGATATAAACCTTCCCAGCAATCATATATGTTATAAAATAGAGAAGAAGAAGAAGAAGAAGAAGAGAGAATTAAGTCAATAGACTTTTGTGTGTATCTTATTAATGACCAAAACCCTATATTTATAGGTAAGAATCAGGGATACAACGGTAATAATTTCTAGGGCTACAGGGGTGTAATTGTCATTCACTACAAATCCTAATAAACTTTCCTTTTACAACACTCCCCCTTGAATGACGCATTACAAAATATCTGCCTCGTTAAAACCTTGTTTGATAAAAACCTAATAGCACAAAAAAATCAAACGAAGGAAAAAGAGTACAGTTATTTTGGAGTATTAAAAATAAATGCTGCCTCATTAAAACCTTGCTAGGAAAACCCAGTGGGATAAAACCTATGCAAAGGAAAAAGAGTACAGCTACTTCCCCTGATGTTGATAACTAAAAATCTTTGAGTCGCGCATTCCAATCCCATGGACTAACTTCTTGAATGTAGATGTTGGCAGTGCTTTTGTGAATAAATCGGCCAAATTGTCACTTGAGCGAATTTGTTGAACATCGATGTCGACATTCTTCTGAAGCTCGTGTGTATGAAAGAATTTTGGAGAAATATGCTTCGTCCTGTCGCCTTTGATATAGCCTCATTTGAGTTGTGCAATACAAGCTGCATTGTCTTCATACAAAATTGTTGGACTATGTTTTGTTGAAGTTAACCCACATGATGTTTGGATATGATGGGTCATGTTCCTCAACCATACACATTCTCGCCCTGCTTCATGGATTGCAATAATTTCAGAATGATTTGAGGATGTTGCTGTCAAGGATTGCTTCACAGATTTCCATGATATAGCTGTTCCTCCACGTGTAAACACATATCCTGTTTGTGATTTAGCTTTATGTGGGTCAGATAAATAACCTACATTTGCATATCCCACTAAAGTAGATCCCGACTTTTGGGAGTAAAATAATCCTGAATCAATCGTACCCTTTAGGTAACGAAAAATGTGTTTAACACCATTCCAATGTCTTTGACTTGGTGTAGAACTATATCTTGCAAGGAGATTTACAGAAAAAGCTATATCGGGTCGAGTGCAATTTGCAAGATATGTTAATACTCCAATTGCACTAAGATATGGTACTTCAGGACCAAGAACATTTTCTCCATCTTCAAGTGGACGAAATGGGTCCTTTTTCACATCAAGTGATTGAACAATCATAGGTGATGCCAATGGATGTGCATTATCCATATAAAATCGTTTTAAAACTTTTTCTGTATATGTAGATTGATGAACAAACAATCCTTCTGGGAAGTGTTCAATTTACAACCCGAGACAAAATTTGGTTTTTCCTAAATCCTTCATCTCAAATTCATTTTTCAAATAATCAGCAGTTTTTGTTGAGCTCTTCGGGAGTTCCAATTAAGTTTAGATCATCAACATAAACTGCGACAATTGCAAATCCAATATTTGTTTTCTTTATGAAAACACATGGGCAGACATCGTTATTTTTATAACCCTCCTTCAACAAATATTCTCTAAGACGATTATACCACATGCGTCCGGATTGTTTCAATCCATATAATGATCTTTGCAATTTAATTGAGAACATGGTTCTCGGGCATGTATTGTTTGTTTCTGGCACTTTAAGTCCTTCAGGGATTTTCATATATATGTCACTATCAAGTGAACCATATAAATATGCAGTTACTACATCCATAAGGCGCATATCAAGTTTTTGTCACAGTCAAACTAATCAAAAATCTAAAAGTGATGGTGTCCATTACGGGAGAATATGTTTCCTCGTAGTCAATTCCTGGTCTTTGTGAGAAATCTTGAGCTACCAGTCGGGCTTTGTATATTGTAATTTCATTATTTTCATTTCTCTTTCGTACAAAAACTCATTTGTATCCTACAGGAATTACATTTTCAGGTGTTCGAACTACAGGTCCAAACACTTTTCATTTCTCTAAGGAATTCAATTCCGCCTGTATGGCTTCTTTCCATTTTGGCCAATCATTTCTATTTTGACAGTCTTTAACTGACTGTGGTTCAGGATCCTCATTTTGTATAATATCAAGAGCCACAAAGGCGAAAATATTGTCTATAACAACATTTTTTCGTTCCCATAATTTATGAGATAACATATAATTTATTGAAATCTCATTATTTTCGGACACTTGTGATTCTTCAGGAACCATATTTTCAATATTTGATGGATCAATCTTTTCTAATGTTACTTCTTCCGAAATTTTTGGTTGGTTTTTCTCTTGTACTTTTCTTTTTCGAGGTACAGAGTCTTTTGAACCAACTGGTCGACCACGCTTCTGGCGTATGTTAGATTCGTTTGCTACAGCAGATTGTCCTGCAGGGACATCAATTTTTGCTGGAATATTTTCTGCTGGTATATATGACTTTGTCACTCTTTTCGTGTCAACAAATATATCAGGTAATTGATTTGCAACTCTTTGCAAATGAATGATTTTTTCAATCTCTTGCTCACATTGATTACTGCGAGGATCAAAGTGAGATAGAGTTATTTCATTCCAAGAAATTGTACCTTGTCTTTTAGAATGTAGTTTTTCCCCTCCCAAAATTGGGAAAGTCATTTCATCAAAATGACAGTCTGCAAAACGTGCAGTAAATAGATCACCCGTTAAAGGTTCCAGATACCTAATAATGGATGGTGAATCAAAACCCACATAAATCCCAAGTCTTCGTTGGGGACCCATTTTAGTACGTTGTGGGGGGTGAAATAGGGACTTGGACAGCACAACCAAAAACCTTTAGGTGAGAAATATCAGGTTCATGACCAAATGCAAGTTGTAAGGGTGAATATTGATAATAGGCAGTTGGTCTAACACGAACCAATGATGCAGCATGTAATATGGCATGTCCCCAAACAGAAGTTGGTAGCTTTGTTTTCATAAGTAATGGTCTAGCTATAAGTTGTAGACGTTTAATAAACGACTCTGCTAAACCATTTTGTGTATGTACATGCGCAACCGAATGTTCAATAGTAATCCCAATTGACATACAATAATCATCGAATGCTTGTGATCTGAATTCACCAGCATTGTCAAGACGAATAGTCTTGATTGAGTAATCGGGGAATTGTGCTCGTAATTTTATGATTTGAGCAAGTAGTCTAGCAAATGCTACATTCCTAGTGGAAAGTAGGCAAACATGTGACCATCTAGTAGAAGAATCAATTAATACCATAAAATAACGAAATGGTCCACATGGTGGGTGTATTGGCCCACATATGTCTCCATGAATTCTTTCCAAGAAAGTTGGAGATTCAACATTGACCTTTGTAGTTGAAGGTCTAATGACTAACTTGCCTTGTGAACAAGCTACACATGGATAATCATTAGGTAAAAGAATCTTCTGGTTCTTTAAAGGATGTCCATGTGAGTTATTTATTATTCGGCGCATCATTATAGCTCCTGGATGTCCAAGTCTATCATGCCAAAGTATAAAACTTTTTGGGTCAACGAACTTCTGGTTCGTGACATTATTTGATTCAACCATTTTTATAAATGTATAGTACATGCCAGATGGGAGTGCATGAAATTTTTCTTTTATCTGCTTCTTGCCAGATATAAAGAAAATTATGCAAAGATATTCGACACTATTTTCTTGCATCGTCTCAATGTGATATCCATTGCAGCGGATATCTTTAAAACTAAGCAAATTTCTTCTGAATTTGCTAGAGTAAAGTGCATCGTCAATATATAATTTAGTATTATTTGGTAAAATAATACAAGCTCTTCCGGAGCCTTCAACGATATTCGATGCACCAGATATTGTATTAACATTATTTTTTGCTAATGTTAAGTCCAAAAAATATTTTTTGTCTTGAAAAATTGTATGTGTAGTTGCACTATCTATCAAACAAGTATCTTGAAAATTCATTATCAATCTATAAATACAATAAAATACACATGTTTTAATAAAGATTTGAATTTATAAATTTAAAGAAGTAAACATGATTCAATAATATGAAATTGACGATACATAATAAAGTTTTTCCCTTTTTTTTTGTGAAAAATAAAAACATATTTCTAATTAAATTTCTAAAATAAAGTGAAATACTAGAAGTATAGAAAATAAATTAATCTATATCTTCCATCACGCCACCAATCAAGTGGTCAATATTTTCATTTGGATCGGCAAAGAAGTCAGAGACATCCAAATGAGTCACGTCAATCGGACCATCATAATTAGCGAAATTTGTCTCAACTTTTCCTTTTTCCTTGATTGATTTTTGATAAAGATCCACAAGATGTTTTGCCGTACGACAAGTACGTGTCCAATGTCCTTTCATTCCACATCTAAAACAATTTTCTTCATGCGCCTTTTTGGGCGTGCTACTTTCGTTTGCTTTGTGTCTTTTGAAATTGTTGCCTTGCTGATGATAACTTTGTTGATTATTTCGTCCATGATTTATTCCACGTGCACGTCCGCGTCCACGTCCTTGTCTTGATATTGCATTTACTTCAGGAAATGCAGTACCATTTGCTTCAGGCAATGGTACAGAACCAGTTGGACGTAACCCATGATTTTTCATTAGAAGTTCATTATTTTGTTCAGCAATAAGCAAACAAGATATAAGTTCTGAGTACTTTTTGAAATCACGCTCACGATATTGCTGCTGCAGGAGCACATTTGAGGCGTGAAAGGTAGAAAAAGTTTTCTCCAACATATCTTCATCAGTGATTTTTTCTCCACACAAGATCAATTTTGAAGATATTCTAAAGAGTTCAGAATTGTACTCACTTACAGTTTTGAAATCTTGCAAACGAAGGTGCATCCACTCATAGCGAGCTTTGGGGAGAACTATAGTCCTTTGATGATCAAATCTTTCAGTCAATTTTTTTCAAAGAGCATGTAGATCTTTCTCAGTGAGGTATTCAATTTTCAACCCATCGTGAAGATGATGGCGAAGGAAGATGAGTGCTTTTGCACGATCCTGCAGGGATTCTTTGTTTCCTTCTTTTATTGTCTCTCCCAGACCCTTTGAGACAAGGTGGATATCGGCATCGAGTACCCATGATAGATAGTTTTTGCCAAATATGTCAAGTGCAGCAAACTCAAATTTTGTGATGTTTGCCATTTGATTAACTACACAATAAAAAATACAATTAGTTTCGAAGAATACGAAATAATTGATTAAGTAGTCAATATTAACATGACATAATGTGTTTTCCTTCAGGGATAAACACTAATATAAAATAATATGTTCTTCGAAACATGTACTACTTCGGGAGCACATTGTATTTTACTATTATTTCTTCAAGATTCGTATGTTAATATTCTTCGGGAATATTAAAAATTATAATTTATGCTCTTCAGGAGCAATTAATATTCTTCTAGAATATTAATTATAAAGTTGTGCTACTTCAAGAGCAACAACAAATTATTTATAATAGATAGATTTATTACTAATATTCTTCTGGAATATTAATTATGAATAAAAAAATACACGCTCTAAAGTTTATACAAAAAAAATATTAATGAAGTAAATAATAAAAAGAGTTTTCGGAAAGCATGAAAATCGTGATTTAAAGCGTAATTAAGTATCACAACTACAGTTGAAAATTTGTACATAGTTCAAGGCGTGATTAATTGTGGCCGAATTAACAAATTAAAGCTGGATTTAAACATATTTCACCACACTTATTTATCTAATTAATAAGCAACCAATATGTCTCAAAGAAACAATCCTACTGTAGTAGTTGGTAGGCAAAATTAACGCAGATAACGAGGATTTTATAAAATTCATATAAAATACATTAAATTGCACACATATTGAAAAAGTGATTGACAAAGTACAGTGCAATTAATTGACATTAGGCGGTAACTAAGAAAATTGAGAATTGAAAAGTGATTGAAGTGCCTACCAAAATAATTGGCCTACCAATGTGCGGTAAACTAATTGATATCGTGTGACATACGCAAAAGGCATTAGTTTAATATAAGGCGTGATATTGCTGCTGCAGAATTGATGTATATAAAAATTCACGTAATAGATGGCCACAGAATCAAAAAACAACTTAAGTGCCGGAATCAAGAAATAATCTGAAGTCACGATTCCAATTTTGGCATATGAATATGTAAAATCACGTGTTATCAAATTAATTTTGATACACATGATAGATGATTATGCTTTAAAAAAAATTTATTACCTTCTCTAAATTTTGAAAATTAAGCGTTCGTGCTGATAACGTGAAGAAGAAGAAGAAGAAGAAGAGAGAATTAAGTCAATAGACTTTTGTGTGTATCTTATTAATGACCAAAGCCCTATATTTATAGGTAAGAATCAGGGATACAACGATAATAATTTCTAGGGCTACAGGGGTGTAATTGTCATTCACTACAAACCCTAATAAACTTTCCTTTTACAACAATATATAAATTTTCATTCATTCAATTTTTTTTCATTATTGCATTATCATGTTAATGCATATTTACTTCAAAATATTTTGAGCATTTATTTGGAGTTAAGTTTCCTATAAAGAGGATCCAAAACATAAGTAGCTTCGTTGATCCACGTAATTTGGAATGCTCCTATTGCGGGACATGATCATTGTATCTTGGGAGACGAATACTGGAAAACCATTAACATCTGTCTGAGGCATTATCGTCTTGAAGAGAAAGAGTCGAACTCTTGTCTTGACCAAATTCATATTCATGCATTTCTCGTTTCTACTTTACGTATTCGATATTGGTATGTCAAAATTCTGTCCGATTTTATGCACATAAAATGTATGTTATTTGAATATAATTTATGTACGTCTATTTTTTTCCAACAGAACCTCCTCAACTCTTTTAGCCTGCTGAATCTGAATTCCAGATGCCGGAGAATCACCCTGCAGAACATAGCCACTTTTTCTGAAGTGACGAAAAAAATTCAAAAGTTTTCACAGATTAGGACATATAATCAACAGATTTAGTGGAATATATACCTCAAGAAACCATCCACTGATAGTGAGTTCTCTACATTTCTTAGGCAAGATAATAATGATAAAAGTTTGTCGCAATCAAACTCATTTTGGCCTAATCCATCTGCCATATCAAATGTAACCTCGACTAGTCTTGATATATTCTTCATCTTAATCTGAGGAAGAACTCCTTTGTAATGTAAGTAAAAGAAAGGATATTGCACCCTGAAAGTGTAATTTCAGCCATATTTGGACAATCCAGCACCTATAAGCTTCTGAGGTTGCCACCGGTTGTAATATCCAAACATCGAAGGCCATAGCATTTCTCAAGTTTCAAGAACTCGAGAAATTCACAGTTCGTAAACAAAAGGGCAATCAAATTCTTCGAAAAACGAGTTATTGATTTTTTAAATGTACAGTTTAGGAGAAGCAAAACTAGTCAGCTTATTATTCTGCTGCTTCAATTTCAAAATGCAAGTACTGTCTGTACCATTGGCTCTTTTTCAAAGAATTCAAGATAAAGCTCTTTATCTACCCCTTTAGCAGCTAAGACTTCCATATTCGCGGGCTTAACATTACAAGAATCTTGGAATTCGAGATAAATGTTCAATAACTCAAAAATGTTGTCAAACTGGAGAAATTTACCAATGATGTGCATTATTTGACAGGCTTCATCGCTGTTTATTTGATCAGAACTAAGGTTTATATTGTCTAACAAGCCCTCCACGAGGTTGGAAGAATGCTCGTCCCTACGGCCCCTTTCAGTGGAAGAAGAGAAACAATCTGAAAAAGAACCTCCTCAAGTACATTCTGAATAATATAAACATCATATCAATACCTAGTAATTTCTTAATATTCACTTCAATTTATATGCTCTATTTTCAATATCAAATCTTTTATGATAATGAACGTATTCCACACACAATTCTGCTACGGGCCAGTCTCAATACCAGGCTCCATGGCAGGGGCGTCATTTCACTTGGCCTGGCATTGAGCCTGGCCATGTGGCTTTGCTCTTCCACATAATCATTTCATTTTAAAAGAAAATCCTCAAACCTCATCAAGTTTAACATTGCCAAAATCACAATTATACAACAAAAACATAGACCTTTACAATATGATTATCATAAGAAAATTAAAATAATCAATAATCCTTTCGTTGACTGGGCTAATAAGAAACACAGGCAGAAAAGAATAATACAAGTCCTATAGGAGCTGTAATTTATGAAACTTTGAATTGAAGGAAAGAAGTGTAAGTATTATGCCCTAAGTCCAATCAACTTTGGGCATAAATATTTTTGATATTTGTTTAATGCATTTATTATGGCAAGATATATTATATTAAATAATAGAGTCCGTAGACTCAAATCTCGGTAATTTGTTAATCACAAGGAGTTGTGATTGTGAGATACAAATTACATATGATTGAATCTTAAATCATTCATGATCGTAAGTAATAACGAGATACAAATATAGTTGTTACGGATAGACCATCACGTGTGTCATTTCTTACTTGTGAAGTAAGTAGCTGATCTCACAAACTAAAGTGTGGTGACACTTAAATGAACACATGAATGTTTTGTTATAGAACAAAACATTGGAGACCCGCTGAAAGATTCCACATGGAAAACTATCTGAGTGTCAGTGGTCAATCTCTAATGTTCGGTAGTGGAATTGATCCTTCGACTTGAGATCATCATAGTACTTTATGTGGGGACAGTCATGCTTTGGTGATACTGGAAGTTGCTCTGTCAATGACCACTAATATGGCATCGTTTGGGTATGTCAAGAATCATATGAAGGTTGTGGATGATCAATAGAGGATTCGTCGCTCTTAGATAGTAAGAGTTTATAATCTACATTTCATCCAATTAAGTTGATAACGAAATCTTTGACCAATGTGTACCTATAAGTCGAAAAAGAGTTTTCGACTTACATTGATTTAATAAGTGGAATGAAAGATATGATCGATAATCGAGATTGACACAAATTCATATCTCGTAATTGATCGGATCATATTGACGAAGGGATTATAATTTCACGATAAACGAACGAGTTTGATTTTGTCATACCACGTTACATTTTTCGTCACATGTATTGCCTTGACACATTGCTAGATGTCAATCTGGGACGACGGATGTGAATTAGTGAAAATCAAAAGGGTGTTTTGATTTATCAGTTTTGATTAGATCAAAATAATAATTCACGTCGTTAGGCATCGTGACTGGAAACCTAATGGGTCACACACAAAATGAGAACTAGAAGATTGAGGTCTGCCAATTAATTAATTGATAAGCGTTGGATAATTAATTAATTAGATCGCTTATTAATAGGCCCGAATTAATTAATTGGATTAATTAATTCATGGACCGAATTTAATTAATTAGATTAATTAAATATTGGACCGGGTTAAATTGTAGGACGAGCCAAATCCTTTTGAGCTTATATAAATAAGCTGCTAGGGTTTGAGATTAGTTGATGGATTTTCATTATTCTTGCTAGTACAGGAAAAGTAAACCCTAGTTCTCTCTCTCTCTCAATCTTGTTCCCTGTGTGGGAGGTTGGACGATTGGACAGTTGTGGGAGGCACAAGGGCGGACCCAATGTAGGTCCAGTGCAGGCGGAGGCCTGCACTGAACTTTGGGCTGCCCCTGTTACATTCCCAGCCCGCCCATTTAAAAAAAAAATTAAATTAAATTGGGCCAATTAATTGGCCCAATTTTGCTCACAGAATCCCAGCCCGCCCCATTACCTTACCTTACATTTCCTAGAATCCCAACCCAATTCACATTTCAGAGAAGCTGAAGGACGACATGACGAGAGAGACGACCGTCGCAGTCACCGCACCGCAGCCCACAGGCAGCGCAGGGGTCGTTTAAGCTTCAGTCCAGAGTCTAGAGTCTTGAGAGTTGAGTCTCTAATTTCTTGAGTCACGTTCTTGATTCTTCAATCTTCATATTACCGCACCTCCTGGCTCCTGCTGCTTTTTCCTTAGGCCTTCGACGCCCGTCGTCGACGCCAATTTCTTGAGTCCGGCTCCAGCTCTAGCTCCAGTACGCGTCATCTCTTTAGTTCTTTTAATTTCCGGCTCCGGCTGTAAATTGTAATTGAATATTTGAATTCAACCTTTTGTATGAATTAGCCAATTGGGAGTTATATTTTTCAATTTGCATCACTTTATGAATTATAAAGTAGGTAAATTTTGAATTTGGATTTTAGGGTCTAAAATAAATTTAGCGTCTGTTTTTCATCCACAGTGTCGAATTTCAGAGAAATGGGTTTGCAATGCTTGGCTCGGAAAATCTGTAAATTGCATTCGTGTAGTAAATTGGGTAAGTGAATCCACTAAATTGGGATTGTGCATTTGTGCTCTACTTGGAGAATTTGCTGAAATTGGGTTTGTGCAGTAAACAATTTCAGAGAATTGGGTTTGTGGGCCTAATTTTTGTGAAAATAATAATGGAAAGATTTTATAAAAGAAAATCTCTCGAGGATGTGATTGAGGTGGTTGAGGATGTGGTTGAGGATGTGGTTGAGGAGCTGGTAAATATTGATGAGGAGAATGAGGAGATGTCAAATAGAGATGATTTTGATGTTGCACAACTTCCAACAGATCCTTGATTAAGGACTCCAATTTTGGATTATAATGCTAACATTCGAGATCGAGTTCGAAGATCATATATGCAAAAAGGTCCTTGTCAGCCTCATAAGCATGAATTTAAGAGAAGAAAATTTGGAGAAAAAGATTTTAGACGATTCAATCCTTCTTGGTTTAATGAGTTTGGTAGTTGGTTGGAATATAGTGTGGCAAAAGAGGCAGCTTTTTGTTTGTATTGTTATCTTTTCAAAACAAGTAGTGGAAATCAAGGTGGAGGCAACTCATTTGTTGGTGAAGGATTCACGTATTGGAAAGATAAAAAGAGACTTGCTACTCATGTTGGAAAGCATGATAGTTCGCATAATCAAGCTCGCATTAAATGTGAAGCCTTGATGAATCAAGAGCAACACATTCGATCGGTTTTCTTCAAGCAATCCGAACAAATGCGACAAGAATATCGTGTTCGTCTTATTGCATCAATTGATTGTGTTCGAGTTTTGTTGCGACAAGGGCATTCATTTCGAGGTCATGATAAATCTAAGGATTCTATCAATCCAGGTAACTTTCTAGTTCAATTACAATTCCTGTCCTCTCATAATCATGAGATTAATGCTGTGATGTTGGAAAATGCTCCTCAAAATTGCAAATTAACATCTCCTAAGGTACAAAAGGATATAGTAAGTGCTTGTGCTGCTGAAACAATAGATGTGATTATAAAAGATGTTGGTGATTCATTATTTTCTATTTTAGTTGATGAATCTCGTGACGTGTCAACAAAAGAGCAAATGTCAGTTGTGTTACGTTATGTGAAAAATGGACTTGTAAATGAACATTTCATAGGTATTGAACATGTGTCTAGTACCACTACTGTCTCACTCAAGGCTGCTATTGACAAGATATTTTCTAGATATAACTTGAGCATTTCTAATTTGAGGGGATAGGGTTATGATGGGGCAAGCAATATGTGAGGTCAGTTTAATGGTCTCAAAGCACTCATTTTAAATGAGAACCCTTGTGCCTTTTATGTCCATTGCTTTGCTCATCAATTGCAACTAGCTATTGTAGGTGTGGCAAAGAAGAATAGACCGATTACTAATTTCTTTCGTGTGGTTGCTAATGTGGTAAATGTTGTTGGAGGATCTTCTAAACGTTGTGACCTTGTTCGAGAGAAACAATTAGACTTCATTATTGAGGCATTGGAGAATGGTGATATTTTAAGTGGACGGGGTCTTAATCAAGAAACCACCCTTCAGCGTGCAGGTGATACGCGTTGGGGATCCCATTATAAATCTTTGGTCAGCTTGCTTAGCATGTTTACGTCTGTTATTGATGTACTTGAAGTAATTGTTGAAGATGAATCTAACACTTATGATCAAAAAAGTGATGCATTCAATATATTGGAGTCAATACAATCGTTTGATTTTGTATTTAATCTACATTTAATGCGAGGTGTGTTGGGGATTTCAAATGATTTGTCACAGGCATTGCAAAGGAAAGATCAAGACATTGTCAATGCAATGGACATGGTGAAAGTTTGCAAAAATAGACTCCAACTTATGAGAGATGATGGATGAGATTTTTTCTTGCAACATGTTGTTTCTTTTTGTGAGAATCATTATATCAATGTTCCAAGTTTGGATGCTATGTTTATGCAATATGCACATGGTGGTCGCCCTCATCGTAATTCTCCACAAATAACCAACTCGCATCACTTTCGTGTAGATGTATTCTATGCTATTATCGATATGCAACTTCAAGAGTTGAATGATCGTTTCTCGGAGGTAAATACTGAGTTGCTCCATTGTGTATCTTGTTTGTGTCCACAAAATTCATTCTCTGCTTTTGACAAAAGAAAGTTGATTCAACTTGCCGGGTTTTATCCACAAGATTTTTCTACAGTAGATCTCTTTACACTGGAAGATCAACTTGATAATTACATTTTTGATATTATCTCTAACAAAGAGTTTGAAGAATTGAATGACCTCAACGCTCTTGCACAGAAATTAGTTTTGACAAATAAGAATAGAGTATATTCACTGGTTTACAAGCTTTTAACTTTGGCATTAATTCTTCCGGTTGCTACGGCTACAGTGGAGAGAGTATTTTCTGCCATGAACATTGTGAAGGATAGACTACGCAATCAGATTGGAGATGAGTGGATGAATGATAGTCTTGTTGTTTATGTGGAGAAAGATATATTCTTAAAGATTGATAATGAATTGATTTTACAAAGATATCAAAGTATGAAAACTCGTAAAGAGCAGTTGTAAGGTATTTCAGTTTTAATATAATGTTTGTGTATTGTGTTATAATGCTGTTATTTTTTTGTACATTTTTTTGATATCGTCCGCACTGAAATAATTTCCTGGGTCCGCCCCTGGGGAGGTAGATCGGGATTGCTGGAACTACAAGAATAGCAAAGGAGTTTGCAGAACTGAATAAATAATTAATTTATATCACAGTTTCTATCTAAACATAAAGCAGATCTTTGGTGAAAATTGAAATTTATTTAATTTTTCACTGTGCATGATAAGTAAATTCTCGACAAGAAAAAATTGTACCTTTAGCTGGAGCCATTTGGGAATGGTACGTACTCATGAACTTTACCTGTTTACATGCCAAATTAACCAATAAAATAAATAAGATTCTGGTGCATCTACATGAACTGTGTGCCCAACAAAGATGAATGCCTATGTTATAGAGACAAGTTAAATTCCAATGGGAAACCAAAGTCCCCCTAAATTCACAATATATATATATATATATATATATATATATATATTATGCAACTGTCTTTGAACAGAAAAATATGATGGAATAAAACATGTTTGGTACTTCTGCTGTTCTGCAGTAGTCCGTGTTATCAATGAAATGCAAATTTGTATATAGTCATTTTGAGGCTATAAATTTGCATCTACATTTGAAGTTTTGTGTTGCAATTACTTGCTATCCTGTAAAAAAGGTGGTTGTTAATTTTCATATACGAACAACATACTAAGCTTTCATCGCGTTAAATTTAAATCTGATCGTAGGTCGTAGACGGCGGAGTGGGTGAGGTGAGGTAGGGTGGGGTGGGTCGAGATGGGAAAAAAGAAAATGTATAATGTCAATTGTCACGTGCTTATTTCTTGTAATTATACTAGATTAATTGCATTAATGTTTTATATTTATTTTGTAATTAATATAATTATCTTTTCATGTGACTTACTATATTGTTGTAGTGGAATGTAACTTGGACGTCCTAGACTATTGACGTGCATTGTAGTTCAAAATTAAAAGTAAATATAATTTCTTTACAGTAAATTCTAAGATTTTTTTTTTTTTTTTTTAAATTTACACTTTAGGCTTACAATTAAACTTGCAATCTAAACATGTTACCTCAATAAATCCATTTTCTCTTCATATTATGTAGATTGATTCTACATTCAGTTAGTTGACACCAATTTCGGGTAAATTAAGCAAAAATCGTCAAATTGAAAAATCGAATCGAAACCACATTTTAGAAACCGTCGATTTGGTGCCATGTGGATCCGTCAACGAAATGATTTTGAACCAAACCAAACCGGTCAAAAATGGTTTGATTTAGGTTTAAGAATTTTAATTGCGATTTAAAATCAAATCGGACTGACGAAAAAATATATAAAAATAAAATAATAAAATAATAATATTTTTTGAAAATTTATCCAAAATTCCAAATTATTATTATTACTCAATAATCCTAATTTATACTTTATATATAAATTTTAATAATCTTAATTTTATGTTTTTCAATCATTAGGAATAAATAATTTTCTAGTCCAACTGCCCAAGCCCAATGGTGAACGACCACAATCCATAACTCTATAACGGTAGAAGCAGAAAGTCAGAAACTCATAACCTATACATTTTTCATTTCAATTGAATCAAACCCAAAACCTAACCATTCCCTTTCCATTTCCACGCGACGCGACCTCGCCTTCGCCCAATCATGTTGGAGAAAAATGATTTAATAGATTACTTATCCGATCGATGTGAAGATTTGACTAATAAGCTATTCAACATTTTATTGTGGTAAAAAATAAATGCTTATAAGTATAAGATTGTCTCCCAAATTGTCAAATATGTATTAGCGATTCAAATTTTTATAGTGATACTAGATTTCTTTAGGAGTTCATTAGGTGCAATGATAGTTGACGCTTGTATATGCGGAAAGAATTGATTACAAACTAAGAAGGAACCTATAGTGCTGTGCTAATATTTAGTTGAAGTGGAGGCATTAGATAATTCAATGAAAGTTGTGGCAGGTGATTTATATTTTATATTATCATATTTTTGAAGATTCTCTTATCTATTTAGTATCTAATACTATGATATGTAATGAATGCATTTGTTTGACTATGCAGACAATGAATCATGTGTTACACTAATTGATGTCTGAGTATATGTGAGAAATTGAGTTCGTAACAACATACAATGTAAGCTTGTGTAATTGTTATGTTAAGATATTATAAACAATTATTTTATTATTGTGGTTGATTATTCTCTCTGTCTAATCGGTAATATTTTTTAGCTATAATGATCAAAAGATCTTGTTGGACATCATTATATTTTTTGGGCCTTATATTTAGTTTAATAGACTTGTATTGTAATGTTTATCGTAACGTCATTAGCCTAATACCGGCGAACAAAAAAATATATTTTAATTTATTGTGATTTTACTCTAATTTAGTTGGTATTTAAATTTATAGTAGATATATTTAGTTTATTTTAGATTTATTACTAGTTAGATATAAATATATATTGAATTCAATGAATTAATGGAATAAAAGTAGACATACAAAAAAATATACAGCAAAATCGACGATTTAAAATCAGACCAAACTGTTAGGTTTAGGTTTGAGATTTTTTTAAACCGGTGTAAACGGTTTGATTTGAAAATCTGTCAAAAATCGGTAAAATCAGACCGCTTACACCTCTAGTTAATGGAGTCAAATAAGAAGTTTTGATGGTTTTGTTGGGCACGAAATAGGTAAATAAAAAGGTCAACTAATGGGTTTCTATATAGGGAAAATTTCATATCTAAAAGATTAAGTATGATCCATTTCAAAATTAAGAAACAAAATTTAAAATTTCATAAATCAGACATTAATTATATTTTATTTATGAAATAATTAATTAAAAATATATTAAGATCACAATTCTATACTAATTGATTATAAATCATCAAATTAATTGATTATAAATTATTTTATGGTGACGAATAAATTTTTTTATAGGTCAAAAATTGTGTCACAGTCGCAAATAAATTTTTTTATAGATTACAATTTATTCATCGATTACAAAATTAAAAAAAATTTATATATCATGATCTATTTATCAGTCACAAATCAAAAAATTTATAAGTCACAACTTAAATTTTTAGATCACGTATTATTTGTTGGTCACAAGTAATTGATCACATATTATTTATTAGTCACAATTTCAAATCATTGATCACAAACACTCTTAATCTCACCGCGTACCCCGCCCATCCACAATCCACCATGCATAGTGCCAACCAAAAGCATTGTCACCTCCCCACCACCACCACAACACATCGAACAAAAAAATTTGAAAAAAAAAGAACAATCGCATAGTACCATCACAACAACCAACAAGTCATCCACAATAGATCTCATCAAAAAATCACCAACCAAAAATCACCCATAGTAGATTGGATAAAAAAAACTCCAAAAAAGTATCGAGGAGGCGCTGCCGATTCGAACTACAATAGTGTCACCTATTGCAGCGGTGCTGTCGGCAACAAGGCACCACTACGTGCAACCAGGACTTCAAGGCGACGTTGCGATGCTTTGGGCAACAGCAACGCCGCCTCACTACTTGCAACAGTGCTCCCACAACTGCAGCGATGTACCATTGTGTGCAGTAGACGAAAATGAGGTGCCTTTTTGTCGTTGCCAGAATAGAGAGAGAGAGAGAGAGAGGTGGTTTTTAGGGTTTGAGATGAAATTGAGTTGGGGTGAGGGTGGGGTGAATTAATTTAATTTACAATATTATTATTAGTATTTTAACAATAAACTTTGAAATTTTAATTTTGAATAGGGAATTTGAAAAACATGTGTAATCATCAAAATAGTATAAAAGTAGATGCAATAATAGAAGATGTCGTGGCGGAAGTTGATTGAATTAGACAGTTGATAATGTTTAAATAGTTCAATGATGAAAATGTGGTATTATGTCAACCATTCTGTTAAATTTTCTATTCATGTAGAATGATCGGATAATAAGACCCTAAAAGTAAATAAATAAATTTAAACCTAATTTTACTCCTCAAAAAAATAAAAGTGAATACTTATCCCTCCAAGGAAAACAAGTTCAACCCCAAAAAGCTCCATTCCTTATTATTCCGTATTTGCTATTTGCTTGAGGTTTCTCCAAAAGGAATAGAAGTTATACTAAATTTAATAACAATTGAATGGCTAGTTTTATTTTTCATACTATAAGAAATTCATGCACTATTTATTAAATCCTGTGAGTCTCCATAAGTATATAATTGTGTGTGTATATGTGTGTATAATTTAATGTCAAGAAATTCCCTATTAAAAAAAAAAAAAACATATTCTACAATTTAGAGAATATCTATAAATTTAAAAGGCAAATTTTTTCTTAAGTGCTTCAACAACCTCTTTATATTTAACACTTAATTTTACTATTTTAAAAAATATTTATTATATTTATTATCTTTTATTTTTCACTAGTTTCCTTCCAAATTATTATATTATTTTTCTCATTTGAATATTGAAACACTTTGAATGTATTTAATTATAGATGGTGAGTCAAACTCATTATCTATTTTAAAATGTTAATTTAAAAAGTTTTTTGAAATATAATTTTAAGGGTTGACTCTTTAAAATACAGAGTATTTTATTGAGACCATCAAATTTTGAGTATCTCCAAGAAACTCTTTAATAATAAAATGCTAAAAATTAATAATGCTATCTATCACCCGTCTATATGATTATATTTTATAGGTTCAATTAAATGAGTCACGTGACTTTACACTTAAATGAATCAATTATTTAATTTCATATATTTGCCACTTAGATTGATGCTTGATACCAATGGTGATGAATAATATTACTCAAATGTTAATGTTAATGATAAAGTTTTTTTAAGAAATTGAATAAAAAAAGGGATTTTTTTTTTTTTTTTTAAAGTAACTTATTCGCATATCATAAGCATGCATCATATGTATAATGTTTGTTTACTGAACGTTAGTTCATTCTATGTTATCCCTCCTCCATTTTTCAGATGAGGAATGTAAGATGATTCGAGATGATTACTTGCGATGTGACGACTGAGTACTAATACATTTAATTTGTAAGAAATTTGTTTCGAAAATAAAGTTAACATTTTAATTTAATTGTCTTATATTTTTATTAAGTACGATTATTTTCATAAATGAAGTTGATAATATTTATTACGTCAAAAAATATATTTATTTTTGGTTTTTATGATTTTAAGAGAAAATTCAAATGATCATACTTCCAAATCTAGTGGTACGAGTAGTTACCAGGCGAATAAAGGTGTATTTAGGCATACAGGGACTTGATACATCAATGCCACATTGCCATTCACGTCAATCCGATATATATATTTTTTTTATTACGCTTTATTATTGACGCCTCCACCTATCTTGTCTTGTCTTATCCTGGACCTTGACGAAGGAGATAAATCACAAATTATACCTTCAAGAGTACAGGGAGGAAGACTGCTTATACACTTGTACTTATCCAAGAGCCAAATTCATATTTCAGGATTCGAACTCTTGATGTGACAGCCTCAAACAAAGTTGGATTTCTTCACCTTCCCCTTTTACCACTTGGAGATGTGCCTTGGGAGCTCAATCCGTTATATTTTACTTCCACTAAAGGGATGTAGTTCAAGCAATACGCAATTCAGCTTAAGCCCATGTTTGACAATCATTAAAATAAATTTTATTTTCTCAAACTCATTTTTAACCACACATTTTCAAAATAAATTATTTTACACGTAAATCCAAAAAAAATCTCAGTTTTCAACCATACATTCTTTGAAAAATCACTATTCCAAAACCTTTTTTTTTAAAGTTCTTTTTAATGATTGTTAAATAGGGGCTAACTACCCTTGTGAATGTTCTGTTGGGAATTTACTTAAACATATACAGCGGAAATATAGCAATTCAATTCCCACCAAAGATCTACTTTGCTTTTAGATAGAAATTGTGGTATAGATTTTACCTTTTGTGAAATCCGCAAACTCTTTTACTATTCCTTCTGCTTCAGCAATCCTGATCTGCCTTCCACAGCTGTCCAATTGTTTAGCCTCTAATAGTATCTACACAGAGAACAATGTAGAGAGAAAACTAGGATTTTATTTCTTGTGCTAGCAAGTAGAAATATGAAAATCTCTACAACTTCAAAACACTAGTAACTTATTTATATAAATCCAAACGGGTTTGGCTCGTCCCTTAAAGTTAACCCGGTCCAATATTTAATTAATCCAATTAATTAAATCCGATCCATGAATTAATTAATCTTATTAATTAATTCGGGCCTTTTAATAAGTAACCCAATTAATTAATTATCCAGCGATTGTCAATTAATTAATTGGTAACTCTCAATCTTCCAATTCTCATTTTGTGTGTGACCCATTAGGTTCCCAATCACGATACCTAACGACATGAATTATTATTTTGATCTAATCAAAATCGATAAACCAAAACACCATTTTGATTTAATATTAATTCACATCTGTCGTCCCAGATTGACATCTAGCATTGTGTTAAGGTAATACATGGGATGAAAATGTCACGTGGTATGACAAAATCAAACCCGTTCGTTTATCGTGAAACTATAATCCCTTCGTCAATATGATCCGATCAATTACGAGATATGGATATGTGTCAATTTCGATTATCGATCATATCTTTCATTCCACTATTAAATCAATGTAAGTCGAAAATTCCTTTTTGACTTATGTGTACACCTTGGCCAAGGATTTCATTATCAACTTAATTGGATGAAATGTAGATCACAAACTCTTACTATCTAAGAGTGACGAATCATCTATTGATCATTCATAATCTTCATATGATTCTTGACATACCCGAATAACGCCGTATTAGCGGCCCTTGACAGAGCAACTTCCAGCATCACCAAAGTATGTCTGTCACCACATAAGATACTATGATGACCTCAAGTCGAATGATCAATTCCACTACTGAACATTGGAGATTAACCACTGACACTCAGATAGCTATCTATGTGGAATCTCCCCAGCGGGTCTTCAATATTTTGTTCTATAACAAAACATTCACGTGTTCATTTAAGTGTCACTACACTTTAGGTTGTGAGATCAGTTACTTACTTCATAAGTAAGAAATGCCACACGTGATGGTCTATCCGTAATAACGATATCCGTATCTCGTTCTTACTTACGATCATGAATTGTTTAAGATTCAATCAAACATAATTTGTATCTCACAATCACAACTAATTGTGATTAACAAACTACTAAAACTTGAATTTACGGACTCTATTATTTAATATCATTCATCAGAATATCAATTAAATAAACAATAGATCTTGCCAAAATAAATGTACTAAACATATTAAAAAGTGTTTACAACCTAAATCGATTGGATTTAGAGCATAACACTTACATGCTTGAACTAAGTTTGAATGAATATGGTGGCTCGGGGGCATTAGAGATTCCATGTCCAATTCATCGACTTTTGCTAGTAATGTAGGTTTCGACTGTGTTTCTCTCTTGTTATCAATGATTGATTCTTGAAAAATGACTTTGTAGGCTATTTGTGCCTTGTGTTTATAGTTAACACACTACTACTTTTAAGCGCCTGATAATCATTCTTGATTGAGCACAAGAGCGTGCCTCCCCGGGATTACAGCATTCTTCTAATAGGAGAGGCATAATTATTAAAAAAACATAGATAATAGTATGTCTGCAAAGCATAAGACAAATTCCGGAATACTTGCTATTTTTGATTGCCAGTGAATTGATTGGACATTGCACGGGCATGGATTTGTTCCTTGCCTGGTTCCAAGATTTACTACTCTTTGTGGACCTTTGCCTAGAATTAGAATCTAAACAAAGACACGACCATTTCTTTGAGAATTTTCATGAAAAGATTTCATTTCAAAGTAGACAATTAATCATTTGCTTCCCATGTTCAGTAATAACAGAGACGGAGCCAGCGGAATTTTTTTTATTTTTTTATTTTTTGCACCGGGTTTATACGTGGAAGAAATTGTTTCTTCATATAGTCGGGTTGTCAAAAACATATTGAGCCCCAGTTTGATTTCGATAATAATCGGACTTTAATAGATTTTGATAAAATTTAGCGAAATGTGTAATCGAAATTTATTTAAAGAAAATAGAGTTTTAAAAATTAATTAATGCAGCAATGAAATTAGTGAGTAATTACACAAGTTTAGGCAGCATTCCTCCCTGTATTTATGACCATTAAAAGAATTAATCTATTTTGACAAAAGAAAAGTGACATAGAGGTTGACAAATGCGCACGTGACAATAGATGAGTGAATAAAAAAGTCGAATATATTTTAAACTATTCAATAATAAAATGTCATATGACATTATATCAAAAATTATGTCAGTGTAGCATGATTGTAAAAATTAATGAACAATATTACTTGTACATGATGAAGTTACATAATTATTTATATTCAGATGATGTGTTAAGAAGAGAGTGATATAATTTTTTTCTTTTTTGGTCGAAGAAAGTTATAACTAATTATATCTCATCATATTACGTATATGTAAATCATTGTAATTATTATGTATATGTATATGTAACACAATCCAAAATTAATTAATCTTAGTGGGTTTGGACCTACTAACTTTTAATTAGGGTATTGACTAGGTTTAGCTTTTCCTTTAACTCAAATATCTCTCTCTTCAAAGAGGCCTAATTTATTTATCTTAGCCTAAAATATTTAATAATATCATTAATTGACTATTAGGTCCGGGATGAACCTAAAGAGAATATAATTTTTCATCTTGTCAAGCCTATAAATACGAGCAACTCCTACCTACAAATAGGTTCCACGCGGTCAAAAGTTAGAGCCGTGTTAGAGCCGGATTAAGTGTATAAACAAACATTAATCCATTGTCACATTTTAAGTTGTTGTCTTTGCTTCCCTGCCAAAACGTTATAAATGCAGGATTTTGTTACACGTACATCAATCTTTACATAATATGTTACATAATGTCACATATTATTATATTATTTGTCAGTTTAAAATACAATTAAATTTTTCATCCAATTTTTTCACTCCACGTCATTTTATGTAATTCCTTATTTACTATTTTTATGTACAAGTATCATAATCCATAAATGCATGCTCGTCTAGATTATTTTTGAACACTAAAGTTTGAAATTCTGATTATGTTTGTACACAAACACCAATAATTATTTGAGAAGCACGTAATACTTCGCCAAAACTTGTTAATTGTATATCTTTGCTTCTCTACCAAAACGTTATAAATGCAGGATCTTACTACATGTACATCAAACTTTACATAACGTGTTACATATATAATACCATACGTCACTCTATCATTTGTCAGTTTAAAACACAATCAACGTTTTCATCCAAATTTTTATTCCCTCCACATCATTTTATATACAAGTAACATAATCCATAAATGCATGCTCGTCTAGGTTATTTTTGAATACTAAAGTTTGAAATTTTGATTTTGTTTGTACACAAACACCAATAATTACTTAAGAAGCACATAATACTTCGCTAAAACTTATTAATTTTTTAGGACAAACAATTTTTATCAATTTATTAAAAACACATTTCATCAATTTGTATTATAATTAAACGATTTTTGAATAGGGGAATATTTTTTCTTTATAATATATTTTTGGTGCATTAAATTGTACGAGCAGACAACAACTCACAAAGTAATATCCTAAAGTCACTTAAGATCTACGGATCTATTTACAGCTACAACTTAATAGTTAGAGATTATGTTGCAATTAAAACCATACCACACAACAATCTGGAATCCAAAGCAACGAGGTGGCAGAAAACTACTTATTACTTAAAAAGATTATAATCACCTACCAAATAAGCTAATTATAATTAATATGACCAACTAAGGACCCATTTTACAGAACTATTACTTTTTGTGGAAGACTTCTTCACGTTTGACAAAATTACTATTTTTCGTGGAAGTTCTTCCTGAGGAAGACACTTTAAACCAACTTCTTTCCAAAAAATATCTAGCTAGGTAAAGTATTTCCAAAACTGACAAATGTGTTTAAAAATTAACCTTTTAATTTCAAAAACAACTTTTAACTTTTTAAAAATCTTACCAAATGGATGTTTCAATTGTGTATTATTACTCTTCATAAACAAAAGCAAAATTCTATGTATTTAATTATCGGAATGGATCTTCTTACTCATAAATTTGATACACTTATTTAACAAATAATCGCGACCTTTAATTTAAGTCATTCCAACGCTCAATATGTATTTCACTAAGATCATAAGAGAGTTGGTTATAACTGTTTGAGATTCTTAAGATATTGAGCGTTGAAGTGAATTAAATTAAAGATCACGATTATTTGTCAAATAAGACCCTATTTGAGTTAGGAAATTTGTCATGGAACTAGGCAAATATTTTCCATCTTCTAAGTTTTGGCTGTTTGATTCGACGAATTTGCCATGGAAAATATTTTCTTGATTTGCCTCACACGTGCAAATTTTCTAGATTTTTGGTGTAAGTTATTTCCCACCATTTTGGTTAGTTTTTATTTTCCATGTTTTTTTTTGGCAATAAATTTTTTTTAGACCCAACGGTAGAAAAAATAATCATTTTAATAGGCAATTTGCATGAAAAATAATGTCAAACAAATGATATTCGGCATGTTAAAAAAAATTTGTTAATTTTTAATTTTTTTTTGGTAATTGGAACAAATTTTAGATCCAAAGGTAGAAAATTTTATCACTTTAACGAACAATTTTCATGAAAAATAAAGCTAAACGGACACCAAACTTTTGATATTTTCCAGGTGAAAAATTATACCAATCAAACACAATTATTACAATTTCCAGGAAAATGAATTCTAGGCAAATCAATTCTTTGCTCATTCATTTTCTTTCCACCCATTTTTCACCCTTGCAATCAAACGAACACTAAGTGTATCAAATTTATGAGTATGAGAATCCATTCCGTTTAATTATAACATAAACACAATACACATATAGCTTTTGTTTAGTGCGGATTAAAATCAGATTTTTAATAAATTTTGATAAAAGTTAATGAAATTTGTGGTTGAAAAATTGTTGATCTGAAAAAATATATAATTAAAATTAATTGTTGACTTTGATTAAAATTGGGTATATGAATTTTGCATTACAAAATAACAGAGTCTTGGACAGTTTCTGTCCTTGAAGACGAATTGAAACCATATCAAAAGATTAAAATATTATTTTAACAATAGTTTGGGGGCCTATGATGTAATATTTGAAATCCTTAACCACTATTTATAACCACGCCTCGAAGCAACACAAGCTTATTACGTGTCAATATAGTAGTCCTACACGTGGCACATAGGTCCCACCATATGTGGGCCCCACTAGTTCCTTCCCTCGCAGGTAGTCCAGCCCCCACCTTGTCAACCTATTCTATTTCCATTTCAATACACACTGGCAGTGCTCTGTTCTCATTAATGTCCGCCTTCCTCCTCCTATCTGTACTTTCTCCCTCTAAAACTGCATAAATGTATGGGTTTGTCTCTGTCTCTGTCTCTGTTCTATTTGCATGTATAGTCCTGCTCCTGCTCTGATTTTCTGTCTCTTGAATGTGTATGTAAGAGGCTGATGACAAGGATTTTTCGTGGTTCTAGGTGTTTAAAGATGAGCTGAAGGAAAGCTATGAAAATAATGGAGATGGATACCGAGATGGAGCTGTAATGTGCTTTTTTGTGAGAATTTGGATTCCTCTCTAGTTTTCTTTTTTCAAAAGAGAAAAGATTTTGCTTTTTGTCTACTGTGTTTGAATTTCTCGAGAAAGCGAAAATGGAAAGAGCTCGACAAAGGAGGTCCAGGAGTACTACAAGCATTGAATTTGAAGGTACTTTTGATCCTGCGTCTATGCATTTTGTTTTTTTTGCAGTGAAATGAGAATCAAAATCGAAAGGTTTTCTAAGTTTGTTTCAGTAAAATTTCGCAATCGTTAATATTTCTTTGGTATCATTGAAGCACAAGAAATGAGAACTCATCAAAGATTTTATTATAATGAATTTTATTAAAGACAAATTTGAGAAATTTTCTGTTCTCTTTAATTAAGGTTTTTTTAAATTAAAAATTTGAGCTATCTCTTTAATATCAAAAAGGAAAGAAAAAAAATGAAATTTCCTTTATAATATTACCCGCGAATTTTATTTACGATTTCCTTAGATTCTATTTAAGCAGGTTCTGAAATATCCCAATTTTCAAAAAGTGTGCTTTCTACTGTATTTTTGGAATTTTAGATAGAGTGTAAAAGATTTTCATTTTATATTTTCCCAGTTTGCTAAATATCTTATTCTTCTGTTTTTACTTCACTTTGTTCAAATTTTTTGGATGGATTTATGTTGAATTATTAACGGGTTTGAATTACACACGTAGAGAGTGCTCATTTATTTGACAGACAACTCCAGATTGATTATACGTTGCTTAGTTTGTGCTAGCAAGCATGCACTCGTTCGTTGTACAGTTGGTGACTTTATTTGGATTTCTATTCAGGAATTCAACGGATTGAGAAACGGATTCAGAAACAGGAAGCTATTTCGAAATTGTCTTCGGATTCTCATCCTTATATTGATGGAACCACAAGAAAGGATATGGTGCGTGGATATCTATTTTCCTTTATGTGATTTGTCCCTGATGTAATTGAGGTGCTAAGGTATTTTATGGCACTTTTGCTTTGCCTGTAGAGACTCAAATATTCGATAATTTTGACTTGGCCTCTGCAGTTCATGCTTGAATCAGACTATAGCTCTCCTATACAAGCCACTGGAATTCAGATGAAGAAGTTACTGGCAGAAGAAAAGGCAAAAGAAGTTGAAGCGAAGAGAATATCGCCAAGGGATATACCTAGATTGATGAGTCTTGATAGGCTGCCAAGTCAACGGCATGTTCATAGACAAAGATCAAGGTCATCAGATAGCTATCGTCAGGAAAATGCATCAATGAGCACTCAGTGGAGGGGTCAACTTTTCGATGGCCATCTGAGTAGGAGAAGCTCAATGAAGAAGCTAGCATTCAAAGATGTATACGAAGATCTGGAAGCTTCACATGTCACTAATCGACATTACTCGTCAATAGAGAGTTCAAGCTCAAGGCTTACACAATCTGAGATGATGCTCATTCAGCAGAAGTTCATGGATGGAAAATATCTTTCAACGGATGCAAAGCTTGAGCGTACAAAACAGTTTGATGACACACTAGAGATGCTTGACTCAAATACGAATTTAATGCAAAAATTTCTCCAGAAACCAGATTCTTTGTGTGCAAAGCATTTGCATGATCTGCAAGTTCATCCTCCCAGTCAGATAACAGTTTTGAAGCCATCAAATTCAGCAAAATGTGAAGGAAATGTCAAAGCATGGGAATCAGATAGACAAATTTCATGTAAACACGACTTCAACTGTGATGAGAAACGTGAAGATGGTTTTTTACTCCACTTGCACAGTCACCATAGAGCTCATGTTTCTCACAAATCCGAGGTTCATTCAAAGGAAAATGATGAGAAAATAACTCTTCCCACAAGAATTGTTGTTCTCAAGCCATACCTCAGGAAGATGCACAGCGCAGGTACCTCTCCTTCACTGCCTGATCGCTCACATGATTTTCCGTCCAATGTCAGAAAGCTCAAGGAATATCCAATTGTTGGAGGTGCTGAAACACTATCATTGGGAGGAAAAGAATCCTCTTATGACATGAGATTATTGAAGCCCGGTTCAACAGAAGCTAGAATAATAGCCAGGGGAATTACAAACAATATAACACATGGTTGTGATGGAAGGATTGATATAATGTCTTCCAGAGTAAGAGGATATGCAGGGGATGAGAGTTCGTGTGATGCTTATGAAAGCGATTCAGGCAGTGAGTCAGACGTATTTAAAGTGTCGTCTAGAAATTCCTTCTGTCATTATAACTGGTGTGAATATGCCTCTTCTGATTTACTCAAGTCATCATCCATCAGTAGGGTGGCAAAGAAGAGACTGTCTGAGAGGTGGAAGACGAGTCACAAATATCAAGACATTGAAATGGTTGCTAAGGCTAGCACACTGGGTGAAATGGTTGCTAAGGCTAGCACACTGGGTGAAATGCTCGCCATACCTGATAGAGAAACAGAACTTGAAAATGTGAATGCTAATGTGGATCTTGATAGAGAATGCAACAGACTTGCTAGAAACAATGGAACGGTGGATGGGCCTTCTGGGAACAGCAACAGGGATGGTTGGAATAATAAACTTATTAAATCTTCGTCTAGATCAAAATCCCTTCCTCCATCTGAAATTTGCAGAATTCACAGAAGAAGTGCACATTGTGATGCTATTGCTGACGACAATCATCTCATGCACAGGGACTCCTTGAGTCGCGGTAGAAGTAAGACTGTGAAGGGAAATCTGTATCCGAGAGAAGATTTTTCACTCAAAAACTTAATCAGGAGCAAGAAACATCTTTCACGTCACCGTGCATTTATCGGGGAGACAGATTCTTCACTGGAAGCCAGGTTTGAGATTCAAATGGAGACAAACCTTGAGAAGGATTCATCTGAACAACAGCGCAAGTCTCAGATGGCAACAGAGGATGGCAACTCTACAAGTCCTGAGTTATCTTCAAAATATTCTGAGTTGTCTTTGAAGCAGTCTTCTTCAGAGGTAGAAACTGTCAACACTATTGCTCACAACGAACCGGTTCCCAGTTTCCAGGTTTGGATTTTCACTTTCTTCAAACAAAATTTATCAGTGAGCATGAATGCAGTAACTGCAAAAAAAAAAAAAAAAAAAAAATGCAAGCCTGCTTCTTTTAAATGTCTTATTTTTCACTTTAAAATTTTCCGTGCCCCGTAACCCTAACCTTGTTGGGTGAGCTTTAACTTCTCTATTCTTGAATTAGCCACATTAAATTGATAAATGGCACTTTTCATTTATTACTTGAAACTTTTCATTGTGTATTACCAACATGCCTAGTTGTGTTAGTTGCTCGTAATTTTTTTTCCTATCTGTGGTGTTACGAAAACACTCCATCGTATTGAATGATAGTTGCTTTCAACATGACATTTTCAGTTTTTAGTGTCAGCAGTTGGGGAAGATTCCAATCTTGTCACTGGACTCAAAACAAATTTATACCACAAGATGTATAATAGAAAATTTCAAATTCAAGCATTTTAATATTTTAACCATAGCTGATTGCTGCTGTATTTATTAAAGCATATTGAGCTTTGACAGGAATCACGTTACATTTCGTGACAGGAAATCAAGTACATTGTACTGTAGTTTTTCAATTCTTTCTGGTTGTGAACTTCTGTAAATTTATTCAGAAGGCAGCAAACACAGATTTTCAGCAATGTATAGTGGTTATTCTGAAATTTATGACACGCTGAGGAAAATTATTCGTAATTTATTTGAAATGACAACAAATCTTGCTCCAGATTTTATGATAATGCAACATGTGAATTATTTTATATATAATACGCAAATATATTGTTGGAGAAACAACAGACAACAAGAATCTGTTACTAAAATAGTGTTTGTTATGGTTTTTTCCTTATTCTTTTGAAGTACAATGTTCTTCTTTTCTCTTTAGTCTCATAAGTAGGTGCTATTGGATTTTAGGGGAAAGGTTAGAATAACACAATTGAAATTATTAATCACTATCTGTTGCATAATTATACAATTACACTTTTATTGTCCTTGCTTGTTATGCCACTTAAATTTCTAGTATTTCCCACACCAGAAACTTAATTTCTAATCAATGTTTGTAAGAGCCACACATCTTACATTTTTATTAAAATGTGACATTATTGTTAAGTATTTCGGGCGATTATTTATCTATAGTACAATAAGATTTCATTTATTATTTTAGTTGTGGACTGCTACTTCAATTATCCAAAGATTTATTCATTACAAGTATTCATTTCAGCCTTTCATGATGTTCTAGGTGCCACACAAGGGACCACCCCGACAAGGTACAGATCCTGGTTCTTCCGAAAACTCGCTGCAGGCTGATGATCCCAGTCCAGTTTCTGTCCTCGAGGTCCCTTTTACAGAAGATGTATCATCTGTTTCTGAATGCTTTGAAAGAGTCAATGCTGAACTTCATGGTACGAAGCTACTTAATCTGTACCATTAGAATTGAGTTGTAGCTTAAGCTCCTGAGCTATTAAGCTAAAGTTCCTCTTAGTATAAAGAATTCCTTTATGCTTCCTAAGACCTTTTAAAGTATTTCTTAATACCCCAGGACCTTCTATGAGTCAACTCTCATTAGAGATCTCTTTATGGACCTTTGATTAGAGGATCTCTAACTCCTTAGCAGGAGCTCTATTAATGCTCCTACAACTGCTTCGGGTCCCCAGAGAGCGAGGGCTACCTCCTGCTCTTTGATTCACCTCTGGGATACTGTATGGACCTTTTCTTCTTACTGCATTTGGCCTTTTAGCCAGTTGCAGCAGCCAAAAGCTTGGTCATATGAGATAAATGATCTAAGAAGCAGATAGACTGGATTCTGTCTCAGAATATGTAATTATTTTTTGTAGCTATTTAGTATAGATGGTGTAGCATGAAAAAATATAGGAACATTTGTTTTGAAGGTTAATAATTATTTTTTCATGCAGTGGAGCAGGATCTTTTGTATTAAATTTGGGGACAAAGGTGATTTTGAATGCTTATTAAGAAAAGAACACGTGAAAAGCAGAAATTAAAATAAATAATGTCCCCGACCCCACCATGCTGAAATAGTCACCTTTTTTTAACTACTTCAACAAGGGTTCTAAGCTAAGTTGGTGTACAGCACATGGCACTTGATAGTGTTGGTCTGATGGATCCATGGCTACTGTTGTCAGTACAAGCTTCAATCAGCAGCTTCTCTACAGAGAAATCCCAGGCCGGTCTGTCTTTGTTTGATGAAGTGTAGAGGTCCTGTTATTCTCAGAGAGGAAGCCTACATATGTAGGTTCTATATATCTGAGGGATCAGTCGCTCATTTACCTTAGCTTCTTATAATAGTAGAATTTATTATGGATATAAACCAAGCTTTACTGGATGCATGATAATTCTCACGGTGTCCATGCTAATTTTCATGATTAATGCATTCTCTCTCCCTTTTTTCCCCCCTTTCCATAATTTCTTATATAAGTATGGTTTGCTAAACATTCTCTCTATCTTCTTTGTTGTAGAACTGCGAATGCAACTGCAGCTCCTCAAGATGGAGTCACAAGCATGTGTTGAGGCACCCACTCTCATTTCAAGCGAAAATGACATTTCACAAAAATCGCTTAAGGTTTTTGAGGAAAACAATATGTTAGGAGCTGAAGCCTGGAAAACTCCTTATGTTCATGATGTGCTAATTGGTTCTGGTTTCGAAGAGTCCAACCTCTATATTTTTAGGACAACATGGTACTCCTCAGAATGCCCTTTGAGCCCATGGTTGTTTGATGACCTCGAGAAGAAATACAATGATGAGATAACTGGTTTGAGGGACGAAAGAAGGTTGCTATTTGACAGAATAAATTCAGCACTCTTGGAGACGTTCAAGCATCATGTTGACTCGTACCCCTGGGTGATGCCAAAATTAAAGAGAGCCAATTCAACCAGTCAGAAACAAGTGGTTAGGGATGCTTGTCAAAAATTGTTAACAGGCCGTGATTTTGAAGCAGAAGGGAACGTACCGGAAAGAATACTTGACAGAGAGATGCAATGGTTAGAGTTCAAAGGAGAAATTGACGAGATAGGCAATGAAATTGAGATATTATTGATAGATGAACTGGTAACAGAGTTTCTATGTAGTCTTTGAAACAAACTGGTGTAGTGTAGTTGGTATCGTAGGTCAGGTTGTTTTAGAAGTGAAAGAATAAAACTTTACTTTGAATTTATCCAAAGGTAAAAGTAAGTTATGATGGAAATATAGTTCTAATAATTGGCCTGCTGCCTTATCCGCTTTGTTGTTTTTACCAAGTTGCAAAACAGATTTTTTCGAAATTGAATTTTGGATTACATCGTGTCTAAACTTGTGAACCCATGTACATTGAAAGAGTTCTTAAGGTTTGTTAGTGTTAGACTATTGTAATTGGCTATTCTGTGAACAAAATGATCAACTTGAACATTTTAGAGGTTTAGAGATATAATTGTAAAGTTTCATAGTTGGTTGTTTAGCGTAGGGTTCGGGGTTCAAATTTGGAGCACGAAGGTTTCTCGTCGCAATTTTGCTAGATGCTCGCTGGAGTCATGCTCGAGTGAATGAAATAGGAACAGCCCCGCTCGACCTTCGCCCCACTGTCGCTCGAGCGACAAACCCTTCGCTCGAGCGACCATGCTCCTCGCTCGAGCAACAGTTTTACGATTTGATCTAATTCGCGATTTCGCGAGAGTTTAATTGGCCAAAATTATCATATTCGTCCAACATATAAAAGGGGGGCGCTGCGCATTCGGAATCTGTGGATTGAACAAATACATTCAAAAGAAAACACTTATTCTCTCAAGAGCTAAACATCTTTCAAAGTTCAATCAATTCATATGCGCCATTTGGATTGAAAACATCAAAACTTTCAATCAAATACACTAGTGCCCATTCTTTACTTGGATCTGTCAGGAAGATTGTTTCGTCAACTTGACTGACTGCGAAGATCAATGAAGAAATTCAAGAACGAGGAGTTCTTAGTGGATCTACAGGAGATAAACTGCAAGAAGAACTAGGATTGGTGTTCGTGTGCACATTCCAGGAGAGCTGCTTCGAATTTCAGACAGGAGATCAGAAAGTTTGTGTCGCCAACTTTGCTGGTGGTCTATAAGTTTATAATACAGTTTATAGTGAATTTTTGACTGACAAAACGCCCGTAGTTTTTTTCACGTTGAGTTTCTCCGTGAACAATTTTGTGTTGTTTACTGCTTTTATTATTGCTTTCGATATTGCGGTAGTTCAAGCTAGGATAAACTGAATTGTTTGATTAATCACCTAGACATAATTAACTTGTAACTTGTTGCATGTTATTTAATTTTTAATTCTGCATTTACACCTAATGATCCCCCTCTAAGTATAGTTGGGTCAAATCTCCAATTTTTCAGGTTACTCAAGTTTTGGTTATGCCATGAAAATCTGATACTAAATATCTACAGATGAACATTCTCTTCTTTGGAACCATGTTAATGGTCCGAGGTAGTGGCAAGAAATTCTTTGGTCTTGAATTAGGATATTTAGGAAGAATATAATGAGTTACAGCTCGGTACTTTCTAGACTTGTTGACTATTACATGGGACCAAGTTCATCTTCAAAGTATTTTTCCCTTTCAATATTTTTCTATTGGTGCTTCTCCGTTATTCCTTTTATCAAACATAATGATGCAAATAGAGACTTCTAATTTAATTAAACTACTTGTATAGAAATATTTTTACACATTTGTTGATAGATACTGAAGTGGCATGCATTTGGCCCATGATTTGAATAAATGGGGTCAAATGCATGCAACCTCAGCATCTGTCAAACAATATGTAAAGAAATCGTCAAGCATTTTCGCTTCTCGGCCTGAGATAACGGACAAAGGATTTCCGGTAGATCTTGTTGATATGGTGAGATCGAAACAAAGATAGTAAACTGGTTATATAAGTCCCTTCATTCTGAATATGTTTATGTTAAACTTAAAGCCAATGGGATTTTCTGTTGAAAATACTGTGATTTTTCCTACAAGTTAAGAATTGTAGGATTCAGCTTCTTTATTTCTTGCTTTAGTTTATTTCTAGTGTTGACACAATTGTGTGCACTTATATATGTCATGCATAGGGATGTCAAAGAGTCGAAACTCGAAACTCAGGCTCGACTCGAGTAAAAATGGCTCAGACTTTTTTTCACCTAAGTTGAGCTTTTACTCAACCAAAAAATCTAGGCTCGACCCAAACTTTCAGCTCGTTGCCTGTTGTATTTCTGTAGCTACAGGCAGCTAGTTGCCAAAGCTTTAAATTTTTTAAAAAATATAAATATGCTCATGGCCGGATGAGCCACATGGGCTAGCTTGGGCTTGGGTTCGGGCCGACGCTCCAAGATGGGGCTCGATGCAAGTCGGGCTGGCTCGATCTTTTCTTGGGCCGAGCTGCTCGAACCAACAAGCCAAATTGATACTCTTAGTCATGCATCTTATTTCAAGGTTAAGCATCTAAGGTAAAATGTGCTTAATTGCTTACAGTGTTTTAAGTCAAGAAATTGCTAGGCATTTAAAGAATGCCTTTTTGCACGTGGCAGGTAACATGTCGTATATATATATTGAAATATAAGTTACGAATTGTATTAATTAACGTTGACACGAAATGTTGACGAAATACAAAGAGGCATACATGGATCCAACTTGTTTGACGCTTGACGTGATACAACCATTGACGCTAGCGCATGGGCCACTTTGTTACGATGGTAGAAAATGAAATTACATGGCTCACAATTAATGTACTATAAAAAAGGAGATATTATCAAATTAGTAGATTGATTATTGATTTGACCTTAATTAAAATTAACTCTAAAAGAAGACAAGATTTAATGAATTGGGTTTGTGTCTGTGTTTTTCCTTATTAACTAAAATAAACAAATTAATAACGGTGGAGAAAGCAAGTATTAAGGTATGAATCAATTAAAGAAAAATAGTCATAAGTCTCGATTACATTAATAAAAGAAATTCAAAATAATGAATTAAAACATAAATAGAAATCAATTAGTTACATCATTTATCCTAAAGAATAATTTAACCAAGAAACATAAAAAAAAAAAATCAAGACAAAAAATTTGACATAAACATCACACATTATTACAAGAACAATAAAATATGATGAATCTCTTCAATATTCAAATCCGAGAAACAATGACATCTTTAATAATTCTTTGGAACATTCTGCCGAAAGGGTGAGCACTCTCGGATGGAATGATTGGTTTAATTTTTATGGCTTGGGGGGCTATTTTGGACCTTTTATAGGTTATTTTAACCCCAACTTTCTTTCATCTTTTGGTCATGTCAATATTGGTCATCCATCTTTTCAACATATCCAAATTAGTACTCGAACTTTTGATTTGTTCTTTGGTCTTCAAACTTTTTAAGCGTCCATTTTAATCCCCAAAATTTACCCAAATTTTATGAAATCTTCCAAATAACTTTGAATTATGTCCAATTGAGTTCCAATATTTTTTGATCTTCATTAAACATAGAGTATGTTTGGTTCGGATTAAAATATGATTTTAATCTAAGTCAAAATAAAATAATTAATATTAACTATATTTTTTATGGGTCCCACAATTTTTCAACCACACATTTCAAAAATTTCTATTACAGTCTAATAAAAAAAATTAATTTTAATCCCTGCAAAACACCCCCATAATCTTTTTATCCCGTCAAACTCGCCAAATAACTTCCTTTTGCTTTGTATATCTTCAAATTGGGGATTTAGCATACAAAAGTCAAATGCAACATAAAGTGAGTAAAAATTCACACAATGATCAATTTTTTAAGTAAATTTAAGGGCCCAAATAAGTGTGTCGAGATAAAAACATACTCTAAATAATTCGAAATGAATCACTCTCGACAAAATATACTTCAAAATCATGAGATTTCGCAAACAAAAGCCCTTCGCGTAATGCAAACTTAAAAAGTTTATATTGAATCGACCTAAATTTTTTACTTATAATATTTAAAATTTTAGATTGAATACACCGTCAAATAAAAAATTTCCATGTTCACCCATTATAAATCTTACCACATACACTAATAATTTACTTAATTTATCATTAATAATCTCCAAATCAACCGTCGATTGTCTGAATAAAAAACAGTAAAAGGAAAAAAAAAAAAAATGATCTTCCCCATTTTAGTAAGGAATTAACATTCAATTTTCAAGAATCTCAATTCAAATAAAGGCGAAATTAATTAAAATAAGGTCCATTAATATATCGTACGCTCTCCTCATCTATTTAAAGGCCTTGCAAGAGAGAAAGGAATTATAAGTATAAATCAAATTTGAGGAAGAAGCACAAGAATATTAAAATGGCTGGCCAAAAACTGCTATCTGCAATACTTTTGCTTGCACTGTTGATTTTAGGGTTTACCAGTAGCTATACTGCAAATGCAAGAGCTGTGGTGGAGGACAAGCGGAGAGTATACGGGAAGCTACCTAAAGGGCCAGTTCCACCATCTGGGCCGTCTCACGGAAGTTCTGCCGATCCGCCATTACCACCGCCCTTTCATCCTTCTTTCCTGGCTCATCGTGTCTATTAATAATCTTTCCTTTTTGAGAATTTACTTGCTGTGCATGATGGGTATGTAATATCCGATAATTATCAAATCAGACTTTTATATTATGAAGCCTTTTACTTGTGATTGGTATATATGATGTTCTATTAGTGTTAAAGACATGGAGGAGGTGCGTAATCTCTATCCAGTGATAACAAAGATGCGGATCAGGACGTTGAACTATATCTAACAGTTCAAATAGACGTGACATGGTTGTTTATTTAAAGGGGTCATAATGTGCATAGTATTTATAAATAACTAGAGGTTAGATTTCAACTCAAGATTTCTTCATCCAAGGTAAAAGGCATTGCTGGTCACTCAACTTTTTTGCAAGTTTTATATAAGGGAGAATGCTATATATGTACATAATTTTTTTACTTAATCTTTTACCTACTATTCACAATAGAGGATAGGGATCACATTTGAGAATTTTTATGTTCACACGGGGCCTGCATGCATCGTGAGAGGGGGGGGGGGGGAGGACAATTTTCGGTACATTCCATTCGGTACAAATGTAATTGTCCTTATATAAGAGATGTTTGATGTAGATTTTTTTAAATAGATTTTGTGGAAAGTGAATTTTTGAAGAATATGTGGTTAAAAAGTTGGAAAAATTTATGACACTGTTAATCCGGAAATATAGGTGAGCACGGATGGATCCAGGTAAGCACGGGTGCCATCGAACAGCCGCCCCAATATAAGAAAAAAAATTGTGAAACTAGCACGGGCTCCAGCAGAGGCTCGCCTAGTGCTGACTCATCCCTGATAGGGCTGTAAACAAAAATCGTCAAACCGAAAAATAAAATCGAAATCGCATTTTGAAAACCGTCGGTTTGGTGCCACGTGGACCCGTCAACGAAATGGTTTTGAACCAAACCAAACCGGTAAAAAATGATTTGGTTTAGGTTTTAGAAATTTTATTGCGGTTTAAAACCAAACCGGACCGGCGAAAAAATATATAAAAATTTAAAAATTTAAAAAATGATTTTTTCTAAATTATAACTTGTAAGACTTTTGTATTTGACTTTTTATTTATTTTTAAATGAGACACATATATTTCATAGGCTCTTAAACTGAAAGTTTGAAATGATTCATCAAACAATTTCACGTTGTATTCCATATAAATTACTATCATCAAACAATTATCAACTTATATAAACTGCATAGTACTCCAATGATTAAACAAATTTCAATCAAAATCAAAATCCTATATTGAATTAGACATCATTTAAAAAATTATTGCAACTTCTGGTTTCGTCGATTATAATTTGTAGAAATCTAGATGAAATTTTTTGATCAGATCAATAACTATATAATCAAAGTGAAAACAAAATAAAAATTTCAGATCTTAGAAATGAAATTATATATTCTAAATAAATTTATTAAGGTATAAATTTACCCAATATTCTAATTTGATTTGAGAATCAGTTAATTAAATAATTATAAGAGAGAAGAAAATAATCAAAGAGAAAAAGGAAAGTGCTGGGATCTAAAATGAAAAATGAACCCTATTATTTTTATAAAAGTGATTGGAGATTGAATCATATATTTTATCAAAAAAATAAAAAAAAAAATCCTATCAGAACCGGACGGTTCTCATACTAGAACCGAGAACTGGACAGGAACCGGTTGGTTCTTAATAATTTGTCCCAAAATCAAATTATTTTTTAGAAGATGTGAAACCGAATCGATCGGTTGTAAATGGTTCAGGTCCTGTTCCATCGATTCTGAAAAAAAAAATGCTCATCCTAAATTAATAGTATAAAAGTAGACAGACAAAAAAATATATGGTGAAATCGACGGTTTAAAATTGGAACAGACCATTAGGTTTAGGTTTGAATTTTTTTTTCAAACCGTTCAAAATGGTTTGGTTTAGGTTTGAGTTTTTCTCAAATCGGTGTAAACGGTTTGTCAAAATCTATCAAAAATCGATAAAATCGGACCGCTTATACCCCTACTACGTACAAAATTATTTTTATTAGAAGAGTGTACGGTTGAAAATGAATTTTTTAAAATATGTAGCCTCACAATTAATGTCCAATAAAAAGCAATAGTTTCAAGAAAGTGACAACTCATAAACAATAAACCTAATTTACACAAGCTAAATGTAACATGCCATTTGCATAAAATCCTTGTACTGGAACTATGAAGCAGCTACTCCTATGTAGTCCTTCTTTAGTAGTGAGGTGCCAGAATCGAGTAGTGCCGGCCTCCACGACTTGGCATTCTTCAACTTTGATATGCTTTCAAGGACGCCCAACGAAGTCACATTTCCAATCACCGTCACCTTCTTCCCCTCAAAATCTATGTTGAAATATGTTACTCCTACATGAACGGATAGTTATCAAACTCGACTCGAACATTAACACGTAACTAGTTCACCTGGTGCACCTTGTAAATTACCATAACAAAACAAGAACCAGTTACTCAGATTAGATGCATGTACATATATGTATGGTCCCCTCAAGTTAACCAATAGCTACCTTACACCAGAAAGAAAGATACAGACTAGATAATTGAAAAGGCCAAAAGTTATGACAGTCTTTGTTGTTCTACCAGAAGATTTTAATGAGGTGAGAGTACAGTCACAAGAGGATAAAAATTTAAAGGAAAAAAAGACAGAGAAATACTGTCCAGGAATTAATGTACTTGCCTTCCATTTTAGAGATATGTTTTTTCAATTTCTTTTCGCATCCTCTACAATCTAGTGACACTCTAAGAACAACCACCTGCAGCAAGATTCAATAAAATATGGTTTAGTTCATCAACGAACAAGATTTAAATCAAATTATAGGTATCATGGGGAAAACAACTCCTTTTGGGGGGCTTTTTTTGGACAGCATGTAGAGTCGTAGTGTTGACAAAGCTATCGTTTTTGGCTTCTAAGTTAGGCAAAACGCGCTATAAAAATGGAAGGAGAACCTGTTCTGGAGATGGCGGTTTTGCCTCGAACAACCCAACTGTTTCCTTAGATTCAGACGGATTGGATTCTTCTCCAGGAACCAATTTCAGACCAGGATCAGATTCCGATAACCCGCCCAAGGGAGATTTATCACTCAACAAGTACCTAGTAGAACTCGCAGGGCTGATAAAATCTCCAGGCCTGGTGCAACTCCAGCTCTTCCTTATACTGAAAGAATTATTCTTATAATTATCATCCTCATTTGTATCCAAATTACTGCTTCCTATTTTCTGACCATTTGGCTTCATGAATTTCTTCTTTTCTTCTTCAGCATTCTCCTCTGAAGAGTTCAGCCGGTTATTTTTCTGCTGTTTTTTGCGCGGCTTGGGACTAATAGGCGGCTGCTGAGAATTGCAAGGTGCGAGTGATTTTCCGTTTCTTTTCGAGTCTCTGATAATGGGATTGTACCGGTCTATAGCTTGGCCACTCCCGAGGCCAAGTTGAATGGTTGAGGATTCTTCCATACTCAGACAAACGGATGTAGCAACTTCAGATGCACAGAATATATCACTACCTTTCATCTCTTCACAATGTAGTTTGGGAAATAATAGATCAACTGGACTACTGGTTAGAATGAAGAGATAGGGCATTAAGGGGTCCACAAAAAGTTGACAATTAATTGTAGTCCCACGGCCTTTATCAGAATGTACTGAAAAACTGTATTTAGCAAAATGAAATAGAGGCTAAGCCAAAACTAAACAAATACTACTCATTGATGTATTTGCAAATTACACTATTAAATTGTTCGTGAAATGTAAAAACAATTTGTAAGTATAACTTATCGGTAATAGTTTAACTTTATTTAAAAATCGAACCGAGCAATCTTCATGGGTTACTGAGCTAGAAAATTCGACCCAACATATACCGCCTACTATTGTGAGGCATACCTGTGAACTTCCGAGCAATCTTCATGGGTTATTGAAGTCGAAAATTTGACATGAATCGTTTACTATGTTAGACATACCTATAAACTTATTCATACCTTACCAATTACCACCTATGATTTTCTCCTGTCGCATAGGATTTTTTTACCACATTGACGAACAGAATTTAGATAGATGATGGATGAATAATGTTAGGTAAAAGTGAGTGAGCAATTAGTAACATTTTATTTTTGAGTGAGTAAGTAGTAATTAAAGATAAATATTGATGATTAATTATTTTATTATCTCTTGTGAAAAGTACTTGATTAAGGAGTACAATTCTGGTAGTAATTATCTATAACTTTAGGTGCATGGAAGATTCAGATCTATCTTCAAAGTTCCATGGAATCTTGAAAATGGATTAAATGTACGACATATTGCTGTTGCACCAATACAATGTGACTTCTTGTGCCCACCACGTGTTTGCTCTGACGAAAATATTATGTAACATCCATTAATAATGATATTAAAGTTAGGGAGCACAATAATTTGTAGCTGTCTTGATTCTTGATTGAACCCAACTAAGTTTAAAAAGTTTTGTCACATCCCGTCCCGTCTCGTCTTGCTAGTTAAATCGATCGAAAATTGAGAACACAGCCATCATGGCGAAATTCTTGAACTCGTCCCGGATCTTTTAATTTTTTTATTTTTCAATTGAAATCGCTTTAAAAAAAAAACTAATAATATTATACAAAAATAATTAACTAAATAGGACAATAAATAGAGATATGTATTCTCCTCCTGACCCACCTCTCGATCCTTGAAAAGACGAGGACAATAGCTCCCACGGACATGGTGCAGCAGTAAAGCAGGAGGATGTCAAATGGAGTATCTGCGGTTCGATTCCTGATGGAAGCAAAGTCATAGCGCTCTTTGTCTGCCCCTCCGGGGGTCTTGTCCAAGCTCAACGGAGGTCCAATGGGAGGATGATCAGATGCCGAATGTCCAATCCAAGTGTGTGTAGACTGTATCCGCATCCGGATTAATCAGAGTGTTGAATCGGGGGAAGGCCGGCACTCCCCGGGACTTAGTCGGACGTAAATTTGGACACCTGAGTTATCAAAAAAAAAAAAGACGGGGACAATATTTTAATTCCTTGTCTCATACAGTCTTGTTGCCATTTTAATTCCCATTAATAATGATTTTAAAGTTAGGGAGCACAATTGTAGCTGTCTGGATTCTTGATTGAACCCAACCAAGTTTAAAAAGTTTTATCGTTCCCGACTCATCTCGTGTTGTCATATCCCATCCCGTCCCGTCCTGTCCTGTCCCATCCCTTCTCGTCTTGCTAGTTTAATCGATCGAAAATGAAGAACACAGTCATCATCTCGAAATTCTCGAACTCGTCCCAAGTCGCTTTAAAAAAAAATTAATAATATTAAAAAAATAATTAACTAAATAGGACAATACATAGAGATATTTATTCTCCTCTTCACCCAACTCCCGATCCTCGAAAAGAGAGGGACAATATTTTAATTCCTTGCCTTGTACTCTCTCATTACTATTTTTAAGCCCAACAAGAAAATTCAACGATGAGATAAAAAATTTAATGTTTCACTAAGATTTCAAATATAGGTCAAAAGAACGAAACAAAGATAAAATTAGATCAATTCCCAAAATGCCTTTCTTGATATTCCTAAATGTACTGATTATTCATATAACGTGAGAAATTCATCTGCTTCCGAAAGAAATTGAAGAATTTCTTGAAAATCCTCAAAGGTCCGCTTGTTGAACCCACACCTGACACCACATCAACAACTCATCAGCCTAAAACAATAATCTTAACACACATTTTACCAACATTAATACATGGCCAAAATTGTATTCATGTTAAAGAGAAATTCTCAGTTCTTACGAAAGGTAAGGTATATCCGCTTGTTATGGGGTGGCACATTGCTAAGATTTCCATGTTGTAAAAAACATAAAGATGTCAATGCAATCTGGTAAAATGAATAAAAAAACACATACAACATGCTCTCATTCTATACATGTTATTTATTCCACGTTCTTATCTGTTTCCCTTTCCTTCATCTCCATTCCAGATGCAATTTCGAAAATTGGTGTACTATGAGAGGCAACCCCTTAAGCAAGGAAATCTTTGGCTCCCAGTTCAGAAGCTCCTTTGCGTTACCGATATCTGGCTTGCTCTTATGAGGATCATCAGCACTCAGCAGTGTTAGGTTTGAAATCAATCGTTGCACTGGGATCAAATAGTTTCTTTCACAACCTATTATTTCAGGGAGAAATCAGCTTATTCGTGCCCAAAACTAGAATCCAGACCAGTTGCTAAATGAAACAGTGTCACAATGAATACCAAAGATTTAACCAGGACAAACCTCTGCAAGCTCTAACATCTTGAATTCTCCTGGGTTACCCATGTTGAATGGTCCCACTTGCTCGTTTTCCATCAATGCCACTAGTCCATCAACCTGGCATCAAGAGAAGAGGAGAGATCGAGAAATTGAAGAGTGCATATTTTGGCCAAATTAACTGCTTGATTTAAAATGTTATATACTAATCTTGGAAGCAAAAGCCTATGGCAACTCTCTGCATAATTTTCGTTCTGTACAATGTTGCACAAGTATTAGTCATAACAATGTCGCACAAGTAGCAGGGATCTACATTTTGTACTACAGGAACTAATCTCCATCGTTTCACAATGAGAGGCCGTAAAGTAAGCTACTAATTCCTCAATTCTCAATTTATTTGGATAACTTCTGAAACCAAAACTTAATAAATTAGAAAAAAAAAATGAACGACTGAATATAAACCCTGTTCTCATACAAGATGAACTTCAGGGAATTCCCAGCATACTTTCAGAAAAGCCATTAGGATTCTATTTATTGTGTTCAAATGGAAGTACATTATAGTCTAGCGTTTCAAGGAAAGATTATGCTAGGAGTCCGAACCAAAACACAAATGAGAAACAAAAGGCTACCTTTTTTTTTTTTTTTTGGTAACTCAGGCGTCCAAACTTCGTCCGACTAATCCTGAGGAGTGGCAACCTTCCCCCCTGGTTCACCACTCGGGTAAATCCGGATGCGAATACAACTTATACATACTTGGGCCGGACATTTGGGATGTTGTTCTTCTCCCGGTAGACCTCCCTTTATGACGTGCGGACAGGAGCCCTAGAGGGACGACAAAATGCACCATAACTTTGCATCTACATGACATCTGTCTTCCCACATAAATGTTGCCTTCCAACTACCGTTGGGATTCGAACATCCGATAATCCGTAGAGAACCTCCTACTTTATCACTGCGTCATACCCGTGGGGGAAAATGCTGCCTTTTTTTAGTTGTATGGCAAGATGATCTTGGGAGGATGACGAAATCAAAATGTAGCTACTGAGATCATTAAATTTGTGTTCACACAAAAATTGGAAGCGCTAAGGAGTAAACAGAATAAAGTATATTACCAATTGGCCAAGAAAGTAAGGAGTCCACTGATGTGATAATATGGATTCAAACTAAGGTGTCTATCAACTTTGATCCACGACACTCTTATTGGCTGTCTTTCCGTCAATTGGACTAAGGAAAATCCAACAACGTACAGAAGTTTTGCAATTCCACATACAAGACCATCTTCCAAAACAGGGTTAAAGTTTTATCTTGGCTTTGGTCTATCAAGAAACATGAACTAAAAAAAAACACAAAAAGGGTTCGTGCTTTTATTCATCAAATCTGATGTGATCTTGTGAATTGGGGAAATCTACTGGGAAAAATATTTACATGCCTCATAAGCTCTTACAGTTAATTACCGAGGTTAGACGTTGCAAAAGAGTAATAAAGAACACTTAACACCGTTCTCTAGATGAATGACAATTTTAAATAAAAATGGTCATTCCCAAGTTGTACACATAGAAGTACATTCTCCTGTGACAACCAAATTATCCAGACAGCAAACTTAGAATCAAGAAGTTACATTACAAAATAAGTTTATCAATAAAGACAGTTAGACATGCTAAAAAACAGGGAATTAGAGGACAGACTGATTTGGCAGAAATTGGTTGGCCCTTTTTTTTAAACTTTCAAAGTGTCCAATCATGCTTCGACACATGTCTACCCTATTTTTGAGCATGTCTCTATAACATTATTGTAAATTTATTTACCTCAACATCAGCACCACGATGAAAATCCATAGTTAATGTTTCAGCCGCGCGTTTCCCTTCATCATAGCAACTCCGTACACCTAATTACTGGAAACTAATCAATCATAAGCTTCATGAGTTGCTATTCTTTTATTTCTGTGTTTAGTATAAATGTGTCCATAGCGGCTTAGTTTGTGTCGATGTTTGGAAAGTGCAAGCTAAAGGATGACTATGATCGAAAAATTCATTTATTATTGGCCCAACAAAGAGGAATTTAAATTTCGGTAAAAATAGGGATGACAACAATTCGGTTTGGGGTCGGTTCAGCCAAAATCATAACCGCACCACCAAATTTTTTACCATACCATAACCGCACCATAACCACGAAAGTCGGTTCGATTCGATTAATAATCACGAAAATAAATTATTTTTTATAAGTCCAAACTTCAACCGTCAAATTAAAAAAAAAAAAAAAAAAAAAAAAAAAAAAAAAATTATTAAGAAAAGTCACTAAAAACAAAAACACAATTTACTTAATATCAATTTAGCAAACAATATTTTAAATGAAAATGCAAACAATATCCCAACTTCCAAATGCAAAATTCGAAGTTAACAAACAATATTATCAACATTGATCAAAACTCTTACTAGCATAGGTTAAGAGTCAAGACTCAAAGTTGATTTCTATGTAGTAAACAAGAAATGTAATTATAGTAATAATACAACCACACTACCTAATCAAGAATGGTCTTAACTGAAAATATAAACAAAAAAGTACCTCTTCGTCAATGTCGTCATCACTAAATCTTGCACAAGTTCCGGAGTATGATGAATGAGCAGAATTTTTTACACACAATAGAAAAAAAATTAGCAATAAAAGAAAGTGCATGAATAACAAATATAAAACAATAAATCCTACAATGAATATCAGTCCAAAGCCAATCTCGAACCCACATTAAAGTTTCTAAAGTTTTCGAGTGAAGCTTATTTCTATGTGGACTCACAAATTTGCCACTTGTACTGAACGCTAACTTAAATGCCACAGTAGATACTAGAATGACTAATAAATCTCTAGCAACCTTCTGTAAAGTCAGATATTTTATTGAATTTGTTTTCCACCATGTCAATAAATCAAAACTCTTTAAATGCTAGCATTGTTCCTCTATGAGGAGGCAGAACGAACAGAATGTGTATGATACTTGATCGGATTCAAAAGCTTTCACAGGAAAGTGATGTTAGTTTACGAATCCAGAATCTCCAATTCACATCTAGCAACAAGGAGTTGAGCTAGCCATCAATGCTTTAAGTGCATTTAAAACATTACCGCTGTCACAAATTCTATTAACAAATAGTATCATTATTACTTCAAACATTCTATTAAAAATTTTATTAACAAATTCATGGGTTCGAGTGCAACAGCAATACCGTCTTTGAGATTATAAATGTCATTGGTGAATGTACAAGACTTGCAAATACAAGGCATCCAAGAAAGCAAAGAGAATGAATGAGAAAATAACACGAAAGAGTGAGTTAAGTTTCAAGTTGCTAGTTATCTATTCCTTATCATTGATATTTTGCTCTTTTTACTCATATTTGACTGAAGACAATCATTATCTTCTCAATGGCGAACGGCGAGTCGTCGATGGAAGCTGATGTACAGCAGAGCGCCGACAGATTGTTGAGTGGATGAGATTGAAAATAGAGAGAAAAATGACGAGAAAGGGAAACTGATCTAGGGTTTGAGTGTGGTGAGTTAATTATAGTACCCGATTTATGATTAATTAAACTTGGTACCTGGTTTTTAAAAAGTGATCTTTAAACCTTTGGTATTGTGTAATTTTCTCATTACTTAATAATGTTCATTGAACCAAAATTTTGGGGAAACCCCAATTAATTTTGGAAAAAAATAATGAAAAGTCCAATTGTCCAATTACTTTTTTTTTAGCGAGTAATCGATTCGAGGCGGGGTACTGTCGCTAAATACCATACCCGCCCCACCACGGATCGGGTCATTAAAATCAAAATCATAACCACCCCATTGCACTATCGGTTTAGTTTTTTTCACCCCATTTAGTTCGGTTAATCGCGATTTTTGATTTTAACAGTTTGAATTGTCATCCCTACGTAAAATACGGACAAATTTTTCTCTATAAAGGGGATACTGATGCAACCAAAATGAAAAGTATCAAATATTCTGACAAATGTAGAATTTTAGTATTATATGATAGTTTTAGATTTCTCTTCCTTCAACTGAGATTTTCTTACGGTAGTTTTTCAATTAGTGCAGTAGAATAGAGCTTATATTATGTTATTATTATTTTATATTTACCTTATAGAATGTGATTGTTTTCGTTGTATAAATAAGATTGCTCGGATATTTTGAAAGAGTGGATTTAATCAAATTAAAAATTGAATATTTTTCAATTATGTTTCCAAACTCTCGATCTTCAGAAAAATAAACTAGTCTTCTACACCAACTTTCTGACGTTAACACCAATTCACGTTTCGGTATGCACTATTCTACATCACTACCTTATCGTATTGAGATTGAAAGAAATGTTAGAAATATGTAAATATTCAATAACCTTCATGGTGCTTTGTAGTTTCTCGTAAGTTATACTAGAATTATAATGCTAGTAAGAATAGCAATTTCTTTTTCTTTTTCTCCTTTACTTTTTGAATATACAAAAACAAAATACTTCGATGGGCTAAATTATGATACCCTTTTAGAAAAATAGCCTTTAGCATGATAATCCATTAGCCAATATGAATAGAATAAATGTAAATGTAGAAATAATGTATTTATATTTATGTGAAGTCAAAAAAATTAAACATAAATTTTATATTAAAAATTGGGTTTATAACAAAAGTACAAATAAAATATTTGTTTAGATTGAATGTTTTTACCGGACAAAAGTAAATCTAGCCCCCATTTGAGCCACATTATTCCTCCATAAAAATGAAAAATATTACCATTATCAATTACATTTAGCCATCATTTTTTACTTTTCATATCTTATGTAGGCTCATAACGATTATATTTTTCATTTTCATTCTACAAATAATATGACTCAAACGAGACCTTAATTGATAATTGGTAGCAACATCGATCGTTGATATTTATGATACCGTCTATAATTGACTGTTGTAGTCGATGGTTGTAGTTGGTAATAAATGAATATCCTAGACGTTCAACGGTAACCATCATTATCATATAGTTACCAAAACTTGAGAAGAACGGCGGTCATTATTATTATTAGTACCAAGGGCATAGTAGAGTCAAAAAATTATTATTATTTTTCGATTAAATATTCTATAGTTCTTTTTCTACATGCTTCATTAACGTGCTAAAAAGACAATATACGTAATAAAGACTAGTTTAATTGACTTACGAAACGTGTCGTTTCCGAAGTCCGTACCCTTACGGTATTGAAGAATACCTACCTAAGTTCACGTGCAATATGTTCATTGCATGCATACTTTTGGGATTTTATTTTATTTTTTCCTTTTTTTCACACGAAAATTTCTTTCTCACTTGGCCCACAAAAACTAACATCACAAAATGAATGCCAATTAAAATCCCAAATATACATGAAAAAAAAGTCTATGACGGTATTTGGTGAGATTAAAATTAAATTTTTAGTAGATTGTGATAGAAATTTTTGACCGGACTTGGAATACGCAACTCACATTTTCCAAATCTGAAATCCCCTCTCCTCCACCCCTGATTGCATACGCAACTCACCTCCACACCTCCACAACTAGAGTCAATGACTGATGTTCTCCACCGGAGCCATCTATTTTGAGGGGTTGCAACTTGTGTGAACGCTGTGGTTCTGAGTTTTTGAGGTAGGTGGCTGAGGTTTTGAGTTTTGAGTTTCTAAACAATCTCTTTGCAAATTACAAATTCTCTACTTGTATTGTTTATTGTAAGAGTTTTCCTCCCCCCCTGCATTCGTTTATTGGCTGATGTCCCCAATTATTAGGTTAGCTAGAATATGCTATTTGGAACTTCTTTTGAATCAGAATTAGTTATGTTTAATTTCCTAAAAAGTTCCTAATAAGCTACTCGAGTAGAGACACAGAGACTTGACAGAATTTTATTTCTCATTTTTTACACATGTTGGCTATTGAGCTGGTTCACCTATTAAGCTTGTCTTGTAGAAACATCGCTAGTAGCTTAAACCTTTTCAAATGCCAATTGTGCATGGGTACAACTTATGCTTGGCGGAGTGTTGTTTTAAGAGAAAAATGAAATGTTTCATTGAAACATCACTGAATTCTGTCATAACACCTGAACAATGTATCCATACCTAAAAATAAAAATAAAAAAAATCGAGGGCAGCCCTTGTGGTCCCACTCCTTCACCTCTATATCTTCAATTCTGGGTCCCCTCAACTCCAAATAGCTGGCTCCGCCACTGCTGACGTGCATGACCAAAATTGGAAATGTTTAATATTCTTTTCTTGCGACCACAATTTGTAATAATGCAATATATCCTCAATGAAATTGCATAGGGATGGCAAACAAGCCAGTCATACCCGATACTCGTGGGGGTCGAGGCGGGGATTACCCGCTTAATCGAGTAATCGAGACGAAGGATTTTGCCCCGGGGCAAAACCCAACCAACCCAAATCAAATTGATCGGTTTGTATCAAATTTTTAAGTTCAATTGGGTTGAGTTGAATTGAAAAATGAAATTTGAGGTTGGGTTAGTTCTCGATTTATGAATTAAAACTCAACCCAACCCGATGAATTAAAAAATTAATATCTAAGATAAAAAAAATTAAATAGACATAATAGTAAAGATAGAGAATAATTTATAATATATAATGTCAATTTTCTTTACATAGACCGATTCACATGAACACTATGTACAAATGCAATGTTATTTGACAATAAAGTAAAAATTAAAGTATGGTGATGAAATGAATGAATTCCAAAAAATTGTAAAAAAAAAAATGTTTCATAATTTTTAAACTTATTTATACATTATTTTTAGAAATAATTCCTTATTTATGTGTTCAAAAAATTGAAGTTTTCAAATAATTTCAAAATTATCCAAATTTAACAAATAAATCGGATCCAAATTTAATTGGGCCGGAACCTAAACTTACCAACCCAACCCAAACCGATCAAGATCGGTTTGGATTGGGTTGGGTTGGATTGATTTTCAATCAAATCGATCATGTTGGATTGGAAAAAAATCAACCAAACTCAACCCACGCTCATCCCTACTCACAGCTCTTTACGAGGTTGTGAAGGCCCTCGACACTGCCTCGTTGCTCTATGTGCACCCACACGGAAGGAAAGTTCCAAAAGGGCAAAAAACCTCTGTTGCCCGAGAGGTTTCATGTCTTTCCCTTCACAGCCTTGAGCTAGGTTTTTCAAAGGCATGTTTCCCTTTGACTGCTAATTGCTCTCTTCGGTTCTTGTCCATTTTCACACATTTTTCCATCTTAAAAATTATTCATATACTCCCAAACCGCTCGATTGTTATATGATTTGAACAAGTACAACAATTGGTGCAGTCAAATGTTGAAGTTTATTGTTTAGACTATTGATTGAGTAAAGATTGTTCTTTTATTCAAAACGTCTCAAGATAACTTTTTTTTCTCCTCTAAAAATTAAATGATGAAAAAAAGAAAGTAAAAATATTTATTGACCGTTACTTCCCACCTAATAAAGTTTTTTTTTTCTTGTGTTGACACTTTCATTTTTGATGAATTGACCATGTACAATCTACCAAATTTTGGCGGCATGCTTTGACCATAGCAAGATATGATATGACATGACGAGTCTTGCATTTCTATTTTAAAATTAAATACACTTGAACCTAAAAAAAATGTTCTAATTTTTTTCCTCGTATGAAAAGATTAGTGAATTTCGAACACCGTCAATTTGAGTGATAATAGCTTGTAAAGTCAAAAAAATTTGCAAAAGAACTTATAATTTAAATATGCGAAATAATAAATATTCGCTTCATAGCACATATACAATGACGGCACAAGTGATAGCTTATGCGATTAAAAAAAAAAAAAATCAACCGAAAATAGTTCAAGAAATAATTTATTTTCAATTGGTAATATCGCTTCCAAGTTCCATCTATTAACTTATATTATTATTTTTTTCATTTAATTATTGTAATAAATATTTAGTATAATGGGTCCAAATCTGCATCATCAATGTATTCATGTCAGCAAAAAAAAACAATTGTTTAATAATTTTATGATATGTATCTTTTCAATTTTGTCCTTATCGACTGAAAATCGAGAGTAAGATTTAAGGGCAAATAAGTAAATTTTCCATGACAATCTGAGTTCTGTCAGTTACTTTTCAAAGGCACACAAATCTTGTTTGAGCCGAGCTTTGCGTACAGCTCGATTGACACTCTCGTTGACAGTCCCTCACATTTGGGGGTGGAGTCCACCCTTAAAATAAGATTAAATCAGGTCGGCCCCACTCCCCATGTGAGAGGACTGTCAATATTAATGTACAAATGACTTTTTCCATCTTGTTTCACAAAAATTTAGTGACGTCAAACAGAATACACAATAACGATTTCGTCACGTCTGATTTTATTAGCAGTTAAGAACAATTTCTCTAACTACGAATATGCTTACGTCAACTAATATTTTATGAAAATTACTACTCTACTCATCCGAATGACCACTTGAATGACCACCTGTGAGTGTGCGGACCCCTCATGAATAAAATAATATTTTCTTCTACACTCACACGCGATCATTCAGGTGATCAACCAAGTGATTATTGTAAGATTACTCATATTTAATTGAGCCGTGCTACTGATCCAGGTCCAAAAACATGGCAAAAAACAGGGGGCCAAGTGGCACCCCTTATTGGCGTGGGAGGGGGCTGTCGAGGGCAAAAAACAGGGGGGCAAGTGGGGCCCCCTGTTTTTTGCCCTGTTTTTGGGCGACATTCAGTTTTTTCCTATTTTATTATAGACCAAAGACTCCTGGTTATTGTATAGGAATCTGGAGAAAAAGTTTTCAATGTAAAATTTACCCCCTAAATAGATAATTATTAATTATGACAATATATATATATATATATATATATATATATATATATATATATATATATATTTTTAAATCTAGTTTCTAATTTTACAAAAGCACGTTGGATTCTTGCCAAAATAGAATTTAGGGTCCGTTTGATTGAAAGGGCGAAAAATGAGTAAAAAGAAAATGAATGACAAAGAATTGATTTGTTTAGAATTTGTTTTACTGTGAATTGTAATAATTGTATTTGATTGGTATAATTTTTCGCCTGAAAAATAACGAAAGTTTGGTAATCGTTTAGTTTTATTTTTCATGAAAATTATTCATTACAGTGATAAATTTTTCCACCATTGGGTCTAAAATTTGTTTCAAATGCAAAAAAAAAAAATTTTAAAAAAAATAACAATTTTTTTTAACATACTGAATATCATTCGTTTGACTTTTTTTTTTATGTAAATTTTCTATTGAAAGGATAAATTTTTCTACCATTGGGTCTAGAATTTTTTTTATTGTCAAAAAAAAAAAAAAAAAAACTGGAAAATAAAAACCCACCAAAATGGTGGGAAATAATTTACACCAAAAAGCTAGAAAATGTGCACGTATAAGGCAAATTAAGAAAATATTTTTCATGGCAAATTCGTCGAATCAAACAGCCAAAACTCAGAAAATGAAAAATATTTGCCTAGTTCCATGCTAAATTTCCCAAATCAAACAGGGTCTTAGATGAATAATCATCTCATCTGTTCATTAATTTAGTGCATGCATATTCGATATGTATAATCATATTGTACTAGACCACATAAATAATAATTCATATATCATTAACGTTCAAAAATGCAATTAAAATAAGGATAATTATATTTACACCATAATTTTTATTTGTTGCACTACATTTTGATTACACTTAAGGTTTCTCAATCTTTAATCATTATAGCATTTACATCACTAACAAATTTTCATGACATTCTTATACTCAGACTTTTCATTAGTTAATACATTTAATATTTGATAACAAGTTATATTTAAAAAATCCGTTGAAATAGCATATAAACCTTTTTTTTAATCATATTTAAAAAAAAATAAAAAATAAAAAGTTCGAAAAAATATTTCCCCTCGTTTCAAAGCAAGGAAATAAAATATTTTAATATAAATTATCACCAAGGATTAAATATACTAATAATGAAATGTTGAAAATAAGAATTCGATAAAAAAAATAATTACTATAACAAGCAAATATTAAGAGTTTTAATTATAATTAAAATATGATGTAACAAATAAAAATTATATTTTTCAATATATTTCCTAAAGTAAAACCAAATGAAATTAAAGTGAGGATGGACGTAATTTTCCAAGGAAGCCGCGAGAAACAAAAAAGAGAAGAATTCTCGTAATTTGTTCGTAATGATGATGGAGAATATTTCCTACCTCTGAGCGTCCAACGTCAAAACGTACGTGTGAGTTGTTCCTATTACTAATACAGTAATACTCTCAGAAGTCCAACTATTCCGCCGCCTCTCACACCCTTCAACCTCTAAAGCTAATTTCAGCTCCGGCCTTACCCCTCCATCTTCTCTATAAATATACCATTACCAATCCTCGAAACTGCATTAATTTCTTTCACAGTATTAAAACCCCCTAAATTCACAATCTTTACCCGAAATTATCTAACAGAAATGCCGAGAAAAGGGAAGAGGAGTTTGTTGTTTTCACCAAAAGTATCTACTTCTTCTCCTTCTCCTTCTGTATCTCATTTTCCTATGCTATCAAGATTTGGATTTCCGTCTTCTAGGCCGAGTTTTTCCGAGTCGGTAATGAATCGGACTTTGGAAATGGCTGAACCCATAATCATGAAATGGAACCCAGAAACCACCACCTTTGCAAAGGTGACTTCTTTATTTTATGATAATCGAATGGAAGCAATAGATTTCATCAAGTGGGTGAAAAATCTGCAAAATGCTATGCAACTTTTCATCACCGGAAACTCCAGCTCAGAAAAAATAGTCCGAGCTCAAAATCTGATGCAAATTGCCATGAAAAGACTTCAGAAGGAGTTTTATCAGATTTTGTCCATGAATCGAGCTCATTTGGATCCTGAATCGCTTTCCACTCGATCCTGCAGTACCTCGATACGGTCGAGCATATCAGATTATGATGAGGAAGACGACGATGATATCAGGATTGTGAACGAGTCCATAACAGAAGTAGAAGACGCTTCTAGTATTGCAATGGCAGATTTAAAATTGATTGCGGATTGCATGATTTCTTGTGGCTATGCCAAAGAATGTTTGAAAATATATACAATTATTCGAAAATCGATAGTGGATGAAGGTATTTTCAAGCTTGGAGTGGAAAAATTCACTGCTTCCCAGGTTCATAAAATGGATTGGAATGCTCTGGAATTGAGAATCAGTAATTGGCTCAATGCCGTGAGAACTGCAGTAAAGACTCTATTCAATGGAGAAAAAATCCTCTGTGATCATGTGTTTGCTTCTTCAGAATCGATCAGAGAGTTGTGTTTTAACGAAATTACAAAAGAAGGAGCCATGATTTTGTTCGGATTTCCAGAAAAAGTGTCCAAAAACAGCAAAAAATCATTGGAGAAAGTGTTCCGTATTCTGGATATGTACACCGGTATCTTCGATCGCTGGCCAGAAATTGATTCCATATTCTCCTTCACTTCAACAGCCACCATCAAATCTCAGGCTCTGACGTCACTCGTCAGGCTCGGCGAGTATGTACGGACCGCATTGTATGTCTTTGAATCGGATATCGTAAAGGATTCTTCTAAATCTCTAGTAGCCGGTGCTGGAATTCATAATCTAACGATCGACGTGATGAATTATTTGTCAATTCTTTCTGATTATAGCAATATTCTCTCCGATATCCTGGCTGATTCACCACAGCCGGCAAATCATTCAGCACCGGAATCATACCTTGGACTTACCGATTCCGTGGAATCTCCGGCACCACCGGTTACTAGACATATGGCACAGCTTATTTTGGTTCTCCTCTGCAAACTCGACGTCAAAGCCAAATATTATAAAGACGTGTCTCTCTCTTACCTGTTTCTAGCCAACAATCTTCAATACGTCGTCGTAAAGGTCCGAGCATCAAATATGAAATACCTCCTCGGCGATGACTGGCTGTCGAAACACGATTCTAAGGTCCAACAGCTCGCGGCAACCTATGAGCGGCTGGGATGGAGCCTCGTCACCAACTCTCTGCCGAAGGATCCAACGGCCCTGAGGACGAGTGAACAAGTCAAGGAAATTTTTAAGAAATTTAATTCGTTGTTTGACCAGGTGTATCGAAAGCAATCTGCGTGCGTCGTACTTGATAGAAAGCTCCGAGACGATATAAAAGTGAGGTTAGCAAGAAAGATTTTTAGAGGTTATCAAGCATTTTACAATGCTCACAGTCACAGTGTATCCATGCAAAGAGAGAGAAATTCGACGTCTGTGGTCAGATTTGCCCCCGAGGATGTTGGGCATCGTTTGTCGGATCTGTTCTTTGTACCGAATAATACTATGTAGTACACTAGTGCAATAACACAAGTTTATGTAACATACAAATTATAAGACATTTTAAATGTCATGAATTTTCCTATTTTTAAGGTAATTAATCAATTAATGATACTTGTATGACACCTAGACCGATGTTAAATAAATTTTTTTTAGTACCGTCAGGCTACACACCCGTATCGATTTCTAAGCCTTTTTATTTTATCCTTTTTATCATTGTTAATGGTTTTGGTTTTTTATAATTTATTATAGAGCGATGAATGGTTAACGATTGTGTTTAAGATTTAATTTGGGTTGAAAATTTTTAAAGGAAATCATCACTTTTTATAGTTATGCAATAAAATTAAGAGAGATGCTACTCAAACAGGGCTATGGACAGGATTAAATCAAGGGATGAGGTGGATTCACCTAAACCCCCCCGTTTTTTGACCCTGTCCAAGCCCTTGTTTGAGTAACATTAATGTAAAATTAATAGAAAGATAATACAAAAAATGGTAAAACTTCATGAATAAAATCATTGCAATCGTTTTTATAATAAAAATGAAAATCATGAATTTAAATTTGAACCCTTTTTCATGGATTTTTTTTTTTAATATTATTGGTGGGTGGTTTTATATTTAAATGAAGACTTATTTGTAGGTAATAATAGTTTATATTTAAATAAAATTATTGAATTGTTATTACTTTGTCGGCTTATCTATATATTTATGACGTTTATCTTGTTACATAGCAATAATCAGTAAGGTTAGGCCCCGTTTGATACACATTATTTGTAAAATGAGAATAAAAAATATAGTCGTTATGGATCCCACACAAGAGATGTAAAGTCAAATATGGTGACTGGATGTGATGGATAACAGTCATATTTTTCATTTTTATGGTGAAAAAATGGGAATCAAACAGGTTGTAAATCATATTAACAAGGTCAGTGTACTAAATTATCATCGTTGAGTTTAAAACATTTTGTTTAACTATAAATATTTTGTATGTTTTTTATGTTGCGTATGTTCAAAGTCTGTATATGAACATGGAGCTCATTACTATAAATATTAAGTCCGTTTGGTTTAGCTAAAGAAATTGATAAATATTTAAGTTAAAGTCAGTAATTAATGTTAACTATACATTTATTTCACAATTTTTAATTTTTTTATTAACTTTTCAATTACAAATATAATCGACTTTTATCGAAATCTAATAAAAAAAATTGGTTTTTTTTTTTTAGCTAAATCAAATTGGGAGCTAAGTGTCTGATGGTATAATTGAATTTTCCAATATCTTCAATTGAAATATTATTAACATGCATCAATTTTTGAACTATTGATAAAAGTTATGAATGGCATGAAATGTGTAGTTTAAATTAATTATTAATTTAAATTTTTACCAATATTTAAGCTACACCAAACATGACCATATTTCCAACAACTCCCCATAACTCTATTTTTACAAAATACTTTTTTTTTTTTTTTCAAAACTCATTTTCAACCACACATTTTTCCATAAAATAATATTATACATAAACCCAAAACTTTTTTTTTTTTTTTTTAAATCATACAATATTCTCCAAAAAAATCATTATTCCAAAATACATTTTTCTTCAAATTCTCATGAATTACGCCCTAGTTTGGCCCCCATATTTGGTATTATAATTTTTCAAATAATATTTTTTTGGAGAATGTGTAGTTTAAAAAGATTTTTTTATTTTATTTACGTGTAATATTATTTCATGAAAAATTGTGTGATTGAAAATAAGGAGAAAAATTATAATGTGAAATAATGGGGGCCAAATCCGCTAACAACACCGACTATCAAATGGCAGATAAAAACCGCAGTATTCAGATGACGAGAAAAGAAGGACAAAAATGGCGACGAGAAGGAAAAGGAACCACAAATTAAGCAAGAAGATTGCGTGATAAGTAATCAAGCTATGTACTCTGAAAAATAAGCAATGATGTTGTAAAGTTGACAATAATAACCAGCTGACTTCCAGTCCTCAATATTGAAAATGGCGTGGTTTGGAAAAATTATATGTGAAATAACAGAAGACCTGCCTGCCGGCTGCGAGAAAAGAATAGAATAAAATAGAAGAAAGATGAAGTCCATTCTTATAATCATATAGCTCTAAGTTACCCAATGAATTAATTGCTAAGATTTGTCGATACATCCTACTGCCACCGATTTAAAATTTACGTCATATATGTTTGAGGGTTCTCCTTAACCTGGTCTAAAGATAGGGATGGATATAGGAAAATTTTTAGAACGGACTAATACGTAAAAATAAATAAATGAAAATTTCACACATTAATTTTCTTTTTATATGAATTGGGTCGAGGGACGGTTTGTAGCACCAATCGTGCTACTTGTACATAATGGTGTACCGAATTGGTGCCATAATAAACATACGACGGCCCCCTATTAGGGGGCGCCTGCAGCGGTACACCATTATGTACCACAAGAATATTTCCTATAGCACAGCCCTATCCCCCTTTGATCCGCCAATGTCTAAAGAGCTTGTCGTTGAAGATTTCAGAGTGACGGCGGATGTAGGGGTCTGGGCTGTTTAATTTTTTTTTAATGCATAATTTTTGTATTTTGTATTTCTTTTTTTAACATATTATCCCGGCTTGAAAATTTTGTTAGCTTGGTCCTGGATCTGCCCCTAATCTAGATGAGTCAGCTCGACACCTTGATCCAATAACCTATTAGATGGAGGCCAATGTCGGATTATAAAAGACGGCAACATCATCATGACCTGATGGATAAAGTGGCTCCCCTAGACTCAACACTGTCCGACGAGGGGCTGCTGCAAAGCATTCTGCCTTTAGAAATCCATCAGTATTCTTCAATAATGATTGATGGTGCATATCTCAGGCGAATCTATTCCAAGAGAAAACTACCTTATCGACTCATCAATTTCTGCATAAAATCCTTGGGAATCAAGAAAGATTCAAATGAATAATCTCTACAGGAAATTCTGTTTAAGAAGGAAACAACTCGATAGAAGAAAATAATTCCTCAATCATAGAGGGATCGCCACGTGTGAATTAGGGTTGTTCCATCCTAACCTAATTCTACAATGACTCTCATCTCTAAATTTTCATGCACATGCACAGGTAAAGTCATGTAATTTAGTTTTAGTTCGAAAAAAGCATTTTAGCACATAAAAATCAAAAACAAATTTAGCCCATAAAATCTGTTGTTTAAAATGAATTTTGAAAAAAAAAAAAAGTAATTAAAAAAAGTGAGACCAAACAAGGGCTTGAGGAAATGAACTGTGCGAGGATTTCATAAGAATTTTCAGAAGTAAGATTTTTAGTAAATTTTGATAAAAATTGATTAAATGTGTGGTTGAAAATTTGTGGATCCTATAAAATATATGGTTAAAGTAAATTATCGACTTTGATTGAAATTAAAATTTAGATTTTAATCAGTACCAATTATCAAACATGAGCTTACAATATCTAGTCATAAATAATTAAAAAAAAAATTAAAATGAATATTAAAATCTATTCCACATAAGCATTTGTTGTAAAGATGTGTATATTTCAAAAATTTCATAGATATAAACTCGTTTGTTTCCCATTAATTATTTATAAAAATGAAAAATACAGTCGTTATCAATCACATCCAGCCACCATTTTTTACTTTTCATCTCTTATGTTTGACCCATAACGACTATATTTTTCATTCTCATTCTGGAAATAATAGATTTTATCATTCTATAAATTCATTTTTCAATTTCCATTTTGCAAAAAGTTAGGAAAAAAATATTTAAAAGAAATTAAAAGAAGACAATCTATATATATATTTTTTTCATTTTTTGACAAAACATTGTATTCTTATTCATTGGGCAACATGCTATAAAATGCATGAGTAATCATTCTATACAAATTGATAATGTAAATTATATTCCGCTACCCCCTTCATCTCCTCCTCCACCGTGTGCCACAAGCTCCGCCTCATCTCCGATCAAGTCTTTATTGTTTATAGATAGTAATTTGTATGTTCATCGCCATTAACCGCGCCTAGGAATGATATTTAGAAACAAAGGAACAAGAACGCTAGGAAGATTTTTTTCTCACCATGGCTTCAATAATTGACCAAGGTAAATTTATTTCATAGTTTTTTTAATGTAAATTGTATTAAGAAATAGCCTGTTTAATTGGAGGTAGAATTTTCGTTTAATTTGATACAAGTATGTAAGATGATATGTTGTTTTTTTCGTAAATAGGTGAGAGGGATATTGAATTGGGCCTAAAACTGGAGCCCCCATCGCCATCGCCGTCGCCACGAGCGCCGGTCTTGGTGGTGTCGAATTCCGGAAGGTCATTGATGTCGTCCAACTCCGCCAAGATGTTGATGGCATCCAATTCTGGCAAGGCATTGGTGGTGTCCAACTCCGGCAAGGCCTTGGTCGTGTCAAATTCCGGGAAGAGAATGGACCAGGCGGGTAAAAAAAAGTACGTGAAGCAGGTGACAGGGCGGCACAATGACACGGAGATGCACCTGGCGGCGCAAAGGGGCGACGTTGCGGCGATTAAGCAGATATTGGGGGAAATCGACGAGCAAATGCTTCGAACTTTGAGCGGGGCCGAGTTTGATGCCCAGGTGGCGGAGATTAGAGCCGCCGTGGTGAATGAGGTTAATGAGCTGGGGGAGACGCCACTTTTCACCGCCGCGGAGAGGGGCCAAATTGGTGTGGTGAAGGAGTTGTTGCCTTACACCACCAAGGAAGGGATCACAACCAAAAATAGATCAGGGTTTGATCCCTTGCACATTGCTGCAAGTCAAGGCCATCACGGTAATTTGATTTTCCTGAAAATAAGTAAATTTACTACTTTTTACTTAACTTTAAATGATTAGTTCCCTTTGCTTTATTTGATTTGAGAAGTTCAATAAGATTTTCATGCTTCGAGTGTGTAATAAATTTTGCTACATCAGTTCACTATGTTGAGGCAATCACAAAATCATTTAGGGACCTTTCATTGTGTCATAGACACATAATTCGGATTAAGTTTATCATTGGATGACCAACAAGAAGTCGTTGGATGACTCGTATTTCTGATATGGACCCCAACACGAAGATGATTCAAATTTCAATTGAAATGGCATGAAGAAATTAGACAATGTTGATGTTTTTGTTTAGCACTCTTGCTTTCTGATGATCAATTCTGATTTTGAAGGTTAACGAGGAGAATTCTGATATTTTTTACAAATTTCATTTTCTCTTTCCCATGTTTGTTTATCGACACTCTTGTGGTTTTTTTTTTTTTTTTTTTTTTCAGATATCGTCCAGATACTGCTACAGCACAACCCTGAATTAAGCTCGACAGTCGGTCAATCAAATGCAACTCCTCTTATAGCTGCAGCTGCTAAAGGGCATGTAGCAGTTGTTAATGAATTACTTTCAACGAATTCTAGCTTGCTCGAAATATCAAAATCGAATGGAAAAAATGCATTACATTTAGCTGCTCGCCAAGGGCATGTAGATATCGTAAAAGCATTGCTTGAAAAGGATCCCCAATTGGCGAGAAGAACCGACAAGAAAGGACAAACCGCACTGCACATGGCTGTTAAAGGCGTTAGTTGTGCAACGGTGAGATTGCTGCTGCAGGCAGACGCGGCCATTGTAATGCTTCCAGACAAATTCGGCAATACGGCGTTACACATAGCCACCAGGAAAAAACGTGTCGAGGTACTTATTGCCAATGTTGCACCTCCCATTTCTATGATTTAGTTTTACGAAAAGCGCATATCGAATCACATTGTTCTTAGTTTCATCCAACCAAGAAATCCTTTTTTTTTTTTTTTGGTGTTTGTGATGTGATTTTGTTTTGATCCCTCAAAACTATCGCAGATCGTGAATGAGCTCTTACTTCTCCGTGACACAAATGTCAATGCATTGACAAGAGATCGCAAAACAGCCCTCGATATAGCTGAAGGACTCCCTCTATCAGAAGAAACTGTAGAAATGAAAGAGTGCTTGACTCGTTATGGTGCTGTCACAGCCAATGAACTGAATCAGCCTCGGGACGAGCTTCGGAAAACTGTTTCAGAAATCAAGAAAGATGTCCACTCACAGCTCGAACAAGTGCGTAAAACCAACAAAAATGTGAACGGCATAGCAAAAGAGCTCCGGAAGCTCCACCGAGAAGGAATCAATAATGCTACTAATTCAGTGACCGTGGTGGCCGTCCTCTTCGCAACAGTTGCTTTTGCAGCTATTTTCACGGTTCCGGGAGGTGACGATGACAACGGAATGGCCGTGATGGTACACAGTCCATCTTTCAAGGTATTCTTCATTTCAAATGCCGTTGCACTCTTCACGTCGTTGGCCGTTGTGGTAGTACAAATTACAGTGGTCCGAGGTGAGATAACATCCGAGAGACGAGTTGTAGAGGTGATCAACAAGTTGATGTGGTTGGCCTCCGTTTGCACCACCGTGGCTTTTATTGCTTCATCTTATATTGTCGTAGGGCGCCGCAATAAGTGGGCTGCGATTCTTGTCACGGTTATAGGGGGAGTTACAATGGCTGGTGTTCTAAGTGCCATGACATATTACGTGGTGAAATCCAGAATGATACGAAGAGTAAGAAAGAAAGAGAAGTATTCGAGGAGTGGAACTTATTCGATGCATCATCCCGACACAGATTCAGAAGTAAACCCGATTTACGCACTTTGATGAAAGGCATGGCTTTTGATTAGCATCCTCTGTTCAATATGGAGTTTGATGTGAGAAATGCTACCCAATGAGACATGGAAGAGGGGATTATTTTTTGCTCCAAAGGTCTTAGGCTCTATCACAACATTATATCACAGTACATAGGGAAAATCTGGTGCTCGAGAAGTCTCCAGCTGGTCGGAATATTGTATAGAAATCAATTTTTTCTTATCAAACTACTTCATGATATTGCTGTATGTATAACCCCTAAATATATTTCCCAAAAAATATGTAGAATATGATGTGTTTTCGCTCATGTACATACACTATGAGGTTCCTGTTGGGTATGCGATCAAAGTCTCATATCGAATAAAAATGGGGAGGACAATGAGTTTATAAGTGTGGAAATATATCTCCATTGATATGAGGCATTTTGGGCAAATCTAAAAGCAAAACCATGAGGGCCTAGGTCCAAAGTGGACAATATTATATCAATGTGGAGATATGTGTGAGTCCATGCTTATAACAAGTGGGATATGTAGTGTTACATATTCCTAACAGTGGTATCAGAGCCAAACCCCAAAATTGGCCATGTGAATGAATCCTTGGAATGCCGAACGAAAGTGGTGCCTCGGTTAGCTCGCGATGGGATCCGTTGATGAGCTCTATTGGATAGGCGGTGTGCTCCGGATACTTCACGTAAGGCTTGTGCCCGAACGTGGTGAAGAGGAGTTGATTTGGATAAAGCAAGCTCTTGGTGAGGAAGATGGACGGATAGATGATCGTTTGAGGGGAGGCTCGGTGGTCCTTTGTTCGAGGGGAGGATTGTTGGGTATGCGACCAAAGTCCCACATCGGATAAAAATGGGGAGGATCATGGGTTTATAAGTGTGAAAATATATCTCCATTGGTATGAGACCTTTTGGGTAAGTCCAAAAGCAAAGCCATGAGGGTCTAGACCCAAAGTGAAAAATATCATACCAATGTGGAGTTCATACTTATAACAAGTGAGATATGTGGTGTTACATATTTCTAACAGTTTCATATACTGCAATTCGTTTCCCTTTTAGGTTGTGTTGCATGTCCCTGTTCTAACTGATACATGATCAGCAACGAAGCTCGAGGTCTCCCCAGTCCACGCAAAATCAAAAGAAGAAGAAAAGACGTGCATGGACTCACACATATCTTCATACCAATGTGGAGATATATGTGAGTCCATGTTTATAACAAATGGGATATGTGGTGTTACATATTCCTAACAGTTCCATATGCTGTAATTCGTTTCCCTTTTAGGTTGTGTTGCATGTCCCTGTTCTAACTGATACACGATCAGCAAAGAAGCTCGAGGTCTCCCCAGTCCATGCAAAATCAAAAAAAGAAGAAAAGACGTGTAGGACAAGAGCATGGACAACACTATTGCCTTCCCGTCGAACGAAAGAGCAAACAATCGAGAAAAGAAGAGAATTTGACTGTAGGGATGTTAATGGGCCAAGCCGAGATGGCTTGGCTCGCCCACCTCCAATCTCGACTCGTCTCAGCAGGCTAGTTAGCTCATGCTTGATGAGTCAGCTCACCCCTCACTTTACTTTCAAAATACTTTTTATCTCACAATTTTTACACCATATTTTTTACTTCCAAAATACTTTTCATCTTATATTTCAAAGGGTTCTCGATTTTAAGAGTATTTGTCTAAAGAAGGCATAATAAATTTGGCCCTCAAGTCCACCCTCGTCCACCTCAGCCCAACCCACCCTGGGGTCATGCCTAGAGGCCAAGACAGGTACATCGCCTCTCTACAACTGTCCTAGTCGATCCAATTTTTACTGGTACTAAACACGAAAAGCTCTCCTTGTCTTTAAATTGCCTCTGGGGAAACTACGCAACCCATGAAGTATGGGTTAGACATACAACATGTTTGGCAAAGCATAAATTTTGATTTAAGCTAGTCAAAACTTAGTATCCACAGATTCTATAAAACTCACAGCTTATAAGCACATACATATGTGTATAAAACGTATTGGATATAAATATCTCAATTCTTTGAGAATAAATTTTAGCAATATCCATCCACATGATACAACAAGTCAACAATAGACTGGTTTTTGTACTAAGCAGGTGTCTTCATATCCCCTTGTACTTACAAGTGCATGCACCATAATCTTCTACTGTTCCTTTGAACTCTGACATTCATCAGAGAAAGAGACTTAAGAATCTTGAATGGAAACAAGCAAGAGTAACCCACAAATTGATGTGACCAATGGGAATTTTATTTTTCGACATTCCATGAATGTGGAAATATCATGGACATACTTATCTTGCACCGTTAGTAGAAGTCCTTTTGAAAGAAACAAGACTTCGCGCATGTATGAAAAAATAAAGTTTAGGTAGACATATTCGGTCAACAAATCTTAAGATTTCATTGATTGATACATACAATATATTAGTGTTGGACTAACATTAAAGTTGGGTTAGACTTTGAGGAGGGGGTAAGTTTTTTTTAAACAATTTTATGAAGTAAAAAATGGAATTTTGGCCAATTCTATAATTACATCAACAATTATTTTTAGGAATAAGCAAATTTTCTATGAAAGTTTATGTGGTTAGTGATGAGACGACACTGGTAGCTATTTTTGCCAATTTAAAATAAATAAAAATAGAACTCGGTTAAGAACCTCAATAACTTTTTGTTTACGATAGAATTACACTTTGTAATAGAGTTGATCGCTTAAATTTTTAATTTCTTCTAATGCTTTCCCATGCAAATTGAGAATACAAACAAATAACTTTGTATTCATATTGAAGCTAAGCAAATTGTCTACTTATTTTAGTACATATTTAATCGTCGGGGTACAATCATAGCTTGATCTATATATAAAAAATGTTGGACTCGTTTGCAAAACTTTTGAGAAGTCAATAATTGCTTCTAGAACTAAGAAACTATCTTTGAACTTGTCTTACTAATGATCCGCAAAGTGCCCCGTCAAATCAGAATTTTTTTTTAGAGAAAGTTGATTTAAGATAACTTTCTTAGAAAGTTAAGAAGCTTTTTTACAAGCCTTGTCAAACGTACCCATTCAATACGACAAAGTGTCATGCACTCATTTGTAAAGTTGGGTGACATTTTGATAGGCATAAATCAGGATGACAAGCTCACTCAACCTATGTTTAGTCAATGTCGTCATCGTTTAGGAGTCTACGATCCCATAAGTTTATTTGTTTGTCTGTATGTCTAACTTCTTTATTCAAGTTTCTTTTCTCATTACTTTTTTTTCCTGCCATTCACTTTATACAAGATGAAAGAGATCCAACAAGATGTAGAGTATAAAACTTCAAATCGTGCTGAAATTTGTCAGAAAGAGAAAATGAAATAGAAAAATGCTAGAGAAATAGGGAATTTGACAGGGTTTGCTGATCAACGCCTATGTGGCACCCCCTATTGGAGGGGGTGCCGACAGGTCCAATAGAGGGCGCCACATAGGCGTTGGTCACCAAACCCTGTCAAATTCCCCGTTTCTCTAGCAAAATCGAATAAAATATGTATATTCCTTTTAACATTTTTATGAGTAAACTACTAAAAGTGTCATAATTCTAAAATATCTTTATTTTGTTTAATCGATTTCTTTTGTGAACGATTCTTCTTTCGTGAACTCTCTTTCTCCATTCAAAGAATGGATAAAAGTTGGGATTTCAATTGTTTTCTTGCAATCATTGCCAATGATTCTCGTGTTTGTGTGTTAGTAATTCACTTGTTGAAGTGTTGGATTGTTAATCATGTATTTTAAAACTATATACATCCGACTTGAACAGAGTGTGTGGAAATAATTTGTAGAAAATTATAAGTTACTAAAATTATAATGTGATAGAAACGAGTTTGTAAATACTTCTATGCTTCACTATTTTTACCTTTGTTAACAATTGTAAGTGACAAATTTTATTCATTGGTTTGTTCAAAGAACAGCAAAAATTATACAATGTGGAAAACAGATCAAATCTGGAAAACACAGAAGCCAGTTGCAGAGATGAAATTGTAAATATTTCAGTGCACAAAAGTTAGGAGAAGGCACCTTCTGATCCTTGAAAGTGTCACTTTTTATTTTCCTTCCTTTTTTTATTATTTTTGTAAGTTCATTTGGAATTTTTCTAAACTGGAATCAGGACATTAATTAAAACATAAATATGATAAAGTAAAGAAGTGCGTTAAAGATTAAATTTCTATAAATAAATATTATGCCCCTCTAAAAGCTCGAGATTGTCCTCAAATTGCTTGCCCAGGCTTCAGTGGACTTCAAAAAAAATTGTGAGAATGAGAATAATACAAGAGACAGGTCTGAAGTTTGTAGCAGTAATTAATAGATGAATAAGAAACTGCAGAAACTCTAATTTTTCTGAAGATTCAATCAGGGGATGGAATTTCTGATTTATTTATTTTTATTTTTTTGCACAATTACCCTTTTCTATTTTTCATATTTTAATTAGAAAATGTAAATATTGGTACAAAGAAACACCTGTTATTTCTTGATTACATTGAACAAAATGTATTGTTTCTTGACTCAGAAAGCTGTTGAGATTTCTTGCAGTGAGCAATGGCTGCCTCTATTGAACGTTCCTTTTTAGTGGAACTGCTGCTCCTCTTGAGAAAATGTAATTCTTGAAAACCACTGGTAATGAACGAGGAAGAAGACGACGACGACGAGGAGGAAGCTCCAGACGAAGAAATAGATGAAGATGAAGACGAAGAAAAAGACGAACGCTTAGTTGCAGAGTGTCGTTTGATTGCCCCGGAGAATGACCTCCTGTGACTGTGGACATTTTTATTCCCAACCCCCTCTTTGTCAATGCTCTTTATTATAGTAGCTATTGACATTGTTGGGCATGTAGATTTTCCCATACTTCCAAATGGTTTTTTCCTGGTAATCTTAATATTCTCGTCGTTTGAAGATTTCTCAACTTTTGACAAGTTTTCAGCTTCTAAATTGCATGCAGACTTGCAGAATAGCGATTGCAGATAAGCCCTTGAAGCCTTGAGCTTCTGAACAAGTGTGGATTGCTTCATGAGTTTCATCTTTTTGGACCAAGAATTCTTTGGATGCTGTTCATTGATGAAACTGCTTAATTCAGCAGACCGTTCGAAGAAATTCTTGCTACGGTTCAGTTCAAAACTCGCTCTACAGGACTCCACTGAGGAGGACCTAGTGTTTGCGGAACAAGTCATGAATGGTTTCTCTTGATGATTCTCTTCTTCAAAGCCCGGTTTGGTGTTCTCCAAGAAGGTCGTGATGTTGGTGCTGGAGGAGGGTTCGAGGAGTTTTTGAACAATTTTCAGCCGCAGGGGGTGGTGGAGAGGGAGGAGTTGGCCTTTGTAGAAGAGTTCATCAGCTGAAGAAGTGGTGATTCCTTTGTCATTGGAAATGGAGGACATTTGGAATTCAAAATCTTTGCTTTGTGGGGAAGAATTTAGGGAATAGTAAAGGGAATTTGTGGATGAAAAGCTCAAATCCATGTCTATGTAGTCTTCTTCTTCATCTGCACAAAAACACAAATTTGTGTCCATTTCATGAAAGCAGTTTCTGTGTGACTGAAGATGCTTATGGGGAGGTGAGCTTTTTATGAAGGTTAAGGGCTATCCTTTAAAAGAGAGATTGTTCCATGCCAAAAGCAACATATTGACATCAAAGTTGAAAATATTTCGCTCGTTCGATAAGGTAAAATGTAGGGGCGTAAGCGGTCCGATTTTACAAATTTTTTACAAATTTTCAAACCAGATCGTTTACTCCGATTTGATAAAAACTCAAACTTAAACCAAACCATTTTGAACGGTTTGAAAAAAACTCAAACCTCAACCTAATGGTTTGGTCCGATTTTAAACCGTCGATTTCGCTATATATTTTTTTGCCTGTCTAATTTTATGTAATTAATTTAGGAGTAGACATTTTTTCCAGAATCGATGGAACCGAACCGGAACTATTTAGAACCAGTCGATTCGATTCCGAATTTTCTAAAAAATAATTTGATTTTGAAACAAATTATTAAGAACCAACCGGTTCCTGTCCAGTTCCCGGTTCTAGTATGAGAATCACCGAGAACCGGACAGTTCTCATAAGATTTTTTCTAGTTTTTGGTAAAATACAAACTTTCTTTCTTATCTTTAATTCTTTTCTTCTCTCTTCTTATAATTATTTGATTAACTGATTTTCAAGTCAGATTAGAATATTGGGTAAATTTATACCTAAATAAATTTATTTACAATATATAATTTCATTTCTAAGATCTGAAATTTTTATTTTGTTTTCACTTTGATTACATAGTTGTTGATCCGATTATAAATTATAATCGGCAGAACTAGAAGTTGTAATAATTTTTTAAAGGATGTCCAATTCAATGAGGATTTTGATTTTGATTTTGATTGAAATTTGTTTAATTATTGGAGTACTATGCAGTTTATATAAGTTGTTGCTTATTTGGTTATAGTAATTTATATAGAATACGTGAGATTGTTTGATAAATCGTTTCAGACTTTCAGTTTAAGAGCATATGGAATATATGAGTCTCATTTAAAAATAAATAAAAAACTCAACACAAAAGTCTTACAAGTTACAATTTAGAAATTTTCATTTTTTTTAATTTTTTAATTTTTATATATTTTTTCGCTGGTCCAATTTGATTTTAAATCGTAATAAAATTTCTCAAATCTAAATCAAATCGTTTTTGACCGGTATGCTTTAGTTCAAAATTATTTCGTTGACGGGTCCACATGATATCAAATCGACGATTTTTAAAATGCGATTTCGATTTGATTTGACGATTTTTACATACAGGGCTAATAAAATGTTGTCTACTGTACTGCTGACTTTACTTCTCAGAAGAAAAAACACTCGGCACAAATGATTTTTGAACCCGTCAATTAACTCTCTTGATTCTACTCATTGACACATGGCCATTTTCATGTCCTTTTTGCAGTTCTTGAGACTACAATTTTACACTTGTTTGACCTTTTTACTTCTGATATGAGTATCATTTTCAGGAAGAAATAATTAATAAAATTGTTTTAGCACTTTTGTGTGACAGTTCTCACAAGGACATTTTTTTAATCATTTCGGGTAGATGAATTTATTTATTTAAATGTAGTCTTGCACTTTAGTCCATATTGAATTTATTTTTATTGAACATATCATTAAAAGTTGATCTCTCCTTTGCTTCACAAGAATCACGAAAATGTCGATGTCATGCTTCTCTTTGTTTGTCCTCGTCCAAGCCAAATGAGTAAGAAAGAGAAACTTGACTCAATGTGGAAGCAACAAACTTGATAGCATGTCATTTATGTTGCTCCGAGATGTAAAATTAGCGGTAAAATGTAGTTTATATGTGATAAATGATAAAGATAAAGGTTAACCCGCAGGAGCGTGATTAAATCAAAATAATGATCGGATATAAAATGCGACAAAATGTAGTAAAATATACTACACAGAACATGAAGGAAATTGGAACGAAAATCAGAAATCCAAGATAAGTGATGATACTCTCCTTAAGACAATATTATCTCGCTATGGTGCTTATAGTTGATGACACTTGTCTCCCAAAATATAACAAATTCAATCTTGTGGTAACAGCACTTCAAACCACAAAATTACAACGAACTTCAACAAATTTCCCTCTTTATAAAAAAATGATTTTTGTTGAAAATGAGTATGTGACTACATGTGGAACAAAAATAAAAGAGCAAATAAACTGAACAAATAGATGGAGGGAAGTTCGAGTCTTGTGCCTTTCGTTTCGCATTTAACGGTCTTGTAAATCCCAACAAATATCCTCGGCTGCAATGAGTATCAAACAACTAAATTTTCGAGAAAATTCTTGAATTTTTTTAGACAATTCCAATCAAATTTTTATAGACAATGAGATTACGAGGCAAATGGTATTTTCTCTGTTCGTACATATTTCAGATTTTTATTGGAACTTGTGGAGAGTTCATAACCTTGGAATAGGGTATGGCAATGCAAATTGCCTTCACGGGTGATAATTTTTATTGTGGACAGTTGTGAGGGGATACGTGTTAACAGTGGATAATTTTCGAAGAAAATGTTGTTATGTTACAGAGTGATGTTATATGTATAAGAGGGATGGGGAGACGATTGATCACCTGTTTCTTCAATGCAATGGTGTGTGCGTTGACTGTGAAACGATATTCTGGCTGCTTAACAGATAAATTAGATGTTGCCAAGGCATTTAGAGCACACGATACAAGCATGAAGGAGAAAACTTAAAGACAAAAATAGTAAACACGTCTGGGATCTCATTCCAGGGTACATTGTATGGTCTGTGTGAAGAGAAAAAAAAACAATCACTATTTTGAAGATCAAGCATTGTCGACAAAGCAGTTTAGGGAATTATTTTATTTGACATTGTATAATTAATTTAAAACGGCGACTACTAACCCGATAGATGGACTACCTAATTTTATTATATTTTTATCCTGTTTAAATTAATTATGCACACCTTGTGTATTATCATTTGATTAATAAAATGAGATATTACTTATCAAAAAAAAATTACATCATTTTCAAGAAGAGACTTTTTAAATGCATGTGTTGTACATAATCCTCGTACAAGTTCGATGGAAAGATAAATAGAGCATATTTAGTAGGGCTTTTGTTTCTCGTAGAAAAGTTTCCTAATAAAGCTATATTAAGTCACTTCTTCTAAAAGCTCTTCAGCATATTAAACACTTTGAGAAAATTATTCAATCAAATTCAAAAGCAACTTCTTAATTTCAGGAGCAGCTTTTGAAAAAGCCAAACGACCCGTAAAGAAAAAAGGAAGAAGCTAAAATCATCATATTCATTACATTCCCATTGTACTTCGAAGGAAAAACAAAGAAGAAAAAGGCATCCAAATGAAGGGCAACAAAAGACAGGTAAATGAGGTTAGTAAAGAATTAAGCAAAGCAATATGATTTATTCATAGAACATCCTAGGTTTATGATTACAGTGAGTTTTTCTATACTTGAACAATGGGCATGCTATCATCAATTCTTCAACAAATCTGGAGGGATTAAAGAATAAAAATGTTGATCTCTAGCTAATGAAGCTCCAGTGTACAGACGAAAGCAAATCACTACAAGTCATCAATGGAAGGCAAGGGCGGTTTCCAGTAATTCCATGTGTTATAATCTTCCTGAACAAGCAATACAAGGAATGTTATTACAAGCTGAAATCCGGAAAAAATACGAGTTACTTTTTTTCAATGTTTGAAGCTCTGTTGCATTAGTACCTGCTCGACCAGTGATGGTGGGAACATGTCATTTACCAGTGTGTGCAGTGAAGTATATGACTTTACGTCAATACGATTATTAATGGCTACCTCTCCCTGCAAGTTAAAAACATTTATGGTTGAGCGTAAAATAAATGTAAACTAGCAGTGCAATGCGATTTTCCAGTGAAATATGTAGTGAATTCTAACTACCTTGGGGTTAATAATAAAGATCTTTCCCTCTGGGATCCCAATTTTCTGGTAACTGAGTTTGTCAGTGTCTCGATTTCCAAAACCCGCGTAAAATGGATTATATTCAGGAGGAAAAAGTTCTTTGATACCCTGCAAAAGATGTTCTTATATACTTCAAAGAATCAACATATACGGCAGGATAGTACACAAAGCTTGAATCCATTCTATAACATTTACCTCTAAACAGGCAATCTTGAATTCATGAGGAGCCCTTCTTATTACTGCCATCAATTAAAATATTTCCATCAGAGACACCAAAAATGAACCAATATATTATATATCCCACTCGTGAAAAAAATGTGTGTTGCCACATGCATACAAATTTCGACGATGTGCATCAAGCCCTCAGCAGACGGAGAAGAAGGCATCCTACCAGCTCTTTCTAAATCCAAGTTAACTTGTCATTTATTCATATGACTACTCCAGAAGAGCTCTCAAATTGAAACAAGCTCAAGAATAATGTCATTGGAGAAAGTCCTATATATAGTCTCCTCTTTTCTCCACATGATTTTTCACCAATGACTACAAACTAGTAACTGCCCTTTGAAGTGACATTCTACCCAAAGATAGAAACGACTGCAGTGAGTAAATATTATAGACAAATTCTTCATAAACGTACAAGAGAGCAATGACATAATTTTTTTTGAGGAAATTACGGGCCAATCCATTTCTCATGCAATAAGCAAGCCCCAACCTTCAAAGTACAGCAACTGATTCCCCAAACTTTCATTTTTGTAGCATACGGGTCTCAAATGAATGATTTCCATTCATTTGGACATTAAAATGTCATGTGACATGTTAAGGTCCAATAGATGAAACTGCAGCGTGTTTGGCACCTATATGCTACATAATTGAAAGGTTGGGACCCAGATGCTACAAATTGAAGGTTGGGATCCTCCTTGCTCTATTTTAAATAGGTTGAGCACCCCAACAGTAAATTTCCCAATTTTTGGAAACGACAATTGAGTTTCCAGTCTAAGTGATTGACTGCAGTAAATAAATTCATTAAATTCTAATTCCATGCATTACTTAACACTTCAATGTAGACAGTGAGCTAATGAGTGGTCCTCCAAGGAAAAGAAACTCACCTTCTCGGTACAATGAAGGAAATAAGCCATCTGGGGAAATAACAACAGGTCCGATGGGTAAGCTTTTGCCATCCTGCGAGCATTTTGAACAAATTTCACTTAACGAAAATAACATCCTTCAATCAAATAATAGCATAAAAAAGTGGCACTATTGGCTACACTAAAAAAGACGACTTAATAGCATTAACTAGCAGAACCCAATTTTAAAATAATAACTGGCAAATAAAAATGCTTAATGAACCACAAAGCGATTAAACAAAATAAAAGAAAACACGGGTTATATTGAAGTTGATTTAAATAAATGAAAAGTTACACTCTCAACCACTTTATTTACACTCCTTTTAAAGCTTGACAAAATACCATTAAATAACTAAACAATCCATTAGCATTCCAGATCATAGTAAGTATACCTGCTTAAGATTGAATAGAAAATTTTTAGTCAAGTATGATTGAACAATTGCTCGTGCACTCAGAAACAATAATTGATACCCATTCTCCTGCAGGAAAAAAAAAAAAAAATCATTTTAACTCTCCTGATAAATGCCACGAAGAAATTCCAATAAATATAAAATTATCATCGCAGAAACATCTAATTAAATGAGTACTCCCTTCCCCCCCCCCCCCCCCCCCCCCCCCCTCGTGGAGATTCAAGTAATGGAGAACTTCTTAAAGTAGCGAAACGGACGGAGTAACAGATATTCCCAGCTTGGGCAAAACTCGATGTTATATTAATTAATTGAACTGAGATGAACTTAAGGTCAAGGCTTGAGAAACACAAGTATAGTCCCAGTTTATGCATGGGTCATGGACCAACGGACCTTCTACTGTGCTTAGATAGAGCCTAGTTTATGTGTAAGTATAGAATTCAGAAGTTTGATTTCAACTCTTTTGCCTAAAAATAAACAAAAAACAAATGAATATGAATTCTAATATTTAATTATGAAGCTACCAGCACTTAGAGATGAAGATATAATGTGATATCTATTTTTTTTTATTATGCCGCAAAGTTTCGATTGTACAAAACAATAGTGACATGTACAGTCTAGTTTGGAAGATTTTTAGTCTATAGACCAGTTAATTAATGAAAAGCACGATCCATTAACTTCTGCTTTATTTTTCAATTTTCTGTCAGGAACTTATACCAAAAGTTAAAAAATATATATATATAATTCTCACCTAACAGAACTACATGGGATCATATGCTCCATAAAAGAAGCAATTAATATGTGATAAGTTCCTTATCTGAATATAATATGCACTATAATGTGCCTGTGAAACGCTTCAACATATGTATATGCACCTTGATGCTTTAGTAGGCTCTATTTTACCAATGTGCAGGCTCGTCCTTTTCAACCTAACAAATTTCAATCATTTACTTCTTTTGAACATATATTTTATCCTATTGATTCACCATTATTATGTAGTCACGAGATTTTGGAACCCAATCCATATCAAGCTTCCAAACTTCAAGCACAACCATAATCTTATACATACATATACGAGTGAGTGAATGGGTGTGTGAAAGCCCCCTTTTTGGCAGGATTTAAAGCAGATAATTAGAACAATTGATGTCATTACCTTTATTGAACAAAAGAGACGAGCTATTCCAGAATGTGTCCAGTCCTTCCCAACCAAAGGCATAACCTGGCCAAGGACATCTGACCTGAAAAAGAGTTAATTTGCATAGTCACAATCGAAAACAAACATTGACAATATGTTCTCACTATATTATCAATGATTTGCTTGAAAGCATAATTGACCAAGAACCAGTACACATCTCCCATCACAGCTTATAAGCTTACAGCAGCATGCTTTAGATAAATGTTCAACTTTAGTTCGCTGATTATACATCCTTATTAATGACTAGACCATTCCCCCCACTCTCACCCAAAAGGGAAGAGTCTAGCAGGTAGTCTAAAGTCACCAGGGAACGCTAAACCCGAAGATTGTTAATTGCTGTTGTTTAAAAACTGTGGCACGCTAGTCAGTTGGAAAACCCTACATTAAGCAGGATGAATAATTATTTCTGTTGTTTCCCTATCTTTGCAAGGAGAAACTGTTAAACTTGCCCCCCATTTGAATTGTGAGAAATCTCAGTAATTAGAAATAACACTCCATTTATAACTCCTCAAATATGCATGCTTTCCTAGGTGCAGAATTGCGTTCTCATTCCCTGTTGCAAACTGTAGCCAATCACATTTTAGTCTCACCCATATTCTTTGACAAGCTCACTCGTCTAATCATGCTCTTTTTGCTGCTTTGCCTGAAAGCATGAATAAATATATAATGTATTTAGAAACAATATTAATGTCTGGATCTAATGTGAGCCTTATACCTCAAAATAGGTCAGACTTCTCTTCTAGAATCACCAAATTAAAGCGTCACATTATTCAGTTCTAGCTGAATAAGGAGTACAGTACTTTCTTTACGTCTCTTTGAACATGATATTGCTAAGCAATGTACTTTATTGAGCACATTACAAAATTTAAGAGATTGCCTCTTATAATATGAGTTAATAAGGACTTGTGAAAGGCATTAAATGGTTGAATTTAGCTTATGCTTGACCGATTGTCCATATTATAGGCATCTAAATGTTTTGGACAATGCTATGTGTACATAACCGTGTACACACAGCTTTACACCTTCCTCACATGGAGGGGGTCCACACACAATAAATTATGCTCGGGCCCTTCTTCATGTGAGGAGGGTGTAAGACCGTGTGTACACTTTAAGGTGTACACGTAACATTATTCGAGTTTTTTTTCCCAGGGACAATTTGCAAAAGTACTATATTGTAACTAAGAAGCAGCATTTTTAAATAGCATATGTGAAAAAGGTTACAAAACTGAGAAAATAATCTTACTTCTCAATACATTAGCAGCCTTTCTTACACCTGTTTATATACACATGCAGAGGAAGAAAAAAAAAGGAAAACTAATCTCCTAAACTAGGAAACAAATTAGAATAAATTAGCCTACCAAATAACCAAAAGAATATAATTCCTAATTAATTACAATTGCTATAACTGGTTTTTTCTTCTCTATCATTTTCTACACTCCCCCTCAAGTTGAACAGTAGATGTTCACCATATTCAACTTGCAGATGAAATCGTCAAATATTTGTCTAGAAATCCTTTTGTGAATATGTCTGTCATTTGCTCTTTTGTAAGGACATATATCATACAAATAATACCATCGTCCACATTTTCTTTGATAAAATGTCTGGGTACTTCGACATGTTTGGTTCTGTCATGTTATACAGAGTTAAGAGAAATGTTGATGGCTGTTTTATTATCACAATAGAGTTTGATCGAAAATTCCACTCTAACTTTCAACTCCTCCTAGAGTTTCTTTATCCATAAACCCTCACATATTCCTTGTGCAACAGCTTTAAATTAAACTTTAGCGCTGCTTCTAGCTACCATATTTTTTTTGCTCCTCCAAGTGGTCAAATTTCCCCATACAAAGGTGCAGTAGCCAGTGGTTGATATTCTATCTACAGCCGATCTAGTCCAATTTGCATCTGTGAATATTTCTACTCATTTCCTCTAATTTTTCCCCAAGAACAGTCCTCTCCTAGGTATTTGAGGATTTTATATGCTGCTTCTAGGTGAGCCTCCTTAGAGGAGTGCATTGTTGACTAACCATGTTGACGAAGAAAGCGATGTCAGGTCTAGTGTGTGAGAGGTAGATTAACTTTTCAACTAGTCCTTGATATTTGTCTATTTCCACGGAGTTTCTCATGTCATTTGTTGTTTTTCTTGCCTCAATAGGTGTATCACTTGGTTTGATCCAAACATGCCAGTTTCAGTCAACAGGTCAATGATGTATTTTCTTTGGAAAACACAAATACCCTTATTTGATCTAGCAACCTCCATCCCTAAGAAGTACCGCATTTGTCCAAGACCTTCACTCCAAACTAGGTTGTTAAACACTTCTTCAATCCTTCCATCTTAGCTATGTTGTCCCCTGTTAAGATCCACATATACAATTATGATAGTTATTGTCTCATCTCTAGATTGTTGGACAAACATGTATGATCTGACTGTCCTTGCTAATATCTTTGATATTTCAGAACCTTTGCAAATCTATCAAACCACGCTTTAAGTGACTGCTTGAACCCATATAAAGATTTTTAGAGTTTGCACACTCGATTTTCCTCATTAGATTTGTTGAAGCCAGGTGATATTATCATGAATACTTATTTTTCCAATTGTCCATTAAGGAATGCGTTCTTAATGTCCAGCTGTTGAAGGGACCAGTCTAGATTCACTGCAAGCGACAAGTGAACTCGAACTGTATTTAATTTTGTCACTGGTGTGAATGTCTCTGTGTAGTCGATACCGCATGTTTGTGTATATCCTTTGGCAATCAAACAAGCCTTGTAACGTTCTATTGTCTCATTGGCCTTGTACTTTACATTAAAGACTCATTTACAGCCCACTGGTTTCTTTCGTTTTGATAGGTTAACCACTTCCCATGTTTTATTTTTCTTTAATGCATTCATTTTCCCTATTACTGCTTCTCTCCATTTTAGTAATTTCAAAGCTTCTTGAATATTCTTTGGAATCTCAATTTAATCAAGGTTAGTAACAAAGGTATGAAATTTTGTAGATAGAGCATTATAAGATATGAATTTTGAAATAGAATGTACAGTACATGACCGGGTTTGTTTTCTGCGAGCAATAGGTAGATCATCATTATTTTGAGAATTGTGAGAAGAATTCTCATCAGTTCCCATCACTAGTTCAGACTCTTTTGGTGCCTCAGGTGTGAGGATTACCCTATATTTTGATTTAGGCCTTCTTGAGTAAACAAGTATATCCTTGTCACTTTGTTCTCCTCCATCTCCCCCTAAATTCAAGTTTCCTTTTGTATATAGCACATTATAGGGTAGAGTGACTGAATCAGTATATGAGAGATCAGACGGGGAAAGGTCCAAGTTAAAGTCTAAGAACTCCAGATTTAAGACCTGATCTTTGCTTGGGTTCTCCCCCTGAAGAGTTCTCCGAAAGGGTTTTTTAGAAGAAGACTCCAAGGCTAACAAGGACTTTTTCCGGACAGGTCATAGCATTTGTAGTCTTTTTTAGTTGGGGAGTACCCAATAAACACACATTTGGTTGCACGCGGTTCCAATTTATTTCGATTAAAGGAGTGAATGTGTACAAATGCTATGCAGCCGAACACTTTTAGGAGTACGTTTGAAGTGCGACGAGAAGTAGGAAAGTATTTTTGGACTCTTTGTAAAGGTAAGTCAAAGGAGAGAGTCCAATTTGACAGTTGGTTGATGAGATATATAGATGTTAGAATGGCATCTCCCCAAAATATTTTGACATATTTGTGGCAAACATCAAGGTATGAGTGACTTCTGGTATGTGTCTATTTTTCCGTTCAGCAATCTTGTTGGGATGTGTTGACACATGAACTTTGGTGAACTACCCTGTATTTTTTATGTAGTCTTGTAAAATGGCATTGAAGTGTTCTGTGTCATTGTCAGTACAAAGAATTTGGAGTTGTGTTTGAAATTTTGTCTGAATCATGGAATGAAAATTTAAAAAAAAAAACTTATTGAACCTCAGTTTTTTCTTTTAGTAGATAGACCCAGCATACCCGAGTAAGGTCGTCGATAAATGTAACAAACCACTTTGTTTGAGTACAGTTAGGATTGCGAGAAGGTCTCCATAGATCACTGTGAATCATGACAAATGGTTTAGATGTTTTATACGTGGATTTTGGAAAGGATGTATGCTAATACTTTGCATTCACAACTTTCACATTGAAACTCAATAGATCTTTTATTCATAAAGATTGATGGAAGAATATGTTTTAAGTATTGTAAGCTAGGATAACCCATTCTATTGTGCTAGAACAAAATTTCACTATCCCTAGGGGTAAATGCAGAATTACAACTTGAGAGTTGACCTAGTTTATTCACATCAGCTTCCTCAAAATAGTATAATCCTTCATATTCTTTAGCACTGTCAATCGTCTTCCCCGATGAAAGGTCTTGAAAGACAAACTTGATGGAAGGAAGTTAGTAGAGCAATTGGAGGTTTTTGTCAGTTGACTAACAAATAACAAATTACAAGACAAATTTAGGGCATGAAGGACAGATTCTAGAGTTATGGACCCAGAGATGCAAATACTCTCTTTTCTTGCAACAGGTGAAAGTGAGTCATCTGCAATTTTGACTCTAATGTTCCCAACACGAGTTGAGTATAAAGAAAATAGGTGATACGCCTCCGTCATGTGATCATATGCACCAAATTCTATAATCCATGCACTTTTATATCGTGAAGTGTTTTAAGGCGCTAAGAAAGTTACATTTGTGGGCTAATGAACTAGAATGACCTTTAGGGGATAGTTGACCAGATGTTTGGAAGATCGAGAACAATTGATAAATTTGTTCTAGTTGTTCTGAATTGAATACATCACTTGAAGTTGGATTACTTTTATTTCTGCATGATACCCACGACTCCTCATGTTTTACTTTGGTTTCCAGTTGTTGGGTTTCCCGTTAATTTCCCAACATGTGTCTATTTTATGACCCAGCCTACGGTAATGTTCACACCAAGGCCTTCCCCGTTATTTTTGGATTGGCTCATTAATACCTCCTTTTGAAAAGCCCAAAGCTTCACTTCCAATTGAGGTCCCATTAATGTTTAGAGTTTCTGGCCCATTTAACTTACCTCATCCAAGAAGTCCATAGTCTGCTCGTCCAAGAAGCCCATAATCTAAAGCGGTCAGAGGTCCATTCTTCTTCCCTGGCAAGGCCGAAACTTCTCCTTCAGTGACCTTCTTCAGCATCACATGTTGAAGAACTTCCCGGCGTACCTTCGCGAACACCTCATGGGTAGATGGCAATGGGCTTCGCCCTAAAATCTGGCCTCTAACCTTGTCCAACTCGCGATTTAGGCCTGCGAGAAATGCAAACACTCTCTCGTTTTCCTGCTTCTTGTACAAGGCGATGATCGCCACCAAAGAGGTGTCAAAAATAAATTCCTTACTTTTCTAAAATTTGTCGTTCAAGTAGTAATTGGTAAGTAAGGGGTCATTCCCGCAAAGGATTGTTTTCAATTACGCCAATTGCAATAAGAAAGTAAAAATGCGCAAATAAGTAAATCGGGGGGAGGAGGGGTTGGTTCAATTAAACTAAGCAAGCCATAAACTAAAAATATAAAAGAACTAAAAGGTAAATGATACACGGAAATGAAAATGTGATCGAAGGATATTTCTTCGCCACTAGAATGAATTTCTAATCGATATTCGCAAAGGATTTTTGTTCAAAAGATTAACAACAATTCGAGAATAATCACAAGCTCGATTACCTCAAACTCTCCTTAGATTTTAGTTGAATAAAACAAGCTCTTTACCTAACCCTAATCATCAAACAACCTAGGATAAGATCGCTAGATTAAATTTAACGAAAGCATTCAAACAAGAAAATCGAATTGAATTAAGCACAAACACACAAGCTCGATTTGTTAACTTAAGTGATAATCCACCTACATTTAATAGAAAATTCCTCATAATCCATCCAAATGTAGTTGCTACTAGGTTTTGATCAAATTAGCAATTACGGTCTAAAAATTCCAAAACAGCATAAATTGTAAACAACTCAATCATCTAGTTAGTCCGCTAAATAATTGAGAAGAACAATAAACATAATGAGCACAATGGATTAATCACATCAATCTCAAGAACACAATAAAGTACAAATCGATTTAAAATCATTCTAGGGTTAGAAAATACCCCCAAATCACAATAGTTTTAGTTACACATGGATGATTCAAAAATAACTAACAAAATACTACAACACATAGATGAAAACGAAATTAAAGGAAAAAGAAATGCTTATTGATGAAATGATGAATGGATGGAAGCTTCTCTATCAATGGAGTCCTTCTTCTTCTTCCCCATAATCATTAATTTTGAAGGAGAGCTCCCAAATCTTTTCTCTTCATTTGGTCGGCTCCCCCTCTCCTTTCTTGCCCTAGAAATGAGCCCCAAGTGGTGTATTTATGTTGGGTGAAAGATAGGAGACCGGTCGGGTAGAAATGGGTCGAGGAAAAGAGTAAAAATCGTGTTTTAGCGCGACCCGGGAGATCCTCCAGATTTGGCCCATGCGTACGCATGGGTCTGGACGTGCATACGCACAATGCAATCAATTTGCCTTCAGTAGCTGGTTTTGGTGGGTGTGCGTACGCACTCCCTGCAACTTATGCGTACGCATAGACCATTTCTGTGCCAGCTTCATTTTCTTCCTATTTTTGCACTTGATTTCATCCCCCTTCCAACCACCATTCAACCACCATTTCCTCATGGTTTAGATCGCCGGATCTTGGAATATTTCATCTTCAACTCTTTTGGCTCAATTGACGCTCAAAATACCATATAAACCATAAACTCGGGAATTCACCTAAGGAACAAAAATAATCAAAAACTAATAAATGAAAACTAACAACTATCTAAGTTTAACAGTCTAAATGAGTGCGAAAACCGCACTTATTAGGCGACATCTTCAGGATACTTCCACTCTTCTTCACTGCTCAGGTCAAGGTCTTGCCACAAAGAGGTCATCTCCATGAAGTATTTAGTAGCGTCTCTAATCCCCTGTTTGGTCTGACATAAACATGTCTTGAGCTCGAAAATTTGTAAAGCATTTCCGACTTCTGAATAAGTGTCCTTCACGACATCCCAAACATCTTTCGCCGTTGCTAGGAAGATATGGAAAAGATAGGCTTTCCCTATCGACGGCTCTATGGAGTTTACGAGCCAAGCGGTTATCATGAAATTTTCAGATTTGCACTGTTGCAGTTGGTTAGGATCAGCAAGCTTCTTTGTCTCACTGGTAAGATAATCTAGCTTCCCCTTTTCCATCAATTACCAATTTAATCGACTAAGCTCATTCTCGGAAGTTTTTTCCATTCAATTTCTCGACGGTAAGTTGAAATGATGAACTTTCGAATGCATTGGAACCAATTGAGGGGTGAACCTCTACTTCGGTGTCGGAGATGGTCAACCTGGTACTCTTGGCGGGGAATTCACCCATAGATTGCTAGGTTAGAACAACCGTAGCTCTGATACCATGAAAAATGTTACAAAATTGAGAAAATAATCTTACTTCTCAATACATTAGTAGCTTTCTTACACTTTTTTTATATACACGCGTAGAGGAAGAAAAAAAAGGAAAACTAATCTCCTAAACTAGGAAACAAATTAGAATAAATTAGCCTACCAAATAACCAAAAGAATATAATCCCTAATTAATTAAAATAACTGGTTATTTCTTCTCGATCCTTTTCTACAATATGTGCATCTGCATCGGAAGAAATCTAATCAGTTGTCGCAAAATAGTTCGTATGAAGTAAATAAATCTTACTTGGTAATTGTCCCGTCGACATCAGAAATTACAATCCGCGTATTCCACTTCCACAAATATATATGAGCTTCAACCTGTTTCAAGAAAGTGCGACCCAGTAACAAAAGAAGATATCTAGTCCAACTACATATCTAAGTTAAAAGCACAAACATTAATCAAGGAGCAAATAATAGACCTTCTGGTATCCAAGGACTCTTGAAGAGAATATAAAATTAACCATATTCTGCCCCTCTTTGAGATTCAAAGATGCTATTTGATCAGTAGTAGGGACATTAGTTCTTGTAAGTTTCTTACGCGGAGACTCACTGGCACTATGTGGTGTGGATGTTAGTTCTACAGGTTGGCTCGTTGAGACGGATTCAGAATCTACATAGATCTCCTCTTTTAATGAATTACTACCAGAATGATCAAGCGACTTAGCCTTCCTAAACGGGTTTGGCCAGCTCCATCTGCGTCCAGAAGGAGTAGAAGCCAATCCAGAATCATCCTCCTTCAATTCTGGTGTTCCCTGTTCCACAGGAATTGCATCCTCTGGCTGAACAGGTAATTCAAAACCATAAGCTGCCATACCAAGAATGATGGGTGCAGCTTTATCCCATGGCAAGTACTTTCCTCGTATTCTAACAATTAAGTTTTCATTGTTAACAATTGATGTGGCAGAAAGTTTAAGTTCTTCAGCTGATATGATGTTCGTATTAAAGGCTTCTGCTGCTGCACCCAAACCCATGCCAGCATAAAGCAAGTTTCCACAGAGAGATATCTCTAACCCTGCAGACATGTAAGTGAATGTGATTGGAGAAAGTGAGATACTGTATTAAAAATCAATTACAACAGTGAGTGCAAATTTATTATTTTAGCCAGATGTCCCGACTTACTTGTCCCTAAGCCTGTTCTCATAGCTTGGCTTGGCAATTCGGTATCAGGTTCAATGTCTTTGGCTTTACTGCTTTCATCTACAGAAAGAGGTGCTTCCTCGACACTTTGCATTCCTTTGGCTGCTACCTCTGTATCCATCTGCTTCTCTGGATCCTGATTGTTAATGACATATTGAGCAGGCATGCTATCAGAATCCATGTGATCAGTATCAAACGCATCCTTTTCATGGACTGCAACTTCAACCGGTAACTCTGGCAAAGGCACACTGCTGGTGTATCCAGAATCTGAGGGAGATAATCCAGTATCATTTCTTGATTTTTGAAGATTCCCCTCTTCATTTTCATCAGATGTCTTAGGAGTTACGGGAGAATTTTCACGTGGATCTTCAGCAACCTCAGAAATCTTGAATGAAGACCTCATATTTTGCTGATCGCCATTTATAGACTGCACTGCCAATTTTGGGAGCTCCAAACAGCTTTTGAATACATCTTCCCTCTTAAAACTACTTGACTTATTTTCTGAACTACAATCAAGGCAGAGATTTCCATCTTGATTAGCTTTGTCCTGAGTTTCTTGCATTTGACGGAAATACTCATCTCCTTCACCAGGCTCCAGCTCGTATTTGGAAGCCAGAGTGCAATTGTTTATCTTGCATTCACTTCCAGAAGTAACTTTATGTGTGGATGTGTCCTGATCACTCAAATAACCGGCATCCCCTGAACATTCACCTTTGTGATACTCTTCGCCTTCGGTCCCCTCATCTTGACTGACGTGAAACCGAGGCGTGTTTTGTTGCACATTTTCAGTATTCCTCTCGGATGATAAAATGGGTGCTGTCAATATGTGGCCATCTACACTTACCAGAACTACTTCAGAATTCAAATTCTCTGATTCTACCACATGCTCTACACTATCTAGATTGTCATATCTACTGGAATCATATTCTGATAATTCACTCAAACCCTCCTGAGATGATTGCTCATCTTGAAACTCGTAGAACACCCGCTCATGATCAGATTCAGTCCTTTCTAACCTGTCCATTCCAAGAGTTACACGTTCATCTCGCACCTCTACATCACCATTATCTAAATCCTCAGTCTCTTGTCTATGAAAACTATTGTCTGTTATTGTGTTGTCATTATAAGTGTGATCTGTGACATAACTCTCTGAGGTGCCTTCAAGATTATCAGAATCCTTCAAACCCTCATTTGTCTTGTTTTTGTCAAAGTTATCCTCCAGAACAAAATATGCTTCACCAGCACTATCAAGATACATATGAAAATCAGCTTCCACTCCATTAACTTCTATCCGGACAACCTTCTCCGACCATTTAAGAACACCCTGAAATTTACCAAACCGAACATACCAAGGCGTGCTCCTGAAGGCTCCATCTTGCTGCTTAACGACGATTATGTCAACTGCCCCACCAAATGGATGAAATGGTGTGGCAAAAAAGCTGCTAACTTTGCCCACCATGTTCATTTTGCCTGATTACAAAGAATTCCCCCCAAAAATTCTAAAGAAATCAATTACTCTACAATCTGAGACCGTAATTGAGAATCAAATTAGTGGCCATCAATCAAACAATCTTGAAACAATAACTGAAATTTCTTTTCACCAAACCATTCCCAGAAAGGAGAATTGCATTCAAGATATCTGCATGCAACAAAAAATAAAAACTAAATACACAATCATGCAAATCTTTCTCCGATTGAAAACTTCAAATATCATTTTGGGTTAACTAAAAACACTAAAGAACAACTTGCATCAAAAAATTGTAAACTACAAGAACCCAGATAAAGATTGAAGCAATACAAAGAAACTAAAATCAAAGATTCTTGAAAATGGAAGAAAAAATGGGTCACACGCATAAAAACTCACGTATTCAAGAATTAACAAAAATTCCCAACTAATCTTGGTTTTCCAACAATTGATGATTGAATTGAAATGTATCACAGCTCAAGAAACCCAATTTAATTGTCTACTTCCGCATCTAAGATCAGGTCTCAACGAAGATTCCTAGAATATATGTTTCTGACATGTGTTTTATTTCTCTCTAGGAAGTAGGTGATGGGCTGATATTTTTCGTTTTTCTCCAATATAAATGCCTTTTTATTGAATTTTCTTCTATGGTGGTTGTAATTGCAATTCGCACGAATTAAAGATTTTTTTCTTGCAAGACTTTGAATTTTGGATAAAAGAAAAAACAAACCACAGTCTTAAATTCCTAATTTCTCAAGCAATAAATAGGTAATGCTTGTGAATAGAAAAGTTTTCGCAGTGGTAGTTAACCTTGTATACCTTCAATTTTCTTCTACTGTTTTTGCTTGTTAGATTTGATTTAATTTATAGTAAAATTTGTCGATTATCTTGTTTAGATTACTGTACTAAAACAAATTGATGGATGGATACTATTTTCATCTACTTAATGGGTCAAACTGGATCGCAAGACATTGGCCCATGACAACTTGGTATGGATCAGTTCATGAGTCGTTAATCCTCTACAATAGGGTATTTGTGCTAAGCTTAATTGTCAAGTCCGATTAATTTATAAAGACCTATCCAATTTGGGGGTGGCTAACGAGTCGAGACGTGTGCGAGGTTGACAAGTCCTGACTCAGTCCGTGAGCGGCTCTAGCTCATTTTAATACGAATAGTGGGCAAAGCTTGACACTCGACTTGTTTTGGACTACTGACTAATAGACTTTTTTTTTTACAAATTTTTTTTTTTTTTAAGAAAAAATAATCAGGTCATGGACTCATAAGCGGCCCAACTCAGGCCACAAGTTTAAGGGTCGAACCTAGCCCAACTTGGGTCTTAGATCGACCAGTACCTACTCCAATTCTTATTTAAATTAAAAATATATACATATATCAAAGAAAAATCGAAAGGGAAAAAGGGACAATTTTTGACAATTTAGATCAAGTATAAGTTATACTAAGTTGTATTAAATTTTTAAAAGATAAAATATCAACAAGTCTGCGGGCTAGTTGGGAATGATTCGTACTACTTCAAGTAGGGTTGTAAGCAAAAATCGGAAAATCGGAAAATCAAATCGAAACCGTATTTTGAAAATCGTCGATTTGGTGTCACGTGGACCCGTCAACGAAATGGTTTTGAACCAAACAAAACAAGTCAAAAACGGTTTGATTTAAGTTTGAGAAATTTTATTGCGGTTTAAAACCAAATTGGACCGATGAAAAAATATATAAAAATTTTAAAAAAAAATGAAATTTTCTAAATTGTAACTTATAAGACTTTTGTGTTGGACTTTCTATTTATTTTTAAATGAGGCTCATATATTCCATAAGCTTTTAAACTGAATGTCAGAAACGATTCATCAGCAATCCCTCGTTGTATTCCATATAAATTACTATCACCAAACAATCATCAACTTATATAAGCTGCATAGTACTTCAATGATTAAAAAACTTCAATCAAAATCAAAATCCAACATTGAATTGGACATCTTTTAAAAAAATTATTGTAACTTCTAATTTTGTCGATTATAATTTATAGAAATCTAGATGAAAAATTTTGATCGGATCAATAACTATGTAATCAAAGTGAAAACAAAATAAAAATTTCAGATCTTATAAATGAAATTATATATTGTAAATAAATTTATTTAAGTATAGATTTATCCAATATTCTAATTTGGCTTGAGAATCAGTTAATCAAATAATTATAAGAAGAGAGAAGAAAAAAATCAAAGAGAAAAAGGAAAGTGTTGAGATCGAAAATGAAGAAGGAACCTTATTATTTTTTACAAAAGTGATTGGAGATCAAGGTTCTTAATAGCGTAATGCGTGGCGATGCGTGGAGGTCAAGTTAAGGCCTAGACGAGTTTAGGCGAGGCTAATGCGTAAAAAGACGTTTTCTTATTTTAATATTATTTTAATTTTTAATCAATTAAAAAATTATTTAATAATAAAAAATAAATAGATAAAAAATTGTAACAAAAAAATTGTAATAAAAAAATAAAATTAAATAATGCACGCCTAGGCGCACCTATCGCGCCTTATCGGTCAATGCCTCGCGTTGACCGTTATATTACGCGCCAAACACTTTGCTTGGCATCAAGGTCACGCTACACGCTAAGGCGCGCCAAAGCAAGCGCCCTGGTCCGCTATTTAGAACACTGTTGGAGATTGAATTATATATTTTACAAAAAAAAATTTAAATTTTTTTATGAGAATCGTCTGGTCTCAGCGTTTCCCATACTAGAACCAAGAATTGGACCAGAACTGATTGGTTCTTAATAATTTGTCCCAAAATCAAATTATTTTTCTATATGGTTCCGGTTCGGTTCTTGAAAAAAAAAATGTACACTCCTAAATTAATGAAATGAAAGTAGACAGGTAAAAAAATATATAGCGAAATTGGTGGTTTAAAATCGGACGACAGACAAAAATAATATTCGGCGAAACCGACGGTTTAAAATCGGACCAAACCGTTAGGTTTAAGTTTGAGTTTTTTTTCAAATCGTTCAAAATGGTTTAGTTTAGGTTTAAATTTTTCTCAAATCGGTGTAAACGGTTCGATTTGAAAATCTATCAAAAATCGATAAAATCGGACCACTTATACCCATAACTTCAAGTCATATTTTTAGATATGTCAAATTGAACTTGTAACAACTTGAACATGAAATGAATGCAAATGAATGTTCATGACCTCTAAGCTTTAATTACCACTAGTAAAATTTTCCTCATTTATTTTTCGGCAATCAACAAATTTCAAACAGGTCCAAGTTAACATTTTTTGATAAATGTTCACCTTATTACTATTTAAGAAAATTGAAATAAGATTAGAGGGATAAACTCTTACCTCTCACCAAACACTTCACCATAAGTTGTCATTTTCCAAAGAATAAATAAGAATTCAGCAAACGTATTTCACGTGCATATAAATAAATATATTGTAATATAGAGTAACTTTTAAGTAGACAAGACTTTAATTGGTATTTGTTTAGTCAAATGTGGCATGAATAATGTTGTGAAAACCAGCCCGGCCCGGGCTAGCCGATTCGACCGGTATAACCGGGAATCGGGCCCAAAACCGGGCCAATCATGTTTGATTATGACAAACTCGGCTTTAAACCCATTGAACCGGTGAACCGGTCACAATTTTGTGGTTTTTTTTTTTTTTTGTTTAAAAAATTTAAACTACATGAATGGGCCTCGTAAACTATCATTCAAAGGCTCATAGAGAAATATTGAGACGATGTCTGTTTCCAATTTTTTTCAACCAGAATTGATTTTTTTTAACGGTATGTTTCAGCAAATGGCAGAGGATAAGAGTTAGAAAGTCAACAATTCCGGCTGGGTGAAAAAGCAATGGTCCAAAATCTGATTAAAATTTGGCAAAAATTGGAAATAGACAACCACTGAATGTCATGCTTCTTTTATAAATGCACTTCTTACAAATGATTTCATAGACTTCTAATGTGATATAGTGTCTTTTATAGATGCAATTCTCTCCAATGGTTTCATAAACTTCCAATATGAGATAGTGACATAAAAAAAAAAAATGTAAAAATTCCCATCATTTTTTTTCCAAATGTATTCTAATTGACTAATTTGATTTTGAATCTCAATTAACTATATTGTAATATCCACCTTTATCTTTTCATTTATTAATTTTCAAATTTAATTTAAATTGCACTTGATTATTAATATATTAATGTTAGATAACATTTTCTATAAGTTTAAATTATTTTAATTTAACAAAGAAAACTATTTTAACATATTGATTTTTAATTTTTGAAGTATCAAAACTAATTCTAGGATAATGAATCTAATTAACAAAGATAAGTTTACTTCGAATTATTAATATGAAAAAAATGAAAATTATTGTTTTTATAGTATTTTATTATTTTTGTATGTATTTATTGCATCAAGTTCGATTCCGGTTCAATCAGGGTTGAACCTTTTGACCCTTGACCTTTTTTCGGGTCGATGATCGGGTCGATTTTCAAAACATTGATTATAGTGTGAAAGAAACTTGAATTGCTTATGCATAAAGAATCTGGATCTTTAAAGATTCTAACAATTTTGGTAAAATATATTCCAATTAATTTTGTTCTAAAGTTTATTTTCTAACTAGTTGGTAATGGTAGGTAAGCTTAGTTGCAAGGAAATTGGATTGCAGTGATTGAATTGTTCGTATTATGGACGTAGACATCTCAATTATTCTAGTCTTATTTATGGACATAATATCTATTTTATTGTTCTAATCACTCGTTTCATCAATCAACGTCGACTTTTCCAATTAATATAAACGTTTTCATTTTCTAATTTCCATAATTATGACAACTCGGTTCACTTGAGAAAAAGTGTTTCACTAACGTGAAGAATCACTCTTCTACGAAAGCACATCTCTAAAAATAGCATTCCCACCTTAACAGATTCATGAGTTATAACACATAACATATTAATAGTAATATCACCTTCACATTTTCACGAGTCATGACACGTAAGACAATATCAAATTGTTTTTAGTAATTCCTTCAAACAATATATCTAGGGATTTAAGTCGCATAGATGTCAAGACTGAATTTGGATGGGGCGAGTGAGGCTCGCGCCTCAAGCTCAACATTAAAGCGGACCTCAAATTCTTTCTTTTTTAAGTTCTCGGAGCATCTTGGTATATAGTGTAAAATTTATATTTCTTTAGTTTTTCCGACGCACATCTACAAAAAATTTGAGCCCAATATGAAGATCTAGACTGGTTATAGAGAAGCCCAATAAGAATTACCCGTTAATATGCTTGTTAAAGAAATTATAACGCTGTAAACCCGAACCGATTATACTTTTTTGCTAAGACAAGTTCAATTCTGGAAAAACTCTGTTGTAATTTTTGAAATTCCTAAATTATTTTCACACCGAAAAGGCAACCGTCAAAATCACTCCACGGATTTTGAAAATTCCACGAAAGAAATAAATTACTCAACCAAACACACATAAATCGCACACATTTTGTGTGGTATTCATCATCTCCATTGCTTTTGAATTTCTAAATTATATCTAATTTTATTCCTATATGATTTGTTTATTTTTGTTATTTATTTTTATTTTTATTTTTTCATTCATGAGGCTTATTGTAGTAGGTTAAAGTCACCTCTCGATTAGTAAAAGATTCACAAAATCATCAAATTAGTGATCAAATAATTCAATGCATTAAACTCATAGAAAAATCAACACATGAAAGATAAAAGAATAAGAATATTGAATAAAAGACGTAAATGATCCCAAATAGATTACATTGTTCGTCCTAATATTAAATTTAGTTACTCGTGGTAGATGAAGAAAAAAATAACAATAATGAGTACATCACTGTGTTTTGAATTGAAATGTAGAGAAGTTGATGAATCTTGCACCAAGTTCCTCTTCCAATCAACGCTTCAAAACTTGAATTCCTTGATTTTTTTTCTCCCTTAAATTGTGCTCTTCAATCTCCAGTTGTACTCTCTCTCTCTCTCTCTCTCTCTCTTTCTCTCTCTCTCTCTCTCTCTCTCTCTCTCTCTTTCAGTGTGTGTAATCCCCTCAAAAGTGTCAAAAACTTGTATTTATATTCCTTCATACGTTTGTGTCGAATATAGGATTTTTATAGACTTCAAATAAAGTCAAAAACGCGTCCTAGATATGCCTAGGAAGAGCCTTGGGGCCATAGGCGCATCTCTGTTAAAGTGGAATTTGGTGGTGCCTTGGCGCCATGATGTTGGAGCCACGGCACCATCCATCAGGTGAAAATCTGTCTGCACTTCCTTTAATATTTTTATCATAATTTTTTCTCTCGATATTTGATTGAAGAGATTCAAACTGGGTTATAAATATAACTCAAAGGGCTACAATTTTACTTTAAATAGCCATTTTTCAATTCAAATGTTTATTAGGTCAAAAATGGGTTTCAATCTTGAGCTGAAAATCTGGAACATACTTGTGCGGTTGAAAATCGATTTGTATCCATACTTTTTTTTTTATTTTTTTTTATCATATTTAACTCCTTTTTGACTTCTAATTGCATCCAATTGACCCCTAGCATTCTTCAATCTTCATCATGAGGTTTGATTCAACTTCTGAGCATTTACACTATAGTCCACAAACTTTGGATCTTGCCGCTTTTCTATAAATTTTCACTTCTTTCTTTCAATTTCACTTCAATTCATCAAGTTTTACCTAATAAATAAAATATACAATAAACTAGGTTATAGTTGTTGAAAAGAACTATTATATGTCTATATTTTAGGTCCAAATAAGTGTATAAAATATATTAATTACTTGAGACTTTTTGTTAAGAAATAGTATGAGTAAATTTCTTCAAATCATAAACATGGATATTGATGGTACTATCGACCTATTATAAGGACTTGTTTCATTTCTCGAGAATTATAGAGAAACTAGATTTGTTATTGCCATAGATAAAATGACAAAAAAGACAAGTGAAATGAGAATTAAAGTTGTATTTCTAAAAAAATGCATAATTCAAAGAAGAACAGTTTGATGAAAATGATAGTCATAAGGTCAAGTAATTAGCTGAAGAATGTTGTGGATTTTTGTATAATACATTTTGTTTGTTATTTTACTGTTGAGTTTCAAGTTAATATTTTAACAGTTGATTTCATAATACACTTATAAATTTTATATTATACTACAAAATTGGGAGGACCTAATTTATGAAATTTGTCTCAAACCTTGAAAATCACATAACCGACACTGATAGATGTTATCTTAAGATCTTGATCATATTCAAATCTATCCAAATACAATCTTAAACAATGTTTCTAAGAATTTTGTACTTGTAAAGGGTTATTATTTTTTGTCAAAATTAATGTGCAATAACTACCACATACACTTGGGAATGGGTAGCTCATGGCTTGGATCACAAGTATTTCATTTCTTGTTCCACACATAATTACATTCCCCCTATTGTGTTATTTCATCATCAACGATGAAACCTTCTATAGTTTGAACAATGGGTCCTCCTGTTCAGCCATTTTCAGCCCATTTTATCATCAAGGAATATCGTGATCCATGGACGGATCCAAAATTTGATTCAAGATCGAACTACAAAATTTCAAGTTGTGCTAATACATGAAAAAACAAAATTTGCATAAATTTTCTTTTTTTTTTTGTCTTAAAACAAACTAAATGGCTAGGGAGGGACTGGGCTACAGCCCAGCCCAGTCTCCCCTTGTATCCGTCTTTGTCGTGATCAATTATCAAGCCTCATATCTCTTTCTTTTTTGTATTTTTTTTTTTAACTTCACATCCCTTCCTCGACAATAATGACGTGTTTTGATTATCGAATTAATACAACTAAACATGATTAAAAAAGAAAAATAAATTAAAAATTATATATTTGTCTGGCTTAATATACCGTCTAGGATAACCAAAGGTGTCTTAACTAGTCGACAATGAAAACTACGAACTTGTAAAAGAAATTTGGTGCATGAAAAAGGACAAAATGGACTTGACATAAATTTATATATTTCTTGTAGCCGGGTTAAAGGTTTTACTGGTTGAGCTAAGTAAACAAACCACTTTTACTCAAAAGAAATATTTACCCACTTTTTTTTGGCACTTGTAGAAATTAATTATAAATTTATTGAAATTTAAGGTTATGATGAGACAGAGTGATGTGCTGGGACCCTCCAATTTTCAGATTTTTTTTTTTTTTTTTTGGTGAAATTACAAAAAATGGTCTTAGGCGAACCCCTTAATTCTTAAATTGCAGGTTGATGAACTTGAGTTCTCTTACTGTTTTCATTCTTATCTTTGAGTTACACTAAGAGTCCGTTTGATAGAAAGATGGAAAATAGATGGCAAATAAAATGTTTGGCAGGGAAGTAATTTGTCTAGAATTTATTTTAGAGGGAAGTGATTTAATGGTGTTTGATTGGTATAATTTTTCACCTAATCTTTTTGGTTTTGTTTTTCATACAAATGGTTACTTTTTGGGATAATTTTTTTACAATCTGTATTAAAATTTGTTTGGATTGCCAAAAAGTAAAAAAAAAAAAAAAAAAAAAAAAAAAATATATATATATATATATATATATATATTTTCATAAAATTTTTATGTTCGTTTGACTTCCTTTTTCATGCAAATTGTCAATTAAATAAATAAATTTTTTTTACCATTGAATTTAGAATATGTTTCCATTACCAAAAAGTAAAAAAAAAAAAAATGGAAAAAAAAACACCTAACAAGGTGGAAAATAATTTCCCACAAAAATCATAAGAAAATATTTTCCTACTTTTGTGCTTCAAGGGATTGTACATTAGAAATTGGTGGCAAACATCTTCCAGGGCAAATTTCGCGTATCAAACAGTCAAAAGTAGGAACTAGGAAAATATTTTCCTAGTTCCATGGCAAATTTCGCGTATCAAACGCGCCCTAAATTTATTTATGCTGCATTACATTATCAAGATTAAGGCTTATAGATTGTGCCTGATTAATTTTGTAAAAATCTTTTCTTGCATCTATCTATTTTATTTTTTTTGAATATTTTGTAGTGCTTATGAAATGCACAAATTTTACAGGTTCTTTAATTATTATGAATGTTTGTGCTATACTCTCAGCTATTTATAATAAATAAAAAAAATGGGGGGAGCACGGGTCCCTCCTTCACCTCAATATCTTTCATTTTAGGACCCCTCCAACTCTAACATTCTGGTTCCGCCACTGGATGTCATAAAAGATTTGCCTTGATAAATAATTTGAATTTAGTTCCATTTTCTAGAGAAATTTACTCAAGAATTGTTGTTTAAAAAAAAAAAAATCTACCCAGATCAAATTAAGTACTAGTTAACAACTTAAAACAAGAAGTAGCTAAAATAAGTGAGAAATTTGTATTGGGAATGTAGGAGCTTTATTTAAAAGGAAGAAGTTGTTGTAACAAAGTTTGAGTTAAATGATTTTCTATTTTAGTTTGAAATTTTATCAATCAATAAATAATTTCACACGTCTCTTTCTTTATTCATTTATGTCGAGTCTAGTACTCTATACAAGTCCGACAATTGTGTCAAACCACTGGTCCTACTTTAGTTTGAAATTTCATCAATTAATAAATAATTTCACACGTCTCCTTTCTATATTCATTTATGTCGAGTCCGATGCTCTACGCAAGCCCGTCAATTGTGTCAAATTACTAGGTCCCACATAAAAACAAGACAATGAAAGATCTTAAGTTATGTTTGATTGACAAAAGATTTTTTCAAGTACCTCATAGAAATAAGTTTTTCATGAAATTTGCCAAAAACATGCTTAAAGTGGTTGTACCTTGAAATTCGAATTCAATTTCTACTTCCGTATCAAAGAACAAAGATGGAAAATAAATTCCTCAAATGTGACATGTGACATGTTTCATGAAAAATGTTGTTATCAAACGGACCTTTATGATTATTTTTCGGTAAGAAAACTTAAATCATTCATTATGTCTGGATTTTCTTATGATCAAAACTTTGTGTTTAAACTAAGAAACTGATCAAATCTTGTAAAACCCTAATTTGAGATAATAATTAAAAAAGTCAATTTTTTTATTGAATAATACCAAAACAAAAATGGTGGACAGTAGATGAACACCCATACCTACTATAAGAACGTAATAATTCTTCTTAATAAAGAAAAGAATTGGTGAATAATGCTGATATTCCATCAACTGTAACTAATGAATTTTGAAAATTGGATTTCGTGGAGAAGTGAAGGCGTGTGAAATTGAGATTAGGAAACTTTGGCCACCATATTATTGGCTTGAAATATACATTCTTGTATTACATAGTTATATATTTGGAATTGAAGTCAACTAGTTTTGTTCTTGTAATTCTTCACAATTTTTTATGTAACACCTCACATAGTATCAACCAAGAAACATGAACTCACTAATATAGGGCATCGTCGTGCAATGGAAAATAGCTAACTCGAGGGGTTGAAAGTGAAACGTCAAATATATTATGTCAATGTTTGAGTCTCATTTTTTGGAATATATTTTATAAAAATCGATTTTTTTTTGGGGAGAATTTGTAACTGAAAAGTAAGTCTCTGTTTGACTCCTTTTAAAGCAAAACAATTTATTTCTTATACTCATTTTTAATCACATATTTACACAATAAAATATTTTGCACATAAACCGAAAATTTTTACTCACTCTTTAACTATACAAAAAATTCATATTCAAAACATCATTTTTATACAATAATGACTATCAAACAAGGGGCTAAATAAAAGTTTTTTTTATTTACGTGTAAAATTATTTTATTTAGAGAATTGGATATTGAATGAAAAATGAGTTTCAAAGAATAACGCTCAAACATGGATTATATGTTGCACAAATCCACCCCTTGGTTGTCAAAGGACAGAACATGCGAAAGTCGCATATTAAAATGAAGGGTAATTAGCACAAAACGGTCTTATCTTTCAATATTATTGTGCGAAACGTCCTTATTTTTTTTATATTTTTTGGCATTTTCACACATATTTTCACATTTCAATGTGGAAAATGTCATTTTCATCCAATTTCTCAATAAAAAAAAATGTAAAATAACAAATATACCCTCTAATTTAAATAAAAGAAAAAAAAAGAAAAGAACAAATTAAAATTATACTTTCAAACTTTTAAAAAATGAAATGAGTCCAAATAAATTATTAAAATGGTGATTAACACAAAATATCATTATCTTTCAATATTATTGTGCAAAACGTCCACATCTTTCTTTCTTTTTTGACATTTTTACCATTATTTTCACATTTCATTATGAAAATCATTATTTTCATCTATTTGTTCAATTAAAAAGGGTAAAATGACAAATATATCATCCTATTTAAATGAGATGAAAAGAAAGCAATGAAAAATAAAGAACAAACATTTATGTTTTGTTTTTAATTTTTTATTTGAAATTTATTTATACTTTATTGAAAATTTGGGATTATAGTTGTGCTTTCTTTTCGTTTTATTTATATATGAGGATATATTCGTCATTTTATAGCTTTTAATTGAAAAATTAGATGAAAATAATGATTTTCACAATGAAATGTGAAAATAATGGTGAAAATGTCAAAAAAATGAAAAATATAGACGTTTTGCACAATAATATTGAAAGATATGGACGTTTGTGTTAATTACTCTTTTAATAATTTATTTGGACTCATTTGTAGTTTTTAAAAAAATTTGGAAGTATAATTGTAATTTGTTCCTTTTTTTAATTTAAATATGAGGACATATTTGTCTTTTTACATTTTTTAAAATTGAGAAATTGGATAAAAATGACATTTTTTTAATGAAAAATGAAAATAGGGGTGGAAAAGTCAAAAAATGAAATGTAAAGATGTTTTGCACAATAATTTAAAAGGTAAGAACATTTTGTGCTAATTACCCTTGAAATGAATTCTTGTATCCCACTTAACATTTAAGTTTTACGTAAACTCTTAGTTGATTAAAGTCATGAATGATTTATGAGTATCACATCACATAAATGTATCATGATAACCAAGAGTCACTCAAGATCGATAATCTAAGCATGTTAGTATGCTACATTGGACAGCACTAAGTAAGATCACACATGTACATTTAGATCAAAATAGAGATATCAAGTAGATTGATTTAAATAGAAAATATATATTTTTAGTAAATTATGATAAAAGTTAATAGAATATGTGTTTAAAATTAAATATTAATTTCGACTTAAATTTAAATATACTTTTATAGCTAAACCAAACACATCTAAATATAAATTTTACCCCATAAGACACTTTAAGCGCCTATAATTCTTGTTTTTATGTTTATAATTTAGAGCATGTCGAAAACTCTTTTTGACTTTTCAAAAATTATGCAAAATAAGTCCTTAATATTTGCATCCCTTGTTTGATGTGGATTAAAATCAGATTTTTAGTAAATTTTGATTAAAAAAAAATTGAAATATGTAATTAAAAATTTCTGGAATCCATAAAATATGTAGTTGATATTGATTATTGTACTTTTACTTAAATTAAGATTTGCTTAAATCAATACCAAATATGGAGTTAAATACTTTAGACAGCCAAAATATGACTTAGTTAATTACTAGAAGAATAATGCTTATTGTACATTTTATGGATGACATGAAGTTTAACATTTTTTACAATTATTTACAAATTCAAAATGTTGTGTGGCGGGAAAGTATGTTAAATTCAAAAACTAACAAATGACATGCGAACACGTGATGTAATGTCAAACTTGATGTCAAATACAATGTACAAGTATATGATTGTTACTAGAAACATGACGTGGGTTGGGCAGTTGGTTCCCTCTAGACTTTGGACTAGCTAAAATGTACGAACTGACCATAAAAAGACGCCGTGGAAAGGCTCTGCAACTCCACGTCTAACCAGCATCCTCTCAAAGTTCTTTTAATTATCAAAATCACTTTCATAAAATTAGATAAATAGATCCAAATATTGCTTTTGAATCACCTTTTAACTTTTCAAAAATTATGCTAAATGGACTCTTAGAGCATATCCAAGAGATCCTCTATAAATTTAGAAAATTAAAATTTCGAAGTACTCCAACAACCTCTTTATATTTAACACTTAATTTTAGTACTCTTAAAAAAAATTATTATTTTTCTCTATCTTTTATTTTTATTATTTTATTATTTTCATACATTAAGAGTGTGTTTGATGGAGATTATTGAGGAATAATGAATTTTGAAATAGTGATATGATGGGAAATGTGTGGTTGAAAAAGAAAGAAAAGTTATTGGTGTGATAAAATTTTTTATTTTATTGAAGAATGTGTGGTTGAAAATGAGTAGAAAAATGAAAATAAAAATAAAAATGTGGGTCAAACGGGACTTAAAAATTGAAACACTTCAAATACATTTAATTATAGAAAGTGAGCATTTTTAAATTAAAATATTAATTTAAAGAATCTCTTAAAACGTGATTTTAATGATTAACTCTTTAAAATAAAAACATCTCATGTGTAAAGGATATCTTAGGAATGATTATTTAAATACTTTAAACTTGGCCAAAACATCCCTCAGCTAGTAGAAACATGACGTTGGGCAGTTGGTTCCCTCTAGACTTTGGACTAACTAAAGTGTACAGAGTGACCATATAAAGAAGCAGTGGAAAGGCAGTGCAACTCCTCACCTACTCACAACACTCACAACATTCAAATCTCATCTCTGCACGAAAACTACTCAATCACAGAAACAACATACAAATACACATTAATCAACGAGATGGAGTAACCAAATTCATTGCTTTTCTTACAACATGAATTGAACAACACAAAATCTCACCAAAAAATTCTTTTCAAAAACCATATAGTCATGTCAGGTGGAGATGAAGGTGACACCGTTTCCACGGCTAGTGACCTTCCATTTTTGGGACCTAGACACGCCATGGAACTTCAAGAATTCAGTCGAAAACCGAGACATCCTAGAGTCTCTAGGACACTTGGCGAGTTTTTACAGCGAGTCGGAGATTCGACTGTTGATAACAATCCACCATCACACCGAGTGTTTGAGGTTGATCGTGATTCTGTTTATCAGCCTGCTTCTATGCCCTTTGTGCTTTCCTTTCATAATCTCACATACAGCGTAAAACTTCGTCGAAAAATCATTTCTTCCTGTTTTAGGAGGAGTTTAGCCAGTGGATCCTCCGGAAATATGATGGAGGACAAGTCGGGAACCAAAGTTTTGCTGAATAACATCTCTGGGGAAGCCAGAGAAGGTGAAATCATGGCTGTACTTGGGGCTAGTGGATCGGGAAAATCCACTTTGATTGACGCCTTGGCTGATCGTATATCAAGAGAAAGTCTCAAAGGGATCATCACTTTAAATGGTGAAATCTTGGAGTCTAAGCTTCTCAAAGTTATATCAGCTTATGTCATGCAAGATGATCTCTTATTCCCCATGTTAACTGTGGAAGAAACCCTCATGTTTTCAGCTGAATTTAGGCTTCCAAGAACTATATCCAAGTCTCGGAAGAAAGCGCGAGTTCAAGCACTGATTGATCAATTAGGCCTGCGAACCGCAGCCAAGACAGTGATCGGAGATGAAGGCCACAGAGGAGTTTCCGGTGGCGAAAGGCGTAGGGTTTCAATTGGAACTGATATAATTCATGACCCTATAATGTTGTTTCTTGATGAACCCACATCGGGACTTGATTCAACAAGTGCCTACATGGTGGTGAAAGTCTTGCAACGAATTGCTCAAAGTGGAAGTATAGTGATTATGTCAATTCATCAGCCCAGTTATAGAATTCTCAGCCTGTTGGATCGTCTGGTCATTCTTTCGCGTGGACAGACGGTTTTTTAGTGGCTCACCGGCGACCCTGCCGCGATTCTTCGCCGAGTACGGGCATCCAATTCCAGCAAATGAGGACCGGACTGAATTTTCTCTTGATTATATCCGTGAGCTTGAAGGAACACCCGGTGGAACTAAAAGTTTGGTGGATTTCAACAAGTCTTGGCAAATGAAGAACCCTAGAATGAGCCACACAAATGGACCAAGACTATCACTCAAAGATGCCATAAGTGCAAGCATTTCAATGGGGAAACTGGTTTCTGGTTCAACAAATGTTGATTCAAATCTCTCATCTTCAGTTCCAACATCTGCAAATCCCTTTTGGATGGAAGTTCTTGTAATAGCCAAAAGATCAATCACGAATTCGAGAAGGGCTCCTGAGCTTTTTGGAGTGCGTTTTGGGGCTGTTTTAGTGACTGGAATTATCCTAGCCACGATTTTCTGGAAACTTGATAACACCCCTAAAGGAGTTCAAGAAAGATTAGGGTTCTTTGCATTTGCCATGTCCACAACTTTTTACACTTGTGCTGAAGCAATTCCAGTCTTTCTCCTCCAACGTTACATTTTCATGAGAGAAACTGCTTATAATGCTTATCGTCGTTCATCATATGTTGTTTCGCATGCCTTAATGTCCATCCCTTCTCTATTAGTCCTTTCACTTGCATTTGCTGTAATAACCTATTGGGCTGTTGGATTAGCTGGTGGCTCTTCGGGTTTCCTCTTCTTTCTCACCTTCATTTTCGCCTCCTTCTGGGCCGGAAGCTCCTTCGTTACATTTCTTTCTGGAGTTATCTTCAATGTGATGATGGCTTACACAGTCGTCATCGCCATTTTAGCCTATTTTCTTCTCTTCAGTGGCTTCTTCATATCCCGAGATCGAATTCCCCCATACTGGATTTGGTTTCACTATCTTTCTCTAGTGAAGTATCCGTTTCAAGGCGTATTACAGAATGAATTCGACGATCCTTCTAAATGTTTTGTTCGCGGCATTCAAGTATTTGATAGTTCACCGTTAAGGGCTGTGCCTGATGAAATCAAGCTCAAATTACTTCAATCCATGAGCAAAACTTTGGGAATGAACATTACAAGCTCAACATGCTTGACAACAGGGTCAGATATTTTGAAGCAATCTGGGGTTACTGATATAGACAAATGGAGTTGCCTGTGGATTACTTTTGCTCTTGGATTTTTCTTCAGAATTTTATTTTATTTTGCGCTTTTGATTGGAAGCAAAAACAAGAGGAAGTAATCATATAGATGGATTAAATCTTGTTGTCACAAACTTTTCATATTCAATTATTTAAAAATTCCATATAATCAGTGTTGTTTCTTTCACATTATCACTCTAAATGTTTATTATACAGCGATGTTACAGCCTTGCCTTTAAGGGTATAAGCAAAAGAAGCTTTTTACCGGCCTTAGCCTAGCTAACTTAGGAGTTCTTCCCGAACGACTTTCTTTCGAAGCAAAAAAACTCACTTCCAACTAGCCGCATTCTCTTGTATCTGTAGCGGATGAGGCTTATTAGAGGCAAGGTTGCCTTCTTTAATTGAATGTGGAGTTCACTACTGAAAGGAGTAGGACCAACCGATTTATAGATGTTGTATCCGTATTAGTATTCTTAGTCCTAATTTGGTGGGGATTAAAATCAAATTTTAGTAAATTTTGATGAAAGTTGATGAAATATGTTATTGAAAATTTATGAATTCCATAAAATATATGATTAAAATTAATTGTTGACTTGAACTTTTGTTATTGACAATGAATGTATATCTGTTACTTATTTTCATGTGTCAAGAGAAATCATAGCCAATAAATGTTTGAATTCCACATTTTTAATTGAAAATGTATTTCACCCTTTATAAATAATATATAAATTTTGTCAAATGGAGGCAAAGTAAAAGTTTGAGAGTATTTTTTTATTTTTCATCCGAATCAGCATAATTTGCCCTATTTTCAAAGAGGAATTCCCTTGGACAGGGAATTAGCTCCCGGGTCAAACCCGGGGTTGATCCCGGGAGCCCCCTGTCGGACGGGGGGAGCTAATTTCCTGTCAATCCAGCATTTCTCATTTTCAAACCATTAATCTACACCGGTCATTACGTAGGGGGAAAAAATACAAAACTACGAAGGTTTTAAAATACAAATTCAAAATTAAGATATTGTGGAAACGTTCCAAAAATCACGTGATCATATTTTGTGACATATAGTAAAATTTTGTAACCTATAATTTAATTAAACAAGTCAAGGTCACAGTAACACACAATTTATAGTTACATACCAATCACAAAGCTCACAACCACAATATCACAATCACGAAGACACAATTTGTGGATCATAATTACATTTTAGTTGTAAATCACACATTTTTATAGATCATAATTTATTTATTGATCACAAAATTATTAAATTAATTGATAATAATCACTCTTTTATTTCATCCTACCTCACTCCACCACTTTTGGCGTCACTTCAAATCTACAACCATCACCACCTTTACCTCAAATTCACATCATCCACCATCACCACCACCACCACCACCTCTACCTCAAATCCACCAACACCTGTACGTCCAACCTACCATCATCACCACCTGCACCCCAAATCCACAACTATCACAGCCTCCACTTCTACCTCCCCATGACTACCATCTGCACCTCAAATCCACAACCACTATCTCAAATCCACCAGCACCACCATAGTCAACATACCGTCATCATTGAAAATCCACAACCATCATTGAAAATGGTTGGACTCCTCTCTCCGTCGCATATTTGATCGAATTGAGATTGTTGAGTTAGATTTTCAACTTGCAATTACTTCAAATGAAGAACAAGGTAAAAAACAAAAGCACAATAACATAAGCTCAAAGCACTATACACAAAAAACTTTGTACAATAGAAAAACTTAACCAGTTTGATTTTGAATTTACGAAGACTTAGCTCGGAGAGGGAAATTAATGAAGATAATGTTATCGAAAAATCCATTAGAGCTATCTAATACAAACTTGAGACAAGCTATGAACAACGAGGAAATCCATGTGCCACCATGGAGGCGATACTTTTGGACGACGGCCAGGGCTAGAGAGAATAACGAGTCCGTGAAATGAGGGTTAGATTTAGTGGGGTATGGTGGATATACCTGATTTGATAAGAAAATTATTAATATGTGATTTTTGAAATTGAAATTTAAAAAGTAGGAATTGAGGTAATTTTTTCGGTTACTTAGCATCTTAGTCCCTGTTTGATGGCTATTATTTGGTCAAAATAATATTTTGAATAGTAATTTTTAATAGAATGTGTAGTTATTTGACCCTTGTTTAACAATCATTATTTCAAAATTCTTTTTTTTTTTTATATATATATACTCATTTCCAATTACATTCATACAATAAAATATTTTGTACGTAAATCTAAAAAATTTCTTACTTTTAATCACACCTTCTTCCAAAAAAATTATTATTTAAGAATTTATTTTTTTCAAAAAGAGTTTTTTGGTTGTCAAACATGACTTATATTGAGCTTTATCTAGGGTAATTAGCACAAAACATCCATACCTTTAAAGTTTATTGTGGAAAATGTCCATAACTTTCATTTTTTGACATTTATGCCCCTACTTTCAACATTTTTTCTTACTTTTTTAATCACACCTTCTTCCAAAAAAATTTATTATTTAAGAATTTATTTTTTTCAAAAAGAGTTTTTTGGTTGTCAAACGTGGCTTATATTGAGCTTTATTTAGGGTAATTAGCACAAAACATCCATACCTTTAAAGTTTATTGTGGAAAACGTCCATATATTTCATTTTTTGGCATTTATGCTCCTACCTTCAACATTTTTCGTGCTGAAAATCATTTTTATCTATTTTCCAATAAAATGATTATTTTACCCTCCTATTCAAATATAAAAAAAAAAAAAAAAATTTCAATCTTACTCCTAAACTTTTTAAAAAGTGCGAATGAATCCAAATAAATTAGTAAAAGACTTAATAGCACAAAACATCCCTATTTTTGTCATGTAGTGTGCAAAATGTCCTTACGTTTTAAATTGGTGAAAATGACATTTTTCACAATGAAACGTAGAAATATGGATAGAAAAAATGAAAAAAATTTAAATGTAGGAACTTTTTGCACACTACAGACTAAACATAGGGATGTTTTGTGCTATTAAATTTTATTAAAATATTAAAATTAGCAACAAAAAAAATTATTTTTCTTCTTTTCTTCTCCAAATGGAGCCACCACCTTAGAAACCAAAAAATTTCGTCCAACCGCCGCTCAAACCGTCGGACCTCTAAATCTATTGGCATGAAAGTTGGATGTTGGGTGGTATGTGTAGAGGGAAGTGAGAGTTTTACGATAAAGGTTCCATTGGGTGGTATGTGTAGAGGGGAGTGAGGGTTTTTCGGTAGTATGGAGATTCTACAGTTTGAGTGACGATTGACGGAGTTTTTTGGCTTCTAAGGTGGCAACCCCTTTTGGAGAAAAAGATAAGAGATAAGAGGTTTTTTTTTTTTTTTTTAATATTTTAATAAGGCTTAATAGCACAAAACGTTCCTACGTTTAACCTGTAGAGTGCAAAAAGTCTTTACGTTTGGCCTGTAGCGTGCAAAGAGTCCATATATTTCAAATTTTTGCATTTTTCCATCCATATTTCTACGTTTCATTACGAAAAACATCATTTTCACCAATTTAAAAAGTATGGACGATTCACATTACAAGCCAAATGTAAGGATGTTTTGTGTTATTAAGTCTTTTACTAATTTATTTGGACTAATTTACAATTTTTTTAAAAGTTTAGAAGTAAGATTGAAATTTATTCTTTATTTTATTTTTTATCTGAATAGGAAGATAAATTTGTCATTTTATTAGTAAAATGGATGAAAATGACCTTCAGTGTAAGAAATGATGAAAATATGAACATAAATGTCTAAAAATAAAAGATATAAACGTTTTTCACGATAAATTTTAAAGATGGACATTTTATGCTAATTAGTCTTTATCTACAAATATTGTACCTTCCTTTTATTTTTTTTTAATTCTTTTTCGTGATTTATGATCCTACGATTACGCGAAACGATTGTGGCCGTCGATATATGTCAGTTCGTAGTATAAAAGCTACGAGATTGGATTACTTCTCACGCTGAACTGAAAAATTAGGGTTGTGTCAGCAGCATTTGGGAATTGCAATCAAGAGGTAATCTTTACGTGTTTCAGAATTATACAGGACATTCTACGTTAATCTTCGTTATTTCTTTGGTAACGAATCGGTCGCAAGATTTTGTTTTTATTTTTATTACATGCTCTCTGGTATTGTGAAATGATGTATTTCGAGGCTAAATTTTATTCTAATTTTGATTTGTGTTTTCAATGTTGAATTGGTGTAATTTTTTTATTTAATTATTTTAGTTGTTCATTTTTTATTGTTCATTCTGGCAATTTTTGTCTACCTTGATTCGCTGCGTCGTGCAATTAGGGAAATTGAATGTCCGCCCTCCTTTGTGACCATTTTAATCTTTGTTATTTTCGAGTCTTCAACTTTTATGGAACTGGTGCAGTTTTATTCGATGTAAAAGAATTGAACGTTTTCGTCTATGCTCTTTTTGGACAATTCTATTATAAATAGGATTTCTAGTTGTAATTGGAATGTATCTTTTCTTCCTTGTTTAGAATAGAATTTCTTCATCATTTTTATTGAGAATACGATTTTTTTTTTCCTGATTAGAATAGGATTATTTTTTCCTGAGAAGGTAGGAATCCCCTTTTATTCCTCTTTGGATTATACTTTAGTCATTAGGTTTAGGGAATTAATTTTTCAATTTTGTACACTTTTTCAATCACCCATTTTTCAATACAATAAAATTATTTTCTACAAATTTTTGAGTTTTTCAACTATATCTTTGTTTCAAGAATTTCATTTTCGCTTGCATGCCATTTTTCTCTTCTCTTCCTTTTCGTTTCATGAACCTTGTCTATTTTATCGCTTCTCTTATGGGGATTGCATTTATATACACTAGAAGCACGGTAAAAAGGTAAAATCTCTGACCAACAAATATTCAAAATAATAGAGCACTACTTAAATGACCGTGTTCTTTTAGTTTAGTTTGTTTACTTCTGATTTGGTCACATCTAACCTTACTACCTTAGTTGCACTTATGTCAAAGAAAAGGATTTTGTTGTGCTTCATATTTATTGCTTCTTGATGTATGGTAGTTGTAGTCATACTTCTTTATATACGATATACACTGGATTATGATATTTACTTTTTATCTGATTAATCAGTGGAAGTCAATTTTTTTTTTCTGTCATTGCTCTAATTCTTGACTTTAAATTTGATGTTGCAGATAAAAAAATGCCTCGTTATGATGATCGATATGGCAGCAACACTCGCCTCTATGTTGGTCACTTGTCTTCAAGGACTCGTTCCCGTGATTTGGAGTATGTCTTCAGTAAATATGGAAGGTAGTTAACTATTGTGGCCTTCTATGTGGTAGTTCAATAATGTGGCAATGCAGTTATTTCTTGTATTTTTCATTTTACTTCTATCTGGAAGGTTGGGATGATGGGAACATAATTGCTACAAAATGAAAAGGTTGGACAGAGTTAATTTACCCAATAATACTTCTAAAAAATACCACTTTTTCACCTATTAAGATGTATCTAATGATCACAGGAACCTGTCTTCTCTCTCCTCCGAGAACTAAAAATTCCTCTTCAAAATTGCTTATATGGTGTTATCAGTTATGTGATGGTATTAATGATTTTTTTCACCCTCTCTACACATAATTTCATCCTCTATTTCAGTTTCTACATCGGCGGTTTGTCAGTGCGAGGGGTGTGATTCTACTTATCTATCTATGAGTGAGAATGTTGTTTTTCTCCGATCACATTTCTTGCTCAGGCATATTTGTAATCATGTTTATGTGAAGGGAAAATGTGTCGTAGGTGCCTCTGAGTTTAACTCGAATGATTCTGTTGAAGGTTTCTGAGCCTTTGCCTAACATGATGGTCAATGGTGAGAGGGTGGACTTGATGGGATTTCTTGCCGATTGTTAGGAGCCTTTGGCGATTGTTTCTATATTGTCTTTGCATTATTTTATGGAATTTGCAACAATCAATGGTGTTTAGTTCATCTTGAGGACCAAGTTTCATGCAATCCCAGTACATAGTAAGTTATGATGGCCTTACTGTTTCTGGCAACCATTTCCGCAGAGTACGGGATGTGGATATGAAGCGAGATTATGCATTCGTGGTATGTATCATCAATCACTTTCTTCATTATGATTGTTATCAAGTATCTTAATATCCTCCCTCTTATCCATTTAAATTACGAAATTGTGTTTCTTGTGTTTGGTTTTTGTCTCTACCCTATTTTATAGGAATTCAGTGATCCAAGAGACGCTGATGATGCTAGATATCACTTGGATGGAAGAGACGTTGATGGGAGTCGCATTACTGTGGAATTTGCCAAGGGGGTATGTAAATTTGGGGTTTTAAAATCTATTTGAACTTTATGATTTGATTTGGTGGGTTTTGGATGAATATTACCGTTTTAGCACTTTATGCTGTCCCTCTGCAGTACTTTCCCATGGTTTTCTTTTTGTGTATATTCACACATCCCACATCTAATGTTGCATCATGCGGGTGTAGGTACCACGTGGACATGGAGGGGTTCGAGAGTATGTTGGCAGGGGTCCTGCTCCTGGTTCTGGACGCTGCTTTAACTGCGGTCTTGATGGCCACTGGGCCCGAGATTGCAAGGCTGGAGACTGGAAGAACAAGTGTTATCGCTGTGGGGAAAGAGGCCACATTGAAAGGAACTGCCAGAACAGTCCTCAGAAACTCAAGTATTTCTTTATTAGCCTATAGTAACACTTTCAATTTTACATGTCTTGGTTGCTCAAGTTGTTCCTTTGACTTAATTCGATCTGCCTACACTTATTGATGCACCTGTCGTTTCCCTTCGTATATTCTCATTCGGTGCTCTGCACAAGCACCACTCTTGGCACCATATTCAGTTTTTTGTTAATTTGTTCATGTTTAATAGAAGAGATCGGAGCTACTCACGTTCACCTGTCAGATCACGTTCTCCTCGCCGTGGGAGGAATAGGAGTCCAAGTTTCAGCCGAAGTCGTAGCTACAGGTTAGTTTTGTTTCTTCGATATAGTTTTAAAAACCAACATGAGAAAAGTTTCTGCCAATCTGGGAAATATTTTTCAATGATTTAGCACTCTGAATATTTCAACTTCGGAGATTTATCTTTTCCTTGGTGTTGCATTTATATTTGCCAGTGATTTAGTAGACTGAATATTTCAACTTTTGACATTTATATTTTCCTTGGTGTTGTATATATGTTTTCCAGCCGGTCAAGGTCCCCCCCCAGAAGAGGAAAAATTGTTGAGTACGAAGAAAGGAGATCGAGGAGTCCAGGCACCAGCAGAAGCCCCTTGCTAAAGAGTGGCAGTCCTCCCTCCAAAACAAGGAAGCGCAGCCCAGCACCTGATGGAGACAGCCCTAGAGAAAGAGGAAGTCCCTCTCCCATTAGAGAGGAAATGATGTCTGAGCAAAATAGGTACAGTCAAAGTCCCAAGGAGTTGACCCGAAGTCCTGCAAGTCCTGAAAGGGAAAAAGCCTGCTATTAGAAGGTACGATGAGAGCCCTTATGGCACCAATGGTGACAATCGCAGCCCTACTCCAAGGGAAGACGGGAGTCCAGTTGATGAGGATGATAATGTACCTTCTAACCGAGGCAGTGAGTCACCTTGAAATTTTACCTTCTGAACTAATGAAAGTTTAGGCAGATTATGTAGGTTCGTGATTGTGTGTTTTGTCTTGATTATAATCGACATTGTTTTACACTGAATTGGTAGTTTTCCATTAACTTGGGTTGAAATTGTGGGAGTAAGATCTTTTAACATTTTTATTCGCCCTTAATGTATTGTATTGTCTGAAGCTTGCCAAGTGATTTTGACATATTTTGGGTGATTGAGGATTATGTTGTTTTTATTTTTAGTTTTCCTCTTTTATTTTTAAATTGGACTACTAAATTAAAGAAATGTGATTAAATTGAAATTTTGCTATAACTTTGACGACAACAAAATTCATGATCAAAATGTTTATGGTCAAACACAACATTATATTTTTGCTACTTCGACCATAAACTTTAATGATTAGTTTGATACGAATGCACAATTCTAACTAGAAAGAAGTTAATAATTAAAAACTTTTAGCAATTTTATTTTCTTGAATCTACTTTTTATTATAGATAGTCCACATGGCCCAGCATTTTCGAGTTGTATGGAATTGATAAGAAAAAGTTATACATCATACCTAGCAATTCCCATTTTCCCTTCTCATTAGGCTTTCTGAAAGTTATATGCTCCTCCATCGGAGACCACTCGTCAATGATATCATTGTTTGTTTTGATGTTAACATTTGTTGAATCCAGTCCTTGTGTAGATATAAAGCTGTATATGGTTTACATTCGAAAGAATTGGATAATTTCAACTGGGCAAAATATGGAGCACGAGCTCAAAATGACGAATCATCTAGGTGCCTTGTAAAACCTTGAGGGCTTATTACCTTGTTCACGTTGATGCATACTTAGCCTCTAGTTCAATCAAGATCGAACTTTTATTTTTTCTGATTTATTTTTTTTTTTTTTTTGAAGAATAAATGGACAGATTTAAAAAAATAAAAGTGTGATTGCTATTATTTCGAAATGTTAGACATTAGCATGGAATAAGGGTTAAATCAACTTGAGTATACTGAAATGACATATATATAGGGAAACCGTGTGCAATGAAAAAAGCAAGAACGGGTTAGGGGGAGGTTTTCCTTAAATTAATTAAAGTAAGTAACATGTAAATTCTCTCTCATTAACACCAGGATTCCTGGTTAGATTCGTTCATTAACAATAAATGGGGTTGACGCCTGCCGCCTGGTCGATTTTTAAACCCTCTCCCACCCATGTAACTCCCTCCCCCACAGCACATTCTTCCACATAATAGTGCTTAAGAAAATCAGAATCGTGAAAATACTTAATTTTAAGCATTTTCGTAGTGAGAGAATTCCGCTGTCATGTTCCAAGCCTGTTTTGCTACCAATGCCTAATTAAACATTTCCAAGTCCTGAAGGCTGAAAACCCATATCTATCTTTCGATGTACACACATTTTTCTACTTAATGCATGTCATTGGTCATTCCCCATCCTTTGCTACGATGATGTAGATAGCTGCAAATTGAAGAATTGTATCTAATAACAGTGAGGCCCAAATGGGGCGGGGACAGTGAACCTGGCCGTGTCCCCTGAAAATCACCAGCAGGCAGATCCCATCCCTATTCTTGATTTTGGTAGATATCTTTAAGCACCTAATGTGTGACATAGATGCCCGAGTGTTCCACAATTATCCAGAGAATCAACAAAGTTAGCTTATCAATTCATGGTGGCATAAGATGCTTTTCACCATCTTTTTCTTCTTCCGTAGCATCTTCCTACTTTTTATGATATTCAGTGCGTTAAGGGACGGGTTTTTAGTTACGAGTTACGACTAAAAGGGAAAACAAATCACTGTGATCATGTCACACGCCCAAGAAAAGAATATAAACAAAGAAGCCCTTTTTCTATCAAATCTTAACTACTTCATTCCAACCCCCTTTATTCCTTCTTTTACTCTCATTTTGTGGGGGAATTAAACTGTTTGAACAACCACCAAATTTAAGCAAGGTTTCCCTATATTAATAGATATTAAGGGTACATCGTGCTGACCCATGGGTACATACCAACACATTTTCTTCTATATAAAACCAACAGATAGGAAGAGAGAGATCCTCCTTGAGTAAAGTTGAGTGTCAAGGTAACTACAGGAAAGAGAATTTCTTTGTTCTGTGATGCTCAACAGACGTATAACTAGTGAGCTTGAGCCTGAACCTGAATTTGGCAACTACGAATCCTATTATCTCACTTGGTATGACAGTAGCTATGGTGGTGATGGCCCTTATGGACAGCTATTTTCACCTTCTCAAGAGAGGCCCTATGATGATTATAACTCCTCAATTTATGAGGAAGCTGATAATGGAATGGAATTATCTTACAGTGGTGGTGGAAATATGCTTGAAGGTTACAAATCCTACTTTTGTGGCTACTGGGGAGAGGATGATGCATGTTCTGATGAAGGATATGAAGCTTATGGCAGCAGCTTAGGTAAAGAAGACAGTTATTATCAAGGCAAAGAAAATTTGGATAGTTATTGTACGTCTAACGATGATATGCAACTTGGCTATGGTGATGATCAGTGGTCTTCATATGGTGGTTTTATTTTCGGAGTGGGTGGCATGGAAGATTTTCACGACCATGATTACCCAGAGCTTCCACATAATAACAGCTGGAATGATTTAATTGAGCTGATACCGTATGAAAGAATCTTTGGTTACTGAGAGACTTACCTGGAAAACCACTATGAATCAGCAGATTTCTATGGTGTTTGTATCTGATCTCTGTGTATTTGAATTCCTTTTTCTCCGGGCATGTATTCACGCTGTTGAATAATACATATTTGCTTCAAATGATAGTTTTAAAGATATAAAATGTATTGCCTGCTAAAAAAGAATTAAAGAAAATAGTCTAGTTATTTTATCTTCTGATACATTCCACAATTCACCTATTCAATCTCACATTTAATCGCATTGTATGTACAGCTGCTAAATTTCCTTGGCATTCAACTATGTCCCCAGAAAGGAAAAAAGACCGTGCTACATGGGCTTTTTGTTTATGGTTATTATTTATCTACACCAATGTATCTACTCCTATAGAAAATCTCAGTTAACAGATAACGACTTCGCAAATGGACTGGAAAGGCAGAAGAATTTTTATTTTTCAAACTACACCGTCAAGAGGGTCAGTGCCGAATTCATCCTCGATGTCATCACCTTCTTCGAACAGTTTCAGGAATCGTGCCTGCTCTTGTTGCCTCCTCCTTTTCTGCCAATACTTGAATGCAGTTACCAAACCAGCAATAAAGACTGTTGAAACTACAGCACTAATAAGTACAATTAGAGCCCAATGCATTCCACCTGAGCTGTTTTTGGAGGTAGAGGAATGGTCTGAATCTAGAACAAAAGAAAACAAGAATATTAGAATTGAAGACATGATTTTGCATTCATACAACAGCATGTGTATGCTCATACACAGAAAACATATATAAAACAAGATAAGGAATCATTATATGGAAACATCTACTATGGCCATATTTGATCCTCCTTGGACTCAGAGTGGCTTGGGTCAGTGTTTCACCAATTCTTATAGACACAGAATACCCAAACAAACATTATCAGCCATAGAGGTTTAATATTCTACATTACTTAATGGGGACATTCAGCACTAAGTGCCCAAGAACCATAAATATGAAACCTTCTATAATTGTAAAAGGCATCACAACCAGAAGATGAATTACTGATTCCACTTCCACTTTTGTTTATCCTCTATTTTTGTTATATGAAGTAATACATATGGTCAATAAATACTCAGAAGTTTTAGATGAAATGAAAAATCCATTCACATGTGAAGTTTGCCAGAAGTATGTTACCATTAAGAATCAAATTCTACAACGTGTGGGTCGTTATTTTTAGCCAACCAAACTCCATTTATTTCCCTTTCCCACACAAGCAGAAATTTTGTTGTTCCTAATAAACTGGCACCAGCTGCATGAATCCTTTTTTGCCACTCCGTTCATTCATTGCTGAAAACCATGGTTATAAGTATAATGCTTTCATTTCACAAATTTTTACACCAACTTGGGATATGACAAGTTGCAGGCATATGGTGTTTCACTTGCCTTCTATGAAACTTAGAAAAGCACATAGGATTTTATTAAACGATGTTCCATCAAAAGGAAGTGGTTTCCTTTATATAAAAATGATTAAACCAGTTATTCCATTAAGATGCATTAAGGCAACACCCTACATCAAATGCGCGAAGTGAAGGATGTGTAAAATGCCATGAGCAGAGTCACTACTCACCATTTCCAAAAGGTACACATTCTGGACATGAAAATGTCGCATTAAGTTCTTTGTCTTTCAAATGAATATGTTTCCCATCAGACTGTGTAAAATCAGATGCGCAAAACTCCCACTCATCAAATACATCATCCGACTTAATGGTGTCTTGCTCATAAAACCCACAGCGCTTGCATTTCTTATCTTGCAGTACTGTTAGGGGCTGAAAACAGCAAAAGCTAGATTACTTTCTCAGTGTTAATCTTCCATACGACACAAGCAATGAAAATCTAACACCAATGCCAGGTTCTCTTCTAAAAACAATGGTCAAATGCAGTGTGCAGGTAGCCAGCAGACTTTAGCTCCATAGAACAAAATGGAGATAAAAACTAAAGCTAGTGAAACACTTGTATCCATTATCCAACGTCACCAAAACTCACAAGGCACAGATCACTGAGTATAACTTTCTTGACACGTCCGATACAAGTTCCATTCACTGGCAAAATATGCATATTCAAAAGAACAGATATGGAATAATGGAAGGCCGGGTAACCTTTGAATATGCCATGCTATTTTCTTTCAGGAGGGGGGAGGGAGGGAGGGAGGGAGAGAGAGGGCCCAACGTTGTATCAAGCTATACACCACTAAAGACCATAAAGTGACAAGAAATCATTATAATCTCTCAAGTTCTACACTGAAATCAAGAGAGGAAGAGGACAATCACTCCGGAACATCTTTCTTAAGACATTGACTAGGACTTCAGTGTGCTAATGAACCTATAAATCAAATTAGTTAAATAGATGAACACATCCATCAAATAAAGCATGCACAGGCATTTAAACTTGGCATTAAAATAGACCTTAACCAACTAAAACAACATAAGAGGAACATTCTGTCAAAATGAAATAATATTCACTGATCAGTTACCTGCCAAGACTCTTCACCTTTGAAGGTATACAAGACATGCTTTTCCTTCACATCAGGTAATATTGTCTTGTTCTCCCCTTTACATAGAAAGTAAACTGTAGGTTTGTACGGTAACCATTCATGGGTTTTATATATCTCAATGGAATCAAGTGTAATGGTGGCAGCTGATATTAACACTGCACAGGAAAAAGGAATCTTCGCCAATTAACTTGAGTGACTTTCAATGTCATAAGAACAGCATATATCTATCGTGAACCTATTTCGATTGAAATAAAAGAGAACCATGTCTCGAGAAATCTTGCTCGATAAGGAGGAAAAAGTGACTATATTTCATCCCCATTGTTTTGCAAATACTCATCAACAATGTTCATATAGCTAAAAGTTTAGTTTAGTGCGTAACCAAAATGTAGCTATGCAAATTGAGGAATGACTATACTAGTATTAAATCAGATTCTTTTTCGTGTGATATTCTAAAATTCAACTACACATCTATCAGGTTTCGTAAAAAGGAATTTGAGAAACATTTTTGGGGTAGCCACGGGCAGATGCAAAACAAGAAAGTACGCAATTTCATTTCTCAGTAATGGATTTCTACAAGCAGAAATACTATTATTTCTTCCCTAAGTACCCACTAAGAAAAATTGCTAATATTACCAGTAAAAACAGAAGCAAAATCCTTTACATAAAATTTTATCAATGACTTCTGGAAAAAAAAATAAAAAATGTAAGAAGTCAGCTTCCATATCCCTATCAGACTACGTAATCAGTGTAAAAGGCTGATCCCGGATTGGATAAATGACAAACGGAATTATTGAAATGGAAATTGATTCATCAAGAGCCCGTTTGATACACATTATTTTGATAAAAATGCATTTTTTTGGTTGATGTGATGGTGAATGTGTGGTTGAAAAAGAAGGAAAAGTTATTGATGTGATGGAAAATATTATTTTATTGAAGAATGTGTGGTTGAAAATGAGTAGAAGAATAAGAATGATAATGATAATGTGTACCAAACAGGGTCCAAAACGGGAGATTTACCTGGAAGGTATCGGAGAAAAATAAAGCATAACAAAATGAATACTCGAGGTACCATCGATCGTTCTCGCTGCACTGGATTAATATCGATCCTTTAAATACTAAAAACTATTAGTTGATCGAAATTAGGGTTTGTCGAAATTTACTCAAGTCAAAAGCTGGCGTAAAGAATGAGCAATCATGGGAGAGGAGAATTGGGTGCGCGCTTTTTTCAACGGTCGTTGTATAAGTAGATCATCCGCTTCTCAGTTGGAGTTGTACCAAACAAATGTTAAGGATGGAAGAGACTACTTTGGAATTGGTAACCGACTTTACAGAAGGTTTGGCGCATTTACTTAGCGTAGAAGAGCTTAGTAGGCGCCGTTTGATTCCATTCTTTATAGAATAATAATGAAAATAAAAAATATAGTCGTTATGAATTTTACACAAGAGATGTAAAATAAAAAATAATGATTAGATGTAATGGATAAATATCATATTTTTCATTTTTACGGATAAATAATGATAAACAAACAGGATCTAAGTAGAAGGGCTTTGGGAATGAGTTACTTTAATTTTGAGAATTAATTTTTAAAAAGACATCTTGTTACAAAAGTACTTTAAAAAAAAATGAGTAATACTATGTAGTCTCACTGAAATTATAACCCCAGACTAAATGACACTAAATGAAAGGTGAATATAAATGATTTATTTAATTCCACCTATTATTTAACGACACTTTAATGCCACTTAAACTGTGATTGTAATCCTGGTGGGACTAAATAGCATTATTCTAAAAAAAAAATGATGAATTAATTTTCTCTAAAATTCCTTTTAATTAGAAAAAAAATATTTTCATAAAAATAGTCAAACGAGCCAAAACGCTCATTTTGGATCTCAAACTCCTTTTGAATTTTCAAAAGTAATGTCAAACAAACCATTAATTAGGTCAAATATTTCTTACATATTTCTTTTTTCTTTTTGTTTATTATTTCCGGTGGAGATTTAAATAAGTATATTTTGATAAAAATTGATGAAATGAGTGATTGAAAAGTTGTGAATTTCATAAAATATATGATCAAAATTAATTGTTGACTTTAAACTTAAATTAAAATCTAAATTTTAGGAGGTGTTTGAGCCACATTATTTGAAGAAAAATGTATTTTTACTGTTGATGTGATGAAGAATATGTGATTGAAAAATAAGGAAAAGTTATTGATGTGATGAAAAATATTATTTTATTGAAAAATGTGTGATTGAAAATGAGTAGAAGAATGAGAATGAAAAAATTAATGTAGCTCAAACGGAGCCTTAATCTCAATCAAACATATGCTATATTTTTTTTACTGGATGCTTGCTAAAAAAACGTATTATTTTTAGGTTTTGAAAAAAATAGGATAAATAATTCTTTTATGTGAAATATAAGCAGCTGCGCGATTTTATTGTAGTTTTCAATTGGAATGTACTAGAACACAGGACGATCAAAATTCAATTTTTTATTGTATACAATAACTGAAAATAAAGTTGAGTGAATGATTTAAGGATGGCAGATGGGTCGAGCCACTTGTTAACTCGCGAGCTCGGATGAACTATGCACATGGGCCACTCGAACTCGGATTAAAAAGAGTCATGTCGAGTCGACCTCAATTTTTTTACAAGTCCAGTGGGCTTGTCTCGTGAAGTTCACGAGACCCAAGAGATGGCTTGTCTCGAGCTCATGGATCAACAATTTTTTATTCATTTTTAACTTATTTTATTAATTTCTTAAAAATTGAGCCGGCTCCCGTGGGACCGAATCGAACCTTGTTCATGAACAGAGTCGAGCTCAGGTCCTTATTACAATTTAACATATTATTACATATACATATTGTAATAGTTTGTATTACATCCCAATGCAACATAAACATTTCCTTAGGTACAATTTTTACGACCACTCATTAAAATGTATTTATTGTAAAATTAATAATGTCCAATAATATATACCAAACGTGAAATTTACGGAAAATTCTCCTCACCTTAGATTATCCGGGGTATTGAAATTATAGGTAAATTTTAGAAGCTTATATCAAATTATAATTCCCCCTCCGGCTTTTCGCCTCATTTGCCGCTTCTCTCCCATTACGAGAGAGTGGCAGTCAAAGGAAAAAAAAATCAAGAATCTACCTGACAATAGATACACCAGAAAAATGTCAAAGGCTAAAATTCTTGCAGGTTTGATTCTGATCACCTTCATCGTTTCTTCGCAAGCCAAAGTGTTCCATGACACCCCAAGAAGCTTACTCAAGAAGCGGGTGGGGAGATCATTCAACCTCTTAACCTGGCTCCCTCCTTTTGTGCCCAGATACGACGAGCATCAGGCGGCGTATGTCAAAGCCCACAATAACCTCAGACGGAAAGTTGGCGTCCCACCATTGACATGGGACGCGAATTTAACCGCGGCAGCGTATTCCTGGGCCCAGCAGCGCAAGGTTGATTGCAATTACAGGCACCATTCTCCTGGAAACTATGGAGAGAATCTCTTTTGGATGCAATATTCTGAGTTTACTCCGGCTTTTGTGGTACAACGTTGGTTCAGTGAACAACAGTTTTTCGATCATACCAAGAATGTTTGCCGGTGCCATCCGGAGAAAGACGGATGTGAATGTGGCCATTACTTGAATGTAATATGGAAAACCACAAAAAGGGTTGGATGCAGCGGCTCTGTTTATTGCGACAATCAAAAGGGTGTTTACGTTGTTTGTTCGTACGATCCTGCCGGGAATATCGAGGGTATGAACCCATTGAATCCCGTTGCTTGAAGGGCAATTTATAATTGTTGGTTAGTTTTCTTTTAGGTATATCTATACTAATAATTTTGGCTTTTAAGCGAAGCCAAACGTCCAAATGGAACAAGATTGTTCCTTCGTCTGTGCTTATTTTTCTTCAAGGATGGAGTTTGTAAGCACGGTTATTATGTAATATGTATTTATATGTTTGCATGAAATGAATAGAATCAAGATTCAATGATATTGTTAGGATTTCGATAGGAAGAAGATTGTAAGTTTGAGTATTTCTTCACGGTTTTGAAACATGATATTGTTACAATCGATCATATGCATATGCGGCGGCAGTTGGGTGGCACGGTATCAACTATCAACTTCTTTTCGGGAAAAAGTTTTTGGATTGATTTGCTGAAAAATGCACGAAAGAAGAAAAACGACATGCATGGGAAATAAATAGAGAGCCTCCAGTCCTTCTCCCAGTTCTCTCTGCAAGCGTATATTGCAATGTGAAGAAATAGTTGATAACCTTTGACTTTTGTGTGTGTGTGATTAAGGTCCTGTCTGAAGCTAAAAAACTGCTTTCAAATTTTGGTTAGATAACTTTTTGAACTTAAGTTTGTCAGATTAAAAGAGCTTCTCAAGAAAGTTAACCTGAGGATTCTTTCACAACAAAGAGAAGCAAAGGCTCCACCAAACGTCCCTTAGATTTAATTATTGAAGGATACTTGAAAATATAAACAAGATCTAGCCATGTATGGTAACGATTAAAATCTAAATTTTAATCTAAATCAAAATCAACAATTAGTTTAACCACATATTCAATGAGATTCACAATTTTTCAACCATATTTTTCATCTATTTTTAATTAAAATCTAATTTTAATATCTACTAAATAGGAGTTAGAAATCTTCCAAATTGGACATTTTGTTGTAAAATCCAATGAATTTTAACTGATTGGTCAAACTAAAAGAAAACGCAAGAATTAATTCACGTTGAAACAAAATAAAGTTCGATGACGGACACGAAACATCACCGCAAGTTGAGTTACTAAAGTATTTATAAACCTTAATAAAGGTTTCTCTTTTCTATGCTAATTATTCATCAGGGGACGAAATTCAACGAAGCCTGTAATTTCTTGGGTATAAAAACTAAAAACAGTATAGATCAACACATTCCTTAGCAGGATGCTTGGAAAAAACAACTCTACCTATTCTTCTATTCTCCAGTTCTCCGAGAGTAAAGATGTGCTTAGAAATTCTAACTACCCACTATTGATAAAATTGGCTCTGGAAGGGTTCTTCTTATCCATCCATCAACTGCATTTCATTGAATACTTCACTGACTTGCTGGACCTTTTACATCACTTGTGCAAGAAGCGCCAGATTTCTTTTCCATGCCCTTACCACTAGATGCACCATTATTTCCTTTTCTACCAGAAGTTTTTTCAGACTTGTTAACAGATTTCTGTCTCTTCTTGATAACCTTCATCGCCAGTGTTTTCAATGGAATTGTAATGTCTAGTGGCAATAACACTTCTTGCAGTTCACCCCAGGTGAGATCTTCAAAGTCACCATCTTCATATACTACCCTATACCAACCCATTTCCTTTTCAAATTCGATAACTTTTCCGTTGTAGAATTGTTCACCAAACAATTTTTGCACTTCTCTACCTTCCAACCATTCACCAAAGCCAGTTAGCATCTGGGGTTCTGCACTAGTAACAGCACAAGGAATAAGAATGTCGTCACCAGAAGACAAGGGAGGCAAACCATTTATTACAATAGCAGGTTCTCCGGGAATCTCAAAAACACCAGTTGATGAAGACTCTAATAAATCCTCATTGGCTGTGTTATCCATTCTCTACAGCCAGTTATCTGAAGCTTGTATACAGAATTCAACCCAGAGCTAAATCAGTAAAGGATAAGTAAAATAAGTAAATATGAGATTATTTTTCACAAGACTTGTCAAGGGGCAATGAGTAAAAACATTGACAAGACAGATTTTCATCACAGAGCAATTGAATAATTGCCCAAATACATATAAGAATGAACGAATGCAAAAGTAACCCAACAGAAACTACAGTAATATATTTCAACTGGATAATATGATATCCCAAAGAGTAACAAACAATCAGATAATTGCACATCTCTTCTATTGAACTCATCGAAGTATAATCTACAAGAGACGGATTCAATCTCGTATAGCGGTGATCTTCAAGGAAACAGTACATAAGGCACGAGAAGACAACGCAAAGTAAAACACAGGTATTGAGCGTTGATTTTCCCTGTACAGCACATTAGTGGTCTAGCTCAGGTTATCAAGATAGTTACAAGTCATATGTTACTAAGCCCTTGTTTGGGTTCCATTTTAATGAGGTTTTGGGAAAAATGTATTATGGAATAGTATTTTTTTTTTGAAAAACCTGTGGTTAAAAAAGAAAGAAAGGTTTCGGATTTACGTGTAATATTATTTTATTGAAGAATGTGTAGTTGAAAAGAAAAATGAAAAAAATGTATTAAAATTAAAATGGTGCCCAAACAGGGGCTAAATATGCATGATAATTATCATAGGTAGCATAAGCCAGCACTAAAATCAGCAATTCTAAGAATAGAAAGGTACAAGCAAATTGTTTGGAATTAATAGTGTATCAACTCAATATACACGGCTCATCTATGACCATACTATAAGCAACAGCATCTAAGCAACATAGCACAAAACTGATTCTTTCAATCTCAGGCCAAATAAAAAAATTGGAATCCATGAAGAAGCCACGAGTTGAATTATAACATCAAAGTTCCCATTTATATGAGAAAGAATTACTATGGTCTCTGATTGCAAAACTAGAAGTCCAAAAGCCACTAATGGGAAGTGTTTATAAATTGTATAAATTATAAATAGATAAAAATGATTGGTGATGGTGATGGTGAATAGGTGAGTAGTACTTGTGAGTCCCTCAAAATATGTGGATCAAAAGTAGCTTGAGTGTTTATAAAAGTTTATAAACGTGAGCCAAACAAGCTCCCTAAGTACTTGGACATTGATGATTTTGTCAGTTTATTCTGCAGGCTTCTAGGAAATCCTCGACAACCTGGATTAAGTTTATGGCATGGTTTCCAAATTTACCGAAGCACATCAACTGCTTCTAGATCCCAATTTCTGGAATTTTATCGACCTATAAGCACTTGCAGATGAATCTGGAACGTCGAAATTTTGACAGTGAAACCAATGAGCTCACATTTCGTTCAGTCTCCCTTGAAATTAGGAAACAAGAATATCATATATGCACATTTATCACCTTGCAAGCTCTTTCAGTTTACAACAGAAATTCTCATGAAATCATTAATTCCACTTTAAGTTTTAACTGAACTATATCCTAGCTAAAAAAATGCTTTCATCTACAGCACAAATCATTTTTTTACTATTTTTTCCAGATTCTGTACATTAACTATCTATAAACCATGCATCTGTATAATCGAACACCACATCCTTTCCGTAACCAAACATACACGACTAGCAGTAAATTTAGTGCAAACAAATTACATATTTAGCCTAGTCGAACCTCTATGTAATAATACCACACAATCAAGTTGCTGAAGAGAGTAGAAGAAGGAAATGCAATACCCACGTATAAACGCATAAAAAAAACTATTCAATTCCATTCCCCCCCCCCCCCCCCCTCTTTTAAAAAGGGACAAAAAATCTGCAATTTCCATTACTCCATATTTCTAAACCATGATACGAACTAAATACAGCCATTCTACAAGAAAATTAGACAGGAAAATTTTCAGAAACCTCAAATTTTAGGTTTTCCTAAATCCGATAAAACCAGAAGAATGCTTCGCAAATCACAACCAGAAAATTGATAAAATTTACGAAACCTCATCCGCCAAATTAATTTCACACACTATAAATGAAATGAAGAAATATATACACACGAGAAGGTAAAATTAATAGAAAGCGCAACGAAGAACCTGAAGTACAATCAGTATCTGCAGTTGAAGCGAAATGATGTATAGTTTCAGTGATTACTCAAAATATTTCAGATTTTTCCTTTTATATTTTCGGAGGTACGCACAACACTTGACTAGTTGACTTCACTTCACACTCGAGAAAGCTGAATCGGCCCATTTAAAATGAATAAAAGCGTTGGCCCATTTTAAAAACCTCCATTAGGCCCAATGAACCGACGAAAATGAGCCCAGTACTCAAGATTAATTTTGATTAAATTTTATTAAGGGAAAAATTCATAAATAAGGTTTATACTTTACACCAATTCAAAAATAAGATTTATAGTTTGATAATTCAAAAATCAGTTTTTTTTTTAATTTTTTATTTATGAAATAATAAATTATTAAATCAATTTATTATTAAATATTTAATTCTAATATAATATAATTAACCCATCCCACATGCACCACCCACACTGTTTCGATAACTATTTTGGCGACCATTTCGACCACCACTCTTCTCCGACGATCGCTCCAATTTCGGCAATTATTCCGACCACTATTCCGGTGACCATTCTGGTCACATATGCACAATTTAAGGTCACAGATCAAAATTTTTATAGGTCACGATTAATTCGTTGGTCACATATTTCAAAATTAATTGATCACAGATCAAAATTTATAGGTCATACAGTGACAGATTTTCAAATTAATTGGTCACAAATTTTTTTACGATCACGGATTGTATAATTTTTAAGTCACAGATAAAAAAATGGTTCATTTCATTGGTCACATATTTTCAAATTTGTTGGTCACACATTATTTTTCAGTCACATATTGTCAAATTGTTAGGTCAAAGTTAAATACTTCGTCACAGATAACCAAATACTTGGTCGCATACTACTGGCACTACTCCAGCCACCACTACACAAAACACCGCCACCATCCACAACCACCAAACAAACCACGGCCACCACCCCAACACAACCATCTCCACCGTCAACACAACCACTGGCAGAAACCATCACAACCACCAGGACCACGACCACCGTCAGATCCGCCATAGCCACCAACACAACTACCTGCACAACCAATAAAAATCACCTAAAACCCCCTAACAACACAAAAACACCACCAACACCACAACCGCACCTAACCACCACAATACCACCATTGCACACAACACGCCCTACAAATCAAAAAAATAAATAAAAATTATAGCGACGCCACCACCACCACCACTGCACACAACACACCATCACAACACCACCACCCACAGTAGCAGTGTCGCGACGCCACCACCACCACCACCACTACACACAACACGCACACAACACCACCACCCACAGCAACAGTGTCGCGACGCCGCCACCACCACCACCACCACTGCACAACACGCACACAACACCACCACCCACAGCAGCAGTGTCGCAACGCCACCCCCACAACACCACCACCACCACTGCACACAACACGCACACAACACCACCACCCACAGCAGCGTCGCGACGCCGCTGTCGACGTCTCGATGCTACTGTGAACGTAGCAGCGTCGAGGTGGTGCTGCGATTCACAGCAACACCTCGACGCTGAGAACGACAGCGTCGCGACACTGCTACCGTTTACAGTAGCGTCGCGACGTCGACGGGGAAGGAGGGAGGCGGCGACGGTGGTGCAGGTGAGAGAGTGGAGAGAAATGAATTATTTAGGAGTGGATATATAATATTTAATACTTAATTCAATACTTGATTTTTTTTATTAAAGATACTTATTACCTGATTTTTGCACTATGAAATTAAAATGCCTGGATGCATGTAATTTCCTCTTTTATTAATATATTTAGGAAATCTTTCCTTTTGGCTTTTACCCACGAATTCTATAAACAAATTTATAAGTAATTTTAATTCTAAAATAAATAATTTAACAAATTGTTTTAATCAGATGCATATCGTTAGATTAGAGGAAAAGTAAATCACAATAAACCTTATATTTTAAAAACTAATTTCAAAAATCAGGTATTTCTATTTTTTTTATAAAAATAATCAGGTTATAAAAATTATTTAAAATTTTGTATAATTAGTACAAAACGTCCTTATCTTTCAATATTATTATATAAAATGTCCATACATTTTACGAGCTGAGTTTTTACGGCTAGAAACCTAACCAAACTCATTGTTATATTGACGTCCTGTAAAAGTTGTCAAGCATGTTATTCACATCATTCATTTGTCCCATCTTCGAAGAAAGAAAGTATTTATTCACATCATTCATTTGTTCCATCTCCTATTAGGTGGATATTCAGTTTCACAAAATCGACTAAAAATTATATTGAACTCCCAACAAATTGAGCAAAGCCTTTAGAGGTGGTTAACAACTGTCTAATTAGTTCCTCTAGCTCTATGATAAAAATTGTTTGATTTTTAACGTCGTTCGACCAAAAACTTTAGTTGGACATGCATGGAGAATAATACGACCCATTCAAGTTGGGTTGTCTTTCTCATATCCCATTTTTCTTCCCTCTTTAGAAATCATACAGAAATGAGTTTTGTAATAATAATTTTTTTGAGAATGTACGGTTAAAAAATAAGAAAAAATTTAGATTTATATACAAATTATTTATTAGAAGAATGTAATTAAAAATTAGTTTAAGAAAAAATGAATTTTGATAATATGCTCAAACAGGATGGAAATTTGGGGAAGACCTATCTGGGACCAAGTATTGATAATTATTCCATGCCCCCATCTGACCACATTATAAGTATTGTCCGTCTATGCAAGTAAAAATCTAAGGCTCCCAATGCTATTTTGGCTTTGCTTTTGCAATTAACTTTTAATTAATTAAAAACCAATTCATAACTATTTCTCATGCCATTCCTTTCAAGTTCTACAAATAGGCAGAGCCGGTTCTGTGTTTTATGAGGCTTAAGGCGAAGTTCAGAAATTAGGCCCCTAAACTCCAAATCAACGTAAATGTAAATTTTAACGGTGCATTATACAACATATTGCTAACTTAAAACTTAACATTACAACAATAAACAAATATATTATATAAAAGATTTATATTATAAAATAAAATAACAAAACCAACAATGTTTCAAACAATTAGTGAAATACTATTCGCCTTACTGTTTTAGACGCAAAAATATTAATCAAATCTGAATAATTTAGCCGCTCAACCATTTCTTTCTCTATTGATAACATAGTCAATTCATTCAATCTTTCTTACGACATAGTTGATCGGAGATAGGTCTTAATCAATTTCAATTTCGAGAAACTTCTTTCTGCAGATGAAACTGTAACCGGTATGATTAACAAAATTTTGTAAGCAATATAAGCATTTGAAAAGCAAACATTCAATGGCATCAAACATTGTAGTACTTCAATTGTTCTTGTTGTTTCACTTGGTATATAACACTCCAAAGCTCGTAACTCTGTACATAAATAGTCTCCACTGATGTCCGAACGTCCATTATGTTCTAGATATTTTTCAAAATTCATACAATAGTTCAACAAACAATAAAAATTTGTGTCCCTTAGCCTCTTCAGATTAAACAAAAATCCAAACGTGTCATCATATTGTTTGAATTGTTCAAATCGAGTTTTCAGAGAAGATAGAGCTTGATCAATTATAAAAACAAAGTATCCAACTCTAAAAATAGAATTAGAACCCTCAATTTAAATAATTGAAAAAATTGCTTGGCGAGGAAAGGAGGGATACTCAGTTAGCTATGTAGGGCAACCATTATTACTGTTGGACAGAATCTCATTTTTGGGAGAATTTGCTTTGAAGACTATAAATTATCATGGGTGAAGTTTATGAAGGTGAAGCCATGAGTAGTGATTCTCTAACTCAAGCTAGAACTAATGAAACAATATGATTTAGATTTGAAAAATGTAGGAAAAAAAGGGAATGAACCCAATATATGCACAAAGATATTTTGTCAAAATAACCGAGTAAACTTGTAATTTATTCCATAAGGAGAAACTTGTAACCGAGTATAGGCCTAGGAAGTCTTGTACCCTTGTGATTTATTCCATAAGGGGAAACTTTTGTACTAATTCTATCCCAATAAACAATATACATGAGGAGGCAGTGATTTTCATTTTTCCTTCAAAGTAAAAGCTCTACAATGATATCTTCATGATTTCAATCTTATTCTGCCTTTAACAAGTTTGTTGAGCCCCAGTCCTTTCAAAAAGCTCACATTGACTGACCATGTGTGGAAGAAAGCAATATGCAAAAATGCTTTAGGCTCTTACTAACTCATAAATAGGTTAATTAAAACAAAAGAAATCTTACGGTCAAAAGCAGATGGACGTGTAAAATTAAAAATTAGTCAGATGGATTGACAGATCATTACAGTTATAGACCAGTATGTGCTAATCAAAAGCACGGCATTGACTGTGGAGAAATTACTGCACTAGTTGCTCATGTCGTGTTGCCTATGTTGATTCTTCACTCATTATCATATTTAAAATTCTGACACTTCAACAACCTGGCAAAGCATGTCGTCTTTACTAATATCTTTATCTTTGGATTGGAGTACCAAAATCAGCAACTAGCTATGACTACTTGGATTCACTCTTGTGGTTTATAATTCTACTTTATTCCTTCAGCTGGTGCAACTCATTCTACTTTTATTGTATTTAGATGATATGATTGTGATTCAGATGACTATGCTAGTATTCTTGAGATAAGTAATCCCTCAATTCAGTTTAACATGAAGTATTTTATATTACTCGGTTGCACCAGCGGTCCAGCACCATCAGATAATAGCAGAAAGCTAGAAATCAATTCCAACATCCCCTCCCCTCCCCCACCCCAATAGAAGATAGTGGAAATTTTAAATACTTGTTAAATTGACATAAACAAACGGATCCAATTCCATTTTAAAATCAAGGCTTCATTTTTCCATTTTAAACTTAAATAAACTCAAAATCAACAAAGAACCTAGAACTATTTTCCAAGAAATGAACCCACATACAAAACCAACATGACCAAGAAAAAGAAGAAATAAAATCTTGAACAAAACCAAATGATTTCTAAAAGGGTTTTACCTCGAAGACATTTTTAAGCAAGAGATCATCTTCTGAAATCCAATTTTGAAGAGGTGCCAACGTCGCCACTCGCCGACGGGAGGAACGGGGATCTGATGCGGTTGCGGGCCTTGTAGGTTGGGGCAAGCAGCGAGCCAGCGACGCTCGACTATTGGTGAATGGTGAGTCGAGAAGAACTAAAAATATGAGAAGAAGAGAGCAGAAAGGCGTCGAGGCGAGACCGGACAACTCACCGGAGTTACTTCGCCGTTTGGGAAATGGAGAAATCGGATTTGGCTTTGGGAATTTGGGAAATGGGTAGGAATAAATCTCTGGGATTTTGGTTTGAAACTGAGCCTGCCCTTCGTCATTCGATAGTTCGATATTCAAAAAAAAAAAAAAAAATTTGGGCAAAAAATGAGGCCCCCTTCAATGTTGGGCCTCACTCGCCTCGGCCCAAAATCGGCTCTGCAAATAGGGGACCCATTTTCCCCTTCATCAATTGCTTCAACCTTACTACGCTCCAACTTAAATTCAATCAATAGTATGATGTTTTTAATTATTCTACCATTTCATATTTATAGGTGCATACCAAATCCTAAAAAATAATGTGGAATAAAGGAAGTAATATTTTTCCAATAAAATCACGTAAAATAAAGATAACAATATTTTTTCCAATAAAATCACATGAAAATAAGGAAATGATATATTGAAAAAAATTCATTTTAATTTGGATCACAAAATCTAACAATCTCCACTTTGGCCCAAATTTTGTTGCAACGAACGAAAATTCCAAAATTTCTTCAGCTGGAAAAATAAGTTCGACTGCAACGAAATAAATTGATCTCTTAATTCATAACCAAAATCCTCCATCTTACGAAAAACGTTCTACCTCTTCCACAATGTCCACAAATGATACCAGAACCAAAACCCCGAGTTCCTAAAATTGCATCAAGGAATTCAAAATTGACTAAACGGGGTTGAAGCACATCATGTAGTAGAATCCACCAAAATGCTTCAACTGAAGGCCCATTACTAGTTTTGACACCTTCAAACACAACTGAAGCATAAACACCAACATCTACAATACCATACATATTCTCAATGAGTCTTTCACTAGCAATTGAACACGATGGAACCGCAGAAACTGGTGGCAAAGCGGAATTACCCATATTACCAAAACTTTCCCGAGTGGTGTTCATCAACGACTCAGAGTCAAACCCCAAAGATACTATACCAAACTGTATGTCCACCACAATACCAAACATGTCCAGATGTTTCTTCACTAATTATGCGCGACCTTGCAAGATGTACAATTGAGACTTCTTCTGTCCCTCCAGTGCAATCTGCATATCCCTTCGAACCTTTAAGACTCCATCTCCTCCAAAGAACATGTACCATTTCGCATCTAAGGTACTCAACGAGATGAAATTTTTCTTCAAGTTTGGAACATGTCGAACCTGACCAAGATATCTAACTGTCTCATCCTTCAACATCTATCTGACCCTACCAATTCCAGTTACCCTACAGGGTATGTTGTTTCCTATGACAACTCCATCTTGTGTCACCGTCTCATATGTTTCAAACAAATCCTGATTGAGACACATATGGAACGAACAAACTGAATTCAGAATTCATTCCTCGTCAAACTTAGATTCATTGTCAGATACAATCAACACCGCATCTTTGCCACTTAAATAGTCCTTAACAATGTTAGTCTCGTCCAAATGGTTTGACTGGTTCCCACGATTTGCAGTCGAATTACCTCTGACCTACAACTTATCGCAACCCTTCTTGATGGTCATTTTCTCTTGCAATAGAAGCAGACCTGATTGCAGAAGTTCACCCTCAACTTACCCCTATGTCGATCACCATGAGTAACAAGAGCTTCCCTATCTCTAGATCCAGTTTCAACCAGATGCTTCATCTTCTCATTTGAGAATAAAACATCATAAACGTTTTTAATGGTGAGTGTGTCACGACTTTACAAAATCGTCCCTAAACAACGAATACAAAGCAGACAGCGAGCACAATAGGATCAAGATCAAATCTTTTTCATCAACGTCTCCAAATCAGCGATGATTTTCTAGAACACAGCCAGGTAGTCTTTCAAAGATCATCCTTCTGCTATGAGATGAGAGTACAGTCTCTGCTTCAGATACAGTTTGCTCGTCAAACTTTTGGTCATGCACAATTGCTCTAGTTTCAACCATAAAGCAGCAACTCCATTCTCCTTCAATACGTCCTGAAGAATGTTGTTAGAAAGATGAAGATGTATTTGTGAAAAAAACCTTCCTATTCTTCTGTTGCTTCTCCTCTGTTGTCCAAGTTGTTGACATCTTGTCAAAACCCAACAAAGCATTGTCCAAATTCATCTGCACCAAAACATCTCTCATCTTTATTTGTCACAAAGAAAACTTTGTATTGCGATTCAAAAGCGAATTTTCATACTTCATGGTTGTCATCTCTAACAAAAAAACCTCAAACAAACCATACAACCTGTGCTCTGATACCATTTGTTTGGAAAATGGAGGAGGTTATTAACACAATATAAAGTATGTGATTGTACAAACAAGAACAATATTAAAAGTAAAAAAAATGGGAGAGGAACATAGCGTTTAATTGGCAACCAATAGGAAAGAATAATACACCTTCAACAATAATACTTCACCTAAACTGAATAGAAGAACCACATATTTATAGGTGCATACCAAACTCTAAAATACCATAAAAATAGAAATAATATAAAAAATAATGTGGAATAAAGGAAATAATATTTTTCCAATAAAATCACGTGAAATAAATGAAACAATATTTTTGCAATAAAATCACGTGAAAATAAAGAAATAATATATTCAAAAATCCATTCTAATTTGGGTCACAAAATCTAACAATTAATCCTAGTCGACATGCCTAAGGCAAAACAGCAGATCATTGATCCGGCAGTTCTTGATGCCACTGTAAAAGAAGTACTTGATTCTTTAAGGAAGGCTAGGGAACTTCTCAATGGAGAGAAGACATGTAAACATGATTAATGTCGGTTAGATTAATTTTCCCTTGTCTTCAGCATACGGTTTAGAGGGTTATCGAGTAAAATATACTTCTTGAATATACACGAGGTATGAATTGTACATACTAAGAATAATCTGCTAAAATCTTAATCAACCTTGCAAAAGGGAATTCATCAAAAGTGTGATATCTTCACCAGAGCAATTGCATAGTCAGTGTGACTTTTCAGAGAAAAATAAAAATACTTAGGTATTAGCCTAAAAATTTAAAATCTTAATCCCATATTAATATATGATAACTGAATTTGTTTGTTTCACATAATAAAAATAGTTAATGACAAAAAAATGACGTGGCACTCTTTGATCAACTTTTATGGAATTGAATTAAATGAAAACGTTTTATACTGTAACTTTAAGTTTATACAAAGAAAAGATTAGTTTGGACCTCATTTCATTCATCCAGCATCCCTTATGCATGTGGGGATAAAACTAACCGACCTAATTATGTCAAGCTAAAATATTCCAATCTAATACTATGCGCCACCACCCGTTCGAGGAAATTTGATTGGTTGGTGAGATCGGTTGTGGTGGAGTCATGATGGTGCTTAGGCCTGTGTTCAAAGCCATCATATCATCCTCTTGATTGGTTGATATGGGCAGCACTACTATTAGGTGGGAGCACATCTTATATCATGTCATGATAATGTTTTCATATGATATCTTCCATAATCAACTTCGACTTCTATTTATTGGGTACGATCCAAGGTGCAAAACTGATTTCTCTGAACTTTTGACGTGTAAACTCCTTTGACCAAGTCAAAAAGAGTCTCGGACTCATGCGACATGAATTTCATATCGATGGCAATAATAATAATAATAATAAAACTTCCTTGACAACTTAACACAGAAAAATAAAGAACTCGGGGCCATGAAACTGAAGAGTTAATTGAGTAATAATATATGGTAGACCAAAAAGTACTGAGAAATAGCTTTTTCTTGGATTTCTATTTTCGGTCTAAAGATAGTCACCCAAAATAGTAAAAACTAAAAAGATATTAGTCCTAGTTGTACGGACAATTCTTAGTGTACAGAAAATAAGGGGGCGTTCTCTTTGCTATTTTAGGGTCGTTTTCTATTTTCGATTTTTCAAAACATTGAAAATGGGTTCTCTTTCCCATTTTTGAAAACGAATTTTTGAAAACGGCTGAAAATTTTGTGAAGAAAACAAAAAACAAATTTTTTACGTTTTGACTATTTTCTTCACAAATTTGCCAAAACTCAAAAACACGGGTTGGAATATTTTTTCAAAAACAACAAAAAGAACGAGTTTTCAACAATCTCAAAATGGACACCCAAAACACAAAACGAATTCAAAACTCAAAACACAAAACTGAAATACGAAGAGAACGCTCCCTAAGTGTACAAAATTTGTACAGACAACACACAATGGGGTTGGGTGAGTATTTTTTGGGGAATAAAATACTCACATGGGGCCCACCCATGTGAGTATCTGAAATTCTTCTGTAGGGAGTTGTACAATCTTTCCAAAATATTCCTTAATATCTCGATTATTCGCGAAACGCACGAAATAAATACACTTGAACAAACAAAAAGACACCAACTTTGCTGAAAAGAGGAGGAATATTATTGAATTTCAGCGTCACACTTAAATGTGAAAATTGCAGAAATTTTTTCTGTCTTGGGGACCAGCTTCAATTAAATCTACCCCATAAAATTGCAGTTGCAGTGGTGAGTTAATCGGTACACTTGATCCGGTGAATACATTATCCCAATACCGAAAAAATACTCTCAATCGCTTTCTCTGTGTCGAGGCATCTGTACATTCTTGATGCTGACTCAATTGATCATCAGTTTCACCTAATTTTTCTCTCAAAACTAAGAATTTGTTTAATTTAGCAGTTAGTATTTCTTTCAAGGATCAAAAATCTTTTGAGAAAACTACGGAAAAGTTTTTGATTAGCTCATAAATATGATAAAGAATTGATTAGATTTCTTTGAGTTTGTTCTAAACAAGTTAATTGTGACCTATCAATAGAAGTTTAAATTAGGAGTGGACATTTTAATCAGAATTGAATCGAATGAATGGAATGTTCTAGCCCAGTTCCAAATAACAAAAAAAAAAAAAAAAAAGACCAAGAACTGAGAGCAGTGGGTCCCCAGCTCTTGAACCGAATTTATCATTTTTACAATATTTTATTTTTTTCACAATTTATTCACTATGTATTAAAATGAATTTTTATTGGTTTTCAAAGAAATATTTTTTTTTAGAACTTGTAGAATCTATTACTTCCTTATTGTTGGTTTCTAATTTTTAGTTTGTTCTTCAAGTATGTAATTGGGTGTTTATGCTTCGCTAGACATTGAATGTTATTTGATAGTATATTTTGCTTAGATATTTGATGCTATTTGGTATTATATTTATGGTGGACTAAAAAAATATTGAAATGTGTAGTTGATGGCCCGATTTAATTTTTTATCTTGCTAAATATTGAGAAGATAATTTATACTCTCACGCATGTTTTTCTAAAAATATTATGGGTAAAATTGAACCCGAAATCAAATCAACGGTTCGATTCTAGTAATTATTTGGACTCGAATGATTCTATTTACGAAATATTCGAAGTGTAATAAATGGTTCTGGATGTTAAAATATTCGGATCAAGATTTGATCTTTTAAAATGGAATTTCAAAACGCTCCTTACATCAACATTGGGGTAACATTCGCATTTTTCAATCTAAAATAAATTCGACAACTTATTTACTAAAGGTAACTCATGAAAATTTAAAAAAAAAAAAAAAAAAATTATATTCTAAAGCAATGAACAATATTTCCTTTTTTCTTTTACAAATATTTTCAAGTTAATGATCAATGATGTAAACTCATACTATAGTACTTGCCGCCGGAGAGAATGATTTTTTTGGGTAATGATTCAAGTGATGCGAACTATATCATTAATCTTGGATTTGTAGTCTAATCTCCATTTACATCATGCTTAATCATGTTTTTAGCTTAACTACATATTCTATTTCTTGATTCTTATGACACTTAAAATAATTAATTATAAGTCATATCCCACCTTTCTCTTTCTCAGTATACATAAATGACATAGCATTTCTTATAGGTCGAATGAATGAATATTTCAAGGTGAACAACAATATTCATCTTAGATTCTATCATCAATCTTTGCTCTACAATGGAAGCATTTGGATTTTTACAAATTTTTGTCTCGAATGTGATTGTACTTTCTTATGAGTCTCGATCAATCAACTTCATATCACACACAATATGTTTGGCCGTGCTTAAAATTCTGAACATGTTCGTACACGTCTTTACATGCTTTTCTCGATAATATATCACTAGAAAATCTCTTTTGAGTACATTCGAACCTAATGGACTTTTATAAAAAAAGGTTTTGAGTTTGTCTTTAGGTTGAACAAATTTTAATGAAATTGAATCTAAATCAACCTTGAACAAATGTAAATTAAATTAGGTTACTTTAATAAGTTGTTTTATAACTTTTAAATAAGCTGGTTGAGCGCACCTCAATGAGATGAGCAAAAATTGCCTTAAATGGTGGTTTGCTAGTGTCAAGAAACAAAAATCTTGGCCATGCAAGTAAACCGTTGGCAACATGAAAAAACAAAGAAAACAAGACAGAGAGAGATTAGGAGATTGTATATATTAAAAAAAACAAAGAATTTGTCAAAGAAGAAATTACTAATTTAATATTTTTTTCTTAAAAAAAATTATTTCCCCGTTATTTATTTCCTACCTTTCAACATCATTCTGACACCAATCTGAAAAGATTTTTCTTTCTTTCAAGAAAATTCCAAATCCCAGTTTTCTTTTTGTTATCCATTTGTCCCCTTGTGATCCCTCTGATCCAGGAACAAACTCTGTCACAATCAATCTTACATGGGTTTTTACAGCTAAGGCTGTTGCGGAAATGTGACACAACCATGGAAGGTCCACATAAATACAACCAGGTTCAAGGTATGCAAAATCAGGACCCCTCCATATTCTCTAAACTCACCTAAATAACTATTGCTTTCTTGTCTTGGGACAGAGTTTCCGGGGAGCAATTGCCCATACCCTTTTGGTTCTCTGTGTATATTTATAAGAATTGAGTTCTGTAGATTTAGAACATAAGCGGAAGCTGGTGACCTGGCGTTAATGTTGGGCTTCATGAATATATTATTTGCTGGTTTATTTGGATGATGATGATGGTGTGTTGATGGTTTGTTTAATTATATAATGATTTTAGATCATTTGGATATGTAGCTTGTATGTGAGATACATTATATATGTGGCGGTATAAAAATGATCAAGCCTTGTTGGAAACCTTTGGTGGATGGCGATGGAAGTAGGAGGGGAAGAGATGGGAGTCGGCGATGGGCTGATCCAAATGGAAGAGTTGATGGATTGTTTTGGTATAAGGATTTGGGACCTCATGTAAATGGAGAATTTTCAATGGCAGTGATTCAAGCCAATAATTTATTGGAGGATCAAAGCCAGCTTGAATCGGGGTCGTTGGGTTCGCTTAGTTCAGGGCCGTATGGTACTTTCGTTGGAGTCTATGATGGACATGGTGGACCAGAGACATCCAGATTTGTAAACGAAAACCTATTCCCCAAGCTCAAGAGTATGTTTTCTTCTCATTTGGGTGCTTAATTTATTGATATTGTTTTACTCTGTAAATGTGCTAAAAAATTGCTGCAATCACTAACTTGATCGAATCGAATAGCTAACTGTATTCTAGAAGTTGCATACTGCTTGACTTTGACGTAATTCATGGTACTAAATTTGATAAGTCGAAAATCAATGCCCTCCACTTAAGTAATATGTAATTAGTAATGACTTCTAATATGTGATGAGTAATGACTTCAAGTAGACGCCTTTGGTCTTGGTTTTTTTTTTTTTTTTTTTCTTCCTTTCCCAGTCACTTGTTAATCACTATTTTGTGGGATCGAGATAAACAGGTGTTGTAGCTCCGGTTTGTTAGCAATTTTACCCTTCAAACTGGGAACACCAGCTCGTAGTTAGTTGCTTCATTCCACTCGGGGAGGAATTTTTCTTGTCTATTTTATGTCGAACCTTTAATCTTTTCTCTCTTGGGAGAAGTCCAAACACTCTATTATGGCACTCCATCTCATTGAGTGGGAGAAACACCATCCCATCGAGCAGGAAAAACTGAAGAAATAAAAATAACTGATGAAAACGATTATGCCTGTAAGCCAGGAATGGCGTACTAGTTTCATGACTCCAGCTTTACCAAAGGGGAAAAGTTAGTGTCATAGAAAAAAAATTAAAGAAAGAGTTGTCGACTTCTAGTATCATAAATCCTTTAGTTTTACGCAAGTTTGGGGCTTCATGCCTGAAAATGTATAGGTGCCTGAAGTGTGAACTACAGTATACTTCCTCAGCTTAACTTACCAACCAGGCAAGTGAAAAATTTATGAAGTGCACTAAGAACTGTAATGGCATTTTGTGTGAACTAATTGGTGTTTCTGAAACAGAATTTGCCTCTGAGAATCAAGAAATATCTGCGGATGTTATTAAAAAGTCTTTCTTGGCAACCGAGGAGGAATTTCTTTCTCTAGTGAGACATCAATGGCTTGATAAACCTCAAATTGCATCAGTGGGAACATGTTGTTTGGTCGGGGTAATATGCAATGGAATCCTATATATTGCCAATGCTGGAGATTCCCGTGTTGTGTTGGGCAGGGTAGATAAGGCTGCCAAAGGAGTTACAGCTATTCAATTATCAACAGAGCACAATGCTAATCTGGAGTCTGTTAGGGCTGAACTACAATTATTGCATCCCGATGATCCACAGATTGTGGTTCTTAAACACGAAGTTTGGCGCGTTAAGGGTATCATACAGGTTGAATCTCTTTTCTACAGCATTACAGGTTACTTTTTTCTGCACTTTCCTTAAATATTTTATATTGGAAAAGTAGTACCTCGGTCTGAAAACAATCAAGGGATTGATCATTGATCGTCTGATGATTTTCCAGATCTAGAGAATCCACAGGACTTTAGCAACCCAAGTGGCGATTCGTCTAATGTCTAATATTGACCGGAGAAATTCACTGTACAAAGTAGTTTTTGTCTCCTTCTCTATGCTTTCCAAAAATAAAATTAAAACATAATCTTCGACAGCCTTTTCAACTTTGAATGTTTTCTAATATTTTTCTTAATTTGCTGAGTTTTTGATGACGGGAAAAATGAGAAATCATATTGGATATCATTTGTCGAAAGGAGATAGACTTTCTGGTCTTTTTTTTTTAGGAAATGACATGTTTTGTGTGCTATTTTTAACTGAATTTTATAAATCCATAATAAATATTATCCTTAGAACTGGAAATTATAAATTAAGTTGATCCAGCAATCTGCAAACATGATTTAATGGTAGGTGGACAATATGTTTCATTGTCTGTCAATGGCATTATTGTCTTGTCTTAACAGGTCTCGAGATCTATTGGTGACGCCTATCTTAAGAAGTCGGAGTTCAACAAAGAACCACTATTGGCAAGATTTAGGCTATCCGAACCCTTCTACAAGCCAATCCTTAGTGCAGAGCCATCCATATGTGTACACAAGCTCAATCCCAAGGATCAGTTTCTCATATTTGCTTCTGATGGTTTGTGGGAGCATCTTAGCAACCAGGAGGCTGTCAATATTGTCCACAGTTACCCACGTCAAGTAAGCTTTTCTTAACCACGTAAAAGATCAGTTTCGACCTCTCAATGAAGAAAATAGGAAACACGAAAAATAAAAAATATAAAAAAATGAAGGTGTTAGCCAGTGTATATCAAAGCTAAACGATGGTGTATAGCAAGGTTAATACACCAGGTCCCATTGGCCCATAACATATTCACAATACTATTATGTTAGTGTGAGCTTAAATGTTACTTATCAGTCATACCTCTTTGAAGAGTTGGTAGACGTACTTTTAAAAAAACAGTTACTTTTAAGTAACTTTAAGATTAGTAACATGTTGATTGATCTCTACAATAGTTTACGATACTAGAAAAAGCAGTAAAATGGCTTTATATCTGAGCTCATGGTGGCAAGTGATTGACACACGTAGGTTCGGATTATAAACTCAAATCTTTTTCTTGTTTTTGCTTATTTTGCAGGGCATTGCTCGGAAACTTGTTAAAGCTGCTCTTCATGTGGCAGCCAAGAAAAGAGAAATGAGATACTCAGACTTGAAGAAGATTGATAGAGGTGTAAGGCGACATTTCCACGATGATATCACAGTCGTGGTCGTGTTTCTAGATCAGTCTTCTATGAATAGAACACCTTCTCGTAGTTCGAATTTTTCAATTAGAGCAAGAGGAGGTATTCCTACCTCTGCTAATTCATAGGCTTATGCTTATCAGTTCTTTCCAAATTTATAAATATTGGAAAAGTAATTGCAAGAATTTTCTTATTCAGTTATTCTTTTTATTACTTCCATTTTATCATTTTTGAACTATTGATTCCTAAGCGGTAGAAAAATATCATAACGTTCAAGAGTGATTATTATAGTTAGTTATTAAGCATCCATTTGACAAGACTTTTAAAATGTCAATTCAAAAGCTATTTTGAATCTGTTTGGATAATTTTTTGGAAGTAATTTGTTTGACTAAAAGAGTTTTTAGAAAAAGTTGACTTAAGATAACTTTCTCAAAAAGTTCATCTATAAGAATTAGAAGCAAAAACAAAAACTTCGTCAATGACCCTAACTTACTTTCAAGTTATTCAGTTGAAAAAATATAACAAAAAACAAAAATAGAATTAAATGGAATTGAGAATTGGAATTATTTCACTTTCAATGTATTAGTTAAAACTTGAAAGATAATCTGCGATCCTATAGGATGTACACTTTATTCAAGCCCTGCTTGATCTTTATTCGAGCCTTGGCCAAATATCTTTACCCCCTTTAGTTTAAATAGCAATAAACGTTTGCCCATTTTGCATTTTTGGTCCAAACGTTTCGAATTTGACACAAATGATCTCAAACATTTGCATTCTTCGTGCAATTTAAAAATAACCTACATTTGAATATGACTAATACATCAAAATATGTCAAGAAAATGGATAAGAATTTTTTATAGAAAGTATATATAGAAAAAATGAAAGAAAAGTGGGTGTGAGGATGATAAATCATCTTCGAATTAAAAATAAAATAAAATTTGGCCAATAAGAAGTGTGATTGCATTGACGATTATACCCTTCTAGCACGAGTTGGATAACTGGATTTGTAGCGGAAGATCGTCGTCTTCCTCGAACAAGTCCAAGCAAAATACCCAGTTTACAGTCCCAACAAATCTAAGCCATGATAATGGCTTCCACACTTCACAATAGTACAGTTCGAATCCCATTCACTCTCGACTTTAATTTGCAGAGGGCTTCCCCAATTTCATGCCCCAAAAATGCTCGAGTTCAATTTTCTCATCGTCGCTCTTACCCCCTTTATTCAGGTAAAGATAGTGTTTTTTTAATATATTTTAATGATTTCTGTTTTAACGTGTTGTGGATGGGTTGTTTAAAGGTGTTTGCGACTGTGGTCGGAAGTACTATTATTATTCAACAATTTCCTGCGCAAGAAAAACTGAGCAGGAGCAAGAATCGTCTGCTTCAGGTAACAATGTTGAATTAGAGAGCTGTTCTTTTATTCATTTAAGTTTGGAGGGTAAGCTGTTAAAGGAGGATTGTGTTGGTAAATTATCTCTTTGACTTTCTCACAGAGTCACAGTGATCCGTTGTGGACATGTAGATATAAATTCAACGCTGTATACTTTTTTGTTAATTTAATTTTTATATGGTAAACATCGTGTAATTGGGGCTCTGTATAGATTCATAAATTGAATGGTTGATTTCCATTGCATTTTCAGTATGTGGTAGTAATTTTCTTTTTATAACGATCACGAATGCTTAATATTTTCTTTCATCAAGCTCTCTGCATATGTGTTCTGACTGTACTGATACCATGGAATTCGATATTGGATGTTTGGGGGGGGGGGGGGGGGGGGGGGCACTGTAGCGGAGAATGCAGAATGGAGACCGCTGGTTACTTCAATTTATAGCATCTATCAAATAGAAACTCAAATTTGGATTTTCTCTTTCTAATATAGTTGAACATCAAAATAATCAGAAGGTAAATAACTTGTAAAATTCAAAATGATGCCCTCACATTAGAGAATGTTTTGCTTAACGTTTTTCTTTGTCAAACTTAACGGTGGCGGGGATAAAAAGGGTTGAAAATTATTCAGATTTGGTTTTTGAAGAATTATGTACTTCATGTGAAATGAGGACAAATGGTGGCATGTTGTATGTTAAAGATTGTCGTGGTTGGTGAACTAATTTTGCAGAGGGAGAGACATCAACTTCTCCATCACATGATGGAGTCTATGGTGTTGATAGCTCAGAAAACATCTCTTCCATCAGTGATTCAGAGGAGGAAGATCCAAAGACTGTATATTATGTCTCGTCACTGAGAACTGTAGCCTTATGCGTATGTACTTTGTGCTCATATTTATAATTACATCTTGAATTTTTACTTTCTATTCGTGAATGCCCTAAATTCAAGTCAATATAATGAATTACTTCTGTAGGTGTTCTCAGCTGTGGCATTTGGTGTTGGTTTGGGTTTTAAAGATGGAGTTGGCAAGGCATCTGAGTTTTTTGCTGGGTATGAGCATGAACAGTCTACCAGCATACTATATTATTATATGAAGTTGTGTTTCTGTGGCTCCACACAAGTTCTTTAAGCAGTAGTTGCTTTTTGGCATTCTGGCTCGTTACCTAGTTTCCTTAAAGACAGATAGAAGTTTGAACACTTAAGTTCTTGGGATGGTCTGTGTGATGAAGACAATGTGTGCTGGGCCGCTTCTACATCTTAACTATAAGTAGAAGGAGTCATTTGGTTTATTTTCATTAACTAAAATTTTTAGTGTCCTTGTTAAACACTAAGAAGCTATAAGTGGAGGGAATCGTTTGGTTTATTTGCATTAAATAAAGATTCTAGTGCCCTTTTTAAACACTTCTGACAGGAAAATCCAAAATATAGAATTTGACTTGCGGCTCTGATTTCTATTTTGCCTTAATTTATCATTTTTGCCTTGGGATCAGTAGTTCTTTGTCTATATGTATTTCTGTCACATTTGAGAATGTTCTCTTTCTTTAGTTTGAAGATGTGATTTCTTAGCATCCTTAAAAACGGTAAAACTGATTTTTTGTAGAATTGGTTGTTTATGAGTTTATACTTATGCTTCATAGTCCCTTTTTTTCTTATTGCCTCTGTTTAGTTCAGCTAAAAAATTGGATTAAAATCTAAGTCAAAGTCAACAATTAAATAGTAACCACACATTTTATAGGACCCACAACTTTTAAACCAAACATTCCATCAACTTTTACCAAAATCTATTAAAAAACTGATTTTTATCTAAACCAAATAGGAGCATTATTATTTTTTTATTTCCAAGATGATTACTTTATCAAAATGAAATCTGCCGTTCCATCTTCAGTTTTGGTCTGATTTGTGCATGATTGTAATGATTTATTTGTTTTCAGGTACCTACTTGAGCAGAGTTTATCGGTGGACAATCTATTTGTCTTTGTACTAATATTCAAGTATTTCAAAGTGCCTCTTCCATATCAGGTGTATCATCAAGCTTTTATACAGTGTACTACTTCAGCAGTTAGTGCTGTAAATTCTTGTTTACTTCAATAAATAGATGCTGATGGTTTAACTATCATTTATCTCGTTTGTTGGTGGAAATCCATATCGTGATGGAGAACAGAATCGGGTGCTCTCTTATGGAATTGCTGGTGCAATAATCTTCCGATTGACATTGATACTTCTTGGCACAGTGACTCTTCAGGTCACTTACATACTATGGCGTTCGTGTATATGCATGCTCATATATAGATATAGATATATATATAAAGATGAACTGATTGTTATAACCTTGAACACATTCAAACCATTCCACCTTTGCTTTCTTTTATTTTACATGTTCAAGCAATTGTTTTCTCATGTCATGTTTAGAGGTTCGAGGCAGTGAACCTTCTCCTGGCAGCGATTCTACTCTACTCATCATTCAAGGTGCTATTCCTCTCTCCTCAGCACATGTAACTGTCTTTTGCTTTTGTTGGCATGTTGTACTCTTCAAAACTCAGTGGAGATTTTGTACACCAAAATAGTCCAAATTTGTGGAGATCAAGCATTATTTAAATTTAGACATAAACAAAGAAAATATCATTTCCAACTTGTTGGTCTAGTTTCTAAACTGGTCATATCTAATGTAAAATTGGCGCTTTTGTATTCTGTTAGTCCAAATGGGATTTTGGAGTGACTTGACCACAATGCATGCACTTAAAGAATTTTCAGAAAATGAATATAATGCTATAGTAAATAACTTCTTTAGTTATGGTTCTTTATTTAGTACTTCCTAATCAATCTTATTAAGGAAAATGGTAAACAATCTTTCTGTACAGCTGCCATGGTAACTTTTCTACCATTTATGTCGTATATTCTCATCCCTCTTGTGCAAAATGCAAAACATTGAATAGTTAGTTGAGATTTATGCCGATTCAAATTCAGATTTCTTCGTGATGTTTGATCCTCCCCAAAATGCTTTATATAGAAATGTATAAAAATCTGTAAGCATTACATCTTAGGGTCATGAATGAATAACTTGATTCATGCTGTCATTGCTTCAAAATATTTTATTATGTTCTTTCTATACTTTCCCAGCTTGTATTTCCTTTTCTTTTTTAGCGTGCTTTAGTGATGTTCAGGGATGTTATATGGTTGTATTCATTATCTTATTATTTGCTGAAGAAAACTAGGACACATATGTTGATGTTTTGTACCCAATAGTTATAATTTTCTTTTTTATATTAGTTATTTGCTGAAGAAGATGAAGATGCTGATCTGTCAGATAACTTCATAGTAAAGACATGTCAGAAATTCATCCCCGTCACTTGTAATTTTCTCTCATCTGTCTTTCACACACTTAAAAACACAATAAACATCCTACCTCAAGTGGTACACTTTTCCGTACTTGTATGCTGGTTCGGAAGTTTTTGAAATCAATTAATAATGGTGGTACTGGTCAGTTTTTAAGAGGTTATTTTGGATGTTATATGACACCTATAATTACTCTAAGAAGTTTATGTTTGTTGTAGCACGATGAATATCAGTAGTATATTACATTATATAGCTCTTGAAAAGTGAAAGAAGGGAAAAAGTATTTGAAACCATTACAATCTTGGTGCTCTCTGCACGACCTTATCAACTGAAACCTTTTTAGAAAAATTGGCTGGACTTCAGTGCACTGTTTCATTCCTGTTATCTCAGTCTACCCTAATCAGATTTCTCTTTTTTGGGAGTTTGCTTGTGCCTTTGTTAGTTTAATCCAATGCCTAGTAATTGAACTTTGATAATTTAACTTGCACCGTGTATAGACCTCACCTATCCAGGGAGAGAGAGAATGGATGGAGGTTTTTTTTTTTTTTTTTTTTTTTTTTTTTGGGGGGGGGGGGGGGGTAGGTAGGTATTGTTTTGATTACCCTAGTTTAACTTTTAGATATTCTTAAATTATATATTCTAAATTTTGCAGCTACCTACGATGGCGATCGATTTATAACTGTTCAGAATGATGTGTGGAAGGTAAGCTTTTTGTGGAAAGCCAGGTAATAATGCCATGAGTTGTTGAGTAATACAGTCTCTTGGATTGCGGTATTAAAAGGTTAATACAAACCCACAAAATTTCTGTGAAAAACTGTTTCGGATTCTCAACACACCCTCTTTGATGTCTCAACTCTTTGGAAGGACCCGAATTAGACGTGTATGGCCATGCAAACAACCCGGCATGTTAGATATGTTAACAGTCTGGTCTGGTCTGGTCTGGTCAGGTCAGGTCAAATGCTCAGTTGGCCTGGTCTGTTCATTGGCTGAACCAACCTGTTTTACACCTCTAGTGTGAATGTACCTGTAGCAAATCTAAACCGTATGTCGCACCGCATATTCAAATGAACATCTCTATCTTGAATTGATCATTAACTTGATTTCTAACAGGAATCGAACATTTTGGGCAGGCTACACCTTTGCTTCTGACGGTTGCCGTTATTGAACTCAGTGATATTGCATTTGCTGTAGGTTTCATTTCATTATCTGTGGCATGTCTAAAGAACTCAGGCTTTGACGTTTTATATTCACTGGCTATTTAATTTCTGTTTCAGGTGGATTCTATACCTGCAGTTTTTGGTGTGACGCGAGATCCTTTCATAGTTTTCACGTCTAATCTCTTTGCCATCTTAGGTACATTCTTGTCCTTTATTTTTCTATTTCGTCTCTCTACAGATTTTCTTATAGTGGTTACATTTTGAAACATAAGAGTAGATATATATGTGGAGATGTCATCTGATATTTTCTGTTCCAAAATTAATTTTTGATGATATACACGCTACTAAATTTGTGTGACGATTATTCTTTCTACTTCCACCCGACTGCTATCTGGATCCATATGGAAATTCATTTAGATAACAAATGCAAAAGCTTAATTAGTTCATTGAAAGATGCTTCTATTTTTTGTTAGAGAAGATTAATAATCTTATTTGACTTTTTTGTAGGTTTAAGGTCATATTATACCCTCATTTCTGAGAGTATGGCAGATTTGGAGTATTTGCAGGTGAGATTTTGCTTGCAATATTTGAATTCAGGATTGCTTGCTGTAACGTGCCTACTTGAAAATATTATATCCACAATGGGACACAAGCCAACTAAAGGAGGAAAGCTAACTAGATATCGTCATTTTAACGTCAATTAATCTAAAAATAACCTTAAGCAAATACTATCTTCCTAGTTAAACTGCGGAAGTTTGGAAGTTGGCGAACCTTTCCGTGAGTGCTATCCTCTGCTGCATCCACATGAGCTGGAAACAGGAAAGTTGAAATAATGCTGGCCGTATGATTTGTTTTTCTCTTTCTTGGCAATTCTACTTTGGCTTATCCAATTTACAGAATCTCAATCTTAGCCTCAAAATACACGTGTTCCTGGTGAATGTAGAGCCAGTTCACGCACCCCACTCGAATTGTGGGGTAAATACTCTTTAAGATTTCATTCACCCAGATAACCCATAGTAGAATTGCCATGACAGATTAGAACAACTCTTACAGAGTAGCCTACTTTATATTCCCCCCTTTCCAGCTAATGAGGATGCACTGAAGGATGGCTCTCGTTGAGAAGGCAAAATGAACAATGGGTTCTTGGATTTATAATTATTCTCGATGAGTTCATACGACAATTGAGACTAGCCTGATTTCCCCACTTGTCAATTTCTGTTGTCTAATTTTTATGATTTTTTCAGCCTGCCATCGGTAGTATTCTGGGATTTATCGGGTGCAAGATGATTCTTGATTTCTTTGGTAAGTGTCACTCAACGCAACAGGTTCTTTCACACATATTTCATCTTTAAGCAAAATTTATGTTTGTAGTTTAATCGGCCTCCAGGTTTCCATGTATCTACTGAGGTTTCCCTTGGATTTGTGGCTACATCTCTTGGTGCTGGGGTGTTTCTGAGTTTAATGAAGAAATCTGACTGAAAAAGAATCACAGGATGGATGAAGAACTAAAATCTACCCTTCTTTTGTAGATTTCTCAGCACTTGCATTTTACTGCAACAATACACTCGTTCAATTTTGTCTTTTAGTTCATCATTTCAATATTAACCTCATGTGAATTTTTATACATTTCTACAGAGGTGCTAAGACTAAAAGTTGCAAAGACGATAATAGGTGGTTTGATAATAGTTGATAAAAGTTGTGGATCCATGAAATATGTAGCTATAGCCCCTATTAGACAACCATTATTTAAGAACTTTTTTTTTTCTACACTCATTTTCAACTATAAATTCAGACAATAAAATATTTTATGCGTAAACCTAAAATTTTTACCAACTTTTTAATCACGAATTCTCTTAAAAATCATCATTCAAAATATTATTTTTCCAAATGATGGTTGTCAAAAAGGCTTATAATTAATTGTCAAATTTGACTTAAATTTTTTTATCTACTTTTTAAGTTATACCAAACAAGCACTAATTGACTTGTAAAAAACATATTTTTGACTTGTCCCTAATTGGGCAGTAGTGGATGCATGCTATTATCCTAGATTAATTTTCAGTCTTAATCATACTTTGACGACTCAGGTTATATATTTTAGGGGTAATTGTAGCAAAAGTCTCAAATTTTTGAAACACTAGCAGTCTTTCCTGAAACATTTGATTTGTTGCAGTCATTATCTCTAACCATTTCAAACGTTGCAAGTGAGGTCCTTTTGGACAGTTTTCATTCAGAATTTTGTCAGTTGACAAAAAAGTTAACTTTGACCACATTTTTAATATTTAAAAAAGGGCAAAAGAGTAATTTTTTGTTTATCACATTAAATAATTACATTTGTTAAATTTTTTTTAAAAAAAAAAAGACAAAACAAAACAAAACAATCTTCTTCTTCTTCCTCTCACCCCCTACCACCCACCCCACCTCAAACCCCCAGCTACCCGACCTCCACCACCTATGCCTCCACCAATCACATGCAACTAGTTACCGCTATCTACCACATCACAATTGCCACCAAACAACCTCAACCACATTCCATAGCCACAAGAAGATCCAAACTCTATCCCTAGAGGTACATCTGAATTGGCAGAAGGAGGTAGGAGAAAAATTTACATAGTTGTGGTCCTTGGTTCGATTCGTCGGAGAAGAACTTGGGAACACAGTGGAAACACATGCTACCCTGGTCAATTTTAGGCTTAACCCTCGATTTATCCCTCCATCAAGACCTAGGGCGCGGGCAGGTGGGGGTGCCAATAATGGGGTGTCATAAAAAAAAAAAGATCCAAACTCTGGGTAAATCCCATTGTGACATATTTGCTAGGGGTGAACACGATTCGATTTGGGCGGTTTATGCTATATTTTTAAATCAAACCATTTCAAGCGGTTTGGAATTTTTCCCAAACCATTTTATATATATCAAATCAAACCAAATGAAACCATTATTTGCGGTTTGGTTCGATTTTAATCCGCGGTTTACCTATTGATATTATAATAATATATTTAAAACAAGTTAACATATAAATTTAAATGAACACTATTTGTCTGAAATTTGATATATAACAAAAAGGCAAAAAAATAGTATTAAGTTAGCATCACTCAAACTTTTACGAGCAACAATATCAGAATAAGTATAAAAGTACTAACCTCTCAGGTACCGGACGTCACTAGATCAATCTTTTACAAGCCTCATAATTCCCTTGAACATATCAATCTTTGCATTTCGAAGGATAACAGTAGTACCGGGCGTTACTAGATCAACTGAGGAAGAAATATAAACAAGAACCAAATGGTTATACAGTTGAAAACCAAAAATGCAATCATCCATATTAAAGAAATACTCTAAGTGAAGGAAATGAGTACAATAAATCATAATCCATTAAATAGATGAAAATTATGAGGTGCATTGTTTGAGGTTCACACGATGATTGATTGAAACAAAGACAACTAAAACGTGATAAAACACACAACACAAGATAAATCAACAATCACTTTCGAAATATGCATAGTAAAAGCAGCATCAAACATTTACTCGGACAATGTTTGACCCATTAAACAGAGAAAGTTCAACATTTGTTGACATGATAACTATTGGACAAAAAGGTGATTATTCACTTGGATTTCTTAGTGGTTTAAAGTAGGAAAATTCAAATTCTAGATGACAATTTTTCATCATATCCCTATTTGGTTTAGAGAAAAATCAGGTTTTAGTAAATTTTGATATAAGTTTATAAAATATGTGGTTAAAATCATTTGTCGACTTCTTAGATTTTAATTCGCATTTATACCTAACCCAAACGGAGGCATAGTAATCTTCTTCCTTGAGGAACTTCTCATGTCAAATATATTCCTCTATGAAATTGTTTTCAAACTTATCTTATTACTATAGATTTTCTCTAAATCAACAAACTTAAAAGAGAGCGGAGGATTGATTACTAGGAAACAAACTCATAAAGCTTAATATTTTGTCTCAAACTGTATTATCAAGGTTTGTGATTTCACGTAAAGAAGCTTATAATTTTACATCATAAGATATAAACTCCAAGGTTTCCAAACTGAATGAGTAGCATTTTTCTTCAGGCCGCCTGATTCAGGTCAAAGACAAAAAGAACTAAAAATCTTCCACGCCCAAAAAAGATAAATCATCGATCATATACATACTACAGACTAAATAATTGACAAGAGAAAAGTGTACGTCAAAATATTATTTACCTGTCTCTATAAAGCTAAACATATTAATACGAAAACTTTTATTTCTATCCCCCAATAAAAAATATTAATAAAGGAAAAATTCTATTATTCAAAATAACAAGCCAAAAGAATCAAAACGCGTTATTTACAATTTTGCAGGCATAAAAACCCATTCTAATAACTGAAATATCCGGCCCACTACATTAATCGTTTTCCACTTAATCATGAATTTGTGTTGCGTTATGCAAGTGTGTCAAACTTATGTACATAACATACGTATGCATATCTTGGTCATTGCGAGCGGTGAAGAGCATAGTACCAGTCTCATCGCCAACAAGGCACTCAGCAATGCGGGTGTTGCGCATGTGGGGGGCGGCGTCGCGGCATTTCTGCAACACCATATTGGAATTAAAAAGAATCTAAGTTTTGATTTTAAGACTTTGAGTTGGCTTTTGAGTTCTTCCATTTTATTTATTATTATTTTATTTTATTGGAGATTGGGCTTGGGTTTGAAAATAAATTCGAAAATTGAATTTCTAGGTCTACTTTGGAGATATCATTTCTAATTGGTTTAAATCCTAAAAATTATACTTTAATAAAATTATATATGAAAATTTATAATTTCATAAAAAAATTAATTAAAAAGTGCAGTTCGATTTTATTTTTTGCAGTTTTTGAAAATCAAAACATAAATCAAACCATTTTGAAACGGTTTGGTCCGGTTTGAGGAAAAAAATCAAGGTCCACGTGAACCCTAACCAACGGTTTCAAACTAACGATTACGGTCCGATTTGCAATTTCACGATTTTTTTGTACAACCCTGCTATTTGCCAATCTCATCCCCATGTCTTAACAATTTTTCATTCACATTGTGTTTGGCCATGATTTGGCATCCGAACAAGAATCTAAGTGACCCATAGAAGCGTCAGATCTACGATCCTTATGGAGATGAGAGTCTCATATCTGGGCAAGTCCCATGTCCTTTAAAAGCGCAAGAGCCCACCCGGGTTCTTCTTATAATTATGGTAGTAATCATTAGCATTTGAACCCGAATTTTCGATTTAATCCCAGGAATGCCGATGGTACATATTCAAAAGTTTTTGGGGAAAATAGTAATAATGGAGGTGGTAGGGCAAAAAGGGATGGGAATTTTATAAGTGCGACAATGAATAAGGGTCGGAGTAGGGAGTATTCAGGGGCTGGTGCTGGAGGTTGTTCGGTGGCGATTGTGATGAGTGAATGGTGGTGGCCAGTGGCAAGTGGTTGGTTGAGGTGGAGGTGGCTGAAGTGTGGCTGAAGGTTTGAGGTGGGGTGCGGGGATGAGAGGAAGAAGATTGATTTATTTTGTCTTATTTTTTATTTTTTAATTTAATAAATGTTATTATTTAATGTGATAAATAGAAAGTTAGTCTTTTGTCCATTTTAAAAATATTAAAAACATGATTAAAGTCAATTTTTGGTTAACTGACGGAATTATGGATGAAAATCGTCCAAAAGGGCCTCACCTGCAAAGTTTGAAAAAGTTAGAGGTGACGACTGCAACAAATCAAATATTTGAGGAAAGTCTGTTAGTGTTTCAAAGATTTGAAGCTTTTGCTGCAATTATCCCTATATTTTAGTTACAACTTGATCCAAAATTCATGTCTTTAATACATATAATAATAACTCTAATGTACTATTTACAAATAAAGATAGAAGTTCCACAAAAACTTCGATCTTAATTTATTGCTCGATCCGTTTGTAAGCTTTCTCATGTTTCGTGGTCAGAATCCAATGATGCGTGCTTGAAGGGAAAAAAAAAAAAGATTAATTACGTTTTTATTGCCACATTATTAGCCAATTTTTACCTTGGCAATCTATTTTTAAAAATTATCTGTTTGTCAGGTCTTTAGGAAAATGAATTCTGTCTACATGACGAGGTGTTAAAGACGAGTTGATATCCGCTGTCTAAAATTTACAGTCCGCCCAATAAATGATCGAAAGTCGAAACATCATTTTAAATTAACATATTCAACTTTTCTCGTATTATCGCGTGTGCTTTAAATTAAATAACATTTTAATGTAAAATGATATGTCAATCATTCATTAGTGGACAACATATTGGTCAGCAAATGTCAACTCAATATTGTTCTTCAATTGTTAGTGATAAACTACATCTTGGGTAATTAATTTATTCATGTAGAAAATTGCAGCTGTATCAAGTGCTTTTGCCTTTTTTTTTTAAAAAAAAAAAAAATCCAAATTGTTGAGGTTGAGTTGAACTAAACGATATATCGAACGAGATTTAACATTTTTTTTTTCTTTTTTTTTTTTTTATACAGTTACTAACATCCAATCATGTTAAGTATACAAAATTAATAATACCAAAAATTGTACCAAAAATTGCTCAGTTGGTCTCCAATTTATTTTTAACTTTAAGCTTTCATTATCTATATTATATTAAATATCACTTCAAGTAAAAATCATTTTTTTGGACGATTTTTACTATACTACAATTTAATTATTTCAATAACACCTTAATTTTTTAATATGTAATAAATACTACAAAATCTTTGTCGTTGTATGAATTTCGTGTTATCAATTCTCAATTAATTAACATTCACATTAATCTAAACTCATTGAATCTCGATTTACATGAATTTAGAGTTATTATAAATGAATTTATTTCTATTCACGTATCTAGAAATTTCAATAGATGTCTAAATTCATGTATTAGTAATTAATTCTTATGTAAGTAAAAAATTACAAAAAATATTCACCCCACCCATCCACGTGTTCTGGAAGGGTTTTGTGAACCTTACCTCAATGAATCGTGATTGATGTACAAAAAAAATCTTACAGAATCTTGTCAGAATATACACATAGACGGAGGTGGATTGTTTTTTTGGCAATTCCATATCAATCTTGTCAAAATACACACATAGATGGGGGTGAATTACTTTTGAGGCATTTTCAAGAATGTCTAGAATTAAGGGTGTGAATTGAAAAGTGTCATATTTTCATAATCTTTGCAAAAATGTCCAAATTTGATATCAAATTGTCTACTTTGCCCTTATGAAAAGATTAATAAATTTTATGTATTTCTTTTTAAATTTGACACAATTTTCGAGATGACCAAGTAGTTTCCATGAGAAGCCACGATAATGTTGCTATTACCTAGGTGGGGCCATTTGCCAACATTTTTAATTAGATTTTAATCAATTATTATAGAAAAAATAAAGAAGAAATAGAAATTTCATTAACACCTTCAAAGAAGTATATGATTCCATCTCCAAAGAAATCATTTTTTTTTTTTGTACCAATCATCTTAAATAACTTAGTTAGATAATAATTGAATATTTAGAATGTCATTAATGATGAAATAAATTCTTTGCAAAAATGGTAGTTGAAGTTGAAGATGATAAATGCATATGGTAAAATGGAATCCCGTCATATCATTCTCGACATTTTATAAACGCCGATAATGATAGTTTAAATGTCATTCTCGACATTTCATAAATGTCGAGAATGATACCCGACTATGCATTTAATGTGGATTGACATTTGTACTTTTTGATACAAGTAGTATAGGTTATGTGTCCAAATTTTATTGGTCAATGTCATTTTTAATGATATGAAAAAATTTGAATTCTAATGTGGAAATAGAAATTGCTAGTAGGGATATTTTCATCTAAATAATTGAAAAATGGATATTGAATAAATTGTGGACATTTTTGCAAATGACTAAGTGAAAATGGACATTATGTGATGGGGATGGATTATTTTTTGGCAATTCCATATCAATCTTGTCAGAATACACACATAGATGGGGGTGGATTATTTTTTGGATTATTCCCTGTACACGGAGAATAATCTTACAGAAATGTTACAGGGTCTTAGCTCCAAGTGATTGTTTTATTGTAAAAATTAACCACTCACCCCACTACTGTGAGTTATTTATAGGACTTGTGTAATTTATTTATTTTTTTTGTAGTGCAGTCCTTATATTTTTGGCAATTTCATATCACTAGAGTATCTGGCAATGACAATTTTTCATCGGTATATCTATATTAACCCTATCTCAATAACGATTCTTCTCAATTACGAGCTGTCGCCTGTTGGAGAGGTACACAAATTAGTAGACAATGACAACACGTAATAAATATACCTGCCCCATCATTTTATTTATATACACGTGTTCTAATTGTAGCACCGACACATTTGTCCAATCCATAAATTTTGTGGTAACGTTAACATACCCCAGTCGCCCGCCGTGTAATGACAGGATTTCGTCAAACCAAAATCCCGCGCACCGCAAGTGACCCCTTATTTGTTAAGCCGCCACCTACTTTTTAACGGAACGGTCAACTATACATACACACACTTGTATATAATAGGGAGAGAGAGAGAGAGAGAACAGTGTAAGATAGAGAGCGCGCGAAGGAGAGGGAAGACAGTTAACGGAGATGAATTACTAGCCCTTCGATCATCCGAGAAATCACTGATTGCAGTCAATTCCTATCGTGGATTACCGCAGATGACGCTCAAAGGCTCCCAATTTTTCCTCAATTTCGATCCTCGGAGGTAACTGAACTCCAGTGTATGCGTGTGGTTATGCATTTAGATGTATATTTAAGTGTATGTATAACGCTTACACCGAATTGTTCGAGTTCTGAGCTTCACACGCGTCGTTATGGCCGACTTTTCTTGAGAAGGAGCGTATACTCTTAACACTAGGATTCAAAATTCAAGGAAAATTCAGTTTATCAGAGAGACTCATCTGATCAATGAATCAATCGAGTTAACTTAATTTTCTATTGAGACTTTTCAGTCATTATACAATGCAGAATGGTATAATCAAATAATTGAAGAAGGATAATTATATTCTAATTTTTTTACTGAGGAGCCAGCTAGGAGTAGGGGAATATCAGCCTAGGAGAATAGTTGCAGATCTTCATGTTATTTTATTTTTTTATTTATGGCGGATAGTAGGAAATTGTATCCTTGGATTTCGTGAAAAAAGAAAGTCGATTTGTAGAGATAAACCTCATCATCAGGATGATATTGGGAATGTTGAATACTGATGGTGATTGGAGACTAGTTTGAGTTTAAAAAAAAGCGATATGGGCACTGGAATTAGGATTCTTATGAATTATGTTGTTATCCTTGGTAAGCAGGCGATTTTTGGATGTTGATTCCAGGTAAACTCATGCAAAAGGTGGCCAGTTTCCATTCAGATATTCCTAATGTAGCTAGAATGTGTTCTCAACTCATAGAATTTTATGTTCTCTCCAAATTATGTTAACACCATACTTTTTTATACTTTTTTTTATTTTAACTTTTGTGGCCATGCAATTGTAATTAATAATGCTACATGACATTTTTTTTTTATTGAAATATTTGGTACTGGGATTGGTGATTCTTTGAGTATGAAAATTGTGCAATGTTTATAGGGATGCCTATGGATTTACTGTGACATCAAAACATCTCCATAGATTTCAAGAATACGTTGATATTTATAAGGTAATTGCTCTTTTTCCTGGCTATCAACAATTGCATTGATTCCTATTTTGTCTAGATCGAGGATCCGTTGGTATTCTTTATTATGTGATCATTTATAATTTTAAGAACATTGGTCTTATATATCAAACAAAGGATTTTTTTTTTTGTTGAAACCATCGTCTGAGAATATCGAATGATAGAAAATTAACAACCTTCGTATTTCCTGAGTGCTAGAATAAAAAAGATGTATTTCTGCTATATTTAAATTGTTTAGATTTAAATGGGTGGTTACAGGAAGAAGAAGGTGAGAGATTACAGAAATGGAAGAGCTTTCTTGAACAAGCAAATTCTACTCAATCTCATCTTTCCAACAAGAAGATCAAGTCTGTGATTTCTGAGGTTACAAATCGTCATAGTGAGCCTGATCTCGAGGCAAGTGGAAGGGATGATTCAAGTGAAATTTGCTCAGTGAGTTCTGAACTTACAAAGCAGCAAACTGAGCCTACTCAGGAGTTGAGCTTAGAAGGGTACGATTCAGGTGAACAAAAGCCTGTAGGTTCTGAAGTTACAAGGCAGAAATCTATTCAGGGGGTGAGTGGTGAAGGGGATGACTCAAGAGTGCAGAAACCTATTTCTGACACTAGGACAGAAGGCAATCCAATTAAAGAGACCCCAGTTACCCTACAAATAAAATCTCATGATGTGAAGACATGGGCTGAAATTAATCCATCTCTAGATGTCGTTGATCATATGATGAGTTTTCGTGTAAAGAAAAGAAACATGGGCAGTGAAAATATAATCTCTACCCACAATCAGCTTCCATCAATAGATGAGACAAGATTATCAAAAATGGAATCTGAAGAGGATGGAGAGGAGAAATTTTATGACAATGAGATAGCTGATGACGGTGTAGATGCCTCTGCTGAAGGTAGTGCCAGCAATGAAATTTCCCCAGAACCAGTATTCCCTTGGAAGGAAGAATTAGAGTTTCTCGTTCGAGGAGGAGTACCAGGGGACCTTAGAGGAGAGGTACAGTCTAGCAATTTTTATCAATGTGCAGGTTTCATAGTTTCCATCCAGCATTAAAGTTTCTTTTATCTGTGGACTTGTGGGGCAGGTGTGGCAAGCCTTCGTTGGTGTTAGAACGCGCCGGGTGGAGGGATATTACCAGGATTTGTTGGCTGCAGAATTTGATGCTAGTGATGGTAAAGAGCATGAGGAATTATTGTCGGGTGATGATAGCAAGCACCGCAGCAGGAAAGGTGTTGATTTGTCAGAAAAATGGAAAAAGCAAATTGAGAAGGTCATTAGATGCATGGGCCCTGGACTTTATCATTCAATCTTTTTAATTCGTAGGTGCTACTTCTTCTTAGGGCCCACACGGGATGGTCTTCTAAAATGCCATCTAGCTAATTGTTGTCAAACTAAAACAATGTTGGTTTCCTTTTTAAGATGTTGATTGCATTTTCTTCATATTGAGTCTTTTCCAAATGGACTTGTACTATTTTACCTTTTCTGTATTCTCAAGTGTTTGTGTCTTTTCTTCCCCTTTGTTATTTCTGTCTTTTCCTCCCATTCTCTATGTTATATATTTTTTTCTATGAATAATACCATACCGTATCGCATTGCAATCCAGATTCCTCAAATAGTTATCTTCTTATTGTCAGGATCTGCACCGAACATTTCCAGGACATCCTGCACTGAATGAAAATGGTCGAAATTCACTAAGGCATGTACTTCTGGCATATGCGCGACACAACCCATCTGTTGGGTATTGCCAGGTGGGTGTTGCCTGAAGATATTCTCTCTTTGTTTTCCTTTTCATAAATCATGTGGTCTTTATCTTTGACTTCTGAGTAATAGTGGTTTTAAATGCAAAAAGAGATACCATTTAGGGATAGTCTGAGATAAAGTTTGAAACTACGAGAAAAAAAAAACAAGGACGGTTTTTGACTTAAAAAATAAGACCAAATATAGGAAATACGCACTCCTAAAAGTAATATTTAATGCTGACTTATCAAGTTGGTAAAAAATCTTCACTATATGCAAGAATTTTATTCAGGTACACGCACTTCCAATCCATGGATTTTAATGTAGATATAGAAGTTGTAACATAAGTAGCGAATCGAGATTTTCAATTATTTTGAACAATTTAGGTTGATGGAAGGTAGAAGAAAGTTGTCTGACTAATGTCATACTTGAACTGGGAAGGAAATAAGACATTACCAGAAATATTCTTAATTCAATGTGCCCTTTTAGTTGTCCGTTGTTCATCGCATCACGTGTTATTTAGATCGAACCACATCAAGATATAACTAGTTTCTTGTTACAACACTCGCTTCTCATTTTTACTTCCTCTTATGTATAATTACACTTACAGGGAATGAATTTCTTTGCTGGCTTATTACTTCTCATGATGCCAGAAGAAAATGCCTTTTGGTAAGTTTCAAGCCACCTGTCATTGTCCTGTTTATACCTGTATTTGAAATTTTGAGAAGGAACAAAAATGTTAGATGTGAATGGAGACTGTTTTGCATTTGACAGTAATTTTGTAGGCCTTTGCCTCTGTACTTCCTCGTTCTTGTAATTAGTTCCTTTATCGAAGTCAACGTTTGAAATGATTGTGGAATATTTGTTGAAGCAAACTTTGTTTCGTTGAAGAAATTCCATCTCTGTCCTGCAATTGTGATTATTAATTTGGAATTTTCGATCATTTAGGACCTATTTCTTGCTCATTGTTTCTCTGAGAAAATCTGATACAAAGATATCCCATCAGTCGGCTTCTTTTTAGAAGACGGCAGTTGAGCTGTTCTTGTTGTACAACAAATCATAAGTAATTGTAAATTTCCATAAATATCTCTTTTTTGACAAGGCTCAGAAGTCTGTCATTGTTTATATGAGATTGCATGGATGATGCAGAGTTAGAGACTGTTTTGTACTTGTCATGTCAGTTCACGTGAGAAGTTCAGAAGAAGAGGTCACGAGAAGGGGATTCCGTGGTTCAAAGACAACGAACTGTATTTTTACTGGCATGTTTCAATTGAAATGTTCTTGTGGAAGAACTTGCCTCTTTCATTAACATTTGGCCGCCTTCATGAGTCTATTGCCCTCACGCATACACAGCAATGTTTTTTCTCTAACCTATTGCCCTTGCTGTTCCTCTTCATACTCAAATACTTTGGAAATAGATATCCAAGTCAGTGGTTATCATGTCTTTTAAAACTTTCCAAGCAGACCTCATGGTATCCACTTAAAGAGATAAATTGAACATGAACTGTCGTCCCTGTGAACCACTAAATATTTGATTTACATAGTTCTTGTTGGTTTGCACAATATTTTTTCTGTGATCTCATATGCAATGCACTTCTACGTATGATTAAGAATAAATATGGTTTCGAGCCTTCTCGTCAAAAGTCAAAATCTCTTAATTCAATTAACTGGTATTACTATCCTTAAACCTCCTGTATCCAAAGCGAATGCATGATTGAATGATTACAGTATCTGATAAATTTGCATTATAATATACATGAAATCGGTATTGTAACTCTAAAAATCATAACGATGAATATTTGTACTTTTTACTATATCTCATATGACTTTCTTGTCCATAATCTTTTGGTAGCTCGCCAATACATATAGGCTACTCGAAAGCTTTGTTTTTAAATTAATTGAAATAATAATATGATTCAATAATGAATAATTTAAATAATATCCCTCATCCTAATAAAACTTTATTTATGGATCTACACATATATACATCTTTTATACAGTGTACTTGTGTAGTAAAGAATCAAGAAAATGCTAACTTTATCAACTAGTTTGTTTCAAATCTTTCAGGACTTTGGTGGGTATTATTGATGACTATTTTGATGGTTACTTTTCTCTGGAAATGATAGAATCCCAGGTATGTATTACATTAATCTTGCTTTTGCAATTATTATATGCTCATCTTAAATGGATCTGACACTCAACCAAAATAATTTGTTTTAAATGTAGGTTGACCAGCTTGTTTTTGAGGAGTTGATGCATAAAAAATTTCCTAAACTTGGTATCTCTATGATCTTACATTTCCCTTTTCTTTTCCGACGTATTTGTGTCAAATATTCGAAGTTTCTCATTGCTTCTATGATGCTGCAGTCAATCATCTCAATTATTTGGGAGTGCAGGTGACATTGATAATTGGACCTTGGTTCCTCTCAATCTTTGTAAATATTCTTCCATGGGAAAGTGGTAAGGACTTGTACTATTAGAAACGTAATCAAGTTCATAACTGTATATATTGGCCACGTGTTACTATTTCTTGTTCATCCTCAAATCCTAAGAATATACTAACTTACGTGTTTCATGAACTTTTGACCAATCTTCTTGGCTCCAGTTCTTCGAGTTTGGGATGTGATATTGTTTGAAGGGAATCGCGTCATGCTATTTCGAACTGCTCTTGCTTTGATGGATTTATATGGTAATGCAGACAGTGTCACACTATGTTAATTTGCATGGGAGATAAAAAGTGAAACTATATTCTCCAAATATTTGCAGGTCCTGCTGTAGTTACTTCTAAGGATGCTGGAGATGCTATCACTTTGTTACAATCGCTCACTGGGTCCACATTTGATAGCAGCCAACTTGTGTTGACTGCTTGCATGGGGTTCTTGACTGTTACTGAAGATAGACTGCAAGGACTGAGAGAGAAGCATCGACCATCTGTACTTGCAGCAATTGAGGAAAGAGCAAAAGGGGGTCGAGTTTCTAAAGATCCTAAAGGTCTTGCAAATAAGCTGTATAGCTTCAAGCATGCTGCTCCTGAGTCATTGACAAAAGAAAGCATGATGGAAGCAGGATCAGACAACAAGCTAATGGCTGGTAAAGTATCAGATACAGAATCTCATTCTACAAACATGGATGAATTTCTTAACAGCAAAACCATTAATACTGAAGTAGATTCTCTTCCAGACCTTCAAGATCAGGTAGGTTGCTATCCATTTTACTTGGAATCGCCTTTTATGCTCCTTTATTCACTGAAGAAACTCATGTTCCATTTGTCGAGATTGCATCATTGGCTGCTAGTTGACAAGCTATTTTCAATTCAACAGTTCATCCCTTCTTTTATGACTTTGGGCTTGTCTTTGTGTGTTTGAGTGTTGTTGGTACATCATGGATTTGAAATGGTTGAGTGCTCCGGAGTTCGTCGTTTTTGGGTAGTGAAAAGTTGCTTATAAATGAAGAAACTTGAATTTGCTTATCCACTGTCATTGGAGTCACTGAATTTTAATTTTGATATTTTTGTTCTGTATATGTATCTATTAGGTTGATTTATAAACACAATAAATCGACGACTTTCTGGCTTGGTGGTTTCAGTAACATATCAAATGATGCTTTGTCACGACTCTATCATCAATATAGAGAAATCAATGGGAGCATTTATGTCCATCTCTTCTTAGCTTCCTCCTAACTGAAGCTTGTAGGACAAATTCATACTGGTTATCGCAAATTCAGATTGACGTTGTATAAGTGTGTGATGTATCTGCTTATCATAAATTTGTCAATTTCTGTATAACAGCCATAAGATCAAATATCTTATCTTTCTCTTCTGTGTTAATTCAGACTTTTGATAGGCAGCTTTGTGTTAATGCCTTTATGATACATTTGTTGAATGGTTCAGAAATTGTGTCCCATTCTCGTGTTGTCATTTTTACTATTTACTTAAGAATAGGTTTTTTGCAGGTTGTTTGGTTGAAGATCGAGCTGTGTAGTTTGCTGGAGGAGAAGAGATCTGCTACTCTCAGGTTAGCCTGTATAATGCTTGGCATCTGAATTCTATCCAAATGGAAGAACTCACAATTTATTTTCTTTTCTCTTTTGCAGTTGGAGTTGAAAATTTGCAAGTCATTGTATTAAACTCTTAAATAGCATCATGATTGTCAGTCATGCTAGCATTTAATTTATCTTGATCAAGTACACAGAATTTTGTGCTTCTTTACTGTGCCGAATGCTTCAAGCCGTGCTGTCACTATCACTTTTTGCAATTCAATCACATCACCTTTCATAACTGCATTGGCTAATTTTACAATATAATGTCTCTTTGGGCAGAAAAAATCGTCCTCCAATCATAATTTGTTTGAGCAAAGCATTCTTTTGATGTATGAAAGATGTGCTTTTTTCTTTTGTAGGGCAGAAGAATTGGAGGCTGCCCTTATGGAGATGGTCAAACAAGATAATAGAAGGGAATTGAGTGCAAGGGTATTTGTAGAATACGTTTTATCTAGAACAACTTCTGTTATATTACATGATGTAACTTTCAGATTCACTGAGATCTTGTCTGTGGTTAGTGTATCATCTTGCCCAGTTCTCTACCTAATGATACATTCTTCTGACCTGATGAAAAAACAAGGGAGAGAGAATGTTACTATTTTTAATTATAGAATATAAGTGGGTCTTCTTGTCCCTTTCCCTAGGCGTTATGTTTTCCTCTTGCCTATTTAGGTGCAGTATTTTATTTTATTTTATTGAATTTTATCCCCATTACCAAAATATCGTCTTAGATTCAGTAATCTGTCAATTTACTATGATTACAGCACTAGATTTCCCAAATATTTCAGTGTTCAGAAATATAAAGAAATAATTTAATCCCCTAGAAACAGAAATGAACTCTATAAAACTATCCTTCACTTTATGCATCTATAAGCCTCATTTTCACCTAACAAATTGGTTTCCTGCTTTCCTGAAGTGTGTCAGTCATAAATTAGTTTACCATTTGAAGGTTTATGTTATTTACTATCCTGCAGGTTGAGCAATTGGAGCTAGAGGTTGCTGAACTACGGCAAACCCTGGCTGATAAAAAAGAACAGGAGAATGCTATGCTTCAGGTTTTATTCAACCTAGTCTTTCATCTCTACATGGACCTAGGCGAAAATGACATTTATCTTCTTTACAATTTCTAGTGATGAGAATTTTGTTTTAGGTTCTGCTGCGGGTTGAGCAAGAACAGAAGGTCACTGAAGATGCTCGACTGTTTGCAGAACAAGATGCAGCCGCACAGTGTTATGCAGTAAATGTTATTCAGGTTTTATCTTTGTTCAATTTACAATAACTGATACCCCAATTCTCATTTTCTTCAAAAAACTTCTTGCAATGGCTAGACTGGTGCATTTTGTAGGCAACAGTCATAGCGTTTCCTTAGTTTTCGCTAGGGAGCTTAAATCCTGGGGGAGGAAAACATAAGATACTACTTTAACCTAGAATCAATCCTCGTGTTTCCTAATTGTCCCAACTCCCGAGGCAATAGATCATCTTCCTTAGCGAAACATGGAGTGTGGAGATTCTTTTTTCCTACTCAGAAAACACATGGCAAGTAATGGTCCTGACATTTTTTATTTTTGTTTTTGCATAGGAAGGAATCATTTTGAGGAAAATATAGTTATCGGTTATGACACTCTGGCTTGAACATCTTTACCCAGGTCTTGCTCTGTCAAACAATGGGAAACCAATATTAATTAGAAACATAATGCAAATGATCGTTCAAATTCTTCATAAAACTCTGCTGCTTTGTGATTATACTTACCAAGGTTCATTCACATAAAAGTAATTTTCTGCAACAGGAGGCGGTCATAGGATTAATGAGATGCTAGTGACCCTTGCTTTAGTGTTAACCATGAGTTTAAAGAGTACTAGGTCTTGGTTCCCTTTGTCACAGAAAACTAAATGACTTATTTGATGAAATAATAGAATAAATGCAATTTTTTCATCATGGTTTACTTTACATGTCCGGATTATTGGCTTGCAACAAGTACCTTCTTCTGGTACATAAAAATAGTTTGCGATCGATTCTTTCACTTGAACCCCGACAAAAGTATGAACTTTTCTAAAGTCGTACAGGAGAAGTATGAAAAAGTAGTGACCTCACTTGCTCAAATGGAGAAGAGGGCTGTTATGGCTGAGTCAATGCTAGAAGCTACATTGCAATATGAAACAGGGCAAAATAAAACCTTGTCATCCCCACGGTTCGTGAACTATTCTCTAGATACTAAAGTTGTTGCTTTCCCTGCAAATTTTGGAATTCCCTTTCAGAAAGTTCCTTGTCACATCACATAGGACACTTACATTCAGTCTTAGCATTGTATTTTCTCATCTTCCAAGTACTTTATGACAAACTCACTTCAAATGGCAACTTATGTTACAGGCCTGGAGTTGGAAATGTAGAATCTCCACAGAATATGCCAACAAGAACTGGGCTACTCTCATTTGGCCTTGGGTGGCGTGACAGGAACAAGGCAAGTTATTGCAATCTTTATTGGTTGTCGTTACATTCTATCACTACTATTTGATAGTGAATAGCAGATCCTGTGTCTTGATGCTAAATGAAAAATCATATTGATTTCCAGTAACAAGCAATAAAATCCATGAGTCATTCACACACTGACACACACAGACACCAATACACAAAGGCTGAAATCATCAATAGTGTCAAGTTCATAGTTCCAAAGCTTATCTCGTGTCAGTTTAAGCTGGATGTATTGGACGTTGATCTAGCTAAAAGTATAAATGCATGAATTCTTCTATTGGAACAGGGGAAGACAAGAAATGCTGTGGCTTCTAGTGAAAGCAAAACTATGAATGAGGGATCAGATGCAAGCCGTGCGCAAAGTCATACTAATGGCCATCAAGAATAGAGGAAAAACGTACCCAATGTTAATGTTAGTACATATAAGTGACACCTCAAGACATGGATGCTGCCACTTCATGAAATGGTATCTTGCACCTCCTATTGTCCTTATGAAGAGCTTCCTGGTTTTTTTTTTCTGGTTTTACAATGTTGTGACAAAAGAAGGTTATCTACTTGTACATGTCAAACTGGAGAATCTCCCATGGCCCGCAGTTGGGGGAGGTGGCTTTGGTGAGAAACCATGCTGTGTTAATCCGTATATGGTAGCAGATAGCCTGTAGTATATACATTTACCACAAAATGGACAAGTTTACATTTTTTTCGATGGGAAAGAAATCCAATTTCAAATAATAGGGAAGACATTCATCTTAAATGGCTTTTACTTCTATAATAATTCCTTGTGTCCAACTATCAGATACAAAATCCAAAATTTAGAACTATGTAAAGTTGATGATCTATTCTTCATGCTTGTCTTGGAAGTTGCTGATTCTGCCTTTTTGATTGGCATTCATGGGTGTATATATTGTAACAAAATGTTTCATATGATTTTTATTTCAACGTACTTGCATACATTGCAATCGAGTCTAGTGCATCGATAGTAACTCCTGTTGAGCCAATAAAGAAGGGTTACGACCAATGAAAGCTTTTATTTAAGCAGGTGGGACCATATTTTTTGCTTCCAGCCTGACCTTGGATATGGATTCCCCTTCACAGCTTTCTGGCCATATTTTCTCCAGCAATATCCGTCACCCAGAACTTCACAATTTAAAAAAACAGTTTGAGGATCGCGCGTGCCTTCTTTTCTTAATTGGTTCCTATTTTTCCTGGAAAAGAAAAACCAAATTCAATACGTAAATGTTCATGAACTCGATGACTAAACGTAAGACAATCATTCTTCTTTCAATTGCCAGCAGATGGTAAAAGAATCGCTTGCCTTTTCTTGCTTTTGGTTTCATCACCTTCTGCCTCAAAACCTTCCCTTCCTACCTCAAATTCATCATCAGGAGTTGAGACGCTATTATTGAACGCTCCAGATGTGATCAAATCATCAGATGATGGAACTCGGGTGGGATTAGTTGATTGGCCCAAGTGGAAGAAGATGGAGGAAGAAGATAATGATTTTTGTCTTTTTAGTTTTGATTTTTAATTATATATTTACGATTAATTTGTAATTTTTTGAAAATTTGTGACTATTGTTACAATTAGTTCCTTATCTTTTGTTTTACAATTACCCTATTGTTTTAGGGTAAAATCGTCGGCAAATGGATGAAAATGACATTTTGCGTAATGAAATATGAAAATAATGGTGAAAATGTCAAAAAAATAAAAAAAAAATGAAATGTATGGATGTTATACACAATGACATTGAAAGGTAGGAATGTTTTATGTTATTTAAAAAAAAAAAAAATTGCTAAAGATCCAAACAAAATGGTCTGAGAAAAATTTGGGCGCTCTAGGGTGGACAAAGCCTCTAATTCAATAGATCGCATTTCTAGATGCTGACATGGACAAAATATAGGCACTGGACGTGCCACATTGGATGATTTTGTGTGACGTGGATGAATTGCGTGTGCAAATCTAGGCTATACAACCAACTTTATTGAAAGGCGAGGCCTCAAGGCTTTGAGCCAAATCAAATCGAGTTTTGCTATGTGTACATAACATTGTTCATAGAGGTTAACATAATGTGAGTGGGATGGGGCTCATGCTACAGTATTGCGGGCCCCACCCACTCACATTATGTTAAGCTTTATAGACAATATCATGTATACATAGCATTTTCCAATCAAAACAGACTCGAATCCTTAATACAGGGGAATAGTGATACGTGGCAAATTTTGGAGGGTAAATTTTTTAAAGATAAAAATAAATTGACGTTAAGGGTCATCACATCGGTCATCATATGACTTGGGCTTTAAAAATAAATGGTGTCAAAGTTGGCCTTGTAAACTTGTAGTACAAAGTGCTCATTTGTTAAAAATTTTAAAATCAATAACTAATTTTAATAACATATTTTGTAGTATTTACAATTTTTTATTAATTTTTATAAAAAATTAATCAAATAATACCTAAATATGAATATGCTTATATTCTGATTATAAAAAAAATACTAGGACCCTATCGATGCTACCTCATTCAATTTCATTCATGCTGTCGGATTTTGTTTTGATTTTTAGCAATACGAATTTTAGCATCGATTTTTTTCATTAAAAACAATCTTCAATTTTATTATTTTAAAAACGTTCGTTTGATGAATTCGTGGTCCATATGAAGAAGAAAAAAATTTACTATATCTCTTTACTAAAGTCCCTCTTATCATTGAAGTACGCTGATACAATTAAGGTAATGTTGAAAGTATTAAGTATTGCATGTGACTATCAAGATTCTTCTAGGGACCATTCTTATAAAAGCTTCTTTACTTCTTGAAATTTACTGTCAATGGTCTAAATCCCCGTGTGATAATAAGGTTCGACCTTGACGAGGATTTGTGAGAATCGAATATGGGTAAATGATCACATTTCTTTCGAAAAATATGCATGATTCTAACAAAATAACAGTCAATGTTGTCATCAATCATTTTTATGTGGCTCATTCTGTCATCTTTTTCAACAAGCTTCATTCCTAGCATTGATTCATCGTCAACTCGTCCATGTCTACACTTAGACGACCATTGTAACTACAGGCACCGTTCATTTGACACATCAAGTTTCGTCCTTGCCAAATCTAAAGGATATGCCTTTGCAGAAGCGCAAATTGAAAGAGAAAACCTTTTTTAACACCTGTGGGTACAATGCATTAAGGAAACTTGAAACATATTATTTCCATTTTACTTGAATTAATGAATAGTCTCGCTCTTCAACCCTCACGGGTAAATATTACAACTATACTCATAGAAAAAAGAAAAAACAAATACTGAGCATACCAGGATTAATGTCTGCATTAAACTCCATGGTTTTTATTTTTCTTCAGTAGAGAAAAATGAAGTGAAGGTGCTAAAGCTAAATATATAAATGCTCTATGTTTTCTGCAAAAAATTTGGCATACAGTGTACCCGCGAAAAGCAATTGATGAAAATTTACACTGCAGCAGACTGCTTATCCTCGTTCTCATCAAGGTTAAGTGCTTCCAATAACTTTGGCCATGACTCCGGGAGGCCTCCAGGCAAATTAAATTCCATCAACTTCCCTTGACTACGGTAAAAGTCCTCCACTGGCTGACTCTGAACCCAAAAGGAATGGAAGTGCATAAGCTTAACCAGGAAGTAGTCAAATTTCCAAAGATCAATTTTAGATCAAATACTCCTTGACCAAACTTTTTATACAGGGAAATCATATTACCTCAGGGAACAAAATGTAGTTACCTTTCGTTCCTTGTACATAAGAAAAGCATATAAAGTAATATTCTATTTTTTATACCTCCCTCACCCCTGTCAATCCTATTTGACCAGCAAAGAAAAAGCACGATAAAGAGAGAATAATGCAGTACCTTCTCATAGTATACACGAAGTCTTTCACTAACAATAGCTTCAGTATCATCAGAACGAGTAATGAGCTTTGAAACACACTGTGGAGGTGGAAGAAGTGGATCCATACTAATATCTGGATCTCCATTTTCACCCTTGACATTGATACTTGCTACGTTAAAATTCTTCCCACATTGACTGCAGATCCTTCGTCCAAGGCATTTCTCAACCAGTACCTTTTCTGGAAGCTTGAGATTTACCACCAGGTCAATGTCTGTTACATCATCCAATATTTCCTGCAGGTAGAAATAAGGAACTACTGAGAAATGTGCATAAACTTCTTGCAACAGAGAAATGCAATGGCCTCCCATTTTCTATTGACAAATGCATGTTTGGAGAACTGGTTAAATATAGCAATTTTCGAAATGAACATGAAGTGTGAAAGAAAAAGAAAGCCAAATCATATTAGCATAATACCAGTGGATGTCCAGATACACCATTGCTCAAAGCATCGAATACGAAACAAATATTAATCGAATGAAGTGCTTGGAGCCCTAGGAAATAGGATCATAGTCTGAGAACCGAGAGCAAAGTCATTAATTGTAAACTACCTATCATCTCCGACCAACAAGAAATCAAAAATATGCATGCAATTTTTAACATTAGTTAAATGAAAACCTATAATCATTGATGTCTTGTATAATCCTTGTTTCTACCTTTCCCTCTCTTTTCTCAAATCTATGAACCAGAGAATACACAATATATTAAGAAACTCAATAAAGCAGGAGCCCAACCAAGACCGAGATATGGAAAATTTGGAAGTTTATCACTAGCACAAGTCAAAATCTGTTCTCAGGATCAGCAGCAATTTTCTTCCGAAGATGACACCTTCTTATAGAAAGCTGAATGTCTAGCATATCATAACCTTCATGATGTATCTCTAGGAACCTTAGAAGAGTACATTTTTGAGAAAAGCTAATATACACAGAGAAAATACTTACTGCTTGCCTAACTGTCCGGGGAAATCCATCTAGTATAAATCCTGATTCACCTTTAGCTTCTCCTGCCTCAAGCCTCTTTGACAATAAGCTTATAATTATCTCATCAGATACCAATTTCCCTTGGTTAACGATCTCTGTAAGCTGCAAAAGAGAGACAAGAAAGAGAAATCAACAACATACAACACCAAGTTTATATATATAACAAATGGACCCCAAACTGCATCCTGAGCAGTACACATTTGTCAATGTAACTAACCATTAGGGGCTATTACTACACAGAATCAAGACACAGTTACATAAATGTATAAGTACACAAGAAAGAGGCTTGTATAAGATGTCATGGAACCAGGGGCTACCCTTGTCGTGCTCAACCTCAAAACGACCTTGCCAAGACAGTGTCAATTATTATATTACAGCCCCCAAAAAATTACATAACGCTCTTCTAACCTCTAATTCCAACAGATCTCAAATATATGGAAATCAGTTCAAACCTGAAAACCATGCATCTATATATCCGTTTAAAAATGAAAAAAAGACCTTAACTTTAATGATAATTTATAAGACAAGCTCCTGATCTAAAAATAAACAAAGAAATAAATCTCAATTCCCAATTGTAACGTATCCCAGAAGTTGTATTTTACCTGTACCGCCGATGTTTATATTTATACTATATAGGGATAAACGTGTACACAGGTTAAGAGGCGGCGTACTTGTTTGGAGAGTGGGCCAGAGGCGGAGAGCTCTTCACGGACGAGATCTCCAGTGGCGATGTGGGGGACACCGAGCAGAGCGGAGAGGCGGCTGGCGAAGGTACCCTTTCCAACGCCCGGGCATCCCAGGAACACCCACTGAACAGTTTTGTCCTTAATATCTATAAAGGGAGTGAAGGATTCGGATTTCAAGGGAGTGAAGGATTCGGATTTCAAAGGTCCGGCGGATGATGACGCCGCTGTGGATAGAGACCTTCGGATAAAATAATTAGTGAAAGTGGAGGAGGATCTGAAAGCGCGGATCACGGCCGCCATGGTGGTGGTGGTGGGGTAAAGGTCTTCGCGGCGGCGTTGGAGTGTAATCTTACTTTTCCGGGGAAGCTGGGGAGGAACTGTGACCGAGTGTTAGGCTTTTCGCCTATTAACGTGTAACGGGGATCTTTCACAGATTCCAAACTGATGCTGGGAATTTAGGGCAACATTTGGGAGTTCGTTGAAAGTCTTGAACAGAGTAGACTGGGTGTAATTAATTTCTTTTACATAAAATTTTGTTTTAAACTCAATTAATTAAGTAGGAACTTTTATTTTCAAACTAATAATAGTAATATTAATTTTTTAAAGTCTTGAAAAGTCTAAGTGTGTGGTTGATTACGAGTATGAGATTTACGTGGAAAGAAAATAAATTTTAGATAATTGAATTGTTAAGAAATTATTTTCATGAGAATTGTCGATTAAATGTGTTTGATTGATTTTCTTTTCAACCTAGAAAATATTATATTTGTCCATTATTTATTTATAGATAGATGAGTGAGAGAGGGAGAGAAAGAGAGAGAACTGTCTGAAAAATAAAAACATAATTTTTCTAAAGAAAATATTTTTCTTATTTTCAAAGAAAATATAGTCATGTGACAAAAAGTATGAAAATATTTTTAATGAAAAAAAATCAATTAAATAGCACAAAAGTAAAAATTTAAGTAAAAAAAATATCATTTTTAATAAAAATATTGACAATCAAGCGCACTGTGAACTGAACCATGAAGGGTCAAAGCACATTTTTGATCCAGTCGAACCAAATTTGTTGAGCCAACGAGTCAACTTGTTGGATTGTCTCGAGACAACTTGGGGGCTCTTGTTATTGGCCACCAAAAATGCAGTCATTCAAGTTTCAAAGAGCAGCCTAAATTATTATCCTTTTTTTTTTCTGAAAGAAATAAAAAAAGGAATTGTGAAAATTATGACGACTTCCTATTTTTATTTGAGAAATTGAAATATGCCAGTGAGTTTTAACCTATGTTTGGTGGGAAATAAAATTACGTTTTATGTAAATTTTGATAAAATATGTGATTGAAAAGTTATAAATTTCATAAAATTTGTGACTAAAATTAATAGTTATTTTTAACTTAAATTAAAATTAAAATTAAAATTTTTATCGGTCTTAACGTTTTGAAAAAATATTTTTAGCAGTCTATAATATACAGTTTGATTTTTCCTGGAAGAAACTTGTAATAGTAAGAATATCATTATTCTTAAAGAGCATATTTTATTATTTAGAAATTATCTATAAATTTAGAGAATAAAATTTTTGAAGCACTCTAATAGATTTTTTTTTATATTTAATACTTAATTTTACAACTTTTAAAAAATATTTGTTATTTTTCAATATCTTTTTCGTTTGGTACCTTTTTTTCCTTTATAAAAATGAAAAATATGACTATTATCCATCACATCCAGCCACAATTTTTTAGTTTTCATCTCTTGTGTGGAATCTATAACAGGTATATTTTTCATTCTCATTCTAAAAAAAATGAGAGTCAAACAGGACCTAAATTTTTCTAAATTATTATATTATTTTTTAACATTGAAAATTGAAATAGTATGTTTCTCGAGAGTAAATTTGAAAATATGATTTTAGGCCTCGTTGATTTTCATTTTTCTTACATAAAAATGAAAAATATGATCGTTATCACTTATCAATCATATTTGATCATTATTTTATACTTTTTATTTCTTATGTGTAATTTTATAATGATTATATTTTTTATTTTTATTCTACAAATAATATGGATCAAACGGACTTAAGATTCGTCTTCTGCTGTCATAAAAAGGGGAACTAGGTCACATAAAATGCAGCCACGTGTAAGCTGATTTTCCACAAGCCTGGTGAGAATTCCAACGGTCACCCGCCAGTCGCCACTCTCCCCTAACCGAGCTTAGAATTGACGATAATGGCCATCTCCCTCTCTGCAACCACGCCATACGGCACCCTTCTACCCACCAGAAAAGTCATTATTCGCCCTTCATCTCACTGTATAGTCTCAAAGCCATCGCCAAAATTTAATTACTATCTCGACTGTCCTCATCTTCAAAGCAATTCAAACTTCATTCATTCACCCTCTAAGCGACTCGTTTCAGCCTCCGCCATGTCCAGCTCTTCGGGCAAGTTTCATCTTCTCTTTTTCCTTTTTATTTTTTGCGTATATATTGCGTTCCTTGCTTAATCTCGATTGTAATTTTTAAGTAGGATAATTGGGGGAAAATGGAAAGGAACTCTGGGTTGCTGATTAGTAGTGTTGAACTTGAACCTCATTTACTACTGTGAAACCTTAAGCTGATACTTGAACTGAGGCGCTCTATCCAATTGATTGAACCAACTCATCTGAAACTGAAAGGCTTTGATTTAACTTAATCAACCATATTACTATTTGCCTACTACTATCCACTATAATTTTATAGTTAATTTCTTGTACAGACTACCGGTACCCAAAACACACCCTTATGGTTACATGTATGGCAGGAAGTAAGACGGCTGCGGTGAGTGAGGATACTACTAATTTGCTGGACACAGTGCAAGTGTTCGACTTGAATGGAAATGGCATTCCCATTTCCGATTTATGGAAAAATAGGAAAGCTGTGGTTGCATTTGCCCGTCATTTTGGGTAATTATCTATCAGCATCAAGGTTGTTGCTAATTAAAGCTTTTAGAAACATCTGTCTTGTGTAAATTTTAGCATGCCATCACTTTTACTGCTGCAGGTGTGTTCTATGTCGGAAAAGGGCTGATTATCTTGCAGCGGAGAAGGTAACAATTCTTATTCTGCAAAGAATCTGTGTTGTTACTTGTACAAAGGTATTTTTAGGGGAAAAGAAAAAGAATTCCATATCGGTGAAACTCGTCTTCTAAATATCATGAAAATGACAAATTTTGCTTGTTTTAGTCTGCTTATGCCCCATTGTTATATTTTTAATATGCTACTTTCCACAATTCTTTCAGCATCATTAGCATTATTTTGAATAGCCAAGCTAGGATTTTCATGTAATTCAAGAACACTAGAGGCACAGTAAATGGGGAAATATTCCCCACTTCTTCCCCTGTGGTCTACTTTTCATGGCAAACCATACAAGAAATTAATCATTAGTTATCTAAGTTCTAAACCAAGAAAGAAAAATGACATTTATTTGTTCTTTACCTTGTCAAGTGTACAGATATTGAACTTAGACAATGAACCATTAGAAAGATCCTCAACAACCAATACATTAAATAGTAAGAAGACTCTTAACAACCAAGCCTCTATATCTGCCAATGATCTCTTTTGTTGCCTGAATCATTACACTTATCCATTACCGTTAGTTTGTCTAGTAGAATAAAATTTTCGCTTTACAGACATTCCATCATTATCTTTTTTTGACAGGATAAGATGGATGCAGCTGGTGTGGCACTTGTGTTAATTGGACCTGGCATTGTTGATCAGGTATGTAATGACGAAACTCCTGACTTTGGGTTGTAGGTGGATAATAGAACACGCAAATGGTTCTTAAGAAATGGTATGACATTAATATTTTCTGGGTTCTCTTTGTCATCTATAAACATAAAAATAATAATAAAAAAAATTACTTTCAGGTCAATCTTTTACTCTCCAACCATGGGGAGCTTTGTATTTGTTGTCTCTGTGTGCCGTAAATAAAGAAGAGTTCTGTCTTTCTTCAAATAATAAAATTATGGATTGAGAAACCTCCTGTGTCGCCTATAGAACTTTTTATGTCTTTCTTGTCCACTCTTTTGACCATTTTCTTCTTTTCAGATGATGTAATGTAGATGTTTATTTGGAGGTTTAACAAGTACTCTCTTTTTCCAGGCAAGAGCATTCTCCAACCAAACAAAATTCAAAGGCGGTGAGTTTCTGAGAGACGTGAATTCTAATGATTTAATATTTTAGAACTCAAAAGTGACAACTTCGAATCAAATTCAATTATAGGGGAGTTATAAATTATTGTACTCTCACAACTATTGCCACAAGTTGCTTTCTTTTCCAGCCCTCCTTTCATTTCTGCTAAAAGAATTGAACGTTGATTTCATCATCTTCACAGGGCTATTTTGACGCCAAAATATAAGTCAAAGTGTTGGTTTAGCAATTTGGAAATCTCATTATCAATACTGCTGGTAAACTGATAGGTACCCGCAAGTTCTTGATCTAGTGGGTGGGGTATAATGGGGATTTAATACAATAAATTGTGAATGACTTTACCTTGGGAGAGAGAGATAGATCTCTCGAATGCCTATCGAATCTTTAGTTCATTTACATATAATTTAGCAAGTCCACTTTACATTTCCTTTCTGTTCTTCAATTCAATACTTCACAGAAACAACACAAATAAAATTTAGCAAGAGCACAGCAATTGCTATGAGTACTACCTTAAACCTAGCTATCTTCCAGTGTGGAGCTTTATATCACATGCCATGCCAAAAGATATGAAGAAGAACAAGAAGAAAAGAACCAAAAACCTGTCCTAAATGCTAAAAAGTTTTGGATGGCCACCATGCTCTGGCCAAATTGGGTATGCTTTAAATAAAAATGATAGATACATATTGTACCTATATCTTATATAGCAACATATTTTATCTTAAAATTTTAAAAAAGAATGTATGGTTGCCTGTAGAGTCGTAGCTGAAATTTAATTTCACTCTTAAAAATATGTTGTTGCAAAAAGAAACAGAAATTCATTATTCTTTTTTGTACTATCTGAATACTAATTTCAAGTTTCAACTATATGTTTTCATAATGAGTTCCCAATAATATCTTTTACTAAGCTGGTCTTCACAAAATCTGGACTTGTGTTTTTGTTGTTTTGACTATTCATGTTTTCATGCTTCTATAATTAATGAGTTCCCCATAATTTTTAATGTTTCTTTTGTAGCTTATATTGAAATCTGATTGTAGTTAGCAATGACTTAGTTTCACCTCCATGATCAAAATTCTTAAAAAGGTCATAGTTTCACTAGTACCTCCCTCCAATTTATTCTTATTGGTACAAAATGCTGGAGTTATCTGAACACTTGTTACGACACTTAATATGCACTTCATGTTTGTTTCAGAAGTATATGCAGATCCGAGCTATTCATCATATGAGGCATTGAGATTTGTCTCTGGTGTTTCCACCACATTTACACCTGGGGTAGGGTAATCCTCTCATTCCTGTATCTATGACTAAAAGCTTGTTTGGGAAGTGTTTGTAAATGGTTTGTTTATAAATATATAGAAATTAATGGTGGATAAGTGGAAAGTACTTGTGGATCTCATGAAATATGTCGATAAAAATCGGTTTGACTGTTGATAAAAGATTTATAAACACTTGCAAACATATGATAAGATATTTCCTATGTTTCTATCCCTGGCCAGACAAGTTCTGCCATTTCTTGAAGATGCATGTCGGTCTTTCTAATTTCTTCAGGTTTTCTCGCTCTTTTTATATTTCAAATATTGTACCAGGCAGGTCTGAAAATAATACAAGCATATATGGAAGGATACCGACAAGACTGGGAGCTTTCCTTTGAAAAGGACACCAGAACAAGAGGTGGCTGGTGGGTTAATTTCCTAGTCTATGTGTAGTTTCAGTATGATGCTCGCTAGTTGTCTGCTTATTTATTTATTGACTGGAAGGAGATGTATCTCATATTTGAAATCATGTTCTTGAACCACTGATGGATGATGTGGTCTTACCATAAAGCAAGCTTATTTCGATAACTTTAACTAGAGTTTTTAATCGAAGTGACAAATAAGCTTCTCCGGCATTCATTCTTTCCCAAAGTTGATGGTTTTCGAATCACTTTAACTCAAATTTTACTAATATGTAGAAAGATGAACTTGTTGTACATTAGATCATTTGTAAATTATTCCCTATAAACTGTATGCCTGATGAACACATATAGAATGATAAGATGTGAAATGACATACAAATAGTGTAAACATAAATGCTACTTAAGCTTGTCCACTAGGACCTAAAGAGATCTGCCCAGTATTTGCTATTATTTTACTAGATAATTTTTTCATTTCTCGCTGAATGTATAAAGATAAGGTTTACATTTCTTTTCTTTGAAAACCTTCCTGCATGGACTGTTGGGGTACTACTTTGATTACCGAATGAAAGTGGGTTCAAGACATTATCAGTAATTGTTTGATCCTAGCATCTCGTTATGTATTTAATAATTACTTGAATTTTGGTGCAAATCTGGGCTAACTTTGTATATGTTCTCAGGCAGCAAGGTGGAATCATTGTTGCAGGTCCTGGTAAAAATAATATCTCATATATCCACAAGGTTAGTCTTTAATGTTGGGTTGTATCGCTCAAATCAAATATTTTAATGTTGTTAAAATTAACATACAATACAAGATAGGTCTGTGTGTTTAGATTTTGTGAAATTTGATTTTTGATTTTTTATTTATTATGAATATGTGGTTAAAAACTAAGGAAAATTTATAGATCCATGTGCAAAATTATTTTATTGGAAGAATGTGTGATTGAAAATGAGTTTTACAGGATCTATAGAAGCCCTAAGTCCCTGTTTGGCCTACATTTTCCCCAAAAACTCAATTTTTTTTTCAATTTTTTTTTCAACCTCACATTCTCCCAATAAATTTTTTTTGCACATGGCCCATACTTTTCCTACTTTTTACCCCATATTATTCTAAAAATTATTTTTCACAAAATTTATTCTCAAAAAATCTCTACCTGCATAGAATTTAAAAAGAAAAAATAGACTTGTTCACCCAATAACTTCCCTTGCGAATGGCCATCCGAGCATTCAGAGTGGAATCTTTGTAAATTTAGGAACTTGTACTATTGGAAAATGACTTATATTTAATCTTACACTCTGTACTTTTCTACACTACATAGGACAAAGAAGCAGGGGATGATCCAGACATAGAAGATATCTTGAAGGCGTGTTGCTTGCAAGGCAACTGATGATGTATGTCTTGTCCCCTACGAAGTTTTAATTAATTTGAGTTCTTACTTCTTACCATTTTGCACAGTAAGGAGAGGACAGATTTTAATGTGTACTATAATGTATAATGTCTGAATAGTTTTCTCTGTTCTCCTTTTGAGTGTTGGTTCTCATGTAAATCAATAGAAAAGTAATTATAAGTTGTATTGAAGAAGTTAAAACTAAAAAAAGAAAAGGCAGTAGCCCTTGTTTGAGCCTCATTCTTGCAAAAAAAAATAAAAAATTGAACAGTTTATTGATGAGAAATATGAGATTAAAAAATAAATAAAATTTTTATATTTACGTGTAATATTATTTTATTAAAAAATATGTGGTTAAAGTGGGGTCAAATTACTGTTGAATGTATTTTGATAGAAAAAAATGGGGCTCAAACAAGGGCTATAATTCATTCGAGAACTAAATATGTGCTTACACCTGCCAATGCAAATGTAGATAATGGATGTAATAGCGTTCTGTTGTCGAGTTTTATATCTTGAATCGTAACAAATAATAAAATAGACATATGAGTTCGGATATCGTTCCCACGATAATTATTATTTAACTATTGGTTCAATTATTCCTAACTTAAATTTAATCGAAAATAAATAATAAGTCCTTGTTTGGTAGCAATTTTTTTCAAAATGTATTTTTCTCTCTCTCCTTTTCAATCACATATTTTTTAATAAAATAATATTACACACAAATCCAAAATTTTTCCTTAATTTTTAACCATACATTTTCCACCAACCACTATTCAAAAATGGCTACCAAGCGGGGTATAAGTTTTGTGATTGGTATTTGAATTATTCTAACTAAACTTATAAAAGTATGAATATGGATGTTAAGACTTACAATTTTACTTATAGATTGGTGTCTGAATCATTCTAGCTAAAATTTTAAAGTATGAATATGGATACTAGGACTTATAATTTTACTTATGGACTCCCTTTAATTCGCCAATCAAGATTCATTACAATTGTAGTATTCGGTCGAATTCTTCTAAAATATTCAATTTACCCTCATTGAGTTCTCATTGAACCTATTTAACTAATTCAATCTCATATCTCTATGCAAATCAATTTTAGTTAAACGAAATACTAGTTTCAAGAATTCATCTAACAACTGCAATAATTAGTGTAGATATTTCTACACCTTATACTAAATTATGGAATTTTACTATATGGTCTAAATCTAAAACTCGCCAAAGAATTCTACCTATAAAAAAAAAAAAAAGCCAAAGAATTCAAAGCATTAAATTCATGAAATAAATCAAGACGTGTGCATTTAAAGAATTAGAATATTGAATAAAAGAAATAAATGGTAGCACATAGATTACATTGTTCGCTCTAACTATGAATTTAGCTACTCATAATAATGAAAGAAAAATAAAAAGTATAGAGTTCATAATCGGGTTTTGAAATCTTGATCATGGAAAGAATTAGATCTTACATCAAGAATCTTCTTCAACCTCAAAAGTTTTCAAACCCTAGCTTTTGCTCTTTTATATTGATGATTATGTGTTTTTATCTTCCCAAATTATGTGGAATTCCCTCAAAAGTATCGATAACTTGTATTTATAGCTACTCCTACGTTCTTTATTGTTGTAGGGTTTTTATGGACTTTAAAATGACCAAAACCATGCCCTAATCGGTATCAAGAGGCGCCTAAGCACCATGCGGCGGGCGTCGTGGCATCGCGAAGACAAATTGGTGACACCTTGAGACGATTCAAATTAGATTATAACGATAACTCAAAGAGATACAACTTTACTTGAAATAGCTATTTTTCAATTCGAATGTTTACTTTGTCAAAAATGAGTTTAAATCTTGAAAATCTGGAACATACTTGTGCGGCTGAAAATCAACACCATGTCGATATTTTGATCATATTTCACTTCTTTGACTTCTAATTGCATCAAATTGACTGCAAGCATTATTGAATTTTCTTCATGAGGTCCAACACAATTTTTGAATATATAGTTACCCCAAACTTTGAATATTGTCATTTTTGCTTCTTTCTTTCAATTACACTTCCATTCATCGAGTTTCACCTAATAAATAAAATATACAATAAATTATGCTATAATTATTCAATAGAACCACATTGGTAAAATATCAAATCCATTTGTAATTGCTACTCATCTGAGAGTTGTTGAGTTATTTGTCAACATCAGCAAGTGTCGTGCATTCCTTCACGGGATATCCAAGGATGATATTCGACACCACAAACATTAATAATCAAAGGAAATGAACTAAAAAGAAAGAACATCACTAGATTTTCCACATTTACTTGTGATGTAGGCAATTTACAAAATGCCAATTCTCATTTCATTGAAGTGAACTAATGATTTTACGGCGTAGAGGTTTCTTAATGGACAGGAATGAACCTTTGGGATAGGATTTTAAGTTGGAATATGCTACTTGTACACTTTTGGTGTACATAATGGATTACAATATGTACACCAAAAGTATACATATAGCATCACTCTTACTTAACTGTCGGAAGAATTGTGTAATTTATAAGGAAAGTAACTAAAACAATAGCTCCAGCTAGAGTCAAACTCGGACTAGTCCATAACGTAAGATTTGACCTCTCTGTTCTTTTCATGGGATCAACCTCCTCAGAAAGTGAAAACTCGGAACGCCTAGGATTCCAGCTGACGTACTTGTTGGGTGAGAATTGCGAGAAAAAAGTCTTTCCTCCTTGTTTCTTGAAGCTTGACCAGGCCTTATCCCAATCTGTTGTGTATATATCACCTACAAAGCAATAGTATAAAGTTAATACAGAAGTTCTTTCTTTTAACTAGCAAGAGCAGTGCAAGTAGGTTGAAATGGGTAGTACACCATAAAGATCAATGTATAAAATGAACTGTTCCGTTTCTTATGATGTGTGGATAAAAATATGTAACATGTATAAGAATATAGAAGGCGATGACATCTCTGGTATCACTTCTAGATCCTGCCTTAGCGAAGACCCAAGGAACTGGAGCGTGTCCAAATTACTTGTCATTAATGGGGACAGTGTATTTAAATGGTTTATACATGTCGATTGAATAAGTGAAACTGTGTCTTAAATTGCTTGATTTCATAAATGAAAAAACCCAGGAATAGTAAGTCTTGCATATGGAATGAAAGTTGGATCTGTTGGGATTAGGTCAGGAACAATTTCCAATCAACGCAAATCGCCACACCAAAAAAGATAAAGAAGAAAACTCGGCAAAGAACCTCTTCCACCGCCTCACGTCGCCGCCTCTCCCACCATCAAGCTATGAGGAATAGCTCATAAACTTAGCCACTATTTCAGGCCTAAGTTATCACCAATAGATATTCACAAGAAAGCTCACAGAAGAGTGCAATAACCAAAGAATTCTTTTGGGATGAGAAAAGGCCGAAAATATGAGGAGAGAAAGTCATTTTGCCAAAAGTCACGTGTATGGCTATTATGTGTGAGAAAAGAATGGGTCAAAGCTTCTCCAACAAGTCTACCAAAATATCTACCAAGAATCAATCTCAGCCGTAGATCTCATCCAATGGTCCAAAATAGAACGAGCACAATCCATGTGAATGACACAAATAACACTAAAACTAATGGAGTTAAGAGAATCACATTCTCACATTCTTCACCTTGGTTCTCATACCACTCTCTCTCGGTTGCGAATTTGCACATGGAAGAACTGTTCATTATCATCTCCCACTACCTACAAGAAAAATTAACTCGTATCAATATGTAACAAAGATAAGCATAATTTAAATTTACCTGCAGGTAGAATTTTAGTTCCCACATCAGAGGGATTCCAATCAATGTGAATCTTAACAAGTTTAACTTCATTTTGAGACAGTTTCTCGCGAATAAAATGATACTTCACCTCAATATGTTTTGATCTTTTATGATAAACAAGATTTTTACAAAACAATAAAGCACTTTGACTATCAGTAAACATAATAGATGTATCATGCATGAAATTCAATTCTTTTAAGATTCCTTTTAACCAAATACATTCCTTAACAGCTTCAGTTATGACAACATATTTGGCTTCAGTACTAGACAAAGTAACTAAAGGCTGTAGCTGTGATTTCCATGTTATGCAGTTATCTCCTAGGGTAAAGAAGTATGCTGTAGTTGATTTCCTACTGTCTTTATCACCAGCAAAATCAGCATCAACATAGTCTTTCAAAGTTAACTTCTCAGATTTTTTCTCATACACTAAGCCCAGATTTAAAGTCTCAACCAAATACCTTAACAACCATTTCAGACCAGCCCAATGCAGCTTACCAGAATTGGACATAAATCTACTTATGAGACTGATGGAAAAAGCAAGATCAGGTCTGGTAGTAATAATAGAAAACATGACAGAACCTATAGCATTAGCATACGACACATTTTCCATCTCTTTTAATTTAGACTCAGATTTAGGCGAATGAGCATGAGACAAATTCATATGACTGGTAAGAGGCACAATCACAATTTTACTGTCTTTCATTCCAAATTTTGTCACAATTTTGTTCGAGTAAGCTTATTGTGAAATAGTTAACCTATTCTTAGCCACATCACTTGTTATCACCATCCATAGAATCTTTCTAGCATTCCCTAAATCTTTCATATCAAATTCAGATTTTAAAAGATCTTTCAGTTTATTAATTTGAGATTTGCTAGGCCCAGCTAATAGCATATCATCCACATAAAGCAGCAAGTAAACTTCACAACCGCTCTTTATGTCATTAAAATACAAGCAAGCATCAATTTCACTTCTTTTAAATCCTATCTTCAGCACATAAGCATCAAATCTCTTGTACTATTGTCTTGAGCTCTGTTTCAGCCCGTACAAAGATTTCTCTATCTTGCACACATAATCAAATTTGCCTTTAGCCACAAAACCTTGTGGTTGGCTCATGAAAATATCATCTTCCAACTCCCTATGTAAAAAAGCAATTTTACATATCCTCCCTTTGAGTTGAACCACAAGTTCCCAATTGAATTGAACTACAAGAGCCAACATCAATCTAATTGTCTTGTACTTAATCACGGATGAAAATATTTCATTATGATTCATACCTTCCCTTTAAGTATAACCCTTAGCCACTAACCTCGCCTTAAACCTCACCGGATCAGTAGGGCTCAAACCCTCATTTAACTTGTAAATCCACTTACATGGAACCAATTTCTGATCTTTAGATTTTTTATGAGTTTCCAGATTTTGTTATCACTCAAAGATTTCATTTCTTCCTGCATAGCTTTTAACTAATTTTCAAAATATTTTCCATTCACAACTTCTTCAAAACTATTAGGTTCTATCTGTTCAAGGGCTTCACCTGAAATTAAGGTAAAATCAGTCATGTTTAGGGATTCATATCTAGGATTTGGTCTGATCTACCTCCTTCTCCTATCCCTAGTAAGCTGATAATCTTGATTAGGTGGCTGATCATTAAAATGTTCAACTTCTCATCTTCAAGAGAACTTAAGGAAATAATGTTCCTCTTTAAATTAGGGACATATCTAACATTTTTAAGTTGCGTGACGGCCCCATCGTACATTCTGATGACTATGTCACCAACTCCAACCACATTTTGAGAATTATTGTCCCCCATGTAGATCTTCTTAGGTTCAGTCTCTCTATAGTTATAGAACCAAGACCTCTCAGGGCACATATGAAAAGTGCACCCTGTGTCTAGGATCCAATTTTTGTCAAATTCTTCTTCAAACACATTAAAGACATGCAAACTGTCAAATTCAGAAATAATGACAGCATTATCTTGATTAGTATTGTTCAGGTCTTTTTGTTTCTTTTTCCACTCAAAACAGTCTCTCTTGAAATGCCCCATATTCCCACAGTGATAGCATTTTTTACTACTTTTATCTTTTGGATTTGGATCTCATTTTAGATTTTCCTCTCCCCTTCTTGTTATGGAAGTTATATTCTTTCTTTTCAAATCTTCTCCTAACAAATAAACTCTCTTCTCGGGAATGAGTTATGTTGTCTCTCTTTAATTCAAATTTTCTTGATTTTAAAGCATCGGAAACAATAGCTTGAGTGAGAGTGACCCTACCATATTTTATGGCATTTTTCATTTCTCTGTAAGATTCGGGCAAAGAGTTTAGTAATATGACAGCTAAATTCTCATCAGCAAATTTCTTATCGTTATGAGCCAGACTTTTAACAATTATGCTAAAATCACTCAAATTTCTCTCGACATCATTCTTTGGATCCATCTTAAAAGTAAACAACTTTTCCAACAGATATATCTTGTTAGGTAAAGTTTTAGTTAAGAGCAAGGCATCTAATTCAGTCTACAAAGTTCTAACAGTTTTTGCGCTATCAACTTATCTAACAATGTTATCAGATAGATGCAAAATTATAGAACTGTAAGCAATTTCATTCATGTCTCCAATTTCATGTGGTTTAGCCTTTAACTCATCAGAAAAAGTAGCAGGATCATCGAGAGCTTTAACAGTTCTCTGTTGGACCAAAATGACCATCACTTTCTGTTTTCAAATAGAGTAATCCTCATTTTCATCGAATTGTGATAATTCGACCCTCGAATCCATTACAGATTCTGTAAAAGAGTGGCTTTGTACTCGTTGATATAACAAAAAGGTTTTGAAATTTTTTTTTCAGATGATCAATATAAAAATATGAATGCCGAGTTAAAAACCAGTTTTCAGACAAGAAGCACAACAGTGAAATAATCAGTTCATGAAACACAGGTATAATGCAGGTAAATATGCTTCCAGGTTACAAATTAATCATATGAATTCAATTAACGGAATTCACAAATAGGCAACCAAGCAAACGTGCATAAAAGGGTAAGAGTATCAAACCTATTCTAATGGAGAGTTTGGAATAATCTTACCAAACTACTGTTGAAAAACAGTAAGAATACCACCAGTTTCAGAATTGAACTACTGCAGACGTCAAACCAAGGGCAAAATCATCCAACTTTTTATGTATAACCTGAAACACTAAAATAAACACATCACTGCTGAACACGTTCAACAGGTTAAACAAAGAAATCTGCCCGAAAAAAACCTCGTCGAAAATCGCCCATGCGCCGCCGCCGGAGCCACGCGCCGCCATTGAAAATTCACCTGCCACCCCACCGGCACCTCCTCGACCTGCTGGTTCCAAATGTGGTCTCAGATTTTTCAGCAGGTCATTTGTTTGGCCGGAATTTCAGTTTTTCGGTTCGGCCCCTCCAAAAATCGCCCCACCCATTTTTCAATTTTTTTTGCGATTCTCCACCAATAATCGAAGCCCACGACCTGCAGAGTTAGATTCCGGTGTTCGTTCCTCCGGGTGATTGATGGTTTGGCCAGAATTTGGAGTTGAAGGTCCGACCAAGAGGGAAACTCGCGAGAGACTTCACCAAACCGGTCGTTTTCTTCCTCAAATCTCAAGCCCTAGGCTTTGATACCAATTTTGTTGGGATTAGGCTCAGGAACAACTTCCAATCAACGCAAATCGCCACACCAAAAGAGAGAGAGAAGAAAACCCAGCAAAGAACCTCTTCCACCGCCTCACGCCGCCACCTCTCCCACCACCAAGCTATGAGGAATAGCTCATATACTTAACCACTATTTCAGGCCTAAGTTATCACCAAAAGATATTCATAAGAAAGCTCACAGAAGAGTGCAAGAACCAGAGAGTTCTTTTGGGAGGAGAGAAGACCGAAAATATGAGGAGAGAAAGTCATTTTGCCAAAAGTCACGTGTGTGGCTCTTATGTGTGAGAAAAGAATGGGTCAAAGCTTCTCCAACAAGTCTACCAAAATATCTACCAAAAATCAATCTTAGCCGTAGATCTCATCCAATGGTCCAAAATAGAACTAGCACAATCCATGTGAATGACACAAATATCACTAAAATTAATGGAGTTAAGATAACCACATTCTCACATGATCTAACTTAGGAAATGAGATGTGTGAATGACCAATCAAGTTTTGGTCTTTTACGAAGCTCATGGAGACTTTTACCCATCTATTGGCAACACTAAATCAAATATTCGACAGAAGCCACTTCAGACATGTCCTTCAGTAGGATAGTTCTTGCTGAAACTCTAGTAACCAACGAGGAGTCAAGTTTCCTTTTTGCAATTGAGTGCACAATGAAATGGAAACAACATCAATCCAATGCATCAGCACTGAGTTATGCCCGTGTTTGTTTTGGCGAAAAATTAGATTTTTAGTAGATGTTGATAAAAGTTGATGGAATCTATTTCTGAAAAGTTGATTTATGGTTCCATAAAAAATTTATGGTCAAAAAAATGAAATTTAGAAAATAAGGACCAAACATGGGCACACGTTTCAAGTCAGAAATGATGTTAATACATGATGGGCTTGTGTATCCACTACATGGATTGACTAAGCTTCTCCCTCAACTTAAGATAACATGGCGAATAAAAATAAACTAAACTTCAAGAAGGAAAAAAATCCTAATAATATAGTACATTCAACTACCTCAATAACCCATCAATTACGAGAACTTAATTTTTTCATAATTTTTCCTTCATTTCTCCATATAACCAAGAAATTTCATCGCATATTATCGACAAACCTCAAAAATCCAAATGCATGCATCCATATACAAGTATGATAGTTCAAAATTTTTACCCCTGTCATCGTTTTGCTTAATAGGCGGTAGCAGAGAGTCCCTTTTTGAACAATACGATTTGAATGGCCCCTGGTTCCTTGAAGTACACCATGAAACTTGTGAATAAAAGTTGTGAATATCCATTTGGTATGTCTATGATTCGTGTTATTTTTGGAATTGCAGCCACAAATTCGCAAATTTTATTATCGATGGTTTGCACCTGCAGAGCAACATTCTGAGGACCACACAAGTTTTCATTATTTTAATAAGGCTTCTATCATTTGTACACTCCAAAGTGTCGTTGGCTTTGTTTTTAAAAAATTATTGTTGGAAGATTTTTTTTTTTTTTTTTTTTTTTTGGTAAAATTATCAAATGATGTGACAAACTGACAAACTTGATGTACACTTTGCAAGATTTTTTTAATAAATGCATTTTCGTAAGGTGGCAGGCAAAGTACCTAAGTTTACGTCGGCTGAAATGGTGCCTCCATAGGCATGGGACTTCATCTTTCCTTCTAAAAGGTTTTTTTTATGTACATTGAAAAGATAAAAATATTTGTTAGTTCCTAACAAAACAACTCGTCATCTCAATAAAAAGTAAAAGATTTATATATTCTTGTCACAAGTCAATCCTCGGTTGGAGTTCTCCTTCTATTGTAGCTACACTTACAGACGAGTCAACTGGAAATTAACTCAATCTGGAACTAAAATTGAAGGTAAAAGAATTGGGGAGAATAAATTATTAAAATGAGAAATAGATGAGAATGAACTGAATTGAATTTCTTCAATTAACAACCATATAATAGATGAAAAAGTTCAATGCCTCTGGCACATGAGTTGGTTGGATATATATAACCCCCATCCCCCCCCCCCCCACATGAAAGTCTCATTTTTAGAAAAGAAAGAGAAAATGTTTCTTAAATGATTACATTTTCAAAAACGACACCGTATACATAAATTCAAAAAAAGAACCGTTAATCATGTTGGTTGCCCTCTTCTTCATTTTATGGTTTCTTCTTGTTACATTCTCTTCTTGATCTGATTCTTTTTTCTCCCATTTACTACCCACATAACAACCCTCACTCTCACCTTGATCTTGTCCCCAAGATCTGCAATTAGGAAAGGTCACTTTAACCAAGTCTACATCTTCCCAAGTTGCATTATCATGGTGGAGGTCAGGCCATTGAATTGGCCATTGAACTACAGTCTTGTTCCTGCATTGGACCAACTTGGATTGTAAGATAGAAAGTGGGTAGTGCTTTGCTTGTGGAGCACTTTTGTATTCAGATAGCTATGACATTGGCATATCTTTATACCCTACTTTCATCTTCAACAATAAAACGTGGAAAACAGGATGTATTCTTGCCCCTTCTGGTAATTTTAACTGGTAGGCCACCTCACCTATTTTCTTAACCACTTGATAAGGACCAAAATACTTGGCACATAGCTTGTGATTTGATCAGGATGCTATTGATTGTTGTATATAGGGATGAAGAATCAGAAAGACCCAGTCACATTCATTAAAAGTTCTTTCAATTCTGTTTTTATCTGCATATTGCTTCATTTTTGTACTTGCTTATGATAAGTTTTGTCTACATATTTTTATCCTCTACAGAAGCTACATTAGATTATTGATAGGGCCCTAAAGCCAACAGATAGAGTGCTTCAAAATGGGTCATCCTCATGGCATAATGGAAGGAAGTATTGTACCACCATTCAGCCAAAGGTAGCCATTTTCCCAAATCCTTTAGTTGTTGATATGTCGTACACCTCAAATATATCTCCAAGCATTGATATGTCTGTGGATGGTAAGATGAACTAAAGTGCAATTTAGAGCCCATTAAGGTAAATAGTTCCTGTCAAAATTTGCTTTTATCTCTATTAGAGATAATAATCTGAGGCATCACATGTAGCCTGTACACATTGTCAAAGAATAGTTTTGCCATTGTCACAGCTGAAAAAAGGGTGTATGAGTGCAATAAAATGCATATACTTGGTAAATCTGTCAACTACTACAAATATGGAATTATTTCCCTTTGAATTTGGCAGACCCTCAACAAAGTCTAGATGATATGGCTCCAGGAATAAAGGAGTTCAGGCAAGGGTTGTAACAATCCTGGGTATGGTACATGTTCTCCTTTACACCTTTGATATATTTCACATTGTAATACTTCTTTCTTGATGTCTTGGTTCATCTCTAGCCAATAAAACTGTTGCTTAGCCCTATATATGTTGTTGTGAATACCAGAGTGTCCCCCTTCATGTGATCCATGTATGTTTTGGATCAGCTTTGTTCTGATATCTCCCCATGTTCCAATGTATAGTCTTTCCTTGTGTTTCAGCAATCCATTGAGGTAGGTGAAGGTAGGATCTGACTTAAGTTGTAGTAATAAGGCTTAAATAGTTTCCTCAGCTAACTTATCTCCTTTATAACTATCGATCACCTACTGCATCCATGCATATATCGCTGTTCAATCCCTGAACATTCTGGGAATTTTTCATGCCTCTTTGACAGGGCATCTACTACTACATTGTCTACTCCTCTTTTATATATGATTTCATAACTAAGTCCTAGTAACTTGGTGAGCCATCTTTGTTGAAGAGGAGAGGTAGTCCTTTGCTCTAGTAGATATTTGAGGGATCGATGGTTAGTTTTTACAATAAAGTGATGGCCTTCTAAGTAATGTATACATTTGTTTATTACTGTAACTAAGGTCAGCGATTCCTTCTCATATATGGACAATCTCATATTTCTAACTCCAATAGCTTTACTTAGATATGCTAAAGGTCTCCTGTCTTGTATCAATACAACCCCAAATCCTTTCTAGCATGCATCGGTCTCAATTGTGAAAGGTTTACTGAAATCAAGCAAGGCAAGTACCAGAGTAGTGCTCATATCATGCTTTAATTGTTCAAAGGCCACACTTGCTAACTCATTCCATTGGAAGTTGTCCTTCTTAAGGAGTTCAGTCAGGGGTTTGGCTATAATTTCATAATTTTTAACAAATTTTCTGTAATACCCAGTCAACTCTAGAAATCCCCTCAATTGTTTGACATTCATAGGCACAAGCCAAAGCTGCATTGCTTCAATTTTACCAAGCTCAGTGGAACTCATTCCTTGTTGATTATGTGACCCAAGTATTTCACTCGTAGTTGTCCAAAACTGTATCTTTTTGCGTACAACTGATGCCTCTGTAGGATTTCTAATACAGTTATGAGATGTTCGCAATGTGTGTTTAGATCAGGGCTGTAAATCAGGATGTTATCAAAGAAGACCAATACATACTTCCTCAACTAACCTTTGGATACTTCATTCATAAAACTCTGAAATGTTGCCAGTGCATTAGTGAGACCAAAGGATATCACCTTGAATTCATACAACCTTTGACGAGTCTTAAAGGCTATTTTGTGTATGTCTTGTTTAGTAACGCTTATTTAATGATAACCAGCCCTAAGGTCAATCTTAGAATAGTACTTATATCCTTTGAGCTCATCCAACAATTCATCAATAATTGGCATGGAAAATTTGTCCTTAATAGTTAGATTATTAAGTTGCCTGTAATCTACACGAAATCTCCAAGATTCATCCTTCTTTTTTAATAGAAGGACTAGTGATGCAAATAGGTTGTTATTTGCTTGGATGATTCCACTCTCCAATATTTCCTTAACTAATTTTTCAATCGCTTGTCTTTTGAATGAATGGATGTAGGGTCTGATCTTGAATGGCTAGGCATCTTCTTTCAATGGAATGTGGTGGTCATGGGACCTAGGAAAATGTATCCGGTTTGGTTCTTCCAAAACTTCAGCAAATTGGTCAATGATCTCTGTGATTTGAATTGAAATTTTCTCCTTCCCTTTCTCTAATATTGAATATATTTGCCCCGACTACTCAATAGCTACGTCTTTTAAACAGTTTCTCCATTTTCTCCATCATTGTCATTTCTACCTGTAGCTCTAAGTTTTCATTTCTCAAGATTACTTCTTCTTGTTTGTGTTGAAACTTAACATATCCGTGCACAAAATCAAACTTAATGGATCCAAATTGACTCATCCAATTCACTCCCAATACCATATTGCTACCCCCCAACTTTAGTTCCTGTTTGGTGGGGAGTTTTTAGTAGAAGTTTTTGAAATGTGTGGTTGAAAAGTTGTGGGACGCACAAAAGATGTGATTAATATTGATTGTTTGACTTTCACTTAGATTAGAATTTGATTTTAATCTGAACCAAATAGGGGCTTAATATTCTCAAATTTTACTGAAATTCCCACTTATGCACATTCCAAACAAGTGATTACATCAAAGCTTTACTATCCAACTTTTCTCCATTTGCTACCCTAACTGTCATGGGTTTAGCTTCTTCAACACTAAAGTTCAGTTCCTTAGCTAGTTTCTCATCAATGAAGCTATGTGTGCTTCCACCATCAATTAAGATAGAGATTCTCCTTTCTTTTAGAAGCTTTGGAACTCTGATGGTTTTATGCCTTATAATCCCTGCCAAAGCACTGATGGAAATCTCTAGTATTTTTTCCTCTCTTTTTTTATATTCAAATTCATTTTCCTCTTCCTATTCACCATCTTCATCATCATCTACCAGAATGAAATTGAGGAATTTGTTCTTGCAGATATGGCCCACTGTATACTTCTCATCGCACTTATAGTAAAACCCAAGGTTCTTTTTCGTTTGGAAGATTGTAGGTGTAATGGTTTTGAAGTTGTTTCGTGGTTTGTTGAATTTTGGGATGGGTTCAGCTGGTTTAACTTCATCACAGGATCTACTTGGGTAAATACTGCATCTGTTAGAGTAAGGTAGGAAGGTTTTAAGCTTTTGTACTTTGTTAATGTTTAGGGTTGTTGCTTCATGTAGGCTTGCAATTTCAAAAGCCTTAGTTAGTTTATCAGTATTCATCATCTTAACCATAGACCTGATCTCCAACCTTCAACCCACTTGTAAATACTGATATATAATAATCAGCAATTTGGTGAATCTGAAAATACTTTCTAGCTTTTCTTATCCAGTCTTTAGGTCTCTTTCCTCCAAATGTAGGAAAATCAATTTTAGGCAGTTTGGTTTGTCCCATACAATGTTAACCCACTCCTAAATTTTTGGCTAGACATAGAACTCTCTACACCCTTGTTCTTATGTTTAACCCTTAGATCAAATGCTATTGGTGCCATCATGGACAACATCATCTTATATTTCTGGTTCAAAACTAGCATTGTGTCTTCAATATTCTCCTGCCTATGACCAAAAGCTTGAAGAGTCTGATCAATGGCCTCCAATTTCCCTTCCAACTTGTTGGTAACAGCTTTGAAAGCAGCACCTAAGTCAGCCATCTCTAGATCCAACTTCTTCATATGTTCGTCAATTACTTTAGCTCTAGTATCCATAAGTAGTAAAAGCCTAGTTAATTCGCCTACTTTGATACCAGCTGTCACAGCTCAATCCTCAGTTGCAGTTCTCCTTCTACTATAGCTGCACTTGCAGGCGAGTTAGCTAGAAATTAACTCAATATGGAACTAAAATTGAAGATAAAAGAATTGGGGACGATATATGATGAAAACGAGAAATAGACAAGAAGGAATTGAATTGAATTTCTTCAATTAACAACCATGTAGCTGATGAAAAACTCTTATGCGGTTGGCTGGATATCTATCCCCCACACATGAAAGTCACATTTTCAGAAAATAAAGAGAAAATGTTTCTTAAATGACTACAATTTCAAAAAAAAAAAAATGCCGTATACATTTAAAAAAACGTCATTCTTGTTGGTTGCCCTATTCTTTATTTTGTGGTTTCTTCTTATTCCCTTCTCTTCTTGATCCGATCCCCTTTTCCCCCATTTACTGCCCACATAACAATTCTCGATAGATTCTAGAACACGATCACGATTTCTAATTGCAATTTTGCCACATTAGGAGTGACTAGTGCCACAATAACAAGTGTTAAAGCTCGATAAATAGCATTAAACTCAATAAAAATTCTCCTTTATGTAATGTTTCGAAATTTGAAGATTATGTATTTTAAGCCTTTTTTTAACCATATGAAGTACATTTTTATGTCTCATTTTGTGTAACCACCTAACAAAAGTAAATCTTCATTTTCCAAAGTATTACTCCCATAAATGTTATCAATGTAATTTTTAAAAGTGGAAATTACACGAATTTAATGTTTTCAAGATCTCGATTCATAATTAAGAGTTATAACTTTTCTTTCAAAAATCGGATATAATTAAAATTTTAAATATTGATAATAATAATAATAATAATAATAATAATAATAACAATATAAAATTAAACTAACCCACCCTACCCACTACCCACCCCATAACCCCAATTCCATTTCTTCCCAAATCCTAAAACCATTTCCACCATCTTTTCCTCATCTTCATCTTCTCTCTTCTCACTTTCTATATCAGCCACTCACAGTGTCGCCAACTGTTTCGACGACGATGTTCTCCTTCCTCGCACCATCATTGCATTGGACTGCACCAAGTGGCGTTGCACGGATCAACACAGTAGGATTGGAGCCTCTACGAGTGGAGGCGCAACAGTGTCATGGATTGGGCATTTATTTTAATTTATCTAGTTGGGCATGTATATTGGGCTAGCCCAAGTCTTTAGTTTTCGGTTGTTTGTTGGTCTATATGTCTTGTATCTCTGGATTTGGAAGACGTCGTGTATGAAATTGGGTATTTTCAGATTTTGGTTGAACTCGTTCAATAGATTTCTCATCTCCTCTTGTTGTTTTACATCATTTTTCCCTCCCCAATTCTCTTTTATCTTTTCTTTGTTACTAATCCAATTGATTTCAGTTGGAAACATCCATTTACTGAGTTTCAGTTAGTTCCATTCTAGCAGCTAGATTGGTTCATTTCTTGTGTGTCACGGTAATGAGGTACTAGTGGTTGACTTCCAACCGTGACAAATGGTATCAGAGCAGCTACAATCCATGGGTATGTCTCGATTGGATAGAATACTGAAAGAAATTAATAGGAATCATGAGCTAGTGATATCAATGATGACTGAAATTATGGAGCATAAATCAATTACAAAGACGAGTCCAACAAGTACACAAAAATAGTCGAGTATTCTAAAGCGCAAATGGATGATTCAGATTCTAAACCGGAAGGGAAATGGGGTTCCTATTCTAAACCAGAAAAGAAACCAATGAATCAGGTTAGTTTTTATGAATTGAATAGAGATGATGATTTAGTTTTTGTAGTTACTAAGCATATTGTTGAAATAGAAACTGTGGGGGAGACTAGTTTTGAGAAGTTAGATCAAAACAAAGGAGTGGAAGAATCTATAGTTACTGTGAGACCCGGGTTAATGATTTCTACACCTGGGGCTAGCAACACTGAGGGAAAAACTAGTACTAGGGAAGAGTACAAGGGAAATACAAGACTTCCTATAATATTGATTTTCCCAGTTTTGGAGGAGAATGGCCTAGGGAGTGGCTTTGGGAGGCTAGGAAGTATTTCCTGATTCACCAAACTCTTGATGAATTTAGGTTTGGAATTGCTAGGATGCACTTGGAAGGGAGGGCTTATGTATGGTTTTATGTATTCATGGCAAACCATCCTAGGGCGGATTGGGAAATGTTCTTTATAGAGTTGTATAAGAGGTTTGCTGAAAATACAAAGGAAGAAGTGTCTATTGAGGAGGAAGTAATTGAATCAGTTACCAAGGTAAAGCAGCTAGGAACAATGAAAGAACATCAGGGTGTGAAGAAATTATGGAGATTTCAATCAATGCTTTAGCTGGGAGTTTGAAACATAAAAATATTAGAATTCCTGGGATGTTCAAGGGGAGGAAAATATCAATTCTCATTGACAGTGAAAGTGCCCAGAGCTTTGTTGATGAAAGGTTGATCAATGAATTGAACTATGCTAATGACGGGGCCAATGTGATAACAATCAGGATAGCTAATGAGGCACGTGTTAACTTACACTGCTTGCTTAATCCAAGGATGGTGAAGAGAATGAGGAGGCTGCTAACTTCATACAAGAAGACATCCCGACTTTTGAACCTTGAGGACAAAGTTACTTTAAGGGGAAGAGATGTCATGGATTGAGCTTTTATTTTAATTTATCTAGTTGGGCCTGTATATTGGGCTAGCCCAAGCCTTTAGTTATAGGTTGTTTGTTGGTCTATATTTCTTGTATCTCTGCATTTGGAAGACATCGTGTATGAAATTGGGTATTTTCAGACTTTGGTTGAACTCGTTCAACAGATTTCTCATCTCATTGTTTTACATCATTTTTCCCTTCCCGATTCTCTTTTATCTTTTCTTGGTTACTAATCCAACTAATTTTAGTTGGAAACATCCATTTACTGAGTTGCAATTAGTTCCATTCCAGCAGCTAGATTGGTTCATTTCCTGTGTGTCACGGTGATGAAGTGCTAGTGATCGAATTCCAACCGTGACAAACAGCTTCGGAGCCTCCGCCTCTAGACGATTTGTACTAGGTCTCTGGTTGTAGTATTTTGCTTATTTGTGGTGTTTTTCGCAATCTGTGGCAACCAATGGTTCAGAATAGTTGCTGCGACAGCAGCAGTACAGTGCGATAATGGTACACTTGTGCATTGTAGCGTTATTTGGCGATGGTTTTTGTTGGTGTGGTGACGGTGGATCGACGTGGATCTGAAAATGTTTGTTGGATCTAGTGGTGGTGGTAGATCTGACATGGATGTGTTGATGACAGTGGTGGTTTTTGTAGTTGAAATAGAGGTTTTTTGGTAGTTATGGTGGTGGTGAATGATCTGAAAGGGGTTTTTTAGATTTTGTGGTGGGGATGAATTTTGTTGTTGGAGGAGGTTGATTTGGTATGAATATGTCTATAACAGTTGTGATTTTGTAGTTGAAAATGGTCATGAGGTGGTGGTTTTGAAATTGAAAAATATAGTTTGTTGGAGATTGTGGCGATAGTGGTAGGGGCTGCGCTGGTTGTGGTTGTAAGGTGGTATTAGTTTTGGTTGGTGTCATGGTGGATTGGAGATGGGTGGTGTAGGTGGTGAGACTAAGAGTGTTTGTGACAAATTATTTGATATTGTAATCGATAAATTGGTTTTTTTTGTAACCAAAGTTAGCATCACGGAAAGGCGAAAATCTAGCAGATTTCGACATGCTCATTTTATGGGTTTATTCCGGCCGAATCCCTTAGAGTTATGGGGATTTTTTGGGTGATAATTGAAAAGGATATTGTGGGCTTTCCAATGGTATCAAAATCCGAAAATATTGGTAGTCGTACGATGCTGGAAAGTTGCCTCAAATCTAGCCCCAAAAATCTGAATTTTCTGCCCAGATTCTCCCTTTTCAGGATGCTAATTTTGTAAGTTTATTCTGGATGAATCCCTTGAAGAGGACATTTTGTAAGTTTTGGAGGTATGAGGATATTTTGGGTTGTAATTGAAAAGGACATTGTAGGCTTTCCAATGGTATCAAAATTTGGCAGTATATGTGGTTGAAAGTTTCTAGAAATTTGCCTCAAAACTTGCCCAAAAATCTGAATTTTCTGCCTAGATTTTCTTTTTTCGGGTAGCTGACTTTGTGAGCTTATTCCAGCCTAATCCCTTGGAGTTATGGGGATATTTTAGGTAATAATTGAAGAGGACATTGTGAGCTTTCCAACGGTATCTAAATCCGGCGGTCTTGGTGGTCGAAAGTTGCCGAAAATTTGCCTCAAAACTCGCCCAAACTTAGAGAGAAAAAACTTATTTTGTCAAGTTTTGGTGATTTGGTCCTCAAGTTCTATGTTGACATGTTTTGGTCCTATACGTTTGAATTCAACTCATAAAAGTCTTTGAGTGACCGTTAGTGAAACCACCCCATAATTTAGTGACCGTTTGTGCAAGTTTTAAAATTTAGTGACCATTTTGTGATTTTGACGTAAATTGAGTGACCGTTTGTGAAATTAACCCCAAATAAAATTGTAACTAATTTTTATGACCTATTAATAAATCAAACTAGTCAAGGTCACGATTACACATAATTTATGGTCATGATCACGTACTAATCATAAATTATATAAGGTCATAGTCACAAAACACAAATTCCATGTCATTTACAAATTTAGTCGCAAATCAATCATTTTTATATGTCATACCTTTCCTAATTAACTAGTTTCAATTATTATTTTTCACCCTACCCATCTCTTCTCTCGTTCTTCAATCAATTTATCCACTTCCTACAACCATTGCATCGCCACCAACAACCACTACCCTACCCTTCCCGTCGTTCTCCACCACGACCATCACACTCCTTCAAACAAATTAAAGAAAAAAATGCCCTGTTTGTCGCTCTCCACCACCACCTCCATCATACCCCTCCAAACTGCCCATTTTGGTTGTTCTATACCACTTCATCCATCACGCTCTTCTCAAACAGTTGTAGAAGCAGACGCTCCTCTCCGTCACTCCACTCAATCATGCTTTATTAGATAGTAGCAAAAGCAAACACCCCCTCTTCCACCACTGCCTTCATCATGCTTCTCCAAACAACTACAAAAGAAAATGCCCTTCTCAACAACTCTCCTTCACCTCCATCTCTATCACACTCCTCTAGACAACTGCAGGAGCAAACATCCCTCTTGACCGCTCTTCTCCTTCACACTCCACCACCACCTCCATCACACATTTCATAGCTGCTCGATCTACAACCAAAACCTTCTTTGTCGCTCTCCTTCATGACCACTTCCATCACATATTTCCAATTCTTTGCCACAAGATCGATGGAGAATGGATGGTTGAGACTTCTTCTCTCATTTATCTACTCCACTGCCATAGGTTGCTGCTTCATTTTGGATCAGTGGGGTAGCATGGGACAGGATGATATCCAAATTCATTTTAAAGTAGTAAGGTGGAATGGGATGTAGTGTATGTGCCTGACTTTTGAAAAAAAAAAAACACAATAAATACCTGATTTGAGAAAATGAAACTTGAAAATGTAGGAATTGTTTACTGTATCTATTTTTCTCAAGGCCCATTAAGCCTCCATTCAAACCAGAAGCCCGTTTCCGAAAAACCATAGCAATCACATAGGAGTGTCCATAATTGAGTGGGGGTGGGCTCGCACAGGGGCGTCCATAATTGAGTGAGGTGGGCCACGTTCACATAGAAAAACCCTAGTAATTTCATGGAAAACCCTAGTTGTATGTTTTCCCGCATGAACAACTAGCCTCTCTCAACTATATATAGTGACTCAAACCCTAGTTGTCACTGTCTACCAAAATACTGTAGCGCCCCCTCACTCGAGCAAAACCTTCGCTGCTGTGATGGCCGCCGCAGCCGCCCGTCCTCTCGTCACCGTCCAATCCCTAGAAAATGACATGGTCACAGACGGTGGATCAGCCGCCAACTCCATACCACTTCCAGATGTGATGAAGGCGGCGATCCGCTCTGACCACGTGACATTCGTGCACGGCCAAATTTCCAAGAATGCCCGCCAGCCTTACGCCGTGTCCAAGAAGGCCGGGCACCAGACCTCCGCCGAGTCATGGGGAACCGGACGCGCTGTATCCCGTATCCCGAGGGTGCCTGGCGGCGGGACCCACCGCGCTGGACAGGGTGCCTTTGGTAACATGTGTCGTGGTGGTCGTATGTTCGCCCCCACCAAGATCTGGCGCCGCTGGCACAGAGCCGTGAACGTCACACAAAAGCGCCACGCAGTGGTTTCCGCTATTGCGGCGTCTGCTGTTCCATCCCTTGTTCTAGCTCGTGGACATCGCATTGAGGAAGTTCCTGAGCTGCCCCTTGTTGTGTCGGATTCTGCTGAGGCTATTGAAAAAACAAATGCTGCTATTAAAACTCTTAAGCAAATCGGAGCATACCCTGATGCTGGAAAGGCCAAGGATAGTGTCGCAATCCGCCCTGGAAAGGGTAAAATGCGGAACCGCAGATATATTTCCAGGAAAGGCCCTCTTGTTGTGTATGGTACGGAGGGTGCAAAGCTAGTGAAGGCCTTCCGTAATATCCCTGGTGTTGAGGTTGCTCATGTTTCGCGCCTCAACCTACTTAAGCTTGCACCAGGTGGACATCTTGGGAGATTTATTGTCTGGACTAAGTCAGCATTCGAGAAATTGGATGAAGTTTACGGGACATTTCACAAGCCATCCGAGAAGAAGAAGGGGTATGTGCTACCTCGGGCTAAGATGGTGAATGCTGACCTGGCCAGGATCATAAATTCTGACGAGGTGCAATCCGTGGTGAAGCCGATCAAGAAGGGGATCAAAAGAGCGCCATTGAAGAAGAACCCGGTGAAGAATCTGAACGTAATGCTGAAGCTTAACCCATATGCCAAGGCTGCAAGGAGGATGGCTCTCTTGGCTGAGGCACAGCGGGTTAAGGCTAAACAGGAGAAGCTAGACAAGAAGAGGAAGCAGATAACTAAGGTATTGTTGATTTTTATCTGGTTATTCGTGACTTTGATTGGTCTATAAATTCCAGACTTGTCACACCATAATCTTGTAATTTTTATGTTTGTATATTTCTGTATTTTGATATCTTTGCATGTCGAACAATAGTGATTGATGATTCTATCCCTGTTTATTTATCATATAAATTGTTGTGTTGTTGATGATGTTCAGTTTCATGGTCAATGATTAATTATGCCATTTATGTCAGTGATTAACTGTTAGTACAATAGGTGGTCAGTAGGATGCCCGTCAAAACTTTTCCCTGATTGTAATTTGGTTTGTGGTTTAATTTAGATGGTGCAAGCTTAGTGGGATTGCTTGCAACAACAAATGTTTGCTGCAATATGAACCTTTTGCTTTGCAATGTATTGAGATAGCTTTGCCTTTTGACATATAGAATTTATGTGGGCAGTGTCCATGTCTAGTTTATTCATGTTAAAGGAATGCTCGACCAGTCATGACCTCTGTTGATCATTGATGTGTATATGATTGGAAATCGATAATTTGCTTATTCGAGATTTCTCTCTTTTCCGGTCTTGCCTGCGTGAAATGCCTTTGCTCTAGAGAGTGGCAATAGTACGAGACAGAGACGTGTATTATGCACTTGTATTTGCACGCAAACTTCAAATGAATTGACATTCGAATGTATTTTGGAATAGGAAATTCACCGTTTTGTTATTTCTACAGTGCATCTATTTTTGCCTTGTTGCTGTGAATTGTGTAAAGTTTGCTATTGAATTTGACATTAAACATCCAGTCGAAGTTTGTTGTCCTGTTAACAATTCTTTGTTCTAGTTTTTCATTTAAATGATTGTTCCTTTAATCATGAAGGAATTTTAAAAGATTTTATTGCCTTTGAATTTTCACCCAATTGTAAGTGTTATCTTTGTGTTTACATGTTTTTCATGTCCAGAAGGATTTTTTGTTTAATATATTTGAATTCTCCATTTTGTTGTCTTTGTTCAGGAGGAGGCTTCAGCTATCAAGGCTGCCAGCAAGACATGGTACAAGACAATGATCTCAGATAGCGATTACACTGACTTTGAGAACTTCTCAAAGTGGTTGGGTGTTTCTCAGTGATTCTGTTTTTAAGTCTAATTAGAATCAATTTTTTTAATTTGTCTGATTTACGGTCTTCGTTGCTTTCGATTTTTAAGTCATGAATCATGTGGGAGAGGCTTAGTTTAATATTCCAGTTTTTTTCTGCCCATTTTTTTGTGTCCAAGTTTCTGGCTAGTTTGAGAAATGATGGTTTAGTCATTTACATCAATGAAATATTTATTAGTATTCCACATGTAAGCAATTCAGTTTTGATCTTTGGTTGCATCATTTCCCTTTGCAGTTTTAGCAGTATGCTGAATTCTTGTCAATAATTTTTGCACCATGTACTTTTCATTGTTTGCTATGTAAATTTTGTATTCCCTGCACTGTTTCTTGTTGCTGTGACTTTTCCTCCATTGTCTTATCTGCGATTCGTACCTTAACATTTGCTTAGGATTTTTGCTAGCATCAAGCTAAAGACGCTTATGATTGACGAATAGCTTTTAGTGTTTTTATAATGTGTTCGATGCATTGGGTGAGTTGTATGTAATTTTCATCTCAAGTCTGTATTATCTGATGTCTGAGGTTTGGTTATTAAGGTTTCTTGATTTCCATGCATTATTTTTGTTGAAGTCCAAGGTACTGGATGATGTTTGTGAGAACTGAGGTGAGAAGTATAGTTGGAAGTTTTAGAAAGGTACTGGACATTAGGGTAATGTTTCGAAAGTAGAGTTTTAGAAACAATTTGCGGAATGAAGACCTACTGGGCCAACTTATGGCCAACTATATTAAGTGGGGAAGCAATTGGGGATCAAGGTGAAAAATCAGATGAATTAAGTATTTAACGGTACAAAAATATGATGAATTGTTTTAAAAATTAGGTATCTTCAATCTATTAATTTTGTTACAGTGTGTAATTTTGTTATAATCTTTTGACATATATGTAATTTTCTGCAAATATTTTACGTGTAATTAGTAGAAATTATGTGTTTAATAAAGTACAATAATTTTAACTTACATTCTAAGTCAATTAATTAAATCTTGTTACAATGTTTAGTTTTAAAAAATTGTTTAAATTTAAAACTTGTTAATCCATGCACTACCATTACCCATAACATCCGACGTCTCGCTTCTTATCATCACCATCTTCGATCAAAAATTACCAAAAATCGACAAGCGAAATAAAAATTTACAATCACAAATCACCATTTCAAAAATTAAGAAATGAAGAAATTAGATTGTGTTGGCATCGACGTCTAAAAGTTCAGAACGTTGGAAAATGAGAATCATCATTTTAACATAACAAATGTGGGAATTTCTAGTCGGCAAAAGTGAGTCGCACCTAGAGAATGTTAATAGATCGAGTTGAGTTGGCTTGTGCTCGCTTTGGAACAAGCTCATGAGCCAACTCATTTCAAAATTCTAAAGCTCGACTCTTTCTACCATATTTTTATTTTATTTTTTGTTATAAATTATATATTTATTAATGAATAACAATTATACTCCTATAATCCTAGTTTTTATCATCATTTTATCCTAAATTATTCCCTATAAATATGAGACTTTGATTTTCAATAAAATATACACGTCTATTAACTTCTCTATTTTATTTTCTTCATTTTCTAACACGCTATCGGCACGAAGTTTTAAAAGAAACTCTTCTTCTCTACTCAAAGAAAAAGTCAATATTCTCTTAATTTTAAATTGTACAACAAAGTGGTATAATTATTCGATCTAATTATATCGATTTGACTATACCAATATATGATAGATAAATATACCAATATATCGATTTTTACCACGTTATCAGCACAAAGTCCTAGCCAATTGAGTTTAAAAAGAAACTCTTCTTTTTTGTTCAAAGAAAAAGTTAGTATTCTCTCAACTTTAAATTGTACAACAAAGAGGTATAATTATTCGGCTATGCCAATATATGATAGATAAATATTTGCTAAAATGTATTTTTTGGTTCAATATTTCAGTAATTGTATATTATTTTTGAAAGAAAACAATATAAATCAATATTCCAAAAGAATTTTGTAGCATTGCCTGAAAATAAATATTATATTTATATTATTTCGTTGCTCCTAGAGTAGCACATTGTTATTGGTGTTCTACTTTGATTTTATTTGCTTCCAAATAGCATAACTAAGTAAAATATAATATAAATTATGTTTTTGCTCTTAAAGAGTAAATTTTTACAGAATTTTATTTTCAACAAAATTTGTTATAGTTCCTGAAGAGTATGACACTAAAATTTCAATATTCCATCAGAATATTGACATATTGCGCTTGAAGAAATAATAGTAAAATATAAGTATTCTCGAAGTTGCACATGTCTTGAAAAATATATTATGTGTAATTTATAAATTTGTGTTTATACATAAAGAAAAATATACAACTCATATCACGTGAACATCGATTCTTACATGATTTCATCATAATTAATCATATTTTCACGAATTAACTATATATTTGGTTTGATTGAATAGTTATTCAAATGCGCGGACATCACTAAACTTGATAGTTAATCATATTTTTCAAAATATTTATTTTGTCATGTTTATAAATTAGGATGAAATGTCAAGGTTCATGTTTAGTTGATAGTGCAACTACACACACTTAACGTTATTAGAAAATAATATTAATACGATATCAGGTGCATCGAATATCATTGAAGATTCTGAAAGTTCGTATTTTTTTATCAAATAAAAAAAAAGTATATATTGACAATACATTTTATTCTAACAATTTTAGAAGAAATTTGCTTAGTTTTAAAGATATAGATTGCAGTGGATATCATATTGAGACGATGCAAGGAAAAAATATAGGATATCTTTGCAAAATTTCTTTTGTATCTGACCAGAAGCAAATAAAAGAAAAACACCCTACATTCCTTTCAGACATGCACTACACGTTCATAAAATAATTAAATCGCACATTATCACAAACTCGAAATTCGTTAACCCTGTAGTGATTCTATATACTACGAAAAAACTGTATTATTATTTCAGAATCAACAGTGCAAAAATTTTGTAGAATCTGAACAACCTGTACACTATGATAAAAATGTTAATATCTCAACGTTTCGTGGTCTCATCGTCATGAAATTTGGATAGAATATTCACAACTCATTGTTCTTCAAATTTAATGATCCTATCAAAATCTAATGATTCATTCGTGAGAACAGTAGCAAATTTTTAAGTACTATAAAAAAATTTCAAATTTACATATTTTAAAAATATGAGATTTGTCAACTATTCAAAGTTTTCTAAAAACTTTCAAATTCAAGTAAGTCTATTCTCTAGAAGTATTTTTATTTATATTATATTTTATATTAGTGAAGTTTTAGATTAGTTAAATATTTTGATTAAACTAGTGATCCTGAAGAAGCATAACAAGAAATATGGTATTGATATTCTAGAAGAAACACAACCCAAATTATATAAATGTTCTAGAAAGAATATTATCTAATCCTAAAAAACATGACATTACAATTTCAATATTTCACAACAATGTTGATATTTCTCCAGAAGAAGCAAAAATAATTCATATTAGTATTCTTGAAAAATATTATATTGTGTTCCTAAATAAGCAATAATAAATACACATTAATATATTTAGAAAAATATTATAAGCCTGTTTAAGCCCCGTTTTTGCACAAAATACATTTTCGAACAATATTTTGATAAAGAATGTGTGGTTAAAAAATAAAAAATTTAGAATTTACGTATAATATTATTTTATTGAAAAATGAGCTATTGAAAATAGAAAATTAGAAAAAATATATTTTAAATATAATGCGGATCAAACAAGGGATATGATTAATTTAAATGTATTAATACTTCTAAAGAATATTATTCTATTACTCTCGTGATTAATGATAATCAGGTATATATCAATATTCCAAAAGAATATTATTTTGATATTATAGAAGAGTCAATATGCGTTATGTGAGAGAATGAAATTTTACTATTTACAGTAATTTATTCTTTACTAAATTAAATAGATACATACTAAGTTTCTAAAATATGTAGTATACTTGAAACAAAAATTATATTGAACCAGAAGTTCGATTATTAAATGTATTATTATTTGGTATGACTAGTTGGACCATCATTGGATTAATAATCATATGAAATTGAGATTTCAATGAACATTCAACGAAGAACTAGAAAATTTTTCAATCTAATAAATTCTTGTATGATGTTTGTTTTATTTATTGAAAATTGGTAATTATCCATCACTGTCTAAATAGAGAGTAAATTACTTATATTTATGAAAATTAATGAGGGTGATATATGGGGTCTCATTACTCTCCATGTTGATCATCTAAATATTGTTTGTATAAACTAGCTATATATGATACATCTACGATTGCATGGAGTTCGAAACCTGAAGTTTGCGAAATTACTATTTAAATTTTTAATTATGATTATAATTTTCAAATTATACAATCAAGATATATATTTTGTTAATGCCAGTGAGATTAAATCTCAATATTTTAATAATTGTTAGATTGATATCGATAAAATTGTTTAAGAATATTACTTGCTAAATGCTTCAGATCAATTTTCTAATCATTACTATAGAAATCAAGATACTTTCAATTTAAATTTAAGAAATACTATTACGCATCATGTCAATATCAAGTTCTCCATTATAATTGACTTATAGTCAGAGACTAATATTTTTTTTTTTATCTAAAGGGATTGCTCAATCATGGTGCACTGAAATGGATATTAAAGAATGCTGAAAATTAAAGTTTAGTTGGAACCCTTATAAATTATCTTAAACTCTAACGAATAAAATTTTATAAAGCGATTTGTTGATTGTCAAAATAGTTATACAATTTTCTCAATCTTAGGGGGAGGAATAAAGAAGTTAAAAATAATATACAAATGCTTCCTTATAGCATTCATATTCTTGCAAAAGGTAATTCGAACCAAAAGTTCGAAATATAATTAATTTAAATGCATATACTTTTGAAGAAGATGTATAGATATAACTAATTATAAAATTTTAGAAGATGTTCATGTACTTGAAAATATTGAAAGTGCACATATCTAAAAAGGTTATGGGAATGAATTAAAATCAAAAAGGAAAAAAAGTTCTCGACAACACTTTTTTACATAGTTTATTGCTTTATATTATAAAAGATGAGAATAACAAAATAAATTCGTTAAATCATATCGATGAAAGAAATGATTGGGAAAATAAATTGATGTAATCTTAACAAATTGAATTTACTAGTCTAGATCTACAATCCGAACGCCTAAAAGTATATACTTATGCAAAATGAAAATAAATAATAAATAAAGTTATAATATATAACATAAGACGCTCAACATAATGAATTTCTCAAAAACTTGTACAACTAGATAAATTATCATGTGGTGGATTTAATCACAAGTCTCTATCTCGTTAGCTTGACAATACATGAAATTTAATATGCATATAATAAATGTGATTATAGTCAATTTATTTTGTATGATTTTAATACTATCTTTGAAAAATTTTATATCTGAAATATATAATTCAAGTGATATCATTATGAAAAGAAGTAAATACGTATTGCATTTTTTTTCCTTGATCATGATTGTCTCATTGGATTTTCATGGCAATATTTTTAATTAGGCAACTTTTGTAATGTACTCAAATGAATAATGTATTATTTTTCTTTCATTAGAATTTTTTTTAACAGAATTCTTTCTATTAAGTTTTTAACGAGACATATTCTTTGTATAATAGTGTTAATGTAATGATGTCCTTAACTTACAAAATATTTAATCTTATAATAATGTTCTTATATGTTACAAATTGTGTATTATTCCCGAGAAGATCAACAACACAATCTATTTTTCAACAAATCATCATGTAATTAAAAACAAATAAAGATTGATAAATATCATATACGGAGACAATATTGCTTGAAAGCTATAACAAGACAACACAAAATATATTTCACAAAAATTGTAATATTGAAAACATTGACGTACATGACATGTATGACTTGATACAAAAATTTTCATATATTGCAATCAGGGAGAGCAGCTATACTTTTTTTCCTTAACTCAAATTTTGTCACATTGGATTTTTTAACAAGATAGATATTTTGTAATGTGTAATTCAGGGGGAGTGTTATAAATTATATATTTATTATTGAATGCATTTATATCCATGTAGTCCCAATTTTTATTATTATTGTATTCCCAATTCTTCCATATTTTCAATAAAATACACATAAGTATTTTAATTTATCTACTTTCTTATCTTTTTCCTTTATATTTAATAACATTTTTTTTTCATTGAAATTTATATTTTTTCACTTGCGAGGAAGCTGCGAGCCAACTCGTGCCCTCCAACTAATGGCCAGGGTTGGACCCGTGGAGAGGCCTCTGCCTCAGGCCAAGCTTTTTAGGATGCCCAATTTTTTTGGCCCTTGATATATATATATATATAATGGCCAGGGTTGGACCTGAGGAGAGGCCTAAAAAGCCACTGTCTCAGGCCAAGCTTTTTAGGATGCCCAATTTTTTTGGCCCTTTATATATATATATATATATATTAAACCCAATAACCCACTATCTTTAGAATTAGAAACCAAACCACTGTACCTAAATTTCAGAAGATAGAAGAATCAGAACCGTCGTCATTCATCAACCCGCTATGCCTTTAAAATTTCTTCAAAACCTCCATATCAAAAGCTTGGTTGCTTGAGAAATCAAGGGTGTTACGGCAAAACCTAGACGGGAGAATGACGGTGAAGGTCGGAGGAGTTGATGTGGTGGCCGACTGGCCGTTGAAGCGTCATCTGCGTCATGTATGCAGATTTAATTTTAACCTTATCACAATCGATTTTTTCTGCTTTTACTTTTTAATCACCGTAATTTCGCTTTAATGCTTTCATATTTTGATATATTTTGCTAATTATAATTTATAATTTTATATGTTAGGGTTTTTCTATAATTTTACGTAGAAGATTTTATGCTGCCTACTTACCTGGAACGCTATTTGGAGTATTTGGTGATTATACAACATACATATAAACTCTGGAGACTGAAACAGTTGTAATCAAGAAAAGGCTCGGTTTTTTTTTCATTTTCTTTCTCGTTTATGCGATTATTTTCTTTTGTATGTTATTTGTAGTAAACTAATAATTTAGTGGCTTTTCATGCTGTGTTCATGAAATTATGATGTGAAACTGTGAGTTGTTGAAATCTTGTGAGAATCTTGAGCAGTATTTGAAATAGAATGGGTATTCAAACATTATTGGTAATGACTTATGTATGGAGTTGACAGCCTCGAAGTGTTATTTACCTAAAGAAACAAAAAGAGTAATTGATATGTTCAATTACTTGAAGAAAATGAATGGTTATTTTTCAAATACTTGCATTGCTTATCAGATTTTGCTCACTATACTGGTTACAGTTGCATCAGCAGAAAGAAGTTTCTCCAAGTTGAAATTGATCAAGACTTATCTTCGATCAACTATGTCACAACAAAGATTGAATGGATTGACCATATTAGTCATTGAAAAGAAATGGTTGAACAACTCGACTATACAAAATTGATTGATATTTTGCCTCAAAAACCGCTAGACGAATTGTATTTAAGTGATTGTTTAAAACATTTTAGTATTGTTATTTGATTATAATACAATTATTTTGAATATTTCATTTTATTTTTTGCTTTATTTTGATTTTAAATTAACGAATTTTGTTTCGTAAAACTCTTATAAATGAAAAAAATAGATTTCTTGTTACGATCTAGGAGCCCAAATTCTGAAATTTACCTCATCCTCGAGAAACACAGGTACGACACGGCTAATGGCTCGCACAGGAAAATGTCAGCTCAGCTGGCCCATGACTTACCTACATCTTAGAGTTGGGTCGGAGGTGGTAGACGACTGCGTTTCAGCGATAACTTTCACGCTGTGGAAAGGATCTAAACGTTGAAATCTGGTTTTAGTGTTTTACACAGTGAAAGGGATCGACCAGGTGGTGGTGCATGGGTATGACTTGTGGGGTTAATAGAAAGAAGGATAGAGAAAGTGGGGTTGGTCAGTGGTGGGCCCGGTTCGTTCAAATCCGAGAGAGAATAGCTGATATAGAGAAAAAGTGGGGGTGGTGGGTCAGGATAGAGGGAGAAAGTCGAAGGTTTTGAGATTGTTAATTTGGGGGAAGTGACGTGGGACTGAAATTAGTTTTAGATAAACTTGATTTTACATTTTTTTTTTCATTTAATTGCAAGATAGATTTAATTTTCTCATTAAAATGAGATAATTAGGTTATACACACTTTCTTCAACAAATTGAAAATGAGATAATTAAAATTGAATAATGCTATTCACAAACGCTCACTATGACAATCGTCTTATGTGACATACACATGAAATGTGATTATTTGATGCATTAATGTCTGATAGGATTTGAGAAATAAATTCCTAGAACAGAATGTGTGACCGATTTCTCTGTCGACTTGAACACTCTTGGTCCACCCTAAAATGTAAATTAGGATGTTAAAATAACGTGGTTTCATAATTGATGCCCTAAATACCCAGCAGAACGTCAAAAAAGTGGAGCATTATCAAGATTTGGCCAACATATGTTGGCCCCTTGACCTTTAGTGATCATTACAAATTACTTGGTAACATAGTATCACTATTATTTTCTAATATGTGAAGCTGAGACAGAAGTGTCTTTTAACATAATGTCTTCGAGTGCAATTTTGTTCGAAAATTTGACGATTTACAGACTTTTGCAATTTATACTAAAGGCTTGTTTGATAGGATTTCTACTTTTACTTCTTGTAGAAGAGTTTCTTGAGCAAACTACTTTACTTAGTGTTTGTAAACTAATTTCTAAAAGCTTGTCTTCAAAAAGAGCTTTTAAATAGAGTCATATTGAGTCAGTTTTATCTTTAGCATAATGTCTTCGATGATTTACAAGATTTTGCAATTCACACTAAATGTCCGTTTGATAGAGCTTTCCTTTTTGAAAGGGTTTTTATATGAAGTCATATTGGATCAGCTTTCTCTTTAGCATAATGTCTTCGAGTGCAATTTCGAACAAAAACTCGATGATTTACAGGATTTTGCAATCCACAATAATAGTCTATTTGACGTGATTTTTACTTTTACTTTTTATAAAATTATTTTATGAGGAAGTTGCCTTAAATATTGTCGTTGAAAATTAATATCCAAAAAACTTTTGGAGAAAGTTATGTTAGATCAGAGTCTTCTCAAAACTCTTCTAACTTGAAGAAGCACTTTTATAAAAATAATCGAACGAGTTTAAAAATAGCTTTACGATCTCAAAAATCTCCTTTTAACTTCTCAAAATCATATCAAACGGACTCTAAATATTCCATTTTACTGGTTCTTGCATCGACTGTGCTATTTTTGCGCTTGATGAAGTGATTTGAGTTTAGAGATAACAAGTCTTGTTTACTCAAATTATTGAAATACTTCGTTTCTAGAAAGAAGTGTGAGTGAGTGAATGTGTTACATGCACATATCAATTAATGATATCGTACAAGGAAATACGTAGAGGCTAAAGCAGGAACTAAAGTAAATTTTCTCATCAAAATATAAAGAAAAATCACGTTGTTAGTCGAACTATTCTGTCGGCATAAACTTTTTATTTTTCATATTCATTGTCAAATTTCAATTATATATCCGTAATAAAGCAATGTTGATGTGAATGGACATTATTAACTTTACCTAAGTTGACGGGACATGTCAAGAAGATTAGATTTGATTTTAATTAATTAATTAATGGTCTATTATCTAAGCGACCAACTTATGTACTGAATAGATTGATTTAAGGAATCTATGAGTGACTTTCGACTATGTTAATGATGTGTCATAAGATAATTTTATATTGCGGATTTATTTTTACTTTTTACTTTTTAAGTCTTGTTTTCACACTATATTCACATTTATTGCTGGAACGAATTTTAGCTTTGAAGATATGTTCATTACTGTAGTAAGGAATGCAGAACTGGGACGGGATATGGTGCAACTGGATTTTGCCGCCCTGATCTACGCTTAAGGCAAAGGCAGGAACGTTGGCCGGCGGGGCGGGACAACCCCCCGTCCCTTTATTTTCTAATTGTTTATTTTATTTTGTTATAAAATTTGGAGTAATTTGAGAACGGGAAAAAAATTCATAAATCAGGTATTAAGTATTTATTTATTAATTAAAAATATTTTATTAATTAAATGTAATAAGGTCACAACTATACAATTAATGGTCATAGATACATAATTATAGGTTACAACCTATTTATTGATCACATATTATCAAATTAATTAGTCACAAATTATTTCGATATCATAAATCAAAAAAATTTAGGTCACAATTTATTTTGTTGATCACAGATCAAAAAAATTTATATGTGACGATTTATCTACCGATCACATATTTGCAAATTTGTTGATCACAAATTATTTCTTTTAGTCACAAATCATCAAATTTTAATGTCACGGTTTAATATTTAGTCACAGATAACCAAATAGTTGGTTATTTACACCAACACCAAAGACCCAACCGTCGATCCCGACCCATCACCAATACTTGGTCACAAATCAATCAAAATAATTGGTCACAAATATTTTTCATCTCATCCCGTAGCCACCGCCACCACCACCGCCGCCACCACCAACAGTAACAACACAATACCATGACCACAACATTACCACCTAACCACTATCACTATCACCAATCACCAGATCTGAACCTACCAACCCACCACAACTGGTCAAACACCACACACCGACAGTGCCGCTACCAAGCCACCAACGCCACCGCACCCACAGTATACACACACGCCACTACTGCATTCAACCACACACTATCATCACCACCACCACCAACTAGATCTAAACCTACCACATTTGCATCACAACTAGTCAAACACTACTGCACACCGATAATACAATCACCACGTTGCCTACACCTTCGCACCCATAGCACACACACCTACCACCACCATCACACCCAAAAATTCCAAGGACTGCAGCGCGACAAAGGACTGTACGCACCAGTGGCATCGAAGGAATGCAACGTCGCCGCATATTAGCTAAAATGGGGTGTAATCAACAGCATATGTGCGGCAAGCACGAGCGTCGCCTGTAGTGATTTTGCAGTAGTGGTGTATCGCCGGCAAAGTTGCGGTGGCATCTACAATCGGAACATCTTCGCATTTACAGCTCTGCAGTGGTGTTTGCACGAGCTCTGCATTCGAAAAAGCTCGTCGGAGCTCAGCTCACGATGGTGTCTCAAGCACCGAAGCTATATGTCGGTGCTATGTCACCGGACCGACAATAAAGAGCGTGGAGAAGGAAAATGAGAGAGTGAAGATAGAGAGATTTAGGTTTTAAAAATGAGATTGAGGATGAATTAGGCGAGGTTGATTAATTATAATATTAATATTAATATTAAAATATATATTTATTACCTGATTTATGATTAGTGAAACTTTGAACCTGATTTTTGAAAAGTAACTTTTAAAGATAGGTTACTGTGTAATTTCCACTTTGAGAATTGGTCTAATCCTTGAATGGTTTACTTGAGGCTTCGACTTAAAAAGTTAGGCTAAGATAATTTATAAATTAAAAATATTTTTAAAAAATAATAAAATAATTAGGGCATATTAGGGTTTTGGGAACAAATTGCCATCTCTAGTAGGAATATATTCGGTGCACAATGTCGTCGACAATTAAACAATACAATATATTAATTTTGGAGCAAATTACATTGAGATTTGTGAGAACTCCACTTTAAATTCAAAAATTCTCCACTGATATTTACCTTTAAGGTCCGTTTGATTGTAATGGTGAAATTTAGATGGAAAGAAAACGAATTGTAGGGAATTGAATTATCTAAAATTTATTTTAGAGAAAATTGTAATTAATAGTGTTTGATTCGTATAATTTTTCACCTAATTCGTTTGACTTTATTTTTCATGCAAATTGTTACTTTTTGGGATAAATTTTTTTACAATCTGTAGTAAAATTTGTTTGGATTCCCAAAAAAAATTCCGACATTTTTTTGTTTTCATTTTTCATGTAAATTGTCAATTAAATAGATAATTTGTACCACTGAAAATAGAATTTGTTTTCATTGTAAAAAAAAAAAAAAAATATTGAAAATGACTTTCCCACCAAACAGGTGGGAAATCATTTTCACCAATTTAGTGGAATACGCGCAAGTGGGGGAGGGGGTGAATTCATTTTCCAGTCAATTTTTTGACATTCAAACAATGATTTTGACATAAAATTGGAATTGATTTTTTTTTTTCCATGCCATTTTTTAGGCTATCAAACATAGCTTAGGAACATATTTCCTATCAACAAAAGTAAATATTTATTTCCAATGTTACCACTGTGCACTATTTTGAAATCCTCGTTTTATTAAATCTAAATTATATTGTTTTCTTTCTCTATTATTTATTAATATCTGTTTTTTCATACTTTTGATTTAGATGATACCACTACAAATATTGTTATAAAATTTTAAAAAATATAAAATGTTTTTTTTTTTTAAATACGATTCAAAAATAATAACTAAGTCAGCAGAAATTAATGTTCTAGAATAATTTAATAAAGCTAATTTAAAATTCATTAAATATTTCATAATGCTAGATTAAATAGCATTTTCTCTAATTTTAGGTTTTTCTTATACTCTTAACGATTGTACTATATTAATAGGAAAACATTAGAGCAAAATATCTCAAAACCTTTGCCCAAATTGCAATTTGTGTCGAAGCATTTTAAAATTTGATGCAAATGATACCGAACTTTTTCGATTTTGATGAAAACATTTTGACGGATTCAATCCAAAATAAGGCCGCTAGTTTTGTGCATGCAATGCAATTGTCCTTCATTTTTATTTCAAGAGATAATTTTATGTTGTCTCTCGAAATAAAAAGGTACATTACACGTACAAAACTACCGGCCCTTTCGGATGGCCTTCGTCCAAAATGACCATTTGTGCAAAAAATTAAAAAGGACCAGGACCAATTGTGTCACATTTGAAATGATTGAAAGAGCAAAAGTTTGGGACCATTTGCTCCAATTTTTCATATTAATATTAGAAAATTAAATTAACATTTTCAATCAAATCGTCATCAAAAGTTTGGAGCTTAGATTTGTTTTTAGTTCATTTTTGTAATAAATCAATTTTAATTTTTAGTTTTTAATGAGAAATCAAAATCCACAAAAATATGATAAGATAAAATCACTATGTAAAAAAAGATTTTAAAAAATAATCTTTTAAAATTAAAACAATTTATTATTGTCTAAATAAAAATGAAGAAGAAAACAAATATAAGCATAAAGAGAAAGGACAAAATGGGAGGCTTATGCTTACTTATTTCATTTGGCTAAAATTGTGGTGTGTTATAAGTTATTTATAATTTCGTGAGTTGGTGGTGACGGTTCAAGGTGGTTGTGATGTCAGACGGTGTATGATGGTGTCTGTAATTTTGATTTTTGGGTTAAAGTTAGGAGTGGGGGTAGGTGAAAACGCTGGTGATATTTATTTTTTAATGTAATTATTTTAATTTTTTAATGAGATAAATGTGAAATTACTATTTTATCCTTTTGATATAAAAAGAAATGTCAAACTCAAATTTTTTGACAATTAACAGAAATATGAATGAAATTCATCTATTTGGGCCTCAGCTACTACGGTTTGAAAGGTTTGAGGTGATGACTGCAACGATTGAAAAGTTAGGAAAAAGTCTATAAGTGTTTGAAAGGTTTGGGGCCTCTGCTTCAATTATCCTTTATTTAAAAGTTGAAATTATTAGTACAACTGATCCACGATGATATTTTAGCTTGTTCTTTCTATTTTAAGCCTTTGTTTGACCCCGTCTCTATCATATTTTTTTCTCTCATATTTTCAACCACACAATCTTCCATAAAATAATACTACACTTAAATCGAAAAAAATTTCTTTCTTTTTCAAACACACATTCTAAAAAAAAACACACTATTCTAAATACTAAATTAAAAAAGAAAAAGAAAAGGGACCAAACGAAAGCTAAATTGTTAATTGAGTATTGAGTCTATTGACGATTGAGAGTGTAGAGCGAGGACAAGTCTTACGTAAAAAAAATTTAAGAAAAAGAGCAAGCGGGCCTATATTCGAGAAATGCTTTTAGAAATTTGACAGTTATTTCTACTATTCATTATTATTTATATATCTCGTTTTTCCTTAAAAAATTCCCGAACATGGTCAAAATTAAATAGCAAAAAATTTTAAATTATAATTACTATGGAAATTTTCAAAATTTATTATCTCAAATCTAGCAACATATTCATTAAAACCAATAGTACACTTTGCTACAGAATATTTTTATTAGCCCCCAAATGAAAACCATTCAAATGAGTGTTTTTTATTTTATTTTTTTGGAAAAAATGAATTTTTGGAATATTAATTTTTGGAGAATGTATGGTTAAAAAAAAAAAAGATTTATGTGTAAAATATTTTATTATGAGAATGTGTGACTGAAAATGAGTTTGAAAATAAAATAATTTTATTTTAATGATATATATTAATATTAAGTCCATATGTGGGGTAGATTAACATCATTATTTTAGTAAATTTTTTTTAATCAAAATTGATTAAATATGAGTTGAAAAATTGTGTATATCATAAAATATGAAATATGTGTTTAAAATTAATTCTTGAACTTGATTTGAAATATTTATCAAGTTTCTTATTATATATACGCATAGTCTTTGTTTGGTGGGTATTAAAATTAAATTTTGATTAAACTTTCATAAAAATTGATGAAATGTGTATATGAAAATTGTGAGTTTCATGAAATATATGGATATAATTAATTGTTGATTTTTACTTAAATTATAATTAAGATTTTAACAGGTACCGAACATAGGCTTACTAGATTTTCGTTGGTAAAATTGTTTATGGAATTCCCTCAATATCCCGCCAATCACAGCGCGTGTATACTCTCCAATAATTTGCAGTCATCACTGATTCACTTGTACTCCCCACTCACACTATTCCCAATTACCACTCTTAATTCATGTCACCCACGCGCCACCCTAGATAAGTTGGCACTCACTTTCTTTCTCCTCGCCAGTGTCTCATCTGGTATCATACCCTCACACGCCAAAAACGTTTTTCTCTTTTTCTCTCTCTAAAGTACTCTTCTAATTTTCTCTCTCTAGGTTTTAGTCCGAGCGTTATTTTTATGTATAGCTGGCCATGGATTTACTCCTTTTTACTGCTAATAAGAGAGAGAGAGAAATGCAAATTCTTAATCCTGTTGTAACTTCTTACATATACATACACCAACAGATACAACCTTTATGTGTTTCTATATATGTATAGACATTCTTTTCTTCTTCACCATTTCTTCCCCTTTTCTATTTCTCATTTAATTTCTCTATCTAGATTATGATTGTATATATGAACAGATAGGTGCATAGAGTATTGTGAGAAGAATTGCGAAATCAGGTTGATATTTGAGGAGCTGAGTGATGTTGGATCTTAATTTGACTAGTGATGCTAACGAATCGATCACCAATTTAGGCGAAACGGCGTTGGAAAAGCATCTAGATAGCTCCGGGGGTCAGATGGAGAATGCCGGCAGTTATAATTCCTCTGTTGCCAACGTGGATACCACAAGCAGTGCCGCTGACGGGGACTCTTGTGATAACCAATTAAATCGGTTTCGATATATGGAAGGAGAATGGTGATTACGAAGAGAGTGAGTATCAGAGTGGCGTTTCTGTGACGAAGGAGTTTTTCCCTGTGACCGCCGAAGGGACAGCTACGGCACGGCATTGTCACTGGTCCGACGTTTCAGGGAATTATGGTGGAGTGGCAGCTCAAAGGACAATATCTCAGCAGAAGCAGCAGATTAAGAAGAGTCGTAGAGGACCGAGGTCTCGCAGCTCTCAATACCGTGGAGTCACATTTTATCGCAGGACCGGTCGATGGGAGTCTCACATTTGGTTAGTGTAATCAGATAGGTTAAATGTTCATAATGTTAGAACTTCTTGCTTTAGTTGATGCATTTTTCTGTACATCGTGATGCATTATTGTTAGTTATATAATTATCAGAATCAAACTGAATGATAGATTACACCTTACATATTGGTTGTCAAATTTTGAGTTCATTTATGGATATAGCTGGGCAGGAGTTTGGTATATACTCTGCTTTCGATTGTCACCGCCTTTTATGGATTTTAATCGCAATCAAATATCTTTAATGTATATTTAAAATGCCTTTACACGTCACTTTTGCAGGGATTGTGGAAAACAAGTTTATTTGGGTAAGGAGTTAAAACTTTTACTCTGTGTATGATTTTCTATTGTGTACTAGTGATTGTTGAGGCATTGGTTTATAAAGTGTTGCTGACATTTTTGTGATGCTGCTTGCGAATGAAACTTCAACTCAGGAGGATTTGACACTGCACATGCTGCAGCTAAGTAAGATCTTTTCGTTGATTGAGAGTTAACATTATTTTCAATAAGTTGACAGCATTTTGGTTGATAGAATGGCAATATATATGTGTGCGATTGAATTTTAACTCCAGGGCATATGATCGTGCTGCAATAAAGTTTCGTGGAATTAATGCTGATATCAATTTCGACGTCAGTGATTATGAAGAAGAACTTAGGCAGGTTGGTTAGAATTGTTCTTGAGTTTAGCATTTTTCCTCTTGACCCTGTCGTTTTCCAAAGAACAACTTTTATTGGGGATTACTTTTATTGTTTTTATTCTGCAGATTATGAATTTGCCCAAGGAAGAGTTTGTGCAGAAACTTCGTCGCCAGAGTACGGGCTTCTCTAGAGGAAGTTCAAAGTACAGAGGGGTTACATTACACAAATGTGGGCGATGGGAAGCTCGAATGGGTCAGCTTCTTGGCAAGAAGTATGATGTTACCACCGTAATTTACTAATTGACCATATGATCTGTTAGTTAAAGATGTAGCAGTCAATTAGTCCTTCCATAGTACTACAAAGGTATTAGCTGAGCAGAACATTAATTATTGTTAGCACATGATATTTACCTGCAGGTATATCTATCTTGGATTGTTTGACAGTGAAATAGAAGCTGCAAGGTATCGATGCACAAAATTTCCCCACGTTCTAGCGTTTATATGAATACACCATAAATATTTACAGGACTAAATTAACACTACAAACTTTCTATTGATGTTAATTAGGGCATATGATAAGGCTGCAATAAAATCCAATGGAAAGGAAGCTGTCACCAATTTTGAGCCTAGCACATATGAAGAGGGGATAAGCTCTGAAGCTGATAATGGAGGTGAATATTATGAGAATTGCATATTTCACAAAATTTACTCCTTTCTAGTTATATCTTCGCATATAATGATTTTCTATAAATCTATCAGGCATAAACCATAATTTGGATCTTACCTTGGGGATTGCTCCCCCTCATGTTGCTGATGGCCAAAATATGAACATTGATGCTAAAAGCTTTCAGCTCCACTGTGGCTCAGAGGGCCTGCCTGAAAATGGAGCAAGGGTAATTTGATTTACTGTTTTCTTTATCGTCACCTGCTGTACAATTAAAATGAGATGTTTCTGCGCGAGTCCTTTGAATACAAACACATTGTTTGAATAACCTGCTAAACTGCATCACAAATGCAGCACTCTGCTTCAGCCTCAGATGGAACTGTATTACTGCATGAACATATAAATGTCGGCGGATCCCCTTACGTCTGGAATGGATTGAATTCCAGTTTTTATCCCATTTATAAGGTGAATCTCTTCTGTCTAGTGTCTTTTGTTGTTCCAGTGTACGAAGTAATATATTGTATTCATTCTTTGTGATCTTAATATCATTATTGATCTTGCTTCCAGTTAATTCATCCATTCATTTCTACAATCTGATTTCTATTTTTCTTGTGGTGTCTAATGGAGATGTAGTAGCTGATGGGATTTCCATTATACATACTAGCCTATTTTCTAAACTTACTGGTGTAGCTCTCACGTACCTCCACCGTTGATCTTCATCATTGCGACAGTCAAATCTGGGTCGACATTTCAATCTACAACTACATAATTTAAAATTGGCACAAAAGAAAAATAAGGCTTCTTTTGCCATGGTTGTGATTACTTTTGATCAGAGCATTTTCTATCTAACAAATTAAAGTTTTGTATCCATACAATTGTTTAAAGTACTGAATTATATTTTTCTGATCATTAACTGGAATGGCTAAATCCCCCCTCATTAACTTTGAATTTTACAGGGAAAGGCAATAGGGAAGAGTATGACAGTCAATTCATTGGCAATCCCCAGTTTGCCGATGCAGAGCCCCCTCAACGGGGTTCCTCCACGGATACTCTTTTCTACTGCAGCATCATCAGGATTCGCTAATTCAATTGTCTCTACGTCCTCCGCTGCTGTTCATCAACTGGAAATCTCGAATGCAACAAAATCCCCACACTGTTATCTGCCGTAAGTGGCCAATATAGAGAAAACGGCTCATTATAACTGCGTAGGGTGAAATATATAATAGCTGTTAGATTACAAAAAAATTCTAAAACCTTGTCTACTTTGGTATTCAGGATGGTTGGCAGAAAAAATAATGAGGCTTTAAACAATTTTCATTTTCATTCTGCATAACCAGGCATTTTTTATTTTGCAAAACATTCTAAAACTCTTCTGTATAATAGCACGGCTTGCTACTCTCCGTGTCTATGCTTTCTGCATCATCACTGGGATAAGCTTTCCCTTTTTTGCACTTCCTGTAATGAGGTTTGCAACATTTGAACAAATTGCTACTTATAAAAGTTGATGAATTTTGGGGTTGAAAGTTGATAATAATTATGAGTCGCATGAAATGTGCGGTTAAAATTAATGGTTGACTTTGACTTGATTTTATATTGACTTCTTTAGTTAAACCGCTAAGTCCCTATTTGCCTTGAAAATGCCTTAAGTTAATGAAATACAATTTTTCAATAACACATTAACATTTATCAAAATTTACTAAAAATTTTGTTTTTATCTAAATCAAACGGGGGCTAAATTTAAAAAGTCCCATTCTAAATGGACAATGTTTTTTAGTGCTTATTTGCACTCTTCTTACTATTTGGAAGTGTTAGGAAAAATATAAAAAAGAAATTGAAAATACTACTGAAATTATATAAATAAAATAATAGAAAGAAACATTATAATAAATAGATTGTTGATGTAGTAATGATATTGAAAGGAACAAACCCTGTGTTGTACATAGTTTCCTTAAAATAGATTCGTCCCTTGCTGTAGTGCAAGAGGATCAATAACGTTCGTCTCCCATGATACAATAGTTAAAAGTAGCTGACTAGCACCTCGTCATTACTTTAGATGAACTAAGAATTCTTACAATTCTGTCACCGAGCTAGAAAATAATTATTTAAGCTACTAAGAACAAAACACTTGAAAACAAAGAGAAAATAGAGAAACTTACAGGTAACTTAGAGAGCTCTCAAAATTTGGTGTGTGGAATAAGAAAAATAACACCTCCTTATGCAGTTCTTAGATTGGGGGTTTCAATTTTTTTTATTTAACAAAAGTAATATTATAATAGCATAATGCTTTGTAACCACCAATTCAAATACAAATTATAAATATAGAATTGAAGTGAATTAAAACATATGAATTATTGTATTTCATTCAAAAAAAAAAAAAAAATTCCCAACAGGAAGTTGAATAGCTTACTGTTTAACCCGTAAAGTTAAAAAGAGCATCCTAGTATTGCTTATATTTATGTTTCCATAGCCAGAATGGTCCACTAGTGTCCTGTCGCGTCCCGTCTCCTGAATGCCCACACGTAGCTAGGTTTTGTGTTGTTGTTTGAAGTAACCTCCGTAATCCTCGGCTTTGCCTTTAAATTGCAATTAACCGTGTTCGAAACAGAAAATAGGTGTAGTGCATCTGCATTATGAGCAGGGACGGAGTCAGAATTGGATCTAATATTGGACTACAAAATTTCAAAATGAGCTAATACGTGAAAAAAAATTACACATAAAAAAAAAGTTTTTACACAAAAAAAAAAAAAAAAAAAAAAAAAACTACCTATATTTTTTTTTTTTTTTTTTTGGTCTTGAAGGGGGGACTACAGCCCAGCAAGTCCCCCTACCTCCGCCCCTGATTATGAGGAAGACCTATGACTTGTTGCTGTTGTGCTTCTTGCATTTGCAGGGCTAAGGGCTGTCTATTGAGTTGTACGGGTTTGAATTATCAATCATGCTTACATGATCATGCTCAATGATAGATTTTTTTTTTACATGCACTTGACATTTTTATTGAAAGTTGGAAAAACAAAACATAAAAACACTCAATTATGAGCTGTCATATCACCTGTTTTCCCCCTATTTGAGTAGCATTTTTCTTGAATTATTGTGGCCTGTCATATTAAGCTTTAAATGTGCAATTATTAGTGTGAAAATCGCGTCTTCCTCAATTCAGTCCATGTTTGTTTTTGTTTTTAACTAAAAATCAGATTTTTAATAAATTTTGATAAAAATGATGAAATATGTAATTAAAAAATGGGTAAATAACACAAAGCATCCTTATCTTTCAATGTGATTGTGCAAAACGTCCATACTTTTTATTTTTTGACATTTTCACCCCTATTTCTACATTTCATTGTGCAAAATATTATTTTCATCAAATTTTTATGATTTTACCCTCCTATTCAAACAAAACAAAAAGAAAAGAAAAAATAAAATAAAGAACTAATTGCAACTATAATCTCGAATTTTTAAAAAATTACAAATCAATCACAAATATAGCCACCAACCACTTCCACCGCTACCTCCTCCTACGCCAACTGCAACCGAACCTTCTCATGCGACCATTCGAAACATTACCTACCCATTCACCGGTGATGACATCCCCTCCCACTACGGCCTCCCCGAGTTCACTCTCACCTGCTTGACAATAGCGTCACTGAACTCACCCGAAACTCAGTTGCATATCAAGTTCTCCAACTTGACCAGGCCCATAAATTCACGATCCTTGCACCTTTAGTCCTCTACAACAATCTCTGAAGTCCACAATTCTACACTCAATTCTACTCTATTTCACTGCGATGAATCCGCCATGTTAGTTAATTTACGGCTGGCATGGACCCGCCATGTCATTGACGATGACCGCCCCTCCCACTACAGCCTCTCCGAGCTCACTCTCACCTACCGCGACAATGGCGTCACTGAACTCACCCAGAACTTAGTCGCATATCGAGTTCTCCAACTCGACCAAGGCCCAGAAATTCATGATCCTTGCACCTTCATTCATCTACAACAATCCCTGTCCTTCTGAATTCCACAACTCTACGCTAGGGGCAGATCCAGCTATAGGCGAGCTAGAGCGGTCACTCTAGCTGGAATCGCCGAAATTTTGGGCTTCGCCGGAGCTGGAGCTGGAGCTGGAGCTGGTTGGAATCGGAGAAGAGAAGCTCTGTTTTGGAGAAGAAGAAGACGTTGAGTTGGACTTGGGCAGGCTGGGTGTTTTTAAAAAACAATTGGGCTTCTACCAACACCGGCCCAATTTCATACCCGTTTACCCAACTCAAACGCCAATCACTATCCAATTTCATTTCATTTTCTCCCCCAAATCGCGATTGAATCATTGAAACCTAAGCTAGAGAGAAGAGGAGGGCGACTGTACGACTTGCGAGTGCGAATTTGCTCTGTGGTCTGTGGAGAGTGGACTGAGGAGGGCGACTGGTGTTGGAGTTCACTGAAATTGGATTTGGGAATCTGGCTTCGCGACTCTTCTTCGCCAATCGCCAGAATCGCCACACAACTTCGACTTAGGTAAGTTCGATTTATTTCTGTGATTTCTGTGACTGCGTGTGTGCTTCATACTTTCTGTGATTTGTTCGTGGCTGTGTGTTGGAGTTGTGTGAGTGTGAGTGACTGGCTGTGGCTCAGCCTGACTGCGTGTGTGCTACTTTGCTTCATACTTTCTGTGATTTGTTTGTGGTTGTGGCCTGTGTGTTGGTCCTGTTGGAGTTGTGTGAGTGTGAGTGACTGCCTGTGGGCTGTGGCTGACTGCGTGTGTGTAGTTGTGTGAGTGTGACTGTGACTGTGTGAGTCTGTGATCTTGAGAACAATGAGAAGGAGATTGTGAGTTGTGCTTATTTCGGTGTTTCAGTTTGTGAGTCTGTTACTCGTTAGCGTAGATTGTGTGACTGATTTCTGAATGTGTGACTGTGTGAGTACCGTGTGAATGTGTGAGAGACAGTGGTTCTCTAGTCTTCTTGTTGTTTTTGTGATATTGGATATTGGAATTGGATATTAGAATTGATAAATTGGATAATGGATATTGTATTTGTAATTTGTGAAATTGGATATTGTATTTGTGATTTGTGAAATTGGATATTGTAATTATGAAATTGGATATTGTAATTGTGAATCTTGTGATTTGTGAATTGTACTTGTGCTTGTGTTTTTGGATTATTGGATAGATGATGTGTATTGGTGAATGATGATTTGGTGTTTATCTGTGGGTAATTGAGTATAATTTATCGTTTTGATTTGTGAATTGCGATTTGGGAATTTAGGTCTAGGAAATTAGGGATAAGCGAAAAAAAAAAATTTAATGGAGAAGATGTTGACATCAACGGTCAACGGTTGACTTCCGCTCTAGCTGAACTTTGGACCTGGATTCGCCGCTGCTCTACGCTCAATTCTACTCTATTTCGCTACGACGGACCCGAAAACAAAGTCGTAAATTTAATCTACGGCTGCAATGGATCCGCCATGTTACTTAAACCCCATAATTTGTTCAACTGTAGTTCCATTTTTTCGAATTTTACTAATTCCAACTGACCCGATATTGAGATTCATTTTTTTTGTTGGGAGTCCATATTTGTGACTGATTGTAATTTTTTAAACATTTGGAGTTATAGTTGCAATTAGTTTTTTATTTTATTTTATTTTATTTAAATAGGAGGGTAAAATAGTTGATAATGGATGAAAATTACCTTTTGGCGATGAAAGGTAGAAATATAGGTGGAAATGCTAAAAAAATAAAATGTATGAACGTTTTGCACAATGACATTAAAATGTATAGACGTTTTGTGCTATTTATCGTTAAAAAAAATTAATAAAAGTTATAGATTATGTGTGTTTAAAAATAAATTTTAAAGAATGAGTCAAACAGGGATTTAGCCCCTGTTTGGTAGCCATTTTGGGAGAAAATGCATTTTTGAATAATTGATTGATGGAAAATGTTTGGTTATAAATTAAGGAAAAGTTTTGGGTTTGCATGTAATATTATTTTATTGAAAAATGTGTGGTTGAAAAGAAAGAGAGAAAAATGCATTTTGAAAAAAATGACTATCAAACATGGGTTTAGTTACTTTCTTAGACTTATTGGTTTGGTAGCTATGTTATTTTACATTTTTTTTTTATACATTCTATTAAATTTAAGGAATTACGACAAGATGACATGAGAGTTTAATGAAAAGAAAAGGAGGAAATTAGTTAGTCAAAATTTTTTATAAAAAAAAATCAAATAAAAATAACATATTATTGAATTTGTACCAAAAAAAAAAACCACTCTTGATTTTTAATTTTTTTTGAAGATGCTAATTATAATAAAAAGATGATCGTCATAATAAAGAGTAATGTTTAAAATGCTTTTATTCTAATTGTTAACACGAGGCCAAATGACAGTATGTAATAGCTTTTGCTTCTATTACTTACGAATTTCTTAATGAAGCTATCTTGGATCAACGATTTTTAAAGTTTTTAAAGTCACGGAGTATTCAAGAGTTATTTAAACAAGTTAAAGTAATTTTTGACTTTTCATAAGTCGTGTCAAATTAAATAATTTCTGCCCTTCAACAAGTGCCTCAAAGTCTTTCCAAACAGTCAAACACTGTTAAGTGTGATTCATATTGGTGGTGGCAATGGTAGAAATTATACCACATTTGATTCATGTTCTCTAATTTTTTTATTTTTTTTTGCAAACTCATTTTTATTCATATATTTTTCTAATAAAATAATTTTATACATAAATCAAATATTTTTTCTTATTTTTAATTATACATCCTCTAAATATATATATATATATATATATATATATATATATATATATATATATAATTTCTTTTCAAAATTCTACCTCAAACGCACTAAAAAAAAAATTTACAATCTATGTCGTAATAATGATTTTTTGAATAATGTGTAATTAAAAAAATTAAATTTATGTATAATATTATTTTATTGAATACTGTGATTAAAAGTGGAGACTGAAAAATGTATTTTTAAATAAAATGGAGGACGCGACCGGTCAACCTGAAGTCCATAAGCAACAAATAAATCGTGGGAATATGGGGTGGCATACCATATTGACTATAACCAGGCCGACCAAGTGTAAACTTATGATAGGATAATCATCATTTTAGAATCGTCCGATTTGACAATCCACGTGTGAAGGGTAAAATTAAATTTTTTAATTGAAGTCAAGTTTAGCTACTGTTTGATTATCATTTTTGAAGAAAAAATGCATTTTGAATACTCTATTGATGAAAAATGTGTGGTTTAAAATTAAATTTTTTTTTAAAAATTTATGTGTAATATTATTTTATTAAAAAATGTATGACTGGAAAGAAGTAGATAAAAATGAAAATCAAATAAAGACTTAATAGATTATTTTAACCATGCATTTTACACGATTCAAATTTTTTCAACCACCCATTTCGTACTTTTATTAATATTTTAAAAAAATTTGATTTAAATCCTCACCAAATAGAGCAACAATATATAATTTAGGTGGTGTAAGTGGTGTCGGCTGACCCCACAATTTTTTTTTATGATTTTTCCTTGGGTAGAGCGGGGGTTATTTTGGTTGAGTCCAAATCTAGGTCAGATAATATGGTGATTGGTGGTATGATAGGTCCAGGAAACGGAAAGAGGAAGATAGTGAAGAAGACATGAGGGTGGTGAAGAAAATAATTTAGGAAAATGCAAGTTTGTCAGAAGAAATGCACCACCTTGAATAATCGACTCTCACAAAGGGAGTGAGTCCCGCATAAATAAAATAATGCCTGACTCCCGAAGTGTGTACGTTCGATCATCCACGAAGTCAATCGAGGTGGTAGTGTAGCATAACTCAATAATTTAAGAGGAGAGTTCCCAAGAGGGTTTTGATCGAGAGTTCAGAAGATAAAGGATAAATGAAAAAAAATGAAGAATGGCTTGAATTTGAGTGAGGTAAAGTTAAGAAAAATCATTTTACTAATGCAAATACAATATTTTTGTTCACTGAAATAGGATAAGGTACGAGCCAGTGATAGAAAAATAAAAGTAATGACCTCAAAAATACAATAAATTTCAAAGTTGATAAACTGAACTGCGTCTAAAAATTTTATAGTCCTTACTCTTCCTAAAACTCTAATCAAGCTCACTACGAGTACCTTCGATTGCAAAAAATCTCACAAAGTTCAAACAACATAAAGCAATCACATCAATTTTCTTGAAAAAGAAATAGGATTTTCAACAATAAAATTGTCTCGTAAAAACACGTTATGAAGTATTAAAATCACCTCACAAACAAAGAATATTCTTGTTGGATTCGCATCATTTCAAGAAGTCTTCAACTATTTCCACTTTAGCATTTCCTCTAATCCATTTTTTGTTGTAAAAAACGAGATGTGGAAAAGAAAAACAATGCCCCACTAAATAAAAAAGAAGAGAAAAAAAATACAATACATGTTTACGGTAGGAAATTGAACTGTCATAAATACAATCATACACAAAAAAAGAAGGAACAAAAACGAGGGAAGTTTGGATTGACTATTTTGCCCTTGACTTCTCAATCGCGTTGAGGGAATTATAAAATTATGTGGTAGGTACATGGAACAAAGAACGGCAAAAGAGTTGTACTACTTGTATATAAACAATATACAAAATGTACTACAGAAGATTATGTGATTTTTTTTTAATGAAAAAATACTTATCAAAACACAGCACGTGAGCACTCCAACCGCATCTCTAATGCACAATGTACATTGCTCTTGTACAAGTAGGGCAATTCAAGCAAAATCTCGTTGAGTCTGTCAATAGGTCGAATTTTGCTAGTTTTCGGAAGTTAAGAAGAATTGTGCCAGTAAAATTGATAAGAGGCATATTTGTTACTTTCCTGAAAAGCTGGGGAGGAAATGTGCAAAAATAATTATTTCACAGCACACTTTTCACATTTTGTCGCGTTGAAAGCACGCGCCACACAGTGTAACTGGTTTTATCCAAAGCAGAAGAAGAAACAGAGCGAATATTAAGAATGTATGGTTGAAAATGAGTTTTGAAATAGTGATTGATGAAAAATACGTGATTAAAAATTAAGGAAATTTTTTGAATTTCCATGTAATAATATTTTATTGAAAAATGTATGATTGAAAATGAATTTCGAAAAAAATGAATTTTTAGAAGAATGAGGCTCAAACAAGAGCTAATTATTATAGCAAAACCATTTGTACAAAAAATGATCCATAGAAGTGTGCCAAAAATCCCACAAATGGTGGGACCATATTGGGATAAAGAAGAACAATCTTGCTACATGTACTCGAAATTTGACACTTTGAATTACCCGATTCCATCCGTCTTCTTATATTGGGGCCGTATAATTGTCGCAAGTGAAGCCTGATCCTCATGTGAGGGAGTTGGTGAAATCGAATAATTCAAAGTGTGAAACTCTGATTACAAATGATTTAATTCAAAAAATAGTTATGTTTCAGTGATCACCCCTGGACGTCCAAGGTCACAATAGAAAAACTCGATAAAAAATACCAAAAAATCTCCCCACGTATCCTTACTATGTGTGGTCTGTACGATTTCTGTGTGGATATTTTCTGTCCACAGAAGATTGTATTAAGGAAAAAAAAAATCAACGGTATTGATAAATCAAACCCGATTCCCAATCTCTCATCTCAGTCGTCACCTCTCCCCACCATTTCTCCACCCTTCGATCTCCCAAATTCTCTCTGCTCTCGCGCCAAATACAAATTCGGTAATCTTCCTCCCTTTCTCTCTCCACTCTCGCTTTCTATATCTATATTTGTGTACAGACTATGTTCAGTCACTCTCTGACGTAGGGTTTTTTGCTCATGGTAGAATGGCGGATGGACGGGCAGGTGTCTCGTTTGGACTGCTGGGAAGTCGTGGCAGCGGTGGCGGCCACGACAGCGGTGAAGATCAGAGCCCTCGGTCGAGTGTTAGGGAGCAGGACAGATTTCTGCCCATTGCGAACATCAGTAGGATAATGAAGAAGGCGCTCCCGGCCAACGGAAAGACTGCTAAGGATGCCAAGGAAACCGTCCAAGAATGCGTATCCGAGTTCATCAGTTTCGTCACCAGCGAGTATGTTGTTGTTTCATACGAACACCTATCGTTTTTGTGTATGTAGATATCAAATTAATTGAATTCGGTTGTGGATTGGAAAAAGGTTGTTTTATGTTGTCCATTTTTTATTTTTCCCCTCGTATACAAAGATTTTATTTTTCAAAAAAATTCAGAAAACACAAGTTCAATTGATACACACAGAGGATCGCCAGTTAATTTCATGCAGGATTACAATCTCGTGGAAATTATAACCTCAAATTTATATATTTCTTTAGATGATTGATGTGAAAGTTTTAGATCAACAATACAGATAAATAAACACGTTCATTTTCGCAATTACCTGTATATATTTCTCTTATGTTATACTTCAAAGTTCAACATATTATCTTTTGTCTTAAATGTATCTCACTCTTTTTATGAATTTACTCTTTACTCTTTTGCATTAGCAACCGATATAAGTATATTTTGAATGTTTAGACATATGAATTTTTGCAAGTATATAAAAGAATGTAGTGAATGTGATGTTATTGAGGTCTGTAATTGAAAGTGTTTTGGTGGTTCAAATGTCAAGGGCAAGTGCCAAGTGTCAGAAAGAGAAACGAAAGACAGTTAATGGGGATGATTTGCTGTGGGCTATGGCAACTTTGGGATTTGAAGATTACATTGACCCATTAAAGGTGTATCTGGCTAGGTACAGTGAGGTAAATTTTTCCTCAATTGAATTTTCTCATATTCTTTAGGCTTTTGGATTTTTTCTACTGGCCAAAATGAACTATGTGCTGTTCTGAATTATTTGTATACTGAAACTGATGGATCAGTGTTTTTGGTTTTATGGTTCTTGCCTATTGGATTGCTCTTGGTCACAGATGGAGGTGAGTGAACTCATATTACATTCTGTTCATGCAGTTTTATGTTGTTTTGTTTCATTTGACAATAACACTTCACCTCATGTTTTTTGATAGGGTGATGCCAAAGGATCAGGAAAGGGTGCAGATGGATCTTTGTAAGGATGCACTAGTACCTAATCCTGGTTCTCAGGTATTCTGTCACATCATTGTCATTTGCATTCTTTTGATTTACTAAAATTTTGAAACTTTTATGTACAATAATTTGTGGACATTGTGAACGACTGCAGCTTGCTCACCAGGTTTCATTCTCACAAGGCATGAATTAAGAAAGCTCTCAGGTGCATGTCCCCTGTCCTTTTGTGCAGCACTCTCTAGTGTGCTGCACAGCTCTCTCTTTTTACAGTGCCATACCCTCGTACATTTATAAATATGTCTATTTACGTGCACCCTGTGTTGAAACATCTATTATATGACTTAGTTGCATATGTTGTGCTATCAAGTAGCAAGTTGTGAGAATGGATAAAATGATTTTATGGTTCCAAAAACATGATATGAGACGAGGAGGGCAGCAGATGAAACCATATCTACGAGGAAGTTTTGACTTTTTTTAATGTCCATTTAATCTTGGCTGTCAAAAAAGTGAAAATGTCATTTCAGATTTTACACAGGAATTTCTTGAATTTGTGGGCATATTCCTTCCCACTGCACCTCCTTGGTCTCCTGCTGGTGGTGTTCTTTAAAAACAATAAGTAACTACACGATTTTTTCGTGAATTTGGCCTCTAGTTTTGTCTATTTTATAGAGAGATGTACACATTGTTTAAAAAAACCGATTGAGGCCCAACTTAGAGCGAGACGAACTAGAATCACCTCAAGGCACTGATTTTGAAGAATTTTTTGGACACGCATGTCTCAGTTAAGTGAGGCCTACGCCTTAGGCTTGTGAGTCATGCGCTCCTTAATTCCTCAGTCTTTTTCTTTAGGTTTGGTCCCACATAGCATCTAAGATTACTGATTGACCCGCTTTAGGAATAGCCCACTGGCGTATAAATAGTGCTGAGTGTTGGAGGTTCAAATGTTACGTCCTGCTAGTTGGAAGAAATAGAAGTACTGACATTTTAATTCTCTTCATTTATTATCAGTCCTCTGGATTGACGGTTGTTGAAAATGTTGTCACGACTGGAGTGGAACTCTTGATGTGTTCTTCAAGAATTTACCAGTCATCAAAATTTAAACTTAAAAAAGAAGAAAACATTTAAGTGAACTACCAACTGATTGTTCAATGGTTTTGAGAACTTTAATTTTGAACTTCACCATCTATAGTTATTGACAAGTTACAGTATAAGACTAAGTTAATTTGATTTGTTCGTATCTTAGAATCTCTTACCTTGTTCATGCTTGTTATATTGTCAAATTGACAAGGATGAGAGTTGAGTGCCTATAGCTTGCGTTTGGATTGTGAATATGAGAGGTACCTGTAGCGACCGAGAATTTTATTTATGTTTCTTGAAAAACGTGTCGCAAAACCTTAAACCCCGAGTTTTAAATAAAAACGCGTTCGTCTAGCCGTTATAAAATCAATTTAAATTCATTCAAATCGAGTTCAATCCCGAATATTTTTAAGGTATCGAATTTCTTATCATTTTAATAATTTAAGTAATTTTTAAGGTCCAATTACTTATTAGTCCAAATAAGTTATTTTAGTCCAATCCTTTAAGCCCAAATGTATTATTTTCAGCCCAATTCTGCGAGTCCGGTTAGAAAATTCTTTCGGCCCAAATTTCTGGCCCATTTAATGACCTAGGGAACTGTGCCCTAGCCTTCTACTGTTCATATATACCGCCACATTCCTCCTTCCCTCACAGTCACGCCTCCAGCAACAGAAAGGGTAGGAAAATGCCACATTTTTCCAGATTTTCTTCACTCAATGCAAATTTCAGTCACCTTCCTAGATTGGAAACTTAATATTGATGCTAGAAAATCAATTTCTAGCATCAACTGGAAGATCACAATGGTGCTAGAATCAGTTTCTAGCACCAGTGACATGAACTGAACACACTGGAGAAACCAGATTCCCCAATGCTCTCAACCTCTGAAATGTCACGTTGGAAAAAACTCCAACTCACAACTGATGCTAGAACACCCATTTCTAGCATCAACAATGTTGGAAATTTATGTGTGATGCTAGAAAATCGATTTCTAGCATCAGCCCCACCACCTCCAACTCACAGAACACTGCAGCCACCACACGCCACGGTCAGAGACCACCCAAACGGCAGCCATCACCCCACAGTCGAAACTCAGAACCCCCAGCCCCTTAGCTCGAGCAACACCGGCCGCTACAGCCACCACTCGAGCCACCTCTAACACCACCTTAACACCCAAATCCACGGGCCATTTCTGATTTCGAACACCATCACACACATACCAAATGGACAGCCCCCATTTCGCCCCAAATCAACCTCAAATCAAACCAAAACCAAGAAATAAACGAACCCACGTACTTACCTCATGCCTCGACTCTTTTCCCAGCCGGCTATCACCGGAAAATCCAAGAAACCCGAGCCTCCAAGCCTCGGTTTCTCTCGGTCGAAACGCCCAAAGAAAACTCTAAAAAACAGCCCAATCTTCACTCCCACCACCGGCGTCGCCTCGCGACGGCGACGCCGTCACCGTCGCCGGCCGGAATCGGAGGAAGGGGCGAAGCCCCTTCCCTGTCGCTCTCCTCCTCTCTCAGCCCTCGCGTTGGACGAGAAAAATGAGAGAGAGAGAGAGTGATTTTGTCTTTTTTTTTTTTTGATTTTTGAAAATTGATTTTTAAGCCCCTAGTTTAGAAGTTAGGTTATCTTGGTCCCCCAAGTTTTAAAGTTACTCATTTCAGTCCCGAAGTTCGGTTTTTAAAAGAAAACAGTCCCAGAACCTATGTTTTAAAATGAATTAGCCCACAGGTTCTGAAAAAGTCCATTTCAGTCCCTAAATTTTTATTTTCAGTTTTAATAAATTTTCAATTTAGTCCCTATTTTATAAAAAGTTCAATTTTTTAGCCCTTAAACTTTTATTTTCAGTTTCAATAAATTTTCAATTTAGTCCCTATTTTAGAAAAGTTCAATTTTAGCCCTTAAACTTTTATTTTCAGTTTTAATAAATTCCAATTAAGTCCCTAAACTTTATTTTTATCGTTTTTAATCGTTAAAGAAATTTCGAAACACTAATTCAAAGTTATTTTTTTCTATTTTTGGCTAGACGAAACGCAAGGACGATAGAGTTTGAGATTTCTTTCCGCTCAACTTTTTACGACTCGCGATAAATTGAGGTAGACTCGCCCCCATTAATTAGTTTAAATTGTAATTGCATGTATTATGTGATTCTATGTGATTTATATGCTTTAATGCATAAGATGAGAATCTCTTATGAGATAGATTATGTTGTTATGCTTGCCATAACTTATATGCTTAATTGCATAAGAAGAAAGAGAATCTCTTATGAGATAAGATGATGTTATGCATAACTTACGTGCTTAAATGCATGAGACAGACTACCCACACCCTATGATTTTAAAGAGCCTATGATTTTCAAAGAAAATTAGCCCATGAGAATATCACTGTATAGATTGCATAATTATGTGTTAAATTACTCTGTAGATTAATTACTGGCGATGAGTCTACTGAGTATTTCTTCGAAATGCTCATTCTATTATTTTTAACAATATTGCAGATTTTGGAGACGGCCGAGTCTGATGGGCAGTGGTGGAATAAATGTAGTTAATCGTTTTAAATTACTTTTGAAATTTCACTCATTTGAACATTATGAAATTTACCTTGTCGTTTCCGCTATTTTCAAACTTGAGTTAAATGTTTAATCAAATTTTTCTTAAGTTAATTCGAATGGCATTTGTTACCGTTAAAGTTCAAAAATTTTAAATGTGATGTTTTCAAAAGTTAGTTATTCCGTCAAACTTTTCAGTTAAATTAGGGCAAAGAGAAGATGACGTAGCGTTCCGGGTCCGCGGAACTCGGGGCGTTACAGCTTGGTATCAGAGCCAGTCTGCGTTTCTGTAGACTGGCAAATTTTTTAAAAAAAAATATATATATTTATTTTCAAAGAGATATTTTACATTATTTAAATTCTTATTAATGAAAGTCACCACTGCCATCACTCGATCAGCCGACTCCAAAGGTAAAGAAGTTTATGAAGTTTAAATGCTATTTTAATTCGGATACTTATTTTGATGCTCTATAAGATTTAGAAGAAAGAAATAAAGAGAAAGAAAGAAAGTGTATTCGAATTAGAAAGAAAGAAAGAAAGAAAGACGAGTTTGAGCATAATTTGAAAAAAAATTTCTTTAATTTTTACGTCCTCGTAATTTTAACTAGAAGAGAAGAATAACCCCGCTTAATTGGACTTTGCATAATTGATTTAGGACATGGCACCCATTCGTAGAAAGACACTCAGTGAAGCAGAACAAGCCTTTAGGGATTATGACCGCTTCAGACCCGAACTTGAGTGGACAATTGCCCAACATATAGAGCAGTTGAACATTGTACGTGAACGGGCCATACAACATGGCTACGTGACCAATGATCACCGATCGATCCGTCACTTGCTCTCAACTTTTCGAAGTGACTATGCGGAGGTAGCCAATAGTATATATGTAGATGCTCTGGTGTCTCTGAATGTGGAAATGGAGTATGATGCCTTCTGCACGAGATTTGTGGCATATTGGCCCATGTACTTTGAGTACCGCTATGGGTTTGCTCCTGAAGAAGACTCAGAAGAAGAAGAAACTGAGGAAGACGCTGAACCAGCGCTAGGAGAGATCTCGGACGCTGAGTCAGGCGTAACCGAAAGAGAATAGAGAGATAGAAATTAGAGTAGGCTCGACATGTTGCTGTAAAAAAAAAAAAAAAAAAAAATGTTCGGCATACGTGCCTTCCTACCCATGTATTTTCATCAAATGAAGTCGAGTTTTAAATGAAATGATATTTGGGTTCTAATTTCCATTTTTAGAAGTTATCTGTTACCATTTACATTGTGGTACACTTAATTCCACCTTTATGAACTGCTTTTAAAATTTTATGAAGGTTATGGCACCACCAACTCAAACCGATATCATCCGGGAACTACTTAATGTGGTGCAAGAACTGAGACAAGCTCCACAACCGGTTAACCCCACAACACCAGCAATAGAACAATTTCGGAGATACCGCCCACCTACGTTCGATGGTGGAGAAAGTCCACTAGCAGTGGAAGAATGGCTCCAGGCTATTGAGAAGATATTCAGGCACATATCATGTCCTGAAGATAAAAAGGTAATTTGTGCCGAGTTCATGCTAATTGGAAGAGCTGGTTTCTGGTGGGAATCTGCATCCCGAACAAGGAGTGAAGAGCAGCTAGCAGCTCTGACTTGGGACGAGTTTAAGACTGAGATCAGGGATAAATTTTTTCCCACAAGCCCTCAGAGATCACAAAGAGTCCGAATTTCTACGTTTGGTACAGGGTGAAATGGACATAACCGAATACGAGAGAAAGTTTGAGGAACTGTCGCGTTATGCTCCACATCTGGTGGAGACTGAGTTCAAGAAAGCACGGCGTTTTGAGAGGGGTCTACGCCTTGATATCCGACAGATCGTCAGTTCACATGAACTGCCAACATACGGAGAAGTTGTGAAGAAGGCTCAAGCAGTAGCCTATGCCGGTGTGAGAATCGGGAACCAAGGCAACCATAGCGAGCAAAGATATCAAGGGAAGAGAAAGTGGCAAGGCCCAAATCGCAATCAGAATCAAAACCGAAATCAAGCATTTACCAAGAGGTCGAATCTAGGACCAACAGGGAGACAAATGATCACTTTCACTCCACCCTGCCCTAAGTGTCAGAGGCCGCATAAAGGAGAGTGCCTTTTTGGAAAGGGTGTCTGCTACAAGTGTGGCCAGCCGGGCCACTTTGCAACGGATTGTCGTGCCCCATCTGCCCAGGGTTCCAATCAGAAGGCGAACCCAGACCAGAACAGAAAAGGAAAGGCAAGAGTGTTTGCTATGGATGCCGCTGAGGATTCTGACGTGATTGCAGGTATACTATCTATCTCTAGTATTCCTGTATATGTTCTAATAGACTCAGGAGCTACGCATTCATTTATAGCTGAAGCATGTTTAGGAAGACTGAACTTAATAGGAGAAGAAACTGGTAGTACTCTCGAGGTTAGTTTACCGTCAGGAGGAACTATTGATACCAATAAGATAGTCAAAGCAGTACAAATAGATTTTGACGGCCAAGTTTCGAAAGCAGACTTGAATATTATCCGAATGAACGATTTCGATATTATTCTGGGTATGGATTGGCTCAACACCAATCGTGCCGCAATCATGTGCCACGAAAAAGAGGTTATTTTTCACAAAGATGGTGAAGAAGTATTCAGGTTCTACGGGACGAGGATCAAAACACTTCCTCGCCTTATCTCGGCTTTACAAGCGGAGAAGCTACTAGCCAAGGATGATTGTCATGGCTATTTGGTTAGTCTTCAAGACAAACCCGTAGAGGAGATTACTCTGGACTCAGTGCCAGTAGTATGCGAGTACAGTGATGTCTTTCCAGACGATCTACCCGGTATTCCGCCAGATAGGCAAGTGGAATTTTCCATTGATTTGGTACCAGGAGCTGCCCCTGTTTCTAAAGCTCCGTACCGCATGGCGCCGAAGGAGTTGCAAGAACTGAAGGTGCAGTTGGAGGAATTGCTAGAGAAGGGTTTCATCAGGCCAAGTGTGTCTCCATGGGGAGCACCTGTTCTATTTGTAAAGAAGAAGGATGAAAGTATGAGGATGTGCGTCGACTACCGAGAACTTAACAAGTTGACGATAAAGAATAAGTATCCCCTTCCCAGGATCGAAGACTTATTCGATCAGCTGAAAGGTACAGCTATTTTCTCCAAGATTGATTTGAGATCTGGTTACCATCAGCTAAAGGTTTCGCCAAGTGACATACCAAAGACAGCGTTCAGGACACGCTATGGGCATTATGAGTTCACAGTAATGCCCTTCGGCCTCACGAACGCACCTGCAATATTTATGGACTTGATGAATAGAGTTTTCCATCAGTATCTCGATAAATTCGTTATTGTTTTTATCGATGACATACTGATCTACTCCAGAAATTCTGCACAACATGAAGAACATTTGAGGACTGTGTTGGAAACACTGAGAGCAGAAAAGTTGTATGCCAAATTCAAGAAATGTGAATTTTGGCTTGAGCGAATAGGTTTCTTAGGTTACATTGTTACAGCTAAAGGCATCGAGGTCGATCCTTCGAAAGTTGAGACTGTAACGAATTGGCCAACACCTGCAAATGTTGGAGATGTGAGAAGCTTTCTTGGATTAGCCGGGTATTATCGGCGATTCATAGAGGGTTTCTCTAAAATAGCAGGTCCTATGACCCAGTTGACCAAGAAGGGAGTTAAGTTTCAATGGACAGAACCTTGTGAACAAAGCTTTCAGAAACTTAAGAACAGACTTGTCTCAGCACCAGTATTGACTATACCAGACGGATCCGATGGTTTCGTTATTTACAGTGATGCATCCAAACATGGTTTAGGTTGTGTATTGATGCAGAATGGCAAGGTGATCGCATATGCTTCAAGGCAGTTGAAGCCACATGAAAAGAATTACCCGACGCATGATTTAGAGCTCGCAGCTGTCGTGCATGCTCTTAAGATCTGGCGACACTATCTGTATGGGAGTAAATGTGAAATCTACACCGATCACAAGAGTCTCAAGTATTTCTTCACTCAGAAGGAACTGAACATGAGACAACGACGATGGCTAGAACTAGTGAAGGATTATGACTGCACTATTCTTTACCACCCGGGTAAAGCAAACAAAGTTGCAGACGCGTTGAGCAGAAAGAATGCTGGACAGTTATCAGCTTTGGGAACAACGCAAGATCAATTAATTCGAGATTTTCAGAATTTAAGAATCGAAGTACGAGTTCCAACAGTCCAAGGATCTAACAGATTGGCAAATCTGATCGTCAAACCAGACTTGAGAGGTCGGATTGTAGCCGCTCAAGCCGGAGATAAATTCTTGGAAAAGATCAGATCCGAAGTTGGGACCGGCAAGAGAATAGGTTTCGAGATTGCCGCTGATAAAGCGCTTATGTTCAAAGGACGTCTTTGTGTGCCGAAAGATGAACATATCCGGAATGAGATTTTGACAGAAGCTCATTCAGCACCATATGCATGTCACCCAGGAGGGACAAAGATGTATCGTGATTTGCGTAATACCTTTTGGTGGAGAAACATGAAAGGTTGCATTGCAAAGTTTGTCTCTCGATGCATGACGTGTCAGCAGGTCAAGGCTGAACATCAGAGACCATCAGGGTTGTTAAATCCCTTGGAGATACCCGAATGGAAATGGGAGAAAATTTCCATGGATTTTGTGACAGGGTTACCAAAATCAGTAAGAGGTCATGACGCTATTTGGGTTATTGTAGACCGACTTACGAAGTCAGCTCATTTCCTACCAATCAGAATGACTCTCAATGTGGATCAATTAGCCCAATTGTATGTTAAGGAGATCGTCCGACTTCATGGAGTACCAGCTTCCATTGTCTCCGATAGAGACCCGAGATTCACTTCGAGATTTTGGAAGAGTTTACAAGTCGCAATGGGTACTAAATTAAATTTTAGTACGGCTTACCATCCCCAGACAGATGGACAGTCTGAACGCACCATTCAGACATTGGAAGATATGCTTAGAGCTTGTGTACTAGACTTGAGTGGTAATTGGGAGACTCATCTTCCATTAGTGGAGTTTGCCTACAATAACAGTTTTCAGGCTACTATTGGTATGGCACCATATGAGGCACTATATGGGCGACGTTGTCGATCACCAGTTTACTGGGATGAAGTAGGCGAGAGAAGAATTTTAGGTCCAGAATTGATTGAGAGGACAGTTGAGGCTATTGAAAAGATCAGACTACGGATCAAAGCCGCTCAAGATAGACAGAAAAGTTATGCCGATCAAAGGAGAAAAGACTTAAAGTTTGAGATTGGAGAGAAGGTATTTTTGAAAGTAGCTCCTATGAAAGGTACTATCCGTTTTGGCAAAAGAGGAAAGCTAAGACCTCGTTTTATCGGTCCATTTGAAATCTTAGAAAAAGTAGGTAACGTGGCTTATCGTTTAGCGTTACCACCAGAACTCTCGGCCGTACACAATGTTTTCCACGTTTCTTTATTGAGAAAATATATCCACGACCCTAGCCATGTGGTGAATTTTCAGACTATTTCGGTTCAGAGGAATCTGTCTTATGAGGAGACGCCTATGTGCATTGTGGAGAGAAAAGTCCATGTCTTAAGAAATAAAGAAGTTCATTTAGTCAAAGTCCAATGGGGTAGACAGGATAGCGATGAAGCTACCTGGGAAAAGGAGGACGAGATTTTGGCTAAGTACCCAGATATTATAGATCAAGTAAGTTTAAATTTCGAGGACGAAATTAAATTAAGGGGATAAGGTTGTAGCGACCGAGAATTTTATTTATGTTTCTTAAAAAACGTGTCGCAAAACCTTAAACCCCGAGTTTTAAATAAAAACGCGTTCGTCTAGCCGTTATAAAATCAATTTAAATTCATTCAAATCGAGTTCAATCCCGAATATTTTTAAGGTATCGAATTTCTTATCATTTTAATAATTTAAGTAATTTTTAAGGTCCAATTACTTATTAGTCCAAATAAGTTATTTTAGTCCAATCCTTTAAGCCCAAATGTATTATTTTCAGCCCAATTCTGCAAGTCCGGTTAGAAAATTCTTTCGGCCCAAATTTCTGGCCCATTTAATGACCTAGGGAACTGTGCCCTAGCCTTCTACTGTTCATATATACCGCCACATTCCTCCTTCCCTCACACTCACGCCTCCAGCAACAGAAAGGGTAGGAAAATGCCACATTTTTCCAAATTTTCTTCACTCAATGCAAATTTCAGTCACCTTCCTAGATTGGAAACTTAATATTGATGCTAGAAAATCAATTTCTAGCATCAACTGGAAGATCACAATGGTGCTAGAATCAGTTTCTAGCACCAGTGACATGAACTGAACATACTGGAGAAACCAGATTCCCCAATGCTCTCAACCTCTGAAATGTCACGTTGGAAAAAACTCCAACTCACAACTGATGCTAGAACACCCATTTCTAGCATCAACAATGTTGGAAATTTATGTGTGATGCTAGAAAATCGATTTCTAGCATCAGCCCCACCACCTCCAACTCACAGAACACTGCAGCCACCACACGCCACGGTCAGAGACCACGCAAACGGCAGCCATCACCCCACAGTCGAAACTCAGAACCCCCAGCCCCTTAGCTCGAGCAACACCGGCCGCTACAGCCACCACTCGAGCCACCTCTAACACCACCTTAACACCCAAATCCACGGGCCATTTCTGATTTCGAACACCATCACACACATACCAAATGGACAGCCCCCATTTCGCCCCAAATCAACCTCAAATCAAACCAAAACCAAGAAATAAACGAACCCACGTACTTACCTCATGCCTCGACTCTTTTCCCAGCCGGCTATCACCGGAAAATCCAAGAAACCCGAGCCTCCAAGCCTCGGTTTCTCTCGGTCGAAACGCCCAAAGAAAAAACTCTAAAAAACAGCCCAATCTTCACTCCCACCACCGGCGTCGCCTCGCGACGGCGACGCCGTCACCGTCGCCGGCCGGAATCGGAGGAAGGGGCGAAGCCCCTTCCCTGTCGCTCTCCTCCTCTCTCAGCCCTCGCGTTGGACGAGAAAAATGAGAGAGAGAGAGAGTGATTTTGTCTTTTTTTTTTTTTATTTTTGAAAATTGATTTTTAAGCCCCTAGTTTAGAAGTTAGGTTATCTTGGTCCCCCAAGTTTTAAAGTTACTCATTTCAGTCCCGAAGTTCGGTTTTTAAAAGAAAACAGTCCCAGAACCTATGTTTTAAAATGAATTAGCCCACAGGTTCTGAAAAAGTCCATTTCAGTCCCTAAATTTTTATTTTCAGTTTTAATAAATTTTCAATTTAGTCCCTATTTTATAAAAGTTCAATTTTAGCCCTTAAACTTTTATTTTCAGTTTCAATAAATTTTCAATTTAGTCCCTATTTTAGAAAAGTTCAATTTTAGCCCTTAAACTTTTATTTTCAGTTTTAATAAATTCCAATTAAGTCCCTAAACTTTATTTTTATCGTTTTTAATCGTTAAAGAAATTTCGAAACACTAATTCAAAGTTATTTTTTCTATTTTTGGCTAGACGAAACGCAAGGACGATAGAGTTTGAGATTTCTTTCCGCTCAACTTTTTACGACTCGCGATAAATTGAGGTAGACTCGCCCCCATTAATTAGTTTAAATTGTAATTGCATGTATTATGTGATTCTATGTGATTTATATGCTTTAATGCATAAGATGAGAATCTCTTATGAGATAGATTATGTTGTTATGCTTGCCATAACTTATATGCTTAATTGCATAAGAAGAAAGAGAATCTCTTATGAGATAAGATGATGTTATGCATAACTTACGTGCTTAAATGCATGAGACAGACTACCCACACCCTATGATTTTAAAGAGCCTATGATTTTCAAAGAAAATTAGCCCATGAGAATATCACTGTATAGATTGCATAATTATGTGTTAAATTACTCTGTAGATTAATTACTGGCGATGAGTCTACTGAGTATTTTTTCGAAATGCTCATTCTATTATTTTTAACAATATTGCAGATTTTGGAGACGGCCGAGTCTGATGGGCAGTGGTGGAATAAATGTAGTTAATCGTTTTAAATTACTTTTGAAATTTCACTCATTTGAACATTATGAAATTTACCTTGTCGTTTCCGCTATTTTCAAACTTGAGTTAAATGTTTAATCAAATTTTTCTTAAGTTAATTCGAATGGCATTTGTTACCGTTAAAGTTCAAAAATTTTAAATGTGATGTTTTCAAAAGTTAGTTATTCCGCCAAACTTTTCAGTTAAATTAGGGCAAAGAGAAGATGACGTAGCGTTCCGGGTCCGCGGAACTCGGGGCGTTACAGTACCTGACTGTGGTTGGTGAATTGATCTCTCCTTAGTTGCTGCAGACACTAATCTGTGGATCTGTCAAAGCCAACAGAGAAGAACTATCACTAGAACTATAGGAAATGCAATAGAGCTGCTGTGAATTAGTAAATGCTTTATGGAAATGAAGAATTTCAACTGAGGAATGTATTTGTTATTCAATGAAAGATGGAAAATGGAAATAACAAACTCCAGGCTATTCGAGAGGCCTGTCTCTCCTATTCCCTAATTGAACATCAGTCTGAAAGCTTGCCTTTACATAACACCCCCCCCCCCCCCCCATCCTATTTATAGACCTCCCTTCTACAGTACTATTACCTACTTGCCCCTCCTGCTAACTGAATGGTGAACCTTCTAGAATTTGAGGTGACCTGAATGCCTCAAGTTGGACCTATTAACCCCTTTTCTTCTTCTTGCATAGGTGATCCTAATTGGGGGTCTATCAGATTACACTTCAGTAGAATTGCAATACTCATTAATGGGTGAAATGCAAGGATGTTGTGGGAACAAGGATTTGTAAATATTATTTCGCATTGTTGGATTTAATCCATTTTATATTTTCTAGGTGTCAGGATTTAATCCATTTTATATTTTCTAGGTGTTAGGGCTACCTTTAGTGAATCTGAGGGTTGTATTTAGGACCTTGCCTCTATATTGCTGTTTATGACCTTATTCAGCTGGCTGAATGGAAAGTAATGGCATTCTGCAACTTCCAAAGGGTATGGTTCGAAATTGAGGAAAGCTTGTGTCAGCAAGGCACCCCAATAATCTATATTGTGAACTTTCATGAATTAGTTCAACACTTGTGAAAGTGAAAAAGAGGTGCATCGTATAACTCTACATCATTTACCCCTTCGACCCTTTGAAATTTGATAATCACACTGTACTTGGGGAATGTAAATATAGCTCCATTTATGACTTGCACATGGGAAAGTGTCTATTGAGTCTTTCAGGTTGGAGCTTTTGAAGTAGATTGGGAAGTAAAAAGACATGGGAGTTTAAGTCATTTATTAAGTGTTGGGCCACTTTGGCACTTATGTTAATGTCTTTCTTCTTGGCATCATGGTATTGATTGCTTCAGTTGTGTGACCAGCATAACAGCAGTTTGATACATGGTTAGAGAAAATCTGCAACTTGGTAAGATTCTTTCTAATAATATATGAACTTCAGTGGAAACAATTAACTGGCCTTGACCCATTGTTCCTTATGAGACAATCATAAAAAAAGGATGTGTTTGGAACACGGTAGTATACATGACTAAACAGTACAATAGACAAGATTTTAAACTTGTTTTTAGTGTCTAGTAGTGTCCAATCCACCTTATCAAACGCCACAAGAGTTAGGGAATTTGGGACATCACTAATAGCAAAGAAAATTTGTCTCAGAGTGGGATATAATTTTTGGAGCCTTTGAGGTTAGATATGGAGCTCAAAGAGGCAAGGCCAAAAGGAAAACATTCTTAATCTGTACCAAATTGAAAGTGCCGCTGATTTATCCCTATATTCGTTTCTTTGAGTTATAAAGGTATTACAATAAAATGGCACGAAAAATCGAGAATAGCCCAAAAATCATCGATTTTTGAAGTTGTCGTAATTTGATGAATCATACACCATCGAAAAACTCGATCAATTATTTTATTTGGGCGTAGGTGTATCTGAGTACTATAATATGATTTGTTATTTTCCATAATTGTCAGCTCCCTTCCCTGCATTTACTCTCGATGCTAATTTTCTAGTAGTTGTTGCTGTTTGATGGTAGTGTCAATCCAAGTGCATAATGAGATTACTTTAATCCTTTTCAGGTAAAAGGAATTTCAATATGGAGTTTGTCGGATTTGATTCTAACAGTTTCTCTCTCGGAATTTGTAGTCACAAGCTCAACATATGATAGTCCCCACAATGCAAGGAACTTGAGTGACCTCACCGTTTCCTCCAGCTCGAGTGGATCGTCAAAGTTCAGGATGCATTTTATATATTATATGCAAATATATGTTGTGTTAGGATAGCTAATTATTGGGTTGGTTTGGGATTTATTATTACTTTTTGCTATTGTGGCAAAGACATTATTATTTTCTTGTCAAATGTCTAAATTTCTTTAATAATTATTTATGCTTTTTTTTTCTTTTTTTTTTGGAAAAAAATAAAATAAAATCACTCGAGCATGTTAATCTTTCTTCTTCTTCTTCTTCTTCTTCTTCTTCTTCTTCTTCTTCTTTTCTTTTCACCTCTAGCTAGATAGAGTTTCCAAGGTTGAAACCTATAAGTTTACAATTTGACACCATCTTAATTTTTTTGTCTTGCAACTGCATATTTTGTAGTATTCATGATTATTGACATTGATCTATTACTCGTTTATATTATATTATAATTTAGCAACTTATAATGAAATTTAAACAATCACGGATGTAAATTTAATTCACACAAGGTTTTGAACATTTTTTCCCCTTTCGCCGAAGTTAATTGTCCTTCTCACGAGCTTTTTATTTTTAGTTTTGGTTAATAAGTCTGATATTTTTAAGACGATCTTAGTTAACGAAAGTAAAGACCTTATTTAGATTATTGATATAATATATAGTCTCTACTTGATAGGAGTTAAAATCAACAATTAATTTTTATCACATATTTTAAAAGATTCGCAACTTTTCAATTATTAATTTCATCAATTTTTATTAAGAGTGTGTTTGATAGAGATTATTTGAGAAAACTGAATTTTAAAATAGTGATATGATGGGAAATGTGTGGTTGAAAAAGAAAGAAAAATTATAGATGTGATGGAAAATATTATTTTATTGAAGAATGTGTGGTTGAAAATGAGTAGAAAAATGAGAATGAGAATTAAAATGTGGGTCAAACGAGACCTAAAATTTACTAAAAATTTGATTTCAATTCTCATCAAATAGAGAAATAATATATTCGATGGAGATGATGGGAACCAGTAAATCGAAATTCATTTATTTATTTATTTTTAGATCGATTTGATTTGGTGAAAATGCTACTAAATTGTCAACTCAAAAAATATTTGAGCATACGTCGAAAACTCAGTTGAATTCCTTCATACTTGGCCCAAAATCTCATGATCTCCTCTAAATGGGCCAATCCTGTAGCCCAATTTGCCAAGTTAGTTCTCCAACGAGGATTCTTTCGAGGGAAAATTTCATATATAAAAAGAGTTTAAATCATGTTCTATTTCAAAGGTAAGAAATAATGTTTAAAATTTTAAAAATCAGATATTATTAAATTTTATTTATGAAATAATTAATTAAATATGTATTTAATTAATTAAATATATTAAAGTCACAATTTCATATAATTTGGTCACAAATTATCGAATTAATTGTTTATTATTTTTTCTCGGTCATGATCTAGAAAATTTATAGATCACGAATTATTTCTCGGTCACAAATCAAAAATTTTATAGGTCATAATTTATTTTTCGGTTGCACATCAAAAATTGTATAGGTCACAATTTACTCATCGATCACAAATCACAAATTTTATAAATCACAATTTATTTAACGATCACAAATTATTAAACTAATTTCTTACCGTTTGGCCCCCATTATTTTAAAGTTTAATGGGTGAAATAATTTTATTTTATTATTATTTTTTTTTTTTTAAGATTGAGTAATTGAAAAAGAAAAAAAAAATTCGATTTACGTATAATATTATTTTATTGAAAATTATATTGTTGAAAATAGGAAAGATGGAAATATAATTTGATTTAATAGAGGCCAAGGTTGTGAGTCATGATCACATTTTTTAGGCCACATATTTTATATTGGTCACGAATTACACAATTTATTGGTCACAATCAACCAATTTATTAGTTACAAACACTCTTGGTCCCACTCAACCATCGTCATTACCACCAACACCACCTGCACTACAATAGTTTGCGACCACCACCGTCAACAGCTCAAGACCCACCACCACGCCACCTTACTAGTACCAAAGTCCACCACCAACATCGTCAGATCTACTTGCATCACCGATAATAAAAATAACACCCCAAAAAACCAACAAAATTTTATTGCCTCTGCCAACACCACCACCATATGAATTATTGTCTCCAGTGTCATCATCGTCAATACCTCACCACAACCATCGACGGCAGCAACAACAGCACCACCTCTACCATTCCAGAACCCGAACACCACCAAAGCATGGAAATCACTACCACCCACCCACCCAATAATAATAATAATAATAATAATAATAATAATAATAATAATTACCACCGCGATCTGCCACGATCTGAGCCGCCTCCAACACAATTTGCAATCAAGGAAAAGTCATCCCGATCGCGATCTACCCCATTGCAACCATGATCTGTGTCATTGCAGTCGTGATCTGGGCCACTGCAGCCAGATCTGCAAAGTCTCCGGCGGCGATCACAATGAAGGAATGGTTTTACCCTTCGAGGAATGACTTTTTATCGGCGGTGCTCACATCGAAAATGGCAGAGAGACGCTATCTGACAATGGTGCTCTCCGACAACGACAGTTGAGGAAGAGTGTATATAGTCTGGAGAGGAAGATGATACAGAAATGGTGAGGTATAGAGAAATGAGAGAGAGGAATGGAGATAAATTTAAGATTGCTTTTGATTGTCAGTATTTTTCATGAAAATGTCATTTTTTTTTCATCCAAATTCTATTTTTGTGCTGTTTGATTGATATTTTTAATGGAAAATATTTTTCTATTTTTTATCACATGAGCATATTTTTTTTGAAAACAAGGAAAATATTTTTATTAGGAGGAGTATGTTTTTATTTTTCAGGTAATTAATTCTCTCTTTCTCTCTCATTTACTATATTTCTCTCTCATCTATCTACCAATAAAAAAAGACAAATATAACATTTTCAAGGTTGAAAATAAAATCAATCAAACACATTTAATTAACAATTTTCATGTAAATAATTTTTATGCAATTCAATTGCCTGAAATTTATTTTATTTCCATGTAAATTTCATGATTGCAATCAAATACGCCCTAAGGTTTGTGAGTGAGGTTGGATAGATGGTTGTATGTAAATAAGTTTTATTTTATAATATTATTATTCATATTTAAAATTTTGATTATATCTGATTTTTTTTAAAAAAAAATTGTGACTCTTAGGGTGCGTTTTATTTCAAGCATGGAAATAAAATATTTGCTAGGTAATTTAATTGTTTAGAAATTATTTTCGAGTAAATTATTAATTATATGTGTTTGATTGATTTAATTTTTCACCTAAAAAATGTTGCAATTTTCCATCTTTTGGTGTTTGATAGCAAATATTTTTCCATGAAAATGATCATTTTTTCCCCAACTTTAATTGTTTGACAACCACAAATTTCCATGGAAATTGACAATCAATTTTTAGAAACACTAAACAATGATATCTTCATAATTAAGTTAATATTGCTTGCAAACCATGATTACGATCTCTAAAGAAGTCATATTTCGACGATAATGTGATAGAAAATAGTAAATTTTATAACAAATAAGGAAAACGACCTCGCCAAGTCAGATTTCTACTCATATACGTGAATTATTTATTCTTAATTCCAATCAAAAGTAATTATCAGATAATCAAATAATCAATTCAATAAATAATGATCAGATTTTGTCCAATGTAATGATGTATAACATAAGAATAAAAAATAACAAAAAAATCTCTATTATAAGAAAGTAGCAATTCAAATCAACATAGATATCATACTTTTTCGTATGTTTGTTGAATTATCCAAGCATGTCACCTTAAAGTAGTGGAGGTGGATCACGATCAAGATTCTCAAATACTAAATCACGCGTGAATTCTTCATCTGTCAAGCTCATAAATACTCTAGTCAGACTCTCATCCGATCGAAATACTTTCATGAGTTGCATTATGTCACGCTTGTCTATATTAATGCCTTGTAATTTTTTTAAGAATCAATTGCCAATTGATATGATTTAGCGTATCTAATGTTATTTGAATCTCCATAACATTAGCAGTTTTTTAGACAATTTTGACAAATGCACGATAGGGCAACGAGACTCTCATCACTGGGTTGGGTATGTCGACGTCTAATTTTGTAGGTTCTCCATTCGGCGTGATGCTTAAGAGCGCGAATTGGGCATGGATTTGTATCCTCATTTTGACCATCAACTTCATTCACATTTTAATCTGAAAAAAAAAATTATTAGAATCTTTTATATATAAAATATGAATTATATATATTTTTTTACGTACGATCGTTTTCATACCATGAATGGATGATAAATAGTCATTGCCGGTTACAGCGCAATCTCTCGTAGCATAATCATTTCCAAATATGGCCTCCAAATCATCATAACGAGGACAAATTTTGGTCTTCCACTTTCCAAATTCTGGTTTGCCCTACAAAAAAAAGTGGAATATGTTTTATGCGTAGTCAATATTCAAAATAAATTATATTGGTAATATGTAATGACTAATAATTTCATTGGTCGTTGATATATTGTACCTTTAGAAACTTTTCCCAAGCTAATATATCGGTTGTGACACGTCTAGTGTTAGGATCTAACTCAAAACCACTCATACTTAACAATTGACGAACTTCAACATATTCATTTTTCAAAGTCTTCAACCGTGCCCTCACATTTTTATCTGACACCATGACTCCGCATCCATTCTACACACGCTGAATTGCTTTGGACACATGATATGATGAAAAGTCATTGTCACTCCTTTTTTGTAAATGGCCAACACTTGATGCAGTATTGCAGTTATCATACAATCATACATTGCACCACTATAATGTACATGACGAATTCTAGAATTAGGATCCACTTGGTTTGAGCTTATTTTCTCCACATCTGAATGTGTGGTTGTTCTAGGAACTCAAAAAGGTGCTGTGGAGTTTTGTCGATTATGTACCATAAAATCGGTATTGCAAGATTAAAAGTATTTGGTCAACCATTAAATAACATGTAGAAAAAAAAATACCCGTCAACAATTTGTCTTCAATAACAAGAATTCCAATTACAGGATTTAAAATTATATCAACCTTATGACAACCATTACATAAGGACGTGGAAAACAAACATATTTCTAATATCAATATGTTTTCAAATTAAGAAATAACTAAATATGAATGTTTTATCAAGTTTATGTTCATTACATAAGAACATTAAAAAATCATATTTTTAATTGAAATCAACTCCAGCTTTCTGATTAGGAAGTTAACCAGCCCACATTAAATCAGCAATTGTATTCTTCTTATTAGACCATGCTTCCTGAACCGTTAAAGATATGCGAGCATTTGGAGTTTCATCTTCAGGTACATCAACATGTGTAGGGTTAACATCATCATCACTACTATCTAAGTTCTCCTCACAAATATCTTCTATGTCATCAATCCTTAGGAAGTTGTGGACAACAGAACAAGCAAAGACTATATTTGCTTGTATGTCAATGTCGTGATAGAGGTGATGTCTCAAATATGCAAATCTTTTTTTAAGCAAACCAATTGTCCACTTAATAACATTACGTAGAGATGAATGTCGAAAATTGAACAGTTCCTTACTACTTTCAGGACATTGACCCTCAATGTCTCTACGATGATAACGAGTCCTACGATATGGTGCAAGAAGTCCTAAACCCAATGGGAAGCCGGCGTTGACAAGATAACATTTACATGTTAAAGAGTTTTTCATAACATAGTAATTATTTAATTGTTATGACTTATACGTGAAAGAAATGTTTTCAAAATATCGATACAAACTTACCAAAATGAATTGTTAGCTTATGTCCTTAACGTAATATTGTACTATGTAATCTAAGAATAGAGCTTATAAACCAAAAATCATTAAGCAGACCTCACACTGAATGGAAGCTAAAGAAACCATATCAAGCAACAATGTCATATATTTTCAGGGACTTTTTCTCATGCAATTTGTATAGTTTAGATCACTCATTTATGAAGTAGATTCCTTCACACTTCTTGTACAACCACCGATGAAATACTTTAAACAATGATTGAGCTAAAGTAAAAGTTGTCCAAATCTCCAACTCTGTTTTCGTTTTGGGAAAAAACAATAAATTGTAACGAAGATAAATAAGATAACTTTCCAAGGAGGCAGGGAGAATCGGTAAAAAGAATCCATTTTATTTTTCGGATAAGGAAACAAATAGGTAGTATAATAGCTCATCAGCTTTTTTCATAATCTGTTTGCTGCTCAAGTATACTTAATAGCAAGGGGTGTAAAACCACTAGGGGGTCTGTAACCTCTTTATTTACCAGAATGTAACACTAGCCTCTTCCAAAGCCAACATGGAATGAAATATAACCCCTGTTTTTTAGCCTCATTTTTTGAAAAAAAAAAATACATTCTTAAATAGTGATTTGACATTATTTAAATCACACATTTTTCAATAAAATAATATTATACGCAAATTCAAAACTTTTTCTTATTTTTTAACCACACATTTTTCATCAATACATTGTTCAAAAATGCATTCTTATGAAAAGAATGAGGCTCAAACAGGGGCATAATTTCCCAACAGAATGTAGGAAAAAGTCGACATTTAACAAACAATAGAATATAAGAAAAGGCAAGCTTCTAATATGGGACTAAAGGAGTTTACTCTGATCGAAGTAATTAAATAAGTCTATCATTTTCAGTTAAAGATCAAACTTTTGCGACCAGGTTATTCCCAGATTAAAGAATACTTTAGAATATTTTTGTGAAAGACCGATTTAACACTGTAAAAATTAAAAATTAAAACCTAAAAATTATAATTAGAAGAAAAGCCAAAAGAGACGCCAAAGATTGTTGATGTGCTCTAATCGAGACCATTAGAACAAGTAAAAGTTTCAAAAGATAAGAAAACCCAATTTATCTCGTATCATAAAAAATTCCCTCATATACTGCAACTAATGTAGAAGAAAACCCAATTTTCCCTATATCATAAAAAAATTCAGTGTTCCTCCATATTATGTTTATGATACTGTAAATAAATTTGAAAGATCATACATTCACAATTTTTAGAATTCGAAAATAAATACATAAGATACATTCACATAGAAGATCATATTCTATTAAAAAAAAATTTATATGAAAATGTGAATGAAGTCAATGGTCAAAATGAGCATACGGATCCATGCCCAATTTGCGCACCTAAGCGCCACGCTGTAGGGAGAACCAACAAAATTAGACGTTGACATACCCAACCAAATGATGAGAGTCTCGTTGCCCTATCATGCATTTTATCGAATCATCTAAAAAACTTGCTAATGTTATGGAGATTCAAGCAACATTAGATACGTTAAGCCATATTAATTCGCAATTGGTTCTTGAAAAATTACAAGGCATAAACATAGACAAGCGTGACATAATGCAACCCAAGAAATTATTTCGATCGGATCAGAGTCTGGTTAGAGTAATTAAGAGCTTGACTGATGAAGAATTCATGCTTGATTTATTATTTGAGAATCTTGGTTGTGATCCGCCTCCACTACTTAAAGATGATGTGCTTGGGTAATTCAACAAACATATGAAAAAGTATGATATTTATGCTGATTTGAATTGCTACTTTCTTACAATAGAGATTTTTTTTTGGTTATTTTTTATTCTTACATTATACGTTGGACAAAATCTGATCATTGTTTATTGAATTGATTAGTTGATAATTTGATAATTACTTTTGATTGGAATAAAGAATAATTAATTTATGTACATTAGTAGAAATCTGAATTGGTGTGGCCGTTTTCCTTATTTGTTATAAATTTTATTATTTTCTATCACATTATCGTTGAAATATGACTTCTTTAAATATTCTAACTATGGTGTGCATGCAATATTAACTTAAATATGAAGACACCATTGTTTAGTATTTTTAAAAATTGGTTGCCAATTTTCAAGGAAAAAGTGACAATTTCCATGGAATTTTGTGGTTGTCATACAACCAAAGTTGGAAAAAAATGACAATTTTCATGGAAAGTAATGGCGATCAAACACCAAAAAATGGAAAATTGCAACATTATCCCGATCGAAATTTAAGTCGATTAAACACATTTAATCAATAATTTCCTCAAAAATAATTTCTAGGCAATTGAATTACATAAAAAAATATTATCTTTCCATGCAAGTTTCATGCTTGCAATCAAATGCACCTTTAGTCCTTGTAATTTCTACTTCTTTCAAACTCAAACTAATCTTCCTTGACCCTTTGACAACCCGAAAGTGAACGAGATCATGATCAGGTAATATAATGATGAAATTAACATTAAAGATCAAATAACCTAGTTCATGTGTTTACTTAGCCTAATGATAAACATAATAGGATGGTGATACCCTATAAATTTAAACGTGCCTAAGTCTAATTCAAACTAATAATCAAAATAAATCTACGTGCAATGCAGTACAGAAAGTGAAATAAATAAAAGAGTTAGAAAGTTAGGTTGTCTCCCAATCACTGCTTAATTTATAGTCTTTAGCAAGACTTGCAGATTGATCATTTTGGGTCGTAGTTGGGTGAGTGACTTCTCTTTATCAAAATTGCCATCTAATATACTTTCAAATGCTGTCCATTTACTTTGAAGGTTTTTTTTGTCTCGTGAGTCACCTCAACTGCTCCATGTGGAAAGACGTGAACAAGTGTGAACGGTCTAGACCATCTAGAACGTAATTTCCTGGGAAAGAGTTTCAACCGAGAATTAAACAACAATACTTTTTGACCTGGAGTTTATCATGCAATTTCTTTGACATCGACTTATACAGCTTCACATTCTCGTAGGCATCCATCCGAAATTCATCCAATTCATTCAGCTGCACTATCCTCTTTTCTCTTGCTGCTGTCATGTCCATGTTCAGCTATTTTGCTGCCCAGTATGTTTGATACTCCAATTCCACTGAAAGGTGACAAGCTTTTCCAAATACAATGCGATATGGTGACATGTTTATTCATGTTTTGTAAGTAGTCATGTATGCCCACATTGCATCATCAAACTTTCGTGACCAATCAATTCTTAAGCTATTCACTGTCACCTCGAGAATTCTCTTTAGCTCCATGTTTGACACTTCTAAATGGCCACTTGTTTAGGGATGATAAGGTGTAGCAACCCGATATTTTGCTAATACTAGCTCCAAAAGCCTGTTGCAAAAGTGTTTAACTCCATCACTAATAATAGTTTTAGGGGTAACAAAGCGCAAGAATATGTTCTTCTTCAGAAAATTTACAACCACTTGAGCATAATTAGTCGGTGCTGCTACTACTTTCACCCATTTCGATACATAGTCAACTGTCACCAACACGTATTGATTATTGTAAGAGGAATGAAATAGTCTCATAAAATCGATCATCCAAACATCGAAGAGCTCTACTTCTAGAATCGAATTCAAATGCATCTTATTCTTTTTGGAGATTGTCCTTGTACGCTGGCATTTATCACAGTATTTCACATATTCATTAGCATCTTTAAATAGCGAGGGCTAATAAAATCCTGATTGTAGAAACTTCATTGATGTCTTAGAAGATCCAAAATGCCTAGCATAAGCTGAAAAGTGACAACGTTCCAGAATTTAAAAGACCTCCATATTTGGCACACACATTCAAATGATTTGATTTGATTAGCACCCTTCTTGTATAAGATGATATCCTCCCAATGATAATATTTCAACTCCGAGAATAATTTCTTCCTTTGGTGGTGCGTGAACTCAAGTGGAAGCACATTACACGCCAAGTAATTCACTATGTCCGCATACCATGGCTCACTGTCAAGTGCAAAGATACACTTATCTGGGAAAGAATCCTTTATATCGACCTCATCCATCTGTTCTACCTATTCAAGCCTTGACAGGTGGTTTGGTACCACATTTTCACTTCTCTTCTTATCTTGGATCTCCAAATAAAACTCTTGAATGAGAAATATCCACCAAATCTACCTAAGCTTTGCATCCTTCTTAGACATTAGATATTTTAGGGCCACATGATCTGTAGACAATTGCCTTTTGTCCCATAAGATATGATCTAAACTTATCGAAGACAAACACAATGGCTAGTAGCTCATTTTCTATGGTTGCATAATTTAGTTGTGCCTTTGTCAAAGTCTTGATAACGTAGTAGATGACATGGCGAATTTTATTCTTTCTTTAACCCAGTACTGCCCCCATTACAGTCACTAGCGTCGCACATTAACTCAAATGCCAGTTCCTAGTCTAGTGCAGCTATAACCAATGCTGAAATTAACTTTTCTTTTAGAGTGTTGAAGGATGTTAAACAATCTTTAAAAAATTGAATAGTGGATAATTTTCAAGTAAGTTGCGAAAAGCCTTGGTGATTTTGGAGAAATCCTTAATAATCCTCTCGTATAACCCTTCATGGCCGAGGAAACTACGTACTCCCTTAACTGAAGTTGGTGAAGGTAGCTTTTCTATCACCTGAATCTTTGTTTTATCCACCTCAATTCCATCTGTAGAAATATTGTTCCCAAGTACTATTCATTTCTGCCTTATAAAGTAGCACTTCTCCCAGTTTAGCACCAAATTCGTCTATTTACATCGTTGCAAGACTATTCCCAAATTTGAGAGGCAATTCTCAAATGATGAACCGAACACCAAAAAGTCATCTATGATGAATTCAACGATTTTCTCCACCATATCTAAAAAGATTGTCATCATGCATCGCTGAAAAGCGACAGGGGCATTACACAACCCAAATGGCATCCTTCTGTATGCAAATGTACCATAGGAGCACGTAAATGTAGTCTTCTCCTAATCTTCTGGAGCCACTGCAATCAGGTTATAACCTAAGTACCCATCCAAGAAACAGTAATGTGAATGTCTTGCTAATCTTTTCAACTTCTGATTGATAAAGGACAATGGAAAGTGATCCTTCCGAGTTCATTATTCAGCTTCTTATAGTCTATGCACACTCTCCATCCCGTGACTAGCCTTATTAATATTAGCTCACGTACCTCATGGGGGATACCATCTATTCTAATTTTCCATTGTTGGCTTATACATTTCTTCCATTAAGATTTTGTGCATGCATATCGATGGACTAATCCCTCTGATGTATGTAATAGACCACCCAATGACAATTTTATATTCCCACAGAACCCTTAGTAGTCTCTGCTCTTCCAACTCAGTCATATCATTTGCGATAATTACAGAGAGTGTAGATGACTCTCCTAAGTAATCATACCTCAGATATGATGGCAATTGCTTGAGCTCAAGATTTGGTGCTTTCTGAATAGAAGGTAGTAGTTTACTAGGACCTGAACTAAGTTCATCAAACTGTCTTCTTCTGATGGATGACGTAGACTCTATAACGTAGGTGATTTGGCTTATCTCGTCAACTATTGACTTTTTATCTTGTGAGTGTACAAGAAGATTCTCCAAGTAGTCTTGAGGGTGTTCAAGAATGAAAGTCTCCTCTACAACCAAATCAACCATATCAATGCGCGGACAGTTATCTAATTCTGTAGGACACTTGATAGCACTGAAGACGTTGAATGTCACATGCTCATCATTTAGTCGCAACATCAATTGTCCTTTATGAACATCTATTAAGGCTTGACATGTTGAAAGGAATGGTCTCCCCAATATCAATGACACGTCTTTATCCTCCTCAGCCATGTCCATAATGACGAAGTCTGCATGATAGATAAATTTTCCGACCTTCACCAGTATGTCTTCAATAATCCCCCTTGAAAATTTTATGGACATGTCTGCCAATTGCAAAGAGATCGATGTTGCGTTTGGCTCTCCTAAATTTAATTTCATGAAAATAGAGTAATTCGTGAGGTTAATGTTAGCAGCTTAATCACAAAGAACCTTATCAAATTTCATGTTACCAATAGTACAAGGGATAGTAAATTCCTTAGATCCTTTAGTTTAGGTGACAGCTTATTCTGTAAGATGGCGCTGCATTTTTTGTTCAACATCACTATCCCCAATCTTCCAGCTTCTTCATGAAATATTTGTTTTAGTATCATTAGGCAATGCTCATGGTAGTCTCTCTGAAAGTTTATTGGCTATTTGTCCTATATGATTTTTCAATTTTTTATGGCAGCTCCCTGAACTTGCAAGCTATTATCCATTCTTTGCATGTGTTGAGTGGATATTTCTGCCAACTTAGTCACAAGATTTTCTAGTGAAGACTTGTTCTCATTCTACTGAAATTCGGGTGGTGCGGTCTACTGTAGTGTGATCTGAGCCCTCTCATTATTACTCCACTAAAAGTTTGGGTATTTCTCCAACCCGAATAATAGGTGTTAGAATTCGGATAGTATTGTTTCCTTTGAAAATTCTGAGTGTAGTTCACATCCTCCACCGTCTGAACAAAATGAGATCTTACATTATAATCAACACTATCATGGCTCCCTCCACAATGTTTGCATTTCAGTCCCACTGTCTTGGTTGCATTTATCTAATCTACTTTATGTGTCAATGATGCCAACTGTGTTGAAATTGTATTCAATGAATCAACCTCGAACACCACATTAGCTTTTTTTCACTCATTTTTTTAGTAGCCCAAAGCGCACTGGTGAATGCTAAATCCTCCATGATTTAGTAGACTTGATCCACGATTCTTTTTGTGATAGAACCATCGTATGCAGAGTATATGTTAGCCTTGCTAATCGGATTCAAGCCAATGTTTCTGTATTGCACCCGAGGCTCCTTCTACAATCCGTATTGTTGGTATTGACGGAGTAAACCTTTATATCGTTTCCAAGCCTCTGAATAGCATTTTGAGTCCAATTGTTGAAAGGTATTAATATCATCCCTTAGCTTTGCAATCCTTTTCAACGGGAAATATTTGCTAAGGAACTTCTGACTCAATTGGTTCCATGTTGTGATGCTCTGCGATGGACAAGTATCTAACCACTTCGTTGATGAGTCCCTCAATATGTATGGGGAAGAGCCTCAGTCTGATTACTTCACTTGAAACCCATGGGTATTCTATTGTTGTGCAAATGTCTAAAATTTTTGAGATATGTGTATTGGGATTTTCGATAGCTTTCCCAAAGAATTTAGTGCATTCTGGAACATATTGATAACATCCTCTTCAAGTGAAAATTTGTCTGACCAAATGCCGAATATAAGATATTGGATTGGCTTTCCACGATCGGTGGAACCATATACTCTCCCATAACATTGCATTTTCATTAGTAGCGGTTACATTTGATTGCGCCACTTCCAGATTAGCCCCTATAGCTATTTGATTAGGATTTTTGTTTGTCATCTCTCCATCTTTCTATTTTTGGTGTGTTTTCAACTGTTGTCTTCTTCAAAAGTTGAACGTTCGTTCGATCTCCAAATTAAATTGACCAAGATCACCGATTCTCGAACTTAGCATACGAGGTCCTGAAAAATGAAGCAAGAAACATTGTAAAGTGTTTTCAATATAATAAATTAAACTAAAGAAAACAGTCAAATTCATCTTAAAGCTAAATTTAACTAAAACTTGTAAAAACAATAGTCCTCGATAACGACGCTAAAAACTCAACCCTTTGAAAACTTGCAAGTGAACGAGATAATGATCAAGTAATATAATGGTGAATTGAGTGTCAAACCCACAAGAATTACGTGTTTGATCTAGTTGAAGCTATTAATACCCTTAATAAAATAGCAAGATATATTTGTAACAAATAAATGTCTAATTTATCAACTAACTCGAAAACAAGTGAAAACTTATCAAATTTGTGAGGTATATTACTAAGATATAGGATACTCCTTATTAATCCCTTTTTAGTTTACCAATTCGAGATGACAATTCGAAATCATACTCGTTGGTCGATGTTCATATTTTAATTAAAAGTTTCTCTCGATAGCAATTAAATCTAATTCTACATGTGATCTTATATATATGAAAGCTATGAACATACAAGAAAGCATTAAATGAACTAGAATATTTATAGAAACCATGCGAAACATAGAGATATATTTCTATCCTCTGTTGAATCTCACAATGCTTACCACTTTGTGCTAATGATCCTAGTATTTCTCTTGATGATGACAATATCCACAAACAATTCAACTAATGTCCAATTAATTGAAAAGACAAACTTAACCTTGATAAACATCCAAACATTCAAAGAATTATTGTCAATCCAATTATTTAAACCAAAAATATCACAAGGATTTATCTCATCCTAGCAATGTAAAATTCTAACCGAGCATATTGAAATTACCAAAACTCATTCTAAGGATAATAAACATCACCTGAAAATTAAATGTTTAGCGAGAAGTCTTGAATTCTTGAACGACTTCGATGAATCCTTGATATCTCTTGAATTTTCCCTCCAAATCTTGTGCAAATCTCTTGGTATGAATTATGCTAAGTAGCCTTCTTGCAATTCCTCGATTGAAATCTCCCACAAAGACGATTTTACCCTCTTCTCCAATATATTTCTATCAAGTTCTTGAGTTGTTTGTTGCATAAAAAAAGGCTCTCTAATGTGTATGTGACGTTCTGGTATTTATATGACTCGAATCTAGGTTAACAATATTGTCCAAAATCTTGCCAAGTTGAGTTTTAATTATATAAGGAAAACAAAGATTCGACACAATTTTTGTACTATGCGACTACATAATATCATTGTATGCGACCACATAGTTCACGTTTTGAACCAGAAATTTATCCCTACATGATGGAATATGACCGCATGAATTTTAAATTATGTGACCGCACAATTCAACATGCCTTTCATTTTGTGCACTTCGGTCTTTGCACTGTCACGCGATGTATTTTTCTTTCTTTTTAGCCTATGTTGAGCCGTCTTAACTTCTAAGTGCATCCAATTTAACCCCCAGCATCTTCAATCTCCGATTCATGGTTTGATTCAACTCTTGGATTGTTTCAACTTGGTCCCCATCTTTTGAATTTCACTCTTTTAATATCTTTTTTCCTTCCAGTTCTTTGTTCAACCATTAAAGTTTACATGTTTAACACAAATACAACATTTTAGACTATATTTCATCAAATGAGTAATTAAATAACTATTGTTTATTCCTTAAATAAGTGTATAAAATACCCCATCATTCCTTATCGAATTTATTATCTTCGAGTGTGTTTGATGGAGATTATTGGGGAAGAATGAATTTTGAAATAGTGATATGATGGAAAATATGTGGTTAAAAAAAAAGAAAAAATGATTAATATAATAAAAAATATTATTTTATTGAAAAATATGTGGTTAAAAATGAGTAAAATAATGAAAATAAAAATAAGAATGTGGGTCAAATGGGCCTCCTTAAATAACTGGTGATCTTCCACATCCTCGCCACGTGTTCCATCAGTATTAAATCCACACGTGGCCTCACCATTATTACGATGATCTTTGATTCACACAGCAATACCTTCGCCCGCAGCTTAAAGATCCTGTAGTCTTCACAATTCACACAACTCTAATAGTCTATGGTAACTTAACGAGAAAGTAATAAACCAAGTGGAAACACGAAAACCCAAAATCCATCGTCTGTTAACCGCCTTTAGGTACTGACAAATTGAGGCTCTACTTCTTTATTTTGTAATCAGTATATCGATTTAGGCTTATAAACTGGTGTTTTTGTGCTTTTTTCTATTTTTTTATAGACTTCGTTGGAAGAATCATGATCGCTACTCAGTTATTTGATGGTTTTTATGCTTCGTTTTTCTTCTTCTTCTTTTTCGTGTGAGTTCCGTCAAATTTGTAATCACTTAAATTCTATGAGCTGCCAGTTCTGTTTTTCTCTGTTTTGGTTATGTAGCAGTGATTGATTTTCCGTTTTTTCTCTCTTTCTAATCTAAGTAACAAATGTTGTTAGTTTTCTGCTATTGTCACTTTTTTCATTTAAAGTTTCTCACGAGATCAAATGCTTTAGCAATTGCGTGAAAGAATACTGCTGTGGGCATCCGAGTAAAATGAATGAATTTAAGGTGTTTTTGTTCTATGCAGAATTTAGTTGGGAATGGCCACTAGAGGTCAAAAAAGGATTGACGCGGTAGAAGAATTGCCAATCGATAAGCGAGCTTGCAGTTCATCAGACTTCCGGATGAGTGCCTCAACTTCATCATGGACCCCTGAAGTCGACTTGGAGACGGACACCATGTCCTGGACTTCTAGATCAACTCAATCGGGAAATGACGAGAATGGCTCTGCATATGACCATTTTGATTCCAATCACAGTATCCGGGATTACTATAGGCGGCATTCACAGGATGATCAAAGCCAATATGAGAAAATATTGTCAAATTTGTGTGAGGAGGGGGACGATTGCTGGCAATTGGCTTGCCTTACTGAGCTTTGTGAATTGTTATCCTTTGCTGCGGATGGTTCATTGTCAAGTTTAATGGCAGACTCGCTTTCTCCTGTACTTGTGAAATTGACAAGGCACGAGAGCAATCCTGATATAGTGCTTTTGGGCATGGAGAGCTATAACTTACTTGTGTGATGTTAATCCTCGGTCCTCTAGTTTTCTCGTTAGACAGGATGTTGTTCCTACCCTCTGTCAAAGGTTAATGGAAATTGAATATCTGGATGTTGCTGAGCAAGTAATCTGCTGAAACTTTGCGTAGTTACAACATATCTATTTTTAAACTATTACAATGCATATGTTCATTGCCATAAACTTTGTACAACATAATTGTGGTTTAGAAAATCTTTGTCTTAGGTCTCTGATTTTTTGCTATCTTCTTCAGTGTTTGCAAGCATTAGAAAAAATCTCACGCGAACAACCTCTTGCTTGCTTGCAATCTGGAGCAATCATGTCTGTTCTAAGACATGTTGATTTCTTTTCTACAAGTGTGCAGGTACTTTCATATGTCAAATGCACTTATTGCACGTTCGGTAATATGGATTTGATAGCATTGGATAGTGTTAAGAAAGAAAAAGAAGCTAAAATATCTTTTATTGTACTAATTAGTACATTCTATTGCTATATATCAAGCATGAACTTAATAGTTAACCGCATATGTATATGTTGTTTATAGCTTTTGAAAACTCATTATTCTTTCTGTTTTCCTCTTTATTTTGTACTAGAGGGTTGCACTTTTGACCGTGGTTAATATATGTAAAGAACTCTCATCTGAAAGTCCTTCGCTCTTCATGGAGGCAGTTCCAATTTTGTATCCTCTTCTACAGTACGAGGACAGTCAGGTATACTAAAGGAAGCTGCATCCTTGAATAATTTCTGTTAGTGAAAGAGTTTCCTTTTCACATCTTCTAACCTTTGTTGTCATATTTGCCTATTCTTCCAGCTTGTTGAAAGTGTAGTCATTTGCTTTATCAAAATAGTGGAACAAGTGTCCCATTCTTCAGATATGCTGGATGAACTTTGTAAATATGGGCTAGTTCAGCAATTTCTACATCTCGTAGACTTGAAGAGTAAAACTACTCTTTGCCAACCAACATATCTGGTAAGCTGATATTTCATACTTATCTGAATCATGGTTTGATATCTCCTGCTTCTTCTCTAGGATCCTATATTTTCTGTTACGAACTTTCCATTAATTTGTTACAGGGTTTAATAAGATCACTTGCCAAGTTGGCTTCTGGTTCTACTGTTGCTTTCAAGGCACTGTTTGAGCACAATATAAGTGGTGTCTTAAAGGATATATTAGCCACTCATGACCTCTCACATGGAATGCAGTCTACTTCCATGGTGGACGGGCATCGCAGTCAGGTTGGCATTGATATTTATCTACTCACACTCTGTCTTTGTCACAGATATGAATACACGTTCAATTTGATTAATTTTCAAGTTCAATCGTTCATCTGCATACAGCCTTCAATATTTTCTCCCTTCAGTATTTTTAGCCATAATTCACCCACCTAAAGCTGCTAAAGAAGATAAGAGTCCTACATCACTATGATAATTATTAAGGCTTGTTAGTTAAAGTTATAGTTGTTGGTAGTGGCACAGAGATAGGCTATGAGCTACAATACAACATGATTGTAGAAAGGTACAGAACTTTTTGTCTTATAATTTTGTTTTGCATCGACACTCATAGCCCTTCTTATTAAGTTTTATTTTCTCAAAGTCAAATGTTATAAATGTTAAAACTGGAAATATATTGTTAATCGTTGTTGTGAAGATATAAATCTTACTACTAAAAAACTATCCCTCAGGTGCACGCAGTTTTGAAGTTGTTGAACGAGCTCCTTCCCACTGTGACCAGAGAACAGGATGCTCAATTATCGTTGGTCAAGGAAGCTTTTTTTATGGACCGAGCTGATATTCTGCAAAAGTTCCAAACAGATTTACTTCCTATTTTGATTCAGGTTGCATTTCTCACATGTGGTCTCTTGATTTGTCAATCCCTTCACTTCCCTTCCCAGCCTTTTAGTTATCTTTTTCATCCTCTAGCAGGTGGTGAATTCTGGCGTGGATATGTATTTATGTTATCACAGTCTATCTGTTATCAACAAGTTAGTTTGTTTCAGAAAATCTGACATGCTCCTTGATGTGCTGCAAAATGCCAACTTTTCAAGGTGAAAAGGGTGTCTTCTTTATTATACATAATTTAGCTTTCTGTTCATAATTTTTTTTTATCTAAAAGTTGGCAGTTGCTTGTGTATTGGGTGACAGCTTTTTGGCTGGAGTATTGACTAAGGAAGATCACCATATGATATTATTAGCTCTTCAGATTGTTGATGCAGTTCTGCTCAAGTTTCCTCGTGATTTCTTGAACTCTATTATCAAGGAAGGTGGCCTTTTCGCCATAGATGCTCTACTTTCACCAGACAAGCATTCCCAGTCGAAATCTCCAGATTTTAACCAAATGCAATCGGCAGAAGATGGAAGTCAAAAAGCGGCTTCGCGAGGCTTCCAGATATGTCCTTGTCATGCTTTTGATGCAGGCCAGTCTTCAAAATCTTCGGAAACTTGGACTTGCAAGCTTCAGAAAGAGACCATTCAGATACTTGCGAAGCATATACAGACAAAATATTTTGCTATAGAATCTTTGAACCCTGAGAAAGGAGTAACTGATATTCTTCAGAAGCTCAGAACTTTATCCACTGCTTTAACAGCCATGGTGGATGAGTTCCTTAAGGATGTTGCTTCCACTCAACGGGAGCAAGATATTTATCATATATTGCATCAAATAGTGTCAGAGTTGAATGGAAAATATCCCATATCCACTTTTGAGTTTGTGGAGAGTGGAATTATTAAAGCATTGGTTAATTACCTTTCAAATGGACAGCATCCGAGGGAAAAAGTAGACAACAATGGCCATCTATCGCACATTGTAGAAAAAAGATTTGAGGTATTTGGACTATTATTGTTTTCTTTCGCCAACCCGGCTTTGGTGGAATGCCCACTCTTGACGCTAGTACGAAGATTACAAAGTGCACTTTCATCTGTTGAAACTTTCCCTGTCACCTCAAGCTATACTTTTAAGATGAAGAACTCATATGCCACTGTTCCGCATGGGCGTCGCACTTCATACCCATGTCTGAAGGTTCAGTTTGTGAAGGCAGAGGGGGAGATTTCTCTGCATGATTATACTGAAGATGTTGTGAATGTTGATCCTTTTTTGCCTCTAGATGAGATTGAAGGATATTTATGGCCTAAAGTCAGGACTAGTAAAACTGATAATGTAAATTCTAGCTCTCGTGCTTTGAAGGAGAAGGAAAGCTCATGTTCTCATTCACCATCAGCTTCAAGCCATTCCCGAGGCAAAAGTCCGGACTTTGTGGCATCTAATACAATGGTTAATGTGCGTGAAATGCAAGTTTTTTTTTTTCCATCTAGTACACTTGCAGTTGATTGGCTTATTTACCCCCTTACTTTTCTTCTCGACACAAGAAATTCGATTCCATTCCACAACCCTTCAGTAATGAAGTATGACTTACTATTCGTCATGATTCTTTTTTACAGGAGAAGCCTGACATCCAATTTTCTTCACCTGGAGAAATAACCAGTTTTGATAGGGAAACTATAGACGCAAGAGATGTAACTGATGTTCATACAGTAAGTTGTTTCTTCCCTCATCATCTCTAGAGATTTATTATCAGTCTATTTATTAAATGACTGACATGTCAGTTTCTCCTCCTCGCTCTTGTTGTTTTGCTAGCCAATCTGCAAATTATTTGTAATTACTGTTTCCAATTGAATTTCCCTTTTCCCTTACGATATGCTGCTTGTTTCAGTGTGATGCCTTTCTGTAACCTGAAGATATTATCTTACATTGACTGAATTTGATCGTGTATCAGGAAGCTGTCAAGGGAGAACAGCATAGTCCTTTGGAAGAGGATGGTAGTGCAAATACAGATCAGCAAAGATTCTGTGATGATGAAGATGCTTCTCCAAAGTTGTTATTTTACTTGGAAGGGCAGCAACTGGACTATGCATTAACACTGTATCAATCAATACTCAGACAACAAATCAAAGCAGCACGTGATGTTATCAACAGTGCAAAGTACTGGACTCGTACATATAAAATAATTTATACAAGAGCTGTAAAATCTAAACCAAGTTATCCTGAGCATAGTGATAATGAGTCGCGGTGTTTTTCTTTTTCTAGAAGAGCTTCACTCTATAATCACGTTCCATTTTTCCCTGGCATGTTTGTGTCAGAAATTGAGCTGGAGAGATTCAATCCAACTTATGACATTCTGTACCTTCTTAAAAGTTTAGAAAAAATAAACAGGTTCAGATTTCATTTGATTTCTCGTGAAAGAGAACATGCTTTTGGTGAAGGGAGAGAAGATAATTTGGCTAAGTTAAATGTTGCGGTTTCTGATGTCCCTCAAAATGAATTTGTAAGCAGTAAGTTGACAGAAAAACTAGAGCGGCTGATGCGGGATCCTTTAGTTGTCTCTGTTGGTGCCATGCCATCATGGTGTACCCAGTTAATGACTTGCTGCCCATTTTTATTTGGTTTAGAAGCCAGATTGAAGTACTTTCATCTGGCAATTTTAGGCCGATCGCCAGTTCAAACTCATTTATTGTCTCATAGGAATATAGGAGGTTCAAGCAGTAGACAGCAAAATAGTGGCAACTTTACTCGTGCTAAGTTTATGGTCCATCGGAATAAGATTCTGGACTCTGCTGCAAGGATGATGGATCTCCATGCCAATCAAAAGGTAGTTCTTGAGGTGGAGTACAATGAAGAGGTGGGAACTGGTCTTGGACCAACATTGGAATTCTTTACATTGGTCTGTCACGAGTTTCAGAGAAGTGGTTTGGGAATGTGGAGAGCTGACCATGTCTCACTTGACTGCACAAAGAGTTTGGAGGCTGAGAATTCTGAATCTTTAACTTCTCCCTTTGGACTCTTCCCCCGCCCTTGGTTACCTTCACTGAGTACGTCAAGTGGCATAGAATTTTCAGAAGTGATAAGAAAGTTTGTTCTTTTGGGACAGATAGTTGCGAAGGCTCTTCATAACAGAAGGGTTTTAGACCTTCCATTCTCAAAAGCATTCTATAAACTAATTCTGGGGAAGGTATGCTGCTTTTGGTATTGACCTAATAAAGGAGGACGGCGCCCTAGCGAAAGTCGAATTATCTTATTGGTAGTACGTGTTAGCTCTTGTGTTTCAACATTCCCAATTAATGTATTATTGGCATTATTTTCTTGCAGGAGCTCACCGTGTATGACATCCAATCATTTGATCCTGGATTCAATATGGTTCTATTAGAGTTTCTGGCACTTGTTGAAAGAAAAAAGTATTCAGAATCTCTTGGGAAAGAAAATTCATGCCAGCTTGACCTTCGCTTTCGGAATACAAGAATTGAGGATCTTTACCTTGATTTTACCCTTCCTGGGTATCCAGATTATGCTCTTATTGCTGCATCTGATAAAATGGTAGGCTTTTTTTGAAATCTCTCTGTGTCTTCTCATTACGATGAGATTCTGTTAATAAATCACTGACTCAATTCATTTTATGCACCTATTTTCCTAGGTAAATTTGTTTAACTTAGAGGAATATGTTTCACTCGTTGTTGATGCAACAATAAAATCTGGAATATCTAGACAAGTGGAAGCATTCAAGTCAGGCTTTGATCAGGTTTGTGCCCATCGTTTTCCTCATCTCTTCAAGTTACTTTCTGCCTGTAAGAATGAATTAGATGAGATGGCAAGGTAAGGTAAGGTGAACAGGAATAAAACGAAGGCCAAACTCATTTGCATAGATTTGTTGCATTGTTCTGAATGCCTCATTCTAATACATAGACTTCAGAAATCAAGCAGGGTCAACAGTTTTGAATGCGTATTTAATGCCTGATTCATGTAGATATTCTTCAGAATTAAAACTGGCTACTCTCAAATATTTGTCACTTACATATGTGATTTTTATTAATTTCCATGTCATGTTGAATGGATTTACTCATCCCTGGTCATTGTCTTATGTGACAATATTTTGGCCAAATTGCTCTTCCTTCCTTTTTATCCTTTATTTATATACGTTTATATGAATATACAAGGAAACAAGATTGCAATTGGGAGAAGGAAAGCTATAAATCATGCTTATACAAGGAAAGATGTAATTTCAATAATTAATCACGCCTCTAATACTCCCTTATAAATTGATGTTGGTGAGTCCACAAACATCAATTTGCTCACGAGAATACAATGCTGGAAAGTCAAGGATTTGGTGAAGATATTAGCTGCCCGTCGAGCAGTAGAAACATGGGAAAGAGCAATGATCTTGGAATCATAGACGTATCGGATGTAATGACAATCCACTTTAATGTATTTGGTACATTCATGAAACACAGGATTAGTCGCAATCTAAATAGCACTCGTGTTGTCACGATAAAGCGGTGTAGGCTGTGATTGAGAAATACCAAGTTCTGCTAGAAGTCCTCGCAACCACACAATCTCAAAACAAGCAGCTGACATAGCGCGGTATTCAGCCTCAGTGGAGAACTTAGAAACACAATCTTGTTTTTTATATTTTCAAGAAATGAGAGCATCACCTAAAAAGATACATCATCCAGTAGTACATCGACGAGAATCAAGCAATCGGCATCACTATAAGATATCTAATAATGTTGTTGAGCTCAAGAGACATACCCTTAGGGAAGAACAGACTACGATAGGAGTCCTAATAAGAAATCTAGTAATGCGGCGGACAACTACTAAATGAAGATGACGAGGTGTATCCATAAATTTGCTGGCAGTATAAACGGCAAAGGAAATATTCGGACAACGTGTGATAGTGAGATAAATGAGACTCTCCACCAACTTCCGATATTGAGTAAGGTCTTGAAGGATATTACATTCGTCCTTCCGATATTTAACATTAAGTTTCAACGGAGTATCAAATTGAGGAAACTTAAGATAAATTACCTGACTTAATCAAGTCTTGAATATACTTACGTTGATTCAAGAAGATGCAACGTGGTGTTGTATAAACCTCTAAGCCAAAGAAATAAGTGAGGACCTAGGTTTTCATTTGAAAAATCGAGTGAAGATGCTCCTGAAGCTTCTGAATAAGAATGTAATCAAATCCCGAGATGATAATATCATCTAAATATACTAACAAACAAACGATGTCAACAGTACTCTTGTGAAGGAAAAGAGATATGTCATACTAACTCTAAGTAAATGAAAATTCTAAAAGAGTGCTACGAAATTTGTCAAATCATACTCGAGTGGCCTGTTTAAGACCGTACAAAGAGAGTCGTAGTTTACATACAGAGTTAGCATAACAAATGGAAGTTTCATATAGATGTATTCCTTGAGGTCTCCATTTAAAAAGGCGTTCTTCACATCCATTTGATGCAAAGACCATGACTGGGAAGCTGCAGGAGATAACAAGAGGCAAACAATGGTCATTTTTGCTACATAAGCGAATGTCTCGTCATAGTCAATTTCATATTATTGACGATTCCCTAAAACAACCAACCGAGTCTTATAGTGCTCAAGAAAATCATCCGATCGAAGTTTGACGAAATATACCCATTTACTCCCAATGGGTTTCACAATAAGTGGACAAGGCACAACATCTCAAGTTTTATTGGCCTCAAAAGCCTCAATTTCTGGTTTCATAGCCTGTTGCCAGCATTCTTGTTCCATTGCCTGTCTATAGGATTAAGGAATGAAAACCGAATTAAAGGTAACAGACATAGAACTATGGGAGGAAAAACCATACCTATCAGGTGGGCGAGAAACACGAGAAGTGCGATGAAGAGGTAGATCATTTGGTGCAGGATCTGATATCGTAGGTGGAGGATTAGAGAGGCTTGGGAGGACACTCGTCTAAGAAAGAAGCTCTAGACTAGTGATAGGTGTAGCATGCTTGCGAGTGTAAACAAGACCAAAACAAATAAGCCAACTATAGCTCAAGCCTAAAACCAATCAACCCTGTTGTATACAGAACAGCAGTAAGGCCAAAGAAAAAGGAGCTCGACCGAACCAACGAGAGAGACTCCACCGAGAGACGCTAAAAAATGAGATAACCAGAACAAATTCAACCAACCCACGCCGAAAATACTTAGAGCTTGACTCTCTGACTAGAACCCAGCCCTACATGCGCAGGAAACGAAGAACCCAATCACAAACGGCACTGAGAAAATGAGACGGTGCTGGAAATTTCGAGAATCGACTACCAACCTGACCACGATGACCTGCTGCAAACTGATCGATGGCACTGGAAAATGCAAGAGGCAACCACGACGACGCCTACTATGAACTGGACTTGACTTTGACAGTAACCACGCGTTCGAGAAAGACATTTAGGGCTCTGATACCATGACAATATTTGGCCGAATTGCTCTTCCTTCCTTTTTGTCCTTTATTTATATACGTTTATATGAATATACAAGGAAACAAGATTACAATTGGGAGCTATAGAAGGAAAGTTACAAATCATGCCTATACAAGAAAAGCTTTAATTTCAATAATTAATCACGCCTTAATTACGTATCTAATAATATGAGCTTACTTTGGCGTCATTCTTAATTACTTCACAGACAGGTCACTTTTCTAGCAAGCTTTTGAAAATGTCATAGTAATCAATGGTATCATTTCGTTTCATCGTACCATGCTGCTTTCTTTAGTCTTGACTCTTGATTGGTTTGAACTCAATTGTGATTTACTCGATTAATCATATTCTAAGATTTTATATATGTCCCCGTTGTTAATCAACGGTTTTTTCAGGTCTTCCCTATCAGACACCTCAAGGTTTTCACTGAAGAAGAATTAGAGCATCTACTATGTGGAGAACATGGATCGTGGAATGTATGTATATTACACATATTCTTGACTAATTTACCATCTCATCATGAAATACCTTATTGTTTGTCTGGGACGCAAATAATGCTTTTCTTTTGTTGCTTCCGTGAACAGTCAGATGAACTTGTGGATAACATTAAAGTTGATCATGGGTACACATTTAGCAGCCCTCCCATCGTAAATGTTAGTGTCATTCTATTGATCATTCTTGATTTCGGATTCTATATTCAAGTAATTCAACTGATTGCTCTCTAATCTTTACTATCAGTTATTGGAAATTATTCGAGAGTTTGATCATGAGAAGCAACGAGCATTCTTGCAATTTGTAACTGGAGCACCTCGGCTCCCTACTGGGGGATGGGCTTCTCTCAACCCTAAATTGACAATTGTTCGGAAGGTCAAAATAACAATCCTTCTCTGTTCATCGTTTTTCTTTTTCTATCATGTTGACCTGTCCACATAACAAAATTTTCCTTATTTCGTGTTCTTTTTTATACAGCATTGCAGCGCAGGGGCAGATGCCGACCTTCCTAGCGCAATGACGTGTGCAAACTATCTGAAGCTTCCGCCTTACTCTTCAAAAGTTGCCCCTTCTTTTCCTTCGTCACTTTTAAGTAATCTTATTCTTTACTCATTGCTCGGAACTAATTTTGAGCGTTCGTTTCTGCAGGAGATTATGAAAGAAAAGCTCTTATATGCCATAACAGAAGGACAAGGGTCATTCCACCTTTCTTAGTATCTCATATCTTGGCCCAACTAGCATATAGCAAGTGAATGGTTATCAGATTAGTTGGAGGAGCTGATTGAGTTGAACAGAGTAAATATAAATTTTATTTTCTGGGGACATCTCTGTGTACAAATAGTGCACAGGGACTGTAATGTACGTATTTGATTTCAACTTTGTAATTTATTTGAAGCAACTTAAAATATTTAACTAGTTTCTCTTAATTGAATATCCTTTGGAAGTTCTTATTTTTTGTATTTTTAAGTTGTTAAATTCTTGAAAATTCTTGAAGGATGTCCAATTCCAATAGTTGATTTCTTGTTTTGAACAAATTTCGGATTTTATATTTCAATTCAATTTAATTCGTCTGAAAAATATATCGACATTAAAGAAACAACAAAGTACACCAAATTTTTGCTTGCGGGTTTCAAACTAGAATAACAAAGACATCTTTTAACTTCATTTTATTTTTATATTTTTCAATTGAAATCATATAAAAAAAAGTATCCATATGAAAATATTAACACATAAATAATAAATAAATAAAGTGATAAATCATCAAATCTCGCTCCCTCGTCCCCACCAGCCCAATAGTATGTTTTCAAGTCACTGAAGACAAAGTGTGAAGTGCCTTAGATAGAGAATTAATGATTTATCAGCTCACACTTTGAGAGCGATTCTAACTTACAGTAAATATATAGCAAGACTTTATCTATTAAAGGAAATTTTACTTTTCATATTTTTTAGAAGGTTTAATAACATTCGGACATATAAAGAAAAAGACGATTCTTAATTTATTGAAATAGATAATTAAGTGAAAAAAGAAGAAGCAAATAAATGTTTGTTTGTTCCCAATTCCCATTATTTTAAAAATACAATATTCTCTTCTTTTTTTAACTACATATTTTTTAATAAAATAATATTACATGTAAGATCAAAAAATTTCTTTATTTTTTAACCACATATTTTCTATCAATCTACATTTCAAAATATATTCTACACAAAAAAGGGCTCAAACAACCTCTAAATCTATCTAAAAAGTAAGAATCAAAAAGTACTATATTTATTGCAACTGAAAGGGTTTTGGATAATGAAAATTTAATTTCATCTCTAACTGAGACTTCTTTGAAGAATTACTTATGTCCCGTTTGTAGAATGAGAATCAAAAATATAATTGTTATGGGCCCCACACAAGAAATGAAAAGTTAAAAATTATGGCTAAATATGATTGATAACGTCACATTTTTCATCTTTATGGATGATTAACGAGAAACAAACGGGATATTAGCCTTGTTTGTCTTATCATTATATCGAAGCTTTTTGAATTCTCATTATAAAATATTTTGTATCTAAATTTAATTTTTTTTTTCTATTTTTTAATGGTAGACAAACACGTGTTAATATCATGCACCAAAGTTAGGACCTGTTTGGGCCAAGTTAAAATCATATTTTAATCTATATTAAAGTCAAACAATCAATATTAATCACATCTTTCATGGGTCCTACAACTTTTCAAATTTCAACCACACATTTCAAAAACTTCTATCACAATCTTCTAAAAAATCTAATTTTAATTCCCACCAAACACCCTCTTAATAACAAAAGAGATTTTTTCATAAGTAAGAGTATAACTTTGGTCAAATTCAATAATAAGAAAATAAGTTTCAACTTTCAAAAATCATATTTTTGTTAATTTTTATTTACAATTTAATTAATTAAATATATTAATGTCACAAATCTATATAATTTGGTCACAGATTCACAATTTAGTTAGTCACATATTATTTTCGATCACAAATCAGAATTTTTAAATGTCAAATTATTTTACGTCATAATTCAAAAATTTTATAGGTCTCAATTTGTTCATCGATCACAGATTCACAATTTAATTAGTCACATATTATTTTTCAATCACAAATCAAAATTTTTAAATGTCACCAATTTTTTTACGATCACAATTCAAATATTTTAAAGGTCACAATTTTTTTATCGATCACAGATCACGAACATTAAAAGTCATAACTTATAATCAATCACAAATTAACAAATTTTTAGGTCACACGTTATTTCTTAGTCACGGTTTATATTTTTCATTAGTCATATATTGTTTACTGGTCACAAATTAGGTCAAACGTTATTTTTTAGTCACAATTCATATTTTTTATTAGCCACATACTATTTGCTGGTCACAAATTAATTAATTTAATGGTCACAGTCAACCAAATAATCTGTGACCACCACCCAACAACCGTCTCCACCATACCTCACCATCATGACCAACCAAAAAATTCTCAAACACACCATCACCGCCGTCGCGACCACCACCAACACCGCCATCGACACCAAACAACAACCTGCACCACAACCACTAGGCAACTACCACCACTCCACCTCACAGCCTGCAACCCCACCACCTGACGCCACCATCACAGCCTATACCACCACCACCACCACCATACGGCCACCACCAGCAACTGCACACCACCAAACTCACACGGCGGCCACTTCAATGCTACCACCAACCGCAACACCGCCAAAACCACAATCAACGACGGCGTTGAGTTACTTAAATAAACCCAAAATCTCTTGCCACCACCACACCGCGATTCCAGATTCCAGATCTCTTGTCACCACCAAACAAACAAAACACAAATCTATCAACAAAGTAGATACCAACCGTGACCACCGAACCACCAGATTCACGTCACCGCGAGATCTACAAACAAAATTAGATACAAACACCACCAGATTCGTGCCACCGCCGAATCTACAAAAAAATCTGATCCAAACACAGCGACGATCTGCTTCACTTTACTGCACCGTCGACTTCTAGCCGATGACTTTCTTCTGGCCGGTGATGATTTGCTTGAGAGTGAAGGCAGCGAGTATGAAGAGAGAGACGACGGCAGTTATGAAGAGAGAAAAACGAGAGAAGGGAATGTAGAGAGAGAAAGGAGATACTAAATTGATTAGGGTTTTGAGATGAAAATTATATATTTAATATTTATATTTATATATGAAATATCTGATTTGTGAAATATGAAACTTTCCACCTGATTTTAGAATATTGAATTCTTAAAGTAGGGTAGAGTGTAATTTCTACATAACAAAAGTCCATAAGTGCCTTTTTGGGCCCATTTAGAATTTTAAATTGTTTCATACAGTATCATTTTTCACCACATTCACGCAATAAAATATTTCACACATAAATCAATAAATTTTCTTTCCTTTTGAACCACATATTTTCCAAAAAAGTACTATTCAATTTTTTTTAATTTTCAAATAATAGGTGATAGACATGGGCTAAATTATTAGGACCATGTTATATGTACCGAATTTTTTTACCTAATTCCTCATCAACTAATCACAATAGGGGGTGATGATCATATTTTGAGATTTTTTTATTCACATGGGACAGCGTACATATGAGAGAGAGGAAAAATAATTCGATACACTTTTGGGTGTGTAAATAGAATTATTTAATTTATTAATCAACTTATTAATCTAGGCCTAACCAGTAATCAGTTCATTTACAGTCGACACGTCACGGTCGCATCTCGCTAGGCAGGCCTCGCACGTGTCCGCTTAAAACTTTATGTTTCACTGCTTCTTGCACGTGTCCGCTTAAAACTTCATGTTTCACTGTTTCTTGCACGTGTCCGCTTAAAACTTGATGTTTCATTGTTTCTTGCTCCACAGATACCTCAAAACAAGTCTCTTCCCCGTCCTCACCTGTCACCAAAATAATTAACTCAGGAAAACAGAAAAAATAAAACATAAAAATAAAAATAAATAGCGAGGAAGAATTTAACCTTTTTTTTTTGTTGGTAAATTGACAGAATTTCTATCAATTCAGGTGATTCTCTCTCTCTTCTCTCAATTTTTATGTATGTTTTGTATGTGTGAAATAAGTGCGTTACGTTCGATGTCTTTGATTTTATGAATGTTTTAATCCATGCATGATTTGTGTATTCATCAGTGTATGTTATGTTTATAGGATTAACTAATGTCTGGAAAATTGGACTTAAATTTTGGTGCTTCTAGGGTGGAGCAAGAAAAGGAGCAGGTGGTGGTGCGGAATACAAAACCCTAATGGAAAATTCTAGGGATCCAGGCGGAGGGCTTTCGGTTGATGGGGTTAGGGTTTTGGAGGAGGGCAAGGGTTTAGTTGGAGGAACGCAAATGGAGGATGTAAATAGGGTAATGGATGTAAAAGAAGGGATTGATAGTAAAATGGATGATGAGGTCAGTGAAGTTTCTGTGGAATTGAATGTGGATGTGAATGCAGAGAGGGTTAGGGGAACTTATAGAAAATCTAGGGTTGAGGAAAGACCGACTGGGGAGGATGGACGGGGCTCCTGGGAAGTTATGGAGTTGGTTGGAAGAGTGCTTGATGGTAATTTTGGAATGGAAAAAGAAGAGGGAGACTTTAAACATTTTGGAGATGAAACTAGGAGCAATCTTCTTGTGGATTTGAATGTAAAACGTGCTGTGATTGGGGAGGCTGTATCTGTGATTGAATTTGGCAATAAGGGAACTGGGATTGACAATATATTGGACGAGCAGAAGTTGGATTTGCACAAAGAAGGAGCTGGTCTAAGTTGGGAGTCTGTATCTGGTAATGAAATTGGCAATAAAGGGACGGGGGTTGACAAGATATTGGGTGAACAGAATTTGGATTTGCATGGTGAAGGAACTGGTCTAAATGGAAAACAAAATGTGGTTATTAATGAACAGGTGCCAGATAGAAATTCTAGAAATTCCGAGTTATATAATGATAAGACTGGTTTCCTGGTACCAAACAGAAGTGGAGAAGGAGGTGGTCTTAATGAAAAACAAGACGTGGTTATTAATGAACAGGTGCCAGATGTAAATTCTAGAAATGCCGAGAGAGATAATGAGAAGCCTGGTTTGTTAATACCAAAAACACGTGGAGAAGGATCCGGTCTAAATGGAAAAGAAAACTTGGTTTGTGAACATGTGTTAGATGTAAATTTGAGAAATGCTGAGGGATATGATGGGAAGCCTGGTCTGCTCATGCCAAAAACACGTGGAGAAGAGTGCATAACAGAAAGGGAAGGAGAATACTGTGTCTTGGATCTAGTGTGGGGCAAAGTAAGGAGCCATCCCTGGTGGCCTGGGCAGGTATTTGAACCTTCGGCTGCATCAGAGAATGCGATTAAATATGTTAAGAAAGACAGTTACCTGTTAGCATATTTTGGAGATCAGACATTTGCATGGAGCGAGGTATCAAAGATAAAGCCATTTCGTATGCACTTCTCTCAGATGGAGAAACAGAGCAGTTCCGTAGCATTTTGTCATGCTGTGGATTGCGCCTTAGAAGAAACTTCAAGACGAGTCGAGCTTGGTCTATCATGTTCATGCTTGCTAGACGAGGCGCGTAATAATATAAAGACTCATGTTGTTTCTAATGCTGGTATCCGGGAAGAATCAAGTAGAAGAGACAACGGGGACAATTTATCTAGTGCAGCCACATTTTTACCCGCAGAACTTGTTAGGTACTTAAAGGTATTGGCTGAAGCTCCAAAATGTACAACTGATAAATTGGAATTTGTGATAGCAAAAGCTCAGTTGCTGGCTTTTAATCGATGGAAGGGTCACTATCAGCTTCCTGATCTACAGGAGTTTGGTGGATTGATGGAGGATTATTCTCATGTTACTGTTATGGGTGATGGAAGGGATTCTTCTGAGGTGAGGGAAAAAGCACTTCCAGGTTCCAAGGTTGCTCATCAATCTAAAAGGAGAAAGTCAATTCCTCAAGATAGTTCTTCTCGAAAGCTCAAGCACCTCTCAATTGACGATGAGTGGCCAACTGAAAAAGAAAAATGCACGTCAGACTTGATTCCCTTGAACAGCTCTAGATTACGAAATGGCGAGAAGAAATCTGGAAGGAAAGCTAGCAAGAAGATGGGCAATTCTGGTGTAAAACGCGAACAGGTTGATTCTATATCAAGCGATTCTAATGTGGAAGGAAGGAAGGGACTTTTTCCACCCAATTATAAAGTGTTATCGCAGCCTAACTCATATCTTAGAGTTGGAGAACGCGTATGCAGGGCTATCAAGTCTGGTGATGGAAGTTCTACTCAATCTGTTGGTAGAAGTGGCAGAAAACGTGCAACTGGTGTTCTTTTGGGTTTGACCTCTTGTTCTGGGAAATCTCAAGGCGAGAAATTGATTCCAGCTGAGTGCCCTCCTCCACATGAGATTTTTTCAATCCTATGCATGGCTGCAAAAGATCCCATGAAAAAGTTTGGCTTATTGACTTCAACAGTAAGTATGTTCTGTGAGATCCGGAATTTTACATGTTTGGAAAACGATAATACACAAAATCATCAAAAGCATGATGGGAAGCATGAGGAGAAGCTACCATCCGACTTGGAGACTGTAGACATGTCTGGATTTGAAGGTATAAAGGACTCATATTGGACAGACAGAATCATTCAAAGCGATCCAGAGGAGAAGATGATATTTGAACCTAAGATCCCTACGCCGAAGGTTGCCTCTGCTGCTGAAACTGAAGCTATTGTTGGTATGAGTGCAATCTCGGACAATAAACAAGAAAGAGATGCTGTCATTCTGGATTCGGAAACAGACAATTTAGCTGGTCTTGGGGTTGAAAAATCCCAAAAATATTCTCCAACAGCACTGATCCTCAACTTTACGGATTTAGAATCTATTCCTTCATTAGAAAATCTGAACAAGATATTTAGCCGTTATGGACCTTTGAACGAGTCAGAGACCGAAGTATTGAGCAAAAGCAAGCGTGCAAAAGTGATCTTCAAGAGTCGAGTAGATGCTGAAGCTGCTTTTAGCGGTACCGGGAAATATAGTATTTTTGGGCCTTCCCTTGTCAGTTACAAACTCAACTATTCGCCAACGCCGCGCAAAGCTCCTACAACATCAAAGCGAAACAGAAAGCAAATGTCAATGAAAGACTGTGCACTTAAAAAATGGTAATAAGTTGAGGTACTTCCTAGCATTTGTCATCTTTTGAAAATAGGTTTTATTAGGTAGATTCGGCTGCTGATATTGGAAATAGCTTGCACATAGATGAAAATTAGCGGTTGACCTATTGTTTCATTTGAAATATATCCTTAGAGAGTAGACTCAAAGAATGTCAGATCTTTGTTTGATTGTAAGAGAAAAGTATTGGATTTAAACAATGTGGATGTTTTTGAGAATTCATTCTCATTTTCATAATGGTTGTTATATGGATTTGGCACACTGGTCCATATTTCAAATTATGTGCCTTTGAATAATTTTTCCCTGTCCAAAAATGCTTAAGACCAATTGTACTCTAGTTGAGTTGTGGTTCTAGATGGATCCTTAGTTTTAAAGGTGGAGTTCATTTATTGGATTGGATGCTGAAAGGGTAAAACTATTGCATAGATGCTATGCTACTTATATTTTTTTGGATAAAATGCTAATAGTTGAAAACATCTCTAATTGCTTCACTGTTGGAAGCTGAATAAAGTAAGAATTAAGATTATCATAATGGTTGGGGGTAAATTTTCTGGATAATACTTGAAAACAAAAGCAATTTTGTCATTCGTGGAGCTGAATAAGGTAGTATCGTCATTAGGATGCTGCTTTTCTTATTTGTGTTTTACACAAGATGGACTGCTCAATAAATGTCATGTATAGCTGAATCCCTTGTCTGTTATTGTATTGCCTAATTATCGTTTTGGTTAGTTTGGACCTACGGACAGTGGTTCATATGTTCTTTACATATTCGTTGATATGTGTCATTTCACATGCAACTACGTGGCATATTGGAAACCTACACGTTTTTCCTAGGGCTTGCTTTCTTTCCTTTTTTCCCCCCCATTGTGAATAAGGTAAGAATTTTTAGGCCTACTTATGTTTAACTGGAATTTTCTTTGTGGTGGGGTGGGGGGAGGAGGGAGGGTTTAGCATTGCCCTCATAACTAAGCATATTGATGTTGAAAAGATTACAATGAGGGTGACATAATGGCCTTACCTCTAAGGTTGAATTTAAGGGGGGTGGGTGGATGGAGTTGCCCTCTGCCCAAGTATATTGATATTGAGAAGATCAGAGTTAGCGGCCTTACTAAGGAATTACAATTGAATTTAAGGGAAAATTTAGTATTCTACTTGTAAGCGTATTCACACAAGAAAGAATTATACAAGTACGTGTCATTTACAAACATTTCAAAATCTAGAACTAGGAAATCCGTATTTGTCCATTCTGAATTAGGCCACCACCTTCTCCAGACAATTCTCATGGGCTACCAATGTCTTTGATATCTTTTCTTTATAGTCTGTATTAGCCAACCAATCAGCGACTCCATTTCGTTCCCTTCATATGTTAGTAACTGAGACAGTGAGACTTCCATTTGCTTAAGCAATGATGTATCTCTGATATATAAAGTATTGGACGTGTCATGGTCTGGTAGCCATTTTTGAGATTGTTGGACAGCCACCATTAAGTCTGCTTCAACCCATTCCCTAGTGTAGCAGGATTGGTATTAACAGTCTCATTTCTGTACACATTGATCTGACTTCATCTTCTACGCTAGAACAAGCACTGTAGAAACTCAAAATAAGCCAAGATAGCGTTTTCATTGTAATCTCTAACCATGCCCCATCCTGCAGGTAAGCTTGTTTTACCTTTGAAGCCGCTGTCAGAATTTAACTTTACTCCTTTTCCTCTAGTTGATTGTGCAGCTTTTCCCCTACACAGGAAAGTTGCATTTAATATTGGTCACAAGATAGTGGAATTTCTTTGTTTTTTGGATGGGCATCAAAACCTTGGTAGATTGTAGGATTATCTTCGGTCTAAAAGCCTCAGTGATCGTCACAGTTGAATATAAAATGTTGAGGATGGCAATCACAGGGGTCGTTGTAAAGCATTTGATCTTTCAATACGCCAAGTTTTCGGATAATTCAGCGCACAATTGAAGAGATGAGTAATATGATCTTTATGGATGCTGGGTTTTGTGCTTTTAAGTTTAATTTCTTTAGCTTTACATTTTTGTGGTGTCGCCTCTTTTGTTAAAATATATCAATATTTTCATGAATGAAATGAGCATGTACTAGATGCGAAGCAGTTTAGAGGTGACTTTGCATGCGTTCTTTATGGTTAAGTTCCATGTTTTTTTTCTTTCAAAATTTGACAATCGAAATTGGAGATCCACGAGAGATTTAATTAGGAGTGATAAGTGTGGCGAGCTTCTCGTCGGCTTGCCGCACTAGTGGAATAGTGATACGAAATATTGAACAACATAACACGTAATATTGTAAGTTTACGGTCTAATATAATCAAACTTTTAGTTATCTAGTAATTTTAATTGTTGGTCATTGTTGACCTCAAAATTAGTAGGATCAAAGTCACATTGTTCATCTATATGTTACTTGCACGGTAAAACATACCATTAGATGCAAAAGTCACTGTTCCAGAATAATGTTCATCTATATTGTGAGAATGGTTCTCTTAACCTACCATTATTATGAGCCCTTGGATCATATTGGTTGGTTGAGATTTGTTTGATAGATATTTGCTAGCTTGTTAGAGAAGCATTCAACCCTACTCAATTTGAATAAAATCCTATCAACTATCTCTCTCTCTCTCAAGTGGGGCAATGCTAGGGCAAAAGGAAAGACCCATACCTTCCTTTAAAACACTCTTTCTTCTCCTCTCTTTCTCTCTCTCGGTTTCTACCTTATTCAAGTGGGTAGTGGTAAGTTTGAGGTGAGTTTTGGTGGTAGAATACCTTGGTATCTTAGGCATGAAATAGGGCTAAGTAGAGGTGGTGTTTCTTGAATGTTTAGGGTCGTTTTGGAGAAGGTTCTTTGCCGGTTCTTCTAGCTATCTCTTGGTGGGGTGATTACATTGCATGGAAGCTGTTTCTGAGCCTACAAATCAACCATTGATCTTTCAATACGCATTTGATCTTTCAATACGCCAAGTTGTAAAGCATTTGATCTTTCAATACGCCAAGTTTTCGGATAATTCAGCGCACAATTGAAGAGATGAGTAATATGATCTTTATGGATGCTGGGTTTTGTGCTTTTAAGTTTAATTTCTTTTAGCTTTACATTTTTGTGGTGTCGCCTCTTTTGTTAAAATATATCACTATTTTCATGTGGCGAGCTTCTCGTCGGCTTGCTGCACTAGTGGAACAACGATACGAAATATTGAACAACATAACACATAATATTGTAAGTTTACGGTCTAATATAATCAAACTGTTAGTTATCGAGTAATTTTAATTGTTGGTCATGTTGACCTCAAAATTAGTAGGATCAAAGTCACATCATTCATCTATAAGTTACTTGCGAAGTAAAACATACCATTAGATGCAAAAGCCACTGTTCCAGAATAATGTTCGATGATCGTTTGAACTATGAAAGTCAAGCTTTTACTAGAAAATCAAAATGACCGATCGTAAGAGAAATAAGTGAAGGAATCTGATTAGTGGTTAAAATTCTTACCTTTTGAATGCAATTGACTTATGTATAAAAACATAATAGAGAGGGCAAGGTGAGGCATGTAGGTGAAGATCGACTATTGGATCGTACCTAAGTCTATGAAGAGACTATCAAATTTTATTCTGCCCAATTTGATTGACCTCACCAGTCACCAATGCCAAGTTAGTTAAGAAAAAAGTTTGTTGTACATCACTTGTACACATCATTGTACACATTTCTCTCACATGAGAGGAGACCCATGGTGATTAAAATGGATAAAGCTACTTGTACACTTTATAGTGTACCAAATAGTTTACACCTCTCTCACATGAAAAGGGACCCACGAATATTTTATTATGTGTGGACCCCTCTCCATGTGAGGGGGGTGTAAGAAATTATGGAATGTGTTATGTACATGTAGACAAGTCCGATTAAAATATTCGCGGGCCCCCCTCATGTGAGGAGGATGTGTACAAAATTGTGTACAAATGATGTACACCAAATCCCTCTCATTAGTTAATGGGGGTCCTTTTCTGCCACATGGATGCCACGAAATGATTGGTACAACGTTGGTCCCTCAATTTTGAGTCTAAATTTATGTATTGATTGGACTTTTAAATATAAATTATCTTCAATCAAACTAACCATCTTCGTCACTACCATCATGTTCTAGATTATTAGGCGAAGTTGTTATGTTTAATTGATTTCCAAGCTCTTGTTTTGGGTTATTAGACCGATTGTAATGTTAATTCTGTAAGCTCGAGGATGTTCGGAGTAGTTGTACTCAATTTTTTATCAATACATTTATTTAGTCGATAAAAAAAAAAGTCGATTCCGTTTTTCTAATTACTGGTTTGGTTTGTTGTCCCTGCTTTCATGTCTGACGGCGTTGCACCTCCATAACTGATGCGGTGGGTCGAACCACCTCAATCGGCATTCCAATCACAAAATAAAAATCAAATTTATACCCTTCCATTACGCGTTAGTTGAGAATTAGTTTAGCACTGGATTAAGTGAAACCTCTTCTTCTACTTATTTTATAATTCAAAGGTTTCCATGAAAACAATTTTTATTTTATTTTTATTTTTTTGGGAACAAAATCCATTCAAGCCAGGTATGGATTTCCAGGCCTACTTATTTGTACCATTTTACATCAAATCTTGCATCAAATTGAAAATCATATCAACACATTACACCAAATGTTGCACCAAATGAATAATGTTTAATAATTTTTTTCATTTTTTTTTAATTCTTAGCAATTTATTTATCTCAAAAATTATTTATTTATTACTACATAAATTATTAAATAAATAATTACATCTAGTTAACAAAAATGTTCAATTCATTAATAAATTTAAAAAATGTAATACAAAAACTGTTGGAATTTATTGGCTCAAAAGTTTTATGATTAAAGCTCGATATTTGAGATCAAGTAGGAGGAGGAAACAAGATTTATACTTGCCGATGTTTTCATACAAAAACTCTGCTCTTTTAGAAACAACAGAAGAGAAGAGAAATGTTTTATCATTCAACAATTTCATACTACATTATCTTCTACTAAATCTGTAGATACGTAACTCTATATATAGCCAGTTTTATAAGATATTTCGACCAACTATTCTATCTACCACTATCACTAATCTATACTTTACAAGCTAGATAATGTACTACACCATACTAACTTGTCTAACTTTACATCATTTCGTAGTTAGACATTAAACAAAAAAACATATAACTAAATGGAAACCAAAAATACAATAGTTGCGGCAACAAAATGTCACTTAACTCCAACACTCCTCCTTGACATTTTTGTTGGAACCATCAAAACATTCTTTCAAACCATTTTTTGTTAGTGACTACAAACTTGAAGTTTCTTATTTTCCATTTGATCCAAGCACTCTTGGTTGCAACTCTATTGCATTTGAATCAACCACATACAAAAAATCTTCAACTTGCATTTTTACTTTATCAAAATTTTTACCAGATTTGAGCTTACTGGCTTTCATTTGAACTTACCGGATTTTAGAAGAGCTTACCGTATTTGCTCATTTTATGCATACCGAATATTACACTGCTTAAGCTGAACTTACCGTATTTGATCTTACCGAAATTCAACTTACCGTATTTGCTCGATTCAATGCATACCAGGTTTACAATTTACCTACCGAATTTTCACTTACCGTATATATGGCACTGACTTATCGGGTTTTGCAAAAATCTTTAAGCTCACCGTATTTGCACAAGCCATACCGATTTTTTAAGCACTTACAGGATTTGCTTTTCACTCAACTTATCGTATATGCGCTCAACTAACCGTTTTTGCTTTGCATACCGTATTTGCACGTCTTCAGTTTACTGGATTTCACTTTTCTTCAACGTACCGAATTTTCTCCTTTTTTTTAGCCATTTACAACACCTTCATATGTTGTTCTTCTTCCATTTTTTCTAGCCCCTTTTCAAAAATCATTTGAGCTCTGATACCATGTTAAAATTTATTGACTCGAAAGTTTTATGATTAAAACTTGATATTTGAGATCAAGGAGAAGGAGGAATCGGATTTATACTTGCCGATTTTTTCATACAAAAACTCTGCACTTTTAGAAACAACAGAGGATAAGAGAAATGTTTTATCATTCAACAATTTCATACTACATTTTCTTCTACTAAATTTGTAGATACATTGCTCTATATATAGCCAACTTTACAAGATATTTATACCAACTATTCTATCTACCACTATCACTAACCCATACCTTACAAGCTAGATAATGTACTACACCATACTAACTTGTATAATACACTAACTTGTCCAACTTTACATCATTTTATAGTTAGACATTAAACCAAAAACATATAACTAAATAGAAACCAAAAATACAATAGTTATGTGACAACAAAATGTCACTTAACTCCAACAAAAACTAAGAAAATATTAAAAAATAGTGTAATATGTTTCGAATCACAATAACATGATATTACAAAGTTGAAATAGTATTCACAATTAATTATCAAATGATTAAAATTTATTACAATACACTGGTGGTGGCGGCGGCTGTGGTGATAATAATAATAATTAGATTTAGAATTAAAATTTATCGTATGACAATGGAGAAATATACTCTTAACAAAAATTGGTGCAAAATGGAAGAGAATGATAAAAGGGTATTTAATAATTTTGGTGCAAAATGGTGTGATGAATTGTTTGAGATTTGCACCAAAAATTTGGTACTTTTTGGTGAATTATGATGCAATGAGGATGGGTTGGAGTCTTGGAAATGCTTTGAGGTTGAGAAAATGGTGTTGGTTGTAGAAGAGAAGCATTTTGAGATCAGAGACGTAAAGTCCCGAATTTTATATTCTCAATATTTAATGTAATGAAAGCCCACCAAAAATTTAAAACATTAAGTTTAAGTAAATTTGATTACAAAGATTTAATGAATAATTGAGTTGCTAGCAATAACAATCCAATTTTAGGATTTGAAATTTTTACAAAAACAACAATGTTCTTTTTTCTCCTAAGTGGATTAGAAAGTTTGCTAATCGAAGTTGCATATGAACTTAAACTCTGTATATAATGTAAAAAGATTAGTATACATCAAATTTAAGTTGGAAGAAATCAAATTAAACTTACAGAAAAATAGATAAATGCTGGAAAAATTCATTTAAAAGTTTATTTGAAGAAGTTTGGTAAAAGAGTTGATTTGTAGACAGGAAAGACAGAAAGAACGACTTGATTGAGTGGTATGGATAGAGAAAGCATAACTCTTGTAAAATTAAATTATTTTCTTAATTTCTTTTTTTTACTTTGTAGTTACCCTTGCCTTCTATTATAAGTTCTATAAGTTCTGAAGTTTATTGGAAACAAAATTATTTAAGATAGACAACTTTGATTTGTTAAATAACAAAAGTAAAACGGAGGGTTAAAATGAATGTTAGCGTGCATTAACAAAATTAAATTTAACAACGCGCTACCCAACGATCAAGCTTAGTTGGACCATTTATCTTATTCAAAATTTTATGAAATTTTTACGGCATTTTCTAAACTCATTCAAGTACAACATAGTAAAATTTCATAATTTTTTAACATCATTTAGACACTTAAACATGTGAAAAAGAAAACAATTCTCAAGTACACTGAACACAGCACACAGAAAAAGACATAACTTATCTTATCGACCTTTAATTGACTTGATTCTGAAGCCAGTGGACAGAGGATTCATAGGATTTTCAAACCCCACTAATTTTGTCCAAAAATTTAATATATATATATATATATATATATATATATATATATATATATGTTCGGGATGATGCAACAAAGTTTAGGTAGTAAGCTGAAAATTTTTGTTCACAAATCTAACGTTTAGTCTTAACTTCTTTAACAACTTTAATTATATGCATACTTAAACATAATAACAATTTAAACGTTCACATCAAGAAAAAAAACTAAGAAATCTTAAGGAAGGATAAACTAACATATTTTAACAATTAAACATAAGTTGCATGACTAGCAAGAACTATAAACTCTTCAAATGTAATTAATTACACAATTGAAGCACATTTCTCCCTACGAATCCTCCGCAATTCACATAAATTCTATTCCTCGACTATCCTTTAATCTGAAAATTTTTTCAGCATAGAGGGTATGAGCTTTTTAAGTTCAATAGGACTAATATCACGAGGTGCACCATTTTGGTCATAAACATATATACATATATATAAAGTGACAGGAAAAAATTTAACATTTCACGTAGGTGAATATCGGCAAATTCATGATTCCGAATAATCCTTTGAGATCGTAGAAATCGATTATGACCATACATAAACCTCTTTGTTCATAACTTCAAAAATTCTAACACGCATCGTAAGCTATATATATATATATATATATATATATATATATATATATATATATATATATATATATATGCCGTCGTTTGAGCCTCATTTTTATGTTAAAATGAATTTTGTAATAGTGCAAATTATTTTATTCTTAAAATGTGTTGTTGAAAAATGAGTGAAAAAATAAATTATGGGATTATGGGAATCAAACATGAATCTATGCGTACACGAAATGTACAGGAATTTGAAAAGGCAGAGCTGACATTTAAAAAGGGCAAAAGAAAGTGGAAATGAAAATGGAAAATAAGAGAAAAAAAATTAATGAAAAAGAGTCAATAATGTTAGGCTTCAAGCTGGAAATCACGTCATTTCCCGCAATAATCCCCGCCATTTCCCCCAAATCTCGCTTCCATTTTTCTTACTCTACATCTCCAGCTCAAGGTTTTCTTTTTGAAGTTTCAAGATTTCTACTTCTTTGGTATTTTGCAGGTGAATCCCATCAGTGTTTGGGCTAGTTTTAGGCGCAGACTAAATTTGTAATATTATTGATTTTCACTCTTTCAGAGTTGTCGAATTTTAAGTGACAAAGAGGACTATTTACAATTCTAATATCACAAATAGTAACATGGTAGCCTGTCATCAGTGAATAAAATATAGAGCATTGCTATGTGTACCCGACCGTTTACACGGTCCCACCCCTCCTCTCACATGGGGGTGGGACCCCACACATTTGTCGAAAGTGGAGTCCGACCCCCATGTGAGACATGGGGGTGGGGCTGTGTAACCGGGAGGATAAACGCCCAGGTACAATTGGCATTTCCCTAAAATTTATGTCAATTTGTATTTTTTTTGTGACAACGAATGAAGATATGCAGATTCTGTGAAAGTAAGCCTCAAATGATGGTATAGGTTTGAGAATTTTTTTACAGTTGGTTCATGTCCGGAATAATCTTGGATCTCTTCTTCTGTTAAACAATCACGATAAAGAAAAAAATACAATTAACAAAGACAAACTTGGATCTCATTCTTTAATATATAACTAGTGGAAGGCACGTGCAAGGCACGTGCTGTAGTGTAGTTGGCTATATATTAGCGTCGGTAATTTTGCGTTATTTTACACAAATTAATTTTTTACTGAAAATTTTTTGTGTATTAGTCACAAAAGCTGAGAGAAATAATTTTTAGAAATAATTTAATTTTCGGTGTTTTTATAATTAAATATTTATGAAATATTTGATATTTGGTTTGTCGAATTGTATATTTATTATATATTAGATATTTTTAGGATTAGGATACGATATATATAGTAGGTTTAACAGTAATTGTGAGACGCAAAAAATATTTATATTAGCGTGAAGATTTTAAATTTTTAAAAATTTTTAATTTAGTTTTCGATATTTTTATAATTGAATATTTAGGAAATATCTGATTTATTTTTTACGAATGGTATATTTATTATATATTAAATATTTTTATTAGTGTGAAGATTTTAAATTTTAAAATTATTTTAATTTAATTTTTAGTGTTGTTATAATTGAATATTTAAAAAATATTTGATATTTTTTTTTGTCAAATTATATATTTTTAGAATTATGATATATATATATATATAATAAGAAAAGAAAAAAAAAACAAAAAAAAGAAAAAGAAAAATAGACGGTCACAGTGCGAGACATGAAGTGCATGTCTCGCACTGTGCGAGACGTGCACTTGCCGCAACTTGCTGCAAGTACACGTCTCGCACAGTGCGAGACATGCACTGCACGTCTCGCACTGTGCGAGACCTGCGATTCTTTTCATTTTTTTTTTCGTTTTCGCCTTTATTTGAACCTTAATTCGGGATATCAAACGAAATCGAAATATTGCATTCTTAATATCATTTTTAAGAACTCACGGCCTAATATTTTACGACGTTGATGGTGTATGAAACGGCCAATCGTAGCGAAAGTTACGTTACGTCAAAGTACGCTGTTCCAAACTAATATTTCGAAAATTTTCGATAACAAACTAACTTTAAAATTTTTTCGACGATTCTATAAATCTTCTATATCCTCTCGAAACTCATTTCGAGAACTATATTATAGATATATCGAACGATCTAAATAAATATCGAAAATAGTTAAACGAACAACAAACGAACATATAACTAATCTTTTTATAAAAATAAATTTGACGTTAAAATTTTTTATATTTTTTGACACTTATAGTTTTTTTTTTTTTTTTATACAAATTGTCGATACTTGACAAAAAAAACTCACGTAAGAAATTATCTCAAAACCACCCCGTATTTTTTTTTTACGAATGATATATTTATTATATATTAAATATTTTTATTGGTGTGAAGATTTTAAATTTTAAAATTATTTTAATTTAATTTTTGGTGTTTATTTAAAAAATATTTGATATTTTTTTGTCAAATTATATATTTATTATATATTTTTAGAATTAGGATTATATATATATATATAATAACAAGAAAAGAAAAAAAAATAGAGTAGCCATGTCACGGAGATGGAAGGCCATCTCCGTGACAGTGTGTCACGGAGATGGCCTTCCATCTCCGTGACAGTGTAACGGAGTTGGCTAGTCATCTCCGTGACCATAGGCAAATTTTTTTTTTTTTTTTTTTTTCTAAAAAATTTATGTTTTCGTCATGATTTACGAGTTTAATTTGGGATATCAAACGAAGTCGAAATATTACATTCTTAATATCATTTTGAAGAACTCACGGCCTAATATTTTACGACGTTGATGGTGTGTGAAACGGCCAATCGTAGCGAAAGTTATGTTAGCTGTTCCAAACTAATATTTCGAAAATTTTCGATAACAAACTAAATTTAAAAATTCTTCGACGATTTCACGCTAGTCGAATCCATAAATCTTCTATATCCTCTCGAAACTCATTTCGAGAACTATATTATAGATATATCGAACGATCTAAATAAATATCGAAAATAGTTAAACGGAGACATATAACTAATCTTTTTATAAAAAAAAATTTGACGTTAAAATTTTTTATATTTTTTGACACTTATAGTTTTTTTTTATACAAATTATCGATACGTGGTAAAAAAAACTCACGCAAAAAATTATCTCAAAATGACGCCGTATTTTTTTTTTACGAATGATATATTTATTATATATTAAATATTTTTATTAGTGTGAAGATTTTAAATTTTAAAATTATTTTAATTTAATTTTTGGTGTTTATTTAAAAAATATTTAATATTTTTTTTGTCAAATTATATATTTTTGGTGAATTATATATATATATATATATATATATATATATAATAACAAGAAAAAAAAAACTGTCACGGAGATGGCCTTCCATCTCCGTGACCATAGGCAAATTTTTTTTTTTTTTTTTTTTTTCTAAAAAACTTATGTTTTCGTCTTGATTTACGGGCTTAATTCGAGATATCAAACGAAATCGAAATATTACATTCTTAATATCATTTTGAAGAACTCAAGGCCTAATATTTCACGATATTGATGGTGTGTGAAATTGTCAATCGTAGCGAAAGTTACGTTACGTCAAAGTACGCGGTTTCAAACTAATATTTCGAAAATTTCGATAACAAGCTAACTTTAAAAATTCTTCGACGATTGTACGCTACCCGAATCCATAAATCTTATATATCATCTCGAAGCTCATTTCGAGAACTATATCGTAGATATATCGAATGATCTAAATGACCATCGAAAATAGTCAAACGGACGTCAAACGCGTGTGTTAAAAAAGACGTATAACTCGTCTTTTTATTGAAATTACTTGTTTTTTGTCTCAATTTTCGGGCTCAATTCGGAATATCAAACGAAATCGAAATATTACATTCTTAATATCATTTTGAAATACTCACTCCCTAGTATTTCACGACGTTGATGGTGTGTGAAACGACCAATCGTAGCGAAAGTTACGTTACGTCAAAGTACGCTGTTCCAAACTAATATTTCGAAAATTTTCGATAACAAACTAACTTTAAAAATTCTTCGACGATTCTACGCTAGTTGAATCCATAAATCTTCTATATCCTCTCGAAACTCATTTCGAGAACTATATTATAGATATATCGAACGATCTAAATAAATATTGAAAATAATTAAACGAACATCAAACGGACATATAACTAATCTTTTTATAAAAAAAAATTTGACGTTAAAATTTTTTATATTTTTCGACACTTATAGTTTTTTTTTTAATACAAATTGTCCATACGTGGCAAAAAAAACTCACGCAAGAAATTATCTCAAAACGAAGCCGTATTTTGTTTTACGAATGATATATTTATTATATATTAAATATTTTTATTAGTTTGAAGATTTTAAATTTTAAAATTATTTTAATTTAATTTTTGGTGTTTATTTAAAAAAATATTTGATATTTTTTTTGTCAAATTATATATTTTTAGAATTATGATTATATATATATATATATATATATATATATATATATATATAATAACAAGAAAATAAAAAAAAAATAAAAAAATAAAAAATCTGTCACGGAGATGGCTTTCCATCTTATTGTCACGGAGATGGTACCGTAGGAATTTTTTTTTTTTTTTTTTCTAAAAAACTTATGTTTTCGTCATGATTTACGGGCTTAATTTGGGATATCAAACGAAGTCGAAATATTACATTCTTAATATCATTTTGAAGAACTCAATGCCTAATATTTCACGACATTGATGGTGTGTAAAACGGCCAATCGTAGCGAAAGTTACGTTACGTCAAAGTACGCGGTTTCAAACTAATATTTCAAAAATTTCGATAACGAGCTAACTTTAAAAATTCTTCGACGATTGTACGCTATCCGAATCCATAAATCTTCTATATCATCTCGAAGCTCATTTCGAGAACTATATCGTAGATATATCGAATGATCTAAATGAATATCGAAAATAGTCAAACGGACGTCAAACGCGTGTGTTAAAAAAGACGTATAACTCGTCTTTTTATTGAAATTACTTGTTTTTTGTCTCAATTTTCGGGCTCAATTCAGGATATCAAACGAAATCGAAATATTACATTCTTAATATCATTTTGAAGTACTCATTCCCTAGTATTTCACGACGTTAATGGTGTGCGAAACGGCCAATCGTAGCAAAAGTTACGACGCGTCAAAGTAGGTCATTCCAAACTAATATTTCAAAATTTTCGATAACGAACTAACTTTAAAAAATTTTCGACGATTGTACGCTAGTCGAATCCATAAATCTTCTATATCCTCTCGAAACTCATTTCGAGAACTATATTATAGATATATCGAACGATCTAAATAAATATCGAAAATAGTTAAACGAACATTAAACGGACATATAACTAATCTTTTTATAAAAAAAAAATTGACGTTTTATACAAATTATCGATACGTGGCAAAAAAACTCACGCAAGAAATTTGAAACGCCGTAAAATTATTTTTTTAACGAATGATATATTTATTATATATTAAATATTTTTATTAGTGTGAAGATTTTAAATTTTAAAATTATTTTAATTTAATTTTTGGTGTTGTTATAATTGACTATTTAAAAAATATTTGATATTTTTTTTGTCAAATTATATATTTATTATATATTTTTAAAATTAGGATAAAATATATAATAAATTGTATAAGGATTAGTATAATCTATATATATAATAACAAGAAAAGAAAAAAAAGGAAGAAAAAGATACAAATCGAAACTCATTTCGAGAACTATATTATAGATATATCGAACGATCTAAATAAATATCGAAAATAGTTAAACGAATATCAAACGGACATATAACTAATCTTTTTATAAAAAAAAAAATTGACGTTTTATACAAATTGTCGATACGTGGCAAAATATAGAAGATTTATGGATTCGGGTAGCGTACAATTATCGAAGAATTTTTAAAGTTAGCTTGTTATCGAAATTTTCGAAATATTAGTTTGAAACTGCGTACTTTGACGTAACGTAACTTTCGCTACGATTGGCCGTTTTACACACCATCAATGTCGTGAAATATTAGGCATTGAGTTCTTCAAAATGATATTAAGAATGTAATATTTCGATTTCGTTTAATATCCCAAATTAAGCCCGTAAATCATGACGAAAACATAAGTTTTTTAGAAAAAAAAAAAAAAAAAATTTCCTATGGTCACGGAGATGGCTTTCCATCTCCGTGACAGTGAATTTTTTTTGTCTAATTATTATATATATATATATATATATATATATATAATCATAATTCTAAAAATATATAATTTGATAAAAAAAATATCAAATATTTTTTAAATAAACACCAAAAATTAAATTAAAATAATTTTAAAATTTAAAATCTTCAAACTAATAAAAATATTTAATATATAATAAATATATCATTCGTAAAAAAAAATACGGCTTCGTTTTGAGATAATTTTTTGCGTGAGTTTTTTTTGCCACGTATCGACAATTTGTATAAAAAAAAAAAAATATAAGTGTCAAAAAATATAAAAAATTTTAACGTCAAATTTTTTTTTATAAAAAGATTAGTTATATGTCTGTTTGATGTTCCTTTAACTATTTTCGATATTTATTTAGATCGTTCGATATATCTATAATATAGTTTCTCGAAATGAGTTTTGAGAGGATATAGAAAATTTATGGATTCGGCTAGCGTAGAATCGTCGAAGAATTTTTAAAGTTATATGTCTGTTTGACGTTCGTTTAACTATTTTCGATATTTATTTAGATCATATTATTTTTTTTACGAATGATATATTTATTATATATTAAATATTTTTATTAGTGTGAAGATTTTAAATTTTAAAATTATTTAAATTTAATTTTTGGTATTGTTATAATTGAATATTTAAAAAATATTTGATATTTTTTTGTCAAATTATATATTTATTATATATTTTTAAAATTAGAATAATATATATATATATATATATATATATATATATATATATATATATATATATATATATATAATAACAAGAAAAACAAAAAAAAACAAAAAAAATAGTGTCACGGAGATGGTTAGCCATCTCCGTGAACATAAGCAATACTTTTTGTTTTTTTTGTTTGTGTTTTTTTTTTTTTTTTTTTTTTCTAAAAAACTTATGTTTTCGCCTTACGGGTTTAATTTGAGATATCAAACGAAATCGAAATATTACATTCTTAATATCATTTTGAAGAACTCAAGGCCTAATATTTCACGACATTGATGGTGTGTGAAACTGTCAATCGTAGCGAAAGTTACGTTACGTCAAGGTACGCAGTTTCAAACTAATATTTCGAAAATTTCGATAACAAGCTAACTTTAAAAATTCTTCGACGATTGTACGCTATCCGAATCCATAAATCTTATATATCATCTCGAAGCTCATTTCGAGAACTATATCGTAGATATATCGAATGATCTAAATGAGCATCGAAAATAGTCAAACGGACGTCAAACGCGTGTGTTAAAAAAGACGTATAACTCGTCTTTTTATTGAAATGACTTATTTTTTGTCTCAATTTTCGGGCTCAATTCGGGATGTCAAACGAAATCGAAATATTACATTCTTAATATCATTTTGAAGTACTCACGCCCTAATATTTCACGACGTTAATGGTGTGCGAAACGGCCAATCGTAGCAAAAGTTACGGCGCGTCAAAGTAGGTCATTCCAAACTAATATTTCGAAAATTTCGATAACAAACTAACTTTAAAATTTTTTGACGATTGTACGCTAGCCGAATCCATAAATCTTCTATATCCTCTCGAAACTCATTTCGAGAACTATATTATAGATATATCGAACGATCTAAATAAATATCGAAAATAGTTAAATGAACGTCAAACGGACATATAACTAATTTTTTTATAAAAAAAAAAATTTATATATATATATATATATATATAGTAACGAAAATAAGAAGAATAAAAAAAAAAAAGAGAGAGAGAGAGAGACAGCTTCGTTTTTCTTTTCTCCCAACAAAACGACGCCGTTTCCTAAAACGATACAAAATATCAACACGTGGCAAAAGAAAAATTCGCTCTTTTATGTTATTAGGATTTAGTTCTTATTTGTCAATATAATCAATTTGCCTGCTTACATTACCCTTCAGACCATCAATTTTAACGCCAAACAGTAATTTAATTGGTCCCTCAAGTTCCCCATAATTGAGATTTTCTTTTGAGTTGAATTAATGACTATTCATTCGACTGCTTTGAGCTTCAGCGGTGTCTCCTTGAATCGTCAAAGCTTCTGGGTCATCCTACAGGTTATCGAGGCCCTTCGTTCTCAGCCAGTGCGAAGTCAAGCCACTATTTTTTTCTTTGTCGTCACCAGATTCATTTCCACGCTTCAGAAATAAACCCAAGATGCATAAGAAATAGGCTTAAAATAACTGACCGGAGGTGGCCAAAGATGTAGAGTAATGAACGGCGGAGTGGCGGGGATTATCGGGGGAAATAGCGTGGTTTCCATCTTGAAACCTGACATTATTGACTTTTTTTTTTTCATTAATTTATGTTTTTCTTATTTTTCATTTTCATTTCCACTTCTTTTGTATTTTTTAAATGCCAACTCAGTCTTTTCAAATTCCTGTACATTTCTTGTCAAATGTTTCTTGTATGCATAACATTATTCATCAAACATGGGGCTAGATTTTCAAATGAATTAATACAGTAACATATATGTCACTATATAAATCATAAAATAAGTAACACTTAGGGTCTGTTTGATTGCAAGGGTGGAAAACGGGTGGAAAGAAAATGAATGACAGAGAATTGAATTGCCTAGAAAACGTTTTACAGGGAATTGTAATTAATGGTGTTTGATTGGTATAATTTTCCACCTGACAAATTTTTCATTTGGTTTTGTTTTTTACACATATTGTCAATTAAATGGATAAATTTTTTTACCATTGACTTTGGAATGTGTTCCAATTGCTAAAAAAGATTTAAAAAAAAAAAAAAATTTGTCAAAAAGTTGGAAAACGTTTTCCCACCACTATGGTGAAAAAACGTTTTCTAGCTTTTGTGCATCAACCGCTTGTACCTTGAAAAACGTTGGAAAACGTTTTCCCTGGAAAATTAGTGCAATCAAACAGGTGAATAGTAAAAAGTAGGAAAACGTTTTCCACCTTCCACGGAAAACTTAGCCAATCAAACAGGGCCTTATATTAAAAGTAACACAATGTCATCTTATAATGTTGTTTGTTAATAAATATTTTAATGGTACTTTACGAGCAAGACGGTTACATACATGTTACCCGAACATGTAATCCGGAAAAATGTTGTTTCCAATAAAAGTTGAAATATTGACTAAAATGAAAATGAGGTATTTTTTTTTAAAAAAAAATTAAAAGATGTTAAATGATATATTGATTTTTTAAACAAAAAAAAAAAGTAAGTTCTTCCAAAAAACAAAAAAACAAAAAACAAAATAAAAAAATGAAATTAGAATAAATGTCAACTCAAGCAATTGCAGCTCGCACCATGATTTCCTTGCTCGTATATGAGGCGAATTGAGCTGATGAACGACTCATTCCACTTGTGGAAAATTGACTAAAATTGTTCAATTCGTTTTAGTTCCTGTTTGACAAAGTTTTTTGAGTTTATAAGTTGATAGTATAATATAATGTGTGGTTAAAAAATGAAAAGTAATTGTGGATTCAATGAGAGGTGTGATTAAAAATGAATTCTTGTAAACTAAAAAGAAAAAATTGTGGAACGGGGGATTAGGTTGGTCGGTTTGTTGAGGGCATGTTTGATAGAATTCATTTAGAAATAATGAGTTATTAAATAGTATTTTTTTTTTTTAGAATGTGAGATTAAAAAGTAAATTTTTTTTATTGGTTTGTGTGTAAAATATTTTATTGTGAATCTGCGATGGGGAATGATAAAGTAATAAACAATCTAAAAATTTAACAGAATCTACAAATTTTATACACAATACTGATGTGATAACATGCTGTCCATTTGTATTTTATTTGGGCTCACATATATTTTAATTATGTCCATTAAATTTGAATTTCTGTACCAATTTTGCATAAATTTCCTGTATCCATAACACTTTTCAAAATTTAATGAGTTTTGCTGTCGTACCCACCCCATGTTCGACCCAATTTTTTTTTTGAATTTTGCTATTTGTACATCCGGAATGACATTCCTCCTCACAAGAAGGAGGTCCACGCTCTAATAAAATAATTATGGCCCCCCTATTGAAAAAGAATATCATCTGAGATGTTATCCCGAATGTACATGTGGCAAAACCGAATTTTCAAAAGTTCAATTTTGTTATTGGAGAAAACCGCCCCTTCAGCAGTTCAAAAATTTCCCATTGCGCTCCATCATCATCTCCTCCAGTCCTCCTCTCCTTTCTCATTACTTTTGCCCTCTCGGTCTCTCCGTCTCCTAGGGTACACGTCTAGACAAGCAATTGCAAATAAAAATTCTTGAATCTATATGGAAAAGATTCCGATTTATCAATCCAACCAAAAAATAGAGGATTCTAAGAAGATCGACTTTGCAGCCGAAGCCATCAGTCTCATGGATCTGTCGTCTCAAAACCACAGTCAATTTTCAGGTTCAAATCCTTAATTTTGCTTTGGATGTATCTAGTGTGTGTGTGTGTCTGTGTACGTATAGGTTAGATTTATCGATGACTGTATGTGCATTTTCTGTTTCTGAACGGGTTCTGCTGATTTTGCCTATGTCATATGCAATCGAGTATTTAGATTGGGGTTCCGGAGCTGGGAAGTGGAATGTGTTTGAATTTAATTTCTATGCCGATTTGAAATTTTGTTGAAGTTTAGCTACTAGTCCTCTTGATATGTAACTGTATTTGTTTTTAGTGTTGGATTCTTTGGGCATAGAATGCGTGTTCCTTGATAACATTATACCATAGAAATGCCTAATATGAATAAGAGAAGAAATCGAGATAGTCTTGACGATTTCTCAATTATTTCCACAATTTACTTATGCTCTGTTTCATTTTCTCTATTTTTTATGGTTTTCTTTTTTCTTTTTGGTTCGGAATTTTAGATATAATGGTATTTGAATCCTTCTCAGGAAATCAGACAGAACCACAAACATGTAAATTGTCAGGAGTTCTTGGTGCTGAAAAGGAAGTGAACGCCACTCTTGAAATTGATGAGCTCCGTGAATCAACTGATCCTGAAAAAGCGAGAAGAAATGGAAGGTGTAATTTGCGTAAAAGCTTAGCATGGGATAGTGCTTTCTTCAGTAATGCAGGTATTGTTTGTGCATTGAAGATCAAGTCGTGAATCTAGTGTATGGTTGTACTCTGCATTTATCTTTTTTGCCGTTGTATGCAAATTTATTTCGAAAATTTCAGGTGTTCTAGACCCAGAAGAATTGTCCACCATGATTAAAGGAGATGAAAAGGACAAAAATCAATTATTACCTGGAATCGAAGAGGAAATAAGAAGGTCTATTGATTCAATATCCAGTCTTGAAAGCGATAATTTTACGGTGGAATCTCTTGAGGATGACTTGTTTGTAGACATCAGAGCTTCCATCCAAAGATCCAATAAGAAAGTGCCCAATGCAACAAATTGTATCAGCAAGTCAATGGCTAAGGAGATAGATAACCAAGCTATATCAAGTGAGCAACCATTTCTTAATCTGGTGTAGTTAACTGTATGTTTCATATACAATCCATGCTATGCACATTATTAGGTGTGTCTTCAGGAGAATTACTAGGTTGATACTAAACTGAACTTGAAAACTGCTTCTTCCTTTACATTTACTTGGCACTCTCCATTAACAGTGATACTTCCGTTTTTAGTTCCAAAAATTCAAGAAAAGTGATAATTTAATTATTTTTTGATTGCTAAGAGGACATGTGCAGTATGTTGAACTGCAAACTTAATCAATTCTCATTTTACTCTTTTGCAACATCGTCACAATGTACTTCCAACATCTTCACCTATTCTGCGTGTCAGTGAATTCACTCAAAATAATTTATTTCAACTCGTCATCTTACCTTTAGTGGAGTAGCTGTATGTCATCTTTCAAGAATTCCCATTCTGAAACATTTCTAGCTATGTTTTACAATCACAACCCTACTATGAACTGCTGCAACAATTCCGTTTCTTCTCAACTTGATGCCCTACTGGCTAACTGCTATATTCACAATTGCACTTGAAGGTTGAAGCCAAACTCCACGAATTCAATATTTTCATACAGTTCAAGGGATTTTAACTTGGCAAACAAGATTAATGCCAACCAAATAAAATGGAATATAGTTCATCTGGGCACTTCAATGCATAGTGATCTCTGTTGAGGTGAATTAAGACGTTGGCAATACAACATACATGGATAATCTTACAGTGCTGCTTTTTAGTTTTTCTAAATTTACTAAACAGAAGAAATAATTGCTATTTTCATGTACCAAGATCAGATAATTTCAACTGAATTGCATCCATGACTAAACATCAGGATTAGCATTTAGCAGACTTCCTCTCTGTTGATGTTGTAGAAGGCAAGTTCCCATGCAAGCTCTGTTTCTCATGTTCATGTTTTGCTGGCAGAAAGGAATTTGTGTTTGTGTGTGTGTGTGTGTGCATCTAGGTATTCTTCTTTAATTTGTACACGGATCCAAAACCAGTATAATTGTATAATTGCTAAATAATGATATGAACTGATACAGCTTTGAAGGAGGAAAGCATTGCTTCTCAAAAAAAGGTACGTTCAATTGATTGGAAAGTATCTCCTTGTAATCATGGCTTGATTGTTGTAATGATGGGAGATTCTGATACCAAATTTCAGCTGCTCGTGAAACCACCTTTAAAGAACACTAGCAGGCAAACAATTAGGATGCCAAAATGTCAGCCAAAACAAAATGTTGGGACGCAAAGATCGGGAAAAGCTGTTAAGAAGGATTCTGGCCATTCGCAAGTAACCAATGTATGTTATTTTTGACTTGAAACTCTCTCTTTCAATAGTACATCAAGTATCTCTTATTTATTGCTGTAAAGAAAGAGGAGGTTCTGGAAACTACCTAATTCTTTCACTATTTACAAACTTATGTTGAGAACATTATACAATACACACTTCTTGATATAATTTTCTTTATCAGAATGCATAAACTTGCAATGGCTCTGATATTGAAAATGCCAAAATTCAGATCTTACCATCACACTTTACAATAAAATTAGCACTCTTTTTTATAATGCAATTTTCTTGTTAAGCATAGATCTAGCAATGACCAAACAGAGTGGCCTAAAAGGATTTATGTAGCGGACTACAAATTTATTAAGAACAAGGCTTAGTTTGTTGTTATTGTTGTAAGCAGTGGCCATGTAGTTTTTTCCACCGCTTTGATAAGAAGTCTTCTGTGCCATTTTCTTGGTAATAATATGTATCATGGAGTTTCTGATTCTCTTAAATGACCGACACTAACCAGATTTTTGTTAGATGAAGACTGTCACGAAGACTGACGAGCCAAGTTCATTATGTTCTAAGCCACCAAAGGCTATCAGCAGGGCTACCCTCACTTCAACATCAGCGGCAAAGAGGGATTCCACTGGTAGTAGTCATGTCAAATCTGAAATTGGAAGCTCAAAACTCAGACCTGGTAATGAACTCATGACATACAGATTTTTTCAGCATAAGATCAATTAATATTTTTTAGTCTGTAAAACTGTTGTAATCACCTTGACAGTAACAGTATCTACTAAAGGGAGTCAGGCATCAAAAGTTCCCGTAAGTGGTGCCAGAAGGGTATTGCCAAAGCCTGCACCATCATCCAATTCCTCTTCTTTGGGGTCTTCAACAACAAGCAAGATGCTGCCTACAAGGTCCTCTACTTCAAGTGACAGCTCTGATAGCGTGTTGTCTAAAACTACTGCTAATTCTCCATTAATGTCTGCAAGAAGAATTCCAGTGAAGAGTAGCACTATTAGACCAGCTTCCTCTGATTCCATTCCTAAAACACCATCAAAAGCAGCACTGCACAATAAACCACCGCCATCCACTCTTTCAGCTCATCGGCAGTCAACTAAGATATCCTCAAGTGTATCACCAGCTAGTTCTATTAGTGAGTGGTCTTCAGCATCATCATCACATTCTTCAACGGTCTACCAAAGGTCTAGTAATACAAGGAATAGTCTAGATATCAGCTCCTGTCCATCCATAGATGATGCTTTGGGTCTGAGGTCTACTGATCGAATTGCAGATGAATATAAAAGTAAGGGAACTGCTTTAACTGGTAACAAGTCAAATAAATCCATAGCACAAAGTGGTACCCTTCAAGCTCCTGCAAAACTATCAGGACTTCGAAAGCCATCTCCAAAAATTGGGTTCTTTGACGGGGTTAGTTTTGTGGCCTTATCTTAGTACTTGCTTTTAGTTTCAAATTTTGGCTGTAATTGATTGTTCAGGTAACATTGTGTTGTACATCATTTAAAGCTTGATATATTTTTCTTTTATTTTGCTCTAGGTAAGATGTAAATTGATATTTATAACTTTTAGGATTTACATCTTCTGAACTTATCAGTATTCGGCTACATTGCAGGCAAAGTCCATCCGCACTTCTAATGGAACTCTGCGCACTCAATCTGACATGGGTAATGTGCTAACTAAGACTGGAGCTGCTAGCTGCAGTCCAAAAGGGAGCTCAAACATGAAGCCAAAGACTGGGAAGTTTCCAACAACTAGAGCAGTATCTTCTTTGGCAAATGTAAAGCCTGATTCTCCAAAATCTAGGTCTCCTGCAAACTTTCCAGAAATATCATGTGCATTGACAAATGATTCTCTAGCCTTAACTGGTGTAAAAGATTCTCCTAGCTTATCACCTGAAGCTCAAGGAAACAGAAGTGGAGAAAATATTTTGAAGTCGCAGAAAGTTCAAGCCAAAGGGCCAGATGGAAATAAGCATGTTCTGTATGCAGGTACTGGGGCCGTTATGAACGAAAATTTAGTTGAGTCCATTGATGAAGCAGCCTTCAATATGCTTAAAAATATACGCACTGAGGATACCAAGATTGTTCTTGTTGAAGATAATAATGACATGGGCTCTAAAAGTATCGGACAGAGAGTGGAGAAAGATGTATTGGATGACGAATATCATTGGAGGTGTTCGAGTTCAATTTTGAAAACGACTGACGATCAACAAGAGTTAAGTGGATCAAAGGAATATGTAAATTCAAACGTTTATAGCCAAAAGGGTGAACCTCTATCTGATATATCAGACTCTGTTTCAGTCTCTTACCCTGAAACAGCCTGTACAACTACTGGCAGCAGAGCGCCATTTGCTCTCAAGGATTCATTTTACAATAGTGAATGTCCTGATGTCTCTAAAGAATCAGCGGCCCAGATTGTCGAGAAGATAGTTATTCCCTTACCTATTACTGAGCAGAAAGAGAACATCTAACACTAGTTTTGAAGCGCAGCATCTTTGTTTCTCAGGTACAGTTACACTGCTCTTGATAGATTAATTAGGATCCATTTATGGGTAGCTTATATTTCAAAATTGACAAATCTCTTCTAGGCTACTTTTTTCAACAAGGAAAAAATGAAAAATAAAAGAGAATAATCTTCTTGTTTGTTACGGGACACATGAATCGCATCAAGTTCCCACACTTTTCAGATATTATTTATTTGACAACTAGTAGAATTCTTGAAAGCAAACTGTTAAACTAAACCTACCTGTATTTATTCCGTGCAGAGGGCAAGATTGCCGAAGAGGGGTACCTGAAGAGTAAGATTTGTTTAGAGGATGATAAGGCTTTTCTCTCTACTGAGGTGTCCGGTAATTCAAATATTGCCATTCATTCATTAGACGAGACTGTGAAAGGGAAATTTTATACAAAATTGCATATGGTGCAATCCCAACAATTGTTCTATATTAACTCTACTAGACAGCTTTCGTGCTAGGTGAAGTTTTGATACCTATATATCAAACTTTAAGCGTATTATGTCAGTTTTTTCCTTTTTTTCTGTCATGTTTGTCTCAATGTCACAGATGGTTGTGTTCATTTCCTCCTTTCGCTGATATTGGAAGTTTTTGGATGGCAAGAATGGTAGTGTAGTTCCCGTTACTATTTAATTGACATGTATATTATTTATTATTGTTTGGTAGTGGATTCTAATTATTTAATACATGTCAATTAAATAGGAGGGAAGTACTCGAAATTTGTTCCAGATAGTCAATCAAGTCATATTTATAATGGCCCTAGAAGCATTTCTTGCCAATATTCTCAAACCTGTCCTCTCTCTCTCTCTCTCTCTCTCTCTCTCTCTCTCTCATATTTAGTACTATACACATTCCTAGCTCCTTCCTGATCTAAATTATGCTCCCGGAATTTAGAAATTGTGAAATGCAATTCGCTTTGACCATGTTGAAGAAGAAAATTCTGCGCTGTTTCAAAGAGAATTCACATTCCTATTCTCATGTAACAAACATGTACAGAAATTCTGAGTTGTCAAGAGGAAGCAGGCATGGAACCCTAAAAAGATGAAGCTATTGCCTTATTTTCCAAAAGATGACCCTGAAAATAATTGATGCACAGTACCTCGTTATAATAATTTGGCTCAACTTTTATTCAAGAAAATAAGCTGTTCCATTAAATTCTGTCGCCTTTTGTAATGATATAATTGCAGTATCCGATTTAAGCTTAATGATCATAGAAACTAGAAGTCATGCGTATCCACGTTTTAGGTTCTGAACCTCTCGAAAATGCTAGCTATTATCAAGTTAAATGCTCTTTGATAACTATAGTGGCTGAACCCCAAAAATTCATGCAAACAATAGCCTCTTACAGTATTAATTCACTTTAACTCATAAGGATTCTTTGCAAGTATATATGCCAACAAAAATAAAGTTGCAACTAGAAAGAAATAATAATATGAAATCCACGATATCAAAATTTCAGCTAAGTAGATGACATATGCTAAATTGTTTACGAAACTTAGAACATTTTGTCAATTCAAGAGGCACTCAAACAACAGTGAGGGGACAAAAAATAAAACTAAGACCTAGGCTTTTCCTTCTTCTCCTTGAAGAGAGCCAGCAGAGAAACACCTGAAACTTTAACCACCTTAAATCTAACTCCAGGAATATCTCCCACAGCATGACCCTTACGCCCAAATCCAGCAATCAACACTTCATCCTGTGGCAGAAAAAAATTACAAGGTTAGGTATTAACAAAAATGAGTAGCAGAAAAATCACAGCAATTAAACTAATAACAAGAACTCACATTTTCCTCGATATAGTTCAAGCAACCATCATTGGGAACAAAAGCAGCAATCTTTTTGCCATTCTTAATGAGTTGAACCCTAGCACACTTACGGATGGCAGAGTTTGGCTGCTTAGCTTCAATGCCTCTGTACATAAACAGCAATTTATACCAAGTTAAGGAATTGATAATCATATCTGAGCCGTAGAAGAATTGACTTTGAAGACAAGACAAGGCAGAAGGTAGAGTCTCACATCTTTTCAAGCACGATGCCTTTTGCATGAGATGAACCAGCAAAAGGTTTCTTCCATTCATTCCCAAGGTGAGATTTCTTATAGGCCTTGTCAGCCCACCTTTGTCTTCTACGGTGGGACTTGAGTTTGCGACCAGCTCCCATACCACGTGTCTTCCTAGAAGTTTACGAAATCATAAATCCACTCAACTCGGATGGAAATACTATAAATGTTTGAAGGTTTTCATTGATTTTTTTTTAACTCAAAAAAATTCAATTTAACAATGAAATGATATTCTAAATTGTCTTGGTCAACACAGAAATTGTAGCCAAACTGCATCTTATCACTGAAAACTCCATCGCTCTTAGCATTTATATGACGAGGCTTACCAAATTGCTGAAAAAGATAGACTGCCCATCAAGTCTACACATTGCTGTTTCCAAGATTTATGAAGCCCTTGTTTGGTTCTCATTATTTTAACACTTGTTCTTAAACTCATTTTCAACTACACATTCTTCAAATAAAATATTTTGCACATAAACCCAAAATTGTTCCTACTTTTAAACCACACATTCGACAACAATTCACTATTACAAAACTCATTTTATCAAATAATGTCCATCAAAAAGGCCTTAATAATGCTTGGACAGTTTCAGAACATAAGTGACAGTAGAGAATAAAAATCCTATGGTAGTAATACTAATAATCAACAAGCCTAAAAAAAATTAAGATCCTCAACAGGCTTCTGATACTTTATAAACTACATTCAAAACAGAAAGTTAGAATGCATAGGTTAGAATCATTATTCCCCTCTCTGAGATATGACCACGAGTACATTTCTCAAAGTTTTATTGCTCTTTCTATCATTGCTACTCTCAAAGTTTTTTGACTCTTTCTATCCTTACAGTACACAGTCATGTTCAAATGGTCAAAATTTTCAGTCACACAAACACTAAACTGTCAAAATATGTAATTACCCCTGATTAGTAGCACTATCTAGAGCTATTAACGTTCGAAATTACCACAATCAAGTGACAACATAAAATAAATGAATGACCTCCTTAAGAATTGTAATACACGAGAAATGAAAAAACCGAAAGATAAAGCAACAATCTTTTGGTGGGAATTATGAAGAGTAATAAAAAGTCTATTATCAAATTCTTCATTTTGTTTATTATCATTTAACTGGAGAACTCGGACTATGAAATCCCCTATAATGTCCCAACATCCTAACGAACCAATCAGCTTAAATTACAGGTATTTAAAATTTATCAACCTTCAATTGAAAAACATGAAATTACTACTTTTCCATGAATATAGCACATAGCTTCCTAAAGGCGTATGCTCTTTCTTTTCTGCGATGCATAGTGAAAGACTTAAGCAGTATATATAGTTAAAGAATATGAAATACATACCCCATTGTTGCAGAGTGAAGATAACGAACAAACTCGAGAGCGTTGAAGGGTTGAAGAAGAGGATGCGCCGAATTTAGAGTAAAACCCTAGGCCAAGAAGAAAATGATGAATGTGCGTGAGAGCTATTTATTGGCTAGTTGGATCTGGTCGGGTCGGGTACCCACTATTTAATTGCATATTCTTCTATCATTCTGCAAAAGCGTTAATATCAATTTAGTGCTCCAACTATATGGATGCATCAAACTCATCCTCAAACTACTAATAAGCATCAATCTCATCCACGAATTCTGTATAAGAGATGATATCTTCCTCCTAATATTCAAATATATCAATTTAGTCCTTCAACTATTCATAACTATAAATTTCATTCTCCAATTATTTCATATTGCTTACATCATCCTCCAAGTATGTAGAAGCGTGAATATCAACGTCCCACTATAAAAGGTGTCATTATTATCCTCTACTAACTATTCTACAGGTGTCATTTTCATCCTTCAACTATTTCAAAACTTCATTCTCTAAAGGGGCAGATCTAGCACCTGTGTTGGATCCATCCATTGAAAAAAAAATTAATGAAGATTTATGTCAATATTTATATTTATATAAGTTATTGTCCAACATTAAGCAAAATGGCGTGCAGATCACAAGTAATAACATTTGATTTTTCACACAAGATATGTGGGTTCGATTCCCTAATAGCAGTCCTCTTTTAAAATTTTAAACACAAAAATAATTATTAAATATTAAATGACTAACTTTCAACCAAAGAGCATGTAGATCATATTGTAGAGGGGTATCATTTTGTATGTGAGAGGTATGAGATTCAATTTCATGCACTCCACTTTTTGTTTAATTTTTTAATAGAATAAATAATAACTAAACAATTATATATTATTAGTTTAAATAATTACTTTAAAAAATTTATTGACTCAAATTATTACTTCATAATACATGTGTTTTTATTGTTAGATTTTATCAATTTATTTTATAAAATTCAATTTTGATCAATCTAAGTGTTACTCTTTATTATTTTAAGAGTTAAAAAATATTTTTTTTTAGATAAAAAATAGTTATAGTTCTAATCACTGTTTTCAAAATTTTGCATAATCTTTGCTTAAGCTAGGAGGTGTCTTTACTAACAATCATGCTTTACATATAAATTTATCTTGTCTCGTTTAAATTCGTAAAATACTTTAAACTCGATCATATATATATGATTGAAAAATTTATTTTTTTTCCTTATTATTTCGGGTTTATTGGATTATATTTTCAAATGTATATAACTTTTACATTTTAGTGCATTTATATGTTGATTGAAATTATTTTCAATATTAAACAATTAAATATTAATAAACAATCTTACTGTTGCGACCATCAAACGTCAACGACCGCCCTAGCTCACTCAATATCCTAAATTCGTCACTGCCTCCAACTGCATAGAAGTTGAATATCATCATCCAACTATTTCATAGTGCTTAATTCATCCTCTAACTGTGCAGAAGAGTGAATCAAATTCCTAGTATAAAGAGTTTTATTATCATCCTCCAAGTATTACATAGTGCTTAATTCATCCTCCAACTATGTAGAAGCATGATTATCATCCTCCAACCATTTAGAGGCAGAAAATAATCCTCTAACAACTGATTGGCATCAATTTCATCCTTCAACTATAAATAATTATCATCTATCCCCAAAATATCGATTCCTCAACTACTGATTAGCATCAATTTCATCCTCCAATATTAATAAAGCGTTAACTTTGGCCTCCAACAACTCAATAGCGTCGATTTCATCCTCGAACTATTTCAAAGTGAATTTCGTCATTCAACTATTGATTAACTTCAATTCATCCTCCAACTACATATCAGCATCAATTTGGCTTACAAAACTATTTCAAAATGCTAAGTTCATCCTCCAACTATTAGATTTTGCCAGTTGCATCCTACAACTATAGTTAAGCTTCACATTCATCCTCAAACTATTTCATAGTGCCAAGTTCATACTTCAACTATTGATTAGCATCAATTCATCCTACAACTATAGGTTAACAACAATTTAGCCCTCTAACTATTTCACAATGCTAACTTCATCCTTCAATTTTAATAAATATCATATTCATACTCCAACTATTCAAAGCATTAACTTCATCATTCAACTATTGATTAACGTCAATTCATTCTCCAATTATAACTATTCTGATGCATCAGTTTCATCCTCAAACTACTCACACAAATCTGCACAAGTCCATCCTCTAACTATTCAAAATAATCTATAACGTCATCCAGGTATTCTAGGGCATCAATTTGTTGCCCAACTACTTAGATGAGTCAATTTTGTCCTCCTTCTATTCAAAAAACGATAATATGATCCTACAACCATTTAGTTGAGTTTACCATAAGCTCGACCTACTGGACGACTAGTTCGCACTTGCATAGGGGTGAGCTAAGTGCGAGCTAGCTCATTTCCAAATATCTTGGCTCGACTCGTCCCACCAACTTGGTCATTATAAAAAAATTTATTAAACGTCTAGCGACTCACCCCAGTTGTGACCCCTTGGGCTCATTCTTCAAACATATGGGTAAATAGACCCGAAAAGGTACGGGTCAGACAAAAGCTCGTAAATGGATCAGTTTCGATTTTCATCCCAAATTAGCTGCCAATGGACAACTAGATCAACCAACGATGCTGCTGCTGCTGCTGCTGCCGCCTTTCACTGTCAATCACTAATGTCGTCTACTTTGTGGTTACAAAAGTTGAAAAGAATAAAGCTCACCCTACCTGACACCACACCACACCGCCATCTTTTTTTGCTCTTTGTAATTTACTGCACTTTTATGGAGAAGAATCGATTCTTCTGAACAACTTTGAAATCTTTTACTTTTTCTGTTATATATAATGAAAATTATTATTTTTTCTTTGACTAAACAGCTGCTGGCATGTAACAGAGAATTGGAAAGAGAAATGAAACAAAAGAAGAAAGATTGCACTGTTGATCCTCAATCTGTTGTCATGGTTGCAAGTTAGTCTCTGTGCTTTCCTTACAATTGCATTATCAGTTGGAGATTGGACGTCTATCTTCTGATTCAAGTAAAGTATCGACGTCCAACTTTTTTCAAACTATTGTTACCTCTATCTCCCAATAGCTCTTTACAGCTGTCTCTCTCTCTCTCTCTGCCTCTCTCACGTCACGTATCACCGCTTCCACTGAGATCAACTGAAATCCCACTTCTTAATTCTTGCATGTTGATTGCAAGACCACTTTGATTTTTGGCTTCTCTTTATATTCATTAATCAACTTTATTCTTGGTACTGACTTGAGTAGAACTAGCTGCTGCTAGTGGATACTGGATATACAAATATTATATGTACTGATGTATGTATGAAGGATGCAGGGCTCGGAAGAATTGAATTCATGGCGAGATGAACTGGCGAGCCTAGTCGAAGACACTGGGATACCATTCACCGGCGATGGAATCGGAATTTTAACTCCCGAATCGACAACGACGGAGCCACCGTTGTTCGAATCGGTGGAAACTGAAGCGACGTCGTCTGTGGAATCGGAGAGCTTCAAGGATCAAATTGAGGGTTTTGTTAAGGCGTGGGCCGAATTGATGGCAGAATTGGGTAGAGGGTGTAAAGATGTGGTGCAACAGACACTTTTAACTGAGGACTCTTACATTGTAAAGAAAACTAAAGGACCGCTAAACCTGGTTTCGAAGAAATTGAGGTCTCTCAATGAGTTCTTGCCGGAAGATCGTGATCCCGTGCACGCATGGTCGGTGATTTTCTTCGTTTTCATCCTTGCTCTTGCTGGTAATTTTAGACTTTGAATTGATAATTCAGTACTATTTAAATGAGGGTAGTAATGGTTTCAAATATGAAAATTTTGTGCAACTACTTTTTAAATTTTGCCTACTCTGTCACTTACTAATGTTGTATTTTGCTGACCAATTAGTGTATTGAATATAAATCAGTGCTAGATACGACTAAGCTCATGTTTGGTTTAGTTAAAGGTAAGATGATAAAAATTGATGAATGTGTGGTAGAAAAGTGGATAAAAATTGTAAGTCTTATGAAGTATGTAATTAAAAATGAGTGAGGAAAAAAATGAGGGTCAAACTAGGGTCTGCTTAACATGATTTTTGAAAAGTCAAAAGCTGCTTCTGAGACTAAGAAACTACTTTTGAGCATTCTCAAATAATTTTCTGCTCTTCAACAAACAGAAGCAGAAACTTGTCAAACGAGGTAATATTCAATTTTAGAGTACTTTTAGTGGAAAGAAGATCTGCATTGCTTGATTTGGCATTTTTTTAGTAGGTTGTACTGCTCCTATTTGCTGTCACCTAAGCAATTGCTTTGCTCAAATATGCAGCTCTGACTAAAAATAAATACTATAGTAATCTTCAAACCGTGAAGAAAGTGTACATACATCCTCCTAGTGCTGTCCGAGTGCTTCTTCCGGATGGTAGATACACAGCATATCGTGAGTTAGGAGTTCCAGCTGACAAAGCTAGATTTTCGTTGGTCACCCCACACAGTTTCCTCTCTTCTCGGCTTGCAGGTACTGAGAGAATATTCTTGATACAACCTAGGGAATTCGGACACTATTTGCTTGCTATAATCTATTGAACTATTTCCATGTGATAGGTATACCTGGTGTCAAAGTGTCCTTGTTGGAAGAATATGGTGTTCGATTAATTACTTATGATCTTCCCGGTTTTGGAGAGAGCGATCCTCATCCTAACAGAAGCCTCAGTTCATCAGCTATGGATATGTCATACCTAGCAGAAGCCGTAGGAGTAAAGGGAAAATTCTGGGTTCTGGGATATTCGAGTGGCTCTATGCATGCATGGGCTGCACTAAAATATATTCCAAATCAAGTTGCAGGTACGCTACCTGATACAACTGTGATGTGTGATTGAAGTAAGAATTATTTGCATTATGGACCATTTGTGATGCATCAATGATTTCTCTTACAGGTGCAGCCATGTTTGCGCCATGGATAAATCCATATGAATCAAGCATGACCAAAGAAGAGAGGTCTGGAACTTGGAAAAACTGGACGCGAAAAAGAAAATTCTTGTACTATTTAGCTCGAAGATTTCCTAAACTTCTTGGTTACCTTTACCATCGAACCTTTCTCTCTGGAAAGCATGGACAAATAAATAAATGGTTATCTTTGTCACTGGGAAAAAAGGTAAGTTCATTCCTTCTGTCAACTCCACACAGGATGTATTCATAGGCTATTGGCTCTGCATAATTGCAAACTGAACCAGACTACTGTAGCTTGGCAAGAAATGCACTTGTTAAGAGCTTGTTTCAGACTGGTTTGCCGAATAAGCAAACCAACCTTGAAAACGTTTCACAGTGAGTGAACTCACCAAATTTAGTTGAAATAGTTCTTATTCTTGTCATGATACGAAGTTACCTCAAAGATCTTTTGCTTGTGTTAATTTGTTGGAGGTCTACAGAAACTGCATCTTTTGAACTTCAATTTCTAGCATCAATGGATGTCAGAGTACAATAACGTAGGCTTTTTGACACATTTCTATTCTCAAGATGTTTATCACCTTTTTATTCATGTAGGATATAACTCTGGTTAAAACATCAGATTTTGAAGAATTCTGGCACAGGGATATTGAAGAGTCGATTCGTCAAGGTAAAATAATACCATTTATAGAGGAAGCTGTACTTCAAGTGTCCAACTGGGGTTTCAGCCTCATGGATCTCCAAGTTCAGAGGAAATGTCAAAGAAAAAGCATTTTCCCATGGCTGCAGTTCATGTATGGTGAGGCAGAATGTGAATTGACTGGATTTCTTGGCCCAATTCATTTATGGCAGGTAGGCAGGCGTTTTTGGAAACTTCGATAGTTGGCTGTAGTTTCTACTTTGGCAAATTCAATCACTATTGCATTTTCATTCTCCTGTTTTTCTCATTATTGAACAGGGAATGGATGATAATGTGGTTCCTCCCTCAATGGCTGATTACGTTGCTCGTGTTTTGCCCAATAGCTTCATGCATAGACTTCCTGAAGAGGGTCACTTCTCCTATTTCTATATGTGCAATGAATGTCACAAACAAATATTCTCTACCCTTTTTGGTAACCCACAAGGTCCACTTGACACTGTAGATGATGTAGCTCCAATAAAAGAGAATGGAGAAGACGAATCGACTAAAGCAGATTCTGCCATTGGGATTTGATGCTAATTGTTAGTTGACATTGAAGCCCTCGCCCCTCAAGGACGTACCGGAATAGGGGGAACTCTAGAATCTGAACGGTCTCCAATGGGGATGCTTATATTCTTGGTGGAGCATGAGAGGCGAAAATCCAAGTAAATTCTTGATTATTGTTTGCTGGAGTAATTTATTTCCAAGTTCTGACTGTAGATGTCTATGATTTGCTGGGAGTCTTCAATCAGATTAAAATGCAGATATGAGTTTCCATCATACTATCTGTGTCAGTGTGGATGCTGTCCCTGAAAGTTAGGATTAATGGAAGATCAGATTAATATGAGAAATTCATGATGATGATGTCTCCCGTATATATCTGATGGTAATTTTCTAAGCTGAAAGTAAAACAGGCAGTATTTTTATATCAATCAAAGAGTTATATTTCATTAAATGACATTAGCAATAATGAAGCATGTGTGCATAAATAAACATATGCTAGACCAAAACTAAGCCCGTCTGATTTTACCTAAAAATCAGTTATTTAATAGATTTTGATCAAAGTTGTTGGTCCCACTAAATGTGTGGTTGATAATGAATTTGAGGAAAATTAAGTTTTAGAAAATGTGAGTCAAACAAGAATTAATAAAGAAACAACCAAGAATTAATTTGTATGAATAAATTCTAATAGTCGATAAATTTAAGGGACATAAATTTCAAATGAGAAGCTTGTGCAACATCTTATGTTCCCTTTTAAGATACACAATTTCATTCTTTTCCTCAAATATCTCCATTGTAACACTTCAGGCACAAATCCATCAGTCAAAATACCCACCTGATGGGAGGTGGGAGTTGGGGTTTGCTATTCTCTTTTCCTCTCTTTTTCTTTAAAGAGTTGGTCGTCTTTAAATGTCAATGAAAATAATTCATTGGAGACCAATGATTCATACTTGAAAGGTTGAAAGTCAAAAAGAACAGGTTGAGGAGGTGTTTGTACAAATTATTTCTAAACTCAAACCCTGTTTGATACACATTATTTGTAAAATGAGAATAAAAAATATAGCCGTTATGAGCCTCACACAAGAAATGTAAAGTCAAATATGGCGGCTGGATGTGATGGATAACGGTCATATTTTTCATTTTTATGGTGGAAAAATGGAAACCAAACGGGGGCTCAGTATGTTAAGAAACGTATTGTTCTAACGACAAAATTAATTACCTACGATGAAAATTACAGAACTAGTCACCAACTCATTGCATTAGTAACAAATGGGTTCCCAATCATTTTTATCTTGCATTCTAATCCTCAAATCAATTTTCAGTGCGTCTATATTTGATGAAATCCATAAAGAAGTAAATAAATATAAAATGTTAAGTCTAACGAATAACATTCCATTGTCGTCCAGCGGTTAGGATATCTGGCTTTCACCCAGGAGACCCGGGTTCGATTCCCGGCAATGGAATAAATTTTTTTGACGACTCTCAAGAGAACAAGTGAATAACAGTAGAACACAGTTTCCAGTATGAATAAATTGCAAAAATCATAATTTTTATTTTGCCCAAGAACATAACAATAGAGAAAGTAGATAGCCGTGTGTTCATCATGGCACAAACGTGCATTCAAGCATAGGTACACATTCAATCCAATATGATATTCTTATTTCATATAAATAAAACTTACTAATACACAATCATTGTGGCATATAAGCACAAATAAATGAAGTGGTTCTATGAAAACTCAGACATTTAACAGCAGATTGGCTATCAGCACAATCATAAATTCACATTCATAGTAGAAATTCAAGTACAGGGTCAACGACGATCCCCTTTAACCCAACTTCTTAAAGCTGGATTAGATGAGCAAAGATTACACAGTAAAATGTAATTTCCCCAAAACACGATAAACGGAATTGTATTCAATGAATCCTTCAAAGAGGAAAATATTGATGGAGTTCTTGATAAAGGCATAACTTCAAACAAAATCTGCAAAAGAGCTACAAAATAAATTTAAACCAAATCAGCAGAGATTACAAGGGAAAAACCAAAACAGTTAAAACTTCAAACACATCTTCTCTTTCATCATGATTTTCGGTTGTTGAATCAAATCTCTCAAACACGCAACATCTGCAATGCCTATGGAGCATCATCATTCATGTCTCGAAACCTCAGACACTATGATAGGACAAAGATGCTACTCTATAAAGTTCTCCAATCGGTTGGAACCCTTTTTCAAGTGTCTCTCATAGATTACCTCCTGTGTAATCATTCTTCTTTCCAGCAGCAGAATTTTGACCATCTCTCAATGGTGGCAACCTAGACAATGCCCAGTCTGGTGACCTGTCTAACCATAGTACTTCACCTGTTTCTTTGTGCTTAAAGTCAGGTTGTTTAGGATTCCTCTTATTTGATCTATTGTCCCACCATTTATCAGGATTTTCCACCAAGTTCTTCCAGGAATCATCCCCCTTTCCATCTCGTTTAACCCCTTGACCATCTTGCACTTGCTTAGCTCTAAAAACCTTAACATCAAATTCCAACTTTCCAAGCCCTGGAAATACCCATTGTGGAGCATTGTTGACCCAGAGTCCGTCACCGCTCTCCTTGTGCTTAAAATCTGGGTACTTTTCTTTAACCAATCCATTAGACTTGTGTTGGCGATAATCCCACCACTGTTCAGGATTTTTCACAAGATCCCTCCAAGAATCGAAGTTCGCCTCTCCATTTCTTTTCTTGCTAGCAATCTCTCCAATCTTCACATTACCTTTTTCTGGTTTAGACTCGTTCTCAAATACCCTTTCCCCGTTGTCCTCGAATTCAGCAGCTTCCGGTGCTGCGGCTGCCTTAGAACCCCTGCTTGAGCCACCATCATTCTTCATGCCCAAAGAACTTGACTTTTTCGCATGTTGTACTGCATCTCCCCATGCCCGATTTAGAGTTTCGTCATCCTCCGCCATAGAATCACCATCATCTGAAACAACTGACACCTCCTCTTTCTTAGGGCCCCATTTATTAACAGGCTCCTCAACCGTTGAAACCCATTTTGTCTTGGTTGCATGACTCTTTTTCAATCCCTCCACAAAGTTAAGATTTTGAACCACAACATGATAATTACCAAGACTCTCACTCAACACCAACGGCAAAGGGTCCACGCTCAACTGCCCGGCCACATAAACACAATCATTCTCCTTCACATGGCAAGCCACCACATGAGCCAAGTCACTCTCAAACACTATCGGAATCAACAAAGACTTGTTTTCATTACCATGTTCTTGAGAAATTGCCGTTATAGCCCAGTGTTTTCCATCAGGCTTAGACTCAAAACGAACCGGAGTCTTTACATAGCCAATCAAATTCACAGAATTAGCAACCTTTGCTTGATATGGGATCTCAGTTGGCCTTGGCCAAAAAGCCAGCGTCTCTGCTTGTTTCTTGACCCTCTGAGACCAACTCAAAGATGATTCTGAAGATTTCTGGGTCCCAGGTTTCTTGGGTTCTTGGACTTTCAGTCTACTATTAGAAGTAGTATCCGTCCCAGTTCTTGTGGAATAAAGATAGGATTGTTGGAAGCAAGAAATAGGGCGAAGTAAAAAGAGGCATTTTCTTGGTACGGAAGAAGTGATCAAAAGATGTTGTGGTATTTTGGCTCTGGCCAAGAAATTCATGGCGATGATTCTTGCACTGTGAATTCAGAGAGAGAATTCAAAGTGAACGAACGTAATCGATTTAGGGTTTCTGAGGGTTTTGGGTTTTCTAACGAAGGTAGAGGAAAAGCCGTAGAGGCGCGTGGTCCGAGGATTTGGAAGAGGGTTGAAAAGGGTTTTCATCCAAGAAAAGAAAATCTCTACACCGCTTGTTTTTTTGTAAAGTCGCACTAGCGACTTCTTGACTCACAATGTTCAGTAGTTAACATTTTTTGTTTTGTAGCCTCGGATTAAAGTTTTAAAATGAATTATTAGCACCTACTCTTTATTTTGATCATTTAGCCCTGTTTGTCCCCATTTTTTAACATTCATTTTCCCTAAAATTTATTTTATAAGATCCGTAATTTTTATCAACTTTTGAATTATATATTTTATCAATTTTGTTATCAAAGTTCAATAAAAAAAACTATATAATATTTAACTAAATCAAACAATGTTTTTAATCTTCTGTACCGATTCTAAGTGCTTGAATAAATAATTTAGTGCTGCCACTTGCCACTGACCTTATAATTTATCCCCGATTTGAGCCTCTTTCTTTAAAACTCATTTTTTTAAGGTTATAAAGCCACCTTGTAATTGTTCAGTAACACATTGTTTGACCATGTAACTTTTGAGTTGAGATCTGTTGTCCAATTTGTTGAGACTCAAACTCCTGATCTGTGGTGTGCTCCTAAAATTGGCTGAAAACGTGTTTACTAAATGTGATTCTTTTAGTAATGCAACTCTTTCAGATGGTGACATGTGGACCTTTGTTGGGCCTTGGATCTGTGATTTGTTGGTGTGTGATATATATACCACTTTGATAGATATTTGATACACGGCGTCTTGACTCTTGAGATTATTCGTTCTTCTAGGTTCTTCTGAGAGTTTTTCTCTTTCTTGTAAACTAGGGTTTGAGATCTTCGTGTTCTTCATCTCTTATGATGAATCTGTAAATTGAGATTGACTAGTGTTTTAGCCTCTGTAATCCATTGTCTGAGTGATAGTTGTGAGAATAAAGGGTTTCTTGCAGTCTTGTGGTGCAGTAGGCTGTTGAAGGCTTTCTTGCGTGATTCCTTCGATCGATCTGCAAATTGGAGTTTAGAGATAAGTGCTTTTGTGTCTTTTTCTTATATTTGAGAAACGACCTGTAATATTGTTGTCATTTTGGACTTGTTAGTACAACTGAGCTGATATCCATTATTTGGATGCTTAATGAGAGATGTAGGCGTTAGATCTGGTCATCGAACCTCCGAGACTTAGACCGAAAGAAATCTTGTGTTCAATCTTTTAATTTTCTGCAACTTTACATTCTGTTTGTGATTGATTCTTTTGGATCTTGTTTTAATATCGTGTGACTTGAGCCTTTACATCAATGATTCATTGTATGCTAATTGTACAGGATCACATAAGATAAACAAAGAAGCTACCAACCTCCTAGATGACCAATAAGTAAAGATAACACAGGCAACAGCGCTTTTGTTTCTTCGGGTTTTCCTGCTGCTATATTTGTTAAACTCCAAGAAGCTTCGAGCAACTTAAATATGGCAATCCCAAAAAAGGTTAAAAGAAATAATCAGAAAGTTAGTCTTTGTAACTTCTGTATTTATATCAGACAAACAAGAAACATTTGGAATCCTTGTTACAGATTTCAGTTCAAAATCTAACAAATTTTAACACCTGCTCATCAGGGGATCCAAATGACAGACACTGAACCAGAAGAGGAATTGCACCAGCCTCAAGAGCAGCTTCAACTGGAGGAAATTCTGATTTAGACAACATACGTCTTAGTTCACGACGAGCACTCGCACTTTTCTGTGTTGCACACTTTCCCCTAACAGTTACACGACAAGGACACTCAAAGAAGAATTAAAGAGTTGTGACAAATGTAGAATCAAGACCAACCAAACTTATGTCAGGATCCTATAGTAAACTATAATACAAGAAAGTAAAAACTCTCAACATAGAACCTATTCTTGCACACGCATTTCCTCGTGTATATTCAATTTGATTAGAAATTAAAGCACCAAGGAAAAAAATAATATAAAGATTGAAACTTGGTTTGGGTTGCCGAGAGAATAAAACAGAACACTTTCCCGCTCAACCAGGCTTCCTTGAAATTAGTTTATTATCTCTAGAATCAAATAACATAGATAAAATCATTAAAAATGCAGTCTTCAGTTAGTCAAATATCGAATAAAAAAATTATTTTACATTAAATAAAAAAGACAGAGTAAGAAATAAAATACACAATTATGAATTGGGATTTTAGGGATGACTAGTTGTTTGGTTTTATAGATTCCTATAAGATTTCTGTCTTCCGAAAGTACACATATTCGACTTAGCCTCCTCTTCCCAAGCACACAGAAGCACACAATATGTGGTCATGTACCAGTACAACCCATAACTATAGGGTCTCTCTTTTGTGGAGTTAACTGTTAAGGCTTCGTTTGCCATTGTTCCGTTGGAAATTTTATTAGGGATAATTGCAGCTGCGGTCCCTAACCTTTCGCTTTTTTACAGACTTTACTCTAACCTTCACTTTGTATCACTCAGAATCCCAAACCTTTAAAAAACTCGCATCTAGAGTTCAAATGAATGGAAACCGTTCAATTGACCGTTAGTTGACCAACAAATGTGAACTTTGACTATTTTTGACCAAATTGAAATGGGTAAAATGGTAACTTTGCTATTACATACATAAAATAATGTTTTATTCAAATTTTTAACAAATTAAGTGAAAGATAAAATAGTGAATTTACATATTCGAAAATAAAATAAATAAACAAAAAAAAATGTTGTTTTCTCCACCCCATGCCCCACACCCCCACCACCACCTAAATCGGGCATCACTTGCAATACCTAACATTCCATCACAGTGACCCTATACCGAAACCCATGGCCGATGAACCCAATCCAGCCTTTCCCGTCGAAATTCACGCCACACCAAGTTGCCAACACAGCTCGTCATCGGCACCAGTCCCTGCATTTTCCCAATCAACCTAACCCACAAAATTTTCAACCAAAACCTAACCACTGCAATAATCTTCAATCTCTTTCCACCAACCTGTTCGTCACCCAAACGCATCTAACTGCGAGCAACAACACCCACCTTTGATCAAACAAATCCATCACTTCACCTCTACAACCACCATTATCTCCTCCTGCTCACACCGGTTATGCTAAATCATTCCTCATCCTTATCGATGGGGTATAGATTTGAACAGAAGCTTTTGATTTTGAGGTTTTCTCTTTTCGTGACTCCCCAAGATGATGATGGAGTAGCGGGGACCGCAACTCCAAAGGAACAAATAACACCAATTCTAGTTTAAATTGAAATTTGGGTATGTTTTTGGATCATGTTTCCCCTTATTAGATGTGGGTAAGGTATGTTGTTTGTGTACATAATAGCAAATGGGGAAGATTCTTTGTGTTGTTGTTTGAGATGTTGGTTTCGGTATGCAGTGCTAACTGGTGATGGCCGGAAGAAGCAGGTGGTAGTCGACGAGTTGTTTCTGGGTGATGATACCAAAAGTCGTACCTGAGCAATTTCCGAACTGGAAGAAAGATGATGAACACGAACGAAGTCTTCGAATACCTGAAACAAAGGCAAAGAGGATTTTCCTTGTTGCCCCTCCGATGCTTAAGTCAGAAAGAGAGTAAATATTTGCGTAAGGCTATGAACTGAATATAATGTAAAAAATGCGTACCTGAATTATGAATTTGTGACTGTATTTATAGGATGTAGGTAGTACAATCCCAGTAGGATTAGGATGTCTCAACCTACAAGAGTTCTATTTGAAAGAAGTGTTCGATTCGCACTACAATTCTAGGAAACGTTGGTAGTACGTTGGTGATAGAATTTCACTAGGCAAAGGAAGCTTACTGCATGCTGGGGTCGTGATCTCGAGGAATAATCTCGAGGTTAACCACGACCTTTGGGAGAGGTGAGGAAGTCCTCGAGGAAATGTATGTCCTCGAGTAAGTACCCCGCCTCGAGGACACGTTCACTGGGTGGCAGAAGGGAGTCCTCGGGTGTTCATGCGAGAGGGTCCTCGAGAGAGGCAGTAAGAGAGAGAGCCCTCGAGAATGGTGTTGGAGTGTCCTCGAGACCTAATACAGATTTGACCACATCACTGGGTTTTGGTTTGGTTTGGGTGGGGTGGGGTGGGTGGGTGGAGTGGGAGGTGGGTGAGATGTGGAAGATGATAATTTTTTGTTTTTATTTTTTGTTTTTTAAAATTATTTTATGTATATAATAGAAAAGTTACTATTTTACCCATTTCAATTTGGTCAAAAATAGTCAAAGTCCATATTTGTTGGTCAACTAACAGAATTGGACGGTTTCCATCCATTTGGACTCCAGAGCCTCCAAAAAAATGAAAGGTTAGGGACCACGACTCAATTATCCCATTTTTCAAGTTTCAACTTTCAAAATTATTACATTTTTTATTTTTCAGTTTTGATTTAACTAAAATCTTAATTTATAATATAACATACACTAAAATATTTGAATGAAGGTTATGAATTAATTAATTTTACATATGGGGTTAGTTTTTCCCTATAAAGGGATGTTGATTTCATTGTTAGATACATCATAAAATGATACAACTTGAAAACATAAAAATACTTTCTTTATATTTGGCAACTCAATGAGAGGTTGGTTATTTATCCCCTTATGGTCGTATCCATAGAAGGAGAATCAATTGTGAGGCATATGAATTTTGTCTTGGAGTCGTGTAGTGCCGAAAGAACTCACAAGAAGGAGATGCAACACGACTTTAGGACAACGTTTTTGACAAGACTCCCAAAGCTTGCATTTCTTACTCTTCTCTTTTATATTTATATTATTGTTGAATACTTTCTAAATCTCTTCTCTAGTTTATATAATATTATTGTTGAATAGTATTTGCTATTTTATTGTGTTAATTGATAATCAATCTATACACAAATTACTCATTTTTCCCAACATGTTCCAGCTCTTGTTGACTACAAAGAGAACATCTTTCGACTTCCAGTGAAGCAAAAGGAGAAACAAAATTAACACAAAACAAATATCTTTTGAATTATCAGGGAGATCAAGATCAATGAAGGTAGGGCTGAACAACGAAATCGTCAATCCGTAAAATTGAATTGAATCTGTTCATTTGGGTCCACATGGATCCGTCAACGTTCTGATTTTGAATCGAAGTGATTTTGTTTAGATTTTAATCATTGCAAACCGTTTCAAGCCGTTTACCAAAAAAAAAAAAATTATTAATTTAAAATTTATCCAACTCAATTAAAACTAAACACATTTCAATTAAAAAGATACATCCATATTAGACATAACCTAATTAACTTCAATACTAAATTGACAGCTATGCATAATTAAATCATACCCAAATACCACACCAGTGAATACAAAATCATCAAATTGGGTGATGTGTCGAACAAAGGTTGTTGAACCGTATTCATCGATCGCGCCATTATAATTGAGTAGATAATTAAATCTCACTCAATTAATTATTTATATTTAACTTAACTTCTAGATTTTACTATTAATTGCTAGAATGATTTGATATATTATTTAAATGATCGTTTTGAATATTTGACTAATGAGTCCTTCGATATGTTATTTTGGTAGAAATTGAATGCAAATAAATACAATACTGTCCACCAAATTACTAAAGATGTGTTAGCTATTTAAATATTCACAATTGTATTTGAAATTGCATTCTCTACCAGTGGTTGGATTTTTGATTCATTTAGAAGTTAGTTGAATGCAAATATGGTTGATGCAGTGATTTGTCCTAAAAATTGGTTGCATAGTAATGAGGGAATTATAGTAATTCTTCAATATTTAAATGGGGTGGAAGCATTGAATGAAAAACAAAAAAAGTTATGAAGGTATCCTTTTGCATGAAGATAATTAATTCGATCATTGTGATCGGACTCTATTATAGATTTCTAACCACATTCTCCATAGGGCCCTCTTACATCCGTTCATGGCATAAGTTTGATTCACGATATAAGATTTGATAAATTCTTATGTTACTTGGCTGACAACCTACCACAACCCTCCCTTGATTCACAAAAAAAGTTATAGAAGGTATGATCGTATTTGATTTTTCTATTCATTTTCTTATATTAATTGTCTTATATCATTTAAATATAGTCAATGAATACATGTACTATATTCGTATCTTTATCGAGATAATGAATCATGTGTTACTTTTGCAGATGTTGCGCTTATTAATATCGACTAAAATGTTAAAATATTTCTATCATGTTGTTACACTATAATAATTAGAATTATGGTGGAACTTTGGTTTTATTTTTAATGATACTATTTATGTTTACACATGAAATTTTATACTAATATTCATAATTTAACTTAACCGATATATATTATTTTTTTTCTTTGTTAAACTGTGGTTTTAAATCAAACCAAATCGAAAAAGTGGTTTGAATTGGTTTGGTTTAAAAATTGAAATAGTTTGGTTTGATTTGAAAAAAAATCAGTCCATTTTAAATGATTTTGTTTGAAAATTTGTCATAAATTGTCCAAATCGAATCGTTTTCAACCCTAGATGAAGGTACGAATTATTAGGGTGGGGACTGGGGAGGGGTTTTTTTATTCCCGCGGCCAGAGATTGAGATGTTTTTTAGATGGGGGAAATTTTGAGTCTGTTCAATTCTAAGCTGATTTTCTTTTTCATTTTTTTTCTAGGAAAAATCTCAAGCTTTTGATCCCTATGGAAAAATAGGTTTTGTAATATTATTTTTTGGAGAATATGTGGTTAAAAAGTTTTAAAAATTTGATTTACATGTAAAATTATTTTATCAAGAGAATGTGTGATTTAAAATGAGTTTGAAGAAATATGAATTTATAAAAATAAGAATATAAGAGACTGGAATAATAAGAAATTTAGCACATATATTTTAACATGTTTCAAGTTTTATTCACTCAAACTGGGGTTTTAAAACCGACGGGTGACATACTAATGAAAAATGTTGAAATTTGGTTTAAATAAGCTGGTTTTGACTAATTTTAACCAATTACTTGAGGTTAGTTGAATAAAATATTTTCATTTGAAAGAGAGTTTGAAACATTTGATGGTTCACTAGTCAATGTAATTTGAAGTGCTCTTATTGTAGGACGTGATCGTTGTATATTGGATAATGAGTATTAGAAGACCGTTAGCATATGTACGAAGTGATAAGTGAATTTTGTACACTTATTTGAATCATATTACTAAGTTTTTATATAACTTGGGTCAATTTTCGTTTATTTCAGCGATGAACCCGTTTCTGATGCAAATAGAAAAAAACAAAAAAAACAAAAAAAGGGAAATCCAAAGTATGAGGGCTAAATTGCGACATTTCAATAGTTGATTCTGACAACAAAAAGAAGATTAAAGATGTTATGGGTTCAATTGGATGCAATTAAAATCGAAAGGTTGAAATTGCAAGAGAAAGGCTTTAACAGATTCAAGAACAACGTTCAAAAGTTTTTTTAACACATTCACAAGGGTTTTTAGAGAAACAAAATTCTTATGGAAACAAAATTTGGGGTGTCTTTTAAAGCCCTGGGGACATCCATAAGGAGGCAGCACACATTATAACACATGCACAAGGGTTTTTAGAGAGGGGAGAAGGAGAAGAACGGAAAGATTGACCCGGAGACATCAAGATTCAATTCAAGAATTAATTGGGTGATGTCGTTTCTTCAATATTTTTTTTTCTTATTTCCATCATGTTAGGCAAGATTTATATGTGCTAGGAGAACAATGAACCATGCAGTATTAGTTTCTAATCTTAAGTTTTACATGTTTGACATTCAAAAACACGTTTTAGAGTATTGAATTGTTTATATGAATTTATTTTCTCCATGATTATTGTGCACGATAATTATGTTAATATGGTGATTTATTTTTTGCATTCGAAAAAAGGAAAATAGACTTGACATGATATAAATCGTCGTAGGGTTTGACAATGGATAGAAATATATCGCTATACTCTATGTGAATCTTTAAGTGTTCATAAAAATTCATGTATTCTTGTAGGTTCTCATCCATCATAAAAATATAATCGGGTCGTATATGAGAATAAGTTTAACATTACTTGAAAGAAATTGTTAAATATAATAAGAATATTGATTCTCCAATATTCAATCGTGTTGTCAAAGTGTAAAAGTAAGTTTAAAAAGACATCGCAATCTTAGTACGTTCATCATTCATTAAAGACATCGACTTGCTTTTAAACACTACTTGCATCTAATTATTTAATTCATTCATAATTACGTACATTGTTCATTTTAGTTATAATTTCATCACAACAAACACATTCTCATCATACTTGTTTCGGCCAAGGTCAATGTAATAAAAATTGAATTAAATCAATCGTTGTGAGACGATAGTTGGACTCATATCAACTTTATTATTTGTTAACGAAGAGTACACTTACAATATTTTTGATCGAACAATATAATTTCGTCAACACGAAGCATTATCGTCATTAGAAGAAATGGTCCAACCGTTGCCTCGGTCTAATGTCATTTGTCGCATTTTCGTTCTTCTACATTTCTTTTTCTTTAGGTTAAGAATTTTTGGTAGAACGTTAAGCCGTATTTTTGTCCAATTTTTGCACGAAGATACTTATAAATAACTCTTGTGTGCATACAATGTTGATAATATATTCTACCATAGAGGTCTTTTTAAAAAAAAAAATATTTCGTTTTTGTGAAAGACTGTGTTGAACCTTTATTCTTTAGTGTACATTCTTTCCAACTACATGATATGTCAGCTAGCTTAATTGTTGATAGAAGAGCAAAGCGACCATAACGACTAAATTAGAAAGGAGAGGAGTGGTCCAAAACTATTGTAACTGTTAATAACAACTTCAATTCATTACTATTTAGGTGTAACAAAAGTTGAAACTTAAAATACTTTCAGTTTAAGTGACACCGGTAGTATCCAATAAGAGGAAATACCTCTAGATAGTCATCTCATAGAGGTGATTTGTGAAAATAGACATCAAAAAATTAGAAATTTGAAAAATAGCCTTGGAACAACAATCTTTCCAAAAATACCCTCTCACATAAAAATTGCAACAAAAGTCATTATAATGTATAAAATACTTCAATTAGGTCTCCAAGAAAATATAAATTCAGAATCTTTAATAAATTTAAACCCGAATATTATACAAAATTTTATTGACCTAAAAATTGCAACAAAAGGAGAATTAAATTATTTAAAAGAAGATTTAAAAAGTTTCTTTTTAGATTATTTAGATCCAAAATTAAGATATAAAAATACTTATATAGATAGCCAATCAATTAGATTTGAAAATAATATACATAAAGAAATTATCAATCTAGAAAGAAGAATTGAAAAATTAAATATAATCATTGAAGAAAATGTCATAACAAAAGATAGTGAATTTTATAAATTTTATTGCGATTTATTAAATATTTATGAAAATAATAAATTTTGAGATTTTGAATACGGTCTTAGTACCCCCATCTTAATTGGTATCAGAGCCATAGATCATAACATGATAATAAAAGATTTAGAAAATAGATATAAAATTGAAAAAGATAGATTTGCAATAATAATAGGAAAACCTATAATAGAGAAAGAAATCTTAAAAATCATACTTATAAAATTAAAAGATCTACCTTTAGATATTAGAAAGGAGATAATAGAAAAAACAAAAATTAGTATAATAAGAGACCTTATGATATGGGAAACTATTATAGAAACTATAGATCAAGAAGAAATGACTGCTATAATAGAAAATAATATAAGTAATTATGGGAATTAAAATTAAAAAGATAGATAACTATTATAAATTAGAAGAAGAAAAAGGATATAAAATATTTTATGAACCTATTCCTAATAAATCAAAAATATTAACATTAGATATAATTAAAAAATTACCTAGAGAAATAAAAGAACAAATACTACATAAATTAAGTATAGGATGTATAAAAGATAGATATATATATGAAATGATTAATAAAGAATTTGAAAGTATTTTATATTACAAAGAAATATATGAATCATCATAAGCTATAAATGAGTAATGATAAAGTAGTTAGAAAGCTTAATAATATTGTTAGAAATCTAAATAAAATACAAGAAAAAACCTCAAATATACTAGAAACACCAGGAGAAATAAATAAATCACAAGGAAAAATGTTAGGGAAACTAAAAATCGAAAAATTAGAATTAAAAGCAAAATATTTTGAAACCGTAAGAGATAATCAATTACCTGATAACGAAATAGCAATAGAAAGTCTTAATAAAATCATTAATGAAAATAAAGACAAAAATTGCAGATTATCATATTTATTAGAAGTAAAAAGTGGAAAAATATAATGGCTTTTTCAGAATCATTTGATGAACTAAAGAAATTAGTAAAAGAATTAATAAATGAAACTAAAGAATTAAAAGATGAAGTAGGAATGTTAAAAATAGAAATTAGAGAAATGAAACAAAATATGAAACCAACAAATAAAAAAGTAGATAAAGATAGAATAAAAGGAGAAATGACAAGAATAGGAAAGAAACATGTAGAAACAGAAGGATACTATGAACCAGGAAGTATAGATGATAGATTTAGAAAAGAAATATTACCAATAATTCTAGAACAAGAGAAAGAATTTGAAAAATATACAGAAGAAAGAGGAAAAAATAAAAAAGATGATGAATGAAGAAATAGATAATCTAATAGAAAACTTTGACCAATTAAGTATGGAAGAATTAGAAAATTATGAAATATTAATGAATACTGGTGGAGGACCAACACCAGCACCAGGAAGTACAAGTAATAATCCAAAATTAGAATTTCCTGAATTAGAAGGAGGATATGCACCAATGCCACATAGACCTTATAGGCAGTACTATGATAGAATTATACCACAACATAGAATAGAAAAATATAAAGATCAATTTACCCCAAATTCAGACTACAATAAACCAATAAATCATGGAGGAGCAAAACTAGATTTAGATTGTAAAATAGATATTAAAAAAGCCTTGTTACAATGGGCAGATGCAATGATATTATTCTTTTTATATAACCAAGACGATACATGAGAATCTACGGATAGAAGAATTGACTATTTAATAGCATCGTTTGAAAGAGATGTAAGAAATTGGTGGGAAGGAGTAACTGAAGATACTAAATTATTAATGAGAAGAAATATACAAACAGAAATGCAAAAAACCTCACAAGAGGGAATAAAAAAGTTAGTAGAATATATATCAGATGAATTCCTAGGAGAAAATTGGATAAACAATTCAGAAGAAGAAGTTAGAAGAGAAAAATTAAAAGCAAGATTAGGATTAATAAACATTATGATATGTGATATGTGCAAAATAAAAGAATATACATGTCAATTTAAAAATTTCTATTATACTCAATTTTATAGTAATGAAAATCAAGGACCATACATAGAAATGTATTTTGCTAAATTACCAGGAACATGGAATATATATTTTAAAATAGAATATGAAAGATATATAAAGGATAATTCTGTACCAGATACATTAGGAAGTAGAATAAAATTCCTATTTGAAAGATTAATAGAAATATGTAAAAATAGACAACTAATGAAAAAATCTGGAAAATTAACAAGAATTTGTTGCGAAAAAATAGAGAGACCTATTAATTGGGGATGTGAACCGGAAAGAAAATATAAAAGAAAATTCAAACCAAAAAAGTATAAAAAATATAGACAATTCAAAAAGAAATATCAAAAATCAAATAGGAGATATTATAAAAGAAAATATCAACCAAAAAGAAAAGAGTTTAAAAAAGATAAAAAACAATGCAAATGTTGGAATTGTGGAGAAATAGGACATATAAGCCCTGATTGTACTAAAAAGAAAATTAGAATTTTACAACAAGAATATGAAGAAATAGAAAGTGATTTAGAAGAAATAATAGATATTAATAATTATGAAGGAGAAGAGGTTTACATATCAGAATCAGAATGAGTCACGAAATAGAAGAAGCTGAAACCATAGAAGAACAACAAGAAATAGAAAATTCTGAAGGATATGGATTAAAAGTAACATTTGATAATAATACATTTAGAAAAATAGAAAAATTATCATTAGATTTAAAATTAGGAGAATGGAAAATATTCGATAAGATATTTAGAAGAGAAAGAATAGCTATAAGTGAATATCATAAGATAGAAAAATCAATAGATATAAGAACAGTTTCAGGAAGTCATAAATTAGCATTACTAACAAAATCCACAATTGACCAATTAATGGCAAAAGTAAAAGGAAGACAAAAAGAAAAGATACAATACGTTTATTTAGTAGGAATACAATTAAGGTTCAAATCCCTATTTAGAGAAGAAATAGATTCACCAATAACAGTTAGTTTACATGATGGAAGAATACTAAATACTAATGACAGTCATTTAGGAACTATAGAAGGAAATTTAGCATATAAAAAATTAATATTTACATGTTATCCAAAATATTGTGTATCAATAAAAGATAAAGATTTTAATGAAGTATTAGGATTACATTTTAAAATACATAGAAAAGATATTATGGAAGAAGGAAATCATATTATGACCATAGAATATAGAGCACTATATACATTTACTAACTCAAACTATGGAAACATTTATTCTAAAAAACCCTATATAGAAATTCACAAAGAATGTAAAGACATATTGAATATTGTAGAATCAAACAAACAACTAAACCTACTACCAGAAATATATGAATTAGAAATATCTAAAACAAAGCCAGATGTAACAGAAAAAATAGAAAATAATTCTTTAATAGAATTTAAAGATGGAAAATTAAAAAAAAGTAATAGTACATCTATAATACCAAGAAATAATATAAATCGAGAAATAATGGTAAAAAGAAATATAGGAAGTATGCAAATATATGGAGAATATTATAATGGAATAGAATATATAAAATGAAAAAATATCATAATTGATACAGGAGCAGCAAACTGCCATATATCAGGAAATAGAGATAAAGGATTAATAAAAATAAGGGTAGAGCCTTATAAATATATCAATTTTGATGGAAAAACACATACTAGTGAATTAGAAGTAAAAATACCAATAGTTTTAGATGGAGAAGAAATGATAATACCATGTTATGTAGATAATAGTATGGGAGATCATTACCATATATTATTAGGAATGAGTTTTTTACAAGCATTAAATCATTATAATATTAATAAAGAAGGAATCTATATAACACATAATAATAAGACATTGTTTTGTCCAAAAGAATGAATAATGTAATAACATTTCCATTAGCAGTATAAATACAAATTACCATTGTAGAAACTAATATAACAACATGTGCTTTGATAGATACAGGAAGTGATATAACTATTATCAAGACATTTTTGTTAAAAAACTGGAACAATGATAATACTATAAAAATAACAGGTGTCACAGGAATATCGACACCTATTACTAAAAATAAAGAAAATGTAGAAATCCTATTAGGAAGTAAACAAATAACTATAAACAAAGTATATGCATATGATGTATTAGAATGTGATATATTATTAGGAAATGATTTTGTTCAACAATTCCAATATTACCAACAAAATAACTATATGATTATGTTAAAAACACCATGTGGACATCTACTAAAAATTTCAAGAGAATTTAAACCATACAGAGTTCAGCCAGCCCAGCGTGGTGAAAGGACAATAAAAATACCAATAAAAACAACTATTAAAATACAAAAAATACAAATAACAGAAAAATCAGAATTAATAGAAGAAATAATAAAAAAGATAGGAAATGTCTATAATGAAAATCCATTAGCTTATTGGAAACCTGAACATCCAAGGGCAAAAATAGAATTAACTGAAAATGTAATAATAAGAGTAAAACCAATGATGTACACTATACAAGATACTCAAGAATTTAGAAAACAAATTGAAGAGTTAAAAAATATGAAATTAATCAGAGCTAGCAATGGACCACATAGTAGTCCAACCTTTATGGTAATGAAACACTCTGAACAAGTACGAGGAAAACCAAGAATGGTAATAAATTATAAAGAATTAAATAAATATACAAAATTTGATGGATATTTCTTACCAAATAAAGATGTTTTAATAAACCTTGCAAGAGGAAAAGAATATTATTCAAAATTTGATTGTAAGTCAGGATTTTGGCAAATCAAAATGGAAGAAGAATCAATACCATATATGGCATTTAGTACGCCTCAAGGTAAATACGAATGGATAGTTATGCCATTTGGATTAAAAAATGCACCTCAAATAGTTCAAAGAAGAATGGATAATATTTTTAGAAAATATAATGATTTCTTATTAGTATACGTTGATGATATACTAATATGTTCAGAAAATAAAAATGATCATAAAAATCATATTATAAAATTTCTAAAAGAATGTCAAAAGGAAGGAATAGTTTTATCTGAAAAGAAAGCTATTATAGAAAAACCTGAGATAGAATTTCTTGGATTAATTATAGATAAAAATGGAATAAAATTACAGTCTCATATATCTAAAAAGATAGAAAGCTTTCCTGATAAATTAGAATCTAAAGAACAAATACAAAAATTATTAGGATGTTTAAATTATGCAGAAGGATTTATTGAAAATCTTTCAAAAAAGAGACATAAAATACAAATTTTACTTAGAAAAACTAATACTAAAGGATGGAATGAAGAACATACAGAAATAGTTAGATTGCTTAAGGAAGAATGTAAAAATTTACCAAGATTAAGATTACCAAATGAAAAGGATAATTTGATAGTTAATACTGATGCCTCAGATAAATATTGGGCAGCAATATTAAAAACAGATCTAAATGAAATATGTAGATATTCAAGTGGAACTTTTAATCAAGCAGAAATAAATTATACTACTCATGAAAAAGAATTATTAGCAATTATTAGAGGAATAAAGAAATTTTCATTATTTTTTATTATCTAAAAAATTTATATTGTTGAAACTGACAATTCTCAAGTTGCAAGACTTGTTAGAAATAAATTACCAATGGAACCCCAATATAGAAGGTTACATAGATGGCAAGCATATTTATCATTCTATAATTTTGATATTATTCATATTAAAGGTACAAATAATTATCTTGCTGATTTTTTAAGTAGGAACATTGAATTTGGAGATGGATAATATCAAACAGGTGATATCAGAAATGAAATCTGCGGCAGCCTATGCCAAAGAAGAAGCAGATGATATAAAAATTGGAATGGAGACATTAGCTGAGCTCTTAAGTCATAATATTAAATTATTACTTGAGATCAGTGAATCCCATGCCAAGGTTACAAACGAGATGAAAGACAAAATTGATGCTCTTAAAGCACAATTAATGTCTACTGATACAAATAATAGAAGGATTGATGTCTTGACACAATCCTATGATACCAAACAGTGATACCAACAGGTACCAAGGAGTGATCCACAGTGCGAAAGCAGTAGTGGACCCAGCACTATCAAAAGAGATACACAAAGTCCTAGAAAATTGACCATAAAATCCAATGATGAACATACAAGGGTTATTAGAATCATAACCGATGAAGATGATGATACCCCTTTATCAGCAAAAGAAGAAGAATATAGATCTTTTGCCAAAATTGTTTATGAATTACAAGAAAATGACTCCTATTTCATATCTTCAGGAGATCATGTTTATCCAAGGTTACTAATTACCAATGATGCAGACCCTGTCATGGTCAAAATGGCAGCAGACTATGAATTTTTAGATCTTATCTACCCCGGAAAAGATCTAAAAGAAATTGAAAGATTCGATGAAATTTTTAAATCTGAAGTATCCAAATTTGCCAAAGGAAGATCCATATACATAAAATTTTATTCAATCAGTCCAGAAATTGATGGAATGATATTTTATCCTGCTGAGCATATTATAACAATCGGATATGTTAGTAGAGAATTTCAAATTGATGTCGGTCACAATAAAAAGCCATTACCAAAAATCACCAGATCATGGATAAAATCCCGAAGAGTTTTAGGGATGAAAGTCTTATATAAAATGGCAAAAAGCTTGTATGACAAAAAATTCAAATGCTTGTGTCAATATGAAGGATGGACTCTTCTCACCAACAATGGAGGAGAAAAATCAACAATTCTGAAAGAATACATTGAGAAATTTGATACTCATCAAATCAATGGACCTATCACAATCATACAAGAGGCATGCAGAATAAGAGAATGCCCCACTTGCCGACAGAATCAAAGATAAGAAGACAAAAATGATAAACACATGGAGGAAAGGTGTCCAAGCTGCTACAGGAGAATCTTTCCAGCTGTATGTAAAAACAAGATTTGAAGGACAATTATAGAAGGACTGTGTCCTTTATCAAAGAAAATGTAATAAAACAACAAGGATGGAGGGGCCATGAGGCTCTTGATGAAAAGCACGAGGCAATAAAATATTATTAGTATGATGTAAGGAATGATGTAATTTATCTTCAGATTTGTGTATAAATAGAGGCCTTTGGGCTAATGAAAGGGGCAGAGTTGGTTGAGCATTCAAACTGTGAGATAGCCAAACAATCTTCTGTCTTCCATTGTAATCATATTTCAGCCTTTAGATATCAATAAAATTCCAAGTTATTTCATATCCAAATTATCTTCAAAAAATATCATGAGTTTCTAAACACCTCATCCCATAGATTCTTGAAAGATTGAAGAAAAATTCCTTTCTTACTTTAACAGAAAGAGAGTTTTCTTTAGTTAATATTTATAATCCGAATTCAAAGGACTGACACAGTGAAGGTGAAAAGCTGGAATAGCAATTATCCCGTAGAGGCAGGAGGCCATTGAAGGGAGCCATTTGCAGATCCAGAACCTGAAGGTTACTCGGTTCTAAGAATAAAGATTTGAGATCAAAACTAAGGTAAAACTATTATTTTTGTTAAATTTAGAAAGATATTTTCTGAAATCTTAAAGAATCGTTGGGATTACTTATCTGCATGACTAAATTATCTAAATGTTTGTATTTAATATTTATTTTACTAGTATTGTTTAGATTTATATAATATGACAGGATATACAATTGAAGGACTAGATAACTTATTAGAAATTTTATTAGGAAAAATAAATAATATCATCTCTCAAATGGAAAGAATAGATCAATCATCGTCTGAAGAATATTATATACTTGGAGAAAATTTTGATAGATATATGGAAGATTATGTCAATCTATTAGATCAAAGGATGAATTTATATGCTAGAATCCGAGATAGAAATAATACAGGACAAAACTGAAAAACTATTTTAAAAGATAAGGATATATCCTGCAATATAAAAACACATTTCATTTAGGGTAAAATAGTATTTTTAACAATTAAGACCATTGTGAAAAATAGCAATAGTAAACCGGCCATTTAAAAAATTACCCCTATCCAATAACTAGATTATCAAGTTCAAAATTGATCACCAATACATTATATGAATTTCCATCTAGGTATCTTTTATTTTTTTCTTAAGAAAAAAAAACCTATTGTCTATTTTTTCTGTCACGTCAGATTAATGGAATCCCCGTCAGCTTCCATTGATGATAATTTTTTAAAACACCATCAACGTGACATGCATTTTTTTAACCGCTCGATGATTGTATTGGAGATACACTAAGAATTAATTATTTTAAAATTTTCAATAATATAATAAATAGGACGATAGAGAAAATTCACATAGTCAAATTTAAATTTAATTTATTGCAAACCATGTATAACACATATTCTTACCTTTATATTTTCTTGTATTTTTCATTGGTTCAAAATTTAACTAAAAAATACTCATTGCTTAAGACTTACTGTTTAGGGAAAAATTATTAACTAAGATGTTAAGTATCATCCATTTCAAAATTAAGAACAAAGATTTCAATATTCAAAAATAAGATATTTATTAAAATTTATTTATGATTTAATTAATTAATAATATATTTAATTAATTGAGTATATTAAGGTCATAGATCTATACAATTTGATCACAAATTAACGATTTAGTTAGTCACATATTATTTTTCGATTACAAATCAGAATTTTTATATGTCACAAATTATTTTACGGTTACAATTCAAAAAATTTATAAGTCATAATTTATTCATCGATCACAAATAAAAAATTTATAAATTACAATTTATTTATCAGTCACAAATTACAAATATTATAAATCACAACTTACTATACAGTCACAAATTATCAAATTATCGGTCATAAATTAACGATTTTTTGTGTCACATATTATTTCTTGATCACAATTTATCTTTTTCATTTGTCACATGTTTATTGGTCACAGATTAACCAATTTAATGGTCATAATCAACCAAATAATTTGTAACTACTATCGTCATTCGCGACCACCACTATCTCCAGCAACACCACCACCATTGTCGTAGCCAGAACCACAACCTCTCGACAGCAATACCACCACCTCAAACAAATTAACACATCGTAGAAAAATATCACCACATCATTTTTGTGTCAAATCTACCACCACCCCCAACAAACCCATTGTCACCAGCATCTCACCATCACCATACAACTACTACTACGACCACCACGGCTGACCGTCTTGCCACCGCCACCACTGCAACTTAACAGAAAATTTGAAAAAAAACATATGAACAACTGCACACCACCACCGCACCATGCACCACCACCATAGCAACCGACTAGCCATCCGTAGTAGATCTAATCAGAAAATCACCAACAGTAGATCGAATTAAAAAAAAAAATCCAATGACGACGCAGTTGATTCGGGCTACAATAGTGTGCCCCACTATGTAGTGGTGTTGTGCCTCATTGCATATAGCTAGGTTTTCGAGACGGCGCTGCTGCTGCGCCACTTTAGGCAACAACAACATCGTCTTGTTGTGCTGTCGCTCGTCGCAGTCGAATGAAAGTGGGTTTCAGAGACGAGTGAGGTGGAGGTGGGTGTGGGTGCTGGAACAATGAGAGCTGGGATAGGTAGAGAGGGTGAGGAGAGAGAGGGAGAGTGGTAAGTGATTTTTAGGGTTTGTAATGAAATTTATATGTATAATATTTAAATATGAAATATCTGATTTTTTAATAATGAAACATTCATTCTGATTTTAGAATATTGATTTTCAAAAATAAGGTGTGATGTAATTTTTACTATTTTTTAAAACTCATTTTTAACTAAACATTATTCTTTAATTTTTTTTTTTTTTTTTTTTTTACTTAAATCCAAAAAAGTTCTCTAGTTTTTCAACTGTAATTTTAAAAATTTATTTTAAAAAAATAGAGTTCAAACAGAGACTGAGTCATCGTAGGTGAATTTAGGGCCCAACGCCATTTTTTATTTATTTATAATGTAAAAAGAAGAATTTATGTATGATTTTTTTTTTTTTATACATATCAGTTTAGCATAAAAAACTTACGATTGTACTACATTTTCATCATAATTTATAAATTTATTTATCAACGAATAATATGACAAGATTTTATTGGGTCAAAATCTTATCAATCAAATAAAAAAAAATCAACTTTTTTTTTAACACATTATCAATCTTAAATATATATATATATATATATATATATATATATATAACAAACATTTGGGATATAAATGATGATAAAACAAACATTTGGGATATATATATAGAATGATGCTACATGTACACCATGCTTTACAGTATGGTGTACAGCCCCCTCTCACAAGAGGGGGTCCCACGAATTTTTTATTCATGGTGAGATCCCCTCTTATGTGAGGGGGCTGTACACCATGCTGTAAAGTATGGTGTACAAAAAGCATTTTTCATATATATATATATATATATGATATAACAAACATTTCCCAAAAATTTAATGCAACCCCGACTCTGCCTCGGTACGTCCTTAATAAACTATATTTTTGTCTCCGTCCACTTCAGTTTGTTGTAATATAATCCCTGTTTGTCTATTATTATTTCAAATTTATTTTTTTCTCAAACATATTTTTAACTATATATTTTACAATAAAATATTTTGCACATATATTCAAATTTTTTCCTACATTTTAATCACAATTTTTTTTTTTTAAATTCACAATTTCAAAACTCATTTTTCAATTTAATGGTAGACAAACATGGATATAATTGTAATCTTAATTTCATGTGAAATTCTAAAATAAGAAAATCGATAGTTGGATCGAAAAAAGCAATGGGTATCGTACAATTAACCCATATTTGATGATCATTATTTTGAAAATATAGAGTTTTGAATAGTGATTTTTTAGAAAATGTGTGATTAAAAGTAAGAATTTTTTTTTTTAGTTTATGTGTAAAATATTTATTGTGTACATGTATGATTGAAAATAAGGGTCCGTTTGATAGAAAGATGAAAAATGGATGACAAATAAAATGTTTGGCAAAGAGGTGATTTGCTTGGAATTTGTTTGAGAGGTAAATGTGTTTGATTGGTATAATTTTTCACTTGGCAAATTTTTCGTTTGATTTTTTTTCTTTGACGTAAATTGTAAATTAAATGGATAAATTTTTTTACCATTACTAAAAAAAAAATCGGTCAGAAAGCTAATAAATATTTTTCAATTTTTATGCATCAACAATTTGTACCTTAAAAAATTTGTACAATCAAACAAATAAATAGTAAAAAGATAAATTTTTTTTTTCCTAATTTCATGATAAATTTGTGCAATCAGGAGCTAATTGTTCGAAAAAGTTGCTCTCTTCATGGATGAAGGCTTAAAATTCTTGATTCAAAAGGGGCTTACTGGCATTTCCTGCTCTCTTTTTCAGCCGGAAAAGATTTCTGAAACATTAGTTGACTTTTTGTTGTCATGTTGGACACCAATCAGTCTGGGAAGTAGGAACAATATAAAAATCATAGCTGAATGGCTATGCAACGTAGCACTTGTATCAGTTGAACGACACGTGTATAATTAAAGTACGAATAATACTATTTATAGTCAAAATTATTAGTAATTGAACTATGTAACATATATATATATATATAATAATTTATTATTTAATACATTAATATAATAATTTTTATTATTTTATACATTAAATAATAAACTGTCACATATATATTACATAAAATATACTGTTGATAATTTTTATTATGAGTAGCATTATTCTTAAAGTGAACTATTTGACTTAGATTTTAATCAATTTTTCAGTAGTACAAAAGAGAGCTAACAACAAAAGCTGGACCAGCATTGAAAGCTATCTCCTCTGCGTATGGTCTATTCACATAATTTCAACTGTTCCTAGATATCATAAAATGTATGGTTAAAAATTAGAAAGGAATTTTGTGCACATTATTGATACACATCATTGTACACACCTCTCTCACATGACAGGGGATTAGCGAATATTTTAATCACCATGGACCCTCTCTCATGTGAGAGAAGTGTGTACAATGATGTGTACTAATGATGTACAATCAATTTTTTTCTAAAAATTATTGATTTTGACTTAAAATTTTAATTTTAAATTTAATTTTTTTTGAGGTACCAAATAGAGGTTACAACAAAAACTGGACCAGCATTAAAAGCTATCTCCTCTGCATGTGGTGTGGCCCAAACGCAAGAGCTATTCACATGATTTCAACGGTGGTCACCTGCTAAATGTTCACTGCAATTCTGCACATTTACCTGCACACAAGTATGAAAAACTAAACTGACTTCTACAAGATCCCATCAAATAAAAATCTATATAGTACGCGTCTACCCTCGGATTCTGCAATTAAATAAAAACAGTAATAAATGATGAACGTGGCTCGTGAGGAAGCCTGCAGCCTCCCTTCATTCCCAATCTCTCCTGCTCCGAGTCTCTGAGCTCAGGGCCAACTATGGATAGAGAAACCAACTACTGAAAAAAGAAAACAGAGACCCAACGACAAATAGGAAAGGCAAAACTTACCTATAGACACAGAGTTGTATATAGAGAGATATATAGTGGGAAGATGAAGGCTTTATCAAAGCCAACATCAAGTCCAGGCAAGGGAGAGAAGTTTCCACCGCCATTGATGATGAGATTCTTGAGGAGCAACGTTGGGAGCAGAAGCAGAGGAAGGTTACGTACAACCCCATTGTTTTACTTGCGCAGCAAAAAAAATGGGACAGAAACTACTCAAGAACCATCCTCTCCTAAAGTCACTTGTATTGGCCAAGTCCGGGTCCGGAGGTCCTCCAAATCAAAGCCCAAAACCACCCCAAAAAGGGCCTCGCCACCACCGGAAACCGCCCCTGCTGGTGGCTCACGAAAACTTTCTATTGGCTCAGAATTTCTTCAAGACTCCACAAACCTCGCCTTGGGGTCCTTCGGCGGGTTTTTCGTAAATGGGGTTTGTTTTTTTGTAAAGGATACTGCAACAAAGCTGATGCAAGAGAGGATTCTTTCAGGGTCGATTTGAATCAGAAAACCCAAATGAATCAAAACCATGTTGGCAGTAGTAGAAATTCTATTGAGAATGAAAATCTTGGAGCTCGAGTTCAAGAAAATAAAGAGGATTTTCTTGAATCTTCTTCACCGCCCAAAAATGCCTTACTATTGATCCGGTGCAGATCCGCCCCTTATAGAGCTTCATCATTGGCGGGTCGGTTTTGGGGGTCCCCATTGGCTGCGGCAGCTGAAGCAGAGGCGGCGGTGGAGGATACTAAGAGTGAAGCACAATCAAAGCATAATTTCCAAGAATTGAAAAATCCCACTTGCAAAAATGTGGGGGAGGAATCGAGAAACAGCCATGAGACCGATGAATTGGGAAATTCAGTGAATAATTTGCAAGATTTGAAGGCAAATTCAGGTGCAGTGCATCCTTTGCTACTCACAAGGTGTAAATCAGAACCAGCAAGAATCGGGGAAAGGCTAAATCCAGAACACAATTTCTGGAAACAAAAAGGATTAGGTAATAATTCATAGTAATTTTTGTTAACCAAGAATTATTGGTCAATATTTGGGTAGATTTGTCGTTTTTTTCCCCCTGAGAAAATTATGTAACTGAAATTTTTTTTTTTTTTTTAATTTGAAATTATTTGTTCTACTGGGGTTGATGAATTGAATATAGGTTTGGCACGAGGGAATCTTTAGGGTAAATTGTTTCTCGGACTCCCACACACTCGTGTCCTGTGCTGTCTTATTTATGAGTTATTACTCTCCAGTCTTCCGCTTACTCAACACGGACGTAGGGATGGCAATGGGCTGAGCCGAGCCGAGCTCGTGGGCAACGAGTCGAGTCGAGCTCGGCTCGTCAAAAAAAAATTGAGCTCGGCTCGGCCCACGAGCTCGTGGCTCGTGGGCTTTGACGAGCCGAGCTCACGAGCTCGGCTCGTGGGCTTTAACGAGCCGAGCTCACGAGCTCGGCTCGTGGGCTCGCCTATTTTATTTATTTATTTATTTATTTTTTTTTTTTAATACACGTTTTTTTCCTAAATTTTGTTTAAAAAAAATAGATTTTCGGTAAAATTTTATTTTATAAGTATTTTTATTTTGTAAACAATTTATTTAGATTTTAATAAAGTATATTTTTTTATGAATTTATCTTATAAATAATAGTTATAAGTTTTTGTAATTACAATTTAATTTTTTTACTTATAAATAATTTTTAATTAATATATTTTCATTTTCAAGTTTGTTTTGAAGAAAATATATTAATTGAAAATAATTATTTTATAAATGATAAAATTAAAAAAAATATGAGAAATTGTCAAATAATTTTTCAAAATATTTTTCATTTTAAAAATAATAAAATATAAACCCTCCTCCTTTATCCGGGCTTGGGACCGGCTACTTCAATAGTTCAATTTCGAGTAGGCGGAGTTAAAAATTGTACACGAACAACTTGTTACGTATACAATTTTTTTAAAAGTATTAAAATAAAAATTCGTCATAAATATGATTAAACTAAATATCACTTACTTGATTACATGCAATTTCGGCATATTTATCTTGCAGTCGAAAATGAGCGTCTTGCCAGTCCTTCACGCACATTAATGCTTCTAAAATATCTTCTTTTAGTCGATTCCTAACTTCAGAGAGAACCCTAGACCCTGCACTAAAAGCAGATTCCGAAGCTACAGTGCTAACCGGAGGTGTTAGTAGATCTTTTGCCATTGCAGAAACTATTGGCCATCGACGTTCATACTTTCGCCAGAAGTCAACTACTTCTTCTGAATTTTTCCTTAGTACATTGTTACTAGGCCAATTATGATTAAAGTAATCAAGTAATTCAGCAGGCATTGCATTGGGACTGTTACTCGATGTTTGAGTACATGCAGTGGAAGACAAACTACTATGACTGGATGAACCATATGCATATCCAGTTTGACCATATCTATATGAGTTCATGCCTTCAAATAAATTTAAAATTTTTCAGCGTCGTCATCTCCTAAATTAGTGGGAGGAGTACTTGTAGAGCCGAAGGGTACACGAGTAACATGTGTACCCATTCGTGAAGCATATGTTACATACATTTCAGATAAAGTTACTTCCAAATTCCTATAAGTAATAGGTACGTTAAAAGTTAAAGATTTTGACATTCGGTCAATTATAAATTTAGTACCCGATAAATTATATTGGGGGTCCATGACGCATGCTAATGGAAATAACATGGGCAAGTCTTCCCAATATTTTCTAAACTTTAATTCCATGGCAATTATAACTGAATTAAAATCGGGGTCATCTTTATATCTATCAAAAGCCCTAGAAATTAGATAAAGACGTTGAAGGACCATACAACTAGTAGGATAATAAACACCAGATAAAATATTTGTAGAATCATAAAAACATTTCAAAAAAGCTTTAATTTTAATAACTAAAGCCCAATCGGATTCATTCAAAATATTTTCGTCGTCGTCCCTCATATGCCTATTGTTATAAAATTCAGTAATTAAATGTTCGAAACCTTCACATGATTTTAATAATAAATATGTGGAGTTCCATCTATGCGCTACGTCATTAGTAAAAGTTTTTGAATGCGACACCCCATTTTCGGCACAAAAATCCTCAAACGCTTGTTTTCTACTAGGTGTAATAGTGATATAAGTTAGTGCATTCTTAATTCGTTGAATTTCATCCTTAACATATTTTAAACCATCTTGTACTATTAAATTTAAAATATGGCATACACATCGAATATGAAATAAATAACCACCGAATTCGGGTTGAAATACTCTTTTCAATTTCTCGATAACAACCTTATTTACACTAGCGTTGTCGAACGTAAAAGAACGAATTTTACTCTCGCATTTATATTCTCTGATAATGTTCATAATAGCACTAAATATATTTGGAGCATTGTGCGGGTACTCAATAATTTTAAAAGCAATTATTCTTTTATGCATGATCCAAAGTGGGTCTATATAATGTGCAGTTGCAGCAATATAACCTCTTTTATTAATCCCTTCCCATAAATCCGAAGTAAAAGATATCACACCCCCATATTTTTCTAAATCAGCAATCAATGTTTTCTTTGCAGTTTCAAAATATTCTATTGTATCAGAACGAACAGTATTTCGACTTACCCCAACGTACCTCGGTTGAAGACATTCTTGCACAAAAGTAACGAAATGTTGGTTGTCCGTTTGTGCTAGTGGCAACTCAGATCCGGCAAGGTATTTCACCGTTCCTGTTCGAGTTCTTTCCGCCGAATACATCCACGTACTAAGTGGCGTAGTAGTAGCACCGCTGCCTGGACTACCAAATTGTAGTTGCGTTTGACCAGCAGGAAGAAGACCATGTTTGGCCGCACATGATTTGTAGTGACGGTTGAGGTGGGTGGTTCCAATGCCTTTTTGATGGGCCAATCGTTGTTGACAGTATTTACATACTGCTTTGGTTTCTTGAATTCCATCGATCACACGACCAGTTTGAATCAATTTAAAATGATCCCAACATTTTGCCTGCTTCTTCCCCTTTCTCTTCCCTCTTGCATCGGGAATTTCAAGAACAGGTTCATCATCCTGTTCCAAATCAATTGGAGCATCGAGATCAACGTCATCCAAATCAATTGGATGACTACTTTCATGAACATTGTAATCTTCAATATTTTCTGGAATGGGTACTTCATCTAGACCGACGAACTCATTCCCAAATTGATTTTGGGGCACATGTGCTACATTCTCGACTCCGACATCGAACAAGTTTTCAATAAATGAGCGTGGATCCATTTGTGAATAATTGAAGTTGAATATTGAAGAAGAAGAAGAAGTGAAGTAGAATTGAGAAGTGAATGAATGAATATTATGTAGTAGTGTAGAAAATATAAAATCAAGATTATAATTTAATGATATGAATATAAAATGTAGAAGAGTATAGAAATAAGAATGAATAAATAATATTGATTATAATTGATTTGTAGAGAGTATAGTAGAGAGTATAGTAGAGAATAAGAGATTGATAGTAAATTTGGTGAGAAAAAAATGTTGTAATTGATGGGTATTTATAGGAAAAAAAATGAAATTTGAAAAAAAAAAAAAAAAAAAAAAAAAAAAAATTTTTTTTTGGTAAAAATTCAGTGACCAAACGGTCACTGAATTTTCAGTGACCGTTCAGTGACCAAACGGTCACTGAATTTTCAGTGACCGTTTGGTCACTGCCAAAAAAAAAATATTTTTTTTTTTTTTTTTTTTTTTTGTGGACGAGCCCACGAGCCGGCTCGGCTCGTGGCTCGTCAAATGCGAGCCACGAGCTCGGGCTCGTGGCTCGTCAAATGCGAGCCACGAGCTCGGGCTCGTGGCTCGCATTTGGACGAGCCACGAGCCCAAGCTCGTGAGCTCGTCCACGAGCGGCTCGACGAGCCGCTCGTCTATTTGACGAGCCGAGCCGAGCTCGGCTCGTTCAAAATTTTTTTGGTTCGGCTCGTTGCTCGGGCTCGTTTTTTACGAGCCCGAGCGGCTCGTGGCTCGTTTTAGACGAGCCGAGCTCACGAGCTCACGAGCGGCTCGGCTCAATTGCCATCACTACACGGACGCGGTCCCAATTTTTACCTACTTTCTGCATTTCTATCTCCAACTTTTGTTTGTAGTGTTTGTTTAAAATATTATCATTTTTAATCTGTTAAATTTTAATTTTAATCACACATTTTATTTTATGGGACAGTTTTCGTCCAAGCTCTGAAATAGTTGTTAAGCTAATGTAAAAAGACAAAATTGACCTCAAATTTAAATTTTAAAAAATCATATAGAAACTGGAAGGAAATTTTTTTTGTCATCATCTTTGTTGTCTATTTTTATTGAGTTTTTTAGATTAATTTTTCTAGATTATCTCGAAACTTGTCAATTTAAGCATGAAGCACTAGGACTGTGAATTCATCGTTGTGAATCTTGTGATCCTTAATTCATTTTCAGTTAGTTTTCAATTATTAATTCTTGTCCTGGTTGAAAATCAATGATCTAATTATAATTGATTTCATCTCTCGAGATTCATTATAGGTATTTTATACCTATATGTGAACGTTATCAGACTCTAGTTGGATTGCAACATATAAGTATGGATTATTTAAGGAAAAAATCATTTGTTCAGAAAAATGGTTTATCACTTTTTTGACAAATACTCACATGTCGCGTGAGAACCGCGTGGAAAAAAAGAAGATAAAAAATAGTCCACTTCCCCTAATATGAGTCATCTGTGAGAGACGATGTCAAATCCTCATTGTACAAACAACAAGATTCTTATTTTAAAAAGATCATCACAATATCTCTATCAATTATAGGAGCCTATGTGATTTATTATCGTGTGCTAATTTATACTGGACCTTTTAGAAATAATACAAATCACAAATATGTCCTAATGACGATCAAGCATCAAAACAAAATAAAAATAATAATACAATCAATTCAAAAAATAAGAATTAAACAAAAACAAGCAATTTTAAATTAAATTAAATCGTAAGGTTTCATCGTTAATTTATCCACGAAGAGTTTAGTTGTACATGATTGGAGTGTACGAATACAAGTATTTGTATGAATTCATAATTTGGATATTTTGGTAGGAATGAAGAATACTCCACTACCGTCTTTTTTCTCAAGGGTAATCATATTACCATTACGAATTTTATTAAATGCACCACAATTTTAAGTATTTTTTTCTTATTTACTTAAATTACCTTAAGTAAAATTACATAATTAAGATTTTAATATACTTTTTAATTAAATAAATTATTGTTCCACCACAAACATAAACCTAATTAATGCGTTCTTTCTTGCAATTCATATTTCCTTTCTTTATTGAGTACCCAGATTAAATTCATGAGTTCTTTCTAGAAAAATCAAATACAGCATCAACTTCAACGAAATGGACATTTTCAGACGACATCCGCAAATGAATCCAATTCTATCTTCCCTTTCTTGCTTGGCAATTGGAGACCTTGGATGACCAGCTCTTCGATCTCCAGCTCAAGCAGTAATGCTCACGCATTGAAGTAATCCCTATAGTCTTAACCAAGAAAGAGCCAATGATAAAAGGTCAAGATTTCAAGTGAGGAAATGGAGGTTTTGTTAAAGAACAAAAATGGTGGGAGAGAAGAAATGAGAGAGGGAATGAATTTGGTGTACTATATATTCATTTCTTAAATTGACTAAGGTAATATTCGTAAAATACTTGTAGTGTGTTTATCAAAAATATGTTTTAATCGAGGTGCATATATAACGTGTTCGTTTGCAGCCAAAAAAACGTGATGGCATTATAACAACCATTATCTTAATTAAAAACTGTGAAATGACCAATATATATTCTCATTTAAATAACATAAAAAAGAAGTATATGTCTAGTTACAACCATGGTCACAAAACTTTCAAGAAATTACAAATAAATAATTTAAAAAAAAAAAATCACTTCCTTCCCCTTCCCTCCTCCACCACCTTTTTCCACCAACTTTACCGTCGGATCGAGATTCTGTAAGTGTTATGCCCCTAAATCCAATCAATTTAGGTTGTTAAACAATTTTAATATATTTAATGCATTTATTTTGGAAAGATCTATTATTTATTTGAATTACTATTCTTGTAAACTATTTTAAATAATAGAGTCTATAAATTTAAGTTTTAATGATTTGTTAATCACAATGAGTTGTGATTGTGAAATACAAATCACAATATGACTGAATCTTAAATTATATGTAGTTGTAAGTAATAACGAAATACGAATATCGTTATCGCGTGTAGCATTTCTCATTTGTGAAGTAAGCAGTTGATCTCACAAGTTAAAGTATAATGGTATTTAAATGAACACGTGTATGTTTTGTTATAGAACAAAACATTGGAGATTCACTGGAAAGATTCCACATGGATAACTATCTAAATGTCAGTGGTTAATCTCTAATGTTCAGTAGTGAAATTAGTCTTTTGACTTAAGGTTATCATAGTGCCTTATATGAGGGTAGTCATAGTTTTATAATGTTGAATGTTGCTTTGTAAATGGTCGCTAATACAATATCATTTCGGTATATCAGAAATCACGTGAAGGTTGTGAATGATTAATAGACGTTTCGTCATTCTTAAATAATAAGATATTATGATCTACATTTCATTCAATTAAGTTGATAATGAAATCTTGATCAAGGTGTACTCATAAGTCGAAAATGAGTTTTCAACTTACACTGACTGATGTGATCCATGAAACGAAGGCAATTTCGAGTAAGGATCTGTTGATCGTTGAAGAATGACCTATGACTAGATCATGAGCGAAGAGAGTTAAAGAAGCGATGTGATTATTTGTTCAAACTACAATGGACAAAACATCGATTATGGCAACTAAACAAACAAGTTTTATGTTGAACTCAAGAGAGGAAACAAATTGGATCAACTTAATTCAAGTAATGGACGGAGGGGCAGTGTGAGTAGACTATGCGACCGCATAGTTATACTATGCATGTGGTCACATGCCTTCAATAAGAGAATCTAGGAGCCTTGTCGAAATGATCTATGTTACCGCATAGACTATAATTACACGGCCGCATAGTACAAATTGTGAACGATTTTTTTTAAATTTTTTTTAAATTTTCGCGAAATCTTTTATTTATACTAAAACTCGTATTTTTAGACCTTAATTCCATTTTAACTAGAGGTTTATTGAGTTTCCTATAAATAGGACTCATTATTTATATTGTAAAACAACTTTATTCGGATGTCAAATTAAGAGATTATTTTGTGAGCAATTTGCTTTCAATTTTTTGTTTTTCATTGAATTAATTTCGAACTTATAAAGATTTGTTTCTTGTGGCATTCAAACAATTTGGGGGAGATTCTTGAATCTTGTGATCACAGGATCAACATATTGTCGGTTATTGTGTTGGTTATTTGATTTAATATTTTTAGGTCAGACTCTAAACGTTGATTTTTGGCTTTCTTGGGTTTGAATCAATTTCGTATATGTTTCGTAACTATTATTACTACGTGGGTTCGTATCATTGACTTAATGGTAAAATTGAAAAATATGATTGATAATTGAGATTGATACATATCCATATCTTGTAATTAATCAAATCGTATTGATGAAGGGATTATAATTTCACGTTAAATGAACAAGTTTTGTTTTGTCATATCACGTGATATTTCATGTCACATGTATTACACTGTCACATAGCAACATATCAATATGAAACAACAGATGTGAATTGATGATAAATTAAAAAGGGATATTTTAATTTATCGATTTTGATTAGATTAAAATAATAATTCACGTCGTTACACATCGTGATCGAAAATTAATGTGTCATACACAAAAAGAGAACTAGAAGAAGAGATTTATCAATTAATTAATTAACAAGTGTTGAACAATTAATTAATTGTGTTACTTGTTAATACACTCGAATTAATTAATTCAATGATCAAATTTAATTAATTAAATATTGAATCAGGTTAAGTTTAAGAGATGGACCAAACCCACTTGAACATATATTAATAGGCTCCTAGGGTTTGAAAAATTTGTAGAGAACGCAATTCATATTCTTACTAGCACAATAAAAGAAAGTTCTAGTTTTCTTAATTTTGTTCCCCGTGTGAATTTTCATTGGAGACTGAAAAATTGGATAGCTGTGAATTGCAGATCAACACTTTTCTTCAAGGGATTCATCAAAGGTATAATTCTCTGTCACAATTTTTTCTCTGAACACCAATAACTTTAGTGGGAATTGAAAAATAATTTATTTTCTGCTTCGCATGATTAAATAAATTCCCAACAGATTTTCATATCTCTTCCTTTAACGCTCAAACACTTCCAACAGCCACTGGTCTCTTCGTTCCCCCTTTCTCCTCATCTTCTCATACGCACTTCCAATTCCCAGATCAAACACACCTAATTTCATTTTAATTCTAACTCAAAACCCTCATTGCTTCCTCAATGTAGTATCTAGGAGAATTCTATACTATTATTGTTAATCAACAAATCAAGTTTCTCCAGCTAGTTTCTCTACTGTTTGATTTGGAGACAAACAAATAAGGCAATAACAAAGTCGGTCAAAATTGCCGACAACGAACCACTCAAGAAACCCCACAAACACCTTCACTCCAAAGCCTCTTATGCCCTCTCTCCCGCTTTCTCTCACCAATGGACTCTTCTTCATCATGTTTTTCTCCGTCATGTACTTCTTCCTAACGGGATGGCGTGAAAAAGATCCGTAACTCCACTCCTCTCCACTGGCATCTCGCAGCACTTCCCAAGAATCAACTCGTAGTCGAAACCCTTAAGAGGAAAACCCTCTAGTGACTCCCCTGTAATGAACAAAATATTTTGGAATTGGTTAAGAATAAAACAATGGTAAAGTGACTTTCGTGTCAACTTCGACCAAATATTCGGACTTGATTCGATGGTTAAATTATGAAAATAAATACACTAAGTTGTTCTACTCGTCGAATAGATCGTGTGGTATATTTGGAATCTCAAAATCAATTCCGGATGAATACGAAATTATGGTTCAAAATTGGAATGAAAAGAGAAAAATTAGTCGGCTATTTGCCCAACTCCACCGCTTGCCTATCGCTCGAGCGGTGAGTGGGCGATAAGGCTATCGCTCGAGAGACAGGCAAGCAACAGCTTTTTCAATTTTTTACTCTTGAGCGACGCACAAGCGATAGCAAAGGCTGCGACCCTTGACAAATGTTTTTGAGTTTTGAGACGTGTCTCTTCACTCACAATATCTCTTCCTCTATAAATTAAACCCTTGGGACGTCCTTTACTTTATCTCAATGATATGCGATCATAGCATAACATAAATATTTATATTTCCTTAACCAAAATTCTGTATAAAAAATCTATTTTCATTTCATTCAAAAAGGAGTACAAAAGCCATATTTTGAGTCACTCTTCCTGTGTTTTGGAGTACTACAAACACAAGATGTTAGTCGTTATATTTTGAGAGCTGATTGCTGTCATCCGTAGGCATTGTTGCGGGGCAAAACCGATTTAAGCACAAAGAGTTCAACTCTCGTGTCGACTTTGCATTTGTTATTTCGGTATTATTTTGTTCAATTTCATTGACGTTTTAATATCATTTCTGTAGCGTTTATTCTTCCATCTCTTGTCGTTACTTTGTTCAATTTTTGATAAGGTTGGTAAGTTTGATTTTAAAGTCATCACTCAAATCCATTTTTCAAACAACAAAATCTCCATTAATGTTAACGTTTGGAGGGATTTCAGTTTCAAAGAGGTAGAGAGATTTTCAATGGATTTTAGTGCCAGCAAAGAGAGCCAATGAAAAATGTATTTTATTTTTCGAGATAAAGAGGCTTCATGGGGTTAGGTGATTAGGCGATGGCAGTGGTGGTGGGAGAGAAAGAGGAAGAAGAATGTAACATCGCGCTCTTAATTCTAGTGATTATCATGTCTATCTAGATTAATACATATTAATGCTACATTTACTGTTTAATTAATATGATTATTTTTGTATAAACTAACTATGTTATTACAGGGCAATGATTGACATAAATATACTAAACTTAATCATAAAACGCACATACTTTTATTAGAGTTTGGAGTAAATTATGATTTAATGCAGTTATTTTAAGTATGATTTCATTAGTTGTTATTTCCTTTTTCATAAAATGGAGATAAAGCATTAGGTAGTCATTAATTTGGTAATAGAATAAATTAATGGAAGAAAAATGGGATCCGTACTTTATTGTAATTAACAGAAATGAATGTCCTAAAATGGAAATTTGACTTTTCTAATTTGGACACTTTGATTTACAAAATAAATAAGTTAGGGGACGTTGTTTGTATTTTGAGTTTTGAATTCGTTTTGTGTTTTGGGTGTTTATTTTGAAATTGTCGAAAACTCGTTCTTTTTGTTGTTTTGAAAAAAAATATTTCACAATTCGTATTTTTTGAGTTTTGGCAGATTTGTGAAAAAAACAGTCAAAACGTAAAAAAATTGTTTTCTGTTTTCTTCACAAAATTTTCAGCCGTTTTCAAAAATTCGTTTTCGAAAATGGGAAAGAGAACGCATTTTCAATGTTTTAAAAAATCGAAAACAGAAAACGGTCCAAAAACAGCAAAGAAAACGGCCCAATGATTTCCCCCATTTCTTGTTGTATTATTTGCAAAATGAAAATCACTCATTATCTCTTATAACCATAAATTATACAAACCTTCTCCACTTCCATTATTTTATTATAATTAAGAAAATTGTTCTAATAATAATTTCAGCACCATGGACTCTAAGAAACATGAGCGGTACTCATTCCTCAATAAATAGTGAGATCAGTTTCCTTCTTCAATCCCGCTACAAGTACACGAATGTTTACATGTCCGTTTACCCGATCTCACCGTACCTCTCATATGGGGGTCTGCCCAACATATTTATTGGATGTGGGCCCAAACTCCGTGTGAGGGATGCGGTATGGTCGTGTAACACGCTCGGGTACCAATAGCTTAATTCTTCTTTTAATTGTTTTATTATATACTTTCTAGAATAATATTTTCAATATGCTTATATATATCATGACTCATTTATATAAAATGGATATTAATCTTAATGCTTATATGATTATATGTCTACTAACAAATTAAATATTTAGTTTATATTTCATGTTCTACTTGGGATCAGCTTAAACAAGAGAAAAATCTTTAAGCTATCAAATCTTTAATCATATAGCGGGTTATAGTAAAGGACAGTGGTTTTTATGTTTCTATTATTTCAATGATTTCTATGTTAAATTCCTCTAGCAATTTGATTCACAGAATTATATCATTTTAAGTTTATCTTGACCTGAATAAATAATTCAATGTTGTAAAAGGAAAGTTTATTAGGGTTTGTAGTGAATGACAATTACACCTCTGTAACCCTAGAAATTATTACCATTGTATCCCTGATTCTTACCTATAAATATAGGGCTTTGGTCATTAATAAAATACACACAAGTCTATTGACTTAATTCTCTCTTCTTCTTCTTCTCTATTTCATAACACGTTATCAGCACGAAAGCTCAATTCTTTAAAGTGTAGAGAAGGTAGTTATTTTTTTTTATATAATCATCTATCATGTATATCAAAATTAATTTGATAATACGTGATTTTACATATGTTGAAATCATATAATACATATTCATATTCATATGTTGAAATCATATTTTTCACCATGTATACACGTTTCTTTCAGACCATGATTGCCTTTTCTTTCATTCAGTAATGAAATACATGTAATCATTACTTCTTTGTAATGATTGCCTAATTACGTGACACCAACTGAAAAGCAAGCACCTATTTCGTCCATGATTTTTTTAAACTATTTGTTATTTAAAATCTCAATTTGATGGTTTACAAATTCAATCTGTGCAAACCCTTTATATATAAATTCAACACAATAATTACGTTTGCCTCTAAATTTTAATTTCTTCTCGTCAGAAAGCTCAAGTTTTGAGCGTTTTCTTTATATATAAAATACTATTTAACCTATATTGCATTGGACTACTGGGTATCTTTTATAAAATCTGTTCTTGCCACACGTTAAATTTATTATTCTTGATTAAAGTTTGCCCTCATATCATTATTCTTCCCATGCATTTTTTTTAATTACTAAATTCATCCTTAATTATTGTTGCTCTCGAAGTAGCACAATATTATAAATAATATTCCTGAAGAATATTATTTGCTCTTGAAGAGCATAAATTATAATTTTTAATATTTCAGAAGAATATTGCTCTTGAAGAACAATAATAAAATACAATGTGCTCCTGAAGTAGCACATGTTTCGAAGAACATATTATTAGTGTTTATCCCTGAAGGAAAACACATAACTTATGTCATTTTAATATTGACTGCTTAAACAATTATTCTGTATTCTTCGAAACTAATTGTATTTTTTTTATTGTGTAGTTAATCAAATGGCAAACATCACAAAACTTGAGTTTGCTGCACTTGACATATCTGGCAAAAACTATCTATCATGGGTACTCGATGCCGATATCCACCTTGTCTCAAAAGGTTTGGGAGAAACAATAAAAGAAGGAAACAAAGAATCCCTGCAGGATCGTGCAAAAGCACTCATCTTCCTTCGCCATCATCTTCACGATGGGTTGAAAATTGAATATCTCACCGAGAAAGATCCACATGCTCTTTGAAAAAAATTGACTGAAAGATTTGATCATCAGAGGACTATAGTCCTCCCTAAAGCCCGTTATGAGTGGATGCACCTTCGTTTGCAAGATTTCAAAACTGTAAGTGAGTACAATTCTGAACTTTTTAGAATATCTTCAAAATTGATCCTGTGTGGAGAAAAAATAACTGATGGAGATATGTTGGAGAAAACTTTCTCTACCTTTCACGCCTCAAATGTGCTCCTGCAGCAGCAATATCGTGAGCGTGGTTTCAAAAAGTACTCAGAACTTATATCTTGTTTGCTTATTGCTGAACAAAATAATGAACTTCTAATGAAAAATCATGGGTTACGTCCAACTGGTTCTATACCATTGCCTGAAGCAAATGGTACTGCATTTCCTGAAGCAAATGCAATATCAAGACGTGGACGTGGACGTGGACACGGATTTGGACGTGGACGCGGACGTGCACGTGGAATAAATCATGGACGAAATAATCAACAAAGTTATCATCAGTAAGGCAACAATTTCAAAAGGCACAAAGCAAACGAAAGTAGCACACCCAAAAAGGTGCATGAAGAAAATTGTTTTAGATGTGGAATGAAAGGGCATTGGACACGTACCTGTCGTACGGCAAAACACCTTGTGGATCTTTATCAAAAATCAATCAAGGGAAAAGGAAAAGTTGAGACAAATTTCGCTAATTATGATGGTCCGATTGATGTGACTCATTTGGATGTCTCTGACTTCTTTGCCGATCCAAATGGAAATATTGACCACTTGATTGGGGGTGGTGTGATGGAAGATATAGATTAATTTATTTTCTATGCTTCTAGTATTTCACTTTATTTTAGAAATTTAGTTAGAAATATGTTTTTATTTTTCACAAAAAAAAAAAGGGAAAACTTTATTATGTATCGTCAATTTTATATTATTGAATCATGTTTACTTCTTTAAATTTATAAATTCAAATCTTTATTAAAACATGTGTATTTTATTGTATTTATAGATTGATGATGGATTGTCAAGATACTTGTTTGATAGATAGTGCAACTACACATACAATTCTTCAAGACAAAAAATATTTTTTGGACTTAACATTAGCAAAAAATAATGTTAATACAATATCTGGTGCATCGAATATCGTTGAAGGCTCCGGAAGAGCTTGTATTATTTTACCAGATAATACTAAATTATATATTGACGATGCACTTTACTCTAGCAAATCCAGAAGAAATTTGCTTAGTTTTAAAGATATCCGCTGCAATGGATATCACATTGAGACGATGCAAGAAAATAGTGTTGAATATCTTTGCATAATTTTCTTTATATCGGGCAAAAAGCAGATAAAAGAAAAATTTCATGCACTCCCATCTGGCATGTATTATACATTTATAAAAAAATGGTTGAATCAAATAATGTCACGAACCAGAAATTCGTTGACCCAAAAAGTTTTATACTTTGGCATGATAGACTTGGACATCCAGGAGCTATAATGATGCGCCGAATAATAAACAACTCACATGGACATCCTTTAAAGAACCAGAAGATTCTTTTACCTAATGATTATCCATGTGTAGCTTGTTCACAAGGCAAGTTAGTCATTAGACCTTCAACTACAAAGGTCAATGTTGAATCTCCAACTTTCTTGGAAAGAATTCATGGAGACATATGTGGGCCAATACACCCACCATGTGGACCATTTCGTTATTTTATGGTATTAATTGATTCTTCTACTAGATGGTCACATGTTTGCCTACTTTCCACTAGGAATGTAGCATTTGCTAGACTACTTGCTCAAATCATAAAATTACGAGCACAATTCCCCGATTACTCAATCAAGACTATTCGTCTTGACAATGCTGGTGAATTCAGATCACAAGCATTCGATGATTATTGTATGTCAATTGGGATTACTATTGAACATTCGGTTGCGCATGTCCATACACAAAATGGTTTAGCAGAGTCGTTTATTAAACGTCTACAACTTATAGCTAGACCATTACTTATGAAAACAAAGCTACCAACTTCTGTTTGGGGACATGCCATATTACATGCTGCATCATTGGTTCGTGTTAGACCAACTGCCTATTATCAATATTCACCCTTACAACTTGCATTTGGTCATGAACCTGATATTTCTCACCTAAGGGTTTTTGGTTGTGCTGTCCAAGTCCCTATTTCACCCCCACAACGTACTAAAATGGGTCCCCAACGAAGACTTGGAATTTATGTGGGTTTTGATTCACCATCCATTATTAGGTATCTGGAACCTTTAACGGGTGATCTATTTACTGCACGTTTTGCAGACTGTCATTTTGATGAAATGACTTTCCCAATTTTGGGAGGGGAAAAACTACATTCTAAAAGACAAGGTACAATTTCTTGGAATGAAATAACTCTATCTCATTTTGATCCTCGCAGTAATCAATGTGAGCAAGAGATTGAAAAAATCATTCATTTGCAAAGAGTTGCAAATCAATTACCTGATATATTTGTTGACACGAAAAGAGTGACAAAGTCATATATACCAGCAGAAAATATTCCAGCAAAAATTGATGTCCCTGCAGGACAATCTGCTGTAGCAAACGAATCTAACATACGCCTGAAGCGTGGTCGACCAGTTGGTTCAAAAGACTCTGTACCTCGAAAAAGAAAAGTACAAGATAAAAACCAACCAAAAACTTCGGAAGAAGTAACATTAGAAAAGATTGATCAATCAAATATTGAAAATATGGTTCCTGAAGAATCACAAGTGTCCGAAAATAATGAGATTTCAATAAATTATATGTTATCTCATAAATTATGGGAACGAAAAAATGTTGTTATAGACAATATTTTCGCCTTTAATGTGGCTCTTGATATTATACAAAATGAGGATCCTGAACCACAGTCAGTTAAAGACTGTCAAAATAGAAATGATTGGCCAAAATGGAAAGAAGCCATACAGGCGGAATTGAATTCCTTAGAGAAACGAAAAGTGTTTGGACCTGTAGTTCGAACACCTGAAAATGTAATCCCTGTAGGATACAAATGGGTTTTTGTACGAAAGAGAAATGAAAATAATGAAATTACAAGATACAAAGCTCGACTGGTAGCTCAAGGTTTCTCACAAAGACCAGGAATTGACTACGAGGAAACATATTCTCCCGTAATGGACACCATCACTTTTAGATTTTTGATTAGTTTGACTGTGTCACAAAAACTTGATATGCGCCTTATGGATGTAGTAACTGCATATTTATATGGTTCACTTGATAGTGACATATATATGAAAGTCCCTGAAGGACTTAAAGTGCCAGAAACAAACAATACATACTCGAGAACCATGTTCTCAATTAAATTGCAAAGATCATTATATGGATTGAAACAATCCGGACGCATGTGGTATAATCGTCTTAGCGAATATTTGTTGAAGGAGGGTTATAAAAAAACGATAACGATGTTGCCCATGTGTTTTCATAAAGAAAACAACTATTGGATTTGCAATTGTCGCAGTTTATGTTGATGATCTAAACTTAATTGGAACTCCTGAAGAGCTCAACAAAACTGCTGATTATTTGAAAAATGAATTTGAGATGAAGGATTTAGGAAAAATCAAATTTTGTCTCGGGTTGCAAATTGAACACTTCCCAGAAGGATTATTTGTTCATCAATCTACATATACAGAAAAAGTTTTAAAACGGTTTTATATGGGATAATGCACATCCATTGGCATCACCTATGATTGTTCGATCACTTGATGTGAAAAAGGACCCATTTCGTCCACTTGAAGATGGAGAAAAGGTTCTTGGTCCTGAAGTACCATATCTTAGTGCAATTGGAGCATTAACATATCTTGCAAATTGCACTCGACCCGATATAGCTTTTTCTGTAAATCTCCTTGCAAGATATAGCTCTACACCAAGTCAAAGACATTGGAATGGTGTTAAACACATTTTTCGTTACCTAAAGGGTACGATTGATTTAGGATTATTTTACTCCCAAAAATCGGGATCTACTTTAGTGGGATATGCAGATGCAGGTTATTTATCTGACCCACATAAAGCTAAATCACAAACAGGATATGTGTTTACACGTGGAGGAACAGCTATATCATGGAAATCTGTGAAGCAATCCTTGACAGCAACATCCTCTAATCATTCTGAAATTATTGCAATCCATGAAGCAGGGCGAGAATGTGTATGGTTGAGGAACATGACCCATCATATCCAAGCATCATGCGGGTTAATTTCAACAAAAGATAGTCCAACAATTTTGTATGAAGACAATGCAGCTTGTATTGCACAACTCAAAGGAGGCTATATCAAAGGCGACAGGACGAAGCATATTTCTCCAAAATTCTTTCATACACACGAGCTTCAGAAGAATGGCGACATCGATGTTCAACAAATTCGCTCAAGTGACAATTTGGCCGATTTATTCACAAAAGCACTGCCAACATCTACATTCAAGAAGTTAGTCCATGGGATTGGAATGCGTCGACTCAAAGATTTTTAGTGATCAACATCAGGGGGAGTAGCTGTACTCTTTTTCCTTCGCATAGGTTTTATCCCACTGGGTTTTCCTAGCAAGGTTTTAATGAGGCAGCATTTATTTTTAATACTCCAAAATAACTGTACTCTTTTTCCTTCGTTTGATTTTTTTGTCCTATTAGGTTTTTATCAAACAAGGTTTTAACGAGGCAGATATTTTGTAATGTGTCATTCAAGGGGGAGTGTTGTAAAAGGAAAGTTTATTAGGGTTTGTAGTGAATGACAATTACACCTCTGTAACCCTAGAAATTATTACCATTGTATCCCTGATTCTTACCTATAAATATAGGGCTTTGGTCATTAATAAAATACACACAAGTCTATTGACTTAATTCTCTCTTCTTCTTCTTCTCTATTTCATAACATTCAATATTTTGTTCATTTAAAAGCAGCGTTTCTTAAATTTCTAGTTCATGTACGATTAATAAATTTTAACCAGGTTGTAAATTTCAGGGGCCGTGGGATTAGTCGAGATGCGCGTAAGTTGATCCAAACATCCACGGTCATTAAAAAAAATTAATTATTAATCAAACAATATCAATTGGGCCGTAGACCTTTGTTACACTGAATTTCATTCTGGTTTTTTTTTTTCTGTTTTTTTTTGTTGATTCATAGCATTTTCTATTACCATAATGTTATATATATGAAATATTATTGAATCAAACTTGCACTAATTCAAAAGCATAATTTGTTAGAAATTTAAAAGAAATAGCCCTTTTTGGTATATCTTAATTGTATTTCTATTTTATCGATGCTATTAATATAACATTGTTAAACATATTGATGTTCTTATAATTATACTGCATAAATTAAAATAAAATAGCATAATGAAAATAGTATGATATGATATTTAAGATTTTTGTATGTGATTAAAAATAAATAATGAGTATGTTCAAGTTCCTAAATAAATGGCAATGATATAGGACTCATGGCATGTTGTTGTCGCAGACCGAGATATCTTCATTTGCTATTCAAATAAATAAATTATTAAGGACTTAAAAGTAAGTAAACTTCTCATTATCTTTATGTGCACGTAACATTATTAAATATATAAATGTGTTGCCAAAATTTGTTATTATGTTATCTTGACATTTGATTATTATATTTTATGTTTTTAATGTTTCTCCTGATATATTTATGTACGTCAACACATCCATAAGCATACATGAAATTTCAAGGAATAATTTTTTTTTTTCAAATGTCTTGAGTCAATGATTGTTTTAAAAAGATAAGTAACTCGAATGTTTTTATTATGAGGTGTATGTTTATGCCATGAAAGGTGTAAGTAGAAAATGGAGCATGGGGGATCGGCGCACCCGATCAATGTTTAATGTTAAATGATAATGCTAATGTTAACCACTCTGCAGTACTACAAGTAGAATTCGATTGTATTCCAAATAATAATTGACCACTGCATTCTGAATGGCTAGATAATACACCAAGTGAGCTCACGATGTCAATGTTAAGTATATAAAGAAATGAAAGAAAGAAGATACATGTTGAAAAATGCTTTCAAGTGCATATCATAAGCATATATCATATATATGAGGTTTGCTCATTGACGTTAGTTCATTCCACATTATCCTTTCCCAATTTCAGATGATAAAGACAAGATGATTCGAGACGGTGACTTATGATGAGACAGATTCAATATTAATATATTCAAATATCGACTTTTGTTGGAAAATAAAGTTAACATTTAACTTTATTATTTTTTATTTAAGTGCAAAAGTTTTATACAAGTTACGTTCATAAAATGAAGTCAACAATGTTCATTATATTAAAGTAAAATTTAGTCGCTTCTGTATTTATGATTTTAAGAAAAAATGAAATGATATTATTTCCAGATCTAGGTATCTAAATTTGGGGTTTTACAAAGAAGTATTTTTTTCCCCTTTAGTTTTGATATTTAATTATTTATTTGGGAAAGAGCCGTAATTTTTTGAAAGTTTTGGAACCATGGTTGTAATTAGTTCTCTATTTTTTTCATTTTTTTTAATTTAAATGGATGAGTATATTCGTAATTTTACAGTTTTTATTGAGAAGATGGACGGTAGGTGGTATTCCACACTAAACGTTTGAAACATGAGCACTTTGTGCTATTTCCAAAATATAGGGAATTTTCGACAGTTTGCCCAATAAATAGGGAATATTGTGTTGATTAGCCTTGTAATTTCTTTTTCATTAAGAAAAATCCGAGACGAGAACAACTTGTGTTGCTCTCTATGATTCTCTATCATATGATTGTTTTCTTGATCTAGGTTTGCTTATTATATAGCTTCAATATGCATGGGAAGTCCTGTCATAAAAATATCCAAATTGGCCTCATTTTGTTATGCGCGTTTAAACTTAGGAATCCGAGCAAACTCAAGATTTGCACAACAAACTCGATATTTGACCAACAAACTTGAGATTTGAATTCCTAACTCGCCAAGACTCAACAAATTTCTTTTTTTGCTCTGTAAAAACTTGTCATTTCGTCTATCAAATAAGAGATAATGTACAATAACCAGTTCAAAATTCTCTTTGTTCCTTTAGAATTTCTTCATTTAATGTTCAACTGCATTATCCAACCACCAATTCTAATCTTGACATGTTATCGACATATATTTACAACATTCATTGTCCCAAAAACTCGAAAATGTAAGTACATTCAAAATCATCAACAAAAAAATCATTTCTTTTAATTTTTTAGATAAGCTACATTTTTTAATCAAGAATTTTAATTTAGATTCCACATTGGATTAGATCTTGTGTTTTACCATAGCCCTTGCTCGGACTACATTTTAATGAGATTTTAGGAAAAAAATATTTTGAAATAGTAATTTTTTGGAAACATGGTTAAAAAAATAAGGAAAAGTTTTCAGTGTACGTGTAATATTATTTTATTGAATAATACATGGTTGAAAATGAAGAAAGAGAAAAAATGTATTAAATAAAAATGAAGCCCAAAATAGTATCTATTACCCAGTGGCAAAATCATGTTATACTAACAAAGCTGTTCTAACAAGCTATTGCTATAACATCTTTCTTCTACATACTCATTTTCAACTGCTCATTTACAAAATAAAATATTTTGCGCTTAAACTTAACATTTCTTTTTTCTATTTTTCAATCACATATTCTCTTAAAAAATAATATTTAAATCATTATTTTTTTCAAATAATGACCATCAAACAAGTGCGTAGTAAAAATAAATGTAAAAGTGCGATCAAATATGTTTCTCATTTTAAAGCATGCAGACTAAATAATTTGATAGAGACACCATCAATGACGAGATTTATTAATTACTAGAATGTTGAAGCTAAGAATTTAATTGAAAAAAATTAAAAACATAAACGTTACAATAAGCAAAGATTAATGACCTTAAGTGCAATTAAAATGTAGTACAAAAAATAAAAATTGTCGTATCTCGATCTCTTATTTTTTTTCCCATTTCAACCTCTCGGAGTTGGTTGTGGGACAACTAAGAGCATCTTAAACCTTACACCTAGTGGTGGCAATGGGTTGAGCCGAGTCGACTCGGCTCGTCGTCCTACGAGCTCGGCTCGTGAAAAAAAAGTCGAGCTCGTGGCTCGTAGGTTGGGACGAGTCGAGCTTCAGCTCGGCTCGCGAGCTCGTCTTTTTTTAAAATTTTTTTATATTATATAATACATATTTTCTAATTTTTTTTTTTTTTTAATTTAAATTTGACGAGTCATGAGCCGAGCCGGCTCATGGCTGTTCAAATCGAGCCCATGAGCTGCTCGTCGAACAGCTCGTCTACTTGACGAGCCGAGCCTAACATTTTCAAAGCTCGACTTGTGGCTCGGGCTCATTTTTTACGAGCTCGAGCGGCTCGTAACTCGTTTTAGACAAGCCGAACTCACGAGCCCATGAACTACTCGACTCGATTGCCACCACTAAGTTACACCATTTCACCATTTTTTTACAAAAATTTTGGTTTAATCTTTCTCCAACCTTGCACCGTTTTACACCAGAATGGTTAATGTCTCTTTTATTCTTCATCTTTACTTTGCACTAAAATGTTGTTAAGGGTATTTGTGTCCATTTTTTGTTATACAATAAATTTTAATTCTTAATTTATCAATAATAAAATAATAATATTATTTTTTAATACTATTATTATTATGTACATTTGTAATAAAGAGGCTCATATTGCATTTCGAAATACATTAATTGAACTTTTGTGGGATGAATATATGAATTTCGAAAATTGACTAATTCGACTTATGATATCATGATATAGGGATTTGAAATGTATTACGTTGTTTTTTTAATAACATGAATTAATATTTTCTTAGTTGTGGTATTTCTATATATTAATTGTACTATATTTTTTAAATATGAATTCAATATTTTCGTTAACGAAACGTAATTATTTATTTAGTAATTTATGTAGTATTAAATTAAATAAATAGATAATTTTTCAAATAAAGAAATTGTTAAGAATGAAAAATGATTTAACGCTGTTCATTTGGTGTAATGAATTATAGATAATTTCAGTTTGGTGCAAAACTTACCCTCTAATTTTGGTGCAGGTTGAAGACGGCCTAAGTTCTAACCTGCTCTACTCTGCTAAATTCCAATCGAGCAAGTACTATGTCGTATATCTATGCTTAATCCATTTGTCTTAGCCATGCGTACAGAGTTGTGATCCAAATTCATCCTCTAGAAAAATTCTAGCTGTGACAATAGGTTTTTGTCAAATAAAATTTCCAGTGGACACATTTTTTTTTTAATAGAACTGTATAGAGTTTGATAATTCAAAATTAAAGGGCCATACGCCTTTAAATTCGAAGGACAGTTCTTTAAAACGGACATTAATCCATCCAATCAATGCCTTTACAACTTAGGGCCCTTAATAATGTCGATGGAAAAGACCTAATTTTCACAGGACCACTTATTCTTATTACGTGTCGGAAAATGTTTGAGATTCCATTGCAAGTACTCTATTTCCATGCATTTGCTCCTTAAATGTTGCAACACGCACCATGTTTGATCACCATATATAATATGATAATTGTGACGTCAAGTGAAGCAAGCTACGGATTTGAATCGAATAGTGATCGATTCATACGAATAAGTTCGCGAGCCGCTCACCCCCACCAAGGGGCAAGCTCGAGGGGTGAGCCGAGCCACACTTCAGCTGAGCAAGTCAGGCTCGTCCCATTTGACATCCCAACATGATAATATGCATATAGGCAAATTTTTGAAACAAGTAAAAAATAATTATGATCGTATCGTTAGGCAACACTTCATTCGAATTGCCTCGTCGTGTCAAATTATAAGCGACATGGTTAGAGATGAATCGTTTCTCTTCTTTAATTCAATAATTCTATGTAACGTAGTCTTCCATGATATTGTTCACAAACTAATATATCATCTATGGCGGGCTTATGGAAACGACTTTGCATAATATTCAATACTCTGGTGCAGTGCATTAAATTTTCCAACTACAATGGTGTAGTATATTGAACGTGCATTGCCAGTCTGGTCCGAGCTTGCAGAGGGAAAAGGGGTGCCCATATTTTCACTAAATTCCAAGAATATTATGCAAATTTAAATATTATTGCATAATGTGGTCTGTAATTTTATATTATTACACAATTCTGATGAAAGAAAATGTAGGGTTTTGTAAAGGAGAAATGCTACAAGTACAGAATTTTTTAACAGATTTTATACAGGAAACATAGTTGTTTCACAGTGATTGACTGCTATCAAAAACAGTTTTTGGCAACAACAAATCACAAGAAGACAACTATTTCCTTGTATAAAATCTGGTAAAAAAATTTGTACCTGCAGAATAATTCTTTGTACAGAGAAGTCCAGCCAAAGAAGTCGTCTGCCAAACGGTATGTCTCTTCTAAGACATTTCAATAATATACACATGGGACTGTCCACTTTCCAGGCCACTAGGAAAATAATTTCTTTATCAATAACCTTGATTGGGAATTCAGAATAGAAAAAAGATGGGGAAAGGAAAAGGAGAAACGAAGGGAAAAAGAGAACAATTGAGGATGTTGTGAATTATAAACACTAGATTTATATCATTTACAGCAATAATATAGTTGAAAGAAAATAGATACACAAGAACACGAAAAATTTATAGAGGTTTATCTCAATGTGAGATTACATTATTTCCGCTACTGCAGTAATTCCTATAATAAAAAAAAAAAAAAAGTTTACAAGAGAAAAATGTAAACTCATAATAAGGCTTTATAATTTAATAAAAGAATGATGTAATAAACATTGGACGCGCTTAAATAGATAGAATTGACAATACAATGGATAAGATTCAGTACTGTATGCCTGTAATCCCGAGGGTAATCTACACAGGCAATTTTTTTTTTTTTTTCCCTTCCTTTCCTTTGTTTTCCTCCGACCCAAATGCAGTAATTTCCAAGATCTAGTTCCTCTACATAAATGTTCCAGCCCAACACATCTTAATCGGGTCCTTGCAATCAATTGCTGTGCAGACAGTGACGGTTTCACTTGCCAAAATTTGTGCATTACCTTAACTGATATGCAATGCTTCTTCCTGCTGAGTGCTGACTGCATGACTCCTTCCATAGACACTAAATAAAAGAAATTTCTTCTTTTCATCTTCATTTTGGGGTTGCATGCCATGGAGCTCAAGCCTAGTTTCGTTGCCACTCTCCTCGTCTTCTTTCTCATCCTCAATGTCACACCGTGCTTTTCAAGAGGTTCGTTCGTATATCTTTTACTTACTACAACAATGAAGTTAGCATTTTTCTTGAAAATTTTGAGTCAATTGACTAGATGAATAATTTTTTGTCTTCCAACCTAACTTCTAATACCGTCCCTTCCACTCTAGAGTTTGGGGCTCGTTCCTCGATGACATGACCACGCCCCTATTGGACGATCGCCACCTTTGATGCCGATGCTCTTTGAGCTTTTTCGGTGAAACTTTCAGTCATTACATCCCATCAAGTACTTCGTGATCTTTACGACCTTAAGATTCATGTCATAGGATTCATATTGGTCGTTAGCATACCGTAAACCCTTCTCTTTACTGGGCTTGGCACTGGGTTTGAAAAATATATACAAGCTTTAAACTTCAATTTAGCATATACAACAACAACAATGTTTTGTTCCCATTACTTTTAGAGTCGGATACACTAATCTTTTTTTCCCAATTAGGATTCATGTGACAAGATTTGACAGTTTTACAAGGGCTAAACCCTTCTCTTTCGAGCTTCAGAATGCACTTCTCATGCAGAAATATCATCATTAACTTCAGTTTTTGCTAATTTTATCTTGTAAGAACTTGTGGCATTGTAGGCAAGTTGAATTTGAAAGCTGTGGATCCAGAGATTTATGAAATTGATTATAGAGGTCCAGAGACTCACACCTATGTTCCACCACCAAATCGATCTGGTGACAGGCCTAAAATACATCATCAAACGAGCATGGCACGTCGCAAATCTAAAGGATCCAGAGTTCGCAAAACTAAAGGAAAGGTAAAATTGCGTAATTCTTTGTTTGGTGCACGGTACTAGATAATAGTGTTCGAGGTAGTCGAGTCGTACATATAAATTGTTCTGATTTTAATGATTTGTCTATCTATTCTTTTTCAGGGAAAGAGAATTCATGGATGATGAGGCTTTTGTGATAGAGTAAACTTGTTTGGATGAAGTTATTAATTGCATCAGTTGAGTTTGCTTCTTAATTATGATATTATGTTTTGCTTATTGGAAGCTTTAGGGGATTGAATCCATGAATTGTAAGTCATAATTTTTTGTTCAATATATCATGCAATTGTGTATAAATATTGAGGCTGTTTTGAGAGTGTAATTATGAATTAATCATCAATCATTAGTTATCCTTGAATTAATCATGGCTATCTCAGTATTTCTTATCAAAAAAAATTATTTATCCCAACAACATTTAGCCCTTGTTTGATCAAATAATTAAATTTTGATTTCCATAATAAGCCTTTTATGTTTTCCAAAAAGTCCCCTACAAAATAATAATAATAATAATAATAATAATAATAATAATAATAATAATAAGAGAAAGAAAAGAAAAGAAGTAAGTTATATACGGTACAATATGTTTTGACAAACAAAATTCGGCCCATGTTTGATTTAGTTAAAAATAAGATTTTTAGTATATTTTGATAAATGTTGCTGAAATGTGTGGTTGAAAAATTGATAATACTATTAAATATATTATTAAAATAAATTGTTGACTTTGACTTAATTTTCTATTAACTTTTTTTAGCTAAATCAAAAAGATTATAAGTAATCTACTTGGATCATTCGCTTTTAATTATTATACGAATGTACAAAGTGTAAGTTATAAGAATGTAGAAACTACGCTGAATTGAACAAGATAACGAATACACACTTTAGTATTTCACACATTATATTTTTACCTAATCTTGTTTGCTCACATTGGAAGAGCCATAATACTTTCGAAGTCTTGATCCATGAATTTATCAAATTATTTAATATTCACATAATACTTAAACACCGAGAGAGCAACAGCAATGAATAATGGATATAGGATTATTAAAGGTGAAGAGTCACTTCTTCAACACCAACTGAATTAAATACTACCTACCACCTTTAATTAGATGAAACCAAATCAGAGAAAATTTGAATTGGTCAAATTTTAAGTAGAAAAAAAAATTCGATTATGTATAGTAATATCCATATCATGGCCTAGCTGGTAGGTTGCAATGACAATATATTTGAAAATTCATAAACAAAAAATATTTAAAAAAGAAAATATGTTTATTCTTGTCCACCTACCCCATCTTATCCATCTCCATCCACCGCCACCATCTGCCACCACCACAACCTCCATCCTTACCACGGCACCACCCCCTTCCTCATCTCGTTGCAAATAGAGCTGGTTCCAATTAATCAAATGCAATAATATAAATGTTGGTAATATGCTACTAAATCACCACCTCCCAAGTTAAACTGGTGCTTGCTGTTGCACCAGGAGTCGTTGTGCTAGGTATCCTAATTCAATGCCAAAAAATTTATTGTCAGGCCAATTTAGATTTGACAGGTAGGAATTTATATAAAGAAAAAAGAACAAAATTTGACTTCTTAATGATCTAAACAAATATGTAAGGCACTCTTATCAAATAATACTTGTCTCATTTTGTCATTTGTATATTCCTAAGTGTACATTGTTGTTAACATTTGATGAGTTGTAAAAAAGTTATTGACTCCAAGATTCTTTTGTTTTTAAAATTGTCAAATGTCGCTTTGCCATGTGGTAAAGTGTAAACCATGATGTTAAACATAGTGTACACCAAATATGATTGGATATCACATGTATAAATAAATAAATGTGACTTGATTATTTATAAATATTTTATACACATGAGACAAACATAGGCTAAATCATAAAACTAAACCTCAAATTCATGATTTAAAAGTATATAATCTTATAATTTGTGACTGATAAAATAATAAAATTGTCAAACAAAATAGGGCATTGGACCTATACCTAAGATGTACAATCCCAAATTCTTAGATCAAAAAATTTAGGCTTCATTTAAAACCAAATATTAATAAATAAGGGATTAAATCCATCAATGACCACTCAAGTTTATTCTTAGCGTGACAATGGGTACCCAATTTGTTTTTGTTTCACCATGACTATCTAATTTCATATAACATTTCACCATAGCTACCTAATTTCTTTTCACCATTTTCACTAATTTTAAAAGGGATAAAATTGTAACTTTGTATGATATATATATATTTAAAAATTTTTTTAATATTAAAATAAGTTTTTATTTTTAAAAAAAAAAAATAAGTTATTATTTTATTTCAAAAACGTTTTTTAAATAAGTTTTTATTTTATTTTTTGAGTAATTTTTTTTTAAAATAAGTTTTCATTTTATTTTATTTCATTTATTTTAAGTAATGTTTTTAAATAAATTTTTATTTTATTTTTATTTTTCAAAAAAAATATTATATATATAATATAATGTTATCATTTTATCCCTTTTAAAATTAATGAAAATGATAAATAAATAAAAGTTGGGTGATAATGGTGAAAAGTTATATGAAATTGAGTGGCTATAGTGAAATAAAATCAAGTTGGGTGATCATGGTGAAATAAAATTAAATTGAGTGATCATGATAAGTATAAAGTTGAGTGACATTGATGAATTTAACACAATAAATATAGTTTTTATTTTTGGTAAATACACAGTGGAAAAAATAATAATAAATAAATATAGACTACACCGTACAGAACGTGAGAGGAAGAGAGCATTTCAAGAACCCGTATTTCATTTATTCTGTATATATTGTAATCCACGTTCAATTTCCTCAGCTCCCATTTTACAAAATTTCCTATTTTGATAAAATGCATACAATTTTTGTAGCTTAAATTTTGCATTTGGAAATGGCGAATTCTAAGGAATCAAGCCCCCTTTTGCCAAACCAACAACAAGAAGAATTAATGACACAGGCTGAAATGAAATCCGGGGCCACCGCTAAAACTACAGCTCCTCCGCATGTAGAGGTGGTGAAACAATCGCAGCCGGCGGTGCCGATGGGCTGGCCCGCTGATGGGCTGCCTCTGAGCGTGATGGGTGAGCCCATGGCCATGATGCATAGGGCACAGTGGGACTCTGGCCTCTGTGATTGTCTTGGAAGGAACGATGACTTCTGCAGCAGCGATATTGAAGTTTGTGAGTTTTCCCTTTTTTTCCGTTGCAATTTTATTTGTTTTTGAGTAAGGGTATTTGATCTGATTCTTTGAATTTTTATTATTGATGAAAAATGTTTGTTTTTTGGGGGGAATTTATTGGTTTTGGGTCATTGATTGATAATTATTAATAGGTAATTGTTGAAAAAAATCAGCTAAAGTCCAGTCAAATTGTGGATATAAGAAAAATAACGAGAATGAATTATCCAGAGAAAGAATGAGATTTGTGTCTAGGAAGCACACACTGATCATGTGATCACACGCATTCATGAAGGGAAAATGGAATTCATGAATGATCCTTCTCTTGGAAGCTCTTGATTCTGTACCCCTTCCAGCACTGGCAGGTGACAAACCCCCATACATGGTCTTACGACTTTGTGGATACTTATGTTTTTGGTATAGTTGGTGGCAATAGCTTACCAAGGCAATGATAAGTAGCTAGTCCTAGAGGATGATAAACTACATAAGGCAGTCGGCCGGGCCTGGTCACTGCTATTCCCTTTGTGGGAGGCACCCCTTCTCCCGAAGTTACGGGGCTATTTTATGGAATTCATGAATGATCTTTTTTTTTGGAAGCTGTTGATTCTGCATTGGATTTCTTGAAATATTTTTTTGGTTGCAGCATATTGCATATCTTTCTTTTTACTTGTTCAATTTTAATCTTTAGTTGTCTTTCAAATAAAATATGTTTTGGGCCTCAAGATTTAACTGTAAATTCCTATGTTTCTCGTGGTGCATTATTTCTGTTTGATGACTATGATATTGAGCAGGTTTATTGGGTAGTATGGCGCCTTGCGTGCTCTATGGAAGCAATGTTGAGAGACTTGGATACACCCCTGGTACTTTTAGCAATCACTGTTTGCCATACACTGCTCTTTATTTGCTTGGGAATTCCTTTTTTGGCTGGAACTGCCTCGCACCCTGGCTTTCATATCCTGTTCGTTCAGCCATTCGCCAGAAGTTTAACCTAGAGGTTAGTCTTCTTGTAAAATTTTCTAGCAACTCTGCCGTGTGCAATTTACTGCTGTAATCGACCTTGTAAAAGTGTAAGAGATGTTATGATTGACACCGAAAATCCGAAGCATGAAAAGGGGGAATGATTTTGAAGTATCAATATGGGACATTATGGATGCTATGATATAGTTATATTTTCATGGAAACCTACATTTGTTGCTTTACGGTATCTAATAGAACAACATTAAAGTATCTAACTTGGGACTTTTACGGATTACAATTTGCTTTTGAGGATTTCTTTTCTTTTAATACATTGCTCAATGTAGATCTTTATGTGAACCTTGCATGTTGTTCGAACTGGAATTGATTCACTTGAAAACCATGGCTAAACTGATAAGCTATTAGATTAGAAACCATTTTATGTGATTTTCATCTTCCATAGGAAGACCCTTAAGAGGGATTAAAATCTGTTTGGTGGTCTGTCAACTGAACAGGGAAATTGCGAGGCGCTTGCTAGATCCTGTGGATGTTGTGGAAACTTTATGGAGAATGAGGTTCACCGTGAGCAATGCGAATCTGCCTGTGATATTGCTACTCATGTCTTCTGCCATCTGTGTGCCCTTTGCCAGGAAGGTCGTGAGGTTCGTCGCAGACTTCCTCATCCCGGGTTTAATGCTCAACCAGTCTTGGTCATGATTCCTCCTGGGGAACAGGCCATGGGTCGTGGGGTGTAATGTAATTATGCCTGGGCGTACAGGGATTGCATATTCGTATCGTTTCGATACTATTTTTTTGAACTTGTGTTGAAATGTGTAATGAATTTGTGTTTTAGTCAATTACTTTGTCAAGTGAAAAATGTTGATACTGTATTATCTTTGTTTAAAACTTGTAAAATTACTTCTGAAGATACTTGTACGTGTTTGGGAATGCTTGGATATTGTGTTTAGCTAGTTTTTGAACATGTTTGAATAAATTTTCTAAGAATTATTCTGAGTGTACACTGATTATGTACACTCAGAATGACACTCCTCTCACAGTCCGTGGGGTTCACAATTATTTTAATCACAGATTCCACTCTCCCAATGTGAGAGCAGTGTCAAAGTTAGTATTAAAAAAGATGTACTTGTAGTTTAACTCATTTTCTAAATGTACATTTTTTTACTGGAAAGAACTTTTAAAGAAAGTTGATCTAAGATTAACCATCTGGATCCGGATGATACTTGTAATATGATTCATCTATGTGATAGTGAAATCAATGTCATATTATTCAATGTCTAAAAATGCATAAAAGTTCATTGATTTGATACGACTGACAACGAAAGCCTTATTCCTCAACTTCATAAACATTTTTCCTGACCATCTTAGAGATAGCAATGGGGCGGATTCGGGACAGGGCACATTCACCCTGCCCCACCTTGTCTCACTCCAACCTCGCCCCGCCCCACCGCACAAGGTGGATCGGGGCGGGGATGAGACGAGAATTTGCCCTATTTGTTGTCCCGTTTAATTATTATTATTATTTTTTATATATATATTTTAAAAATTCGAGTTATATTATTATTTAAAGTTCAACCCTTAATCCAAAACCTAAAAATCATTCCATATATTTTTAAAAAAATTTAGTTTTTTCGATTAATATATTAACTTGCTTTGATTAATTTGTATAAATCTTTCAAAAGTAAAGAATATTTATTTAACTATCATGATTCATAATTTATAAATTATATAGACAATTGTTAGTTATGTAAAATTTTAAATTGACAATTATATAATATAATTGTTGGATTAGAAACATGTTATAAAATTACAAATAAAACTAACAATTTATTAAAATTATATTTTTTATTTTTTTTTACGGGGCGGGGCATCCTCGCCCCACCCCGCCCCGCGACCCGTCACGGGGCGACCCACGACGTCCCGCCCCCTTCCACCAACCCATCGGGACGAATTTTTTGCCTCATTTGGGATGGGGCGGGTTAAATTGTCATCCCTAGACCATCTATTTATTCCAACTCTGCCACTGCCTGCTCGAAATAAGATCTTTTATTAACACATCATCATATAACCAACAATTTAATCAAAATTCATAAGTCAGATTGTCACAATCTATCAAGTAGCATAAAAGTTAAAAATAAAGACAGCTCTTTCTTGTCAGTCAGATAGCAAAACAGCACGATACTTTTTCAACTACTAAGTTCTATCTGACATGGGAGTTCTAAACCAGTGCAATGCTCAGCATGAAATGGGGAGCACCTCTGTTTAAATTTATTCTCCTGGTGCTGAAACGCCTTGCTTCAGTCTTTCCCTCTTCATTTTCTTCTTGGAGACTGGTTTCTTTTTCTTCGGAGGGAGGCTTTTTTGGGCATACACATAAAGTACGTAATTTCCAACAAGGAATGCCAAAAGTAGCCCACCAACGAGAATTAAAACTATCAATCCCGGGTTGAACCCTTGGGCTCCAACTTCCTGGGCCACATTTTTCTGTTCATCCAACAGATGAGAAATATAGTGGGCATTATAGTCACACGAAGTAGTAGGTCGGTGCAAATTTAAAAAAAAAAAAAAAGGCGAAATCACACAACCACCTATTGGGAATTATACCATACACCGTGTAAAAGAAGACGGTGCAATAAGAGACCACAGACTGCCTATTCTGAGTTATGCCATAAGAATGCACCTGGTACCTTCTTATAGACAGCACATTGCCGAATAAACTTAAGAAGCAATAATGCCCTAGTGCTAAAAGCCTAAAACTACAAAAAAAAAAAACTATAAATAGGTTAGGGTAAATTATAACAGGCTTGAAATGAAAAGTTCAGCTGATAAATTATAACAGTTTTGGTTGCAAGGAAATAAACTGCATGCTAAAGGAAATCTCTATTTACATACTCCATACACCAAACATCCAACTTGAGCAATGACCATAATCATCAAAACTTCAACAGAAATTAACCATTTACGAAAAAATCATCAGAGATATTGATTGCATGCATGTTAAAATCCTGAAATTTGTATGTTCCATTTTATTGATCAATGACAACTAAATAAACTCACTAGTCTACTTTGAAGAATTCTTTGGAAACAATTTTGCCTAAAATCATATTTTCTATGCTGTTTGGTCACCTCATTTTTGACAACTAATCAACCAAAGGCCCATGGTCAATTCATTTTAGGCATGAAACCCGCAAACTAGTTGGGTGTGGAAATGGGTCTTCTAATTTGAAATTACAATATTTTCCATTCAAAAGCAATAAATTTTATCAGAAGCCGGGTTGCATTGCCTTAAGCCCAATGTCAAACATAATTTCAGTAATTTTCCCAACAATGCCACTTAACCTGCTGAATTCAGTTTCTAAAAACAAAACAATTAATTGGTGGTAGGTTTGTGATATCATTCTTTCTTTATAATCAATAACTTTTTATGTAAACAAAAAATTACTTCATGCGTCTTGTCACAATCCAAAGAAAACTAAGAAATTGATAATTTTAAAAAAAAATAAAAATATCAAAAGATGGTGCCCAGGAATTTCATCGCGACGCTGAGATGGCTTAATCTTCAAACATTTGTACGAATCTATAAAAATTGCTAAATTTCCGGAAATCCCTCAATTGATAGAGAACAAAGAAATCAAAAGCTTATTTCTTTTCCTGACCATTCCCCCCAGCACTTCAAAGTTGAGGAAAACTCTCCCAATTTATAGTTGGGATCCGGTATACGGCACCCTCTGACTGTACCATCCACATAAAACTGTCTATAAAACAGAATCACGACCGGTTTCACATAAAATCCCTCTATAATATAGCACAAAATAGCTAAAACAATTAAAACCAACACAGATCTATCAAAAATAGGAAAAATTTTAAATTCACAAAATCTAACTAGAGATCTGTGAAAAAATGGATAGCTATTTGGATCCATGGAAACTATTTAATAACTAATCAGTAAATGATCAATTTGGTTGAATTCGCATTTTAGGATTGGGCAAAGATGCTATTAATACACTTATACAATTTTATTTGACGCTAGACCTCTTTTGTAGTTATATTTTTCATATTAGCCAAATAAATCAAATTTTTTAGCTCGGGTGGGATTTCTAGCAAATCAAAAGCTCCCATCTCCTCATTAAACCATTAAAATTAATTAAATAATCAGATTTCTTGAATAAAATATTATAAAAAAATATTCTCAAAATTGCAAAGTAAACGCGTTTTTCATTTTCATGTTTTGAGAAACAGTTTTTCAAAATGACAAAAAGAACGCATTTTCAACAATTTCAAAACAGACACACAAAACACAAAACACAAAACACAAAACACAAAACTGAAACACGAAGAAAATGCCCCCTAAGCTTCTATCAATTCTCATACTCTTCAAATTACTACTTATCGATTGACTGGCAACAATTTTTTACAATGGTCTCAAACTGTAAAAATATTTTTGAGGGGTATTATCTCAATGGTTCTGTCATCTGTGAAGACTCCGAAGGAAGGAGAGTCCAGTTACAACACATGGGATGATGAGAATTTTATGATAATCTTATGGTTGATCTAACTCGATGGAGCCGGAAACAGGACACAGTTATATGTTCTTTCCTACGGCTAAGGAAGTTTGGGATGCTGTCAAAGAAATATATTCAGATTGGGGCGCATCAAGCTTGTAAAAGATTGTTAAAGATTTTAAAAACAGATATGAAATAGCAACAAAAGGCCAAATAATTTTGTAAAAATAAGTACGAAGCATAGCAATGGATTAGCGAAAACCATTTGTAAATTCAAGTTAACAATGTTTCCAATTTTATATATATATATATATATATATATATATATATTGTGTGAATGACACTAGACCTTTTTATATCATTGTATAACGTTGTTGACATCTTTGGTTTACTTCTTGTTGTGAATACTGAAACAGCAGGATATGTACTTCAAAAAAAAAAAAAAATTGTCATAAAATAAATTTATAATTTTCATGACGACTAAAATAAACCACTATCGAGAGAACAAATTTATGACGATTATGGCGACAACCTTTAACCGTTCTGCAGTGGAATTGTAGACTAGTTTGAATATTTCTAAAATGTAAGGTCTTTGAAGGTCATAATCATGGATAAAACCATATGTAACGATAGTTTCATAATTGGCAATACAATAAGTATTCAAGGATTCAGGGGCTGATCCAGCTAGAGGCGAACTAGAAAGGCCGTTCTAGTTGGATTCGCCGGAATTTTGGGCTTCTGTGGGTGGGCCAGGGAACAGAGGGAGACCGGCTGGAGCTGAAGATGGAAGATTTTCTGGTTTCTGGCGTTTTGGGGAAGAAGGTCGTGGTTGGGCGGGCTGGGATTTTAAAAAAAAAAAAATTGGGTCTGAACTTGGGTCCAGCCGTCTACCAACCAGCCCCATGCCCAATTTCATCCCCAAACGGTGGCCAAACCCCAACCCAAACGTCAAACCAATTTCATTTCTCCCCCCAAATCCCAATTGCACCCTTCGCTTCTGTACCATCTTTTGTTTCTTTCTCCCTTTAGCTTCTTGCTTTTAGCTTCTTCCATTCATTCGTAGCAACAAATTTTCCGATTATTGTTTTCATTCAATAATTTGAGAAGAAATGGCACTGAAACTTTGCTTTACACCCCCACAAGATGCCATCCTTCCCGATCTAATATTTTGTTCTGGGTTTATGCTAAATTTATATTTATTGACATTTTCAAGAATTAAAGTTCCTTATGTTGGACTAAATTCAATAAATAAACTGTATTTCAAATATACATTTTTAATAATTTCTAAATTTCTTATCTCTGTCATTAAATTATATCAAAAAATGAAAATTTTCATGTACTTCTACTTGTAAAATTGATTTTCATGTACTTCTACCTATATTTTTGACTATTTATTTCTGTATTTAAAGAGGTTGGTGGTCTAGTTTGTACTGTTTCTTCCTTGTTTGGACCCTTGTTTTATTTTCTGTCACATTCCTAATTTTCTACCTATATATGTTTTGCCTTCTCTACACTCTAGTCATAAAATTGATTAATTTGAATATTGTGAATTTATCGTTAGAACTAATTCATAAAATTGTGATGTAGATATGTGGCGAATGATTTCTCTACAACTTCACGTTGTATTGAATTATATTTTCATATGTATATAATTTTTACGTTTAGTGCATTTACATATATATTCAATAATTTTTTATATTATTTAATCGAATTTTCATAAACGACCGGCCGGATCGAGTGAGTGTCGACGGTCAACGGTCAAAGTCAACTTCCGCTCTAACTGAACTTTTATACTAGATTCGCCGCTGCAAGGATTTAAGTCTCTATTTTTAAAGTTCCCATACTGTCAAGAACAAATTAATGTGTTCCCATTGTCTAACATCGAAGGAGTTGAGATTTGTTGTCTTAAATTGGTTGTCCAACTTGTTGTTCACTAATGATTCATTGACACGTCATTATACACATGTTTAAGCATAAGTGGTAGTGAGAAAAAAACTTGAATATATTAATTTAAAGTAATGTGTCTATGAATCATTGAGTGGATAGTCAATTTTGGAAAGCAGATATCAATTCCGAAGTCCATTTGAAGTCCATTAGTTAAGTGATTTTAGACTATTACATTTATTGCTTGATGTGAACCCAATGGCTACAGCTTCATGGACGAAATTTTCAGTTGACTTTTTATAAACTTATTACTCTAGCTTGCTTATAATCAAACTAATCATCAAGTCAAGCTTGCTTATAAGCAAAATTTCTATTGACAGTTACCCTTATGGGGTGACCGAGTTGGTGGAGTAGGTGAGTGTGGAGATATTTGGTTACGAGTTCGATTCTCCCTATCAACACTTTCTCGATCGAGTCTGTCGTACCGAACTTGTCTAGTGTGGTTAACCTGATTGACGTGATTTACAAGCTATTGCGTCAGTACGAGGGTTTACCCAGTGCTCACCCGAATGGTAGCGATTGCAGGTTCTCCGTCATCAAAAAATAAATATTTCTATTGGCAGTTTGTCTAAAATTTACAAGTTACTTACTTTAATTACAAATCCAACACTTCTAGTAATTTATGATTGTCAAGGTTTACTAGTTTTACTGGAGATATAATATATCAGAAATATTATTTAGTGGGGCATGACATAATTATATTATTTTTTTTATTTTTTTTAAAATAAGACAATAATGTATGATGATATTTAAAAATCTTTAAAAAAATTATAATTCCTTTTATGGGTTTTCATACATAAAAAATGATGTCTAATGACCTTATTATCAATTGTAAACCCTTCCCTGTTCAAGAAAGCAACTAGAAATGTAAAATTATGAGAAAAAAGGTCACTTAAAAAATTGAAGAGTCAAAAGTCAAATCTAAAAAAGTAAAAAATAAAACTAATGAGGTGCTACTCAAATCGCATACATTTGAAGCGCAACTGTATGTAATTATAAATTATATTCATATTAGACTGTTATATACTGATATTATAAGAATATAATAAAGATAAAAAATTTCATGATCAAATTTAATAATTCACTCCTTTATAGTTATATATCAATGGGTAGCTTTCTACTTGGAACTTCAAGCATCACCCATGCATTGCACAACTACATAGGGGCATTGAAATATGTGGTTAAAATTTTTTGTTCACTTTGATTTAAATTATAATTTTAATTTTAATTTCAACCAAATAGGGGCCTAATTAGATCTCCCTTCACTTGCTAATGCTATTATGTTTGGCAAAGTTATTTATTTATTTTTATTTTTTTTTACAGATTATAAGCTGGTGAAACAACATTTCTATTTACAAATTTCAAAATATTTATGACTTTTATCTACACATTTCATAGAACCGCACAACATATAATCTACAAAATGCTTTACCAAAAACACACTGAGTCAAAAATAATAAGCTGCTTCCAATAAATAATTCATGAACTTTTATTAATTCAATCACGATCTAGTGAGATATAAGGTTAGCGTTTGCATTCTGATGTAGCTAGAAGCGTGAAATAAAAGAAAGCAAAGATCGAATCTAAAAACATGTTGGTTCTAAAAATACAACGAAATTAGGACTCAATTATTCGTTGATTTGCCATGGAATACCAAATAATTGAGAGATGTGTCTTTTTTTTAAAAAATTAAAAAAATATATTTAAAATTGTAACGCATCTATTAATTTGTGATCGTTAATCACTTTTGATAATGTAAGTGGAATACTTAATAGAATTCCCCCAGGCAATTCTAAATAATACAGCTACTAAACCTTCTGCTACATGCCAATGGATATTTTATCTTCCGTACTATTTCACATTATTCTCTTGTCTTCAGTCACGGGATTCTGCAGTGCTGCTGATAAATTGAGCTCAAATGTCACCATCACCTACGGTGAGACTTTGGTCTCCTCAGGCCAAAGCTTTGAATTAGGCTTCTTTTCACTCGGTAATTCTGGCAAATGGTACATAGGAATATGGTACAAGAAATTCCCAAAAATCATTGTGTGGATTGCAAACAGGGAAGCCCCATTAATGAATTCATCTGGTGTTTTAACAATTACCCCTGATGGAGATCTTGTTCTTCTGAATGCAATGACAGGCGATGTTTTCTGGTCATCCAATTCTACTAAAAATGAACCAGGGACAGTTGCACAGCTATTGGAATCGGGCAACCTTGTACTCAGAAGAGAAGAAGATACCACACAAAACTATATATGGCAAAGTTTTGATTTCCCATCTGATACGCTTCTACCAGGCATGAAACTGGGATGGAGCATGGGCACAAACAGGTATTTAACATCATGGAAAGATGACAGTGATCCCTCTCCTGGCGACGTTACTTTCCGACTCGAAAATATTGGGATGCCTCAATTTGTTCTTCGCAAGGGATCAGAAACGATTTTCCGGACAGGGCCATTTAATGGAATTGAATTTAGTGGTTTCTTTAACTGGCAGATGCCTTTCAAACCAATATTTGTTTACAATAATGAAGAACTGTACCATATGCCTGAGAATGTCGACAATTCTATTATTACTAGGGTTACAGTGTATCCATCAGGTTTAGTCCGAAGTTACTTACTGAAAAAGGGTGCATTCTCATGGGCTTTTATGGATTCATCACAGAATAATCAGTGCGATGAGTATGGATTATGTGGTGCTAATAGCATTTGTAAAATCAAGAATAGACCAATTTGTGAATGCTTATACGGGTTTGTTCCTAAATCACAGAGTGAATGGGATGTACTTTACTGGTCCAGTGGATGTGTGAGGAGGATTCCATTGATTTGCCAGCAGGATAACGATAAATTTTTAAAGCTTGGAGGTGTGCAATTGCCAGATCTCCTTCAGTTTTCACTAAACAAGGCCATGAGTCTAAAAGAATGTTGGGAAGAATGCTTGAAGAACTGCTCTTGCATAGCTTACGCAAATTCAGATATTCGTGAAGGCGGTAGTGGTTGTTTCATGTGGTTTGGGGATCTGATTGATATTCGAGAGTCTCTTGAAAGAAAACAAAAATCTAAACAACAATATATCTATATACGAATGGCAGCTGCAGAACTAAGTAAGTATATGAATTCATTTCTTTTATCAGATTTCTTAGAATGCAGCCACTTCAATTTCAGCCAGGACTCTAAGAGTATTATTTCAAGTTATCTTACGACACAATATAAATTCTTTTGTATGATGGACAGATGATCAAGCAGAATATTGTTCTTGCATAATAGTATTTTTAGGATTTTGACTTGCTATTATGCGATTAAAATATAATTCTAACTTGCTATTATTTAGTTGAAATATGATTGTGTTTGTCTATCCCAAATAGAATAAGATTTTCTACTTGTTCCATGTCGAATAGAAATCAAAAGGCTCTCATATTGAGGCTTCTCTTTAGTGTTTTATTAACCACAAGTTGTATGATTGTTATGAATTGTCTTGGGGTGAGATTTGGTAATTCTTTGTACTCTCACTGAGTCTAGTTTTGGATGTGCTTTGGAGTTTGGGGGTATGTGAGAGATTCTATAAGATTGTATATGAGGAGACAGAAAAAATTCAATGTGGAGAAATCAGACAATTCAAAGCTACAGGGGAGATTGTTATGATTTTGACTTAAAATATATAATTAAAATATGATTGCGTTAGTCTATCTAATAGAATAGGATTTTCTACTATAATAAGATTATTTTGAATTCCACATCGAACAGAAATCAAACGGATATCCTTTTGTGTCCATATTTTCTTTCCCTTAGGGTTTAGTTTCTTTCAATTTGTAAGATAATCATAGACTGTCTTGGGGTAAGACTTGGGAATCCGTCTGACCGGTTCAATTTTGGGGTGTGTTTGAGGGTATGTGATATGTGAAAGAATGATTTTACAAATTTCTCATATAATGGAATATATATAAAATATGGTACTAAATTCTGTGGTATTATATAGAAAATAATTAATAAGAATCATGTGAGCAAAATGAGGAATTGGTCTCAATTCCCACAAATATTTCACTTTTACGTTAATTAACGAGAACTACGGTATTAATGTCATGTAGTTATTATGTACATTTATCTGATTATTTAACTTTTTGACATTCAGAGCATAATAAAAATATAAAACTTGTGCTCATCTCCATCGTATCATCAACTTCTGGAATGCTGATACTTGGCTTCTCCATACTGTGTCTTATCAAGAAGAGTAGAAGGAAAAGAGGTACGAAAATTTTGCCACTCATTGAATTAAGTTAACTAGTTTCACACTGATAATCATCCAACTAATTGCTTATAGCATCTGAGTTCAATGGGAAAGATATGGAACTGCCTATGTTCGATCTGACCACAATTACTACTGTAACCGAGAAGTTCTCTCCGAAAAATATAATTGGAGAAGGTGGTTTTGGAATCGTGTACAAGGTAAGGCCGGCCAAATTATAAACTATTTTCCTGTAAGAGAAAATGAAAATGGCTTCATGACAGACCCTTTGAACAATCTACAGGGTACATTATCTACCGGAGTAGAAGTTGCAGTGAAGAGACTTTCAAAGAATTCTAGACAAGGTCTTAAAGAGTTTAAGAATGAAGTAATTCTGATTGCAAAACTTCAACATCGAAATCTTGTAAGGCTTTTGGGATGTTGCCTTGAGGGAGATGAAAGGGTGCTAATCTATGAGTATATGCCCAACAAAAGCTTGGATTATTTCATTTTCGGTCAGTCTGCTTCTCTCGCTCTCCTATCCAATGAGTCAACGACTAATACGAATACTTCCATAATGCGACGCTAATATGATTTAATATGAATAACAGTGATTGATTTGTTGCAGATCAGCATAGAAAATCATTACTTACATGGCAACAAATCTTTGAGATTGTTATGGGCATTTCGAGAGGACTTCTTTACCTTCATCGGGACTCTAGATTGAGAATTATTCACAGAGATCTCAAGACGAGCAACATTTTGCTAGATGGTAACTTAAACCCAAAAATTTCTGATTTTGGCCTTGCAAGAATTTTTGGTGAAGATCAATCTGAAAACAAAACAGAGCAAGTTGTTGGCACATAGTAAGTTCAACTAACAAGCCATTTGAAAAAAATCCATGCGTTAATGTGAAACTTAATGTTGTGTTCATGCAGCGGATATATGTCGCCTGAATATGTAGCAAATGGGAAATACTCAGTGAAATCTGATGTTTTCAGTCTTGGAGTGTTGTTACTGGAGATTGTGAGTGGCAGAAAGAATCGGACATTTAAACATCCTGACCATCATCATAATCTAGTTGGTCATGTAAGTCTTCTAAAGCTGAATTTTACTCCTCTCCTTATCCAATCTTTCTGTGAAAATAATTGACTTTCCTCTAATTATAATTCAGGCATGGTTATTGTGGAAAGAAGGCAGGGCAATGGAACTAGTGGATGGCATTTATGAGCCATCTTTTGTTGAATCCGAAGTGCTTAAATGTATTCACATAGGTCTATTGTGTGTTCAAAAACAACCGGAAGATAGGCCAACAATGACATCAGTCGTTGTCATGTTGAGCAATGACGGTATGAAACTTCCACAACCTAAAGAGCCTGGTTTTTTCTTGGAGGGAAGTTGCACAAGAACAGATATGTCAACGAGTGAAGAAAGATGTCTCACTCATAATGAGGTGACAATATCAGTGCCGGAAGCAAGATAAAGGATTTCTGTACATGTCGCCATGTGAATGAGTTGCATATAAAAGTATTATTTTAGAATCCCTAAATCCAAGAATAAGGTTGTAAGGATTACATCCAGGTGGGTTATGTTGAGAAGAAACCAAAAATAGTGACAAAAATTTACTAAAAAAGCACCGCATACAATGATTGTTAGCACTCCTTTGTAAAAGAAGAAAAAAGAAAAGAAAAGAAAAAATGTACACTTCTGAAATCTATTTACAAAACATTTGAATATTTCAAACATGAGGGATGACTAAGTGACGAGAATTCCCATTGTTGTGATTTTTCTTCTTGTTTAGAACATGTTTGAGTAGTTATATATTTTTCTCAACCTCTGTTGAAAAGGCTTTACTTTCCTTTTGTGCATTTTTATGTTACATGATAATACAAGTAGCCGTTGATTTAGCAATCTTCGACTTTCATGGTTAACCAGCTTGAATTTCGTGATTAACCATCTTTCAGACGTCATCACTTTAACTATTTTTTATTTAAATTCAGATCATACACACAATGAAAACAAGTGGGTGCTCATTGTAGTATTGTCAATAGCTAGCGTGATGCTTATCCTGGGTTAATTAGCTTGGTGTGCATTCTACGAGAGGAAATGGAGAAGAGGTCAAAAGTAGGTAACATTTTGAAAGAATCTGTATTTGCAGTAGAGTTTTGAGATTTTTTTTATTGAAAGGATTTTTTTTCGTAGAAGATATGTAATAAATTCTAACATGAAATCAAGAGAAAATAATGTTAGTAAGTTAATAAAATATTGAAAAAAACAAATAAAAAACAAACACAATCAATTAAAATAATTTTTGATATTAGATTTTATCTTGTACCTAAAACTCAATTTCTTGTTCATTTGAAGTTTGGAGTAATTTTGTAACTTAAAAAATTGTTAAATTGCCAGACCTCAAATTTTATCTGAACAAAAGCATGACCCTTACGGATTGTAGGAGAGAATGCCCAAAAAATTGTTCTTGCACGGCTTTTGCAAGTTCAGATATTGGTAGAAATGATAGTTCTTGTTTTATTTGGTTTGGCAATCTGATTGATCTTATAGAACTCAATACAATATACAGCGACCAAGATATCTACAATTGGATGGCTGCTTCGGAAAACTAGTCACGTTTCCATGCTATTAACCATTTAATTTCTTTTCCTACAACAGAAGTTCCCACCTCCCATATTTTGGTTACTTTTTGCCTTGGGCATCATTTTTGTGGAGTTTCTCAATTTTGATATATATTCCGATCATACAAATGAGAAAAAAAAGGCGGATGCTGATTGCAGTATTATTAACAGCTAGCTTGATACTTAATCTTGGTTCATCAGCTTGGTGTGCATTCCATGAGAGGAAAAAGAGAAACGGTAAAAAAAAGTAGGAATCATTTTCAAAGAATCTGTATTTGCAGTAGAGTTTTTATATTTATGATAGGTATTTTTGTTGATTCAAATACTATTAATCCTATATGTTGCATCGAAGATTGTTCCTAATGACATGAGCCGCGTTTCACAAAGTCGTTCACTAGTGACAGAGATAGAGTTACCATTGTTTGATATGGCAACTGCTACGAACAACTTTTTAGGTAATAATATGATTGGAGAGGGTGGTTTCAGACCTGTTTACAAGGTACGAAGGCATTAATCATCATCTTGTTTTTCAGATAAAATTATATAGCATCACTAGTTCATCTTTCCTTGTGAAAGTCTCTGCAGAGTAAGCTACCATTGGGACAAGAGATAGCAGTGAAGAGGTTTTCTCAAAATTATGTACAAGGTCTTGATGAGTTCAAGAATGAAGTCATTTTGATTTCCAAACTTCAACAACGAAATCTTGTCAGGCTTCTTGGGTGTTGAATTGAAGGAAAGAAAGGATGCTCGACTATGAGCTTGGACTATTTCATTTTCATATTTGGTATGAATCTCTCAACTATATACTTCCATATATAGAATAGCGATACTCCTTTTTCACATGACTCAACGTCATTAATTTCAGCTTAATACTAACTTGCGCAGAACGGAGTAGAAAATGGTTGCTTACATGGCAAAATCGCTTTGAAATTTCGATTGGAATATCCAGAGGACTTCTTTACCTTCGCTGGGATTCTAGATTAACGGTTATCCATAGGGATCTAAAATCAGCAATATATTACTAGACAGTGATTTGAATCCCAAAATTTCTGAATTTGGACTCGCAAAAATTGTCGGAGGAGACAAATGTGAAGGCAAAACAACAAGAATAATTGTAACATTGTAAGTTGAGTTAACCATTTCTACAATTTTACTCGTCATCCTTCATCTTCAATGCTTTAACATCGTATGATTCGATAGTGGATATGTCCCCTGAATATGCTGTTGACGGGAAATTCTCAACAAAGTCAGATGTGTTCAGTCTAGGTGTGCTCTTACTGGAGATTCTTAGTGGTGCTAAAATCTGTAAATTTAGTCATCCAGATCACCATCATAATCTTTTGGGACATGTAAATTTTTTTAATATCAATATCTTCTTCGTGTTCTGTCACTAAATTCTCTGAATTTCATGCAATGACTTTGTGTCGTTCTTGGATTAAGGCATGGTTACTATGGTACGAAAGCCTGGCCTGGGAAATACTGGACGAATGTCTGAAGCAAGATTTATATGATGAATGTCATGTTCCTGAAGACAGGTTAACAATGGCATAAGTTATTTTAATGCTGGGAAGTGCAGGCATAAAGCTGTCTCAGCCGAAGGAACCTGGATTTTTCATAGAGAGGAGTATAAATAAAATAGAGAAGAAATGTCTCTCTGAAAACGTAATGACTATAACAACGCTTGTTGCTATGTAATCTTGTGCTGGAATATTTACGATTCAACGCATTTATAGGTGGCCAATTAAATATGCTCAATCTAGGAGTCAAACCTTGTGCTAAAATTCGTCGCTAAAGAGTCAGTATTCGCACAATTTATTTATCAGTAAAAGGACTGAAACAATATTTTTGCAAAATGGTAAAGATAATTTCATTCATACTATGTATAGTAATTTATGTACAACTATACAAATCAATAAAAGGTAATACAATCATAATGATTGAATGAAATAAAATAATTGATATGAACAAGCAGTGAATCAAGGTGGTTTTACAGGATTTGGGGATGATGATGAGATGGATTTATCTTCTTTCCTCATATGCCCTATAATGGAAACATCCAAGCATCAAGCAATTCCCCAAATCACGCAGAACAATCAACCACAGATCCTCAGCCAAAAATCAAGGGAATGATTCTTCTGTAACAGCTAGCTTTATTCTAGCAATCTTCCTCAAAATAGTTTTAGAGACTTTGTATTTATTCCTGTACTATACGCTTGTAATCAATGTGTGAGGATATACTCTGAAAAATCATCAGTAATAAAATTTTCAGAATTTTCAAATTTCTTCATGGAATCAGAGCAGTCAATCTCCAACGAGACCTCGATCCCCACCTCTGAATACCCAAAATCCGATCTCCACCCCCACCACCTTCTGCAAACATTCCCCTCATTGCACTCAACGTCAATGCTCAAATTAACGAAAAACTCACACCCTCCACATTCCCTCAATGGCATGCGCAGTTTGAAGCCCTCCTTATTGGATATGATCTACTCGATTTTGTCACCGGTGATAAATCATGCCCTTCCCCGACTGAATCCACCACCACCAATCTACAAAGAACCCACTGGATAAGACAAGATAAACTCATCCTCAATTCCATTTTGGCATCTACAACACCCACAATCACCCCATTCATTTCTGCTACGAAAACTTCCAAAGAAGCGTGGCATAAACTGCATACTATGTATGCAAGCAAATCTCGTACCCGGGCGATGCAACTCAAGGAGGAGCTCACAATGATCAAAAAGGAAAATCACACAATTCAAGAATACCTGCACCTCGCCAAGGCCCTTGCTGACGAAATTTCCCTCATTGACAACCCTATTTCAGAGGATGATTTAACTCTCTACATCCTCAATGGACTGGGAAGTGATTTTCGCAAAATCGCTGCCTCGATTCGCACACGGGAGAAGCCCATATCGTTCGAGGAACTCTACGATCTTCTCCTTGGCCACGATGCGTACCTCCGTCGCCTTGAATCCCCCACCCAACAATTGGTAGCTTCGGCAAACTACTCCAATCGGCGATCTGGCTCTGGGTCGTCTTCCAGTGGTCACGACTTCAGGAGTTTCCCCAAAAATGGCTCTGGTAGAAGTGTTAGGGCTTCACGACCTGATTTTAATTTGGGCTATTATCGTCCAAATGGAGGCCCACCTGAAAATCGAAAGTTTTTTCGGCCCAATGGCCAGCGACGGTACACACCAAAGTGCCAATTTTGTGATGAGCTAGGCCATATTGCCAAGCATTGCCCCAAAAGCCCAATCTACTGACCTAACTGCAAATTTTGCAAAATCTGCAAAGGATACTAAATGGCTCCTCGATTCTGGAGCTTCTCACAACATAACTGGTGACTTAGAAAATTTATCAATACATTCGGAATATGGTGGCACCGATGAAGTTGTCATCGGTGACGGTTCAGGTTTGCATGTTTCACATGTTGGTTCCCTGGTTCTTAAAGCACCAACGCGCACCCTTCATTTAAATAATACTCTTTGTGTTCCTCACATTCGTAAAAATCTTATTTCCGTGCACCAATTTACGTCACAGAATAATGTCCTTGTTGAATTTCACCCATTGTTTTTTCTTGTTAAGGATCGAACCACGAGGGCGGTTCTACTCAAAGGTGCATGTGAAAATGGTGTCTACACCCTCTCGGAATCATTGGTGGATGCTTCTTCAAAAATGGTTGCAAACGTGCATGAACGAACGTCAATGGATGGGTGGCACAAACGTCTAGGCCATCCCTCTACTAAAATTGTTCACCATCTTGTTAAAAAAATTTCGCTTCCAATAATAAATGATGTGCATGTCTCTCACCTTTGTACCTCTTGTTCTATTAATAAAGCGCACAAGCAACCATTTCGTCTAAATAGTCTTCAAAGTCATGCACCCCTTGATTTAATTTATACTGATGTTTGGGGTCCCTCAAATACAGTTGGCATTGATGGGCCACGGTACTACTCGATCTTGGTTGATCATTTCACGAAATACATTTGGTTTTATCCGATGGAAGCAAAATCTTCAGTCCTAAAAATTTTCCCTCAATTTAAAAACCTTGTTGAAAATCGATTTCAATCCAAAATCAAGACCCTCTACTCAGATAATGGCGGTGAATTTGTTGCTCTAAAAAATTATTTGTCCATACATGGAATAAGCCATTTCACAACCGCTCCTCACACACCACAACTAAATGGTGTGTCCGAGCGTCACCATCGTCACTTAGTAGAAACAGGCACAACACTTTTACATGATGCGTCTATTCCATTAAAATATTGGCCTCATGCCTTCTCCACAACAACATACCTAATCAACCGCCAGCCGACACCCCTTCTACATAACAAATCACCTTTTGAAAAATTATTCCACCAACCACCAAATTATCTCAAACTCAAAAAATTTGGCTGCGTGTTTTCCTCTCACTAAGCCGTACAACACAAACAAACTCCAGCCCAAATCCATTCCGTGTATCTTCATGGGCTATTCTTCCACCCAAAATGCTTACAAGTGTCTTGACGATAATTTGCTTGATGCCCCACTGATTGAACCTCCCTTGCAACCCCCCAATCGTGCCCACCCAATTACCACACGGTCGATGAACAATATTTACAAACCGAAACAATTCAACACTGTCACTAAGCATCCTCTTCCATCAACCATACAACCGACTTGTGTGGGACAAGCACTCTGTGAACCTCACTAGAGGCAAGCCATGTCGGACGAACTTACAGCCCTGATGTGACATGGAACTTGGGACTTGGTTCCCCCACCGAGAAACTGTAATCCGATCGGGTGCAAGTGGGTTTTCCGGTTAAAAGGAAATCAGATGGGTCAATTGATCGCTTTAAAGCGCGGCTTGTTGCGAAGAGATTTAATCAACGTGCAGGGATAGATTACACCGAAACATTCAGCCCGGTTGTTAAACCTGCAACCATCAGAACTGTCCTTACAGTGGCTACCATGAAAGGGTGGTCCTTGAGGCAATTGGATGTTAATAATGCGTTCCTGCATGGCCTGTTAAGTGAGACGGTATATATGTTTCAACCGCTGGGATTTAAAGATGCTACCAAACCGAATCATTTGTGCAGGTTATGAAAAGCTATTTATGGTCTAAAGCGGGCCCCGAGAGCCTGTATACAGCTCTTAAATTGGCCATTGTGGACCTCGATTTTCAGAACTCAAAGGCTGACTCCTCATACTTCATCTACAGCCGGAACTCTGTTATCAGCTATCTTCTGGTATATGTGGATGATTTGATTATAACTGGGAATGATACAAAATTTGTGGCTCAGATTATTGCTCAACTTGGAAATCGGTTCTCTTTAAAAGACATGGGGCAGCTTCACTTTTTCTTGGGCTTGGAGGTAATTCCAACAACATCTGGCGTGTTTCTATCTCAGCACAAGTATGTCAGAAACCTCTTGTCTAAAACGAACATGGCTGGTGCAAAGGATGTCCCGACACCGTTGTCAACCACTACATCTTTGAAATTAATGGATGGAACTTCTTTCACTGACAGCGCTGAGTTTTGAAGTGTCATTGGTGCACTCCAATACCTATCCCTCACCCGTCCAGATATCTCTTTTTCAGTCAATAAACTTTCACAGTTTATGCACAAACCAACAGGACTCATTGGGCGGCTGCGAAACGTTTAATTCGCTATATCAAGCAGACTATCTTTCATGGAATTCATATCAAAAAAGGTTCAACCTTTGACCTCACCACATATTCTGATGCGGACTGGGCAGGAAACCTTGATGATCGAACCTCTACTTCAGCTTATATTAGCTTTCTTGGTGCAAACCCAATTTCTTGGAGTTCAAGGAAGCAAAGGGCAGTTGCACGGTCATCCACTGAGGCCGAATACTGAGCTTTAGCAAATGCAGCTTCAGAAACCGTGTGGCTGCTTTCACTCTTTCAGGAACTTGGTCTTCCAATGCCCAACACACCTAAGCTCCTCTGTGATAATTTAGGGGCCACACACCTTAGCTTCAATCCCGTGCAACACTAAAAAATGAAACACATTCAAATTGATCTTCACTTTGTGCGGGATATGGTTCAACGCGGAATTCTCAATGTTCACCATGTCAACACACATGACCAGTTGGCTGACCTTCTGACGAAGGCCCTTTCGCGTCAACGAACTGAATTGTTGAGACACAAGATAGGTCTCACTGACGGTAGCCCTATCTTGCGGGGACGTATAATGGAAACATCCAAGCATCAAGCAATTCCCCAAATCACGCAGAGCAATCAACCACAAATCCTCAGCCAAAAATCAAGGGAATGATTCTTCTGTAACAGCTAGCTCTATTCTAGCAATCTTCCTCAAAATAGTTTTAGAGACTTTGTATTTATTCTTGTACTATACGCTTGTAATCAGTGTGTGAGGATATACTCTGAAAAACCATCAGTAATAAAATTTCCAGAATTTTCAAACTTCTTATGCCCCTGCAAGATTGTGCTTCCATCGGAAACGCTAATCTTGGAACAAAGAATAGTGAATCGGGACTTGATTAAAGGCTTTGTAAGAACATTCGCAAGTTGATTGTAAGTGGACACATGATTGACAGTAAGCGACCCATTGGAAACCTTGTCATGCACAAAATGGTAGTCAAGGACAATGTGCTTCATCCTGAAATGAAAGACTAAATTGCATAAATATGTGGCACCAAGATGTCACACAACAGGTTTGGGGGCTGAGTTGGAGAAGGATAAAGTTCACCTAGAAGATTAGTGATCCAAGCAAGTTCGGCAACAAGGAATGCGACATATCGATATTTTGCTTCAATTGAAGATCTTGCTAATGCTCTTTGCCTTTTAGAGCACCATGAAATAGGATTGGATCCGAGGAAAAAAGCATAGGCAGAAAATGAGGTACAATCATCGCGATTGCTAGCCCAATCAGCATCTGAATATGCAGTCAAGCGAAGTGTTGGAAGTGTTAAAAACATATATAAGAATTATGAACATTTGAATAGTCCGAGAAATACAAGGCCTTGACCGTTCTAATTTGTGATTAGTGTAAGGTCTAAGCCATGGATAGTGATGACAATAGGTCGAGCCGAGCCGACTTGACCCATCTACCCACGAGCTCAACTCGTGTTCAAGCTCGGCCCACAAGCTTTTTTCTTTTTTTTTTAAATTTTTTTTAAAAAAATTTACATTTTTACTCACTTTTTCGCTCGCCCATGAGCGAGCCGAGCTGGTTCTGCTCGCCAAACGGGCCTTCCCGCTCGATTCGGGTTCGTCAAATGACGAGCCCAAGCTGCCCATGAGCCGGGTTTTAACGATTCGAGCGGCCGAGCCCACGAGCCGAGCGAGCCGTTTGACATCCCTAGGCATGGATAATAAAGACATCCAAAAACTCTTAATTTGGAATAATTTGGTTAGTTATTAAATAAACATTCAAATGATAATTTATTATCAAGTATCAATGTAGGAAGTCAATTGATAAGATAAATCGCATCATTAAATGCATAAAACCAAAGGGAGAGAAGACGGGAAGCATGATGTAAAAGTGTAAGGCCCGTCTCAACAATGTGACGTTGATGGCGTTCAGCGGAAGCTACATGTTGTAGTGTATATGGTGGGAAAATCAAGTGTTGAATTCCAGAACTTGCAAACATGGTTTTTAAGCCATGATATTCTTTTCCACCATCTGAGTATATTATATTCATGGAAGTTTTAAACTGTTTCTCAACCATGACTTTGAACTTCGGAAATATGGAAAAAACGTCAGATTTATTTGTAATATAAAATAACCATATATACTTTGTATAGTGATCAACAAAATTAATATATAAGAGTAACCATCAATTGATCGAATAGGAGATGACCCCGAACATTTGTATATAATAAATTTAAAGAACGTCGACTTTTTAGCTTGACACACCAAACAGAAGTTTGTGACTTTTATTGCAACAACAAGAATCACAAAAAGAGATTTTTGAAAGACTTTGACTCGATTGGACTGGGAGATTATTAGATGACATAATTTGATGAAGAAATTTTGATGATGGGTGACCAAGACGATCATGCCAACAATCTAGGGAAGTCTTGACACTCTCGCTTTTTTATTAACTGGATCTCACTTGTGCTTGGCCACTAGTACACATCATTCTTGCTCCGCCCTTGAGTGAAAGGTGCCCCCGTAGCTAAATCCTTAACACAAAAAGAAGAAGGATAAAATTCAACTAAGGTATTATTGTTTTTACAAATTTGGGAAACTGAAATCAGGGTTTGTTTAATTGATGGAACACATAAAACATTTGAAAGGGAAAATGAATTAGTGGGGGTAGTGATAGAGGATTTTCCAGTGTATGTAATACACAAATTTGTACCGTCACCAATTATAATATTATTAGGTCCTTCATAGGGCTGTTGAGTTGTGAGGTTATTTAAACCAGCAGTTACATGGTCAGAGGCACCAGTGTCAAGAAGCCATTTTGATGCACGACCACCACTTGTAGTTGTGTAATTTGCTCTAGGCAGAACAGGTTGTCCAAGTTGACGTTTCAGAGGATAGCAGTTACGAGCACCGTGACCTCTTTTTCCACAATATTGACAGATTATGGTAGAGCCTTTTGTTAGAGCTGTTTCCTTGATTGGTGTTTCCCCGATTTTGGAAGTTCTTCTTCTGTTGTTGATTTTCCTGCCGATGTGGATTGAAACTAGCAGCATTAACAGTCATTGTAGTGGCAGTCATAACAGCAAATTTGTTTTATTCATGTTTGAGAAAATGATTTGTATTCCACAAATTTGTCATGAAGTTCCTCGAAACCAATGACAGTGTCTCGTGCTCCAACAACAGTAGTAAGTTCCTTCAATTATGGTCCAACTCCATTTAGGACATAAAGAATGAGATTAGGATTTGGTACTGGTGAGAAAGTAATAGCCAGTTCATCTGCGAGACTTCTAATATGACTAAGATATTCAGTGACAGATCGTGTGCCTTGACTTTAGGAGAGCTAGTCTATAAGTCCCATGACTCAAGACGATGATGAATTGGCATAGTATGTAAAGACTTTGGGGTCCATCTTAAAAGATCAACCTTGTTAAGAGGAGTAGCCCAAAACCTTATAAATTAGTCTATATTTTCATCTTTATTCGATGTAGGATTATATCTCTTAACATGCCCCGCAAGATGGTGGCTCGTTTAAGTAGACCAATCTTGAAATTCGTATACTTATTTTGAGTCATAATCGGATCGAATTGCTCGTTAGAGCTTAATGGGCTCTGATACCATGTAAAGACTTGAGGTTTCATCTTAAAAGGTCAATTTTGTTAAGAGAAGTAGTCCAATGCCTTATAAATTGGTCTAGTTTTCATCTTTATTCGATGTTGGATTATATCTCTTAACATAGCACTTGGTGAGTCGATTCCATGCTTCACCTGAAGTCTTTGAAGAACTAGCCAAATGAATTACTGATTCTGAGAGGGTAGAAATAATACAATGGAGAAGAAGTTTGTCATGTCTTTGCCATAGAATAAAATCAGGATTTGAGGTTGCCTTTTCGTCAACTAATACTTCTGCAGATGGACAAGATTTAGTTCCATCGATAAAACCCAGCAAATCATAGCCAAATAGCAGTGAGTCAAATTGGGCCTTCCAAGAGAGATAATTTGAAGCAGTCAATTTTACTAGAAATTGGGTTGAGTTCAAAACAATTAGATTATTTACGCTGGGTGTGTTCATGATGTTGGACTCATTGACTATATGGGTGTTGATATTTTCTGCCATGATCGAAAAGCTATAAGATTTCAGGATCTTGTAGGGACTCATTGGAGCTTAACTATGCTCTGATACCGTAAAAGGGTCGAAACAATATTTTTGCAGAATGGTAAAGATTATTTCATTCATACTATGTATAATAATTTATATACAACAATACAAATCAGTAAAAGGAAATACAATCATAATGATTGAATGAAATAAAATAATTGATATGAACAAGTAGTGAATCAAGGTGATTGTGCACTAATGTGAAGGATTTAGGGATGATGATGAGTGAATCGAGGTGATTTTACAGGATTTGGGGATGATGTTGAGATGTATTTATCTTATTTCCTTATAATCAGGCTCTTTTTTCATTAGCATATGTTAAGAATTTTAAGATATACCGTAAATTTGGTTTCTACGATGTCATTTATTTTTGTTTTCAACTCGTATCAGTTTTCCATATCATTTCACTTCACAAGGCTTCAAAGAAATCTCATTTGTTTATAAGAAGCGAGTTTTGGATCACTCATTTTCAAACATGGAAAAATAGACACTTGAGTCTTGACTGCTAAGAAACCATACTTTTGAAGAACTTCAAATGTAAGATATAGACTGAAGAAAGATCAAAGTGAGGATGGAATGATAATTTTGCCAAAGTCAACTTCAACTCTAAAGACCTCGATCTTGCTTTTAATTTGGATTGTAGACACTACTTTTGAGTTGTATGAGCTAGAGCCTAGAAAGGCACTTTTGACGAAACTATCACTCTAATTTGTGAGAGGATTGGGACAGCAATGTCAAGAAACAAAAGTTGGGAGTTGGGAGTTGGGAGTCAAGTACCAAGGATGACGCTATACAAGGATATATATATATATATATATATATATATATATATGTGTGTGTGTGTGTGTGTGTGTGTGTGTGTGTATGTATGTATGTATATGTATATGTATGTATGTATGTATATATAACGCTTGTTTGAGCTCCATTAAATGTTTTTGAGAAAAAAAATATTTATATTTTATAATAGTGATTTTTTGAAGAATGTGTAATTAAAAAATAATGAAATTTTTTTACTCTACAAATAATATAAATACATTTTAAAACTAATGGAGCCCAAATAAGGACATAATTCCATTTATACCCTCTGTAATAGCCCTGTCCTCTCCATACAAGTTCTTCGAAACTCTCATCACATGCCCTAAAAAATCAGTCCCCTGGTATAGTCAGACAATTTTACCCTTCCAGAATCAGTCCGCCCCCAAGAAACCAAGAGGCAATTTCTTGTTCATTAAAAACCATGCCAACTCCCATTGACACTTTCTTCACCTTTTCGAAAACTAAGGGTGCGTTCTCTTTGACGTTTTGGAGTCGTTTTCTGTTTTTTATTTTTTAAAACGACGAAAATACGTTCTCTTTCTCGTTTTCGAAAACACCAAAAAAATTATTGAAGAAAACAGAAGACGGTGAAAAGTCGTTTTGGGTATTTTGTGTTGAAAACACGAAAAATTTACAAATCACGCGAAATAGGAGGGAGAAAACATCGCCTTCTCTTCCTTCTCTCACCCATTCCCGTCTTCCCCTTCTCTCTTCTCCACAGCCAGACTTCTCTTCTCGATGCCGGCGTGGGGAGCAAACAATGCAACCGACGACGAAGGCTCCGGCGTAGGAAGGCGACGCTGCTGAGAACGCAGCGTCGCGACCCATTTTCAGCGTGACCCATTTTCTGGGTAAGGTCTCTTTTCGAACAATATTTTGGGGGTTTTTACTGCAGTGGTTGGTGGTTGATGGTGGCCCAAAACGCGGTCGACGATGGTGATGTGGTGGTGGATTGTGTTGATTTTCGCAGTGGTTGGTGGTGGCGATGTCGATAGTTGATGGTGGTGGTGGTGTTGATTTTGGCAGTGGTTGCCGGTAGCCCAAAACGCGGTCGACGATGGTGATGTGGTGGTGGATTGTGTTGATTTTTGCAGTGGTTGGTGGTGGATTGTGTAGGTAGTATTGAGTGCTGCGACATTGATGTTTGTTGCTGATGAATGAGGGAAGATTGTTGTGATTGTTGTTGCTGTTGTTGCCTGAGGAGTGATTGTGATTGCTGCTGAAGCATAGGTTGAGTTGATTGATGAATGGATGACTGCTGATTTTGCTGAAGACTAGATGAATTCACCGGCTACCTCAAAGAAGGTTGCATAATAGCCTGCTGGGACGATTGGATCTGAGTTGGTTGCAATAAATTATGTTGCTGGATCTGAGACTGCATAAGGGATTGTGAGATATTTCCCTGCTGGAACTTTTGCTTCAATTTACTTTTGCTTCTGGGACTGTTTTTGTTGCTCTTGGGGCACAACCGGTTGTTGCCTTCCTTGAATTGATCTCTGGGTATTGACAAACATGTTGGAAGGCCCCCCTTGCCCCATGGAATTGCCCATTACACTTGGAGCTACATTAGATATGTTTTGTAAGTTCTGCATGTTGGGATTCTGGCCAACAACGTTAGGCATGGTAGCCTGAGACACGCCACCAACAGGGAAGAGGTTGTTTATATTTTCATTTTTAAAGTGTTGTGGGTGAAGAATCAAGTTGAGATAGGGAATCAATGGAAAAAGAACTGGACATTGTAATAGCTTACAAAAAGGATGTATGGGAAATTGATAACGTAGTTTGAGAGGAACTTTATTTTCGTCGCAGTATTGTCTTCTTTGTGTTGAATGATTGCAATTAACTCAAGTTTCTCAGGTTTATTTAAGTATCTAGTTTCCTTTCCAGAGTAATTTGGGCATTTTCTTCATCAAGTATTAGTATATTACCTTCTTTATGCATTTTATGAGGTAATTTTTATTTTAGATCATCTAATTTTTTGGTTCTCTGAGTTATTTATGCTTACTGCTTGTAAGGTCTTGGTGCTAAGAACAAGATCATATTATAGATATCATCCCAAATTTATATTTTTCAGAACCATCATATTGATGCTTTGGGTGTATTAATTGTGCATTGATAATTCATCACTTGTATTGCTAGGAAGCCTCTCGCCTTCTTCCTGAAATTGCAGGCCCAACAATTCATCCCAAGGTTGCACAGGCTCTCTTAGAGAGACAGCAACCTGATGCAGCTCTCATGGTTTTGAGGTGGTCAGGACAAGATGGTGGAGCTTCATTAGTTTCACTTGAGGAGGCTGTTACTGCAGTTCGAGTCAGGGTGGAATGTGGGCTTCTGACAGAGGCATTTTTGTATCAGAGAATGGTATGCACAAAGGTCAAGGATAAGAAACTGAGGGATGCTTCAGATAAAGTAAAAGATGACTGTTGGAATTGGGTACTCTGGGTGGAGGCATTGGTGACTGAAATTTGTTGTCTTTGTATTTGGAGAAACTTGGTTGATCATATGTTTGAATTACCTTGGAATCCTGACGAGGAGAAACATCTTCATAAATGCCTATGAGGCTGTTTTGTAATTGACCATAATCCATGTATAATGATCATTTCTCCAAGTTGTTCAAGAATGGTAGAGTTTGAAATATATATAAGTTCCAAAGATATCACTCTTCTAATGTAATAGGCACACCAAAATTTGGCGAGGGAACCCCTTTTTTTTTAATTCGTATAATTAATTTTAATGATCATTACTTATTTGTAAATAAAACTATGTTTTGCTTGTAATATTACTATATTTTTTAGTTTAAGTTACACATAAAGTGAAAAATAGCTTTCATGTCTGAAATCAAATAACTCGAAAAATTTGTTATCTTTGTATAAAGAATATGATGATGACAATATGTGCATTTTTTTTAGATAGAACATAAAAATAGGACAAAGTATTTAAATTAGACGAGGGAATTTCAGCAACGCCATCTCATTAATTTTTTTCCGCAAATCAATTAACATTAAACTATTAAAATTAATTGAATAATTAGATTTATTGAATAAAATATTATAAAAAAAATATTCTCAAAATTTATATGTTATTAAGATATCTGGAAAAATATTTCAAAATTCAAAAAAATTTCAGACTTATATGTTATTTAATAATATATTAACATTAAACAATTAAAGTTAATTGAATAATTAGATATTTTGAATAAAATATTATCAAATAATATTCTAAAAATGTGCAAAGAGAACGCGTTTTGTGTTTTCTGTTTTGAGAAACTGTTTTTCAAAATGAGAACGTATCTTCAGTAATTTTAAAACAGACACTGAAAACACAAAACATAAAACGAATTTCAAAACTCAAAACACAAAACAGAAATACGAAGAGAATGCACCCTAAATGATCGATAAGGTCGACGCGGAAACTATTATTATGTGCCGTTGCGCATTACTTTTGCCTTTTGTTTTGTTAAGTCATGCGCTACGTGTAAAATCATTTCTTATTATATTCGTCGAAAATTATACTTGTCAACATCACATTTATTTATTTTAAAAATTGTTTCTAAAATTAATGGATCAAATTTTGACAACATCAATATTGTTATCCATTATTGTCGACAACAATTGTACAAATAAATTAATTCTGTTCTATTTGGTATAGCAGAGCAGAGCTTACAAAAGAAGAATAAAGCATTCTTAATTTTCAGGGACAACTGCAGCCAGTATCAAATCTTTCATTTTATTGTCGATTTGATCTATATATTTTGTTTGTATCATCTACAGTATCAAATTTTTTAAAAACTCACACATAGATAGTCAAAATCATTTTTTTGACCATTAGTTGACTCCAAAAAATCATTTTAATCAAATGTACAAAGGGCAAAATAATAACTTTACAATTTTAATAAAAAATACGATTATAATTATGAAATAAAATGGGGCAAAATAGTTGTCTCTTTCACAAACCCCAACCCCGCCAAACGCTGACACCACCTCTGCACCAAGCCTTCTTCCTTTACTTTTCAACTTCCATTTTCGCCTCATCTTCTATCTGTTGGAAATTAATATTGGATAAGTGTTAAAAATAAGGACCATGCTACCTTATCATTTTGATTGACCACTTGGATGATTTCGACCCCATCACTCTCCTCATATGGGGGGCAAAGATATTAAATTTAATGAGGTGGGGCCCGACCCCCATGTGAGGGGAGTGGTGGGGTCGGATCATCCAAATGGTCAACCAAAGTGGTCAAGTAGAATAATCCTAAAAATAAACATTGAAAAGTGTGATTTAATGTCAATTTCGATCAAATATTTAGATCTGATTTATTTATGCAAATGGTTTGTCACTCTGAAATTGTCCGGAAAGAGAATTCTGATTTTCGTATATTTGTTGAAGAGTATATTTGACGTTTTAAAACCAATTTTGGATGAATGAGAAATTGCGGTCCAAAATTTGGAAGAAAATTCAGAAGAAGTTAGACAATACTGTCGCTCGAGTGATGGGTGTTTCGCTCGAGCGAAGAGCAAGCGAGAGGTTAAATAAATTTGAATTGAAGTTTTTGATAATTATAGAGACATCTCTATTTTCAAAAATTTCAGAAATCTCCAAAGTCTACTATAGGTAGCACATTCTTTCTATCAGCAAAAGGTAAAAATTTATTTTTCATTTCACAAATCTATACTATTTTGAAAATTGTTATGTTATTTTTTTCTTATTATTTACTAAGATGTACTTCTTCATACTTTTTATTTAAATTAGATCACTAAATGATTACAATAAAAATACTGCAAACTACTTTAAAGTTCGATATTGTTTATTAAAATTCCAAGTACTTGGTCCCATCCCACGATCAAGTTTTGAATTTTTCCGATCCATTCGATCAAATTGGCTAAGTTTAAATCTACAATAATTTATAAGATTTTGTTAAAGCAATTTTCTCAAGGTCTATAAAAAATTACATTTGCCCTATCTCTTCTCAACGAAAAACATGTCACGTCGAATTTTCATATTATTGTTCTCCACGTGACATTATTGGACCAACTTTTATATTTATTGAGCATTTAATTGAACTAGACGGATAGTAAATTGTGGTTCGACCACATCCACATTGTACAGCTACGAGTTGGACCCACGAGCTAGCATTTACATTGGAAATTATCTAAGAGCCCGTTTGATAAAAAGATGGAAAATGAATGACAAATAAAATATTTGACAGGGAAGTGATTTGCTTAGAATTTGTTTTAGAAGGAATTGTAATTAATGGTGTTTGATTGATATAATTTTCCACCTAATCCGTTTGGCTTTATTTTTCATGCAAATAGTTACTTTTGGGATAATTTTTTTACAATCTGTATTATAATTTATTTGGATTGCCAAAAAGTAAAAAATAAAAATAAAAAGAATATTTTCATAAATTTTTTATGTTCGTTTGACTTCGTTTTTCATGCAAATTGTCAAATAAATGGATAAAAATTTTTACCATTGGATTTAGAATATGTTTCCATTACCAAAAAGTAGTAAAAAAATTAAAAAAAAAAAAAAAAGGAAAAAAAATACCCAACAAGGTGGAAAATAATTTCCCACCAAAATCATAAGAAAATATTTTCCTATTTTTGTGCTTCAAGGGATTGTACATTAGAAATTAGTGACAAATATTTTTAATGGCAAATTTGGCTAATCAAATAGTCAAAAATAGGAACTAAGAAAATATTTTTCTAATCTCATGGCAAATTAATCGAATCAAATGGACCCTAACTTGTCCTTGTGTAATTGTTGGTTGAGTTGAAGTTAGCCAGTTAGGTATAGGTTGATGATTTCAAAATAGATTTTCCAATATTGTATAAAGACAAGACTTCGTGATTTGTTATCGAATTTATGAGAAAGAGCTTAGCCGAATCTCATTTCGAGTTTAGGTTAGAAACCAAGTGTACGAGAAATTTGGTATGATGAACTTATGGGAATTTTTTATTAGAATTTGGGGGTCCATCTTAAAAGATCAATCTTATTAAGAGGAGTAGCCCTGAATCTTTTATATATTAGTATATATTTTTATCTACAACCAATGTGGGATTCTAATACGTCCTCTCACGCACAGCGTGGACCATGTCAAACAACTGTGAATAAATCGATATTAGGAACACCCAACATTGTAAAATTGGGCTTGCTCTAATACCATATTAGAATTTGGGGGGTCCATCTTAAAAGATCAACCTTATTAAGAGGGATAACCCCAAATCCTTTATATATTGGTCTATATTTTTATCCACAACCAATGTGGGATTCTATAGAGCAATATATAAAAGATTTGGTCTATATTTTTATCCACGACCAATGTGAGATTCTAATATTTTTACTCTGGGAGGGAAGGATTAATGAGCGAGTCCACGATAAATTTAAAATTTAGACTCTGTTTCGTGGGGATTAAATTAGATTTTTAGTAAATGATTGATCAAAATTAATGAAATGTGTATTTGAAAAATTATGAATTTCTTAACATATGTTGTTAAAGTTAATTGTTGACTTTGACTTGAATTAAAATCTATATTTTAATTTTTACCAAACACAAGCTTAATTATGATGATATTGGGAATATATGACAGAAAAAAAAATTTAGATTCCACTTCCAATATTATATATATAAATATAATGATATTTATAGTGAGCGAATAATGTAGTCATTCTATGTGACGTATATTTAATCACGTAATTTTTAATCAATAATTTAAAAACCATACACAGCCTAATTTTCTATTTCTTTTATACAAAGGAAAAATAAGATTTTTTAGATGTCATTGAACGGATAGATTTACTTTTCACCTCACTTTCTATTCCTCTCTTTTGATGGATTGAAATAGCCAAAGTAAATCCCTTTGCATTTTCTTTTACCACGCTTTAGTTTGGAAAATAGAGCATTTTCTTTCTACCCGCTTTTCCTCTTTACCACACCCTATCTTCGAATATAGAACGTGACGAAGAACCATAAATTAATTAAAAGCAATATTTTCGTCCCAAAGCTAAACTATTGACTTCTAGTAAATATATCGACTTGATCATTAACTCAATGTTATTTGAAATTAATAAGTAAATGTAACAATAATCGAGCACAACATGGAAAATATTCTTAAATTGGTAACTTTGCAATGAGAGCAAAAGGAAATTAAGAAAAGACTTTCTAGTTTTGTAAGGGTCCGTTTGACGACCTCAATTAGTATTTCTAAAATAACTTTCTTTTCTGAAAGAGTGTTTAAAGGAAGTCAAGTTGGACTAGCTTCTTTTAGAAAATTTTCTAACTTGAAAAAACACTTTTACAGAATTAATCAAACAAATCTCAAAAACCCATTTTGGCTTCTCAAAAATTATACCAAACGGGCCTTAGAGATATAGCAAAAATATAAAATTCAACTACAGATTCATTTCACTTTCCCTTTATATCCATTAACCAAAGAAGCATCAATGCAAAACCTAAAACGTCAATCAATAAGTATGCGTTTCTTCTAGTGTCAATTGTCGTTACACTTTACCAAACCTCTACTCAAAACTTTTATTTCTGCTTTTTGACTTGCAAGTCTTCTTTCTATGAAAGCAACCACTCACCACCCCACAAAGAAAATCCTTCTCAAAACAATTCAAGAAAATAACACCCACCATTTTCATTTTGTCTCCACTTCTAACTAATTGTTGACAAGGAAAACGAGTGTTACTATGCATTTTGATTAGATATTCACTAGAGATCGACCTATAAGATAAAGGTGTTCAAGCTAAGGTTCAATTTAAACGATAAGAAACATAATTACATTCATGACTTCATTGTTTCTTCCATAACAACATATCGAAAATGAAATGGCTATTGTTGATGATAAAAAATGACGTGACACCTTTTGATTAACTTATGAGAATTGAACAGAATAATTGTGTTATATTGTTGAAAAATTACTAAAAATCTAGATTAAGGATATATTATTTTTCTAGAATTTGTGTATTAGTATTACAAAGACATCATTTTTTTTTAAAGTAAATAATATGTTATTAATAAACTCTTACTTGTAGCGAAGGAATACCATATTTACATAAGATCAAAAATTCACAATCAAAATCAAACTAAACCAAACCAAACCAAACCAAACTCCTTATGATGTAAAACAAAATTGGGAGATTTAAAGTCAAACTAAGAGGAGAAAAACCTCGTGCACTAGATATGCCCAGTTTATCCATACGCAAAGCTCTTCTAACTGATGATGAGATTGTGATAGAGTCCATCCAAATCTGTGGAACATTAGACGCACCCAGTTTCGACAGGATATCACTACCAAATTACCTCACGATATATGTGTCGTGCTCTACATAAGATTATAGACAACATGTATTGTATTTCTTCCCGGTAGTCCTCCAAATACCAAATACCACAAACCTTCCTCCTTAGTCAATTAACGATAATTAAAGAGCCTAGTTCCACTTCAAAACGGTTAATCCCCATCCTTTTAGCATGTTGGAACCCATACAATATTGCTAGTAGCTCAACACCATTATTAGTACCCTCATCAAGTTTCTCAGCAAAGGCTATGACAATATCATCCTTCTCATTTCGAATAATATCTTCAGCACCATAAATTCTAGGATTGCCCAGATAACACTCATCGGTATTGAGTTTGTACCCTATTATTAAATAAACATACTACACGTACAGATTTCTTTCACAAAATTGTTTCATAGATAAAAAAAAATGGCAAAATATCATTGAAATATGAAAAAGAAAAAGAAATGACAGATGAACAAAATGCTGCCACAACAACACCTTGTAGGAAATCTGCGAAACTTGTACTTGGAGAATAATCCATTATTCAATATTCAATATGGCCCTATTACTGAATGTTCACCCTTCTATAAAGATCACTAGACTGGAGTATGCCATCCTAATTATCTTAAGGTACGATGTTTAACCTAGACCTTTGTGTCAACGTCCATTTTGAATAGATTTGATTGGTTCATGGATTGATTACGAGGGAGTCATCATGATATTTACGCTTTAGCTATCTTCTTAAGTCACCCTTCTTTCCTTTGATTGGTAATGTGCCACCCGATGGATATATTTTCAATCATGTCATGACTATTTATTAATTAACGTCACCCATCAGCCAACCTGTATAGATGGGACGGCGTTGGACTGACCTTGCTTGTTGCCCAGTTTGGCTTTTATAAATAAGAAAAAAAAATTGCTCATTTTACCAAGTTAAGGTCGATCCCAAGTGATTGGACATGGATTTTCAAATCAACACCAGCCAGCTCCCGAATTAGTAAGCTGAACCATCGTTAGTCGTCACTGGGAGTACAAAAGACAAGATGAGAATGGACAAAAAGCTATTATTGCACTCCAATCTTTGGACATACACCAACGTTATTGATTCTAAGTACATAATTTTAATAAATAAATTAATTATATAAAAGTTAATTAATTAACAAAAGATGGCCGGAATAATCTCAAACTACACCTCTTGGCCAGATTTTCATCGATCAAACCAAGTCCAAACCACCATTGCTGCCACCGGTGAAACTGTTTTCCGACGTGGATGTGGAGAGGGTGATCATAGCATTCAAATCAGAAACACTGTCCTGCAATGTCATTAGAAGATGTGATGTGCTAAAACTCATGGTTGGCTTTGTTCTTGGGACAATTGGAATTTCACCCTCTCCTACTAGCATTTGGACCACTCCCCTCATTGTAGGCCTAGCCATCGGATCCGGGTGGGAACATGCCAACCCGATCGACAACACCCGAGTCATCTCAGCCTTGTCGAAACCATTCCCCAGCCGTTGATCAGCAGCCACCAACAGCCGCCCTTCTCGATGCAAACTCCACACCCATTCCACCAAATTACTACTAACACCAACTTTCCCTACCCCAGTGACCTCTTTCTCAATTGGCCTCCGCCCGCTCGCCACCTCTAGCACCACTGCGCCATAGCTGAAAACGTCGGTTTTCTCAGTCGCCCTTCCGGTTAACAAATACTCGGGTGCCAAGTAACCCATTGTTCCAGCAGCCACCGTTGCATCAGGGGATTTGTCATGCTCAGTTTGCCTTGCCAATCCAAAATCCCCTAATCTTGCATTGAACCCTTCGTCCAACATAATGTTACTAGTCTTAATATCTCTATGAATCACTTGATTTTCACATTCTTGATGCAAATAAGCCAAGGCGGATGCCACCCCGAGCAAAATTTTCCTCCGATGAGGCCACGACAAGATTGTCCTCGACTCGAATAATGCCTTGTCAAGACTTCCATTAAACATCAAATCATAAACTAACAAAATTTCGCCTTTCTCATGGCACCAACCTTGTAGCCTAAGAAGATTTCTATGCCTAAGAGATCCAATTATGGACAATTCGGATAAAAACTCCGCCTTCCCCTGTCCGTTATGACTACACCTCTTCACCGCCACTACATCACCGGTGGCCGGCAATACCCCATTATAAACTGTCCCAAATGCACCGTAACCGATAATTCGGTTTGAATCGAACCCTTTTGTGGCAAATTTGAGCTCCTTGTAGCTAAATTCTCTGGGCATTTTGATCACATCGGAAGCCAAAGTCTCAGATTTTTTCACCCTCTTGAATTTCTTGTTGTATGCCCAAATTACTACCAAAGTGCAAAATGCCAGAAAAAAAGCGCTGGCGGTTACCACCCCAACAACAGTCCCGGGACCTTCTTTGCACAACTGCGAGTGACACTTCCCACTAGTTTTGCTCTCATGCGACGTCGTACTATTAGCAGCAGGTGCTAAAGCAGGTGGAGGCGGGTTCGCTGTGTTCGCCGTCGGGTTTATTAGAGTAGAGGTTGGCGGCGGAGGTGGTGTCTCCGGCGCCACGACCGAATTGGACTTGGGAGTTTCTTCGAAAGACGCACTGAAACTCCACCATTCAATGTTGTGAATCTCTGTGCTCCCCTGAGTAGATCCGGAGAGCCCAACAAACATGAAATCATTAATTACGTATTCGTTGAGATCAAGAGGGGCTGAGATAATGGGATCTTTTGGCTTCGAATTAGAGTACGATACGTAGACGTTGATTACCCGAGTAGACCCGGAGTAGTCGATCCACGAGTTAACCAGGTCACCGCTCTTAAGATCGATGCCGATGGTCTCTAAATCACCCACCGGGTCTGAAACCATTGAGTTCAGATCCAACCCCACGTGATTCCCGTTAATGTCTTTGAATTCAACGTCCATTAAGGTATCGAACTCCACCGCCACGACGCCGTTTCGGACCCCCTTCGAGTCCATGACACCCAAAAATCCACCGGCGTCGCCCACAGTCTGGTCGTCCGCAGAGATCAAAAAAGCCAAACCGCCGCCAATGGAGGCCGGATTCAAATTCATCACGGAGAATGAGAAGAATGTAGAGAAGCTCGCCGGATTCTCTGTCCCTGGCTGCCGGAACCTGATGGGTTTGGAGTAAAGAATCCTTCCAGCACCGGAATTCGGAACTGTCAGATCACGCGTAAGCCGCACACTCCCATTGTTCCAGTGGGCGTCTCCGAGTAGCTTCAAGCTCGTCAGTGTCAGCGTCCCAAAATCAAATTCAGTCGCAGAGAAAACGCTACCAGCGAAAATCAAAGACAGAAAAACATTTACCAAAATTCTTGAGATAAACCGGCCGGAAATTGACATCATTGCTAACATACAGAACAACCCATCAGATAAAAATGAACTCTTTTTGTATCTAATGCATAACCAATCAAAAGATCTGCAAAACAAATACAGAGAAGGAGAAGCAAATGGAGGGAGAAAGAGAGTGTCAGAGAAGAATTCGAGGGAATTAAAAAATATAGAGCTATATATAGGAACGTACAAATACTGAACAGAGCGTGAACGGGGATGAGAATCCAGAGAGAGATAGAAGAAAACATGTGGCTGACACGTGTTAATTCTAACGGTAATTATTGAATTATTTTTCGGTGTCATAATGATTTCTTTTTAGATTTTCATGGAAAACTTTGCTACCGCCACGAATTCGTGTGTTCCGACGTATGCAGATTGTTTTTTTCAAGAGTTAGCCTTTACATTTTTATTTTCATTCTAATTCTTCTACTCATTTTTAATCACACATTTTCAGTAAAATAATATTTTTCGTCATATCAATAACTTATCTTTTTTTTTCAATCACATATTTATCATCATATCACCCAAAAAATACATTCTTTCTATTTTACGTCCCGTTTGTTTCTCATTAATCATCCGTAAAAATGAAAAATATGATCGTTGTCAATCATATTCAGTCGTCATTTTTACTTCCTATCTCTTGTATATGATCCATAATGATTATATTTTTCATTCTCATTCTACAGATAATAAGAATCAAACGGGATCTTAATGTGCATCAAATAGGGGCTTAGATTTTCATGGATGAAACCCTAACTTTAAGAGATTGATGTAATAAAATTATCTTCATTTTCTGTGTCAAGAAACGTTCTTGGAGTTTTTTTTTTTTTTTTTTTTTTTTGGGTCATAATTATGTACTCTTAAATAAACTGATAATATAATGTTTCGAAAGTGTGATTAATTAATTAAATTAATTTTCTTGATTATTATGGATGTTTGAATCAATTTAACTTTGATTTATGACTGAACAATTTATTTAGTCAAATGAAGAATTATTTTAACAAAGACATGCTTCTTCTTTTTTTAATCAAAATACGATAGAAAATACACTATTAACAAACAGATTATAATTATAATTTGAGACAAACATGTTCATTATAATGTAAAGAAAATCCCAAGTAAAGTATATATATATATATATATATATATATATATATATATATATATATATATACATATATATCTATTTAATTACTATATTAGAATGATAAAAAAAATGAAAATTTGAGGGTTGAGCTTTTCGCTTTTCCAAAAATGGAAAAAAATATATATATATTGATTGGAAACTTGAACATATAAAACCGAAGAAGCATCAGACAAAATTTTTTGAAAGGCAATATTCAGTTGACACTTCAAATTACGCAATCTAACCAGCACTCTCACAAGGGGTTGGGACTTCACTTCCGACAAATGTGTGGCCCTCGTCTCCAATGTGAGAGGGCTCCAAATACATGTAGTAAAATCGAAAGTCAATCGGTAATAATAATAATAATAATAATAATAAAAAAAAAAAAAAGCAGATAATTAAGTCAACAAAGACACATTGTGACAGTTCATAGTGGCTAGCAGCTAGAATCCTATGACAAGTATGAAGTATCTTTCAACGGGTAAAGTTATCCCGGGCCACATAGGCCCGGGACTCCCGGGTGAACACGTGTTCCCTCCTTATAGCAGGGGTCTGTCGACAGATACCTGCCTATAGGGAGGGGACACATGTCGCCTTTGGAAATAGCAATTCCCTCTTTCTACCCCTAATTATTCTACTTTAGCAAACTAATAAGAATTAAAATTCAAAACATAATTTAAAATTAGAATTTTGATAAAAATTAATGAAATGTATAGTAAAAAAAATTTTAGACTATAAAATAAGTAATTAAAATTAATTATTAATTTTAATTTTAATTAAATTCTTGATTTTAATTCCTACCAAACCGAGTCTAGCTATTTAGATCTAAGTCAATAATTAATTTTACTCACATATTTTATGAAATTCGTAACTTTCCAATCATATATTTCATCAATTTTGATCAAAATTTATTAAATATTTTATTTTAATCCCCCATCAAACATAAACTAATTGAGACAACAATGTACTTCTAATTTGATAATTGCAGTATTTAAACTTCTTAAGACTACGAAATATGGATGTAAAACAAAATAATAATGCCACTTTGTCAAATGAATTTGACATCCTGGATGATAGATGAAGGTGTGACAACAAGTGATTGGTGCAAAAATTGCATTTTTTTAAAACTAATCAATGACATAATGTCATGTGGCAATTCTCCCAAGGCAGCAAATCCGTCTGATGATGTAGTAAGGTTCAAAACAAAATAATTTATTGTTATATATATAGCCCTTGTTTAAGCCTCATTTTTGTCAAAATAAATAAATAAATTTTTGAATAGTGTATTGATGGAAAATGTGTGATTAAAAAATAAAGAAAAGTTTTGAATTTGCTTGTAATATTATTTTATTGAAAAATGTGTGATTGAAGTGGATCAAATCACTGTTGAAAAAATGCATCGTTTGTACTATTGTACGATTTTTTTTTATTTTTTTTTGTAAGTCCATGTTTGATTCCATTATCTAATAAAAAAAATTTCAAATTCATTTTCAATCACATATTTTAAAGGATCTACAACTATTATTAATTTTCAAACACATATTTTATTAACTTTATATCAAAACTATTAATTTTTTGATCTTTAGCTAAATCAAATAGAGGCTAACTAATATTTTGTCTAATTCGATTTATTATTTGAAAAGAAAATAAATTAATAATATCTATTAAATATCAAAATTTATAAAATTAGAAAAAAAAAATTTAAAATTGTAGTCCATATAGTAGAAAATAAATTAATTTAATTAGGGTTAAATTCATTATTTTAACTATAGATGCGAAGAAGTTAAAAGCATAATCAAAAATCAGTTTTTTCTTTATTTTACCAAATATTTAAAAGAATTAAGTAATTTGTATCCGGAGTTTGACACTCTGGATTACCCAAATCACCGGCGCCCTCACAAGAAAGTCGAGCCCCACTTCCGACAAATGTGTGATCCCAGCCCCAATGTGAGAAGGAGTATGGGGTCAAGTAACCCGAAGTATCAAACTTCAAGTACATGTTGCAAAACAATTTTTAAAACAATTTTTTATTGGACTTTAAAATCAATCACGGACGGGACCCTACTGATGCTGGGCACTTTCTTTTTTTCTTTTTTGGAGGCCAAGGAGATTTTCCTAACTTTCAAGGATTTTGATATTTTGTTCAGGAAAATTCAATTATGCTACTTCACCACATTCTTTGACACTCCACATGACCGCGTGACGTGGAAAAGGGGAAGAAAAAAAAAGCCAATGAAAAATGGGGAAATTCTACCGGGTCACGCACTACAGCCGGGTAAAACAAAAACTTTGAAATTCAAAATTTTCATTCAACCCGGCCCATAATCCAAACCCGTTTTCGTAATAAAAACCCAACCACCACATTATTGCAGTCAAACGTGAACTCCCGAATAGAAATTCTCCAATCTTGCCCTAAACCAAAAAATTTCACCCATCCGGAGCCGATTGACAACGTCTCCAGCACAATCGACGTTGAAGTGTTGCTCGATCTTCCATTTCTGAGACTTGTGGCCGGTTTTCGTTGTTTATTAGTCGATATCGACCGACTCTTCCATTTCGTGAAAATTAAGGACGGGTATTTTTGGTTTTTGGGATTTTTGGTTGTTGGGGCATTATTTTATGTATAATAAACTAGTTCTGTACCCGAAATATGCATATCTGAGAATCATTCGTATGTGTTGTTTATGTGACGTGGTCCACTGCTTTTGTTTATTACGGTCGACTCTTTCTTTAGGTGAAGTGTATTGAAAAAATGGTTTAAGTGTTTATTTATTTAGATTTGTTTGTTCGTATGTTTGTTTATTTTGGAGAGTTCGCATAGTTCATAGAACACATTATAGGGAGTAGGAAAAGCAGTGAGTTGGTTTAGGAGTTGTACGTTTTCTGCGAATTTATTCGATTGTTATTGCTATTTTTTTGGTTAACATTTGTTCAAATCTGATGCATTATGACCCTGGTAGCTCTGTAATTTTTTTGGTTAACATTGTAGCTGGTTCTTTGTTTGATCCCAGTTTCATTACATATAGTAGAGATAATATCATTATTATTTTAGCATTTCATATACTGGGATTACTGTAATTATTATTACTGGGGAAAGAGAATGGAACGTAATTTATTATAATGGTTTCGAAACACGTTGTTGATATGTTGCATATGTTATGCAAATTTGGAATTGTGTAGTATTGAACTGCCATATTTGGTGCTAGATTTGTCCTTTGGGACTAGTACACTTTGCATTTTATGAAGAGGAAAACATAGAATCTGTTATAAGATCTTGTAATCTACATGTTTACTCGGTCGAGTCCTTGTTTCCATAGGCCCAAATGATAAGCATAACATTTTCAGTCATGTGTTGAAAAGAAATCTTCTTCTGTTTGTTTTGGTTTAGGCTAACATGTAAAACAAGCTCTAAAATAATACGTTTGCTGTTTGAATCCCAGCTGAAAATGCGAGGAAAGAATTACGGAGTCTGCCATAGCTGTAGATTGAAGGGACATTTTTTTGCTGATTGCCCTAACAAACGACCCTGCCCATATTGCAAAAATGCGTTTTTGAAGTGCTTCGAGGTAGAGAAGAACACTCCTAACAAAGGTAAACTATTCAACACGTGCAGCGAGAAATGTGGTTTTTGGGAATGGGTGAAGGAGGAGGAAATGCGTCCTGAATCAACTTCTGTAACCGGTACGCAAGAGTTGTCTTGCAGTTTCGAAACACGGTGTCGAATAAGTGATGAACAAGAAATGAAGATTGATATGACTGTGACTATACGCAACGCAATGGAGCACGTCACTATATGGGATAAGCGTTGAAATTAATCTGCTGGAGCTGTCTTTTGACTGAAATTGTATTTTTGTTTATGTAAATATATGGATTTGCTAACGTTAGATGAAGTGGTTTAGATTAAACCATTATTGTAATGACGTCAAATTAGTACTCAGACTTTTTTGATATCTTGTGTAGCTTCCGCTAATGGTTTTATGTATAGCTTGAAATCTTATTCCTCTTCTGCCAATGAAATTCTGTATATATGTGTTATGAAAATTAGTATTTTCTCCAGAAGAGATAGATAATCCATATGCATGATAAATAATCCGCAGGTATATGACAAAAAATAAAGGGTTCATGAATTAACGAGGTTGTTGCTACTATTATTGAGACACTCTGAGCCCACATTTGGCTCCTATTTTTTGAATTCATTTTCAATCACACACTTCAAAGAATTCATAATTTTTATCAAATTTTTTAACCACATATGTCATAATCCTTTATCAAAATCCACTAAAATATTTTTTTTTTAGCAAAATCAACCATGGGCTATTTCACTGTCTTCTGCGCTAACGTGTATTTTTCTGTGTCAGTTTTCTGATTGTTCTTGCTGTTAAGACGTCTTCTTCTTCAACTAGTTTTTTTTACTCCTAGGATTCCCGTTTTGCTGAAGAAGTAACATGGCATCTTGGAAAATAGAATGTGTGCCAGTAGAAATGCACCACCAGTTAAGACAAATGGTGCAGCCTGTTGACGCTGCCCCTTAAATTAGGACATTGTACCAAATTCTCGAGATCATTATAGAAATAAGAATGCCGAGATTGTACATTGTTTTTTTGCTTCTTCTTGTGCTGTCAAGTAAGAGAACAAGGATTGATCTTAATGGGATTATCTGTAGAATCGGATTCACTTGTCAAATGTCACTTTCATGCTTTATTCAAATCTTTATAATTACTTATTTCGAATTTCATGATCGATAACAACAAAACATTAATTTGTCGATCATATTAAACTGAAATTCGATCATTTCATCTCTTTTAGTTATGTGGTTTTCCTATCAAAATTGGATGGGTTAACGATTTCGAACAAACTGGATAATTAACTTGGATAATTAACTATAAAAATTTAGATTTATCACAATGAGAAGGATAATGATAACTTGGATAATTAACTACTTCATTTATAGTTTTACAACAACATAAATATGCGTCCTCGAGAGGCAAAATTCGTAACTTGCTCTCCTCTTGCCTATATGCTAAAAGATTTATCCGGAATCTAGTATGATTTTGTCTGATCAATAAGAGAGTTCGACTATATTGCATTATTAGAAATTTAGAACTCATGTTGTATATTTGAATGAATTTGACCTCTTCCTTTGTAGAATGTGTCGAGCCCCTTCTTCATTTATCCACCTAAATAAAATGTAGGACTAGTGCAACTCGCATGCATGAAGTTAAATAAGACCAGGCTGTAAAATGATGAAACTCTATTAAACTGGCAACTTTTAAGTCGATGCAAATCCATACATAAATATAACAATTCCATACACTGAGGTTGGTAACCCTACATATACTATTACTGTCAACACCATTACCAAAATTCATGAAGTTACACACCATAATTACCAAAATTCATGAAGAATCAATGATATTGCCAGTACTAATCCATGTTTTGTGGTCCAGCTGGGAGATGAAGCCGAATCTGTGAGTTCCTTGAGCACCTCAGATATCTGACCATCTTCCAAGTACTGTAAAACCATAGTAGCAATGCTCTGTCAGTAACTCGAAATACAAATGTCCAACAAATAGATGGAACTGATTTGGACAACATAAGCCTTTTGTAATAAAACCCTTATTTTCACAGAGATTGTAATATCAATTGTAATATCAATCCAAATAAAACCCACTTGCAGAGATTGTAATATCAATTGTAGTAAAATTGATTTAAATATTAGAGGCTTTTACTAACCTCTAAATATCAGCCGTGGGGTACCACAGCGTATCAGGTAAATGCCTAGAGCTCATATGTTGGGGTTGAAAATGGTCTAACAGGTCCGGTCTCTAGCAAAGCATTTGTATTTTCTCCATGGAATTGCATTTCTGTACACCGTAAATAAATGAATAATGGTTACAAACATAATGTTCTATACAACAACCCACAAACCTTGCATATTGGATGTAACAGATGCTGACGATGGGCGATAGACACATGTGGGCTGCAAGGGCTGTGCGAAATGAAGATTTTGTTGTCCACCCTATGTTACAACAAAATTTAGGAGTAAATCATTTATATGTTCGATAAAAAATAATACGTTACAGGAATCATACAAGAACACTAACCATAAGAAGGTCTATATAGGAGAAAGGTGGCGGCATGTGTAATTCCTTGGGTGAAGGAACGATGGGTGTTTCAAATCCAGCACTACTTGGCCGAACCTTTGTTTTCTTTCCCTTCGTTGTCATCGAACTTGCCTGCAAAACATGCATTGGTGTTAATTATGGTTTAGATAATGAATCCAAAATATATCCATAAGTAAAATTTGCACATTACCTTAACTTTGTTTGAACTCTCCTCCAATGCGCTCTTTTTTTGAAGTTTTTTAGGGGCCCCTTTTCTTTTCACACATTCCGGATCCCTTACATTACCAACTCCAATATCGTGTGATGCTCCACAGTCTGATGACATCTAACTAGTACGAGTGGACAATACATTACTATTAGTGCTTGATTTCAACGTCATCCTCTTCGAACATTGACCGTCGATCCAATCAATTACAGCGTCGATTTCTACTTCATCGTCTGCAGTCAAGTTGGCCAACGTAGCAAAGCGCTGACACATTTTGTCGTAACGCGACTGAGCGGGTGTACTGACCAATCCCGCATAATTCACTGCTACTCTCGTATGGGCTCTAGTCACGTCCCGCCGCCACCTCCTTAGTATATACTTGTCCGGTACTAATTTGACGTCATTACGGATTAATACCGCTATCATATGTCTACATGGAAATCCAATGTCGTATGCATATCTTTTGTAAAACTCAAAAATTTCCTTCTCATCCTTAAATTTCATCCCCACCTCAGGTACTATCGCACAATCTCCAACTACATTTTCGCTGCCCAGTATAACCGTATTATCCACAGCATTCTCATTATCCGACTCCAATGCTATAGCGTCATCCACATATTCCAACATTCCTTTCCCTGGATATGAATTACAGTGTTCAATAATGTACAACAAGATTACACTAAAGTAGAACGATAATAAATAACAATACCGTTTTCGGTCATCCCTTGTCTGAGGCGATGTTAGTTCTAGGGGAAATAGATACAGTCGGCTTTCTCTTGATGGTTTTCAAGTTTCCTGGACGTCATAGCATGCCACAATCAGTTTAAAACAATATACTTCACATGATAATTAAAGGCAGTGCTAATATGGGAAATCAATATGAAGATTGTCAACACCAGATTTTTGCTTCAGTGAAACATTGCAAACTTCGTTATTATTTTTTAGCCACTACATTTTCCTCCGTCTAGATAGCAAAAGCACAGTTACGACTTGCATAAAAAACGGTATTGTTATAGCATTTCCTTTTCAAGCACAGTTACGACTTGCATAAAAAATGGTATTGTTATAGCATTTCCTCAAACTTTCCTTTTCTCTAGCCCCTCCATTTTTGACTTACTGGCCTCCATTTACAGTAACATCTTTATTTTTTTTTCTCCAACCCCTTGAAAGCTCTTCAAGCCACTCAACGAAAAAAATAAACAAAGAAAAAAAAATTGAAAACTTTAAACAACAAGAGGGTAGCCAAATGAAATTTTGACTTACTAGGTTGCATTCATACAGTAACATGTTAAGCTGGATGTTTATATCTTCATCCTCTTCAAGGTTGCTCTTCAAATCTCGTCTGCGCAAGAAGAAACGCGAGGAATGCATCAGTAACGAAGTCGGGCTCTTGACTCCATGGGTGTAGCAGAACAATCACCATTTATTTATAGCATTTCAATGCATAAATCTGTTTGTTTTTATCTATTCAGACGAGAGAAATTAAAATTTTGGATTATTGATATCAAAAAAAGAAAAAATCCAACAAGAGGGAAATAGATGCAGACCAGGTTGCTCTTCAAGCCACCGGAAATCAGGATTTCCCAAATCTAAGAAATTGTGGTTTCTCCCCAATATTCAGGCCACAGAAGGTAAGGAATTCCCAAATCTCCTTCACGGGTTTCTCCCCAATATTTTTCGCTCAAAATCGCGCCAAAATGCCCTAGAATAACGCGACCTAAAATGGGTTCCCAAATGGGCGCAACCCGGTTGGAGGCGTGACCCAGTTGAAAATATCGCTTTTCCATTTTGTTTTACCCGGCTGTAGTGCGTGACCCGGTAGAATTTCCCCATTTTTCATTTGGCTTTTTTTTTCTTCCCCTTTTCCACGTCACGCGGTCATGTGGAGTGTCAAAGAATGTGGTGAATTAGCATAATTGAGGAAAATTTTGATGTTGAAAAAACCTTTTGAATTACCGAAAATTTTTGAACTGTCACTTCTGGATTTTGAGATGATTCAACCAGACAACTGTAGTGGAAGTTTGCTTCAAGAGTCGTCAAAACGGTGTTTTTGGGGCTCAATTCAACGTACCTTTCTTTACCAACAACCAATCCAATCCGACTCCGATCCGCAACCAATATATTCACCTCGGTTGCTTTACAATCTCACCCACAAAGGAAGAGATTATGGTGATGATTTATAGCCACAAAGGCAAGGAGAAAACACCACAAAGTATGGCAAAGAAGAGACCAAACAATCCACCAAGGAAGACACCAAATTTTGCACCACAAAAAAAGCTATTTTCTTCACTCAAGGGCTGATGGTTTTTATTCACAAAGGGGGCCACGTTTTTGCTCCTAATTCACACAAATCACACACATGTGACTAGGGTTAAAGACACCATATATATAGGTTAAGTTAGGGCTTTAGTTGGACCGATAAAATGGCTAAACGGGTCAAGATTCAAGTCATCCAAAAGGGAATACAATTGGGTCGGATAGAGCTCTTGGATTTGGTTGTTGGTATTATTTCATTCATCGGCCAAAAGCCTATGAAATTACAAGAGGAAATTACAACAGGCCAGGTATTTACAAATTCAATTTCAAAAATAGGATTAGAGGTTTAATCATGCAGAAATCAGGTATTAATACTAATATTAAAAAAATTTAATTAATTATATATATATTTACAAAAACCTAATTAGAATCATTTGCCTCCACTCTCTCTCTCTCTCTCTTTCTCTACGGCGCCTCCCTCTCTCTCTACGACCGACTCCGACGTCCTTCAACCATCGACAACTGAAATTTGACTGGCACCGCTACTCCTCCTGCCGCCCACCTCTCTCTCTCTCTCTCTCTCTCTCTCTCTATTTTGTTGCAGCAATCGCCGCCCTCCAAAGTTTTGGTGGCCGCTTTGTGTGGTGGTGGCGGCGGTGGCTTTGTGTGGTGGATCTATAGTCGCTGGCTAGGGTGAATCATCGGCCAGAAAGTCAGATGCAGTGCCGGACGAGGTTTCTCTGTACTTTGGATGACTAGTCACAAGTATGTGATGGTGAAGTTAGATGCAGCGCCGGACGAGGTTTGTGTTTCTCTGTGCTTTGGATGACTGGTCACAAGTATGTGATGGTGAAGTTAGACGCAGCGCCGGACGAGGTTTGTGTTTCTTTGTGCTTTGGATGACTGGTCACAAGTGTGTGATGGTGAAGTTAGACGTAGCGCCGAACGAGATTTGTGATGGTGATTGAAGCCACAGGTAATTTATGGTTGCAGGTCACAAGTCCGTGACGCAATGGTTCATATCACAGGTCACAAACCTGTGTAAACGGTCTATGGGCAAACGAATTGTGAGGTGGTGAGCTGCCGTCCTTGGTTGTGTGGTGTTGCTGGAGTTTTGTGTGGTGGTGTTGTGAGTGATGTGTTGATGGGTTTGCTCTGTGGTCACATCTTTGTCTACATTGTTTGATTTCAAGCATAGATGCCTGCCGGAAAAGCTATTTCCCAATTGTGACCATCGGAAACAACTATTTCCCAATTGCAGTGAAGATGATGGGGGGTTTTTGGAATTTTTTTTAATTAATTGTGACCTAAGAAATTAATCTGTGGCCTATTAAAATTTTGATTTGTGACCTCGGAAACAATCTGTGAGCTGTTAAAATTTTGATCTGTGACCTCGAAAATAAATTGTGACCTCTTAAAATTTCAATCCATGACTTCGAAAATAATTTGTGATCAATAAAAATTTTGATTTGTGATCTCGTAATAATTTGTAATTAATTAATTTGATAATATGTGACCAATAAATACATTTGTGATCAAATTGTACAAATTTGTGGCTTTTATATATTTAATTAATTAAATAATTAATTAAATCATAAATAAAATTTAATAGAAACCTGATTTTTGAATATTGAAATCTTTTACCTTATTATTGAATTCACCATACTAAAAATCTTATTTATGTATTGTTCCCAAATTACAATCCCACGTTTACATCATAGCCCGGGATTATTGGGTATCAAAACTCAACAACTTCTTTTATAGAATTGATTAGATTCCACACGATTTATTTCTTCATCAAAAGTCTAATACAAGCACATTTGTGTCGACAAAATGCATTTAAGAACCTGTAACCATTTCTCATAGCAGTAATAGCAAGTAATTTTTAGTGTTCAATTTCTATTCACGTATCGACAATCCCTTCTGATCTCTCCTTGCTCTTCTGTAAGTGGATTATTTTCTGATAAAATGAGTAGAGCCTTGGAGAATTGTTCGTGAAAATAAGCATTGTCAGCAGCCATCTTCGTCACAAAAGGATATGTATCAGGATCAGAAACTAGCTCTTGATCGACTAGCAAGAGTCCTTTGTGACTCAAAATATTCTTGTAGTACATATTATCAAGCAACATCGGCGTAATGCGGTCGTTTCTCGCGTATTCGATCGCTTTCGGGTTGGGTTCTGGGAAAGGGCACCGGCCTTTGAGGTAGTTGGCGTACGCGGGGTCTAAGGTTGGATCCACTGTTGGGTAGATTCTGTGAACAATGTTCGTGCAGTGAACTCGTCCTATGGAGTGAGCACCTGAAGAAAAATAAATAAGGTTACACGTCTATGATATATGCACGTGTATAAACTAGGAAAACATTCCGGTTATGATCTTGTACACCGTTGGCTACATGGTGACATATTTAGGAATTCAGGTGAGCATGGACGGATCCAGGTGAGTATGGGCGGTAGTCGAGCAACCTCCCAATATAAAGGGCAAAAAAAAGTCTGGCGTAGCCAGCATGGGCGGCCACAGAGCCTTATCGGCTGCTGGCTACGCGCCTACATTTGTGGACAATTTCGTGCATTGACAACGCTGTCATATAAAGTGAGTGCATAAACAAAAAGATTTTCGAAAATTGATATAAACACATGTATAATATATACACGGCATTTACGTCTGAGAATTCGAGAGGTCAAGGGGTGCGTAGTGCGTACCTAGAAGAGCTACTGTTCCTTCAGTATCAATACCAATTGATTGGAATCTCGAAAGAACTGATGGGATGCTGTCATTGTGGTTGGGGATGAAATCTTCGACTTCCGCTATGTAACTTTCCTTGCTATCCTTTCGACCTGTCTTCATCTCGACTTGTGGCCCACCTAACTATAACGTGAGATGTCACAAAATCAGGCAAAAACCCGTCATATAAAAAAAGGAGTTCAGGGCTGTTTTCGCAGTTTTTTTGTCACTCGAAATCAATGGACTTAGAACTAGCAAAAAAATTTAAACATACAAGTAAAATAAAATTTATACCAAGACAACACCGTCTCTTGCTGAAAGAGCCACAATATCAGCACAAGAAACTTTCATGGGACATTCCTTCTCAAGGGCCTCTTTGATAGTGTTTATGTACTTAAAATTCCTCATTCCAAAACTTCTTGATGATGTCTTCTCTGATTTGATGCCATTTGCAGTGTCCAACAATAATGATGCATCACACGACTACAATAAATTCGTCATGCAAATTACATCAGTCGAACTTGTTCGAAAAGAGACCGGTAGACCAAAATTAACATGTTCGATTGAGAATATATTACTACCTTAACAATACAATCATGAAAGAGATTTCTGATCCATGAAACTGCTGTATTTCCGTGCTCATTATACAAGCCGGTGACTTGTTCTTTGATGATTTCTTCAGCTTTTGGGCAACTCTCCGAGTAATAATTCAACTGCAGATCGCTTTTACCTTCACAAGAACGTATTAGTATGAGTACTCGGATTTCTCAAGAACAACTATATATTCATACAGGTTCTAAAGAAGGCTATACACGAAAAAATGAATTACGCACGATGAATACATAAATACATGACACATAGGGATGTTTGGTAAGTTAGATTGAATCAAAACCGAATGCAATTTAGCATTCCTCAAACAATATATGTCGAATCGAAGGTGCTTACTAACAAGGGATTCACTCAATGATTAAAAGACGCACATGCCACAAGACTATCTAACAGTTTAATATACTTTTACACGAAAAAGACGAAATATTTGTAATTTGACCAAAAGGGAATAAGTGAAAGAAGTTGGAAACATAGAAAATATACCAGAATACAACTGTAAGAGCAACAGTAATAACTGAAAAATGGAAATTGGTACAAGAGTGGCCATTTTTCTCAGGATTTAGGCTTTTCAACTCTATTTGATAAACCAAGTGACAGTTGAACCTTATATAGGACTGGATATCGTGGGCGCACGATGGAAATTCCAGGTCTCTTCCCACTAAAAGCCTCTAGTTTTGACCTTTCGGCTAATATTCTCACCATGCGTGAGAATTAAGGCCCACCAAAACATTTCTAATAACCTAACTTTAGTTCTTAATTTGGCACACAATGCTGGATGCTCATCTTTCTTATTTTATTATATCTAGTATTATTCAATTCAACATATCAAACATGTCTGATAACATATATACTAAATTTGTTTCGATCCGCATCACCCTAGTTATTTAACTAAGATTAAAGTTATACCTTGAACATTAGTATTTAATTGGTAAACAATTAAAGATACACGTCTTTCTTGTTTAATTATGTCTAGTACTTTTCAATTTAATGAATTAAACATGTCTGATGTGGTATACTGAATTTGTTTTAACCCACATCACCCTAGTTATCTAACTAAGGTTAAAGTTATACTCTAAACGTTAATTTAACATACTAAACACATCTTATATGTATATACTGAATTTGTTCCGACCCACGACTCCCAAGTTATCTAGCTTGGACTATTAAGAATATAGTTATGCTTAGAAAACAAGTCATCTTATCAAAAAGAATAAAATGTATGGTGGATCAAAACTTTGTCACTGCGCAAAATTGGTGGTGGAATATTAATTAACTAATTTATACACAAATTGGGACAATCCCATTTATCCACCAAAAATAATATGTGCACGCGCAATGATTGATGCCCAGAATGGAAGAGTAGCGTAACTACAAAGAACTTGGATTGTCACTCTGAAGAATTCTCGAGAATCAATCGACGAGAAAATCATGTCTAAAGCTCGAAATTATCCCAGATAACAGACAAAAGTTGTACCACTTACTCGAGAAATAATCTGGTAACGATATTGTGCTCATGGTTGCACGAATCATAACCAAATTGTATCTGAAAAGAAATTTATTGGTTAAATTAGTCTAAGAAATTAATTGAGGAAGTGCGAATAGGAAATTTGAAGAGTGCTTACGGTGACCCAAATGAAAAAGGCCAGCTCAAATGCAGTATGAAAAAGGCCTTGCGACATGGAAGCATGACCTTCGTCGAGACACAAATTTTAGAAGTGGGCTCTTTGAGTCACTTCAAGTAGAACGGACATGAACCCTATTGGCAAATAAGCAACCTTAAATCAAAAGAGTAACAAATAAGCAAATCTGTTCCCGGTAAATTTTAAATCGGCCCTTCATCTCAGGATATATATAATGATATTCAGATTAATTACCGGATTTAAGCCTGCCCACAGCATCATAGAGTGACGATTTTTCTATGCTTCTTGAGCCACTGCACATCAGTACATGGAACTTTTAGTTAGCTTAGAAACAAACAAATTATGCAAAATTCTTTCTTCTTCTTCTTCCAGTATCACATCACCTTTAGTCTTCAGATGACATGTCATGTGCACAATAGTCGCGTATGAGTTTTCTTACGTTGCTAAGAAGGGGGATGTAGTCCTCGAGTAAGACAGAATTGGTTGCATGTGATGGGAAATTTCCACTTTTCGTTTTAAACCTTTGCAAGCTACTAATTTTTTGTGAGTCTCGGAGCTCGATGCAAATACAAGTTTAGAGAGTACATTAGTTTTTATTTATTTATTTTTTCTAAGAAATAGTTTTTGAGAAGTGAACGCGCTCAATAGGGTAATTTTTTGTTCTCACCCGTTGCCTTTGAATTTGAAGCTATAATTATAATAAATAAATCAAATTTAAATAGTCAAATATGGTTGGGCATTTGGTCTAGTGGTATGATTCTCGCTTAGGGTGCGAGAGGTCCCGAGTTCAATTCTCGGAATGCCCCAATCCAATTTTTAACATTCTTCAGTTTGGGATTTTTCACTGCGGGCAAGTTTTAAAAAGGCCCCCATCAACAATTTAGCAATTGGACCAATATATGTAGCGGACCTCTGTATTGGCGTTTGAAAGCCTATGTCTGTGGCAAACTTTCATTTTCATCCTTCTATTTTTATTTTTTATTTTTTTTTTAAAAAAACCCGAACTTCTATATTTATTAGTACATAAAGAATTTGTAGAACAAATTTCAAGATTGATTTTTCAAACAAGCCACCATTTTACGAAGTATATTAATAATAATATCCAACATCGACTAAAGATGCGCCGGGTCCAAGGGACTGTGGACGCCTAACAAAAGTTCGACATTTTAAAGAGTATAAAATTTTGATTATGATCTCTTAATCCAAGTCGTCTGAGTCCGCCCCTGAGTATAATAAAATCCAAACAAGTAACATTATAATTACAAAGAATTCTTCTAACCTATGTCATCTGAATCCTCATATGTAAAATTTCCGACTTTACAATATTTATTCGGGTTTAAAAGAAGTAAGAACTTCATAGTTCATAACATACAAAGGAAGGAGTTTAGTTCTACGATTTATATCTAAAAAACGCAAAGCGCGATTATATATAAATCTAAATTTCAAACTTTACGAACCTAAGCGTAATAAAACATTTTCTGATTTTTAATATTATTTCAAATTTTAATAATTCGAAAAATTATTTAATAATAAATAATACATACCAAACATTTAAAATTATAAAATACTATATTTACTCAATAATTACCACAATTAATCAATTATAAAACTTTCAAAATGCAAAAGCTAGACTATTTTTCGTAGTTTCAAACTTCAACTAGATAAGTCATACTAATATATTTATAAGACATTCATATACACTTTCAAAGTTTCCAACAAAACAATAAGTTTCAAAATCAAAATTATATAATATAAATAGCACCGTAACTTAGATATTATCTAAATCTTTATCGAATAAAGTCATTTTAAAACTTGAAACTAAAATCAAATAAAAGTCTTTCAAAAAAAATAAAAAAAATTAATAAACTAAAATCAAATAGTTTCTAAAAGGAGGGTAAAAGTAAAAAATAAATTAAATTAAATTAATAAAGCATGCCTGGACGTTCATAATCATGCAAGGTAAAACATTTTGTTCATGCCTCGCGCGTTTTTTAGATCACTACTCTTAATTACCTAATTGAATCGCATAATATTTATTGAATTCATCATTTACACAAGATAATTCGATAATGTCACATACTAGTGATTATAGGCAAGTGACTTTTCACAATCCGTCTTAGTTGAATAGCGAATGAGCAGGGGCGTACTGCAATCATTTTGCACAATGATCAAGGTGTTAGAAAGTACCACAGGCATCAAGATTTGGACCCATGTCGCCTCGGATTCAAGAGGTAGGTATTCATGGATCTCAAAGTGATGATGCAACAAGGCTACTCGAGGTTGCGCCGTTGCGTCACCTCGGAGGAGAAATAAACGAGGCGTTGGGCTATACTACTAACATCTTGGATAGAAACAGTAGATTAAAAGATGGGACTGGCCACATTGCCACACTCAAACCATAGACGAATTTCAGGTGAGGCGATGTTGAGGGAGCGCTCTTACATTTTGCTTAGCTAACAATCACATGATAAACAGAGGCGATTTTATGTCATGCAACTTTACATAATGTGTACCTTTTAATTTAAAATTAAGAAGAAATAATATTATTCAAACATATTTCATAAAAAATAAAAATAAAATAAAATAGTATTTGTTTGATTCAGCTAAAAAACTAAATTAAAATTTAACTTTAATCATATTTCGTGATACTCACAACTTTTTAATCATAGATTCCATAATTTTTTGTCAAAATCTACTAAAAAATTGATTTCAATCTAAACCAAACGAGGATTTAGTAATTTTTACTTACTTTCAAGGGAGTCGAATATACTCTTAAGGACTTATTTCTAATAAATTTGAAACCGATTAGAGGATTGATAAAGTTTATGTTAGATGTTAACCTACTACAATTTTCTTTATTTATTTGAATCGAATCGAATCGACTATTAAAAGAAATAAACAATATACACCGATGATCCAATTTTATATTTCTATTACGAAGTATACATACAATTTTTAAATTAATATGTGGTTTGCCCAAACAACACGTACGCTTTAATTTACTCACTTGTCCCAACTTGAAGGGTAAGACAGATCTGTTGAATTTTGAGGCATATATCAATGGACTAAGTCTAGGAAGTTTTTTTTTTTTTTATCTTTGACTTAATCAAGCGAAAAATAACAAAGTACCAATCAAATAACACATGATTTTTCCAGTTTTTGTTTGGTTTACACAATTATGTTTAACTTCTTGGTCCTCCTTTCATTGTTCTCTTCTAAGGATTGACCTGAGAGTATAGACAAAGAAATTTAAGAGGAGAAATACTCCAAAAATTTTAGTAGATTTTGATCAAAATTGATAAAAATTGTAGATCCCATGAAATATGCGGTTAAAATAAATTTTTATCAACTTCCTTAGCTGAACCGAACATGAGCATAATAATGAACTTATACATTACTATAATAACGCATGTAGTAAGATAAAGTGTATTGTATATTTGCCCCCAGGGCACATCTCCAAATGGTAAAAGGGGATGGTGGAGAAATTCAACTTTGCTTGAGGTTGCCGCGTCAAATGTTCGAATCCTGAAATATGGATTTGGCTCTTGGATAAGTGCAAGTGTACGAGCAGTCTTCCACCCTATACGCTTAGAGGCATAACCTGCGATTTACCTCCCTCACAATGTTCCGGGATAGGGGTTGTGTAGGACCCTCAAGGTTGGAGTTCAATCTTAAGTGTATTGTAGATTTTAAAGAAATTAGTATATGTTTGGCCCCCGTTTTTCCAAAAACTTATTTTTAACCACACATTCTTCCATAAAATAATTTTACATGCAAATTGAAAAAATTTCGTTATTTTTTAACCACATTTTTCGACAAAATACTATTCCAAAATGTATTTTGGCCTAAAAATGAGACTTAAACAGGGGCTAAATAAAAAAAATTACCTCATTTTTAATTTTATCCAATATGAAATATTAAATATATGAGCATTGACCAATGAATTTAAATAAATAAATGTGTTCATTTTTAATAGTTCAAAATTTTGAAGGTAATTAGCATAATACCCCCTAACCTTTACGTCTGTTTCGTTGAATCTCTCTTTATCATTTCATTATTGACGTAACTTAGAAGAATAGAACATTTTGTTTCATTTTCTCAATAAATCCTTGTGAAATAACGATTTTATCACTCTTTAAATACGAAAAAATATATACAATAAATTAATTGCAATCACAATCCCAATTTTTCAAAAGTTCAAACAAGTGCCAATTATATTGGAATATAGAAAATAATATGGAGTATTTTCCATTATAGTATTTTCTTTTAGTGTAGGATTATTTTTCATAATAGATTATTGTATAATATTTCCTTTTATGTTTATTTCCTTTTACAGTTATTTATAACCCTATAAAGAGGGTCTTCTACATTGTAATATTTACAAGACCATAATAATACAATTTATATTTCTTAACATGGTATCAGAGCAGGTTTAACTTGGTCTTGGGTTAAACATGGCAAAAAAAATTGAATAAAAAAAAACGAAAATTGTTTGTTTTCCTCTTCTGATCCTCCAACTCCAAGATCAGTTCCGAGCTGAAGATGAAGTTCGCCAAGCAGCATATGCTCAATTAGTGAGCCAAAAAAAAAGAGAGGCATTTTTTACTCCAAAACAAAAGAAACAATAAAGCAGACAGACCCAACTCCAGCCGCCAAGTTTGACTCTCAAAATTGGAGTCCAAATTCTTCCCAAAAGTCAACAATTGATGAATAAACTGGAGAAATTCGTGAAGCAATTATTGAAGAAAAATGAGAGTCTCCAGTGTTTGTGGTATAGACAGATACGTACGCACAGGGAAGAAACTGGTAGATTTTTATAACATGTTTTCATAAGCAGATTTTTTTATGTTAAAAAAAAAAAAAAAAAATTTGAGGGTCGGTACCTTGAATTTTATCGACACTCCCCCTACCTCTTAAATGAACTAGAGAATTTTTACAACTTTGGAGGGTCGGTACCTTGAATTTTATCAATACTCCTCCTACTTCTTAAATTAACTAGAGGATTTTTAAAATTTTGGAGGGTCGGTACTTTGAACTTTACCGGCACTCCCCCTGCCTCTTAACTTAACTAGAGGTTTTTAAAATTTTGGAGGATCGGTACCTTAAATTTTACCGACACTCTCCCTGCCTCTTAAGTTAACTAGGGATTTTTTTAAAACTTTGAAGGGTCGGTACCTTAAATTTTATCGGCACTCCCCATGCCTCTTAAATTAATTAGAGGTTTTTAAAACTTTGGAGGGTCGGTACCTTGAATTTTATCGGCTCTTTCCCTACCCCTTGAAAAATTCGGAGTTTTCTTAAACAAAAAAAAAAAATATATATATATATATATATATAGTTAGCGTCATTCGTTTTCTGGATTTTTTTATGATGATGACTTGACAGCACAGCTAGCTCGTAATGGCAAGTTGGGCATTCGTAATCTCCATACTCCAACTTGAGGGGCGTATTGGAATATAGAAAATAATATGGAGTATTTTCCATTATAGTATTTCCTTTTAGTGTAGGATTATTTTCCATAGTAGATTATTGTATAATCTTTCCTTTTATGTTTATTTCCTTTTACAGTTATTTGTAACCCTATAAATAGGGTCTTCTACATTGTAATATTTACAATATCATAATAATACAATTTATATTTCTTAACAAATTAAAATAAAATAAAATAAATTCTCTTTTTCCTCCACCACCACCACCACCTGCCTCCCCCTCCCATTTTTACCAACTACTGGTAAAACCCCATATCTGCCATTTTTACAACAATCATGCTACCTTACCCTCATGGATGACCTCAAACTTGACCTCGACCCCACCACTCCTCTCACATGGAGGTCGGGTCCCACCTCATTAAATTTAATATTTTTTTTCTCCATGTGAAAAAAATAATGGGACCGAGGTCAAACTTAAGGTCACCCATGAGGACAAAGTAGTTTAATTCTTTTTACAATCATCATCCTCTCCCAATCATCCCACCACCGTCCCATTATCTCATTCCTCACTATAATTCCACTTGAAAGAATAAGAAAGTATTACACAACAAAACAGTCAAAGATCAGGAAAGTACTGTGCCAATTACCCTCAAAATTTTGAACAATACAATTAAGGCCGTTTAATTGGGATAGAATTGGGTGGAAAATAAAAAAAAATTTTCCACCCTTAAATTTGGTGTTTGATTGCATAATTTTTCCATGAAATTCATATTTACCCATTTTCTAGGTACAACCATTTAAAGCACATTTTTCATCTTTTATTTTCCTATGAGTATGGTGGGTAAATGTTTTCCATTTTTTTTAATGAAAACATATTTTAAATCCAATGGTAAAAAAATTTATCCATTTAATTGACAATTTGCATGAAAAATAAACGAATACAAAAAAATTTCAAAAATTATTATTTTAAATATTTATTTTTTTACTTTTTTGCAATCCAAACAAATCCAAAAGATAACAATTTGCATAAAAATAAAGTCAAACGGATTAGGTGAAAAATTATACCAATCAAACATCATTAATTACAATTCCTTCTAAAATAAATTATATTAAATTTAAATTCCTGTCATTCATTTTCTTTTCATCATTGCAATCAAATGCATCCTAATAATAACATCCAAGCAAACAAAATATCTACTTCCAACTCATGTAATAACTCATTTATGAAAATTTTGTACGAGTCAAATTGATCCAGACGGTGAGTCTAGCATGTGAGAGTCTACCTTTTTTGCCAATTAAAGTTGACCGGGTCAGCAATAAAATCAACGCTAGGTTGCTTTAAATCATTGCAATCTCTTTGATTATTTCCTTCGTCGTTTTATCCATGTCTCATCTCCATGGCTGCAAATGGCCTATTTTTTTAATTAATAACGTATAGCTTCCACGACCAAAAAACTAAAGAAAATATTCGACAGATTGTGACATATTTTATCATGTATTTTTATCTTAATCGGTCCAACATAAAAAAAAAAAAAAAGAAGAAGAAGAATATCCTCATTGATTAAGAATGAGAAAAAATAATAATATTAATTATGCAATTTTGAAAGGAAGCATGCATCAAATATTAAGGAGGTTGTTTTTGCCCGACGAGAGCTCAAAGTACTGACTTGAAATTGTTATCAATATGATTTTTCTGAGGTTCGAACGGAGATACACTCAATTACTGATATTCTATGAAATAAAAAGAAAACCAATAAATTGGTAATATCAAATATGAGAGAGTAACTTAATTTGGTATATTGTTTTTATGGGGCATAGGCCTCCCAAAAGGTAACGGCCTTAATTGAGGTGTGCAAAGATTTTCTCGAGCTGTACTCTTGAATGCAAAGGCAAAAGTCAACTTGACTGCAAGACATGGGAATCCCAAGAGCCCTTAACTTGAAAGAATCAAATTGTTGTCTCAATGCTATCAAATTCACACTTTATCATAGAGAGTTTCAATGAAAAATCATATTGGATTGGTATTCAATGACGAGTATCTTCATCTCTCTTAACGAAGTGAAAGCAATGAATATTTATGAAAAAAGTGAAAATAAAATAAAATCAGACAACCTGATTATTAACTTCCATATACACACATACGTGTGCGTGCATGCGTGCGTGCGTACGTGTCGATACACACTTGAATGAATTTGTATCATCCAATTTGGCCACCAGTTTTGGATATGAAGTGAATGGAATTTTTATACTGGCACTTATGCATGAAAATTACAGGTTGAAATATGACATTTTATATTACTATTAAGTTGAGGGTCCATTTGGGAAATTGCATAAAAAATTACCATGACATTTTCCTGATTTTCATGATGATATTCAGACTAAATCCAACTTAAAATCGTCCATAATTATTACATTCCACCATCTAGAAGGTGTTCTATATATAAAGAATTAACTAATTGAGAATTTAGTTAAGAAAATCCTTTTCATGGACAGCATGGTCGGCACTTAAATTAAAAATTAAATATTTTAATGAATACAAAGTTGATGATAAGTATAATTAATTGTTGATCTAATAAAATGTATAATTAAAATTAATTATTGATCTTAACTTAAATTTTTATCGACTTTTTTACTAAACCAAACGAGATCTTAGATTACGTTCGATGCACCTTTAATATAAAATTTTAATAAATAGTACCGAGTAAATGGTATTACAGTAGATTAAGGTCGACACTATTCTTTATTTTGATTTGAAAGATAGTATTTGCACTACATCAACTATATAATATATTGCAAACTTTGGAGGAGGATTTATGCCTAACATGAAAATATATATTTGTTTTGACATTTTAGAATTTAGAAAGACAAGTAATATTATCCACCTTAATCTACCGTAATACATTCTAAATAACAAATAACAATATTTATTATAATTTATATATAAAATTCTTTATACGATTCAATTCAGTACAACAAACACAACCTTAATCCTCTTCTCGTTACACTAGCATAAGAATGCAGTAAGGTCAGGATCGATTCTGCATAGAGGTAGATGAGGTCATCGCCTCAGACCCAAAATATGAGAGGGCCTTTTTTGACCCAAATAATTTTTTTTATATTATTTTTTTTAAATATTAAGTAAACATTGCGATCTATAAAAGGAAAAAACTTGTTTTCTCTCATTGGGGGTCTAATTTACAGAGTTCGCCTCAAACTCCGAAAATCACAGGACCAACTCTGAGTAAGGTTACGAACTGAACCTCTATAAGTTCATTAGAACTAAGTAAACATATCAAATTAAGCCTCCATTTTTCAAATCTCATTTTTCCTTCAACTCATTTTCAATTATACATTTTATGGAATCCACAATTTTATTAACTTTGAACTACACATTCATAAAATAATACATTTATATATGCTGGTTTTGTTTTTCACACGGATTAAGAAATCTTATTTAATTTTAATATTATTGAAAAATCAAATTTTGCCAAAAAATTCCTGATTTGCCCTTATTTATATTTGTACAATTTCAAGATTAAGAGTGTGTTTGATAGGCATTATTTGGGAAAAATGAATTTTGAAATAGTGATATGATGGGAAATGTGTGGTTGAAAAAGAAGGAAAAGTTATTGATGTGATAGAAAATATTATTTTATTGAAGAATGTGTGGTTGAAAATGAGTAGAAGAATGAGAATGAGAATTAAAATGGAAATCAAACAGGGTCTAATGAGAGAATATTAGTTATAACTAGATAAATTAAATAAGAGTATATTAGTAAACAAACAAATCAAAATATTTTTAATAAAGAATTGGTATTCCATAAAATAAACAAGTGTGGTGTTAGGTATATGCATGGAATTTCTTGCATAATGTTTGTCCAAGAAGATAAAATCACATGGCTGTGCGTCAAATTCCACAATAAGAGAAAATCAGTTCCAGATGTAAGCCCCACATTACTTTGAAGGGTGACTAAAAAAAACACTTTACTGACCGCCATTTTATGAACATGCAAATATTCTTTCTTTTTGATACCTTACCTTTCAAAAAATGGGGGCCAAACGGATGCTTAATCTAAGAATATGTTGGCGAAGTTTTTTAATAATTATAAGTTGATCAAACATCATTTTCATTTACATCTTTTATAGAACCCAATTTTTTATGCACATATTTCATATCTTATAGTCTTAACAAGTTTACCAAACATGCACTAAGTTTTCTTTAGGGAAGAACCACGTAATCCAATTATAAGCATGTTTGGCAGAACTTCAATTTTGCTTCTTTTTATTGTAGAAGATCTTCTTAGAAAGCTACCTTAAGCTAACTTTCTCTAAAAACTCTTTTAGCAAGACAGCATTTTCAGAAAATTATTCAAATATATCAAAAACATTTTCAATGTCAACTTTTCAATATTCCTGACAAACTAACCATGTATTCCTCTTCCACGATCCCTCTTCCACAATAAGTCAGAAGTCAATTTTCCCTTACTTTCCTCGAATTTTTTTAAAGTCTTCGTTTACTAGGTCTCTAAATTCTTGCAGAGCATATTCTATTCTAGTATAGTCATGTCTCCTATATATACATATACCCCATGCTTTGAAAGTAGCACATGATGTTTTATATTACATCAGTGGCCTTATAATTAGCTCATATTTAGCTCAAACCTCTCTCTTATACATAAATTCAGTACTTTCTCATGAATTACTACTTTAGAAAGCAAGATTCCTTCATACATAATAACAAGTAGCGGATCGAAATAAGTTTGTGTCCATTCATAGGTGCATGCGTTCAGAATTTCTTTTGAAGTTGCTCTAAGTTTGGTAAAGAATCATTTAAAAACATATGGCAGCCAAGGGTGGACGCTCTCTCGAAGAAACGCCAACGTGGGCTGTGGCTGTTGTCTGCTTTGTTCTTATAGCAATTTCAATTATCATCGAGTATATCATTCACCTAATTGGAAAGGTATTAGTATTATTTCTGCATGAGATAAATGACGATTAAGAAGATCTTATCAGCCTGTTTAGAGCTGTTTGGCAAGGCTTCCTCTAAAAGTACTTTTAACCAGACAGAACACTTTCAAAAAATTATGCTGACACATATTCAAAAGTAGCTTATTAGTCTCAGAAGCAACTTTTGACTTTTCAAAAACCTGCCAAAATGGCCTGTAATAACTTTCTTCCGATAAAACTTGAGCCCATATCTTGTTGGTTTTCAGTGGTTGACAAAGAGAAACAAGAAAGCTCTACATGAGGTACTTGAAAAGGTTAAATCAGGTTAGTTATTTGCTATCACCTCATATAAGCATAGAATTTCTCAGCTTTACATGACATATTTGCTAATGCAGATTAAACATCAAGGTATTGAGAAAGAAAAATAAGTTAAAACATAATCTATTATACTGTCGAGTATAATCTAGTATCGTAAATGAAACATGCACTTACCGCTATAAGCATTCTTTCTGTCTTCTTCAGAGCTGATGCTACTAGGCTTCATATCCTTACTGCTGACAGTAGGACAAGGGCCTATATCCAAGATTTGTGTATCAAAGGCTATAGGAAATTCTTGGCATCCATGTGACAAGAAACAGGAGAAGAGCAAATACAAAGGTGATACCAAGGATGATGGCCAGAGAAGGCTTCTCGCTTATCCGGATTCCGGTGATACTCATGGACGAGTTTTAGCTGCCGGGGGATATGACAAATGTGCTGACAAGGCAAGATCAATGATTTACTTTGCATCTGTCATCAATCATCATAAGTAGTTTTCAAAATTATATGATGATCGTTTACTTCACATGGGACGTATTTTAACATTTTCATGTTGTTTTAAAAATATTTTGAGAATTTTGATGACTAATATATAACATGACAGTAACTAATAAATAAATAATAGAGTAGCAGTTGATAAGGAATTTGAATAAATTTGTTTACAAGAAATAGACTATTTTATTGATGAAAGTTAAAAATAAGCAAGCTATTCATACAAGGCCAGATTTACTTCAAAAAAATTATTCAAAAATATTTAGAAAACAAAACATTATTTAAATTTTTTTTACCTTCTCTAAGCTAGCCAAACATGCACTTACAAATGTTTGACTGCAAATTTTGCAGGGACAAGTTTCATTGGTCTCCTCTGATGGCATCCACCAATTGCACATTTTCATCTTTGTGTTAGCTGTTTTTCATGTCCTAGCCTGTCTAATCACTTTAGCTTTAGGCAGGGCCAAGGTAATATAATTTCCTCTCATCCCTCTTTCTCAAATGCTATACTTTAAAATCTAATTTTCCTTCTCAATGTTTTTCCTTTGACCATAGATGAGGAAATGGAAGGCATGGGAAATGGAAACCAGGACAGCTGAGTATCAATATAACCATGGTACATTTTGTTTCACCGTAAAACTTCCATTGTAGATCCTGCGACAAAATAATACGTTACTGGCATGTTTGGAAAGTGGAGAGGAATCATTAGACAGTATTAAAGAATAAAAAGACGTTAGAATTTTGTCAATTGTATTCTTTAGTCTTGTCTAATATGTACCAAACATAGCCAGTGGGTTATAGCAGAAACCATATTTTGTGAGTAAACGTAGGAAATATATACACATTGCAGATCCAGAGAGATTCAGATTTACACGGGATACCTCATTTGGAAGAAGACATTTGAGCTCCTGGAATCAATCTCCCATCCTTCTTTCACTGGTAAGATGAAAAAAAAAGCATCAGCTGCTAGTTTCAGCCCTTTGTGCTGATTTCCAGTTTCAAATTTTTTGCAATATAAAGGTGATTTATTTTTATTATTATTATTTTTTTCCCTACCAAAACTTTGGGATTTCCAGGTATGTTTCTTTCGACAATTTATCAGATCAGTTCCAAAAGTGGATTACTTGACTTTACGTCATGGCTTCATCAATGTAAGTTCTTTTGTTAGATTAACAAATGTATATTACTTAAATATACACACAAGCACAGACAGGTGAAAATCTTACTGTGTATGATGTTAACAGGCACATTTAGCACCAAATAGTCAAGCTAACTTCGATTTCCAGAAGTACATTAAAAGGTCACTTGAAGAAGATTTCAAAGTTGTTGTAGGTATCAGGTGCGATGCATTGATCACTTTACATGACAATATTTGGCATTTAAATGTCATAATTTAGTAATGCTATGAGATGTAGAAACAGTTATATGCTATGCAGGGATTTAATAGCTTAAAATTAATAGCTAAATAAGCACAATTAAACACATGAGTAAAATTCAATTCCAAGATACTAACTTATTCTCAATTCTGCAGTCCACCAATCTGGTTCTTTGCAGTGTTGTTCCTTCTGTTTAACACCCATGGTAAGCAAAATTTTCTCTAATTTTTTCCTTATATCTGGGAGTGAAATTTCTAATTTGGCTTTTATGGAAACAGGCTGGCAGTCCTACCTGTGGCTACCCTTTATCCCATTGATTGTAAGCTTTATTTCAACCTCTTCAATCTTCTTATTTTCTATAGAGAACAATGTTCCACAAAAAAATCGTAATTACGTTTCCTCTACAGATAATCTTGTTAGTAGGAACAAAACTTCAGTTTATAATCACCAAGATGGGTTTAAGGATTCAAGAAAGAGGTGAGGTGGTGAAGGGGATCCCGGTAGTTCAACCAGGCGATGACCTCTTCTGGTTCAACCGCCCCCGAGTCATACTTTACCTCATCCAATTTGTTCTTTTTCAGGTATTTCAAACATCACGCACAATGCATTGTTATCTGTGTCCATTATGATAATGTTACAAAACCTGACTGCCCCACCGGCTCAACTGGAAACCAGTCTGGTTGAACAGTATTTCAAACATCAAGTGCAATGGATTAATTTAGTATGAAGCATTACAATCCTCATCAAGTTGATGATGCTAACTTATTCTAAACTTTTGCATGTTTGTTCCATTCTTGTAGAATGCATTTCAGCTAGCTTTCTTTGCTTGGGCTTGGGTAAGCATATCCACATGTACTAGTCATATTCAAGATTTTGAACTTTTCGTGTTATGATCTTATACTTTTTTTGGTCATAATCTTATAGTACGAATTTGGAATGCGATCTTGCTTCCACAAAAGAACAGAAGATCTGATCATCCGTATATCGATGGGGTGAGTTATCTCCTGAAATCATTTAAAATCAACATTGAGTAATGCATTCTTTTTAGCACTGTCAAATGTAACAACATCAATTCATATTACGCTTGTTATAGGGTACTGGTACAAATACTCTGCAGTTATGTTATTCTTCCCCTTTACGCGTTAGTAACACAGGTGAGACTTGTAAACTTCTAGAAACGTATTATACACTTCTTGGTTCTATGGAGTTATTCTTACACATTGGAAATCAAACAGATGGGATCAAACATGAAGCCAACAATATTCAATGAAAAAGTGGCAAAGGCGCTACGTACCTGGCACCAGACTGCAAGGAAGCAACTAAAGAGAAATCAGAACCCGGGATCTATTACACCATTGTCAAGTAGGCCAGGCACTCCACTTCATGCATCCTCCCCTGTTCATCTGTTGCGTTACTACAAAAGCGATCTTGACAGTGCGAATGTCACTCCAAGGCATTCAAGTTATAGAACCGATCAACCATGGAAAGTAGAAGGATCCGTCTTGAGTCCACATTATCAAGAGGATGTACCATGGTCTAACTGTGGTAGAACTCGTGACCAGGTGGAAGAAGAGAAAGAGACTCAAGAGTCAAATTCGCACCGTACAGGCCCTCAAGCTCATTCGTTACATCTCAATGTTGATGTTGTCCAATTGGCAGATTTTTCCTTTGATAGAAACTCAAGTGTTTAAATCACTACTACAGAAGTAATAGGGAATGCATCAATTTAGTATTTGAAGTTTGAACATCCTAAACGTCACAATGTTTTTAGTGGTTTCAGTTGTAGAGGTTGTGGCACCTTCTTTTCACAGGCTAGGTAATTTCTTACTATCAAGACGGATGCCTGGTGCCTAATGGCATCACAAAAATCATTCAAAACCTTTTGAGCTTTAACTGATTGAAAAGAAATCAGATCTTTGGTTCATTACAGTTTCAAAGTTCAAACAACTGGAAGACAGAAATCAACCCATTAGAGGAAATCAATCTTCAACATTCTAAATATCTAATCAACGTTTCAAGTATCCTAGACTGCAAATCATGATTAGGATTCTTGCGACTAAGAACAAAAATCTGAATAACAATTTTTAAATCCTAGTTTCCTCATATAAGGCATACCGACCAAGCAAAACTAACACAACGATGGTGCAATCCAATTCAAATGGATTTTATACAATATTCACAGGAACTAAATACAATAAAAAACTAGTTTCCCAACAAGTTCAACCTAGTAAATTCAGCAGTGAATACATATGACAGGACAAAGCTCATTATAATATGGTATTGGTGTAAATCAATCAATCTTGTGATTGAGCAGTGATAGAAAACCCCTATACAGTTGTGCAGAAGTGAAACAAAGTAAAGCTCCATCTTGTGATTTCACATAATGATGGTTACAACTTATAACATTTAACCAAGGTTGAGTATTTCCACAGCTAAGGAAAGCGGTCCTTCCATCGACATTAGTATATTGCTGTATGCCTCAAAAAGTACCAACCTGCCGAAGACATCGAGGATCAGAAGATGTGATTTCTATCTCATTCATCATAATCTGACTGGAAATCCATGAAAAATCTTGGAAAACACAGGGCAGTTAAGGTTTCAAGAAATGAAATTCCATGTCCTTCCACTTAATCTGGTTCACTCAGCATCCTTCCACCTTAGACCCAGGGGTTAGCTCCCTCGTTGACATATAATCAACTTTCATTTGCTACACCAGTTACGACTGTATAAAATCAACTCATCAACCAAAGTCATAGTCGTGTGGACAGTCACAATTTGATAGGTTAATGATACTCCAATGTCAACTGCCATCGTACATAATTTGTTGGGCTATTCATTTATGTTTTATATCCATTTATTTAGACTTTCTGTTTGATTGTTTTGTTATTTATATTGGAGAAGAATTCATAAATCATGCTTTAATTATGACCAATTCATATTTCAATTCTAAAGTTTGGTCTATGCAAAAATCAAGTTTTCATTAATTGATTAAATTTTTTTATTAATTAATTATTTTAATATCACAGTTATGCGATTCATGGTCACACATACGCACTTAAAGGTCACAATTAATTCTCTGATCACATATTATTAACTTAATTGGTCACAAATTATTTCGAGGTCACGAATAAAAAAATTTGTAGGTCATATATTATCTCAAGGTCACAAATTAACATTTTTTATAGGTCAGTTTATTTTCAAGGTCACAAATCTAAATATTAATATGTAACAAATTATTTTATGGTGACAATTTAAAATTTTTATACGTCACAATTTGTTCATACGTCACAAATCATTGGTCATATTGTTTGTTGGTCACAGATTAATTGATTTAATGGTCACAGTCAACCAAATAATCTGTGACCACCACCAACACTTGTGACCACCGTCTCCGTCACGACACACTACCGCGACCAACCAAAAAATTCTAGAACCTACCATCACGACGACAAGCACAACACTACTCGTCACTGTTCCAACGCAAACCACCACCAAAGTAACACAACTAACCCCAAAATAGTGAAAAAAACCACCAGATCGCGTGACCACCACCACCAATTTCAAACAAACCACCGCTGTGACCACCAAACCACCGTCTCAAACAAACCACCGCTATGACCACCACCACCACCACCACCGATTTAAAAAAAAAAAGAAAAATTACCCCAACAGCCACGTAAACTCACCACCACTACAGCAAGCACACCATCACCCATCACCGTTGCAACGCAAAACACCACCAAAACAGTGAAAAAAATCAACAAATCTCGTCACCCAAATCAACAGACTGCATAGCGTCGCGACAATAGCCAACCACAGCGTCACGATTGTATCCAACCACACAGTAGATTGCAAAAAATAAGGTCATCCCTAGAGTGAATGCTACTAGGGGTGTCAACGAGTCGAGTAGAGTCGCCTTCCGGGTCGAAATTTGAGGTTCGAGCTCGTCTAGAAAAAAGAGGCTCGACCCGAGCTTCGGCTCAGGCTTTTCCAAGCCGAGTCGGGACAGGCCAGTCAATTTTCTCTCTCTACCTACCAATTTTTTTTTTAAAATTTTATATATTTTCGAGCTCGCGAGCCGACTCAGTTCCACCGAGCTGGCGAGTTTTTTTGCCACCACTAAACGCTACTGACGAGGATATCGAAGACCCAAATGGAGATCGAATCGCCAGTTAATAGAGATAGAAAAGATGAACAGAATCGTTGTCAGTGAGGTGCAATGGCAGTGTACTGGCGGCGGCCTCTTTCTTGGCGGAGCTGCGATTTTGGACCGAGGCAGAGAGAGAGTAGTGAGAGAAAATGAGGAGACACCGGTTTAGAGAGAGAGAGAGAGTGTGTGTGTGTGTGTGTGTGTGTGTGTGTGTGTGAGAATTAAATTTAGGGTTTAGAATAAGTGGGGAATAATTATTAGATTGATACCTGATTTATGCATAATGAAAATTCAGTCCTAGTTTTTAAAAAATGATCTTTAAAAATCTGATATTGTGTAATGGGCCGTTCAAAATCAGTTAATGAATGAAATTATTCACGTTTTTTTTCTCTCCCATCTTCAATGTACTTTTTATAAAGGCCAAGTCAACATACCATTTTCAACTTTGACCAAACTTCTTTGTCATTCACCCCAATGGTCCTTTTATGCATAAATAACGTTATTATCCTCATATATGTTATGTATTTACAAAAATATGTTATTGTTTAAAAAACAATAATACTTATTTAAAGTTATAAAGAACTTCCCACTTAAAATTTTAAAATCCAATCACTTTCTTTATATATTTACTCTAACACGGATACATTTTTCATCTGTTTCAACATTGAAATCTCATAAAATTATCAAAGGCTCAACAAGAAAATATTATTTATAGCCATCACTAAGAATCAATAAATATATTTGCGCATTTTTAATTTAATTTTAGTTAAATTAGTATATTATTTGAATTTTAAGTCTTATTTCGACGTAGGCTAATAATTTTTTACAATCTTAAATCGATTTATAATTTTTTTAAGCAAAACGAGAAAAAAATTCATCTATATGCATATTATTTCAAAAAAAAAAATTCATTGTTGTCTGTAAAATTTTCAACCCAAGCAGGTGGGCACTAAGCTGGCTGTTAAGAGCTGGGCAGACGGACAGGGCCGGATTAAGTTGTCGATCAAGCATGTTTTTTCCTCGTTTTTTCCCAGAATTATAATTTTTTTTAACAAATTATGTTTCCTAATGCAGATATGGGATCGGCTACAGTCCCGATGTTACTTTGGTGAATTTGAAATGAATAAAAATGATCGATGGTGTGAAAATGGACGAGTGAAAAATGTGGTGCTATTGCAAATGTGGTAAAATCAAGTACATCATATTACGGCGGGGCAAAACTTTCGAACTGAATCGGACTGAACCAGACTCAAACCGAACTAAACCGAAACGAGCAGTTCTTCTTAAATTAAATACCCGAACGGGTATTTGAATCGAGAAACGACGGATTCGATTTGGTTCTCGATTCTAGATCAAGAACTGAATCTCTCTAATTTTTTTAATTTTTTATTTTAAATAAATAAAATTATTTTATTATTTTCTAAATAAATTTGCTAACCCAAAAATATGATTTTTCTATATCTAATTTTCAGTTCAAGCTCAAATTAATCAAATTGACCTAAATTTATCCAAATCTGTTATTCTACTATAGTGCCCTTTTTTTGGAGAAATCGAATTGAAACTCAACAACACCTCTATTAATTATTGTAAGCTTGTTATTGTCCTCTTCATGTGATTTTCATAGTCAAATCTGTGAAAAACTCAACAAAGAGAGACGTAAAAAAAAAAGATTAGATTACGTTATTTTGTAAGAGTTAAGATTGTACATGTCATTAGTTGATCTAATGTAACTTTGTAAATATTAAAAAAAATTAATTATAATACAGAACCTAGAAACCAAATGGAATCGAACCGAATGGAACCAAACTCGAACGTTTCTATAATTCAATTTGGACCCGACAGTTCCACTTACTAAACACTCAAAAATTTCGGGTCTAATTCAATTCTCGTTAAAATCGAATCAAACCAGACCATGCCCAATTGGATATGGTCCGATTTGGTTTGGTTCTGAAGAGAACCGACCCGGACTAAAAAATTTCGGGTATTTAGTAAATAGAATCGTCGGGTCCAGATATAATTATGGACCCGTTCAGGTTCGGTTCCATTATTAATTTTTTTAACATTTATAATAAAAATAACTAATGACACGTTACAAATTGACGTAGTTCAATTTAATAACATATAAATAACAAGTTGTACAATAAGATTAATTTACAAATGTATACAAATACCAAAAAATATATACTACTACTAAAACATCGGTGATCCATTCCATATCAATAATTCATTTGCTTCAAACATTTAAATCTACATAAAATAAAGAAATATGAATTAGAAGTTATAGAGATAAAAATATTTTAAAGTATTGTTAATACTTATCAACTATTTGTTAATTTACCAATTTGCCAATTGAAAATAATTTGCTAATTTATTTTAAAAAGTTAAATAATTTGATTTATACAATATAAAAAATTTAAAAAGATTTGGTTCTTGTTCGATTCTTCGATTCTTGGTCTAAAATCGATAATCGAACCAAAACTTTCGATTCTAGATTTGGGTACCCGTTCGAGTATTTAATTTCAAAAAAATCGCTCGATTCGATTCGGTTCCGATTCGGTTCGGGACTTTTATCTTGCCCTAATTATATGCAAAAATGTACAATGATTTACAGAATATGCTCAAGTCGATTCTTCTCAATACTATATGAAATTGAAATTTCTATTCTGCGAGCATACATCCATTTCAATTCCACCTATAATGGTTACTTTTGAAACTGAAATGAAGGTTTTAATTGAATTGAACCAGAATCGCACGACTCCTATTTGCGTAACTTTAGCGAAGAAGAATGTCACTAAGAGTGAACACGAAAATTCCGATGGAAAGGATCGTAATGTAAATGATTTTTGGGACACTGGAGATAGCTTGTGAGGATAATGTAGTTATTACCGATACAGTTGTTCCTCACCAAGATCTCATTGTTACGCACAGAATTTCATCAACGAGAATGAAAATGCATTTACAAATGATGATTTAATTGTTTACCCCGTCAGAGATATGAGTTTGGTGGGAGCTCACATGTTGGAACGAGTACACGGTCCTCTAATTGTTTGAGTATAATTCCCGGTGATGAAGATTTATATGTCGAGCAATTGTTTGAAATAAAGAAAGATTTGCAAGAAGTTGTGCATCGGATTGCTTTGAAACACAACTTTGAGTTTAAAGTGAATAAATCAAACAAATTAACGTACACAATTATTTGCATTGACAACAGTTTTCATTGGCGTTTGCTAGTGACGAAAATGGACAGGAATGAGTTCTTTGTAATTCATAAGTATGCACGAGATTATACTTGTTAGTGGGTATTCGTCGAAATTTTCAAGGGCAAGCCCGAGAATGGTTCATTGGTCGAGAAATAATGCACAAGTTTTAGGATCCACGAACGATCTACAGACCTTCGGATATCATTAATGACGTCCGTCAAGAGTACAGAGTGGTCATAAGCTACCAGAAGGCTTGGAAGGTCAAAAAAATATGCATTAGAGGACTTAATGAGTTCGATTGAGAAGAGTTATGCTAAATTGGCCAGGTATTGCTATAACATGGGGAAAACTAATATTGGATCGACATTTTTTATTGAGACGGATGCGAGAATCGCTTCAAGTATTTCTTCATGGCCCTTAGACAATGCATTCGATAACTTCGAAACGCAATGCGACCCCTAATTCTAGTCAACGGTACAACCCTTAAGACTAGATACAAAGGAAAGTTTATTATTGCAATATGACAAGGTGTCAACATCCAAATTTACCATCTTGCATCATTCAGCATAGTTAATGGAGAGAATGATCAAGCGATGTGTTGGTTCTTCACGAAGTTGAGGGAAGTAATTTCGGACGTCGATAACCTTGTATTTGTAACTGGCCAATGGAAGTCAATAATAAATGGTGTCACCGAAGTCTTTCCTGAGGTACATCATGGTTATTGTATTAACATATACAGGGCAACATGAAGACGGAGTATTGGGGCAGTGTCATCGTTGCATTGTTTAGGAAAGCTATAGAGGCTTACAGTTTTGAGGAGTTTGATAAGTTCATGGTCAAAATAGAAAGTAAATCACATGTTGTATGGGACTATCTAACAAAGACGTGGATCCAACATTGGGCACAATCACATTTTCTAGGACTTTGATACAACATTATGACATTGAACAATGCGGAATCGTTCAATACCTTATTCAATAAGGATCGAGAGTTACCAATTCTCACAATAATTGAGTACATTTGTAACAAGTTACAACAATGATTTCATGATCGACGTGAAGAATTACAAAGTTGCACAAGTGTGCTAACCTCAGCTCAGTAAGAAAAACTCTTCAAGACTCTAGAGGAGACGAGAAAAGTATGTATGGAACCACTGGATTAGTTTCGTTTATCCGTGAGAAGTGCAGGTAATGTTGGATACATCGTGGACTTGAATGATAACACGTGCACGTGTAGATAGTTTCAGTTGGAGAGTTTTCCATATATACATGTAGTTGTAGTAGCTATATATAAAAGATTTTCACCACATACCTTATGCAATGTTTATTACATGACTAATTATTGGAGAACAGCGTATACCGAAACAATATTTCCTGTATAAAACAAAGTCAAGTGGGAAGTTTCCGACCACATTCTCCTACTGAATAATTTGTTGTCACCCTAAGTCGGACCACGTACTCCTGGACGTAGAAGTACATCTAGAATACCATCTATCGAAGAATTTTTTCAACCTCGTAAGTGCAATAGGTGTTGTGAAACATGACATACTAGAAGATTTTGTACAAGTCAGATTCATCTACATAACAATACAACGAATATGTAATAAAATTTAATTTTTATTTACTACTTTCACATTATATCCGTTATTTACTATTTAATATTTTGTACAAGTCATTGCATTTGACTTTCTATATTTAAATATAAATTAACAGTTTGAAATCGTAATATTTCAAAAAAAATTATGTAACCTGATTTTTTTACTCAAACTGTTAATTTATTATTATCGAATTAAAATAAATAATTAACAATTAAAATAAAAATTAAATATTCAATAAACATTTAACAATAATTTAAAATTTTAAATAACCAATAATTTTGCACTAGATGTACTAGCATGATTAGGATTCATTCACGTAACCAATAATTGTTCAAAATAACAAAATTTATGCAGAGATTTCTGAAATATCAAAACCTCGCATATTACAATTCTTTTTTTTCTTTTTTTTTTTGGGTACGTAGGAAAGGAATAAAATAAAAACAACAATTCACTTCTAATGAAAGTAAATCCGTCATAGTTGTATAATGTAAAAATAAATCATGAATGCTAGTTAATTCAACATTCACCAGTCTTATATCATTGACAAGTCTAAACACTTGAGGCCATCCATTATTGTCTATTAATATTTATTATCCTTTTTCTTTTTTTTTATCATTTCTAACATTTCACCAAATTTCCACCTGTCTTGAATTTCCTTTCGAGCACCCATCTATATTGAGCTTGATTTTGGTATTAGTCAGACAAGGTTATATTAATCATGTTCTAAGAAAGCTACATATTGAGGCTAAAAATGGTCCTACCATGAGGCTAATTATGGCTCTCAAGTATGAGTGGAGTTTGAACCTTGATCTCGATCTTGAACTCGAACCAAGTGTTTGACATGGTCACATCAAGACTATGGTTCAAAGAAGAAAACACATTTCTACCAAGACTCTTAAATCTACTACGAGTCCTAACTCCTAGGATCGTACGTAGTCCCGTGTGTGTTCTTATCCTTTTAGGATCCATATTCATTATTTACGTACACGATTAATTCTTTTTACTTTCCAAATAATTATTCTAACATCGAAGGCACTACGAGGTCAATAGCCCACAACTTCGTTTCAGGTGATTCGAGGTCCAAGGAAACAAATGGAACATATTTCAAATCATACGATATTTGACACAATACATAATCTCAATACTATAAAGTACAAATTCAATTACACTCTATTACTCGACAATAAATTAGTGCATATGTAATAGCAGAATCATTAAAAATAAAACCTAGTATGTTTTATTAGTTATCTTATATAATCATCCAAAATCTTATGTTTGGGCACATTCAAGAATGTATATAAATAAAGTTGTCAAAGGGATACTAACAAGTCATGTAGAACCACTAGCAAAGGTCCTGAAACAATGAAGGCACCATAAAATGTTAAATCGAGTTAGCATTTGCCTACAATGTCTATTTGAATCCATTTCCTACGTTCCGAGGATTATGTCTAAAAGATATTTACAAGATCGGGCAAAATATAACAGAACATGAGTACATCATTTCTCCTCCAAGCTCTCATCCAAAGCAGAAGCCTTGCAGATTGGGCATAAATTCTTGATCGATAACCATTTCCGTATACAGCTCACATGAAAATTATGGTGACAGATTTTCAGAGTTGCGACATCATCCAAGTTTTTGTATTCCTCCTGTTAAAGACAAAATAATTGCACCAGCTGAGCAAAACTTTCCTTCTAAGTAGTTATATAAAATTCTTGCTGGAACAAGGGGAATATAGACGAGCGGACAAAAAGTTTCAATAATCTATATACAAAGTTCATGCTAATATCTCCAACTCAAACTATGGAAATCTATGTAGAGCACATTGTGTGTGATGTGGCCATGTGGGGTCTCACCAGACAGATAATACAAATTTCTTCTTCTTGGAATTGGTCTGATGAACAATATATCAACTCAGTCAAACACTTCGAGATTAAAGTTTCAGACAAACCAGTGCTGACATTTCCAATCCTCTCCCCTAGGGCGAGGAGTTCCTGTTCATGCCGATACATAGTGGTTTAGTAACTAAAGTAACAAAAGGATAAGCAGTAAATGGGAAGTATAATGTGACCTCATAGCTCATGTTGTCTATGTCAAGCCTCATGCCAGTATGCTGATCAGAGGGATGTCTGGATCCATAAAATGCTGACCGACCCACTAGACCCTGAACATTGATGAACATGGAGTAAGAATCTCAGTCGTGCAGAAATATATAATGCCTTAGTATCATTAACCAATATGTGAAGAAACAAATCTTATCTTGCCCTAAAAAAAAAAAGCATTGTGAAGAAATATAAAATTATCTAGCTCGTCTTAATTCCAAAAAGCAACAAATCCATCAATTACAATTAAACTAAATTTATACCAAGGAAGAGACTTGAAAGAACACATCAAGCACAACAGACGCATACAAATGAATTTCAAGTATTAAGTTCTACCTAGATCAAAAAATTCACGAATCACGACTTCAGCCATATAAAATTTCTGTGCCTTCCATTTTTTTCCAGGATAAACAGTATTTATTACTAGAAGGACAAAAAAAAAGTGTATCATAAAGAACAAGGTAGCCTTGATATAAAGAGAAACCAAAAGAATAAAAGAACAGCAAACACATAATTCCTCCCAACCACATTGCACATATTTTATAATTTTGATTACTTGAACAGCTAGCTGCCTTCACCCACAAATAGGAAAGGAATCCTTTCCCATAAGCACTGAGATGTCCATTTGTGATCTGAAAAATATTCTCCCTTAAGTCTATCCCAAATACACCTAATAATTGCAATCATGCCAACTTCAACAAAATATTATCATCCTACCTCCATAACCCCAAAATTTTATAAGGATCAAGTTTATAGTTCATCCCCACTCTCCCCTCTGCCTCCTCTTTCCTTTCCATTTCCTGGATTATTTTCCAAGAGGGGGAGAGTAGCAGCGGAGTTGGGATATTTTATTTGAGGGGGCAAAAGCAAAGTGGCGGAGCCAAGATATTTTGTTTGGGTAGGCAAAAGCAATCACACTGGTATTGCTAGATTTCTATCTATCAATATTTTGACCTTCGATAAAAATTGAAGCTTTTCTTTTAAAACATCTCTCCTTAACTGTTGGCATTGAATTAGATACTATGTAAAAAAAAAAAAAAAATCAGTAAAGTTTATAAATTTAATAGTTTTAATAAACAAGTCCAACCCTTCCATTAAATAAATCAACTAAGAGGGTGTTTAGTAAGGATTAAAATTATATTTTTTAGCAGATTGTGATAGAAGTTTTTGAAATGTGTGCGTAGTTGATGAGTTGTGGAACCCATGAAAGATGTGGTTAATATTGATTGTTTGACTTTGACTTAGATTAAAATCAGATTTTAGTCTAAACCAAACAAGCTCTAATAATAGTAGTACCAACTCAAGTTTATTAGAGATGATTCAATAAGCTTCCAAACCTAAGTAAGATATTTAGCCATCATCTCTAACTCATCAATAGGCTTCCAAAACAATTTGAAGTCAGTTTTTATATTTAGTTTCCCAAAATCAAGATGAAAAGATAAAATTAACAAAGAAACTTGTGAAAAATAGAAATTTTTTACTAAATTCGGACTTTGAGATTAGCATCTCATCTAGAGCTCATAATATTTTTAACCGAAAGTCCCGTGAAAGAAAGTTATGCTCAGCATCCGAGCATTATACGTAGTATCAAGAATAAGAAACAAGAACACTGAATACCTGCACACTAAAGCTAGTTCATACATTTAACACCAGACATCTGTTTAAATTTTAAACCCTTTCTTTGCATTGGTTTAGTTTATTCGTCATATTGTGTTGGCTGCATTACTTTGGAATCCCGCTGCCAATTCAATTAATTAGAATAGCAAGGCTACAAATTCAGTTAATTTAGGTGGGCCACTGATCACCCTTACCCATATGTGCCTCCGCCCCTGAGTGAGAGAGATTTAACATGAACTGACTGAACATAATCAAAGAACTAAAATAGGTCAAAACCATAGATCGTTGAAGAAAAATGGTTGCGCCAGAAGATGACATTCTATCAACAATAGATTCAGTTTCTTCGAATTCTAGCAACATCTTCCCAAACAAAACCTGGTCTGGACACCAATGGATTGAAAATAAAAATTACTAGGTTCTTATACTGTTATATTATACATGACAATGAAGATATCAGTAAATCGTGACAATTTCAACAACTGAGTCTGGGTAACGATAGCAGTGGCCTCTGTAAATAAATAGCAGTCTGCCCCATCAACGTCATCTTATTTCAATTACTTTGGGAGTTAAAATACTTATGACTCTTGAGTACTAAATAAAAGCCAATGTTCTTGAAGATGTTGTATGCACATACCTGTCCGGGCATATGATCCTGAAGACTTGGATCCCCAGTAAAGGAGCTATATCTATCACTATTTCTCCCATTTCTGTCAATGTTGCGGAATCTTACGGTTGGAAACACTCGTGGATGCCTGGAGGGACAACTTTCTGCAACCATTTGCGGCCCTTCATCTGAGGCAGTTACTTGGCCAGGGCACAAGCTGTTTGAAGGTCTGGAAGTTGGAGCATATCTTGGACCAACACTCCTAAATCCTCTGACAGACGGCCTCAAGTTGGGCCGTACATTTGAGAAAACAGGGTTTCTGCTTAAGGTAACACCATTGTGGCACCCCTCAATCTCCAGGGAAGCACTAGGATGATTGTTCACTGTATTCAGGGAGTTAGGCTCGTGACAGTAAAAACTGTTATCTGCAATTTGAGAAGAAAAAAATCTTACGACCATGTTACACAATGAAGAAAAGCCATAAACCTTACATAAGGCAGAAGTCATACCATGACCAGTAGTTGATATGACCCTATGATTCCATTCCCTTGTTGGAGCATTTGAACTCTGCCCACAGAAATCCACTAAACTAGATTGATCAGAGGATAGACTAGAAAAAGAATGGTGCAGAGAATTGCCGGACGAATGGGTCCTGACCAGATTATTTTCCCCGTCAACTTCAGCTCTACTCCTGATATTCCTCAGACCACCTTCACCTTCACCACCAACACAAACACTATTAACCCTGTAACTGGGAGGATTCTCCCAAGGTGTATGATAAGATTCAGACGTCTGCGTCTCCTGCCATGGGTCAGAGGGGAAGGAGAGATCTGACGAACTTCCAACATTGTCATATCTGCTAGCACTGCCACTCTCATGTATTGGAGGGGCTCCAGGGCTCTTTCGTTTATATGGGCCCCTGCCATTGACCACTGTCGGATCAGAAGAAGAACCACCATCTACCCAAGGGACTGTTTGCCGAGCAAGATTGGATGAGGATGCATGATGTGGATAATTTTCTTGAAGCATAAGAAAGTTCCCAGAAGAAGGTTGATGAAGAAAAGGATCGTGCAATGGACCAGGGGCTTGTGGTTGATAATGCGCCATTTCAACATTAAGATTGGAGGAAGAGTATCCACTGGGCATAGGAGCAGCAGTCCACAGAGAAGAGGAGCGTCCACCTTGAATTGTCATATTATCAACAGGATGAATATGTGCACTGCCATTAGAAGCACCGGCCGTTGCTGCAGAAACAACAAAGTTGAAGTACGTAAAAGACAAGATATTTACCTGAACAAGATAACACCATCAAAACGTTACAGGAAAGGGAGGACATTTTTCCAAGATGACTATGACGTGAACATTCATCTAGATAGATTATTTAATGGATAAAAAAGATCGATGAACAATATCAACCATATGCAAACATCGATGGAAGTGAAATGAAATTCAAATGCTAATACCCATATGCAAGTACGGTTGCTCTGCATGATTCCACTCCTGATTATTATCGGTCTCAAAAATCTGAGATGTCTGGAGTATATGTCTACGCCCCATAGCTGTCTAAGCCACAAAGCAGAAAAATTGTTTCTCGAGCAGACCAAAACCTGCAATCACAAAAGGTTCAGGAAATAGAGCTCACAATGGAATTATAGATAAATGAACAAAATTTCAACAACTCCACACAAGTTAAGGTGACTCAATGTAGATCTTATTTTACCAAGTATTACTAACCTTCGAGGCACGATGTTAATTAGCCACACCAAAATGGATACACATATAAATTCAAATGTTACTCAAAATAAGCAATTAATCTTGATTGTTTTCTTACTCAAACTGATTTCAGCCTCCATTTAGTAAGATCACGATCTTTAAAGAAACAGCTTGAGCATCACTAATTCAACAGAGTCAACCAAATGGTAAGCAACCAACACACAGCTCAATTCAACGACAATAAACTTCTGCCAACAAGCAAAGAAATTGAGGTGTTCATTTGAGAGCTTATATTCAGTTGTTATGGGTCTCTAAAGGCTTGTAGTTATGACCACAAATCAACCACACACACTTCCATCATACAAACCACCTAGTCTGCAAATTTAGCCCAACCCAACACATCGATTCCATGCTACCCAGTTGTTTTAAGAAAAGAGCTGGTTAACATAATTCCTAAAAGACATAGAAGCACTCACCTAGTCACCATAAACCAACATGGAGACAGTAATGTAACCCCCCTCTCGCCCCAACTCTAAATGTCTGTGGAATCATCCATATCTAAAGACACACCTTAATATTAACGGCAAGGAGTTCTTGAAGGAGCCTCACTTTATTAGCAGAATGATTGATGGCGCAAATAAATTCCACAAAGCAAAAAAATTATAATATTTTGCAAAAATGACATAATCCAGAGGTTACAATCTCTCTCTCATTTTAGAAGTTGACGCATATCACACTGCAACCATGGCAGGGTCAGTCTAATGATTCTTGGAGGACGCTCCAGATGTCAAAATCAAATTTGTTCATTTTATCATCCAGATAGACTGAATGTGCCTGCAATAATATTTGTAATTTAGAATCTTCATACCAAGAGACTAATTAGCTATTTACTTAATATGTATCCTGTATGTCTAGGTACCAAGTGATTTCCAGGCTTTTCAAAAACTAAAGTTCACCATGGTACAAAAGATGCATACAAAAGAAATTCAATATTTTGTCCATGACCTACCTACCTACACTAAGACATTTTCTAAAAACTGCATAGAAAACTTTTTATCATTGATGAGTACTGGACCACAAGCAACAATTTAAAAACTGATGTATTCTGGGAAGTTGCTTTGTAAAACAATTATCAGTCTGGAAAAGACTGTAGAGAGAGGACTAAGCAAAGAAACATCTCACCTACATGTTATGCCCCTCATTCCACGGGCATCACAAACCCGTGTTCATTTTAAAGGCAAGGAAGATGAACCAATATAGTATACCATCACTGTCCCAAAATTCAGGCTCAAGTAAATCACGAATGTCTAGGTTTGAACTATTAGGCTGATATATACAGATTCTAACAAATCAAAGGCCAAATCCTCCATAAATACAAGCCACCAGCAACCCCTTCCTGCATAGTAAAAAACGTCTAAACCTATTTGTTGTAATCCGGAATAATATTAGCTCAAAAGGTATTTGAACTTAGGACCTAGGAAGTTAATGATGAGTAGAAATGTATTTGAAAGATCAGCAAAAAGGGTGTTTGCAAAGATAAGAAATGATACATTCATATTCAAGCAACATTGACAACCATGGAAGGTATATTAAATCAACCAAATACAACCAGAATGGTACAAAATTATATGGGGAATCATAAAATTACGATAAATTCTACAAAAGAGGGTAAAGGAAAAGTTTAATTCAGCATTTAGCAATATGATTAAGAAAGTGCAACAGGCAATGAATATGCTGCATATGGGAGCATTGTTTTTATGTTCGCTTCACTTTTTCAGAAAGTTCTTATATTAATTTGAAAGGCTAATCCTCAAACAACTGGGATAGAGCATTTTTGGCTAATCTTAAAAAGTTTACTTATAAAAAAGTTTTAAAATAAATAGTCATATTTATTAGTGCAGAGTTGGAAATAAGTAACTTATTGTGATAGTTAGGTAAGATTTACTTTCAGAGTAAGTAACTTTTTACAAAAAAAAAATTAAATCATCCAAACATGCTTGTAAACAAAAACTAACTTAAAAATAAATTCACTTTTTTTTTAGCTTCGCAAAACAGGCTCTAAAGAGAAAACTGAAGGACTTGTTACAAATGGGGAAAGTTGAAAAGTTACTGAAAAATACCAACCTAAACAGTTCCCAATTAACTGTGCAGACATATAGCAATCTAACCACACGCGAGTTTAATTATTTTTATAAGAATCAATTACATAACAAATAAATTGAAGTCTAGAAAGTAAAAAAAAAAAAAAATTAATAGAAGCTAATACACCCATCAGAACTTATACAGTCAAAAAATAGCAGCAAAAATAAAACCATCATGACACCTGCGCAGTCAAGCATGCTTAAAAACTAAACCAACAGCAAAGATCGTAATCTGATACGGAAATAAAACAAAAAACGCACATTAATTCTGAAAAAAAAAAAAAGTTATTTAACAAAAAATGATCGAGAACAAAATAACTAACAATCAGTTTATTTAACATGAAAAAAAAAAGATAAAAAAAGAAAACAACATAGACCAACAAATAGAAATATAAAAAGTATTCAAAGAGGTATTATTAACGATAAAAAAAAAAAGGTACCTCGGAAAATCGATTATCCGATGGTTTAGATGAACGATTGAGAAAAGCATACAGTGTTGATTTATGTATAGACTCAAAGTGAAACGTAAGAGAGGAAAACGGCGAAGTGTGATTTGTTGCGGTGGGTCATGACTCATGAATGGGTGCGGGGATTACAATAATAATAAATTAATAATATTATGTGAATAAAAATAGTCAGCCCCCGTTTGGCTTATCTTCTATTTTACTTCTACTTTTTGTAGAAGTAAATTATGGGCACCGCTATTTTTATTTACATTCATTTTTAAAAATAAAATTTTATTATATTTTAAATTTTATATAAATTTATTGAAATATATATAAATAAAATTAAATAAAAATACATAACTCTATATTCATCTACTTATTTTTATTTTCATTAAATTACCCTAAATTAGAGAAAATTATATAAATATATTTGAAGCATTCTAATACTCAAAATTTCAATAGACAAAGTGAATAATATATGTTTATATAGTATTCAATTAGTTCAACTTTGTTCTTATTTCGTTCATTTGATTTAAAATAATTTATGATTTTAGGGAAGATATGAATCTATAATATTTGAGATGTATTTAAAGTGAGATGAATATATAAAATTCATTTAGATATATAGTAGTTAAATGAATGAATTTAATAAGGACAAGATTATAATATGACGTAGATGTAAATAGTATTTTTTTTAAAAAAATTAAAATTTAATAGGGATGAACTTAGAATGGGATGGATATATAAAAAGTGTGGATGAAAATAGCGGTATCAGCTTCTTTAAAAAATTAGGGTACCACTATTTTCATTCACACTTTTTATATATACATCCACTTTTAAAAACAAAATTTTATTATATTTTAAATTCTATGTAAATTTACTGAAATAGACATAAATAAAATTAAATAAAAATACATAACTCTATATTCATCCACTTATTTTTATTTTCATTAAATTACCTTTTTACCTTCTTTTAGAATTTATATTTAACTAGAACTTTAATAGATCAGAAAAAATTAAATGAATATGTTTGAAACATTCTAATATTCAAAACTTCAATAGACAAAGCGAATAATATATGTTTATATAATGTTCAATCAGTTCAACTTAATTTTTATTTCGTTCATCTAATTTAAAAGAGTTTATTTTTTATAAAATATATAGATCTATAATGCTAGAAATATATTTAAAGTAGGATGAATATATAAAATTTATTTGGATATACAGTAATTAAATGGATGAATTTAATAAAGACGATATTAGAATATAGTGTGGATGTAAATAGTATTTTTTTTTTTAAAAATTGAAATTTAATAGGGATGAACTTAGAGTGGGATGGATATATAAAAAGTGTGAATGAAAATAACGGTATCCAAAAATTATTTTAATGGGACAAAATCCTTTTGAAAATTATCCAAACCTATTTAAGGGTACAAAACTTCAATTTTTCTATTGATTATGATAAATTGAACCAAAGGTCGGTGCTGATTTGATTAAACCTATAAATTCATCGTGTTAAATAAACAAATGTGAAAATAAGTTGTACACTAATGATATCCATTGAAGAAAGCTAAGCGGAATTCAGTCAACACAAATAGCAAAATTTCACGAGAACATAAAAAAAAATTGTCGAAAAAGAATAACTCACTTAAATTTAATGAATATTTGAAGGAACCTACAAATATAAGAGATGGTATAACCAAGTTTCGAATCAACCTTATACTTTCGTCATATCATGAAGAAATTCTGAAGAAAAGAACACTGAATTGGTAAAAAGAGTAAAAAATAGTTGCAGTATTAAAACACTTCATAATCAATATATGGAAATACATTAAAAAAAAAAAAAAATTGTTTTTGAAAACATTTTAAAACATCATATGCACATAAACATCGTCTGTTACCACGGCCTAAAAATTCACACAAAATAAGTAATACTATAATTAACATGGAAATCGAGTTAATTATCATGTTGTTGAAGGAAACAAAATGGAAGAAGCTATATGTTGAGGCAACATACAAGCAAAGTGACATTGGAAAGAAGGCACAGTAACTATGAATGAAGAACTTGATAGCTCGGAACTTGTTCTGCCACACCCTTTTTTATTGATCCAGAAGCCTGAAAATGTAAATTTACAAACTAAACAAACCTGCATTTTTTTTTTATTTTTTAGTTGAAAGAGGACGATACCTCTGAAAGTTTATTTATTTCCACTCACTTGTGGTAGAGGAATACCGTGATTACATATGTGGAACATAAAAAACAGTAAATAAAGAAAACTACTTCCTTTACAATGAAAGTGTATGCCTTTACCACTAAAAATCAAATAAAATCGTTGTTAGGATCGCACTCAACCTAAGTTACTACAAATGTCTAAGACAGGGAGTTTTCATTCAGTTTGTATACAATATTCCACTTAGAAGGTTCGGGACCTTTTCGCCATAAGTAAAGTTGGTTGATGAACCTTCACTTTCAACCACGGAACAAACCTGAATAATAGCAGTGTAATGCTGTATATTATGTAGATTGGAAAAAGTATCCAAATCATCATAATTAAGTGATTTTATGTATGCTAAGTCCCCATCTACATCTTCTTTCATGTCCTCATCTTCTCCATTATTCTCATTCGGAAAGAAAACACCATCAAACTTATGCATAAGAAATAACAGGAGACCAAAATGAAGTTTGAACTGTAACATAAACACGAATAAAGTATAACTCTAGAAGTTTTACAAACACGAAGATTATATTGGCAAACGAGCATATACAAATAGAACAAAAAGATCACATACTCACGAGATTAGCCCCGTTATCAGACAATTCATCAAGATAATTGTAATACCCCAAATTTTAATAAACTTCGAAGCGTTACCAAAATTTTACTTTTCTTTATATTGAAGATGGAACGGTAAAAATAAATTTGTTTAATAATAAGATAACTGAAATATCCATAAAATTAAACTAACACATGGAAATAAAAATAAACATGTTCAACAAATAAATTTAGAAACATGTTTTTGAATAAATTTAAACTAAATAAGAATTTAAAAATATAAAAACTTAAAGTGTATCTTTTTCTTTTGTTTTCTTTTTCCTTCAATCTATTTGACAGCCTGCATCATCAGTCTGCCACAGATCAAATCGACCTGCATTAGCCTATAAAAATTGTAAGAGTGAGTATTTAAAAATGCTCAATAAGATACGTGTAGTTTTTATAGACAATTATGTAACAATAAATTTAAACACTTCATACCACATTTCTTATGGAGTATATGGATGACCAAACGACACACCCATCGGTAATACTTTGAATTCTCGAAGGATTTTACATTTCGTTATAAACAAATCCAACAGAGTTCACATTTTGTTAGGTCAAACCCAAAAGTCTACTGATAATTTATGCATAAATCATTGAACATAAAAGTATACGGAAACGATCTACTTGTACAAAAGTATATTAACTCGTCGAATGAATTTGTGAAAGAATTTCAATATCTTTTCAACTTTCTCGACTCTACTAATAAAATCGTGACTGTCTTTTCGATTTTTTTTTTTGTCTCTCTCTACTATCTGTTATGTAAAATTTCTTGGTGGAGAATTATGGGACAATCGCACACTATTTATAAAAAAAAAATAGTAGTTGAGTCATAGTATAATTGTGATGGAAGAAAACGTGTACCAAACTTGGATAAAATTTAAATTTTGGTAAAACAATCATGATATAACACATGTACTTTGATTAAAAGCTAGTACTTGAATATTCTACAAATAGGATTACAGAAGAAAATACGAAAAGGAAATGAAAAATAAATAAAATACTAATTATAGCATTATTGAATGATGACCATAAATCATATGCACATAACACACATTTTTTCCTATTTATAATAAAAATAAGAATAATAACTCTACACTATTTTGTGACTAATGTCTATCCAAAGAATAGATACAACAAATATCAAATAACAAATTAAGAACTTATATTTATCTTTTTATTTGAACTCAACAATTTTATCACTCCAAGATTTTCTGGTCTCCTTATCACTTGTTTGATCCTCATTATTTTTTGTTACCAATTGTGTGACATTTCTAACATCCTCCCATAAACCGTGCTGGGTTAAAGACACAGTTTGTTTAGAAAAAATTGAGAGTTGTCATGGACATTGATTTGGTGAAAAAGCCTAAGCATTTCAAATGCTTCTCATATTGTATGGGTTGTGTTTAAGCATGTAACGAGTTTGAGGGTTTCTTTAAACTGTTGAGATGATCCAACCATGAATGAGGGGATCAGACTTTTATAAGGCAATGGATTTGTTAATTTTGGTGTGAAATTTGCTGCTTCTGTTGTTTGGATTTGGTGGGATGTATTTGATAGATGAGAATTAATGAGCAGATGCGTGTAAAGAAATTGTCAATATTTATGGATAGTAAAGTGATAGTGAAAGAAATGACTTGCAGTGTGTCAAGTCCTCACTAATGGCTCTGATACCAAGAAGAAAATACGAAAAGGAACCGAAAAATAAATAAAAGACTAATTATAAGATTATTGATTGATGATCATAAGCCATAAGTACCTAACACACATTTATTCTTATTTATAATAAAAATAAGAATAATAATTTTTCACTATTTTGTGACTAATGTCTATCCAAAGAATAGACAACAAATATCAAATAACAAATTAAAAACTTGCATTTATCCTTTAATTTAAATTTAATAGTCTTATCACTTTAAGATTTTCTGGTCTTCTTATCACTTGTTTGATTCTCATCATTTTTTATTGTCAATTGTGCGACATTTTTAACAATGACAATGTAACTTTTAATCTTTATCAAAATAAATATAGGATAACCATTAACTATTTTTTCCCCACATGTGAAACAATGGCCGCCACCAATACTGTTGTCAATTGAATTCATGATGTTGGAAGTTGGAACCTTATTGGTCTTGTACGAGACCAATAAACAAGATGTGAATATGTAACTTAAATTTGGTCCATGTTTGATTTGGCTAAAAACAATATTTTTAATAGATTTTGATAAAAAATTAATGAAATGTGGAAATGAAAAGTTATGAGTTTCATAAAATGTATTGTTAAAACTAAAATTGAAAAAAATGAATTTTGAAAAATTAAGATCACATAAAAACTTTTTATTACCGAAAGATTACACAAACTAGACGAAGAGATTGTAGGAAAAGCAATGTACAAAAACGAGCACTTAAAGAACTCTTTTTGTTAGTTTCTAAATATATTTATGTTTACGATCCACATAATAGGGAGTTATAAATAAGGATTACGTAACTTTACCGGAAGGATTTTAACATATGCATAGATAGAAGTGTAGGTGGCACCAGATGATTGGATGAGAAAACTAATTGTATTTTAAACGGTCAAATAATATAATGTCACGTGTCATTATGTCAACCATTTTGTGAATTTATTTGGTACTGTAACATGATTTAAAAAAATAAAAATTGTTCTGTGTATGTCGTTGAATTCCATGGAGCAATCGGCCCAAATTTTGAAATTGACCATTAAATTCACGAATAATGCTGCTTGTACAAGATCAATGACAGGAGCTTTTGACATGTGATGCGTTGGCAACACATATACGATTTTTTTAACTGCACGATAAAATGTTATCACGTGTCCCCTTTTTTTTTTGAGCTTGTCACTGATCATGTCACGTACCAGGGTTGTAAATTGACATTATACATTTCCCGTTTTATTGTAAGAATGAAATTTGGGTGGAAAGAAAACGAATTTCAGGTAATTGAATTGCCAAGAACTTGTTTTATTAGAAATTATCAATTAATTGTGTTTGATTGGTATAATTTTTCACATGGAAAAATATTGAAATTTACCATCTTTTGGTGTTTTTTTTTCATGAAAATTGTATTTGTTTTGTGGAGATTTATTTGGTTGATTTTGCGGCTATTCCATAAATGGGACGAAGAGAGTGAGAAATGGAAATGGGAATGGGGCGTGAGATGAAAGAGAAATGGAAATGATAGGTTCGTCGTGAGAAGAAAGGGAAAGTGGGTTTGTTTCAATTGCCAAAAAAATAAAAAATAAAAATTAGCTCACCCATGAGAATTTCAATTTCTCATTTTTGTGAAATAAAGGGCCACGCAACTGAAAATGAGAAAAACAATTGTCAAAAAAATATTTCCTATCGAACAGGCTAAAAAGTGGAAAATGATGGGATGATTTCTATCTTCCATGGCTAGCTGTGACAACGAGTCGGGAAAAAAAAAAGTTCGGGCTTTTTTGGTCCTGAGCCGAGTCGGGCAAAGCTCGTCCAAAAAAATAGGCTCGGCTCGGGCCTTAGCAGGTCCAGGTCGAGCCCGAGCCGAGCCCGCTCGGATTTTTTTTGTCTCTTCCTTGTTTTTTGTTTTTTGTTTTTTGTTTTTTTTTTTGTAAAATTTACATTTTTTTACTTAAAAGGCTCTGTAAATTTTTATTTTTTTTTATTCGAGCTAAACACGGGCCGGCGAGCCACACGGGCTGGCCCCGCTCGTGCCAACTTCCCAAAATGGGGCTCAGTTGCCGTCCGAACTTTCGGACTTAATTGCCACCCCTATTCATGGCCTATCAAAGGGGGCGTTATTAATTGGGGGTACTTTTAAAATTGACTCGGTCAAATCATCATATTTTCACTTTGACTTTTTAACAAGTAGATATTATGACAATGATCTCTTGTATCTTAAAAGAGAAAGATACCCTTAAATATATTATAAATTACAAAATATTGTTTTGTTTAAAATATATTACTACCCTTTTAGTTAACAATTAAAAATCAAATACTTCCAACTTAAAATTTCAAAACAGCCAACTTTTCTTATATGTATATTTCAACACAGATAAAAACTCTAATATCTTTCATCTGCTTCAACCTCAAAATCTAAAAAAAAATTATTCAAAGCTGAAACTGAATTTTTTTTATATCAATCATTTCGAATCAGTAAGTATATTTACACATGTTTAATTTCGTTTTTGTTAAATTAGTATACGTTTTAATCGATAAAATTTATTTTGATATATAATGTTAACATATATACAATTTTTTAAAACATGAACAAGAAAAAAAATTCATCTGCATCTTTCAGATCAAATGGATCTAAGAAAAAATAATTGGATAGACGCAAAAACAGTCGGCTCCAGCCTCCAAGTAGAAGTAGTACTCCATAGTGTAAAAATTTAAATATTAGCACATGGAACATAAGATAATTGAATAAATCATAATCTCGAAAAATTCAGTGAATCAAATTCTAACAACTACACGGAAGAAATAATTTTAAATAAAAAATAGAAGGATTTTTTTTTTTGCTAATTTCGTTAAAAAAGTTTGAATTTCATTTTTGGTAATTATCAATTTAAATTTCTCCATTTATATATATATATATATATATATATATATATATGTAAAATATATAAATAATATTTAATTAAATTTGATAAAATTAAAGATTTATTTACAAAGAACATTTAATTAAAATATTTTAAATTAATTAATTAAAAGGAAAAAAATAAGATTTTGCTAATTTGTTAAAGAATAATATTTCATTTTCGTCACTATCAATTTAAAGTTATTTATTTTATTGTTATATATATAAAAATTAAAACAAAAAGAAATTATTAAGGTTAAGTAAACAATATATATATATATATATATATATATATATATATATATTATTTAATTACATTTGAAAAAATTAAAGATTAATTTACAAAGAATATTTAATTAAATAATTTTAAATTAATTAAAATATTAAAAGTAAAAAAATAAGAATTTGCTAATTTGTTAAAAAATAATATTTTATTTTCGTAATTATCAATTAAAAATTATTTATTTAATTGTATATAAAAAAATTAAAACAAAACAAAATTATTAAAATAAAAAAGAGTACAAATATTATTTTGTTACATTTGGAATACAAATATTATTTAATTAAAAAAATAATTATAAATACTAATAATAAATTTAAAAAACGATATTTAAAATTAAATACAGAATAAAAATATTTTTTAATATTCAAAAAATTAAATTATTAATAAAGTAAAATAAAATAAAAAGTGGGTTGCTTGACTGTCAACAGAAGCCAGCCCAAACAAACAATTTTCGACGATGAAGAGTTCCATTAACAGATTTTAAGAAGTTATAACACACCAAATTTCTCCACAATCACTATTATTCAAGCAGATCCACTTAAATATGCACAAAAACTAACTTTCTCTTTCTTTAGTAATTAGATTGTCTATGTGGTTGTCGGCGCCAATGACTTCGTGATCGGTTTCGTTGACTTTTTTTGTGGTGGTTTTGGTCGATTTTGATGATCGATTTTCTCACAGTAAGGTCGATCAGTTTTGGCTGTGAGAGAAAGTGGGGTATTTTTGGTTTTTTATCGTCTAAAGTTATATTTCAATATTTTCGTTTTTTTTTAATTTTATTTATTGATCAAAGATAAAATGAAAATACGAGTACGTCCTTTCCACGTATTTACTCATTGGTGCATTGCACCTTTCACACTGAATAACTGATATAAAACGTGATGAAAATCCCTAAAACCGAACGTTACAGCCGTCATTCCGCCGGTTGCCGCCTTCCCACCATTTCCCTGTTTCTCTCTCTCAATTTCAGAATTTCTCACTCCTTCAATCCCAAAGTCTAGCATAATTGAAAGCTAATCTCAAGATTCTTCTTTCTTCCTCATCATTTAGACTCAATCAGGTAAAATAAACAGTGCATTTATAATGGCACTCTGTTTCATGAATTTCTATTTTCTAAATATATATTTATATTATTCATCAGTTCATTTCCTTGATACCAATGGAAGTCTCGGGCTTTAAATTTGTTTCAATAATTTTTGAAAAAAAAATAAAATTCATTTTTATTACTGTTGTCCCGGGAAAATGCTTAGATTTTCTCCAATTTCCCACTTTTGTTCCCTGTAGCTCCTTTCTCTATCAATGGTATTTAACGCTTATATCTATTTGACCAGTATACCAAGACAACAACGCGCGTTGGTTAGAAAAAGCTTCTATGCTTGAGCCTTACGCATTGATTTCCATATTAATATTCCATGATTAAATTCTTCTGGGAAATAAGTTACAAGTCCCTAAACCGTTATCCTCTGTCCTCAATACCCAAAACCCTACCCATTTCTGCTGCCTCCTGCATCCTCACGCCACTGCCGACTCCACTATTTTTCTCATATCAGGTGTCTTCTTCCCTCCATTGTCGTCCTCCGTAATCCAGTATTTTATAATTAGGTAGACTATCAGGGCTTATATCGACCGTAACTTAAACTTGTGATTTTTAGTACCATTTGCTTGGTTTTATGGATTCGTTGTTCTTGGTACTATCTATGGAAAGAAAGAAACAAAGTATAATTTGTTTTTCTGAGATGATTGATTTCTTCCGTGATAGGCAGATTCGTCAATGGACTCACGGGAGCTAACTCCGGAAGAGCTCGAAAAAAAGAAGAAGAAAGAAGAAAAGGTTTGTGCATTAATTAATCATTTATTCACTTGTTATCATATTCGCCATGAATTCAGAATATAAGGAATTCATGTTTCTCTTAGGCTAGGTCAGGCACTGGTTTTAGAATTTTAAATGACCTCAGTTCTTCCAACTACGTAAGTTCTTTATATGTACTATTTTTGAATCAAAAGTAATAGTCTTTTTTGTTCTAAGCCCTCTTGAATAGATGTGGCAGCATTCCGGACCAAGTGCTGGAAAAATCTTAGATGACTAGTTTTTTGTTTATTAGAAGAGTCCCTGGATTTCATTGGACCATTGTTTTGTTTTAGTTCGCTTGGTTTAGATTTTAGACTTTAGCCTTTTATGCGAAATGACTGTTTTGATTTCTGATTATTTATTTATTTTTTAAATTGCTTACGAAATTAACTGTAATTTCACGTGTTCTTTCATAGGCTAAAGAGAAAGAGTTGAAGAAACTTAAGGCTGCACAAAAAGCAGAGGCTGCCAAACTTCAGGTGTACTATCATCTACAGCCCTCTTAGCTTGGAGTTTCTCTATGCTGATCCATAAAGGGATAATGCAGTTATTTTTTATTTTTGTTTCTTTTTGTCTATTATAGTACCTTATGCAGCCTTTCATTTGCAATTGAAGGCACAACAAGCCTCTAATGCTCCCAAGTCAGGGAAGAAAAAGAATGTGAAAAGAGAAGCAGAAGAGGAGAACCCTGATGATTATATTGACCCTGAAACACTCGTGGGTGAGAGGAAAAAGCTGTCTCGTCAAATGGCAAAAACATTCAATCCCAGTGCCGTCGAGAAATCGTAAGTATTGTGCTTATAATATATTGTTTTCTTTTTATTTTCTTCATTGTTTTTGGATGCTTGATTTGTTATATTTTCCTTGTCCTTCTAATTTCAAATTTAGGTGGTATGCATGGTGGGAGAAGTCGAAATTCTTTGAGGCAGACCCCAGCAGCTCTAAACCGCCTTTCGTTATTGTAAGTCTGTCTATGAACCGTTCTTTGGTGTTGCTTTAAATTGTAATTGTTAGTTTGTTTTAACTATTACGTGCCAATTTAAGAGAGAGCACACTGATGAGATTATTTTGGGAATAGGTGGATATTCTGTGTTGCATATCCTGGGATCCTGAAAAGCCATAAAAAAATGAAATATTGTTACAAATGAAAATGAGCTGAATTGGACCTGACAATGGAACATTTAACTATGATTTCCCTGATATTCTCATCTTCTAGATCTCTTTCCTTTTCCTTATCTTTCTCTTTCTACTCTCACCAATGCAGTGTATGGGTACGTGTAAGTTTTCTAGATATGATTGTGATAACCTCGTTCTCTTAGAGAGTTTGTAATAAAGCCTTCAATATAGTTGAGAAACTCATAAACAAGATTAGACAGGGAAAAAGTTTGCGATACAAGGAAATGTGAAATCAATGGATTCTATTCGACTGATGGGAAAAATGAATTTGTATGTACAAAAATACTAAGGTTATTTCACTTAATATTCAGACAGAGCATACAAGCCTTGGTGCAAAGTCGAATAACTTCAGCTATAATTGAAAGTATAATGTTACTGATACTTAAAAACATTCAATTTAGAGGATTATGGTGCAGCCACATATTCATGGTACTAGGCCATGTTCGTGTGCATGCTTTGCTTTTTTCACAGCTACATTCTTCCTTCATACTTTGTTATTTACCTTTGCATGCACTTGAATATTCAAGTGTTATTAATTCAAAGACATTATGTTAGATATATAGAAGCATGAATTTTTTATTCTCGGCAGATGTAAATGGAAGGAGAATCACATAGCACGAATATGAACTTTTGATGAATGGTTCAAGAAGACACAATATACCAAAATATTAATAGTGTTCTATTATGGGTGAGAGAGCTCGAGGGACATTTAGTTACTGGCATGCTAACTTGTGTAAATCGAGTCTATTATTCGAAGTTAATGGGTTAAACAGTTTTAAATACGCACTTCAATCAATTGTGTGTGAAGAATTTGCAAGCTGATATGGAATGTGAACCTGTAGATATTCATGGGTGATAGTTTTTGTGGTAAATATTCATCAAAATACCGTTTTTGACATGCACGGGTAGTTCTGTGGTATGTGTGAGATGGGTAGTCTCATGGTATACACATGAACATGATCGTTCATTAAACAGATCAGAAGACCTAGATACTGAAATGGATTAATCATGAGATAAGTAATACTTACGTATCTGCGTGTATGTTTGATACACACACACAAATAAAGATTAAGAGAGAGCAAGGGGGAGAATGTTTTACGTAATTAAGTAAAAACGAAGAAATTAATGGGAATATATGCCGAGTTGCAAACAATTGATTAATAGGAGAGCGATTGCCCATTTACATAATACCCCTGAGGGACAAAGTAGTGGAAATACCAAATCAATGCACATATAATCAAAAAAATCTAAATGTGTGAAAGGATAACATGGCAGAGATCAGAGAGCCCTGCCAAGTAGTAAAAGTGGAATAAATGTCCATGCCATTAAATCTTCAACTTCAATGCATATGATTCTCTCTTTAATCAAGATAAGCTATATACATAAATAAAGGGCAAAGAATCAAATGGATTTTAATGGAAGTATGATACATGCAAGTGGACTTCACAAACATTTTAATTCAGTTTTTGTTTTTGTTTTTTTTCCCTTGGGATTAGTCCCAATGCTGCTATGAAACCATAAGAATACTATTCACTACTGTACTTACCAAAACTTCTACAAGGTCAGCTATAAGTTCACACAATTTTTAATGTAATGCTTACATTACAATTGGTGAGTTGTAACTGCTAATATACATGTTTCCAATTTAAAATTTTCAAACTAAAAATAATATGATGATAACATCTTGCCATGGTAAAGAGGCGAAAAAGTTAAACTAGAGAAGATTAAAATGTTTTGGTGCTGTTTGTTTTCCGCTTATTTGTAGATAATGTGTTTATAAAGCACGATGGTTCTTTTTTCCTTATGTTATTCCAACTAGCAGACATAGTAAATCCAAGTTGAGATTTAAATAATGTTGTGGTCTGAAGTTTGAATGTACAAGTGCGATCTTGTTTTGGTGATGATTAAGATGACTTCACATACTTTCTTATGATATAAACATATTCAATTTTGATGGAACTTGTAAGTAACCAATGGGTTGACTGGGGAAACGAAAAGCTTGAGATCATCATATGGGTAGATGAGAGGAAGGGCGGGAGTAGAGGAAGCAAGTTTGTCTGCACTTGACATTTGAATCGTCTTTGCAGTTTAATTACTCCTATATACTTCTCTACTTGTGAATGCAGGTTTTGCCACCTCCGAACGTTACTGGGGCTCTACATATTGGCCATGCTCTTACTGCTGCAATCCAGGTCTTGTAATGTTGTTTGATATTTCAATTGTGAAAGTTTATTTTGAACTTTAGTTTAATTTTAATTTTTTGTTGAAATATTTCACCTCCAGGATACAATTATTCGCTGGAGAAGAATGTCTGGATACAATACATTATGGGTGCCTGGTACAGACCATGCTGGAATTGCCACACAGGTTGTACCTTCATAACCTTTTAATTTTCTGTAACTTCTTTGGGGGTGAATTTTGTTGTCTTGTACATTGGCACGATGTACAAGTTGCTGATTATCATATATCCGTGACTTGAGAATTTGGCTAGTTTAGTCCAACTGACTCACAGCGAGCTTTCATGTGTCATGTTATTGGCATGAGACTTGACCAAATATTGAAAATCCTATGCACCATGCATAACTTATTATCATAGGAAGCTAAAATGACTGTATGATATCGGGTACTTTTCTTAGTTATCCTAGTGTGATTCTTTTGTTTAGTGAAAATGTTGAAATGACCCAGGAAAACATTTAAACGTTCTAAAATATTTGTGGAGAGTTGTTACTGGCTTAATCTGTATTTGTCAAGCTTGCTGACCTATTATATTTAACTGCCATTTATCTAATCTCACTCAGGTTGTTGTGGAGAAGAAGATTATGAGGGAAAAGAAATTGACGAGGCATGATATTGGTCGTGAAAGCTTTGTAGCTGAAGTGAGTTTAGCCACCTTATCTTATGTCTCTTATAATTATTTATTTTTTTTTTGTATTCAATATTCTTTGACTTATGCTTGGTCCTAGTAGAAATATGAAGGCTAAGACACCAGGTTACCTATATAAAGGACTTCTAAACATGAGGAGGAAAAAAAAGAAGACATGAAATTAATATATTTGAACTTTCATACTTATTCACAGATTTTGACATTTTGTTAATAGGTCTGGAAATGGAAGGATGAGTATGGAGGCACTATACTGAAACAACTAAGGGGTTTGGGTGCTTCTCTGGATTGGTCTCGTGAGGTAATAATTTTGGTTATCACTTTATCGTAAATATAATCTGGACACTGTTAGTGTTGTTGTATAGTCAATTGCAATTCTGATAATTGGTTTTATAATGTTCTTTCCTGCTTGTTATGCATCAACCACCTCTCCGCATAGTGCTTTACCATGGACGAAAAAAGATCAAGGGCTGTGACTGAGGCGTTTGTTAGACTTTACAAGGAGGGTCTAATATATAGGTATGTTCATAACATCCATTGTATTAACGTTCTCTAGGTGGTCACTTGAACTGCGACTAATTGTATTGGGTTTCTTCCTGGCGCCCTGCTTTGTCGAGTGTTATACTCCGTGCCAGTATTGTGGTGCAATCAGGTTTGTTTCAGCAGTTGAGTTTGGCATTTGTCACACACCAGGCCATCTTGAATTATGCCCGCTGTTTGACCACTAGTTAGTGTTCAGCCTCAAGGGATACTTCTGTGATTGTGATAACATTATTCTTTTGGTACTTGTTAGGCACAAACAGAGAATTTATTCTATCTGATGTGATGCATATTTTTCTGAGCGTGCACGTGTTGTGCTTTGTTGAATGCAAAGTTGGTATTTTACCTGTGGCGTATCAATAGTTATTTCTTCTATTTTTCACTATTTTATTTATTAAAACATTAACTCAATTTCTTCCTCGTTTACCTACGGAAGGTCATTAGATTTTTCCTTGTTTGCCTGCAGAAGGTTCTTCACTTTCTTGTGCATATTTATATCCTACTTTTTTCTTCTTTTTAGGGATCTCCGTCTAGTGAACTGGGATTGTGTCTTGCGGACAGCAATATCTGATATTGAGGTGGATGCAGCTATTTTGTCCCATTGGCTTTTAAAGCTCATTGTTGCGATAGTATCCTAAGTTTCTGAACTGCTTTGGTGTTTTCAGGTGGATTATATAGAAATCAAAGAGAGAACACCATTACGGGTTCCGGGATATGCAAAACCCGTGGAGTTTGGAGTGCTGACATCATTTGCATATCCATTGGAAGGAGGCTTGGGAGAGATTGTTGTGGCGACTACTCGAGTGGAAACAATGTTGGGTGATACTGCCATTGCTATACATCCAGAAGACCCAAGATACATCCATCTTCATGGAAAATTTGCTATTCATCCATTCAATGCAAGAAAACTTCCTATAGTTTGTGATGCAGTGCTTGTCGATATGAGTTTTGGGACTGGTGCTGTGAAGGTAAGGATCATTTTTCTCCACCTTAGAATTCTGGCCTTCAATTTTCCTTTTCTTCTCCAGAAAGTCCAATGCCAACGACTACCTCCCTTATCTCGCAGATAACGCCAGCCCATGATCCAAATGATTTTGAGGTTGGAAAGCGTCATAATCTTGATTTCATCAATATTTTCACTGATGATGGAAAAATAAATAGCAATGGCGGTCCAGAGTTTGTAGGGATGCCACGTTTTGAAGCTCGTGTGGCTCTGACTGAGGCTTTAAAGGAAAAGGTATTCCTACTCTATCTGTATTTATATTAGTGCCCACACTCTAAAATGGCTTATTTCTCAGATAGCTAGCTGACAGAAGTGCAAAGCACCAGTTACACATGAGCTTTGATGTCTGTCAGTGAACTTCAATTATTCCTTCGGCTTAATTGAAAATTCTACTAATGATTGTTGAAAAATTGAAAAAAACCTTGAGGGAACTTGTCTTTCTTTATTTTCCTGGGTGGACTGTGTAATCATCCGTTTACATTTACTTTCTTCTGCAATTTAGGGTCTCTACAGAGGTGATAAAAATAATGAGATGCGTCTTGGAGTTTGTTCAAGAAGTAATGACGTTGTGGAACCCCTTATTAAGCCTCAGTGGTATGTTAACTGCAAAAGCATGGCCCAACAAGCTCTTGATGCTGTAATGGATGACTCAAGTAGGAGAATGGAGATTATACCAAAACAATATGTTGCTGAATGGAAGAGGTAACCTGAAATGACACAATTTTTTGATATTGTACTTGAAATTCAATTTAAAAGAACTATTATGTTAATGTTATCCTATATCTTACTTCTCTGTTTGATACGTGGACTCTTTCATTTTTTAATACATTTTCGATAAACCTAAGCTTCGAAATATTGATAATTTTTGTTATAGAATTTGATGCCATCATTTCATTTCCTGTCATGTAAACTTTCATAAAAGTGCACAAGTTTGAATTTGGTACTAATAAGTGGATCTTGGATATTGAAGGTGGCTTGAGAACATTCGTGATTGGTGTGTCTCAAGGCAGCTTTGGTGGGGTCATCGTATTCCTGCATGGTACGCGAAATTGGAGGATGATGAATTGAAGGAACTAGGAGCATACAATGATCACTGGGTGGTTGCTAGAAATGAGGAAGAGGCTCAGGAAGAGGCTAGCAGAATCTTTGCTGGGAAGAAGTTTGAACTTTCACAAGATCCTGACGTTCTGGACACCTGGTTTTCTTCTGGTCTGTTTCCATTATCTGTGTTGGGGTGGCCAGATGATACAGATGATCTTAAAGCATTTTATCCAACATCTGTTCTTGAAACGGGACATGATATTCTGTTCTTCTGGGTTGCTCGTATGGTGATGTTGGGAATGAAGCTGGGTGGTGATGTGCCTTTCAGAAAGGTGAGTGACCTTCTTGTACTTGCAGGCAGCTGCGAGTTGGTGTCCGACAAGTATCGGACACCAACATCGACACGTGTTGGATACACCAGATGGCATGCTGGAAATATTTTCTGATTTCTTAATAGCGGAGACGTCGCTACACACAGCAATTATTTCATAAAAATTGAAAAAACATAAAAGTGGGAAAGTAACCTGGTTTTTCATCAGAAAAAAAAACGTAAAATTGATTTTGATTGCAAAACAAAAGGGATGTCATGACCAGCATCATTCGTGTCATGAGAAATGGGCTCTTCGATCAGCGGCGCAAGGGATGGAAGATAAGTCAACAGTGCAAGATGATCTAAACCATAGATGGAAGACGGAGTCAACAGCGCTGAGGGGTTTGACCAAAGAATAGATAATTGACCTACTAAGGCAATTTAACCAATGAATAAAACGGCGAGCCCTTTTCAAGATTAACCAATCAGGCCCTTTTTAACCTGTAAATTTGCCATTTCTCCCCTAACTTCCCATCCTATACAAAATAAAGACAAGTATGAAATATATTTATTTGCTTAATAATATAAATTAAAAAAAACATTTTATATACTTTATATTAATGTGTCGGCAACATGTCGATCTGGTATTTTTTGAAAAATTGACTCTCCACGTCTTGTTGTGTTTGGCACGTGTGTCCATGTCAGTGGTTCCTTGCCATTAAGCTTTTTCACTGTTGACATTAATTGATTCAAACTTCCATTTCTAAGTTTCATGTTGCGCTGATGCTCATTGTGCTGTACTGTGGTAATGGCTATTCTGTCTGAGTGCTCAGATTTTTACCTAAGATTGATGGTAGGTATTTCAGAAAAATAGTGTGAAAAGTTCTTATCAGAAAAACTGGATGACTGCTGTTCGTTGCTTCTGTTACTTTTGACGGAAAACAGCAAAACTATCTGACTGAAGTTAATCAGTTTTCAATATGCTTCTATTCTTAAGACAGTAAAGTTCAAATGGTGGTTTATTCTTTTCTGAATGAAGATGTTTTTTAACTGTTGCAGGTTTATTTGCACCCAATGATTCGTGATGCACATGGACGCAAGATGTCCAAGTCATTGGGAAATGTTATTGACCCTCTTGAAGTGATTAATGGAATAACCCTTCAAGGTCTTCACAAAAGGCTGGAGGAGGGTAACTTGGATCCAAATGAATTGAAAACTGCAAAAGAGGGTCAGGTGAAGGACTTCCCTAATGGGATACCTGAATGTGGTGCAGATGCTCTACGTTTTGCCCTTGTTTCATACACAGCTCAGGTAATAGCTTTGTGTGTTTCATTCTCAAAAGTCTTTCTTTGAGAGTTTGGTAACTTCATATCATTTTGTTTCAGTCGGATAAAATAAATCTGGACATTCAAAGGGTGGTTGGGTATCGTCAATGGTGTAACAAGCTGTGGAATGCTATAAGGTTCGCCATGAGTAAACTTGGAGATGATTACACCCCTCCAACAAAGATAGATCCTGATTTCATGCCTTTTGGCTGCAAGTGGATACTCTCTGTTTTGAATAAAGCCATATCAAAAATATTGTTGTCTTTAGAATCTTACGAGTTCTCTGACGCAGCAACATCAGTATACTCATGGTGGCAGTTTCAATTGTGCGATGTGTTTATTGAAGTAATCAAGCCCTATTTTGCCAGCAATGATCCAGCTTTTGCATCTGCGAGAATATCCGCACAAGATACCTTGTGGGTGTGTTTGGATAATGGCTTACGGTTACTTCATCCTTTTATGCCATTCGTCACAGAAGAACTGTGGCAGCGTCTTCCTTCTAGAGAAGATTCTATGAGGAAAGAATCAATAGTGATATGTGAATATCCATCAATTGTAGAGGTAAGATCTACGTACATTTCTATGCAGTTAAGGGAGGATAACAAACAAAACTTGACATCATTTTTGGCATTTCAATGGAATTCCTATGCTGATTGCTATGTTCCTTGATTGAGTTTCTATTCTAGTGTTTGTCTGGCATAATTTGTTAATTTAGTGTGATTTTGAAGTGTCTTTGTTGGTTTAGCAAATGAAATTAGGCACCACTTGTTGATATATTAGTTTATAGCTTCATAACGGGATAGGCATTATTACATTGTTCTCTCTATAATCCTGTCGTTTGAAAGTTGTTCGTCTTCAAACACAAATCAGAAAATAGTTCTTGTTATATCCAAGATCATGAACTTCTGTATGCAAAGAGTCAATGGGGTGTGTATGCTAGAAGATCAAGCTAGGAGAAGTGCTTTCAGGCTCATTCGCGTATAAAATCTCGCAAAAAGAAGTAAATATGAATCACTGCCTTAACCTATGTCTTGCTATGATATTATGTTGGTTTAATATTCAGGATATTGATTTTAGTGAGACAACTTCCCCCACTGACCCTGCCACTAATGCCACAAAAGGAAAAATGACCTGATTTCAGGTAGAAGCAGTGGTAAAGTAAAGATATCCCCTGTTTTGAAATTTCAGGTACTAAAAATTAAATCAAAACATCGTTAGAATTTGATCTGCTGCTCAATAATTTAATATTGACAGACCATTAACATTCCTAATTTTGATTAGACTTCCCAACATCCATTTTCGCCTGCTTTCTTAATTTGAACATTGAATAGGGTGCTCTACAATTCTGCTTCCAATGTTGATCTTTTGCAGTATTTTTTCATATTATTGAATTTATATGTATTACTTATAAACTAGTCTTATATCAAATTCTGTTTAAAACATAAGCTCAGTTGCCATCCTATCCTTATTCCTCTTTCTACAGTGCTGGACTAATGATAGTGTAGAGATGGAGATGGACATGATCGAGTCAGTGGTTAAATCTCTGAGGTCTCTTCGGTCAACTCTGGCACCAAAGGAGAGACATGAAAGGTAAAGCTCACGAACTCAATGCTACGAATGTTTTGGATAATTTTGAACCTTGATGGTATGTATGGTAGGGAGGATTAAATGTTACTCAGTGTTAAGGAAGAAGAGAAAGTTGCAATCCTGTTTCTTATATTGCCCAGATCTACCCTATAAAAGATGCTCTTGGTGTTTGTCTTTCTATAAATTATAGATGTTTTCCAGTCACACAGCAATGAGATGATTTGTACTGTTAGTTGGGGCTAGACATCTACTTTTGCTTCACTTTCCACTTGATTCTGGGTACTCCAAATGGTTGATTCAGATAAGAAATATCATGGATCCCTAATTGCTTTATAAGGTGTTACATGCACAGTTCCAAAACTTTGGTCATGAGTAACATGAAAATTTCTTCCAGGCGAGCAGCTTATGTGCGTTGCCGTTTAAATGATGCTTGCAACATCATTAAAAGCCATGGACTGGAGATTGCTACACTGGCAACATTATCATCTCTAGAGGTATGTATTTGGATCATATTTATGGTCTATAGTTTCACAGTAATACCTTTGTTACCAATACCTTACTGGAAAGTCGAAGCTACGAGATAATTTTGATGCCCTTTTTCATTCTTTTATTCCTTTTTCGTACTGTTAATGGAAGTGTTGTGAAAATTTTCGACCCTGAAATTTCTCAGGTTTTAAGCGAGAGCAATGATGCACCAGTGGGTTGTAAGGTAGATGTGGTCAATGAAAATCTCTCGGTATACCTCCAGCTACAAGGAAACATTAATGTAGAAGCTGAACTCCAGAAACTAAGGAAGAGGATGGAGGAGATAGAAAAGTTAGTCGACCCAATAGTTCATCGAAAGAAAATAGTTCCATCATATTTTTATTCATTTTTGTCGATAATAAATTGACGTATTTTTCAGGCAACGTGATAGCTTGATGAAAATAACGAGTGCATCCGGCTACCAAGAAAAAGTTCCAGCCCGCATCCTTGAAGAGAACGAGGCAAAGCTTGCATCGCTTCTTCAAGAGCTCTTGTCATTTGAGGAAGCCAGTGAGCAATTGGAACGAGCATCGGGAGAAGGGAACTAAAAAGTACTAGTAATTTTCATTTTTTTGGCATTGGGCACTTGAAATATTCTCATATTCTATGTATACCTTAATGAGACCAATGGAAGCACAAAGGGGATGGTCTTCTTTTCTTCTGTATTCAATCAAGAGAAACTACCTTAATAAGTCTCAAGTAGCAGAATTCTGTATCTATCCCAGGCAAAAGGTTTTCACATTGTTGTGGCGGTCGCCGGTCCAGTCATTTTCTCCTTTATTATGAAGTTTTAATAGATGTCCTAATCGACAGGCTTTATTCAGACCTAAGATGATAAATTATTTTCGATCACCGAAATTGAAATTCCATGGTGCAATGTTGAGATAGTAAAGCATAATGTATGAATATCTTTTATTTAATATTTCTACAGTACTTTGTTATTTGATACAAGAATCTTGTTCTTGTGATAGAAGTAAAATCATACCGGTATAGTTTTAAATACGGAAAATTGTACGTGTCTTCATTTTTTATTCTATTTTGCACTTTTATCCTAAATCATTGTCGAGAAAATTAAGAGAATTTAAACTGTTAATATCATTAATTTGATGCTAATTATTTCTTTTCAAAAATCAGGTGATAATTAGCTTTTATTATGTTAAATGTATTTTATTTAAATCCCACCCGACAAACTGATGAGTGTACATCGATCATTTAGGCTCCGTTTAATAGCACATTATTTTTTTTGGAAGTTAGAATTCGAATTTCAACTTTTACTTTTGACTTGTTTGATTGGTCAAATTTTTCATGGAAAACGTTTTTTTAATTTTGAAATTTTTCTTGATTTTAAGGAATTCATTTTTCCACCACTTTTGTGGGAATTGAAATTTCACTAATTTTTTTTTTTTTTTTTTTTTTTTTTTCAAGCAATAGAAACAAGTTTTAAGATGAAGTGTAAAAAAATTTATTCCTTTAATTGACAAATTTCAAGTAAAACAAAATCAAACGAACATCAAAAAATTTTAAATTTATTTTATTTTATTTTATTTATTTATTTTTGACAATCTAAATAAATTTTGTCACCAATGATAAGAAAATTTATTCCTTTAATTGACAATTTTTATGAAAAATAAAGTCAAACGGACACCAAAAATATTATATTTTTCAGGTGAAAAATTATATCAATCAAATATCTTTAATTACAATTCTCAATAAAATAAATTTTAGGCAATTTAATTTTCTGTAATTCATTTTCTTTTCTTTTCACCCAAATTCCATCTTTCTGTCGGACCATAATGAATTTTTTCCTAGCTTTATTAAATTATTCTAAAACACTTATATATGTTAATTTGTTAATTATTTATCAATCATATTTAATAATTTAGCTAATTTTATAATAAAATTTTCAACCAACTTTATTAAATTGTTCTAAAATATGATATATCGTATTTGAAAAAAAAAATCATGTAAATTATTTATAAATAAGAATTATAATTTTTTTAAAATAATTAATTATATTTGATGGATTTTAGAGACGAGTAAAGAGAGACTAATAAGACCTTAACTAGTAGAGTATAAAGGAACGTTTCCCCCCTAAGTCCCCCCTGCGGCTCCTGGGCTTTCTTAATAAAATGAAATTCTTGCTACCTTTCACTTCTTATTTTCCTTCTCATTGCTAGATTTGTCATTCCAAATATGAGAATTATTAGTTAATTCAAAAGTTGTGCCTAGTAAAGCTTCATTATCAAAATAAACATCAGAAATTTTTAGTTGATCAGAAGTTTCTTGTGGTTCTGCGGGCGGAGCTACATGCACTGGCCTCACCTGGGAGGCTGGAACTTCTTGCAGCAGTTGAAGAGGCAATTGAGTGGCTGCTGCTGCTGCTGATCTTGATTTGGTTTCTCCAATACCGTACCAGTTGAAGCCATCAATTTTTTCCGCTCATTTGTAGTTGACGAGATGACCATCATCTTCCCACAGTTTCCTAGCATTTCTTCACTCCTCAAAGGAATCGTCTGAAACAAAGAGGAAGCAGCCAAAGAACAGGTGACGAGGTTGAAATATTTTAGAGAGAGAGAGAGAATGATTAGATAGGGAATTAAGTCATTGTTTAATTCTAATTTCACGTGAAGGATCTGGCCTAAAATGAATTAAAACATATTTGGACAGTTGTAAACACAAAAAAAAGGCCGCACTGGATTTTTTAAAATGGTTTGTATAGTGGGCTTTGTATTTTTTTTTTTTGATCGGTAAATGTGAATATATAGATCAAAATCATGTACAATGTACAAATACTACAGACATACCTGAGCAATCAAGAATAGAACAAAGGACAATTACAACGGATAAACCCGTGCAATCATAGGACATGTGAACCAACAACTACTCCGGGCATACCCGAGTAAAACAAAAGAAATAGATAAAAGACATCAATTAGCAACAAGCTAATGACTCAAAGTGAATTAAAACATACGGATACAAAGTGAACATGGCTTTGTATATGTGTGTTTTAATCCTAATAACAACATTGTCAACATGTTGAATAATGTGCTCAAAAATAAAACGATTCCTAGCCATCCAAATAAAATAAACGGTAGTGGCCAGTGCAATCTTCTTCACTTTACTCCTCCACGTCGTGCCCCTTGCCTCTTTTTTCATCCATTTCAAAGCACTAGGCAAGGTGGACATAGCACGAGAAATGCCTAACCAATTTCGAACCTTTCCCCACACGGCTTGAGTAAAAGGACAGGCAAAAAATAAGTGTTGTGTTGTCTCGTCCGTGCGATCACAAAAAATACATTTTCGGTCCACATCAATAAACAAAATCTGGTCCTTGGTTAGGAGCTTAGAATGAACCCCCAACCACAGTATAAAGGCATGCTTTGGTGTGTTACCCGAGCTCCAAACAGCCGCTGCCCAGATGGCTTTGGCTGCCCTCGGACGGAAGAAGCAGTAGGCATCCAGCGTGCTGAATTTCCCTTGCAACGCCCAACTTTGCAACTTGTTGCCAGCAGCATCATGCGTCCCTTCAGCTACCAATATAGCGTCCCTGATTTCCAGCAGTTTTTTGAGAAGAGGCGAGTCATCCTTAGCCTTATTCCTCTCCCAAATGTTCGTCCCTCGAAGGAAATTGAGGTGCACCCATTTAATCCAAAGGGAGTCCTTTTTCATATGAATATTCCAAAGTGTTTTGGCAAGAAGAGCCAAATTCCAGCTTTTTATATCTCTAAGACCAAGCCCTCCTTCCAGCTTCGGAAGGCAAATATTTCTCCAAGCAATCAATGGTTTCTTCGAGCCCCACAAGAAATTTCGGCATAGGCTAATAATTTTTGAGGTTACGGCGGCCGGAATGGGAAAGATGGAAAGCCAAAAGCATTCCACTCCTTGAAGTACGGCTCTAATGAGTTCCACCCTTCCTGCATAAGAGAAAGTGACACAAGACCAAGCCCCAATACAAGTAGAAAATTTATTTATGAGTGAATCATAAGAGCTAACTTTCAATTTCTCCGCTGCAAGAGGAATGCCCAAGTAACGGAACGGCATAGTACCAACGGGAATGTTAATAAGACCAAGAATATTTTTTAATTGTATTGTGGCAAGAGAGAGACTTGAGGGTAAGATGGCAAAAAAACTCGTTAAATTTGATACTTGCGGAGTCCCATCTCAGTTGAGACGGGAATTATTTGTCTAATCGGGTAAACGAGATGAGGGTCCATCCCTTGAAATATATATGGAGTACAGGAAACATGAACTATTTCTCTCTAAAACTCTGCGTTGATCACGCGAAGCTCTTTTCGTTCATAGACTAATTTTGGCGAAAAAATTTACTATAGTCTATGTCTAAAATTGTGCCCGCACTGGATAAAATCCTTGGCTCCGCCTGCCTCTCTTTTCTTCTGTGCATACGGTAATTGCACACACACACACACACACATGCTACAGGGCTATAGGTTAATGGACACAACTGTACAGCAACAAACTGGAAGAGTTTGTAGAATGGGCAATATGACGAAGGCTATGTATTTTCGCTTTGACTCCTTTGAGTAGTTAGAGCTTAAATGCTTTAGTATTGTGATCATTGTGTAGAAACCCAAGTATGGGATGTGTCATGCTTTCATTTATTTGCCTGCAGTAGTAATTTTTTTTTGTCATTTGTATGCTTCATTGCTTTGAGTTGAGCTTTACCTGCGCAAACTGTTGATTGTTGAACTTTGGGTAATTAAGAATTTATTTTCAGTAAATACATAGCCCTTGGTTGGTTTAGCAAAAAAAATAGATTTTTAATACATTTTGATAAAAGTTAATGAAATGTGTGGTTGAAAAGTTGATAAAAATTGTAGGTTCAATAAAATGTGGGGTTGAAAATGAGGTTAAGTAAAAATAAGTTTTAGGAAATGGGGGCCAAACATGGACATATTTTAGTGCTATTAGACTTAGAGCTTGCGAGTGTGAATTAAGGTTTGAATTAATTATGAGTACAAGTGATAAGTGGGGCACGGCTTTATTCAATCCCACAATAGATGGTTCAAGAAATGGTTATCACTCATGAGTCTTACCTAAACTTATCCAAGCATGATTTTTTATTTGATAGGAATAGAAGAATTAAACAGTGTTCGTGTGTAGCTCATTGAGTTCTCATCTTTTATGCCGATGCTCCTCATGGTTGTTTGACAGAGAGACGAGAGGAGCTTGGCGTTACCCTGTAGTACTCTGTTTTTGTAGAATTTGAAATCGAGAACTCCTTTTCAAACGATTCCCCTTGCCTCCTACATTCACTGGACGAGCGGGAAATGTGGAGAAGGCTTTACGAATTCCCTGTGCTTAAATAGTGACATTTGAACTGAAAAATGATGCATGGTAATGTAGTCTTCAACAGTGGATAATCTTTAATAAAGTAGAACTTGTTCAACTTACCATTGATAAGGAATGGATGTAAAGAGTGTTGTTTCATGAATCACATCACATCACAGATAATAGTGAATGAAGAGGATATTCAGAAAGAGGGAATTTCCAGAGTTTTGGTTGCAGATTAATATTTTCCTGGAAGGATGTATTTTCTTGGTGACCTGCAGGGTAGGAAATGGAGGAGGTTGGGCGGGAGGGTTAGAAAACTGAAACATGGGACTAAGTCAGATGAAACAAGTCCTAATCCAATTATGCGAATTGTTTGGAAATAGAAATTGGCAATAAAAAAAAAATAATAATAAATGAATAAATAAAAAAATAAAATTACAAGACTATTAACAATTTTTCCCACTAAAGCAAGCCTTTAACCAGTAATACTGTGATCATCAAGTCCTTGGAAATCCACCAAGTTTGTTTTACTTCTAAATTGAGAAAAGACCCTGTGAGTTACTTCAGCTTCTCATGCATTTTCATCTCATTCGTTACTTTGGTTGATGGTGCTTTTAATTAAAAAGTTGATGAACTCAAATCTATAAACATTTTATAAATTGGTCCTCGTATGGAAGCTGCAACTCTTGAAGGAATCAATTAATTTGATAACTTACTTCACCAAGAAGGTTTGCTTCCTGGCTTCCTGTACACACACATAACTTTATGTGTTTTTTATCTAACAATGTATTAATCTATGAATCACTTTTTTGAGAATGAGATATTTGATGGTGCAAAGTGTCTTATGGAAATGATAAAGATAGAGAACTGCACCACTCTTTCTTTTTTGCAATGTGTGAAAACCTAGATAAAATAAATAGCAAGTGAAATCATAATTTCAATTCTTCTTTGAACTCTATGCTATGAAAGTAGATTTTGATGTAACATCTTCTTGAACGAAATCCTGGGAAGAGTATGCCAATTATATTCTCAACCAGTAAAGGGTGTAGGATGGTTGAGTTTGGGGAAAATTTTAAAACCAATCGATGCTGAGAGTTCAGTGAATAGTTTCGTATTTTGAGATAACTTGTTGACAGGTCAGTGTATAGGTTTATTCTAGAGGCTGTTGGTTACAGGATGGTGCTTTTGCTTGGTATTTTGAGATAACTTGTTGACTGACTAAGGCGTTTCAGCTTGCTCCATTGTCAATGAATAGATGGAGTAAGCATGTTGCTGGATTAACTTTGTATCTACTGATGCTTCTTCTGCTCCCCTGTACTCTCTGAATTGTGATGAAACTCTTTCCAGTGTGAGGTCAATCCACAATATCTGGTTTTCTTGCCATGAATGTTAGCTATGTTGTTTCTACGTGTGTGTGGTCCTAAATGAGTAATAAATTAATAATCCAACCTTTTGAGTTCTCTTAAATTGCAGGTTAAAGGACTTTCAGCGGAAGAATTTTCTGTGCGTAATGATATGGTACTTGTATTACCTGATAGGATTCAAGCCATACCAGATGGTGCTGCAGCTGCACCCAAACAATCTGGGGGCTGGGGATCTTCAGCTCCTCGTACAGAAATCAAATTTGATTCAGGTTATTGGTTGATACATGGTTTATTAGTTTGATCTTGTCTTACACGTTCAACCTTTTTTCTGAAGAAGCTTCAGTCTATTGCTTTGTTGTTATCTGCTGCATTGAACTTGAAATCTAGATGGACGGTTTGACAGTGAATACTTTCAGCAAACTGAAGGGTCAAGTCAATTCAGGCAAGAGTATGAAATGAGGAAAATGAAACAGGCATGTTCTCTAGTGAAATAGTATAACTAAAAAGTATCGACACGGACATGACACGATGCGTACACACGGACACACAATTTTTAAAAAAAGTATAGACACATCTCGTCCTGACACACTGATTAAAATGATATTATTATTATTATTATTATTATTATTATTATTTTGTCTTAATTCCATCACGTCGGCAATGTGTCCAGTTGTGCAAAGCCAAAAATAATTCAAAGAGCCACCTGGAGTTTTGAACGTGTCAGTGTATTTGCCAACATCGCAATGTATTGCAACTTGTTCAATTATACAAAACCAAACTAATTCAGACATGCCACTTGACATTTCCGACATGTCGGTGTCGTGTGGATGTCCGATGGAAATGTGTAGGCAACGTATCTAACTTTATAAAATCAAAAAATAATTTTGATACACCACTTGGCGTTTTCAACACGTGTTGGTTCGTGTGTGACACCAACTCGCCGGGGTGTTGCTGCATTTAATTAGTATAATGTAGACTTATTTGGAGATGCTTTTTGACAATCTTTTATTATTTGTAATGGGTGAATTGTCAATATTATCTGGTCTTGTTTGTGATGTGATGTCATCTTGATGCAGGACCAAGGATTGGACTTGATAGCAGAAGGTTTAGATACTCTAAAAAACATGGCACACGACATGAATGAGGTTATCTTTCTTCTGTTATATTTCCGTTTTTCGTGTTTGGCTTACTTTTTTTATCTGTTGCTCTTTGATATTCATGGATGGTAACTTCCAATGCTATGATTCGTGCAGGAATTGGATAGGCAAGTTCCTCTTATGGATGAGATTGATACCAAGGTAGAGATTTTCTCGTTATCTTGCAATTTTAAACATCAAGGCTGGAGTAAGTTTATTTTTTTCTTGGTGTTTTTGTCCATCAGCCGATGTCTCCTTTTTTTTACACTTGTTTTATCTTTTATTGCAAATGCACCATGCTAATTAATACCATGAGTTAGTTTGACGAATATATATTTCATATTGTGATATGTATGCGTATGACATAAATCTTAGAGTGTGTTTGATTGTCATGAAAAATATCACCTAGGAGAGAAAACGTTTTCCTTGATTTGATGAAAACAAAAACTTACTCCCCTCAAAGAAAATATTTTCCTTAAAAACAAGGAAAATTATGCATATTTTCAAAAGTTGAAAAATATTTTCAATGGAAAAAAATAGCAATCAAACACTTTAAAGTAGGAATATGGGTGGAAAACTTACATTTTCTATAAAAAATAGATACAATCAAACACACCCTTACTTCTCAACTACAGTTCTTCGAATAGATATTGCGAGAGCAAAAAGATAAGTTTCTTGAACACAGAAAATAACAAATATAATTATGTCCTACAGGCTACAACATGACAGGTTGTTCACTTAGAGCTTGTTTTGGAGTGATTTTTTGAAAATCATTATTTCCCTCAATCATTTACAACCATGCATTCTATGGGATTCATAACTTTCTCCTACTTTTTAACCACACATTCTTTAAAAAAATCATTTCCCTTTCAAAAATCTCTCCCAAACGAGCTCTAAAAGTTTCTCATTGAAGTGTTGATAGAGCTGCATTCTGTAGTGGCTTAAGATGACCAAAGTGCTTGCTGATGCCAAATGCACAATATGGTCCCATCCTTGCTGTTATTAAACAGTATTCATGACATTAAAGAGAATTTTAAGCTATTATGTTACTTACAGGTGGACAAGGCAACATCTGACCTTAAGAATACCAATGTCCGACTGAAGGACACTGTTAATCAGGTGATTGAGCTGCACCTCTTCAATTTTGATTTTCATTTATAACTTGCTGTACCTCTCAACATTCTTCGACCTTACTATATTTAATGGAGTATTCTTTTGTTCCAGCTGAGATCCAGTCGAAATTTCTGTATTGACATAATATTGCTGTGTATAATTCTGGGAATTGCAGCCTATTTGTACAAGTTCGTTCTAACTTTTGTACTTACTCGTGAAGACTGAACCTTCGAATCTCCCTCTGTTCCCTGTTCATGTCAAAAACTTTTGAACACAGTTTGTACAACCCAAAGTTATCAACGAACTAAAAATTTGAATATTCAATCTATCTCAGATACATTTAGTGGCTTTGAATTCAAAAGCAATGTTATTTTTCCTTTGGCATATTTTGCTTGATGAGATCTTTTCTAATGCTTAAATAGATATTCGTGCTGATAAAGTGTTTCTTTGCAGTGTGTTGAAGAAGTAGAAGTGGTTGAAAGACTGCTCGGTGTGACTGTCTCGAGTGTTTGCTATTATTTCATTGATTGATTTGTTGCCATATGGTTCTTTGTACAATTTGTTTGATTTTCATGTTGGCAAAACTTGTTTAAAATTCTGTTTCTATTTGAAGTAGTTTTTGGTAATTTGACCCATTTTTCCTAGGGGTGTAAGCGGTCTAGTTTTACCGATTTTTGACAAATTTTCAAACCAAACCGTTTATACCGGTTTGAGAAAAATTCAAACCTAAACCAAACTATTTTAAACGGTTTGAAAAATATTCAAACCTAAACCTAACGGTTTGGTCCGGTTTTAAACCGTCGGTTTCGTCGTATATTTTTTTTTGCCTGTCGTCCGATTTTAAAATGTCGATTTCGTCGTATATTTTTTACCTGTCTATTTTTATGTCATTAATTTAGGAGTTGACATTTTTTTTTCAGAACCGGTCGATTCTATTTCAGATCTTCTAAAAAATAATTTGATTTTGGGGTATTATTAAGAACCAACCAATTCTATTCCAATTCCCGGTTCTAGTATGGGAACCGGACGGTTCTCATAGAATTTTTTTATTTTTTTGGTAAAATATATTATTCAATTTTCAATCACTTCTATAAAAAATAATAGGATTCATTCTTCATTTTAGAACCCAACACTTTCCTTTTTCTCTTTTATTCTTTTTTTCTCTATTCTTATAATTCTTTGATTAACTGATTCTCAAGTTAAATTAGAATATTGGGTAAATTTATACCTAAATAATTTTATTTACAATATATAATTTCATTTCTAAGATTCGAAATTTTTATTTAGTTTTCATTTTGATTACATAGTTATTGATCCGATCAAAACTTTTCATTTAGATTTCTACAAATTATAATCGACAAAATCAGAAGTTGCAATAATTTTTTAAAGAATGTCCAATTCAATGTAGAATTTTCATTTTGATTGAAGTTTGTTTAATCATTGGAGTATTATGTAGTTTATATAAGTTAATGATTGTTTGACGATAGTAATTTATATGAAATACAATGTGGGATTGTTTGATGAATATTTTCAAATTTTCAGTTTAAGAGTCTTTGGAATATGTGAATCTCATTTAAAAATAAATAAAAAGCCCAACACAAAAGTTTTACAAGTTACAATTTAGAAAATTTCATTTTTTTAATATTTTAATTTTTATATATTTTTCGTCGGTCCGGTTTGGTTTTAAACCGCAATAAAATTTCTCAAACCTAAATCAAACCGTTGTTCAAAATCATTTCGTTGACGGGTCCACGTGGCATCAAACTGATGGTTTCCAAAATGCAGTTTCGATTTGATTTTTCGATTTGACGATTTTTGCTTATAGCCCTAATTTTCCCTATTAATATTAGTTCCAAGGACTCAATTTCTCTAGGGATTGCAATATGTGAGAGCGTGAATAGTTTTATAAATTTGAAGATTTCTTTCTAATTTAATTACCAAAGGTATGTATTATAGTTAATCTCTTTAGTCAGTGGAAGAAAATAGCAACAATGTGGCATGTTTGGCTGGAATCTTGTCTTTTAATGTTTGTAAACACCAATTCAAAGCCTGGTTTGGATAAAAACTAGATTTTAGTAAATTTGGATAAAAGTTTATGAAATTTGTGGTTGAAGAATTGATAAAAATTAATGGATCCATGAAATGTGGTTGAAAATGAGTTTTTTTTTTTTTTTTTTTTTGGGGTAATGAATTTTAAGAAATGGGGGTTAAACAGTATATGCTAGTCCTTGTATTTTAGGACGTGCATTTTGTTACATCTAAAATACTAATGGCCGGTATGTTTTATACTTATAATTCGGCATACTAATGGCCGGTATGTTTTTGAGTTTCAGCTTTTACAAAAGTTTTTTTAGTAAAAAAATTATCAAAATATATTAAAAATTAGCTTTTTATTCTTAGAAATAGCTTTTTATTTTTTAATAATCCTGCCAAACAGGCTCAACATGTCATATTAATGTACATATACATATACATATACATACAGACATACATACATACATACATATATATATATATATATATATATATATATTTTTTTTTTTTTCGAGATTTACCCTCCCTTTTCTCCAATTCTATTGTGGGCCACGTTTTAATATTGCACTTGAAATTTAAGGATAGAAAACTCGGTTTGGGATTCCTTTCTTGACTAGTGACATAGATAAAAACATATTATGGAACAAGTATTTAGTATTCTTAATAAGAAAACATTCATGCCTAGGAAATTCAAATGAATTGTTATGTGTTGAAGTTAGAGCATTGGATACCATTTTATTTTATAGACTTCAAGTGGTTAGTCCCACAAAATAAAATTGTTTACCATGGGCGAGTTTGCAACTTGTGATATTTGTTTAATTTTTTTATTATTACGAAGAGAAAAAGAAGAAAAATTAATTGTGAATGACTAAGAATTTATTTTAAAATTTTAGACATTGTTTGGGATTCCTACCATTTGATTAGTGTCTGGTGATTTCCTCGATTCAAAAATAAATCTTTAGGGCTTTCTTTGATGCATACATAAATGATATATAATTTTTGTTTAGTTCTTTATTAATTATAAGGGCCCGTTTGTTACCACTCTTAAAAAGTTAAAAACTGCTTATAGGACAAAGAAGTTACTTTGAACACGATTAAATAATTTTTTGAAAGGGCTTTTAGAGTAATTTGGTCAAAGTAGTTTTCTGCTCAAACTCTTTTACAAAATGTAAAAGTAAAAATAGAATGAATCCTAAATTAATTAGTATTAAACTATCGATCCTAGATTATATGCAAAAAAATTGCATTTGCTTTGACCCTAATTACCCGTGGTACGTAGCTGGGTTTGAAAATACTATATAGGTACTTTGAAAATGCAAAAGTTAAAACGCGTTTTAAGGAGTACAATTATTTTTCAACTAATACTGAATAAAAAAAAAACATTTAAGAAATCCTTGCAATAAGACCTCGTAATGGGAACAAATAAAGATTTTTAATGTTAATGCACAGTGGGAAGATGAAAGATGAATCTATGCAAACGTATGGGCGCAAGTGATGTCCTATGCGGTCGGATTATGACAAATCAAAATCTAATCACATAATCTATCCCAAGGAATTATGGTTCCTTATGATATAGGACAAAGTAATTGTGTTTTTTTTATTTATTTATTTATTTCAGTATGTTATTTTATCGAGTTGTTAACGAAAACATGTTAGATGAGATGTTACGTGTTCTTCGATGAAGGCTCTCCTATAGGATATGGCCAACTTAGGAACAAAGTGGATAAATTGACGACGAGTATTTTATTTTGTTAAATGAATAATTTTTTAATTAAGTAAGTTCTCGATAGTACTTTATATATTAAGGTATTTGTTAATCTAGGATGAACAGAAATTCAGAATTCGGACAAAAAATTATTTAGATAACATGGAGAATTATATATTGAGAAATGTTGTTTGTACAGCAGCTGTGCACAGCTGCCTCACGGTCGGTGAGATCCTCAATTTTTTTAATCGCGGACCCCATCCCTGCATGTGAGGCAGCTGTGCACCGTACTGTACTTGTAGTTGAACTATTATATATTTTCACCGTGTTAGTGTTGCTGGAGTGTTTATTTTAATTTCAATGGTTGTACTTGTGAGAGTTTTGACTAGATAAAACTTGATGTACTGGAATTTGAGCAGAGAAGAGAATCGGAATTAGTGTTGTAGCGCTCTACTTTCTCTCACCCCTCATCACTATATATATAGGTTGTTGGATTAGGACTTGCAGTAGTAGTCATATCAAAGAACATTGATCTAACCTCAGGATTTGTGGCATCACTTGCTTTGATTCATTGGTAAGATTGACTGTAGTGGAGTCACGATACGTCCAGGCTTGAGGTGGTGGGTCATGTTGATGTCTAGGCCTTAGGCTTGCACCCTAAGCCATTGTCTCATCTTTTTGATTGGTTAGTTCGACAATATTGATGTCATGAAGAACATTCCTTCTATCCCGTCATGATGATGTTCTCATATGACGTCTCTCTCATAGTCCGACTCTAACCTATACATGTCATTGATTTGACCTTCCAAGTTAATTGTCTAGATCCTTCAATGGGCAGACTTCTTCGACTGAGTCAACAAGTACCCTTTATTGATTCGACGCGGTCTTCATATCATAACAATAGTTATAAAATACAATTAGTGGTATTGAATAAGTAGATTATGTAGAATTATTTGACAATTTCTATTCAGTGAAAATCTCCCTACTTAATTTCGCAATGAAGATCTAAGGACCTCAAAAGTGCCATGTTTTGCAAAGGTTGAGAACCCACATGTAATTTTCTCGATAATGTCCTAAGAAGATTGAGAGGGGGCTAAGTGAAATGGTGTCAGCTAGGGTACATGATATTAACAAGAAAGAATAAAAAAATTGAGTTTTAAAAATATCCAATTGCATGGAGCCAAAAGCAGTTACATCAATTGTATATTATTGTGTATATGCTTTATGGCATAATTGTTTGGTACAATAGTTGACATAAATTATTAGATGGAAGGACCACTTTCAAAGTCAGCTCAAACATAAAAATTCCCTAAGATCTCCGTCATGTCCATTGCTGCGTACCACAAATTCAAGAGCGATTGAAATTTGCGTTGAGAATGATTTTTCATTTTAACATCAATAATGTTAACATCGGTTTGGTCCAATTTAGAAGTGCAAAAGACCACACCTCGACGGATATTTAAAATATCTGAAAAATAAAAAATAAAACAGTTAGTAGCTTGGAGAGCTAAATCCAATAATTCCCATCCCTTCAAACAAGTTGATTTATAGCACGACTTGACTCTTGATTTCTCGTATATGGATGGCTCGATCAATCTTTCGATATCTCGTATAGCGTGCCAAATTTGAATTAACCACTGGCTGGAACCTAGCTGGAATCAATCTACAAATACCACTTTTGTGATGGATTGCAGGCAATGTAGAACTTGGGTTTCACATCTCATCGCATAGTTATCATCTATCACATCCATTGTGGGTTGTTGCTTAATCAAATCTAATTATGCAGACAAATTAAGATGTCTCAAGTTGTAAGCATTGTTGTTTAGTTTATGACTTTATTTTAAGCAACAACAATATTTTTAAAATTATTGTAGTAATCGTAAGCTAATTGCTTTTAAAGGTAAATTGCCGATGGCTTCTTTGTTTGGACCATGTAACATCTAAAAATCTATTGAGTTGTATTTATTCATATCATTTTACATTATTTTAAGAAGAACATGATATACTTTAATAATTAGTTGGGTGTTAAATGAGTCGAGCTGAACCTACTAATGAGTCGGCTTTCGCTCACTTATGGAGCAAGCTGAGCGTGAACTAGCTCGCTTTACTTAATTGTGGCTCAACTCGCCTCCCGAATTCGCTCCTTGGTGGAATGAGCAGAGTCAACTCATCAAAAATTTAAAAAAAAAAAAAAAAAAACTAAAATTACATTCACTTATTACAACAAATCAACTCACATGAGACATTCACTGTTCGGTTAGTGGATGGGCACTGCCCAATTAACACTCCTAATGATAAGTTGATTGATCATTATGGTGACGTGATCAGAACATTTATTTTTTTCAAACACACATTTTATTAATTTTTAAGTTTATTTTTAGCCTTGTGTAACATAATCATTTTAGAATGTAATAATATACTCACACGAGCACCGGAAGCAACTTCAATTGGGGGTGTAAAATTGGTTGTAAATTGATATCTCTACAACTATTTTTGCATCATCATTTTATCAAGTGGATCTAAATTTAAATTTTATTTCAATGGGTATATCTAAATTAAATTTTTGTATATTGTGGATATTTATTTATTTTTTAAAAAAACATCTTTTTTTTGCAATTTCTAGCCGAAAAATGCATCCATGTTTGATTTTCATTTTTTTCAAAATTCATTTTTTTTCAATAAAATAATATACATGTAAATTTAAAAAATTTCTTTAATTTTTAACAACATATTCTTTATCAATCAATTATTCAAACTTCAAAATGTATTTTTTTTCTTTCAAAATGGAAATAAAACAGTGCCCTAAATTTGAATTTACATCAAACAGCACCCTAACAGGCAATTTACCCTTTCATCAAGGTTTAAGATAGGGCAAATAGAGGCACATGTAATGAAGCGTAATTCAAATCCTTTAAAGCACACAGTGACATGCATAAAAGTAGACACAGGGACCCACACAGACAGTCCTGCAGTGAATAGGTCACGGGTGGCTGATAGCTCCTCGGGAACTGCAAACCTTTTGACAACTCTCTCACCCACACCACAGTATGTCAGTACTGAGTACTCACCTGTACGTATGGCTGGCTGTACATGTCCAAATGGGGTCCAATTTTTATTATGCTGTAATCATTTTATTCCAGATTATTGTTCTATAAAGGCAATGCACTTTTTCACCTTTTTACACAGATCCATCTAATTTTTTGAATTGAAGAAAACTCAAATTGTCCATATTTTGACATTTCAAGAGAATTTCTCCCCCAACTTTTTAATGCTGAATTCTATTCCCATCTCTTTTAAAGAATGATGAACTGGTCCTGATAATAGTAATTTGCTTGTAAAACTACAAAAAAAACACAGCTATACCGAAGAACAGTGGTCACAAGCAGCGTACAGCCAATGCATATTTACAAATAAAAATTATTATACATATATATATATATATGCATATAGAAGGTGGCCCAGCTGCTAATTCTATGGCTGGCCGACTTTGAAATATATATAGAGATAAAAGAGATAGGACGTCGAAGAGAAACCTAGCGAAGAGAGAAATTAGAAAGAGAGAGAGAGAGAGAGAGAGAGAGAGAGAGAGAGAGATTATGTTCTCTCTTTAACTTCTTGGTTTTTGGTGTTTTCTTTCCAGCAGATAGATCTGTAAGAATTGTCGAAAGTTTAAGATAATTGTTTTTTTGGTTTTTGAAGAACCTGTTGTTTCTTTTGTTTTCTAGTACTTCTTAGGTTCTGAAACCTAGTTTTTTTTTTTTTTTTTTTTTCCTTTTTTCTTTTTGTGTGTGTGTAGAAACCAAAACTCAAATGATGTCTGGTGATGTATTTTCTGTTCCTTCAGCCAAAGCGTTCCTTCAAGAACCGGAACAAAACCCAAATCCGAAACCAGACACAAACCCTAATGTCAAGAAGAGAAGAAATCTACCAGGAACACCAGGTATACAAGTTTTTTTTTTTTTTTTTTTAAACAGCAATCTTGAATAGTTATTTCTACATTCTCTAGTCTTTAGGGCCTACGGTGTACATCGGTAGGCTCGTTCCTTGTGTCAACCGGACACTGTGACTGTAGAGGACAACTTTGAAGAAATTAGACTATTCAGCTTATTTTGAATGAACAGTCTAAAAACTTAAATTAATAATTTGGATTTAGGGTTTAACAAGATATCTTCTTGTTTCAACAGATCCAGATGCAGAAGTTATGGCTCTTTCGCCAAAGACACTCATGGCCACTAATAGATTTATCTGTGAAATCTGCAACAAAGGTTTCCAAAGGGAACAAAATTTGCAGCTTCACAGAAGAGGACACAATCTCCCATGGAAGCTTAAGCAAAGAACTAATAAAGATCAAGTCAAGAAGAAGGTATACATATGCCCAGAAGAGACCTGTGTTCACCACGACCCGGCCCGAGCACTCGGAGACCTCACCGGCATCAAGAAGCATTTCAGCAGAAAGCATGGCGAGAAGAAATGGAAGTGCGAGAAATGTTCAAAGAAATATGCAGTTCATTCGGATTGGAAAGCTCATTCTAAGACTTGTGGTAGTAGGGAGTACAAGTGTGACTGTGGCACACTCTTTTCCAGGTATTTAATTCAATCTGAATCTATGTAACTATGTTCTTTGTTTGGGAATATCTGGTAGAAATAAATGCTCATGGGGTTTGTCCCGACTTCAATTAATTGCATACTTTTGAGATTTGAATTTATTGCCAGCAAATTATCAGGTAATAATTATTTGAAAATCTTAACAGGAAAGATAGTTTCATCACTCACAGAGCTTTCTGTGATGCCTTGGCTGAAGATACTGCAAGAATGAACTCTATTGGAGCCAACAATTTGAACTTTAGAAATGATCTGAATGGGAATCTGATGAACCCTCCTCCAAATTTGCCTCATGGATTATCTAATTCTACTGGAATTACTCATCTTAGTGGTGGCGGATTTAGTCTAGACAATGGCAGCTTAACCACCGGGAAGCCAAGATTATCACTTTGGTTGGATCTGGCAAATTCTCAGCTCAATCCCATTGATATTTCATCTGTCAATTCCAATCTCATTATGCCTTCAAATTCAAGTGGATTTCCTGATATGATGCAAATGACGTCCAATAATGTTTTTGGCCAATCTTCAATGGGAAATTATGCAAATCTTTCCTTATCAGCTTTGCCACCAACACAAGGACTAAAGGAAGAGGTAGCTAGTAGAGGGAGTACATTAATGGCGGATTCCCCAACTTCTCTGTATTCAGAAAATCAAAACCAGCAAGCAAAATCTTCGGCACCCATGTCTGCTACTTCACTTCTCCAAAAGGCAGCTCAAATGGGATGTACCAAAAGCAATCCAACATTACACGAGAACACTTTAGGAGTGATGAATTCTTTTCCTTCATCATATTCCGATTCAGTGCAAAATAGAAGTGAAATGCACCAGGGTTTCGGCAAACAACAGGAGAATTCAACCGCGAAACCCATTGATTCTGTGAGGGGAGCTTCAAATTTCACCTCTTTAACGAGCACTACAATGAACAGCCTTGATCAGTCTTTTCAGCAAACAGATGGAACGCAAAGTCAGACGGCTTCACCTAACTTGAATTCGGGGTTGCATGGATTGTATCACAGTCTAACGAGAGATTTTCTTGGCATGGGAGGAGAGTGTGGGGGCCCATTCTTTCAAGAACTGGAGAAATTTGCTTTCATGAATTCCGCCATGGAACTGAATCACTTCACTTGCAATCAGTAGCAAGTATTCATAAATTCTCATACCGTACAATTATGTAAGCTGTAACAGCAGATCTTAAGCACCAAACCAGTGGCAAAACTTTAGAAGGGATCTTTCATGCCTCTGTCGAACTCTAAATAGTTAGTCCCTCAGATTTTATCGTCCATTCAAATTTTTTTTCTGACACTAGGCTATCGACATCTTCGCATTAAAAGAGAACTAAGCAAAACCAAAGTTTAAGATTTAACTATTATTAATCAGATCACTAAAAAAATTGAAAAATAAGATGTTAATTATACTTTTAAATATAAATTTTATAACTATATTATTAAATTTAGTTAGTAATCTGCATTTTGAATGTTGATTTTAACGTCGATCCTAAAATACGGAGAACGAAAATCACTTCCAAGTGAAGCCCTATGCCTTGAAATCAGGTCGCAATTCTCACACAAAGTTAGAATTTTCATCGAGACGTGTTTTAGGCATGAAAAACTTGAAACTATAGAATGAATTAGGCGTGATAAATGTGACAAAATAATGTTATATATTTATAAATGATAGTTACGACTTACGACATACAATCTTATAAATCACAATTACACAACATATTATGTCATTGTTACTTAACTTGTTACGAATATTCCAGGTCACAATCACACAATGCAATGATAAACTTTGCATGGGACGACAATTTTCAAAATATGCCATAGATCACACTCTTAAAGTCTATATGCAAACTTGAAACTATAGATTGTCATTACAGTCACAATTTCCGCACAAAATGAAAATATTGGGGTCGGTGCATGTAACTCGAACAATTGTTCAATAGTGTGCTTCAACAATAGATGAAAAATGCAGAAAATGCGGCCAATTGTGCTAGAGAAATTGCTGGAAAAAAAAAAGTTAATCTAGGGAAATCATGTTTGGAATTTGTGGCTAATTTTTTCGTATATTCTGGATAATCAAGCCTTGAAGATTCGGAATTCTATTTTCTATTTTGAAATTTGTGACAACATTTGGAAGAAGACAACTGATTGCCTTTTTTTTTCTTCTTTTTGATAACGGGGAACCCATAGTCGCTACAATTCAAGTGCGTACTGGATAAATCTTCGGACTGACGCAGTAGTCTATAAATCACGCCAACCAAGTTAACCACACTAGTAAGTCCGGTGCGACAGACTCGATCGAGAAAGTGTTGGTAAGAAAAATCAAACGCGTGACCAAATATCTCCACACTCACCTACTCCATCAACTCAGTCACTCCATGGGGAGTCTGATTGCCTTTTATTTGGTAGATAATAAGATGAGAGAGAATAATAATTCATTATCTTTTATTAATTCTCAATTTAAATTAATTTATTTATAATCGTTGAAAAAGAAGTAGCCAGCCTCTTAAAGAACAGTTTGCTTGGTAAGGCGTGTCTACTAACATGAACAATGCTTTGAACACGAAAATGTGCAGTTTCACCCTCTTATCACATGCCAAGTCACAGGGGACGCCTCAAAAGAGACTGGCCCAACTTAAATGAGATACGATAACTTTTTAATGGTCTGACATTATTGCCAATACATTGTCTTCATTTTGTTCTGAATTGTGATCTCTAATGAAAAATATAGCTTCATAAACAAAAGCTCATGTCATGATGAATATTGTGATATATTGGTGATGAATATATAATGTAACTTGAGTAGTAAAGTCTTGTGTATGAAAGATAATATTAAATTATGATATGATTTTTGAAAGTATTCTACAAGTTTGATAATTCTGAAAAAAAAAATTCCTTGCATGTTTATGCTTTAAACAATGGATGTAAATACCAAATCAATGTTCCAAGACACAACAAGTTGGGCCCGAAAAACTGAAAACCGGTATGCTATAGCTAAAACTAGTTTGGGCTTATGAACAGGTCGCTATAGTTATGCTCAAGTGAAGAATTCACAAGTCAGGCCTAAGCATTGGACAATTCAATTTTCAAATTTTAAATTTCAAAATCCAAAACTCAAAACTCAAAGTATTAATTAATTAATTAAATATATTCAGATCACAATTGTACAATTAATTATCACACGTGCTTACTTATTATTCACAACTTATTTATTTGTCACATATTATCAAATTAATTGGTCACGGATTATTTTATAGTCAAAATAAAATTTTTTGATATGTCAAAATTTAGTTCATCGATCACAAATAATAATAAAAAATATAGGTCACAGTTTCTTTGTCGGTCACATTTTCAAATTAATTGATCACAAATAACTAAATAGTTAGTTACATACATCAAATAAATGGTCACATACTACCACCACCACGGCCACTTGTGACCACCAATACAACTTAATAGCTCCACCATCACCAACATAGCCCCATCGCCAGCAACATAGACACAGACATAGCCCCAACAACCTTCCACCACCGGCCATTTCACTCCATTTCATTTTTGGCGGTGAAATGGTTGCAGCGGCATGAACTGAGTGTCATACACATATCTAAGTGCTGGCTTTAGACGAAATATTGCTTAAATCTAAGATCATGGGCCCAATTCTAACTTCAGATCTCATATGTGGTACAAGAGCTTAAGGCAGATGTATAAAATTATTTTATTGAGATAATGTATGTAAAAAATGAGTATTTAGAAAGAAAAAAAATGCATTTTGGGATATGTAGCTCAAACAAGGGCTAAATAAGTTCAAACTTAATTTTAGGGGTGGACAAAATGATCAAATCAGAACCAAATCAGATCGAGTGTTTTGGTTCAGTTCTACAAAAAAATAAAAATAAAAATAATTAATGATTCTAGTTCTTATTTTTTATCTTCGATTTCTCATTTTTCATTTGGAGACTGGAGACTCAGACACTAATTCAATTCTCATTTTCTATTTATACACCGACTCTCATATGGATACCAACAAATGTCGCATGCTGTCTACTGTCGTGCTCAGCCACCACTGACCATGGATTTTTGAAATTGAAGCATCAACCTTTGAGTTTTCTTCCTCAAACGTTCTTTCTCTTTTCTTTTCTCAATGAGTATGTAACTATAATAAAATCAGACCAAACCAAAACCAAATGGTTTGTTCCAGTTTGATTTCATATTTTTCTTTTAAAATCATTTGGTTCTATTATAAAAAAATCATTGGTTCACGGTTAGATTCGATTCTATTCTATTGGAACCAGAATCAAATAGAATCAAGTCCACTCTCACTTAGTTTTTCTTGAACTGTATTTTACTTTAACGAAAATGTAAGATTTTATAAATAAATTATTTATTTTCTAAAATATATAAGACGAGCTTAATTCTTCTTTGAACGTATCTCACTTTCACAAAAAAACATTTCCTCTTGTATATTGATGTGGCAGTTTCTAGAGGACCTCTCGAGCACCTCCCCCATTTTCCTCGAGGAGTCTTCACCAACCCCATCTCCGGAATCAGTGTTCAAGGTATAGTGTCTTTAATCACTTACACCCGACAACTCTCAAGGATAATATTCTAATGTGATTGATGGTGTCCTCGAGAAATGTCCTCTAGATAGTGCTCTTTCAAGCACTTCGGCATAGTGCTCGAGAACTTCCCTTTATCAAGGACTCTTATCCAAATCGAATTCTAGATACGTTTGTTGTCATAGTACAAATCAAACACTTCATTCGAATAGAATTCTTTGAGATAGAGATATCCTAATCCTACAGGGATTATACTATCTATGCCTCTATAAATACAGTTACAATTCAGAATGCAGGTACATTTTTTCATATGATTTTCAGTTCATAGCTTCATGCGCATATACTCTTTCTGATTTAAGCATCGAAGGAGCGACGAGCACAAATCTTATTATCTTTGTTTCAAGTACTTGAAGATTTCATTCGTGTTCAATCTCAGTCGTCAAACTCAGAAAATTACCGGATGCAATTTTTGGTATCATCATATATATTGGTAGAGGACGGCATGATGAATATTTGATTTTTCCTTAGAAGTTCCCAAAAGCCAAAAGTCTGAAGTACACACACACACACACACTCGCACTCTCTACATTTTATAGTTAACGACAGTTTCCGATCTTAATTAATTAACCCACCCAATGAATAATCTCTAGGCCCCTCGGCCCTCTATTTCAATATTCAACCAGTCTCAAAAGCAAGAGAAAATCAAAGAAAACAAACATAATTGACAATTCGATCCAAGAAAAACAATAAACCTGCGATCCAAAAGTTTCACCAAGAAGTTCGAGATACACCAGACAAACAAGCCCTTGATCCACACGCACAGAGTTTCTAAACTGCATTAACTCTTCTATTTAGAAGGCTCACCCAGAAAGAAAGAAGGAACTCAATTGGAATACGGGATCCTGTTGTAATCTAGACATTTTTATCTGGGGAGTTGATTTCTTGGTGAAAGGAAGATGATGAATACAGCGGGGAGTAATAGTATGATGTCTTCGGCGTCGGCGTCTGGAAATAACGCGCAGTCGCCTGGTTTGAAGACGTATTTTAAGACTCCAGAAGGCAAGTACAAACTCCAGTATGAAAAGACTCACCCTTCTGGTCTTCTTCACTATGGCCACGGCAAAACAGTCACTCAGGTTGGTCGATTTCTCCTCACGTTCTAGGGTTTTTTAATTTTGTGTTATTCAATTACATCTTCAGATTAGCTTATTGCAAACTTGAGTTCCGAGAATCTTCATAGTTACTGTAATTTGGTGGCTTGAGGTGTCAGAGATTGGGTTCTCCGAGTTGCCCACTGGTTAATTCTGATAACCATTTGTTAATTTTTATTTGAGGTTTAGATTGAAATTGGGTTGTTGATTTTGGGTGGTTCCCTGTTTAGCCAGGCGTTCTTCTAGTGAACAAAGATTTTGACTTGGGCTCCTCGATCAAGGCTAAGTAGAAGAGTTATTTCGTTAAAGAATTATTAATTAGCTTCACATACTGTATGAAAATTTATGCCATTTAAGTAAAATATCCAAATAATCACACTAATAAGAGAACTTGTGGTTCACTTGTTAAGTTGTTTTCGTAATTTTTTTACTTTTTATTTGGGTTCTTTTAAGCTTTAATGTAATTCTTATGATTTAAGTCTTCTTCTAAAACTCATTTGTGATACCAGTAATTTAGTTCAAACATAGCAGATAAAGAATTCAATCTTCCGCCATCTCTCCTAAGCATGGCTTGTTTATTTTCCTCAATGGAACAGTTTCGGAAAATCAAAACCTGAACAGACTTTAAAGTAATTTCAGTTAATTGATGGTCAGGTAACGCTAGCCCATCTCAAGGATAAGCCTGTGCAGACACAATCACAGTCATCTTCAAGTTTGGGTGTAAACAGTGGTGTGAGGTCAGCGGCAGCAAGGTTCTTGGGTGGTGGAAATGGGAGTAGGGCACTTAGTTTTGTTGGAGGGAATGGTGGGAGTAAGTCAGTAACTGGTGCCAGCAGTAGAATTGGTTCATTAGGGACTTCAAGTTCAAATAATGTGGTTGGAAATTCAAATTTTGATGGCAAAGGGACTTACTTGGTGTTCAATGTTGGTGATGCAATTTTCATTAGTGACTTAAATTCTCAGGATAAGGTACTAGTGGTTATATGCTTTCTCTTTTAGTATGAGATTCGCTATGGATTGGTTTTGAGAGGTCTGTTATTCTGCATAGGATCCTATTAAGTCTATACATTTTGGTAATTCATATCCTGTTTGCCACGCATTTGACCCTGATGCAAAGGACGGGCATGATTTACTTATTGGTTTGAACACTGGAGATGGTAAGCCTTCTTTTTAGAATTTTAAAATGGTCTGGTATAAGCAGATAAGCAGTTCTCTGTTTTTATTAAATGAAATTTGTTTTCTGGTTTCTTTAGTTTATTCCGTGGCTCTAAGACAACAATTACTGGAAGTAGGGAAGAAGCTTGTTGGGGCTCAGCATTATAATAAAGATGGTTCCATTAACACCAGGCAAGTGCTCGACTCTGTTGTTTGCATTGTGTTTTCCCTCAAAATCTTTATGGATTTTACATAGATGCATCTCCATAACATGTATTGAATTTCTTGTTATGTATAGATAGTCTTTAAGTTTACTGATTTATTGTCCTGCTATGAAGCATGTTTCCAATTCTTATAGGTTCTTGGGTCCTATAATCTCTGCGATGTTTTAATCATATGTGGTACTAAAAAGGTTCGCCATTTGCAATTTAGTTTTAAAATAAAAAATGTTGGCAACGCGGAGATTGCTTGTTTGATACTGAAAAGTCAAGGAGAACACCAAGTAAAAAAAAAAAAAAAAAAAGAGAGAACACACACGCAGGAAAGTTTCTTTGTTTAGATTGGCTATATGCTGTACACTAATTAACAATTGCAGCTGCTTGAACTGAATCTTGTTGTTTAACTTTACTTTTTGGTATTTATTCTTCCTTTAGTTGTCGGTTTGTGTGTTGAGCATTTATTACTACTAGTTTAATTATCGATTAATATACAGGGTATGGCCTTATAGTCTTTTATAGTTGAAGTGTCACCTCGGCATCCATGTCTGCATCTCTTCTAAATATGAAAACATTTATCATTATCAAAGACTTCGCCAGCAATTCCAGTTTCTTCTTTCTCTGATTGATATCTAATTAGAAGTTCAAAAAAACTACAAATTTGTGAATTGACAGAATTTCAAACGAGTATCCAGTCTGATGTGCCAAGGAAAATGATAAAATTTAATTTGAATGCACTGAGAGAAGTGATTGAAGTATCAATGATGGAAATCAATATAATATGGTGTTTCCATGTGCATTTTTATCATGGAATGATTTTGTGTAAATTAAGGTGATAATGCATAGAACTGAGGGCCCAAGATCACAACATAAGAATACAGCATTTGACTCGAGATAAAATTAGAGAACACATCACATTGAGTTTACCAAGAATAACAATTGCTGCATTCTGAATTCAGAATGAAATGGATTCGTTTTTAGATGATCGTAATTAGTTAAATAGGCCTCTTCTAATGATGTTTTTAACATCTATTTGGTTGGATTAAGAATTCAGTGGTTGCTACATCTTCCTTTAAGACCTTACGAAGCCCAATTATAGCATATAAGGATACTTCTGTATATTAAGACATTTAGCATTGTTGAATATTCCCATTATTTTTTACGGGAAAGAAAGAAATCTGAACATCTGGAGGTCTCTTTTAGATCAAATCCTTTTCCTACACTGCAATTTTTCTTAACGTTGATATTATAACATTATTACAATGATGAAGTGCTAAAAAGCTCTTTGTCCTCGTGTTTGTTTGATGCAATTTTTGATGCAACGATGTGAGACTTCTACTTAAATGTTTCTCGGCTTGTAAATTGAGCAGGAAGTGTGTGGATAGTTTATCTTTTGTTTATCATAAGATGGGGATTGCTTCCCAGTACAGCATTGGATTCTGTGTTACTGTGGTCGCATTGCAATATTTCAGATTTGGGAGATTTTACCTATATCCGTTTATACGCTCCAGTGTACTATTTTTCTCCTTTATGGCACTGGAATTGAGCCCCTGTTTGATACACATTTTTGGGGAAAAAATAATTTTTTTTGATGTGATGGATGGTGAATATGCAGTTGAAAATGAAGGAAAAGTTATTGATGTGATGGAAAATATTATTTTATTGAAGAGTGGTTGAAAATGAGTAGAAAAACGAGAATGAAAAAAATGTGTACCAGACAGGGGCTGAGTATCATTTTGAATATGAATACTGGCATCTGACATTTATATTTTGAACTTTTTTTTATGAAGATTTCCATCTTAAAATGAAACACTCTTCGATCCACATTGCGTTTCTCTCGTTCTAGTTATGAATTTTTCGGGGTTAGACTCACACCTTCCTTTTACATTGTATGAGTAAGTTCTTTCGACTTGAAATAAGTTATAAATTTCTTCGCCCTCCACCTACACTCAACACCCCCACCCCCACCCCCACCCCCACCCCCAAAAAATATTTAAAAAATATAGCCCCTGTTCGATATCGATTAAAATCTAATTATAATCTCAAGTCAAAATCAACAATTAATACACACACACACACATAAAATAAAAATCTCTCTAGTTGAGTTTGTATCTAGTCATTCTGCGTTGTTCAACGTCTGGAGTCACTTTCTATCTAAGAAGCTGACCTTTTCATTTTTCTATTGCTGTACTAGAATGAAATTTAAACATGAATAGACAGTACAATTGAAAGTTGTTCTCCTAGCAAAGTCGGAGTTTCCACGAAGAATATTCTTCAAAAGACCTTTAAGATTCTTTTTTTTTTAACTTACAATAAAGGTCAATATTTATGCACTTATATTTATATCCTAAGTTCAATGGAGTTGGTTATTGTAATTGAACTGCACTTGTAGTGGACTGGGCTTGCCAAATCGATATTTAGGCGCAAACTTTTTCCCTAGTCCAGCCTAGATTCTATCATCTCAAGCAATATTAAGACCAGAATTAATGGACGCAAATAAGCAGGCTTGGCCACTGAGTTAAGAGATTTTCAACGCTTCTGTAAACATTTTAAACAGATTTACTTCCTTTTGTTGCTGTTTCTCCATGGAGCGTAGTAGGATGGTTTGCTGGCTTTCATTAGGATCCCTTTAGTGCCTCAACACTTGGCATCTAAGAAGCATGGATACTTGTAAACTTATTGTGTACCCGTATCCGATTCATGTCCAAGCTTGAACACACTATAATACGGTACCCATATATATGTTTTTATTTTTTATTTATTTATTTTTATTTTTATATTTTCAATATGTACCGACAAGTTATGACACGTGAAAAAGAAGAGTTTTATTGGTTTTAAACTCTTTATTATTGGGAACAAATGACAATTGTTTATTTAATAGATAAATATTGTTATCGTCAATAAGTTATTGAAAATATGTAATATTTGTTAATTAACAATTTCAAAAAAGTAAGCATGTATTAAGATAATAGATAACTACACAGTTTATACTTATTATTGAAAATAGATTTAGTATTAAATAATTGACATCTAGAATTTAAATTAATTGGAAACTTGAGTTTTATTATTGAAAATAGAAAATAATATTCTTTTAATACATATAAGACTCTGTTAATAGTTGACAACTATATTTTTATTTGGAAATAGATAGTAGTGTTAAATTTTTTAATATATGTAAATTTGTTTTAATAATTGAAAACTATAGTTTTATTATTAAAAATAGATAATGGTATTAAAACTTCTAATACACGTTTTGCCGTATCCTAATTTCTTTTTTGAAAAGTTATATCAACATCCTCTTATCATATTGTATTTTAATTATGTGTCCGGATTTGTGCTTCTTAGCTTGGCATTAGCAGTCAGAAACTCTGTTGCTTTCTCAAGCACTGTCCAATTATTCAGCTGTGACATTGCTGAACTGTGCTGTGACTGTCCAGCGTGATGTCTTAAGCTGGAAGCCTTAAACGACTGACAAGCTGCAGAAATTCCAATCGTATGCCGTGAAGCATCATCAATTAGTTTATTGTGCATCTTCTGTTAGGAAGCTAATAAGTAAACACCTAGTTGAATAGTTATGTTTCTGAAATTTTAAAAAAATGATTTCGTGGGAATAGTAGTTATTTTTAACTTTGGGGGTGAAAGACCACTATCTTGTTCTGTTTACCAATTTAAATACCAATTGAGCATAAGAGGTGTATATAAGTTTATGAAATTTAAAGACTTACAGCTGATTTTAGCCATTCTTTACTATGGAATATATCGAGATCTCTCTAGTGATGTCTATTGTTTCTTATCTGACTACATATGTTTCTTACAACAGCCGCTGTACTTGTATCACATGGGTTCCTAATGGCGACGGAACATTTATAGTTGGCCATGCAGATGGAAATATGTATGTATATGAAAAGGCAAGTTCAAGTTTATTTGATACGAATTGATATATTCTTCTTAATTTCCTAAGTTTAGAGGAAACCAACGAGTCCTGTAATTAATTTCAGAGCAAAGATGGTTCCGGTGATCCTTCATTCCCTGTTATCAAGGATCAAACTCAATTTTCAGTAGCACATGCCCGCTACAGTAAGGTATCGCTTGTTGTTTGGTCCCTTCTTGTTGTGGTATCTTTCTTTTCACAAAAATTAAATCGACTGGATCGCTAACTTTATCTTATTAGTAAGATGGGTTTTTATCTAGTTTCAAGGAGAGGACATAATATTGTCGGTGTTGTTTAAATGTGTCCCCCTCAGAGGAGAGATCAATATTTCTCTAAATTCTGAAAAGAGACTTATTTGTTGAGACTTGAGATTGTAGGATAATTTGAAACCAGTTTTTTGTACTGTATTGAACAGTTATGTGCTTCCAACTGAAGTGGTTAAAAAGACTCGAACAATGGACTAAACCAGTGTTTTTCTTTGGTTTTAGGAAGACTAGAAATTTTTTACTGATGAGTGGTTTATTTTTATGCGTACAGTTTTTCAATGTTAACATGTTTGGTTGTAGGATTAGTGCTGTAAATGCGTATTCTCAATATTAATAATATGATAGGCTGAGCACTGCACCTCTGATGGTGGATTATGCATCCTGTAGTGTATCATCAGTTAATCAATGACACAGCTCAAGATTGAAGAAGGAATAATGCACATAAAAGGGTATTTGAGGAGTAATTTCTTTTTTGCTTTTTGCATATTTGGTTAAATATTAATTTTAGTTCTAACAATTAACCGCAGTGGTGAAAAAGGATTTGTGTAGCCCAACCCAAATTTATTGGGAACAACAGTTTGTTATTGTATATGGAATCTGTTGGTACACTTGTTTATGTCATTTAAGCTGTGAAAAATGACATTCAGTAGAACTCATACATTTGGCTTTATAAACTGGTGATATAATTTGAGAACATAATGAATGCTACTCTTAGACTACTCTACAGTTGTAATTTATTCGTTGTTTTCCTTTTATCCTTATTCATTTTCAAGAATGATCTTATTAATGGAGGCAAATGCTACCATTGGGTTTGCTTGTGGTTTTATGATATTAATGTATAACATATATCTCCGTACGTGGAATTTTGCTCCAACGCTCTCTTTGAATTAATTCACACAGAATCCAGTTGCTAGATGGCATATTTGCCAAGGTTCAATAAATAGCGTCGCCTTTTCAACTGATGGGGTCTTCATGGCAACTGTAGGAAGGGATGGTATTTTCAACATCTCATGTCTTTTATTTCTTTGGATATTGTCCTTTTTCTCCTTTCTCGTTCCTCATCTCCATCAGCAATTTATAGGATGAGGGGAATTGATGAATGTAGGTTATCTGCGAGTGTTTGACTACAAAAATGAACAATTAATATGTGGCGGAAAGAGCTATTATGGTGCTTTATTATGTTGTGCTTGGAGGTGAGTATACTTGGTTTTCTGAGGATTATGTATGGTGTTCAACTTTATTCTTATTCTCTGCATTAATTGGTTTCCTTTCGAAAGCTATTGTCCCTTCAAGGATTTTATTAGTAGTCATATTATATGAGAATGGAGTAACTGATGGCAAGTAAAACAACAGTATGGATGGAAAATATATTCTGACTGGAGGTGAGGATGACCTAGTTCAAGTTTGGAGCATGGAAGATCGAAAGGTTGTTGCGTGGGGTGAGGGACATAACTCGTGGGTGAGTACCTAGCCATTAATAGCTATATTATGTGATTCTTCTAAATTTCACCTGATACTTGGGACTAGAATATGGGACGTGTATTTGATATTTTTTCATATGCCTTAAACTTGGGAATTTCTTTTGGAACATCTACATTTTATAACGTTTTTTCTGAAATTAGGCATTTCGTTTCCAAAAATCAAGTACTTGATGTGGCTCCTATAGATTATTAGCCAATATATTTGAGAGTCAAAGCGACAAGAAACAGCCAATATGCATGTATTCATTTGTCACATAAAATTTCTGCCTAATTAAAGGTGGGATTAATATCTTTCCATTTCCAAATTCTTGCGATTAGAGTTATGATAAATATGAATTCAGACACATTGCTCTACTCGATACGCGTAATAGGGTGAAGTTATACAGATTATTGATTTTTCTGCTTAGTCTCTCATCTAGCAATCATGATTGCCTGCTCATCTTTTACTGGATTATGGCAGGTTAGTGGAGTGGCATTTGATTCATATTGGTCAGCACCAAATTCAGACGGCACTGGGGAAAATGTCGTATATCGGTTTGGTTCTGTTGGTCAGGTATTTCAACAATATTATTAGTTCAGTTAATGAATTGGGTCGTTTTACAATTGAAATCATATACATCTGTCTACCCTGCTTTAATTTAATCAGCAGATTTCAGGGATGGCCGCCCCGTTTCCAAAAGAGTCTAATTACACACTTCTTTATTTCATTATTTTGATTGTGTTTATATTGTGGCTCCCCGAGTACTCTGTTGTTCATAAACTTCAAACGAGAAGCCACTCATCCTGATGTGAACTCGCGTAGCAATGACGGCTACGAAACTTACAACCAGATTGAGACCGAATTCCAAGATCGCCAATAAACAAAGTTTTGGATTTAACCCAAAACTTATGAACGAAACAACCAACAAACGACGAATTTGTCGACCTCTCGATTACCAAATATTGAATCTCATCCGGGTTTGTGAACGACACAAGAAAAGTGATTTCTTGATAAGTTTTGATTGTTCAATGAAAGATCAAGAAAAGTGGAAGCAAACACCCCCTTGTATTAATCTCAAAATATCAAAAGTCCTCTACAATGAAAATATGGATTACTATTTATACTTAACCCTAGAAATATATTAAAAATGGAATTAAAAGACCTAAAATATGAAAAGTTTTCAAAAACAAGAATTCTAGTCAAAAATAACTATTTCATGGAAAAGGGAATTTTTGGCTCGAACTTATACCATGCGGTCGCATGGTATATTTGCTTGTGATCGCATGGTTCAACCTTGAACTTCCAGTTTGAGCTCGGTCAAGGTATATGTGACCGCATGAGTTCCAAAGCCTTGCGGTTGCATGGCTTTATGTTTTGGCTCCATTTTTGGCTATTTGAATCAATTGGCTCCAAATAATATCGGCCTTCGAATCCAATATCAAACTTGCACTTTGGTTTGCAAACTTCATCCCCTTTTTTTTTTTTTGTGATGACCGTGGATGTCCGGGCTAGTTTACGCGCATCTTGACTAATTCCACGGGGCCCTGAAGTTTACGGTCGGATACTCACCTCAGTGGTCCTGAGGGGACTCGAACTGGTGATCATTGAGGAACAAACTTAAAGTGGGTTGCAAACTTCAACCCTTTGAACTCCATAGTTTGAATAAGTAACATCAAACTTGCACTTGGCTTGCAAACTTCATCCCTTTGAACTCCATGGTTTGAATAAGTAATTTGCATGGCTTTTATTGACCCCATTTGGTCTCGATTTCATCCTTAGCCTTCCTTCGGCAATCAACAAATTCTTGAGAACTTGAGGCCTCCCTTGGATCACATCACATCCTGATCATAAAGCAATTATTAGGCCTTAAATTTTAAATCTTCCAACATGTTAGTTTCCTCGTTTCTGACACGATGATGGAACATCATGGATTTTAACCCCGTAGAGGTAACAAACATCAGCTGGATGTTTACTAGGATTACTATTACTTCTCTTGTAGCCTTTTGCATCCATGCTTCAATTTTTATACTCGTTGGACTTAATTCCGTAATTCTGCATTTTTCTGGTCTGGCACTCTGTTTTTCCTACATTGCTTTTCTTTTACAATATATTGGTGTCACACGTTCAAGAATTTGTCGATCTGATGCAGGACACGCAATTGCTTTTATGGGATCTGGAAATGGATGAGCTTGTAGTGCCAGTTCGTCGCCCTCCTGGTGGATCTCCCACTTTCAGTACCGGGAGCCAATCATCTCATTGGGACGGTGCTTGCCCCATGGGTACCTTACGACCCGCTCCAAGCACGCGAGATGTTCCAAAGCTTTCTCCACTGGTTGCTCATCGTATTCACACAGAACCTCTCTCTGCTTTGATATTCACTCAGGAGTCCATTCTTACCATATCCCGAGAGGGACACATAAAGATTTGGATGAGACCCGGTTTTGCTGAAAGTCAGTCGAGCAATCCTGATTCTCTGTTGAGTACGAGCTTGAAGGAAAAACCTTCGATATCAGGTAAAGTTATTGGTTCCAGTAACAAACAATAACGGAACAATCACAGGAGACTGCAGAAGCACGATTTTGTGGGAGTAAATCGATTGATTGATGGATGCTGCTGTTGCCATTTACGTGTCTTAGCAAGGTTTTCTCAGAATCATGATGTTGACTCATATTCGACAAGATTAACTGACGAAGTTCGTTGTATAGCCAGGTTTGACAACGCGATTGGAGGCACCTTGAGTTTGAGAAAGAATGCACAAGCACTTTGTAAGCATACGAGAGTTTTCGTAGAAACGTTACAAAATAATTGAAGTGAAGTTGTGCATTTGAAATTTATTTTTTTGTTTTTTGTCTCTGTCACATGACAAATTTTGCTTGATTGATTGAAGCTTCTGCAGGAAATTGTTTCCATTATCATACAATTCAAAGGGTAAAAAAATAATAATAAAAAAAAACAGGAGTAATAATTTATTGATAAAAGAAGTTACACCCCATATTAAAATTATGAGAGGTGTACAAGTAGGGGTTCACCAACACCTCACAACATGGGAGTTTATTTTTTTGGAATATTTTATTCATGGTGGGCCCAAGCATTTAGAATATTCTATAAGTCTTTTGTATTGGATTATTATGTACAAATAGAATAATTCTAAAATTATTTCGTCTAAATAAAATAGAAATTTACTTCTTTACTACTCTTCAGGTAAATCTTCCTAATCTTTACATAAAGGAAAAATTACCTTGAAACCTATATTTAAGATTGATTTTTAAAAAATAGGGGGATTAAGTTTCATTTTCACAAATCAGGTGTAAATTGGGTTTTAATAATTACAATTAATAAAGAATAAATTACACCTAATCTACATATATCACCCACCCCAGGTGTAAATTGGGTTTTAATAATTACAATTAATAAAGAATAAATTACACCTAATCTACATATATCACCCACCCCAGGCAATCCCGCTCCACGCCTCCACACATTCGCCCTAATTCCATCTCTCTCTCTCTCTCTCTCTCTCTCTCTCTCTCCCTTCCTCTCCACTGATTGCGACGGGACCTTCAACAGTTTGCGGTTCTGGAAAATCTGAGCAAGAAAATGAAAAGAGCAGAGGAAGATGAGTTGTTGGTTGTCGGGTGGAGAGCCGCTACGGCGGAGATTTTGTGGTGGCTTGCACCGATGGCGAACAAAACAATGAAGTGGTAGCGGGAGAGGAATTTTGAGAGGATGAAGTTTGATTCTAAACCTTCATTAGTACTGTTGCTGCAGACCTTGCATTTTTCTAATAAAGAGAAGACTGAAGTAGCCATTACTGAGTTCTTAGTTGGACTGAGTTGTATATACCGATTCGAAAATCTCATATTCGAGTGATCATCTGTCAATCTGGCATGTTCCTTGACTATATAAGCACCTTGGGGCTTGGGTATGTTCCTTTTGCAAATTGAGGTGAATTCTACACAAATGATTGTAACTTGGATCGGGATCAGGATCGGAATCGGGATTTGGATCACGATCATCTAGATTAATTAGACAAATTAATTTTTCCAATTTAGATTGGATTATTTGGTTTAAAAAATAAATTCTGGTGGTGTGATGCTGGTGGTGGTTGGTGTTTGTTGAAGGTGCTAGCGGAAGTGATGGTGATTGTTGTGGATTTGAAGTGAAAGTATACTTGAGTTGTAAGCGGTAGTGGTGGTGGACTGTTGTTGTGGGTTTGATGTGATAGTTGTGGATTTGATATTGTAGTCGTGGTTGCTGTTGTAGATTTGAGGTGAATGTATTATTTATGGTCGTGGATTTGAGTTGAATGCAGTAGTGGGTGCATTGGAGGTGGTGGTGACTGGTGGTGCTAATCTACAATGTGTGTAGATTTGTTTGTTGTGATCTTCTGTGACCAAATATGCATTTATTGTGATGGGTTGTAACCAATTCTATGTTAATTATGATCAATTGTGACTTGATTACATACCGTCACAATTAAGATTAACACGATTACAGATAGTCACACTAAAAACAAATTTGATCACATATAGTCACACTAAACACAAATTTGGTCACAGTTAGTTACACTGAAGACAATTATTTGAAGTGATGGGCACATGTGGTGAAGAGGTGATGATTGTGCATGTGGGATGGAGTGCTGATGGTGCAGTTGGTCACATGGTCATTTGCACTGGTCACATAAGCCAATTCATAGGTTACATATGTTAGTTGTGACTGATTGTGACCAATTCTGTGCTAATTGTGACTTGATCACATACAGTCACAGTTAAGATTGAACTGGTCACATGCAGTCACACTGAACGCAAATTTGGTCACAGTTAGTCACATTGAATACAAATTTGGTTTCAATCACCCACGGATAACGACTCGATTACATACAATGACTTAAACATTTTTTGGGTTCCGTGTGTAGGTTTTGGGGTAGGATAGGGTGAGATGGTTCCATGAACTGGGATGCAATTTTCAATTTTTAATTTCTGAAAAAAAAAAAAAAAAAATGGAAGATGGGGTGGTGTGGAGCCCGTGGGTGGGATCCACGGGGTTGTGATGGTAGGGGTGATATATTATTAATTGATATATTATTAAATTGGTGGGAGTGGGTGGGGATAATTAATTCTGATTAATTGTATATTATATATATTATTAATTGAAATTAATACCTGAATTTTGAAATAATTTGACAAGTTTGTTAGTTTTGAAATGTAATAGAACTAACACTGGTCATCGGAAAAAAAAAATCGCCGAAAAATTCGATCACAAATCAATTAATCGATCATGGTCAAACGGGTCGTTGGTTTAAAAAAAAAAAAAAAGTCGTCCTCGTCGGAGCCAATGAAGAGGTGGAGGGAAGGTGGTGTAGTGGAGTAATAAGATGGATTGAATAAGGTGGCATGAAGTGAAAATAATTAATGTATATTTTATCATATTTTATTATTTAATAAAATTATTTACTACCTAATTTTTGAAATAATTTAACAAATTTATTAATTTTAAAAAATAATTTTTATATGTAGGATTTGTGTGATGTTCCCTTCATAAATCTTCTAGCCTTTTCAGAGCCTCCCGTGTCTTATTCTTAAAAATTTTGATAGTAAATCCGACAAAAATTAAAGAGACAATATAATTGCTACAACAAGCCAAAGAGATAATATGACTTTCAATTGTGCTACTTGTACAAAGTAGTCTTACAAACTCACCTTACAAAGTGACGTGGAGGGCCCAGATTGTTTGGCAGTGGACGGCTGTGATAATAAAGGAAACTAAACTAAAATTATATCACAAAACTGTAAGGAAGCGCCAAAACAAAATCCCCAGATTGGAAAGAGCCAAAGCCATTTCCATTGCAGTGGTCCCTTCACGCTAGTTCCCCGGCTTCTCTTCAGGCGACGATTCCGACTTCGCGGTGAGTTATTCCCCAGATCCCATGGTAAAACCAGCAACCAAACAAATTCGGGTTTTTACCATTCACAATCCCAATACTCGAGCCACCAGATTTCATCGGAGCCGAAGAATTCCAGCTCTTCTCGAGAATATCTCCCACCATGGACGTAGGACCGGATGAAGACCCAGATCATTCAAAGATTTGGGGCGTCCCGTCCCGATCCCAAGATTGAAATCAAAAGCATTCACTGATCTAGACTTGTTATTAGATTTTCCATAACTCGAATTCATCCTTACTTGTAGTTATTTTTTGTTGTTTTTGATTCCTTGATAAATAATGAAAACTTAAAGGAGATTGATCAAAGAAAATATCTGTAAATAAATTGCAGATCAGAAAGAAGAAAGAAGGAAATTGAGATATTGGGAAATCTGGGGAAAAAGCACACCTGATGAGATTATTATCCGATTATTATTTTATTTTTGTTATGTTCACATATAAATATTTATCGATCGGTGAAGCACGATCTCTCTGTTGAAGAAGCTAATTCTTAAGGCAGTGATGGAGTTTTTGGGGATCGACAGTTCTTCAAATTTGGGATTTGTGTTTTGTGATATAATTTTAGTTTAGTTTCCTTCATTATCACAACCGTCCACTGCCAAATAATCTGGGCCCTCCACGTCACTTTGTAAGGTGAGTTTGTAAGGCTACTTTGTACAAGTAGCACAATTAGGATGACGTTTGAGAACTGTAAATATGCAGGTTCCGACAAATAGTGCGACAGAAAAGGCGCCAATGTGTACTTCAGGTGTCAATTCTCTCATTTTTGTAATCTGCTTATTTTCTCCAGAAAATAATGATAATATATACTTGTGTTATTGTTCATGGCGTGGTTGTCTTCAATTGAAAATATAGAGTATTTAACCATTTATTTCAATACAAATTTATTGTATTAAACGAAAAGGTGTCCATAATATGGGCCAGTTATAGATGTAATGCATATTTATCGTTGGCATGTAAATAACAAAGATTTATAGTTAGTTGTCGATAATAATAATCTAAAGTAAAAAAATTTCGAATAATAGAATAATCATTGAGACCCCTTTTCCGTTAATTTTCACACAACAAAGTCAAAGTGACACACTCAGATGGATCTAACTTTGCTGAAGTGAGAAGCAAAGCATAAGAGGAATTTTGTAGCCATCAAACATTGGAAGCCATGATTGTGAATAGACAGACACCATCAACATTGCTTCTATCGTTCATTTGGTTTGTGGACAAATAATACTCAAATCGATGCATTGGAATTTGGAGGAGAGGAAACCAAGTTAGTGAAAATGAAAGAGAACTTTTTATTTAAATTTATATTTAACTAAAAAAGCTGGCTTTCAAGCTTTTCTCCCAGTTGCTTTAAGCTTGGAGACTAGAGGTCGCAGTCGCAGCAGATCGAAATAAGGCCTATCTACAGACTGAAAAAAGAAAGAATGAATAGTGAGTGGCCAAACTAACAAAATCGAATGCGGGCTCTGCGCCAAGCTATAGTTTTGTGGTATAAGATAAAAATTTAAGTCAAACCAAACATTTTAAGAAAATCACAACTTTTATCAACTTTTCAAACACACATTTCCATCAAATTTTTTTTAAAAAAATCAAAATCCATTAAAAATCTAGTTTTTAGCAAACACTGAAGTGTGGTTGGTCAATTTGGCACTTAAAATTGTCCTTTTTCTATAATTTTTCCCAGATAGGATGATAACCTCTACTTTTATCTCCACCCAATTTTGTCTCGTCAAACAAAGTATATTCTCTACTTCACAAGAAATAAGAAAACAAAGGGGTGGGAGCGGGGTACCAATATGCATTACTCCATCAAAACAAAGGACATCATCGTGAACTGCATGACAGATTTTTCATGGTTTCTTTAGGATGAGATTCCAAAGGTAAGATGTCATGCATATACAAGAAATTAAAAGAATAATAACATAACTCGAACTGGTAATTGAAAGCAAGCCAAACGTTATATACATCTTGTATTGAACAATTGTGAGCAAGAGGAAATGCCGCTCACCACTCCCCAAAATCATATTGAGGGATTCGCGTACAGCATATCCAGTTTTCATGAACTAGATCAATGGGATGCTTTAGAGTTTAGACACATTGCATACCATCCAGATATCCAATCTTGATTATTGAAATATAGGAACCACGGGCAGGACGAGTTATAGAAAAGGGGGTAAACAAAAACACACAAAAAAAGTAAAAACTTTGAAGCACAGAGCAGAAGCTAATCTTCTTCATTCATCATTGATCAGTCCCATTGTTGACCTTGATCTCCAAAAGCCGCTCGACTGGCTGTCTGCAAATCGGGCACCTATTTGTTTGGAACCTCAATACTTTTGCACATTCGCTGCACATACACTGCATCAAGAGATGGGACAAGAATCATGCATGCATTTCACAAGCTACAAATGACCAATTTGGAGTGCACACATGTATCTGTGCCAAGGTATGTGTATGAGAGAGAGAGGAGAGAGAGGAAAAGTACCATATGTCGACAAGGCAGGACAGTGGTGTCTCGGGGTTCTGAAAGGCATATGACACATTCTTTTCCAGGATCATTCCCATCAAAATCACTCTCAACTGAATTTCCAATCCCATAAATCTCTTGTAGTTCATATCTCATGCCATCAACCCATAATATTTGCTTCACCACTCTAACCTGATATTCACCTTTCTCCTTCTCAAACACGGCTTGGGTTATTTGGGTATTCTTGGACCCACTGTCAGGGTTTCCATTTTCGTTATCTATGGAAGCCTCTGTCTTAACTGCTAGAGGATACACATCCGTGTCACCAACTTTCGACAATTCTGCCCCCTCGAACATTGAAAGGTCTATCCCGGATCCAGAGGGTTGTTTAAACTTCTGTACCAAACCTTGTTGAAAATGTATCGTAATAGGTGGAAGTAAGCTTTCTTTCGTTGGAGTCAGGCAACAGTCTTCACCCTCCTTAGCAAAGAAAACTATGGTCATGCTGCACATTACAAGAAAAACGAAACCCATGAAATGATCGTTGTCTTCTGTAAGAGAATCCAAAAACAAGAAAGAAAAAGACATAAAAACTACTTTCCCAAGCTCAATTTTTTGGAGGTAAATATCAGGCCTAAGTTTCCAAAATGGTAAATTGAAAATCTTTTATCATATATCTTTTTCTACATTTGATAAGAATCTAAGTTAGTGTGGGCTATAATGCACACACAAGAAAAGAACTGCCTACATCAAAATTATCTTCAGTCATTCCTTTTGAATGCTTAGAAGAACCTATTTCTTCAGACTCAGTTACGTGAATTAATCATGAACTTGCCAAAGACAGATTAAAAGCATAATGATTCCAAATCACAATCATTCTCAGCCTCGGCTCACAAAGAACTGAACAAAAGAAACAAATTTCGCAGTCGAATTTCTCATATGTTAAAATTTTGCTGAGGTGAATTCATGAAGTCATTTTCATAAGTGTCTCAAGAAAAACATTCAAAAAAATACAAAATGAATCTTATCGTACCTTCCAGCCACTGTGGCGTCAAAAGTGAAAGCAACGAGGAACTTTCCGGGGTTCTCCTCGTCGGGCTCGATCCTTAAAGTTTCCTTCTTCAAATTAACATCGTTTCGAATAGTAACAGCCTTCTGGTGCTCCACATATGGTGCCGGAGGCTGCATCATGGGTCCATACGGGTACCGCTCGCTAACCCAATTGGCATGGGCAGCCGCGTGTTGGTGCTCATGGGGTGCGGGCAGATGCATCGGCATCGAGGGCGGAGGAGGCGGGTAGTATCCCGGGTACTGTTGGTAATAAGCAGGAAAGTTGGAGTTGGGGTATTGGGATGAAGGGTAAGGAGTCGCTGCCGCAAAAACATACCTGTTCGAGGTGATCTCTGGTTGCGGAGCCTGTGGAGGCGGCGCGGGTGGCGGAGGTGGGTGGGTCCGTCTACTCGAGCTCCTTCTCCGCCCTTGCACCCCACTACTCCCAATATTGCCCATACTACGTCTAATTCCTTTCCTTTCAAAATACAGAACCCAAAATCATTGATCTGCACAATAACAGACGTATAAAAGTCGATTAATTGGGAAAAAAAAAAAGGATTCTTTTTTCAATTTATCAGATAAAACAGAAACCCAATGGAAAAGGAAAGGGAAAGTTTAAGAAATTCGGTTGAAGGGGAAAAGAATGTAGGGTTGTGGATTTTAATGGGAAAAAGGGGGAAGATTAAGATGTATACAAGTAGATTGTATGTATAAGGCCATGGTGGTGGTGGGGGAAAAGGTGAAGAAGGTGAACACGATTCCTCAATCTAATGATGGGTTGTTCGGGTATTGCAATCGGGTAAAGCTCCACCGGTGCGGGGCACCACAGGCAACTGTCATGAGTCTTTTTTTTCTTTTTTTTTTTGAATTACGTTACTAACGCTCTCATCTGTCCTATTCTGAGTCTTGATGGAGGGATAAATCGTAGATTATACCTCCAAGAATGCAGAATGAAAGGCTATCATTTAACTCCCACTTACCAAGGGTCTCATCCATTTTTCAAGTTTCGAACTCTTATTCGGTAATTACAAGCAAGACTAAATTTTTTTTACCTTCTCTTTTCACCACTCGAAGATGTGCCCTGCGGACGTCATGAGTCTCTTTTATATTATCAAGTTGGGCTTGTATAGTGGGCTAGCCCAAGCACCTTACTTTTAAGGTTGGATGTATGGTTTTCAAGAGGATGAGGGTCTGAAAAAAAAAAAAAAAGTAACAGAATTTGTTGCCCCGTTTTCTCCTCCCCTCGGCTGTTCTTCTTCTTCTTCTCCGTGTTCCGCATTTCTCACCCTTCTCTGATAAGCTTCTTTTCCTGCTTACTCTTCTTCCCTATTTCTCCTACTTTCTCTCCTCCTTCTGCTTCCTTTGCTGTTTTTCTTCTTCCTCTGTCGAACCATCACTTTTTCTGTTTTATGTTTGTCTTTGTCGTTTTATGTAATTTCAGTTCAATCAATGAAATTACAGCTGGGTTATTGAATCTCAGTTTAGTATATTAAATTGTTTGTGTTGATTTGTATTGAAATTTAGTTACAATGGAATACAGTTTAAATTAAGTTGTTGCCTAGTTTATAGCTGCTGGTTATTGGTTGGTTTTGAGTAAAGTTGAGTTGGTTATTGATTCCAAGCTAATTATATTCAACTGTGTGTTGAGATTGAGTGGAATTTAGCTTGTTTTGGTTGAAGTTCAACTCCAACCATAACAAATGGTGTCAGAGCAGCTACAATCCATAGGTGTCTCTCGATTGGATGGCATAATGGAAAGTTTTAATAAGAATCATGAGCTGATGATTTCGATGTTGACTAAAATGATTGAGGATCAGTCAGCCTCCAAAGAGGAACAACTTGAGTTCAATATTAGTGGTGGAACAGGTGAAAAATCAGCCTCTAAATATCGGTCCAATCATTGCAAATAAACAAAGAACAAGAACGGAGATTCAACTGAACAGATGGATTTTCCACATTTTGAGGGAGAATGAACTAAGGAATGCCTAAGGAAAGCCATGAAATATTTCCAGCTTCATCAAACTCCTGATGAACTTAGGGTGGGCATTGCAGAGAGGCATTTGGAAGGGAAGGCTTACATATGGTTTTATGGATTCAATGCAAGTCATCCTAATGCAAATTGGGGAATGTTCTCTATAGAGTTGTGTAAGAGGTTTGCTGAAAATACAGGGAAAGAAGTGTGTATTGAGGAAGAATCTCAAAATAACGATGGTTTAGGAATTTTGCTGGATCATCATGTAAATGAGGCTGCAGTTATTAGTGCACCGAAGGTCGAAGGGGAATGCAATAGAGATGGAGTAGGTTGCAACTCTATCACCAAGATACAGCTACAACTATCCTGTAAGAATGTTGGTAGCGTGCCCATTCCATCGATTTCTACAGAAACATAGTCTGATCAAATCAAAGGATCCGAAAGGAGCGTGCTAATTGCTGACAGAGATGATGATAAAGTTGAAGAAATTGCTCCCAACTCAGTTGATGAAAATATACTTTATGGAAAATATAGCTTCAAAACCACTAGGAATGACAATTATGAAATAGATAAGGATGCTCTAAGTAGCACCCAAAAGAAAATGCAATTTGGGAACTCCTCAGTTTCATCATGGTATAAGCAAGCAAGTGTTCAAGATTATGGAAATGAAGTGGGGGTGCAAAATACACATGAAGGCAATTTGCCTACTTTGTCTGATCATGAGAGGAGCTTTATCCTAAACGTAAGAATGAGAAATGACCTTCTCATTATAGCCTCCGGTAATCAATATGTCACCTTCCATTACTTGCTTAATCCGAGGATGGTGAAGAGAATGTGGTGGCTGCTAACCTCATACAAAGAAGACATTTCGACTTTGAACCTTGAGGACAAGGTTAATTTAAGAGGAAGGGATGTCATGACTCACTTCAATTTATCTTTTATATTATCTAGTTGGGCTTGTATAGTGGACTAGCCCTTTACTTTTAGGGTTGGATATATGGTTTTGTTTTGAAGAGGATGAGGGTGTGAAAAAATGAAAAAGTAACAGGCTTTGCTGCCTCGTTTTCTCCTTCCCTCAGCCGTTCTTCTTCTTTTTCTCCGTGTTCCGAGTTTCTCCTCCTTCTCTAGTAAGCTTCTTCTCCTGCTTACTCTTCTCCCCTATTTCTCCTGCTTTCTCTCCTTCTTCTGCTTCCTCTACTGTTTCTCTTCTTCCTTTGCCGAACCATCACTTTTTCTGTTTTATGTTTGTCTTCGTCGTTTTATGTAATTTCAATTCAATTAATGATATTACAGCTGGGTTATTGAATCCCAGTTTAGTATATTAAATTGTTTGTGTTGATTTGGATTGAAGTTTAGTTACAATGGAATACAGTTTAAATTAAGTTGTTGCCTTGCTGGGAATTGAATAGTTTATAGTTGCTGGTTATTGGTTGGTTTTGGATGAAGTTGAGTTGGTTATTGATTCCAAGCTAATTAGATTCAATTGTGTGTTGAGATTGAGTGGAATTTGGTTGAAGTTCAACTCCAACCATAACAGCAACGGGTCAAGCCCTAATACCCTATATTATACCCCTATTTGATAGCCATTTTTTTGGGAAAAAATGAATTTTTTTAATATGATGGATGGTGAATATATTGTTAAAAAATAAGGAAAAGTTATTGATGTGATAAAAAAATTTTATTTTATTGAAGAATATATTATTGAAAATTAGTAGAAGAATGAGAATGAAAAAAATGTGTACCAAACGGGACCTATGTGTTTTTTTATAAGAAAAATGATTAAGTCATTTTAACTTACCATTTGGGTTATCCGATCTCACCTCCTCCCTTACATGAGGGTCGGGTCCCACCTCCAATAAATGCGTGGGACCCGACCTTATGTGAGTGAGGTGATGAGACCGTGTAAACTAAATGGTAACCCAAAGTGTACCTATAGCAAGATCCTAAGAAAAATGCTAGTGGTACATAAGAATTTGTACATCAAGGTGTACACACCCTCACATGAGAGGATCAGCTAAATTATTTTATTCTAGTGGGCCCCCTCCCATGTGAGGGGATTGTACACTCTTAGGTGCACCTTGATGTACCGATAACAAAACCGTTTTTATAATGTATTTATGTTTCTCCCGTTATGGCATATGTTTGACGTTTGTGTTTATAAAGAAAATATAAATGAAGAATGAATGAATTGATAGTAGTTATGGATCCTATTAAATATATATGAATAAGAAAGTGAGTGACTTTTAGCAAATGTTCAGTCATCGTGTCATGTTCGGTCGTCTGTTATATTACTATTTTTTTTTATTTAGTTGAAAAACATATTTTTAATAAATTTTGATTAAATTTATTGTTAAAAAGTTAATAAAAATTTATGAATCCCATAAAATGCATGATTGAAATTGAATTCGAGAAATTGGTTTGAAGAAATGAGTGCCAAACATAAGCTAAATATTATTTATTTTGTCCATTAAGTATACATAAGCTTTTCGTCCTTGAATAATATCCACACATCGTGAGCTCTATTTAGAAATCTCGAGCTATACAATCATGGCCAATTGTTGTGCAGTCTTAACTAAACACAACGTACGACTTATCGTACAATCTTAATTGACCTTGGTCGCTTTCACTTAGTGGTGTGTACAACCTATTTTAAGTTATGGTGTGCCCTTGAATGTGTTATTTTTATCTTTTTAACATACCTCTATAAGTTCGAACAAATTCATAATATAAAATTATTCACATAGCTCTTGATTAACGTGTAAGTCCCATATTATTAACGTGTATTGATGGACCTTACCATACTAAATAAATTTTAACATATTTTCCCCTCTCAAGACTTGGATATGTTTAATCCTTAACTTACATAGTGAATCCAATCACAGGGGTATTCATTGTGTATTTATAAAGCAATTAGTTCATGGAAGGAATTACTTTAGTTTAACAGTTTACAATACTCGATGAACATGGAGACTTTTTTCGTCCAATTATTTGAGGGTCGAACTCGAGTCGTAATGGATGTTCTTTATATCAATTCTAAGAGCTCTCAACTACACACTGAACTGAAAATCACATTGACCCGATAACTATACCGAACGTACGACCGTCCCAAAGAGGACCACTCAAACATAGAATATGCATACTTAAACAAAATTTCCAGCAAACTGAATTTCAGTGTCCAGTTTCAGCACGCATTTTGAGACACTTCTACAAGTTGAAAATTAGGCTAATTGGACATGAACTTTCAAATGAGCAAACATGCCAAATTCAACACTAAAACGTACGACTCGGTAATGTTACATTTTAAAGATGGCTATCGATAATGAAAAAGTAGCCCATTAACTTTGAATTTCTGTCTTTTGGTCCTTGAACCTAACTTCCTGACCTTGATCAATTGGGTTCTCAAATAAATCAAAATATATTAATTGCGTCCCTCACTAATTTATTTAAATCTCGATTTCTTTGGCTATTTTTGGAATTAAATAAATTTTAAAATAATCTTGAATTTTCGAGGCATTGCGCCACCTGGGTTTTGATCTAAAACCCGATCATTCAAATGGCCTCTTCCTCTTCCTCTTCCTCTTCCTCTGTCTCTATTAATTCATTTTTGTCATTATCTTTACATCATGACCACCACCTCGGATTCCTCCTCTGCCAGTTCATTTTGGTTAGTTTTATCGATCGATCTTTTTTTCAATTCATTCTTCCAATTTCCAAATCTGTGTACATGTATGTATTATTGGTTGGAGTGAGACCGTCTTTGATTTTTATTGGCGCAGCAGAGTTGGGTGAATTGTTGGGAAGGCGACAATATTTGTTCAGTTCACGTAGGCGGTAATGGTGTTGGCGTTCAATTTGACTAATGGTGGTGATTCTTGGGTTTGGGGATGCGGTCGCTAGAGGTGATGTCAATGATAGTGTAACTTGATATGTTACAAGTGGTTGGGATGACGAAAGCATAGGCATAGACGATGAAGACAGCAGAAAAATTAAGTGTTACAAATGTAACACAATTTATTACAATTATTGACAGCAGCAATGATGGTGCTTGTGAAGAGAATATTGTGCAACAATGTAACACATTGTGTTACAAAAATATCTGTAAAAAAAAATTTAAAAAAAGTTTGAAATTAGTAAATCTTTAATGTGTTTCTGAATTGTATCTATAATATTAGATTTCCCTTGAACAAACAAAAGTTAACCTTATCGGCTACTTGGGCCATAATGAGTTGTGCAGATTGGCCTAATATCTGGCCCACAACCTATACTTAATTTTGGGCTTTAACCTTCACCTCTTGAATTGCAATTTTTAGGCCTAAGTAAACATCGAACCAACCGCTAAAATGGATTTTGCCAAAAAAACAACAACAATAACAACAATAATAATAATAAAGTTAAGATCTAATGTGTATTTATACAAAAATCAAATATTAATTCAAACATTATAAATCAATATTTTAATATTAATAATACTATAAATTAATTTATATACATATATCTTACCTTATATACCTCATTCAAACCTTAAAATCATTTTCTTTCTCACCTCTCCTCTCATTTCCATTCTTCTTCATCACCCATCTCTCTACTCTCAGACCGTCGTCACCGTCAGGATGCCGCTGCAATAACCCCGCTTGATGGAAGCGTCGCTACTGCGACGACGAGAAGCAAGGCAACAATATGAAGCGGCATCGTCTCTGTTACAGCGTGCCGTCACAACGATACGATGATGTGAATGTTGCATAGAGGCTTCACCCCTGTTGTTGTTGTAGTACGATGGTGCTACAGGTGGTTGGTGTAGGTGATGGTGGATTTGGCGACGAAGGTAAGGTGATTTTAGTTTTGGTTGTTGGAGTGGTGGTGGTAGTTTTCCATATTTTGGTGTTATTGAGAGTTTAGGGTGGTTTTTGTTGGTAGTGTAGGTGAAAGCTCTGGCGGTGGTGGTAGGGGCTTTATATGCAATTCGGTAATTCATAGTAGTTTGAGGGAACATAGACGGAGTGAAGCTAGGGACCTTGGCGGTGGAGAGCCCTTTTGGTCGATTGCTGGTACAGTGGTGGTGGTACAGGTGACGGTGGTAGTGGTACAAATAGTTGGTGCAGATGGTGGTAGATCTGGCGGTGAAGTGTTGGTATTGTGATGGTTTCATATGGACAAGTCTGTGAAAGAGTGTTGGCTGGAAAATGGTGGTGACTATGACGATGGTGGTGACTATGACGATGGTGAGGTGCTTGGCGATTGTGGGGTGTTAGCGATTTTGGATCTGATTTGTTGGTAGTGAGCTGGTGGTGGCGGCGTTGGTTGTGGTGGTGAAGTGACAATTTTGACGATGTTGTGATGGTTGTGATCACAAATGTCGATGCCAGTGAGGTGGTGTTGATAGTGGTGGGAGTGTTGGCGGCGACAACAGTGATGGTGTCCACAAATTATCTGGTTGATTGTGACCAATAAATTAGTTAATATATAACTAATAAATAATATGTAACTAATGAAATAGATAACTTGTGACTAATAAATAACTCGAAACCTAAAAAATTGTTAAGTTGTGACCAACAATTTGATAAGTTGTGATAAAAAATTAATTAGATATTTTGTGATCATGAAATAAGTTGTGAGTTATAAAATTTATGATTTGTGATCAATGAATAATATGTGACATATTAATTTGATAAATTGAATATTCTTAGTATTTTATGTATTCCATTTAAATTTTTTGAAACGGCATGAAAATTAGTTTTTCTATAGAATTTATCTAGGAAGTCATCCTTTTATTAATATTCATAACTTAAAACCATCCCTTAAAGTTAGTGGTAAATATTCTTTTTCCCTTCATTTTTAACATTTTAGCTACGACAATTGTTGACTTCAAAATTAGTCCGACCAAGTGAACAATAAAATCTCAACCACCTCCTCGTCCACCTAGGGGTGTAAGAGGTACAATTTTATCGATTTTTGACAGATTTTCAAACCAAACCGTTTACACCAATTTGAGAAAAACTCAAACCTAAATCTAATGGTTTGGTCCAATTTTAAACCATCGGTTTCACCGTATATTTTTTTGCCCGGCGTCAGATTTTAAATAGTTGATTTTGTCGTATATTTTTTCTGTCTACTTTTATGCCATTAATTTAGGAGTAGACATTTTTTTTCCACAACCGATGAAACCGGACCGAAACTATTTAGAACAGGTCTATTCGGTTTCAAATTTTCTAAAAAATAATTTGATTTTGGGACAAATTATTAAGAACTAATGGGTTCTGGTTCCCGTTCCGATCCAGTTCCCGGTTCTAGTATAGGAACCGCCGAGAACCAAACGGTTCTCATAGGATTTTTTAAAAAAAATTTGGTAAAATATATGATTCAATCTCCAATCACTTTTATAAAAAATAATAAAGGTTTTTCTTCATTTTAGACACCAGTACTTTCTTTCTTTTCTTTTATTCTTTTCTTCTCTCTTCTTATAATTCCAAATTAGAATATTTGGTAAATCTATATCTAAATAAATTTATTTCTAAGATCCGAAATTTTTTATTTTGTTTTCATTTTGATTACATAGTTGTTGATCCGATCAAAACTTTTCATCTAAATTTCTACAAATTATAATCGACAGAACCAGAAGTTACAATAATTTTTTAAAGGATGTTCAATTGAATGTAGGATTTTGATTTTGATTAAAGTTTATTTAATCATTGGAGTACTATACAGTTTATATAAGTTGATGATTGTTTGGTGATAGTTATTTATATGGAATACAACGTGGGATTGTTTGATGAATCGTTTCAGATTTTCAGTTTAAGAGTTTATGGAATATATGAGCCCCATTTAAAAATAAATAAAAAAACTCAACACAAAAGTTTTACAATAACCAATTTAGAAAATTTCATTTTTTAAAATTTTTATTTATTTTTTCGTCGGTCTGGTTTGGTTTTAAATCGCAATAAAATTTCTCAAACCTAAATCAAACCATTTTTGACCGGTTTGGTTTGGTTCGATTCAAAACCATTTCGTTGACGGGTCTACGTGGCGCCAAATCGACAGTTTCAAAAATGCGATTTCAATTTAATTTTTCGATTTGACAATTTTTGCTTACAGACCTACGTCCACCTAAGGATCACCGCACGTTGAAACAGACAGTTAGGTTACAAAGTTACATCCCAAAAAAAGGCACAAGAGTCATTTGCACTCCATTGATCAAAACAACTGCTGGAACGAGAAAATAAATGATTATAAGAGAGGTGGGTCAGAAGGGATTAGGCTCGAGTTTTGAAATGGGAAAAATTCATAAATAAGATGTTAAGTATGACTCATTTCAATAATAAGAAAACAAGTTTCATCTTTCAAAAATCTGATTTTTATTAAATTTATTTATTGTTATAAAATAGAGAAGAAGAAGAGAGAATTAAATCAATAGACTTGTGTGTATTTTATTAATGACCAAAGCCCTATATTTATAGGTAAGAATCAGGGATACAATGGTAATAATTTCTAGGGTTACAGGGGTATAATTGTCATTCACTACAAACCATAATAAACTTTCCTTTTACAACACTCCCCCTTGAATGACACATTACAAAATATCTGCCTCGTTAAAATCTTGTTTGATAAAAATCCAATGGAACAAAAAATCAAACGAAGGAAAAAGAGTACAGTTATTTTGGAGTATTAAAAATAAATGCTGCCTCATTAAAACCTTGTTAGGAAAATCCAGTGGGATAAAACCTAAGCGAAGGAAAAAGAGTACAGCTACTCCCCCTGATGTTGATCACTGCAAATCTTTAAGTCGACGCATTCCAATCTCATGGACTAACTTCTTGAATGTAGATGTTGGCAGTGCTTTTGTGAATAAATCGGCTAAATTGTCACTTGAGCGAATTTGTTGAACATCGATGTCGTCATTCTTCTGAAACTCGTATGTATGAAAGAATTTTGGAGAAATATGCTTCGTCCTGTCGCCTTTGATATAATCTCCTTTGAGTTGTGCAATACAAACTGCATTGTCTTCATACAAAATTGTTGGACTATCTTTTGTTAAAATTAACTCGCATGATGCTTGGATATGATGGGTCATGTTCCTCAATCATACACATTTTTGTCCTACTTCATGGATTGCAATAATTTCAGAGTGATTTGAGGATATTGTTGTCAATGATTGCTTCACAGATTTCCATGATATAGTTATTCCTCCACGTTTAAACACATATCATGTTTGTGGTTTTACTTTATGTGGGTTAGAGAGATAACATGCATCTGCATATCCCACTAAAGCACATCCCGATGTTTGGGAATAAAATAATCTCAAATCAATCGTACCCTTTAGATAACGAAAAATATGTCTAACATCATTCCAATGTCTTTGAGTTGGTGTAGAGCTATATCTTGTAAGGAGATTTACAGAAAAAGTTATGTCGGGTTGAGTGCAGTTTGCAAAATAAGTTAATGCTCCAATTGCACTAAGATATGGTATTTCGGGACCAAAAATTTCTTCTTCATCTTCAAGTGGACGAAACGGATCTTTTTTTTCACATCAAGTGTCGAACAACCATAGGTGATGCCAATAGATGAGCATTATCCATATAAACCCGTTTTAGAACTTTTTCTGTATATGTAGATTGATGAACAAATAATCCTTCTGAAAAATGTTCAATCTGCAACCCGAGACAGAATTTGGTTTTTTTCAAATCATTCATCTCAAATTCATTTTTAAATAATTGGCAGTTTCGTTGAACTCTTCAGGAGTTCAAATTAAATTTAAATCATCCACATAAACTGCTACAATTGTAAATTCAATATTTGTTTTCTTTATGAAAACACATGGGCAAATATCGTCATTCCTATAGCCCTCATTCAACAAATATTCGGTAAAGCGATTATACTACATGCGTCCAGATTGTTTCAATCCATATAATGATCTTTGCAATTTAATTTGAAACATGGTTCTCGGACATGCATCATTTGAGTTATGCTCCAGGCATATTAAATATTTCAGAAATAACATTAATAATCATGTCAGATGAGTTGACTATCACGTATTTCAAATTTCATATATTGTTAAGTAACATGATATAGATTCGTGATTTCATCAACGACAATCTTTGCGAAATTCACTATATTGAGAGTCGTACATTGCACATTATGACTTCATTTTTCTCATTTTCTTTTCTTTTCGCATAAGTATATATCTTTAGATTATTGGACTACAGGTCCAAAAAATCATGTTTCTCTAGTGAAATCAATTTAGGATTGCGTCCATTTTATTTGGTCAAACATTATTTCGATCGATATATTTTGACGCATTTATTTTGATTCCTTGCTATTCATATATGATGCAACACATCATGTACAAAATTGTTGTCGACAACTTTTCATTTTTTGATTCTATTTCTTATTCCATAACGACATAACTTATTGAGATATCTCAAATTTCAATATATCATGTACCTGAACCTCTTCAGCGATTTTATAATTTGTTATGTCTAAATACTCATTAAAAGTATATGCCTCTTTAATAAAATCATCTTTGCTAATTGCTCCATTTTTGTTCAAAGATTTTTGTATTAGAATCGAACACATCACACTTCAGGCGTGCCATAGATATATCAAATACAATGATATCAAATTGTCCTCTTAGGACATCAATTCGTATTGGAGCACTTTTGATCCTTTTGATCAGTAAATACATCTAAATAAATTATCTTTCGAACTTCTGGTTCGAGCGATCTTTTGCGAGAATTTAGATAATTATGCATTTGTATATTATTTTCAACTTCTTAATTCCTCCCCCTAATGCTGAAAGAATTGTCCAGTCAATTTGACAATAATTTTTTTCAGCTTTATAAAATATCACATATTTGGGATAAGGGTTCAAACTATGCATTTATTCTCAACATTCTTTATTTTTCATCTCAGTGCATTGTGATGGGTTGATTTTGCGTATACTGCACTATCAAAATAATTAGATGAAAAATTAGGCTCTGACCATAAGTCAATTGTAATAGGGAGAACTATGATGTTGACAATGATGTGTAATAGAATTACCCAAACAAAAAGGAGAAAACACTTTGTTCTCAATTAAATTAATTGGAGGCATTTAACAAACAATAGTGTTAAATAACTTATCGACATCTCAACTAACACTTATTCAAATATTGAGATTTATGCCCACTAGCATTAATAAAACACAGTCTTTATTATATAATTTGAAAATTATGCTCATAACTTGAGCAATAATTTCGCAAACTTCAGGTTGCGAACACCATGCAATCATCTAATATTTGTATCAAATCTATTAGATACAAATAATATTTAGATGGTCAACGTGGTGGGTGACGGGGCCCCATGTATCACCCTAATTAATTTTCAAAAATGTAGTGAATTGAATCCTATTTTAGCTAGTGGCGTTTAATGATCAATTGTCGATAAAGAGAACAAATGATATATCTAAATTCATTGGATTGAAGAATCTTCTGGTTCTTCATTGAATATCCATTTGCATTTTAAATTTCGCATCATTATTGATCCAGCGATGGTCCAACTGGTCATGCCAATCAAATTGAACTTCTGGTTCAATATAAGGTATATTTCATTTATTTAATTTCGAAAAATATGAATAAACATTATATAGTCATATATCATTCAAGTAGTCAAACTAATCAATGTTCTCGTGACATTAGTTATATGCTTTCCTTCAGAGATAAACACGAATTCAAAATGATATATTTTTCGAAAATGTGATACTTCGAGAACACATTACTTTTAATTATAAATTTTTCAAGAGCAATAGATCAATATTCTTCCGGAATATTGGGATCGTAGTATCATACTCTTCAAGGACAACAACATATTATTATTTGAAATAATAAATTGGATAAAAATTTACTCTTCGAGAGTAAAAATAGAATTTTTTTAATTATGCTATTTGAGAGCAAATAAAATATAATTAGAATATCAATATATAAATCCCAATGTAGAAGAATGGATACGTAAAGAAATTGAATAATTTAATTTGTGATTTCACATTGAAATCAATTAATATTCTTCTGGAATATTGAAATTGTAATATCTTGCTCTTCTGGAGCAAATAATATTATTTTAGAATATCAATATAATGTTGTGCTATTTCATGAGCAACAAAATATTTGTAATATACATATCTATGAATAACATTCTTCTAGACTATTGAATCAGAGTGTTTTGCTCTTCAGGAGCAATAATGTATTATTGTTTGAAATAATAAATTGTATAAGAATTTACTTTTCGAGAGTAAAGACATAATTTTTAATTATCATCTTTAAGAGCAAGTAAAATATTATTAGAACATAAATTATTGTGTGCTACTTCAGGAGCAACGAATTATTATTTAGAAAATATTAACTCTTCAAGAGTCGTATATTATTTGTAGAGATTAACTTCTTCAGGAGCAACAACATTATATTCATTTATGATATCGATTTAGAAAATTTCTCAAATCATGAAATAAACTAGATCTTATTAAATTTGTTATTCTAGCGCAAGTAATATTCTCCTAGAATATTAACATCATATACATAAATTTTGGATTTTTCAAGAATGGTAAAATATTCTCCATGGACATTAATAAGTATAGATGTGCGCTTTATTTGGATAACATAATAATATAAAAAGAATATAAAGTCTACTAAGCACATAGATATGGAGAAAGAAAAGAAATTAAACCTGGTATGTGGTGTGACACGTGAAACGGATGATCGCGTTGATTTATCACAGACGATGACTTTGATTTCTTCCCATCAATTTATCAATGATTATCGGTGCATAGCCATGGTGATTGCGGACTACCAATTGTTATATGCTAATGTACAACATAACATATGTGGTTTGACTTTGTAGCATGTGATTGAAAAGGTCAACGCACAACATAACATGACAATATTTATGATATTTCATTGATTTAAGCTGCTGTCTCTGGTTGTTGAAGACAAATCTATACTAGATGAGTTACGTGTTTTCCTTCAGGGATAAACACTAATTTAAAATAATATGTTTTTCGAAATATGTGCTACTTCGGGAGCACATTGTATTTTAATATTACTTCTTCAAAAGCGGTATATTAATATTCTTCAGGAATATTAAAAATTATAATTTATGCTCTTCAGGAGCAAATAATATTCTTTTGGAATATTAATTATAATATTGTGTTACTTCAAGAGCAACAACATGATAGAATATTAATTTAAAATTTAAAATAGAATATCACAAATATTTAAACAAAAATATTAATTACCATACAAAAAAAATGATGTAAAAATTATTTACCAAATAGATAGGATATGAATTTATATTTAAAATTTAATTACCAAACATGTATTAGGAAATAAAATCTTCATATATAGAAGTTAACAAAATTGACAAAATTTTATTGGCTAAATCTTTTACCAATATGTATTAATAAAAAATGTCAAAAGTGCACATGAATTTCATAAAGAAATTATTATTATTGCTATTATTTAATAGCATTAGCACGTGAATTGGCTAATATTAAGGGAACATGAATTAATTGCAGTCAGGAATAATTACAGAAAAAGTGAATAACATGAAATAATTGCAGAAAAAAATGAATGACATGAATATGTAGAATTCAATAGAAACAATTATATTGATAGATGTACAACCAGAAAAAATTAAGCTCATCTAATCGACTGACTGTTGAAATTTACTTTATAAAAAAAATCACATTGATAGATGAACAAGAGTAATAAACATGTAATCGGCATGTATAATTCACATGTAACCAAATTAATTTTGGTACACGTGATGAATGATTATACTTAAAAAAAAAAATTACTACTTTCACTAGATTTTAAAAATTAAGCTTTCGTGCTGATAACGTGTTATAAAATAGAGAAGAAGAAGAAGAGAGAATTAAGTCAATAGACTTGTGTGTATTTTATTAATGACCAAAATTCTATATTTATAGGTAAGAATCAGGGATACAATGGTAATAATTTCTAGGGCTACAGGGGTATAATTGTCATTTACTACAAACCCTAATAAACTTTCCTTTTACAACATTTATGATTTAATTAATTAATTATATATTAATTAATTAAATATATAAATGTCACAGATTTATATGATTTTGTCACATATTATCAAATTAATTAGTCAGAAATTATTTTAAGGTCACAAATCAAAGATTAAATCGGTCACACTTTATTTCAGAGGTCACAAATCAAAATTTTAATATGTCACAAATTATTTTATGGTTACAAATAAAAAATTTCAAATGTCACAATTTGTTTATCGGTCACAACTCGCAATTATTATAAGTCACAACTTATTATACAATAACAAATTATCAAATTATTGGTTACAAATTAACAATTTTTTATGTCACATTATTTCTTAGTTACAAATTATCCAAATCATTGGTCACATATTTTTTATTGGTCAAAGATTAACCAATTTACTGGTTACCGTCAACCAAATAATCTGTGACCACCATCCGACAACCGTTTCCACTATACCACACCACCACGATCAACCAAAAAATTTTCAAACCTACTATCATCGCCGCTGCAGCCGCCACCACCACCACCAATCACTCACCACCGTCACCACACCCCATCCGCGTCCCAACAAAAACAAAAACAATTCAGCACCCATAGCAAAACATCACCGTCGCCGCCGCAACCACCACCCATTTTTTTCTTCAGCTCCGAAGTGCAGCAACCACAACCAAATCGCCGTCACCAGATCCACCACCGTCACGATGACAGCGACCACCGCTAGCACCACCATCGTCATGACGACAACAATCACCACCATCGCTTGCACCATCACCACCCCCATAACCACCGCCAACACTCCCTAACAGCGCTACCACCATCCAAAATCACTACGCAACCACCACAAAACATCATCAACTACAAACACCACCTGCAAACACCACCCATTTTCTTCTTCAGATTCGAACTGTAGCAACCATAACCAAAATCGCCGTCACAAGATCCACCATCATCACGACGACAGCGATCACCACCATCGCCTGCACCGTTATCATCCAAACCCACAAAATCGCACCACCCAAACTACCTTCGTTGTGTCATTTCACCACTGCAACTTGTGGTGATTCACGATGGGAAAAATGTGGCGGCGCTGTAGATTTGCTTCGCCATGTCATCTCCTCTTCATTACAGCAGCGCTGGCGATGTGTCATCTCCTCTTCATTTCAATTATAGCGGGTCGGCGACGAAGTTGTTGGGTGGAGAGAGAGTTGAGAGGTAGAGAGAGAAAAGGTTTGGGGGAATTAGGGATTAATTGTTTTTTATATATATTAATTAATTAATAAAATATCTTATTTTTGAATAGTTAAACCTTCAGTATAATTTTAAAATATTCAATTTATAAAATAGGAGTTGGTATAATTTCCACATAAAAAAATAGATGAGAAATGGAGCAGTAAAGATTATGAACTTCTATTTGCATACGAAGACTTGACAAAACTACGAAAGGATGAAACGGAGCAAAAGAATAAAACATATACACGTAAAAGTCCCCGTAACTCATATGGAGTAAAAGGTCAGATTGGTTGAGTATTTTTTAAAGTTAAAAATACAAGTCTTTCTTGATTATTCAAACGTGGAATTATTTCGACGCCATCCCTTTCAAGAAGACATTTGAAAATGACTAAATTTAAAAATGAACATTTAATTAATTTCGAAATTAATTCAAAAGTGGAATTATTTCAACGTCGCCCCTTTCAAGAAGGCATTTGAAAATGACTAAATTTAAAAATGAACATTAAGCTCTTGTTTGGTAGTCATTTTTGGGGAGAACATATATTTTTGAATAGTTGATTGATGGAGAATGTGTAGTTAAAAATTAATGAAGAATTTTGGGTTTGCGTGTAATATTATTTTATTGAAAAATGTGTGGTCAAAAAGAAGAGAGAGAATAATGCATTTTGGGAAAAATGACTACCAAACAGGGGCTAAATTAACTTCGAAATTAATTCAAAAGTGGAATTATTTCGATGCCGCATTAGAAAATAGCTAAATTTAAAATTGAACATTTAATTAACTTCGAAATTAATTCAAAAGTGGAATTATTTCAACGCCATCCCTTTCAAGAAGGCATTTGAAAATGACTAAATTTAAAATTGAACACTTAATTAAGTTCGAAATTAATTAATTTTATTCACACCCCTAATTAAATAATTGGATGACTTGGTCCCTGTGCGCGTTGCCTACCACATTCACAAAAAGTGGATGACTTGGTCCCTGTGCGCGTTGCCCACCACATTCACAAAAATAAAGCAAGTGGCCCATAGTCATTAGCCATCACAAAACATTTTATTATTATTATTATTATTATTATACCCAAAATCAAAAGGTGTGAAAGGAATTTAATTAATATTCTCAAATCACAATCCTTGTCACCTTGCACGAGATTGAAGAAAATTTTCAAAAGTCAAGTGGAAAATAGTTGAGACATTTGAAACCAAAGTTTTTATTTAGGAATTGGTGTCCATTTAATCTAATAATTATATGAATTAGCCAGCCGCCTGTCTAAGAATGTCACAAACAAAGGCCTAAATTGTAATTTCGAGGAACTTGAATTTTCAAAATCCTCTTTAAACAAAGATACAAAATAAAACAAACTAAGGACAAATAATTAGCAAAAAAGTGGGACGACTTCTATAACTATCTTCACTTGCTCAACTAAAATAATAAATAAAATAAGGATTTATCATTTGTAAAAGGGAAATACACTGGGATTTTACATGTTTTGAGATGGCTTCTCCTCTAATTCGAGTTTCCTCAAGATCATTGAGATTAGTATTTAGCTATAAATTTCAGGGTTTCATGAGATTAGTCGAGGTGCGTGTAAGCTGGCACGAACATCCACGGTCATTAAAAAAAAAAAGATGGCTCCCCCCCCCCTACCCCCCAATATTCAATGAAAATTTGCCAAGTGAAATTATGTACATTTTCCTGTAAAACTTCATTGTACACTTAGCATTGTTCATAAAACAAATTGGTTAAAAATGTAATAAATATGCTCGTAAAAAAAATGGGTATAAATTGAATATAATTAATCAAAGTTACAACTATCTATTCAACTAATAGCAATGTGCATAAGAGCATTTTTTAGAAATTCTTTTAAGTCCGTGTTTGATTCACATAAAAAAAAATTATATTTTTAGTAGATTTTGATAAAAGTTAATTAAATACGTGGTTAAAAAATTATGAGTCCAATAAAATATATGATTAAAATTAATTATCAACTTTATTTTAAATTGTAATTTAACTTTTCAGTTGGACCAAACCTAAGTATAAAATGTTCTCTAAGTTATCGGCAAGGTTTTAGGGTTACCCACATGAGTGATTGATATGGGATGTAAAAAGGAAAGAGATACATAAAGTTTCTCTCGCTTTTGGTATAGCGGCCTTAAGGCCCTTGACTGAGGGATCACACAATGATCTTTTAGTAATAAAATCAGTTTCTGCTGATACCTTCTCCTTGGTTCCTTGTTCCATAACATAAGCTCGAAAAAATTTCAGAGTGTCAATTTTTGAAATTAAAATTCAATAGACTTTATAGTAAAACTTTTTTTATTCTCGGTATTGGTAAAAATTAATTTTGTGCTACATCATCGGTTACTAACTTTTGACACTACAATATATTTTTTAAGTTAATTGGCACAAAACGTCTCTATCTTTGACGTGTATTGTAGAAACTGTCATTACCTTTCATTTTTTGGCATTTATGCCCTTACCTTTAACATTTCATGCGCCAAACGTCATTTTGCCACTAATATACCCTTATATTTAAATAAAACAAAAACAAAATAAAGAACAAATTACAGTCATAAAGTGTAGAACCAAGATTTATGGCTCTCAGAAATCAAGAAAATCAAAGGGGAAAAAGTTCATATACAAATATCACTATTTTCAAAAGTGATATTTGGACTGATTTTCACTTTTTAAAAAGTTTAGGATTATGATTGCAATTTATTCTTTATTTTTCTTTTCTTTTCTTTTTGTTTTATTTAAATATAAGGGTATATTGGTCGTTTTACGTTAAAAAATGAGCAAAAGGATGTTCGACGCACGAAATGTTAAAGGTAAGGGCATAAATGTCAAAAATGAAAGGTAAGGATGATTTCCATAATACATGTCAAAGGTATGGACGTTTTGTGCCAATTAGCCTATTTTTTAAATCGATATTGTTAATAAAAGAAATAAATAATCTGCATCAACTATATTGATTAATTCATTTGCAATTCTTTAATTTAAAAATAAATAAATTAATTAGATACACGTTGACAGAGATGAAATCGAAAGTGATAATAATTGAAACAAAAAGTATTTAAGAATTTTCTAAAATACCCATTTGACAGGATTAGCGTAAGAGATTTTATATCATATGATTGACTTGTTCTCTTTTATCTAAATTGTAACAGATTATTTGTCCTTATCAAGTGTAATTTTCAATTACATAAAACAATTTTGTAATTAGAAAAAGGCTGAGTGTAAAGTCTAAACTGTACACTCAGTTTGACAGGATAGACACAGATATGGGGCTGCTATTATTTTAATCGTGGGCCACACTATTTGTGTGTGTCTATACTGTTAAAAAAAAATTGTACGTGAAGTGTATTCCTTGTAATTATTAGGTAAATGTAAAAAAAAAAAAAAAAAAAAATTGCACGTCTTTCTTTAAAATAGTGCGTATATGTGTAAACACGTAGATAATTTGATAATTGCCGTTGTTTCCATACAATTATTTGTTTCAAAAATTCTTAATATAGAAAAATCATATTTAATGTATATTGGTGTGTTTTGTATGTTTTTGGCGTTTGCCAAATAACTTTTTTGTAAACATAGATATTTAGCTAAGAAGTCAAACAAGGACAAAGATATCTATGGATTTCGTGACAAACATCAATACGATAAAGATAAAGAAACAGGGTGACTGACCGTGTTTCGAGGGCGCCATGTTATTGATCCTATTTCCCTATCATAACTCTTAACCTATAACATTCATATGTTTATATTTCTACAATAGTCGTCTCCATTGTTTTAAAAATTTATATTTGCATTCTCATTTTACCATATTTTTGCGGAAAGGATACATATTGTCTAATGGGCGCATGCCTCGCACCTTCACATAATTTAGACACATTTGCCGATCTAAATTATGTGAAGTATAAGGAATGCATCCAATTAACGGAATAAATGGACAGAATGGGACGGAAACGACCATTTGCTCGAAAATATGTTGAAATAAGGATTCAAACCCAATTCTTGAAGCGATAAGAATAATAATCGCAAAGAGCGCAGATGATAGTATACTTTTTCCTTTTTGCTGATACCATTTAGCAAATCTTGAGAAAGGTACCTAACCTCATTCTTCTGTCATCAAGATCTTTAGGTGTTTTTGTCAAGCTATAATAATTGAGGTATGAGTCATTAGTGGTTTAATTTAAGAATTATGCTATTTAGGGAGTTGTCAAATTCAGTGTCATTGATTATTTTAATACTGTTAAAATTAAGAACAAAAATATTGACCACCTCACACAATGTGAATCAAACTATCAATAAGACTGTACCTGTAGTAAAATTGTTAATTTAATTGTAGATCACAGTGACACTTACTTAACTAATAAAATAAAAAGAATATTTTCAACTTGCTAAATTCACATTATTAACAAGGTGTCTCAGTTTGTAAGCTAGAGAGACAAGTAACCGTGACAAATAGTAACAAGGCAAAGTTCATATCAAATCATGGCTCCAAAGACCTTACTTCCATGGTTGATGAATCCCTATGATGCGTTTGGTTTGTTGTTTTCAGTTTTCAATTTTGCAAAATACTGAAAATATGTTTGATTTGGTATTCTGAAAATGTATTTTCGAAAATAAGGATAAACTTATAATATAAAGCTAAGGGTGTGTTCGGTACCAATTTTAATCCAATTAAAATTGAAAATATGGACGTTATTGGGTCCCACTCGTCTAATAAAAGTCAACAATAACGGCTAGTTTTTCAATTTTAATCCGATTTTAATCTCAACCGAACACACCCTAAAAAACGTATTTTTAACGTTGTAAGTGTTTTCGATGAAAATTCTAAAAATACTCAAAACATAGAAAGCAAACGTTTAAATAAATTTTTAAAAAATATAAAATATAAATTCTAACAAATAAAATTTTTAAAAATTAAAATTCAAGAAAAAAAATTGATAGTTCTAAAAAGTAAATATTTTGAAAGAATAAAATATAAAAAAATTATGAAAAAATAAAATTATAAATATTTCTAGAAAATTGAAAATTATAAAAAAAATAAAAATAGTTCAAGATTTTAGTAATTATTTACATAAAAAATATTGAAATGAACTCAAATAAAAATATTATCAGTCCACGACATTTTTTTTTATTTTTATTTCATATAATTTGAATTTAATTTATTTTTTATTTTTATTTTACTTTTGTAGCAAGAAAAAAATATTGCAATATTCATCAACTTTGAAATGCATATATTTCTTTATAATATATTTACATAAAATTGTTCTATTTTTACTAAATAATCAAATTTTATGGAATACAAATGTCATAAAATAATTTTTCAAAATTTCAAATAAAACATATTGTCTTGTTCTTTGTTTTGAGAAAAAAAATTTTAAAATGACAAATCAAAAGTTTTTTTTTAATAATCTGAAAATAGAACAACAAAAACGAAAAACTGAAAATGAACTCAAAACTCTAATCTGAAAACTAAAAAATAATACGGGCTCTTGCGTTCTCTTCGTGTTTCAGTTTTGTGTTTTGAATTTTGAATTTGTTTTGTATTTTGTGTTTTGAGTGTCCATTTTAAGATTGTTGAAAATTCGTTCTTTTTGTCGTTTTGAAAAAATATTTCTCAATCCGTATTTTTTGAGTTTTGACAGATTTGTGAATAAAATAGCCAAAACGTAAAAAAGTTATTTTCTATTTTCTTAACAAAATTTTTAGCCGTTTTCAAAAGCTCGTTTTCGAAAATGGGAAAGAGAACGCGTTTTCTATGTTTCAAAAAATCGAAAACAGAAAACGATCCCGAAACAACAAAAAAAACGCCCCTTAGTTTCTAGATTGTTTTTTAAAAAAGTATTATTCTTATTAAAATCACTCGTCTTTTTTAACTTAGTCTTCAGGGAACTTGACCTAGAACAGCCAAACGCACTCGAAATAGGAACCTGCTGACACAGTCTTTGTGAACGAGTTTGAATAGTATGCCCCAGGATAATCAACTCGGTCTTTCTTCAAGATTAATGACCAAGTTTTTATTGGCTAATAATAGGAAAACTAGTGCAATTTCTCTAATAAACTATAAATAACGCATAGAGACTACGCACGTGTGATCTCATAGAAACTACATCAGTCTTCCCGGACGTGTAAGAAATTGGGAATCCAAATCAATGGGCGTTGGCTATAAATTTTATAATTCAATTCCTTCTCCTCATTTCTTGTTCCACCTAATTCACTTACCCATAATTCAGAGTCAGTCGTTTAAACACAGAAACGAAAGTACATGAAATTATCTTCTTTTATAGGCTGTTTCAGCAGCCAAAGACGAGGAGGAGGAGGAAGAGGAGGAGGGGAAGAAGAAGAAGAAGAAGAAGAAGAAGAAACAGGTATGTTGAGAAATCATATCCTTGTTGCAGTTTTGGGTTTGCTTAGAATGTAGAATAATTGAGAAACTTTTGCTGAATCCTAGATCGAACAGGGGGTCAAACTGCTGCAAATTTAAAATTTCCGGTATTCTCTTACAATCAAATCAAAACTGCCACTCAGGGATTCAAACACAAGATTGGAGAGGGAGGATTTGGTACTGTTTACAAGGTAATAAATATATATTTATGAATCAAAAGTTGACTTCAAATATCTAAAATTGGGTTTTGATGAGGTGAAATTACAGGGACGGCTTCAAAATGGGAATTTTGTGGCAGTCAAAGTTCTATCTGTTGAACTTGAATCGATGAGAGGAGAGAGGGAATTCATATCTGAGATTGCAGCATTATCTGATATAAAGCATGAAAATCTTGTTATCCTCCGAGGATGTTGTATAGATGGAGCTAAAAGACTTTTGGTCTATGACTTCATGGAAAATAATAGCCTCTTCCACACCTTTCTTGGTAATTTTTCTTCGAACTTTTGCACCAACTTGAAACCTCAAACATAAGTTCACATGATGTTTATCCAAGGTTTCACTACTTTTCATTAATGGATGGTGTTGAGAGTCGAGATTGGACCTTTGTCTAATCTGATACCATGATTGTTTCTTGATGAACAGGTGGGGAACATAATAGGATGAAATTTAATTGGACACTAAGAAGAAACGTATCTTTAGGAATCGCGAAAGGACTTTCATACCTTCACGAAGAAGTCAATCCTCACATTATACATCGGGATATCAAGGCGAGAAATATACTTCTGGACGAGAATTTTACACCAAAACTTGCAGATTTTGGTCTGGCTAGGCTGTTCAGAGAAAACATGTCACATATTAGTACTCGAGTAGCCGGAACTTTGTAAGTCGAAATTTATATTGTATCGATTTTCTGTGAAGTCGGGTTTTGTTTGTTACAGAATGTTGTTGCTAATCGTGTTTTTCTTACCGTTATAAATGCCAAAGGGGCTACCTTTCTCCGGAATATGCAACCAGTGGACATTTGACCAGAAAATCGGATGTCTACAGCTTTGGAGTATTGTTACTGGAAATTGTCAGTGGTCGTCCTGTCGTTGATTACCATTTACAATATGGAGATCAATTCTTAGTAGAAAAGGTAACAATTCCGAGCAACTTGATTTCTTACAACAAAGCAACAAGGAACCGATCTCATTTAACATTAATTAACCTGTGCAGTCATGGGAATTGTACAGTTCTAATAACCTGTTGGAGCTAGTGGATTCTGTATTGAGCGGAGATTTTCCAAAAGAAGAAGCTATCCGATTCTTAAGAGTTGGGCTGCTATGTGTGCAAGAGACGACAAAGCTCCGGCCTAGAATGTCCACGGTCGTTAAGATGTTGACCAATAAGATGGCGGAGGAAGATATTGAGATAACACGGCCTGGATTAGTAGCTGATCTGAAGGAACTTAAAATACGCCAGAATCAATCGTCGCATTTTTCTTCTTCTCAGGCATCCAGTAGCACAGGAAGTTTCCAAGCACGATAACTCGATATTACAGACCGAGAGGTAACAAGAATTCAAGAATTTTTACAGATTTGGGACATTTTGAATATTCTTCTATTCAGAGTTTTTAGTAATGTAATTACTGCAAAGATAGAAGTAAATATTGCTTTCAACTGTAGTCACTGAATATTGCATTATTCATTCATTGTATAAAGAGAGTGAACAGTAATCCTGATTTGGTCATGGTTGTTTAGATAATCAGCATGTATCGATAAAATTTTGTTCGACATCATATAAGAATTGTCAGCGTTTATTCTATATACAAAATTATCATAATATGATGAATATGTCTTAACCATGAGGGCATGTTTGTTTCACAATACTGGACATGAATCCCAATGTAATGGATATAATAAGTCGATAGATGAGGTAATAACATCAATGAACAGATACGTCTCGATCTAAAGAAGCTATTTTGGCGTCACATAAATGCATAGTTCCAACGGGTATGCATAGCTCCCGGCAGTTCCGACCACCATTGGATCGAAATTACAAATGGCATACAAGGAGCCAGGCAAATTTTCAGTTGTTTATTTCATGCACATAGAACAAACCTTAACGGGAATTTGGGAAACCAGATGTTATTTAAAACAGGGATCTATTTACTTTAAAAAAACTTGCAGAAATGTTTGACAGATTCCTAACGGGAATGTTGGACAAAAACATAGTTAAACCAACCAATGCAGTGTCGTCACCTCATCATCTGTAATGCTTTCTGTACATTTCATCTGTACAAAGAGCTTAATTCTAAAACCTGAGAAGACCATAGAACTGCAATTATAAACGAGAGGGTAGTTACCTGCAGCTATTCTTTAAAAGGATTATTCAACATTCAATTACATAAACTTGTTTAATATTTAAGGAAATCTACCATCAGGATTGGACAATTCAGATTATTTTCTTGAGAAAAAAGAAAGAAGAATTTTTTTGGGAAACTTGATATCAATCTCATGACTCAGGCTTTCGACATGTAATTATAGCGAACTTGATAAGTCCCTTCTTGTATCCTTCGATCATCAATGGCATGGCCAGTGCTCCTTTTATTGTCTTCCATCCTAAAATTCAAGTGACAAGTACAACAGAAATCGCCAAAAATGAAAATGAAACTGAATGTTCGGTTAACAGGAGATGATAGAAATCCAATATGCGTTTAATGGAATTGCCAAGGACATAGGATTTACCACTTCTTAACAATGAGGTTATTCCCTTCCATGTCAATGCTGACTTTATTACTGCTGGCCAAAATGGGGCAACATGTTCAGACCAGTCTGCAGCTTTAATATCCTGGCACAGCAGTTTTGGGAAGTATGTTAGATTATACCTATAAACTCAAATAATCGAAAATAAACATGTACATTGGTTGCACAAGTACATATTGTGGAAGCCATTGCTTCAAATTGTTAACTCGATATAAATAATTCAAGTGATACAAGAATGAATTGGATAATTACCTGAAGAGAGAGAGATTCAAGTAATTTTACATAATCAGCAGTAGAACACCATGCCGGAAGGTAAAAAGCGTTACATATCTTGTTTAACAGCTCTTTTTCCTCTGGACGCAACGATTCTTCAGAAGGGGAGAGATCCCTATGACACCATGTAACTATAATTATCGTCCCACCAGGAGCTGCCACTCGAGCCAGTTCATTGACAAACTAATAAAGTTTGAGAAGGCAAGGAGGTAAAATCACAATTAGATCACTGACAAGAAAAAAAATGTCTATATTACAGATAGACTTGGAAGGTGATAGCGAAAATAGAACCTTTGTTTTGTCTGGCATGTGTTCTCCGCTCTCCATGGACCAAACCAAATCAAATTGCCCATCCTGAAATGGTTGATTCAAAGCATCGGCTACTTGGAATGAAACCTGTTTTATCTCAATGTAGTTAGTTAAGATACCATGCTTAGAGGTGAGCAGCGAGCACAAAACCATGAAACTCAAACAGAAATCAAAAACTGGTTTTACTGAACTGAGAACTGGCAAGTTTGGTGTTCTAGGGGAGCAGTTTTTTAAATTTTTTGGCCTTTTAAATCAATGTAATTTTTTTGTCGATGAGCAAGCACAACAATAATGCAGTCACATGAACCTAATGCAATGCATTTTTCAAACGTCAAATACCAAAATCACAGAAAGAGTCAAAACTCAGTTGCTGTACCTGATTGGTTCAGTTATTGGCTAAATTTATGTCAACAAAATCCTATAATAGCACAGCTAAAAGTCTTCTCCGTGGATATGCTAACTCTGGATTTCTCAATGAATGATATGGTATATAAACAGGTGCAGAAGAACTGTATCTCTGATCAGAAATTCTCAGAAATCCCAGAAGTGGCATCGCTATTTCATCAAATAAAATCTCTAATTTTCTATATGGATGAGTATAGCTACAAAGGGTAAGTTCATACATTAAAATTGTAGCTACCATAGCCCCTGAAAATTGATTACTATAAATCTATAATAATCTTGGAAAACAAATTAAACGAATATTTCAGTTCAATCTAAACAAGTCTGCCATTTTGAAGGGAAAATGACATCCATCTTAAAAAATGCAAAATTTAGAATGTTCTATATATACCTTGTCGTCCAATCCTTGAGCAGCAGCAAGAGCTTGAGCCCTCTGCGCTTGCACAGGGCTTAGAGTGATTCCTTGACATCTCGCCCCGTATTTCCTCGCCAGGTACCTTGAACTACCTCCTATTCCACAACCCACATCGACAATTTGTCTCAGTGGATCATCTGCAAATAATTTCATTCAAAAAATATTGAAAGAAAAGGTAAGCTTAGTAACTAGCATGCGTCGAGAAAGTAGTGAAGGTGAAATCAAAGGAGATAGTAGGGGAGGTGAATGCAAGCTTCCACTCAGAAGTCAGAAGCCACATGGACAGAAGTTTACATTTGAATACCAAAGAAATCTAACCATTTATTCTAAAATTACCCTTTCTTGTTCCAGAACACACCACTATCTACATATAACTTCCTTGACTAATTCAACTAAATAAAATTATAAGTTTAGATGCATAATAAACAAGTAATTACAACACGAACCAGAAATGGAAGCGAAGCTAAGCGCCTCCTCGATCATGCGGATTTGTGCGGAGCGGTGGTCGGTGAGTGAAACGGAAGAGTCCGGTTCGTAGAATCCATGGTGCATATGGTCCCCCCATATATTCTCCCATATTCCCGACGATTCATCGTAAAACTCCGCTATCCCCTTCTGCAAAGTGTCCGTCGCCGCCGCATTTACAGTCGTCCGCATCCTTCTACCACCACCACTTGCGGCAGTAAAATTAATATATTTTCGCTTCCCAATCCCAATATCCTTTGTACGATTACTATCAGCTGTGTTCATCAGTTGTACAGGTGCACTCCGGCCAATTTGACCTCTGCTGATGAAAGTATGGAGGCTGGGGCCCCACTGCAGCGCACTGCCAGATTTGCACGTGCTACAGATTCCAATACAACTCCCAACCATCGTCACTTCTTCGTATATAATAAAGATAAAATATGAAAGAATGGCTGGCGATGAATAGTTGTCGTGTTCGCAATAAAAAAACATTATCATACGTGATTTTTATTTTATTTTTTAATTTTAATAAGAAATAAATATAAAACTAAATTTAGACCTGGAAAAGAAGAGTGAAGAGTCGTGCTGGCAGGAGGTACGAATGATTCGATTTTCTATTCAATTAAGCCCATGTTTGAGGTTTGGAATCAATATTTCTCACAAGACATGGGTCACGAATTGTGAGAGACGTGAAGGTACGCACGAAAAATCCAATAGGTTGTTAGATGGTGGAATCATGATAAAAAACTAAAATGCTCGTTAGTCAAGCCGGTTCAATTTTCAGACCAATTATAAATTGATTAGTGCTACAAATACAGGTTCTACTTCACAGAATCGTACAGGACACTCACATTGAGAAAGTAAATGAGGTATAATTTTTAGTAATATTTTAATCACATGAATCTCATTCACGTCAATTTTTTATAAAACATCCGTAAAAATAAAATTTTGTACATAATTCATTCTACTTGTAAACCAATTCCATTAACCAATCCAAACCAAATTGATATGTGCCCATAAATCGAATCAATTGATTTAATAATTTTTGTTGTTGATTCAATATTCTCCCAAGAGCAGTAGAAGCGATATTCAATAATTCTAACCAAACGAAACATAGATAGATGACCAAATTAAGCATGTATTCGACCTCCACTTCTTAAAACTCATTTTCAACTACACATTTTATAAGACTTACAACTTTTATAAACTTTTTAACCATGTAATTATTAACTTTTATCAAAATCTACTAAAAAACTGATTTTTATATAAATAAATAGGCTAAAATTTTAGAAAGGTTGTACTTCAATTACCAACGGATTACTGCCTTGAAATGACACGTTTTAGAAAATTAAGATGAAGCATCCAAGCATTTCGATAGATGAAGGAAATTAAAATTATAAAACAAGTTCATTCTTAAAGTCCAAAAGCCACTCTTTGCAAATAATCGGGGCGTCTTTTGCTGGGCATCCGAATTAGCCCTGTAATTTGCAGCTCTGTAATTGCCCTGCAAAACTCTGCTCTGTACAATATAGTGTCAAGGAGTTCCACAAGAGTTCTAAGAATGATAGACAGATCATGTGTATACTGAAATGAATATCAAAAGGATACTGGATCGAAGCATCACTTCTGTTTCGAGGTTCATTGGAACCCTTCCGTTTCTTAGGTGATGGTGAGAGCCTCAACCTCTGTTTGGCTTTCAAACCAGGATGAGAAATGATTGATTTGAACGACTGAAACCAGTCGTGAAGATTGATGAGATCGCCATGCTCTTGAGTAAGGGTATACCTATGACACAAAATGAGGATAACTTCAATGCTCGTGTTGCCATAGAGAAAATCGAGGGGGATATGTTGATTACTCTCTTAAAAGTTTAAGATTTTAGATGAGCTGGTTTAGCAGGTAGAATTCATAGTCGTTGAAAATTATGTTACAAATAAGCACTCCAAGAAAAAGGTGACTAGAACCATATAATTCTCAGAGAAGCTGCAAAACTGTCTGTTATGCTGGAATATAGTTTTTATTGGAGACCATATGATAAAATCCTTAAGATAATGTGTAAGGATATAAAATTGATCAACATTTTCATTTGATCAAGAGTCAGATTATAGGGCAGATCCTAACACGATATTCCCATGAGAAATGATAAAGGCCGGAGGAATGTGATGGAGGGTTTTACTCACAGTATGGAGGTATCATGCATGGATGGCGATGGCATATTACCATTCTTGCTGCAGCAAGAACACCTGAGGAATGTGGGAGACTCCAAAAGGTCAGCTTGAATTCTTCTTCTAGGATCTCCAATCAAGGCCTAACATAATGAAAACAAAATAGTAAGAAATGAGAATATCAATATGTATTATTCAAAAATTTCACACAGTAAGTTCTTAACAAAAATTGATTTTGACCTTTCAATTTGAGTTGTCTTCACAAAGATTTTACTCAACTTTAACTTGAGAATTGCATAAAATACTCAACTGTAAACATTTCTCCTTTAAAATTTTCTCTCCCTTCCTTTCTATTCTTATGGTGTCCAATGTCTAACATAACATTTTAAGGAAATTCAAAAACTCCCTTCCTTTCTATTCTTATGGTGTCCAATGTCTAACATAACATTTTAAGGAACTTCAAAAAGAGAATTATAAACACTTAACTGTTCGAAGTTTGTCAACATTATCGAAGAAGACAATTTCATTGAAAGGTATACTTTCAATGGGCTGAATATATTGCCTGATCCATAAGAAAGGGATTGCATGTTAGAAGATGTTTCAATAAGAACAAACAGCGACATGTAGATCTCAAATATGATATCGCTGGCATGTTATAGATATCAGTAGGACAAAAATTTTAGGCTCTTGATTTCAAGTATCGATTTACATTATAAATGTATAGCGTATACTATTAGGTTTCAGATTTCAAAACCCAATTTTTGCTTTTACCTTTACATGAGCCAGTCAAATTGTGGGTGTCTGTGAGTCATACTAAGCTGCCAGTGATATCATCCAAATACACCATAGAACAAGCCTCAATAGAACTGAACTTTAACCTCAAAAGGATGTTACAAAAGACAAAATCATCGTTTACTGCAGAATTTGTGATAATCACCCTTTAACATTTATTTGTTGTTATCTAAAAATGGCAGCATATGCTATAATCTATAGTCCATGAAGTATTACCCAAGTAATATTGTAGAAAAAACTAAAGCTGCATAAACTCTCTTTAACTCTTTTACCATTTGAACTCAAGCCCCCGTTTGGCCCTCATTAAAATTATAATTCATTTCTCTCTTCTTATCAACCACACATTCTCCAATAAAATAATATTACACGTAAATCCAAAATATTTTCTTCTTTTTTTAACCATGCATTTTTTTAAGAAAACACTATTCCAAAAATTAAAATGGCAAATAACGGGACCCAAACGGGAGCCAAATATGATTGGAATCGTTAGGGAAGCATCTATCAGAAAATCAGAATATTATGCTATTATGAACTGATAGCACGCTAATCAATTGGTGCCAAATATTTTTATCACATTCTTGTAAACAAGGTAACTTCATAAAAAAACCAACTGAATAAGCTTATACAAATTAGTGTTTTCACTTCAAGTAACACAAAGACAATGTTTAGAAAATTGCTTCCAAGAACAGTGGTGACACTACCTGATAGTGCAATCTACAAATGTAGCAACTTTCTCATTTATTGTGGTACTGGTTCCAACCCTTTTCACATTTGTATTGCTCTTGGCCGTGTGCCTCCTGTGACAGTAACAAACTTAAGTAGGGTTGTTGGTTCCTACCAACTTAAGTACGAAAGACGTTACGGGCACATAATTAGTCTAAATAAGAATTCAACAGGAAGAACACCTCCAGTTTTTTCACAAACAGCACACGACATTTATGTTAAAGCTCAAACAGCTTGATGAGCCATAGACGAGTTTACAAGTCAAGATTAAACTTGTGCTACGAGCCTATGACCAAAAGAATATACATGACTAAGATTAACTAAAGGATTTTTAAAGATGGAAGATTAACCAAAGGACTTTTAAAGCATCCATCTTAATTTCTAACCACTTGGCATTAGGTGGAAAGGATGTCTAGGCTCTCATACATTAGTTTGGGCCGCAACATTTAGCCGGCACTGGACAAGTTACTCAACATCCCCACTATATGTCGACCAAGGAATGATGCTCGACACGGGATAGTAATGCACTGACATGGCCAATAATGTGGGGCATAATGCAAGACAGAGGGTCAAGTTGGATTCCAAAATGGGCCTATCTAGCTAGCTATCAAACCAGTTGTCACTGCGTCCATTTTAAAATTAGCTGGTGTCAAGAGGCCCAAACTTATATGTCGAGAGGTAATATTTAACCAACAAAAGATGTCTGCATAACAAGGACCACAGAAAAGCAGAGACGAAAATTACATATCATTCAATTATAGATGAAGCAGCAAAGAGAAATACTTGGATGTCTCTGTCAAGTCTCGCCTAGGACAATTCTCTTCAAATGTTGTCAGAGACTGCAGCTCCTTTACTTTTTCATTAATCTGGACAAATTATTCATTAGACATACGAAGGAATCAAATGAACAGGTCAATGGGAATAGATATTGCAACACTACAAACAGTAACAAAAGAAGTGAAACTTCAATGACAAAAAAGAGTAATCCAAATTTGGTAAGATCTGCTTTGCAAGAAACTAAGCTATTTTCAAATCATATACGAAGGCTAAAAACATGAAAGCCGATGAAGCAAGTCTATAACACTAATGCTAAACATCTTTAACTGTAAATTTTTAATGGATATATATTTACTCACAAGTCAATGGAATTAAAAAAAGCAAACATTTATTATTTCCATTGCTCTCTAATGAAACAATTCACTGGTACTCTAAATAAAATAAAATTGTATATTATTTATGTCAAGGTTTTCTTTTATACATCTTTTCTCTTTGAATGTTGTTGCCCCACCATGATTCCTTCAGTGCAATTTCTCCCATGTGGCCATATAACATGGATTGACTCTACATATTATTTGTGCCCTGCTAGCTTCATGGCATATTACTGTTGCTATGTATTAACACCAAAACATTGCTTTAACGATCAAATTAGTGAATGAGCATGATTAAACCAGTGACAATAACTGCGAATGGGATGAGAAGATAGAAGAAACGACAGCGATACCAGAAATAACTTGAAATATCAGAAAGGAATCCTGCGATGATCTATCACAGGAATAGGAATAGGGGACAGCAATTTTTTATTGCCAGCACTATGTATCCCTTGATGACAAATAAAGAGAGTGCACACTTCAGGCTCGTTATTCACTAAGACTAGAGAAAAAGTATTGGAGAGAAAAGTTGATCAGTCAACAATAGACGGAGCATATGAATAATTATCAATGTACTCAGGCCCAAGTGATTTTTATAATCTAACAATTCAAATGTATCCTTCTCAGAATTCAAATGCTTTTAATGCCACAATCATTCATGTGCCTGAATCTTTCTTGACATGCATAAGAAAATCCATGAAAAATTGATCTCGAAGGCATTATATTTTGTGTATATGATACCATGGTTCAAACAACCATAATTGTGTATACATTTCCTCCACAAGTAAACATTAATAACACTACACAGTTGATCGAATTAATCGACCAAATATCCCTAGTTAGACGTATCAATTGTTGTGGGGTTAAGATATTTAATGAATATGCTGTATTTTTATATAATCAATACTCTTGCAAAAACACAATAAAATTAAAACCTCATAAATGCTAAGTTTATTGATAATATTTGAGTAAAGTGCTTCATAGTTCCAATGATGGAGCTGCACTTTTTTCAATGTCAGGATTTGCAAGCACAACAATAGAAGTTCACACTTCAATAAAAACTAACAAAGTAAATAATAATGGTACCTCAGTGATGCCTCTCGTAAGTATTTCCCAACTTTTAAGCAACTTGCATAATTCCACAGCTGGCAAATCCCTAAGTAAACTAAAAACTCAGTGCTCCAGCCTCCAAATTTATTATACATAGAATTTTACATCAGCAATTAATTAATGGCGTAAACAATAGACAACATACGCTAGTGCTGCACATTCTTCCATTTTGTAATGCATGTCATTCAATATGGAAAAAAAGGCCAATCAATGGTTGCTATTTAAATATACAGTAATCCTAATATCCTTCCATGAATTTGGATATTTTCCAATAAATATTGGACCTATAAAAAGAATTCTCAAGGAAAATGAAGTGGAGGTAAGATATTTATAATAAACAACCGGAATGTGTACCTCACTATCTGAATTATCTGATGGACAAAACCTCCCTTTTGCAAGCTTCCAAACAAAGAGTGATCGTCCTTTTCCAATCCAAAAAGACGAGAAGTCCTGGAGTTGAGCAGCTCAGGTTCAAGCATCTCACAATACAAGTCTAACAGGGTAATTTTGTGATTCTTTCCAACTTCATACAGACACTGCGACAACATTCGTCTATCAAATAGCTGGAATTTATATAATTTGATTTAACTGAACATTAGGACATGAGAGAATTGATGACCTCCTGGAATAATGTTTGCACTTAGAGAAGTTAACAATCACTAATCGGACCAGGCATTACATCATATCCAAATCAGGATTGAAAGAAATTGAGTTTCCAAATAATTTGGGTAACTGAGGAGAAAGAAGAAGATATATACATAGTTTCCTCAGCAAAATATGTTAGCTGTTGAAGGTATGTATACCAAATGTATAGTACACCTGAATGCCATAAATAATATATAAGAAAAAGAAATAGAGGTCTTAGTGTCGGACAAAAAAGGATCAGGTTTCTTTCTTTAGAGACTTCCCAGACCAAAAATTGTGCTGCGGTCATTTTAAAAAAGTGGATGCTAGGATACGGTGCATTAACATTTACTGCAAGCAAATACCTTAAGACTTACCAAAGCCATACAAACCCATAGCTTGCGGAATCTCTTCAGCTCTGACAAAAGACAGTCCCAGATGTCACCATTTCTTTTAGAACGACTCGACCTTGTTGAAAATTTTGCAATCCAATTAAAGAAATCAATTCACTAAAGAGTAGATGTAGTCAATAATTAAAAAATTGCTAAGTGAAACACAGTTCATAAATACCTCTCGTATGATGGAAGATCAAGACATCGCTTGACCATAGTTTCTTTGAGTAAAGTATTCTCACCATCAAAGCTCTGCAATGATTCAAAATCATTTATAGGACAGGAGACAACTTTTCCCAACATAAAATTTTGGAATAAACCTGATGATTTAAAATACATTTTGCAAATAAACTTTAGAGCATAAAGTAGTTGTCCACAGGCATATGCACATGTACAGCAGATGAAATATATGCAAAATACACAACTATAAAGTAGTTATTCACCCCAAACTATATGTATTCCTACACTATGTTGTCCCAATTCTTAATAAATATGCAGTGCATGGTTTGAACACCAAACCATCAATTTTGAAAATTAGATCCATAATAAAATAGAAAATCCATAATCATCTAATAAAACTCAAGATTGAACGAATTACCTACAAGAACCAAACAGAAAAAAGAAAGTGTGGTCTCAAAGATTAAAAAATGAAGGAATAAACGTCACCTTGGTGTCTTCTTCGTTAATTAACCCCTCAAGTGCAAAGCTTACTGGTTCTACTAAAAGGTGTTGAACCATAGCAATCTGGAAAGGGCTTGTTACAACAAACAACTAGTTAGTAAAACGCATATGATAACCACATGAGGCTTTGATAAATGAAGGAAACTGGAAGAATATTGTAGTAGAAATGTCAAATGCTCATATACAAACCTTCAAAGCTCTAATGAAAGAGGTCAACGTTCCATCATGTCTTAAGAAGAAATTTCTCAAGAAAGTTGTCACCTGCTTCCCAATACTGAAGCCATGATAATGTTTTAGAAGGACAGCTTCAACAACTGCATCCATCCTTTCAGCTGGTGTTCCCAATGAGAACCCACAAGGAGACAGACACTGGAGAGCATTTGAAGCTAGTGTGTTTCTCAGAGCATCAAGGGTTGCAACTCCAACTATTAAGATTATTGGAATCTTAATAACCCATTCCCTGTAAATAGCAACCTGATAAGCCTCTATGGGGCAGAGGATCTTGAAACGCAAGAAAATTACATTTGAAATATTAAGAAAGAGAAACAAAAGACACAAGTGAATACACCACAATTATACGTGATCATCAGACTAATTAAGACAAACTGTAAATAAGGAGACAGATAGGGATGTCAGGGAAGTAAAAGAAGCAATGATACCTCAACATAATGATAAAATCAGCCAAGACAGATCCACAGCATCTTTGCACATCATCAATTATCACAACCAGTGGGCTCCCATAATTCCCTTGTTCAGTGTACCATGATGCTAGGATGGAAATATCAGGTGCCTAGTAAAAGGGGAAAATAATAATAAGAGCAATCATTACTGATAGAAGACAACTGACATTGGAGGCAAATCTAAATTTGCCTATTGGATAAAGTTATAAAGCTTTGCGGGCAAATAATGCTTACATCAATGCCAACAGAGAGAAACTGCCTCAATAAAGTTTTAAGACATCCGCCAACTCCATTTTTGGCAGAGAAGTCCAATGATGTAAGTTGAGCTACATGACATCCACTGGACCTCAAATGTACACCAAGGTCCACAAAAGTAAGTACATCATCAACAAACTCTACATTTTCTGCAAATCCACCAAAGCATCATCTTAAGTAAATACATTTTTTTGTGAATACACCAAAAAATCAGCTGCACAAGAAAGACAGTGCTTTAGAAATAATTTATGTGCTCATTGATAAGGGACTTAGTATCCAAGTAGATTTAGTATTGGTTGATTGGAAAAACAAACTGCAGGGATAAAGGGTCTTACTTGTGAGAAGTATGGGTGTGAATAGTTGTCTAGATGCAGCAGTTGCAGCTCTATTAAAAATTGGATGTGGACGAGTGGCGCTAGCCAGATTAGGCACACCACACGCACGAATTGCATCAAAGGACTCGCGAACCCACCTGTCTATTTCTTCAAATACACGGGCATTGATTTCCCTCAAAACATTCTGAAATTCTAATTTCCTTTTGTCAATAATCAATCAAGCAGTCAAACAGGACTCTGCGAAATTATAAATGAAAAACGGAGGGATAAAAAAATAAAGGATTTACCCCGATGGTGCAATCGATTTTGCACCAAAGAAGGTTAAAACTTTCAAATCGGAAGTTGTCATCGAGTACTTGTACAGTATCCTTTTCTTTGGCATCAGCCTTTTTGGGCGACAAGTCGATTCGTCTTCGGATTTTTCCTGTGGGTTTTCGGGGCGGAGGTGCTTTGTGAAGAACAAAGAAAGGCTACGGCGTATGTACGAATTATTACAATACAGTTTAATCCCAAAAAAGTCTAATGAATTTGTCACTAGTTAATATAGTGTGATTACAGATATACCTGGAGGTTGTTCTCTGCGGCAGCGTTAGGCAGCGAAGTCACTGAATCGGCTGCCGGAGCCATTTCAATTTTCTTCCAGTGTAATCTTTAATTACCGCAACTACGCGAAACAAATGAAAGATCTGTTAGTTGTGACTATGGGCTGGCGGCGTCCCCTCTTTTTGGCGGGAAACATCACTGTTGCAGGGTTACATGTGTAAGTAAATCACAGTGAGTTGAGTTATTTGCATTGTAACCCCCGTGTCTTACGAAAATGTTAAATTACTCCAAATATTTTGAAATTGTCTATAATTACCCTCAGATTGGTTTTTGTATTTTGGGATCATGCATTAACCAATTATTTAAAGATTACGAGAGAGTGATATATGGCAGAAGAAATAATCTATTTCGCAATAGCAGTGATCTCTATATGACAACTCTATATCTCTAACATGTAATGTCTCTTAATTTCCTAGTAGGAAAGTTTAGCTTGCCAATTGTCATCGTCCAAGCTTGAAGTCTAATATTAGATCTAAGAAGCACTTGTGAGACTTAAAACTCGTCCAATCCTAGTATTTGAACTTGCCAAGGAAGTTCTCGACTTTTGAGTGACTAAAGTAGTTGTCGATCATTTGAAAGGTAATCATGAATGTACTTTTTTTTCTTTTATGCCATATATGTACCACATGAGACGAGTCATAACATACTTTGTGGCTCATGTAACATTATACCTTCACACGATGAGTGATAAAATATGATGTTGACATAACCTCTATCCAGAATACATTGTAAACAAGGACAAATGTGCCAATCATCTCCGTCGCCAAATCTTGTTCAATTATTGTAACCATCAGCCAGTTCATTGGCACCGTCATCAACTTTTATTTGACAATCATTAAAACAAACTGTTTTTCTCAAACTCATTTTTAACTACACATTCTGACAATAAAAATATTTTGCACTTAAACTCAAATTTATTTATTTTTAACTTTTTAATCGCACATTTTTCAAAAAATAACATTTCAAAACTCATTTTTTCCACAAAATTCATTTTTGTCAAACATGGGGCTAAGCCTTTTGGAATAGCTTCACCAATCCTCAGTCGCGATAAATGTTGTCATTTTCCTCTCTATCATGGGGAGTAACCCTTTTGTGGTCATTTTTCCCAAACAATTTAGCGAAAATGAAATTCTATATTTACTCCAAATATATTAAAGCTGTCCTACAAATTTAATATACACAAAGGCCAACCTTGAAACTGGTCTAGATAAATCATAGAAAATGTGGCAAGCCGAACTTGGCCTTGTCCATCACAAAAAACTCAGGATTGGCACCACTTAACAAAAATTATGATTAGATAGACATTGAAACTTCAAGAGAATAGAACATTTGCATTCTGTCAAAAGAAAACTAATTATTTACAAAATGGATAAAACCAAGTGTACAAATGATTTCTTAACAGAATTTTTTTAGATGGTGCGTTGCTAGCATCTAAGTGGTCATTTTTTTTATGGGTCATGCTACAAGTACATTGGGGGTGCCATAAGAGTGTCCATAATGGACACCTGGCGCCCCCCTATTGGAGGGCACTTGCTGTGGACCCCTTGTTGCAAGCGCGTCAGGTGTATATTATGAACACCCTTATGACACCTCAATGTACATCAAGAATTATCTTTCTTTTTTTTATATGTTTTTTTGCAGTCACCAATGAAATGACGCCACCTCACCATTTATATAAATTCTGTACACCAAGCAGGGTTCTTACAAAACAGTTGGCAATGGTGACACCATTATCGGCTCCCTTATTCTCTCTTCATCGATTGTCTCCAGTTTGGGTATTGCTGAAGGCTTATGGGGAAATATAAAAGCCGCCGGAGCTACTTCTATCCAAGAGGAATTCAATTTTCTAATCCTCTTCGCCATTGAATTCAAGCAAAAGCATGTATTTTAAAACTGCCAAAGTCGTTACTAAAATTTGCTCTCTTTCCTCCTGATTCTGGGAAGAAAGAGATACTGGATGCCAAGTTTAATATATGATCTATGACAGAGGATTGTTTCTAAGATAGTTTGGTGGATTGGGACATTACATGGCAATAAATAGGGAATTCAGCTACGTGAAAATTGGGATTTCTTGCGGTAATGCACTTCGAGCTCGAGGCATTTTCTTCTAAGCACGAAAACTTGTGGATAACAAGAAAATAAAATGAATGGTAAAACTTTTGGGTTTTCCTCCACTTTCATTGGGCTACCACTAAAAATGCAGGTCTAAATCTCCCTATTCCACCACGAATTTTGCTATTTCTACAACATTGGTTGACAATCATCTCACATGAAGAGGGGTCCACGATTTTTTTATTCATCGTGGACCCCCCTCCCATGTGAGTGATTGTTAACCAATGTTGTCAACTAATGTTGTACTTGTAGTATGGTTGATAAAAAAAATTCAAATATGAATATAATAATTTTAAAATAAAAAGTTAAATAATAATAATAATATTATTATGTATATATAACCGTGTACACATGACCTTATGTGAGGAGGGTGTAAGGTCGTGTGTACACCTCATAGCATTGTCCAAAAAAATAGATCATATAAAAAAATTCAAATTTTAATTGGGACTACAACCCAACTGTCCATTACCTACTTCACCGCTACTTTTAGTTATATGAAATGCAGATTCAAAGGCAACACTTATGTCATACTATTGAGTATTGATGAAGTAAAAAATTTGGTTGAGTGGAAGAGTAATATTTTCAACCATAAAAATTTCAAAGAGTATTAAAAAAATCAAATAAATACTCCTAAAAGAGTAATAGTTTCACATAAATTTTAATTCTAAACAGTTCAATACTAAGGTTAATATATTATCTGGTTCGATGTATCGTCACATTAGTTTTGTGCATATGTAAATTATGATTCTAGACATCGCTACTTGATGAAAGTTTATCATTAACCGATGTTATTTCATACTATATATGAACATAATTATTCTATGTGTTACAACTACTTGTTATGTAGTTCGATGTCTCATCATGTTTATAAACATTGTTGCCCAATTTTAAATCGATGAATTTAAAGCTATCTAGATGCAATATTAATTTACAATTCATTTTTATATATTAAATATTGCTACATTTTATGTTACAAGGGAATCGTCCATGTGTTACCGTAGTTTCTTTATATGTAACAAAAAATTGTATTATGTAAAAATGTTATTACACTCTTCGATATATAATGATTTTTTTACTGTATATAGATGATAATTTTTATTGAATTTAAATTTCCCATCTCCCCCAAAGATAGGGGTACATTTGATTTGTGTATAAATTTTCAATTTTATGTTTCGAGAATTTATTTTAAAATTGATAAAAACATTTTTGGTTTGTCATTTTAAAAAGAATGTTTCTAAATATAAAAAATAAAAAAATAACTAGAAAAAACATTTGAATTGAAATTTTAAAAAATTGTTTTATTACATTTTATTTCATAAAATTTGATTATTGATATAAGGACAATTCCACTGGTTGCACCATTGCACAAAAAAACACCAAAATTTGGTGCAAATGGCCTCCAATGGAGCACCAAACTTTGCACCATTTTGGTTCAAAATGGTGCAAAGTCAAGTTTAACCAAAATGGTGCAAAGTCAAATTTACCTTTTTTTTCATTTATGAAAGCAATTGATGAAGGGTATTTACATCATTTGTGTTATATATTTTTTAATACAATAATTTTTATTATTTTTATTATAATAATTATTATTATTATGTACATTTAAAATAAATTTAAAATATAAAAATTAATAATTAATTAATTAAAATAAGAATACAAAAAATTTAAAATATAACAAATACGATTATTTAAAGTTAACACGAAATACATTACAACAACCACATACCTACATTATTCTAATTTTATTTAAAGAAAACGATACATAAAAATAAGTGCATTATTTATTTAAAGAAAACGATACGAATTTTGAGAATAAAATAGTTTATTTAAAGAAAACTATATTTTTTATATTTATTAAGGAATTTAATATTTTCATTAATTTAACGTAATTATTTATTTAGTAATTTATGTATTTGTAGAATAAAGAATAAATCATTAAGAATAAAAAAAGAGAAGAAAAAGATTAAACACTGTTTATTTGGTGTAATGATTGTAGACAAATTTTGGTTTGGTGCGAAATTTGGTATAGAGATGGTCTAACAACAAGAGGGCAGTGGCTAAGTGTTTTTTTCCTTGGTATTACACTAAAAAAGGGGAACAATTTACTGTTATGTAGGGTGAATAGGGAACACATAATAGGAAAACTTTGCAAGTACATATATTTTTTTTAATTATTCTACTTGTACAGAACTATTCATTACCACTTGGTTGACATCCACTCACATGTAACGGGATCCGCGTGAATAAACAATGCAAAAAAATAAAGATGGGACCCCCAAATATGAAAGTAGGTCAGGGAACTTCCCTGTAAGTGTAGCAGAATTGATTTTTTTTTAACAGAATAGGTAGAGGCAGACAGCATTTGGCATTGTTCCATCCACCATTCACGCTCTTGGTACCAATTTATCTTGTGTTGCGGTGATTTCTACAACCAAACTTGGAAGGTAGTATCGGACAGACTTGATCACAGCATATGGCAAACACTAAGGATTAGGATATGTGAGCAGTCTCACAAATAGCGACCAAATGTCCAGCAAGAGTCAGTGAAGCAGAAACAAACACAACACAATTCGCTCATTCAGCACACATTCTCACACTGGTCTCACATGTACAAAAGCTTGCAAACTATCGTATTTTGTAATGAGATAAATCTTGAAATTGCATATATATAGTAATTTCTGCAATGAACACGACCCACCAACAAGTTGATTCCAGGTGAAAATATCAACACCACAATGAAGAAAACAAACACTACTAGCAAGTAGCAATCGCTTCACCAAACAACCACATCAAATCATCTCGAGACTATGCAGCACCCAATTCTGAAAGGGACAGAATTAGTTAAAGGCACACGAAAAGTGCCCCTGTTTGAGCCATATTTTCTAAAAACTCATTTTTGCCCAAACTCATTTTCAATCACACGTTTTCCCAATAAAATAATTATGCACATAAACCCAAAACTTCTACATACTTTTTTACTTTTTAATCACACGTTCTCCAAAAAATTACTATTACGAAACTCATTTTTCACCAAAGATGGGGTTCAAACAGAATAAACTGCACCTAAAATAGAATCCGTGGGCAAAGAACGGATTTGGCACTAAAAAGGAATATTTAGAAAGAAATTTATCAAAAAGGGAAATTAAATTACTTCAACAGGCTAAATGCAATAATTCAACATGTATGGGGCAAGATCATTCTTGATTTCAGAAATTGCTTAACAACAGCAAGGGATTGTAGAACACTGAGACATATTGTCCCAGACAGAATCATGATTAACTAAGTGAATTGATCCTAATGAAGCTCTATGAACAATTGAACATGCAGCACAACCAACAAAGGAAAAGACAATTGCAGGGAAGGACTAAAGCCAGAAAAAGACATCGTGCACAACCAAATTGTATCCCTGTCTCTTCAAGAATTGAACCAGGTAACTGTTGGATAAACAGTCCAAACAGGTGATATTAAATACCCTCTAAATCCATTGAATTGAAAATTTCTGTTCTAGCTATTCATTACCCAAACACTCAGCTTCAGAGTAATAGATCGTTTGGAAAGACTTTTAAAAAGCCAAAAAAGCTTCTTTTGAACATATTTGGATAATTTTTTGAAAGTACTTCGCCCAGCTGGTAGTACAGCTTTTAGAGGAAGCTAGTAAAGCTCTTTTACAAGAAGCAAAAGCAAAAATAGAAGCCCTGCCCAACGCGCCCTAAATTCATAATCAATCATAATGCAACTACGCAAATTGCCCTATGTTGCAAATGATCTTCCATCTCTTTAAGAAAGAATCTGCATATGGTGTTCATTTATTACTACCAGTCTACCATGCAGACAGACAATCAACTGTGAAACCATCCATTTGAGAACACTCAAACTAACTGATTCGACAAAAAACAACTCCATAGACTCAACAATCAAAATCAATAATTACCCAAATTATACAAAATCTCATTTCCTCCCAGAAAAAGTTGAAATAATTATTCATATCTAAGCATTTTCAAGAAGTGTGAATCCATCCATTTGAGAACAATCAACTAACTGATAACACACAAAAATAAAAATCCACAAAACTTAACAATCAAAATAAAACCCATAATTATCCAAAATAAAATTAAGTCTCATTTTCCTCCCAGTAGAAGTTGAAATAATGATTCATATCAAAATCATGCATTTTCAATAACAAAACAAAAATAAAAACGAATCCTAGCAGATTCAGATTAAGGTTCGAACTCTTTTTCAATCCTGTGGAATCTCAACATCGCCATCGGTAATCTCCTGCTGCAGATCCTTGGGATCTTTCCCGTCCACCGTACACCCAACAGAGACACACGTACCGAGAATCTCCTTGACGGTGCCGGATAATTCCTTGGCCATGGATCGTGGAGCCATTACCTTGGCTATCTCAATGACGTCATCTAGCGAGATATTGCCATTGTGCTTGATGTTTTTGGTCTTCTTACGATCGCGCTCGGGCTCCTTGAGGGCCTTGATGACAAGGGCGGCGGCAGAGGGCACCACGGTCACCTTGGCTTGGCGGTTCTGTACGGTAAGCTTGACGGTCACACGGAGGCCCTTCCAGTCCTTGGCAGTTTCCTTAGCGATATCTTCACCAATTTTTTTTGGTGAAAGACCGAGGGGACCGATCTTCGGAGCAAGAGAACTAGCGGCACCAACTTCACCGCCGGTTACCCGGACGAAAACGTCAACTACCTGGCTCGGGTCGAACTTCGGCGGCATTTTTTGTGGATCCGGGTTAAAGAGGAACGGGTTGGAGAGACCGGGGAAGCAGTGAGCGTTGGCGAGTATTTATGTTAAATTGCGATTGATTTGTTCTGGGGTTTGGAATACATGGTTACAGGCTAGGGTTTTTGTGAGTTTTTGTGGGGAGATTGAACGAAAAGACAGTTCTATCCTTTAATGTTAGAATTTCTTTGTTAGTTGTTGCCTGTATATTCACGACACAGATTATTTATGGGCCGTCGGTAAATGGGCTAAAGATCCATAACTACAATTAAAGGCCTTAGTATGAAATGGGCCACAACTTCAAATAATATTTTTAAAAAGAAATAAAAATGGGAACAGTACACAAAATCTACATTTAAGAATTATTTTTCAAAATTATCAAACTTGTCTAATTATTTCAAAAATCAGGTGGTAAATAAATTTATTAAATATTAAATTATAATATTATATACATTAATTATTTACTCCACCCCACTTTCAACCCACCTCAGTCACCTATCACACCAAAATTTAAATTCAATCAAACACATATGTTTCTCTCTCCACTCCCATCCACCTCCGACGATTGCTCCGGCGACACCAACCAATTTCCGACGACTACTCCGATGAATATTCTGACGACCCCGACGACTACAACAAACTGCTCCGACTACTACTCCGACCACTAATTCAGCGACTACAATAGAAAAATCTCCAAAAAATGCGATGGTTATAGTGGTGCATAGTAGATCAGATTTATAACTGTGTTATTTGTGACCATACATGTATTATATGTGACAAATTCACTGACTTTGTTTCAACGACCAATTTTGTCTTCGGTGTGACTGACTGTGACCAATTGTGACTAATTGTGACCAAATGTGTATTCAGTGTGACTATCTGTGACTAGGTCAATCTCAAGTCACAATCGATCACAAATAATCACAACAAGCACATATTCGGTCGCATAGGATAACCACGAACAAATATATACACACCACATACAAGTATCGCAAATCCACCATCACCTCCAATGCACCACCACTAACACATAACCCACCATGGGGTTACTATCACCACCGAACCACCAAAAACCTAGACCCCGCACCTCATCGTCAAACATATACCCACTGCTAGAGCCACCGTCTAACAACCATTTGACAAAAAAAAAAAAAAAAGTCACCACCGATTGACGCTCTGCCACTACAGTAACTGACACTACCATCAATAGAGCTGGACATGGTCCAATTCGATTTTGAAGAGAACTGAACTGAACAAAAAAATTTCAGGTATTCAGTAAATTGAACCAGTAGGGTCCAGATATAATTATGGACTCGTTTGGGTTCGGTTCGATTCCATTCTGTTTCGTTCGGTTTCATACCATTATTAAATTTTTTAACATTTACAATAAAAATAACTAATAACACGTTCAATCTTAATTTTACAAATTGACGCAGTTCAATTTAATAACATATAAATAACAAGTTCTACAATAAGATTAATTTACAAATGTATACAAATACCAAAAAGCAATACTAATACTAAAATATCGATGATCCATTCCATATCAATAATTCATTTGCTTCAAACATTTAAATCTACATAAAATAAAGAAATATAAATTAGAAGTTATAGAAATAAAAATATTTTAAAGTATTGTTAATACTTACCAACTATTTGTTAATTTGCTAATTTATTTAGAAAAAGTTAAATAATTTGATTTATATAATATAAAAAAATAAAAAATTTAAAAATATTCGGTTGTTCGGTTCTTGGTCTAGAATCGAGAATCGAACCAAAATTTTCGGTTCTAAATTCGGGTACCCGTTCGGGTATTTAATTTCAGAAGAACCGCTCGGTTCGGTTCTGTTTCGGACTTTTGTTCAGCCCTAACCACCAACACACAATAACCGTTACAGGTCCATCGTTGCTGTCCCACATACAATCCACCACCAACACCTGCAATACCACAAAATCCACTGCATCCAACCACATATATATATTATAGGAACGATCTGAAAATGCATCCCCAACCTTAGCACCACCACCACACCATCATCGAACCGTACAACCGCGGCCACTGCGCGAACCATCTGCCAAAGCAAATTATCGAATAAACACCAAATCGGAGAAGATCGCCGTTGCAGATCACGGACAGAGGAAGAAAGGAGAGGAGAGAAAGGACAGGCGTGAGACGTACAAATCGCCATTTATGCACTTCGTTGGTTTTCACCGGCGACGACGGTGAAGGCGGACAGAGAAGAAGATGTGAGAGAGGAGAGGAGAGGAAGAGATGAGAGGTGAGAGAAGGCATAGAGAAATTACGTAGAGAGAGAAAATGAAGAGAAGGAATTGGATTGAGTTGCGTTGAGTTGAGTTGGGTAGGGTTGGGGTGGGGTGGGTTCGGTAATTATTAAATTAATAATTCTTAATTAGCACCTGGTTATTGAAATTTAATCTTTCGTCCATTTATTTTTGAAATTTAATCTTGATAAGAAGGGTTTCAGGTAATTTTCTCAATAAAAAGTAATCATCCACTAGTTCAACTTTAGTATGAATAACTAGGACTGAACAATAAAATCGTCAAATTATAAAATTGAATCGAAACCTTTTTTTGAAATAATTGGTTTAGTTCCACATGAATCTTTTAACGTTTTGGTTTTTAACCGAACTAAACCGCTTCGACGTGGTTTGATTTATGTTTCAATTTTTGCAAACTGTTTCAAACCGCATAACCGTTCACCAAAAAAAAAAAAAATATTATAGAAAAAAATGTCTAAATTTATTTAACCCAATTAAAACTTACACATTTCGGTTAGAAAGATACATTCATATTAGACATAATTCAATTAAACTCAATTCGATAATTATACATCTCAAATAATTAATTAAATCATATCAAAATACCCATCAATTATCATAATTGTGAATGTAAAACCCTTAAATTGGGTAAAATGTTGAATAACTGCTACTAAATCATATTCATCGATCATCCATTACAATTGAGCAGACAATTTAATTTAAATTTTAATTCAAACCTGCCCATTTCATTTACTTCTACTAATAAATTTCTCAAAATTTGACTAAATTCAAGTCAGATTATCCAAATGTTTTTTTAATTTTTTCTATAGTTTTATTGATAGTTATGTTGTTTTGTTATGATAATTGTCAGACTCCCTTAAAGTAATTCGCTAATATTTGGATGAAATAGAAACATTAGATGATTTACAAAAAGTTATAGTAGTTAGGTATAATTGTATTTGAATTTTTTTAATTCATTTTATATCATATAACTATGATCAATGAATTCACGCACTATATTTTTATATTTATAAAAAGAATGAATCGTGTATTACAATTGCAGATGAACGCCATTAGTATCGACAAGAGTTTAAAATATTTATATCATATTGTTGCATTATAATGATATAACTGTAATTCGTAATTTTTTAAATAATACAATTTATGTTTTAACTTGAAATTTTAGCCTAGTATTTATGATTTAACTTCTTTGATATATATTAGCTTTTTCTTTATTAAACTGTGATTTTAAATTGAACCAAAACGGGAAAAAAAATTTATTTAGATTGATTTGGTTTAAAAATTGAAGTGATTTGATTTGGTTTGAAAAAATTTCAAACCATTTTAAATGGTTTGATTTGAAAACTTGTATTAAGTCGTCCAAATCGAATCGTATTCTATAAGGAACTAGGAACATTTATGGGGGACCAAATTGATAACAATTGTAACATTGTAAACGTTGAAAAATCCGTCCACTATAACTTATTTCATTTCCGTGCAAATCATATACTCGTAATCAAATACACCAATTGCCTATAACTTATTTGCCGAAAATTATTAATTAAATATATTTGATTGATTTAATTTTTCGCATAAAAAAATATTATACTTATGAACGTTTTAATGGTGGGTATATGAAAATGAGTGAATTGCTCGAAAAATAAAAAATTCTCCTCTCTAAAGTAAATATTTTTCTAGTTTTTTAGGATAATATAATCACGTGACTAATTTTTGAAGAATATTTTCCATGAAAAAAATGCGAACCACACCTCAAAATTAGGAACTTTGGGGGTGAAAAATGACATTTTTTTTTTTTTTTTTATGAAAAATAGAGTCAATCAAAATTTTATTATTTTTAAATTTTTTTGTAGGTGTTAGGGTGTGTCCCTGTGAATAAAAAAAAATGAGTTTTGCTACAAGTACACTTTTTTTGACACTAAATTTGACACTCTACTCATAATCAAATGGTGGAACCCATAATTAAAGTAATGGTGGACCCCATACATTGTGAGTACAATGTCAAAGAAAGTGTCAAAAAAGAGTGTACTTAAAAAGAATAATTCAAAAAAAATTGTAATGCCTCAAATTTAAAATTGAATTTTATGTATTCAATAAATTTTATTAAAAAAATATTTAAAACATTAAAATAAGACTACATTCAGTCGCTTTGAACTTGTTCTTCAAATGACTTTCAAGTCGTTTACCAATATTATTTTAATTTCCTCTAATTGATCAAAATAGTATAGTTCGTAACTTGATGTATATTTACTTAAAATAGACAATGAAAAAAAATGTCAAAAAATAACATTATTAAATATAAGAAAAATACTACTTAATCCGCATGAATGACCGCATGTGAGTGTGTGGCCCTCATGTGAATAAAATAATATTTTTCTGTATGTGAGTGTGCGATCACTCTTACGGTCAATCATGCGATTCCTATAGCATGACTCTAAATATAATTTTTTATTTTAAAAAGTTAAATGTTGTCAAAAACTTGTTTTTGAGCATATGCTTAAGTATTATTGTGACGCGTTTAATTGCTAGTTAGATATTATGGCTTCTTTCGATTCATATTATTTGTAAAATAAGAATGAAAAATATAGTCATTATAGGTCCCATATAAATCATAAGATATAGAAAGTAAAAAATGACGGCTAGATGTGATTGATAGTGGTCATATTTTTCATTTTTATGGATAAAAAATGATAATCAAACGGACCTAAATTATAAATGAACATTTCGTTAGTCTGAATATCGCCATATTTGATGTAATACTTATGTTTTTTTTTTTCACTTAAACTAACAACGTATATAGTGATCTAATATCACAATTTGAACAAGATGATTCTTAGTTAATGTCAAGGTTTAACAGGCCAATATCAAATTTGGGGTGATGTTACTGAAGGAGTGACCAAATCTGTAACTTTAATGACTAAATGGTTCATAAAAATATTTGAAGGACCAATATGAAGTGTTTCTTAAACTTCACGGACCATGAGTGAAATTAACTCCATCTTGACCTTTACCTTCCCACAGCATCACAAAAGATTTTCACCGGCTCTCGGCTCCTTTGCCGACCCATTGATTCTGTGGGTCAGTATAAGAAAATGAGCCGGCCGCGCACCCAGTGGAGGCTGCACCGATGACGCTAGAGGTGCCTAGAGTGAGGATGAAGGACTTCCAGGGCATGCCCGACACCACCGGTGGCCTCTTCCTCCGCCTCTGCCAGTTCGTTTCCGCCGTCGTCTCTCTCTGCGACATGATCACCACCTTGGATTTCCCCTCTGTTACTGCATTTTGGTTAGTTTTATTCATCGTTTTTTTCAGTTCATTCTTCTTCTACTTTTATAATGAGTTACTTGTATTCACGTATATCGCACCTGTTTGTATAATCGCATGCTTGAAATGATCGAATTAGTGGAATTCAACTGCTACGATATATATTATGTTTTTATGGAAATAGGTTTGATGAAGAGGTCAATTAAATTATATTATCTAAGCAGTGCTAATGGACATTTCACTTTATTGCGATTTCCTACGGGCGTGCATGCACGGGCAATGTCGTAATAGTCATATACTCATATTTGCTATCTGATTGTGCTGATCCTTCCCAGATATGGGAGGCAAACATACTGATAAATTTTTTCTATACATGTCAGAGAATAGGAGAAAATAATCACGGACGTTTGTTTCTGAAATACAGTTCTTTGTAGAATGTAGAACCAGTAGGTAATTCCACATCGGGGTAGATGCTGTTCAGCTTATTTAAAATATTATGCAAGTATGGAGAAGTTAATAATAATTGCTGTCTATATATATTTTTTAGTTGTTGAGTATACTAAATCTTTAAAGTGGCATGTTAAGTTTGTGCCTTCGGAGAAGTGATTATGATTAGAACTTCTTGCTCTGTGCATTAGCTATCTTGTTGCTGCAGTTGATTTGCAAAGTGTTTGGAGCCTGTCGCTTGCAATTGCTGACATATATTGCCTTTCAGTTAGAAAAGTTTTAGACATGTTGGAGTTGTCAGTTTATTTGTCATTGGTGATGGGGTAAGAAAAACTTGTTTATCAAGATTATTGAAATTCTCAGAAGCAATACTCTTTTTGATAGGGCGTGATGTTGCCATGTATTTATGGAAAAGATGTGATCAATATCTATGTGAAAATGCCGCCTTGCTTGACTATTTTCCTACAAGTAATTAATGCCATGGAAAACAATTATGTGACTCTTGTTGATTCAGGGAAGGTCAGTGGGTTCAATTTCCAGGAGCCCTTATGGTTTGATTGACACTTGTATGCTAGATATGGAAAATGTTTCTACCCTAATATCATTTAAATTGGGATCTTTTTATACTTTAATATCCCATTAGTAATATTCATTTTGCAATTTTAAACTTGAACAGATGCGTGGGATCCTATTCTTCAATTTAATTTCCCTGGCAATTTTTGATACTTTAGTAATGCAGTTTTTATTTTTTGCAATCTAAGAAGCGCCGATACTTGTAAACTTGTTACGTAACTTGTATCCGATGTGTATCCAAGCTCCGATACTTTTTGATACCCTCCTATACGAACTGGATACTCATTTTTTAATTATTTTATATATTTTTATATATATATTTTTTAATTTTCGATACGTATCCTATACATATTTTTAAATTATTTTATGTTTTTGTATAATTTTCGATACGTATCCGATACTTCATGGTTCACATGTACCTTTACTACAAAACATTGTTTTGAAACTTCTTGTGCAATATTCTTCTTTATTTAGTGCCGAAAGAAATTGGAATATGCACTCTTTTTTGCATTCTACGAGACGGAATAAAATAACTCTACAACGAGCTAAATAATTAGTTTACATTCATAGTAATTTGTGTCTTTTATTAAGAAAATTAGATCTCTATTCAAAAAGAGAATCCAAAATGTGAGACATTGTCGAACACTCATTTGGACTCTGGAAGGTGTTGGATTGCTTGAGATTACTAATCTATCATTAGATGAGTCAAAGTTGGAAAATGTTATTTTTAATAATAATGAAGAAATTAATGTTGATAATGTTGAAGAAAATGAAGTTTTGACAATTAATGATTAAGATAAAGTGCTTTAATATTTTATTTTATTTTTATTATCATGATTCCGTATTGTTATTTTTTTATATTAATAATATTATGTTGAATTTTATAACACGTATCGCGTATCATATATTTTTTTTAAAAGTCGTATCGACATATCCGTATCGTTTCGTATTCGAATTACATATCTGTATCCGTGCTTGGTTTGCAATCTTTAGATTTTCAGGGCATCGTTTGACGATTTCATTTTTGTGAACTGTTGTAGTATGATGATAGGTAGTTCGTATCTTCACAGACATGTCTATTTCATAATATTTTAACAACTATTCAACTTTTCACGATCTTCTGCAAAAGCTGAGTCAACAAAATTGTTGCAATGACTAAGATTTCATAAATTCTACTATTTTTGTCACATCTTTTATGAGAATGAGAAATGTTGAACTATTCTTGCTATGACTCGAAAATTTAAATTTCATAAATTCTATAATGTAAAACTCTATATCGGGGGCATCATATGTGTATGCACCTTTCGACCTTTCTTTTTTCGTTTTTGGCATACTGCGTTGATATCTTTGATAGTCAATTTGAATGCACTCTCAATCATTTAGCAGCATACCATTATCACTGCTATAATATTTATTTCCAACATACAAACACTCAATTTGTTGATTACATATGAAAGACCATGATTTGATGAGGTGCAAATCTCATGCCATCATCATTGTATACCCTTTCACCATACTTTTCCTTGGCAAGATGCTTAGAAAGATCTTTCCTTTGTTGTGCAGGTTACTTCAACTATTAACTTTTGCTGCTGCCTGTGCGTCTGCTGGTATCACTGTCCTAATTGGCAATGATCTGGATAAATGTAATGTTAACCACTGCACAAGATTTATGTCAGCTACTGCCATGGATTTTCTGAGCTGGTTTGCTGTCTCTCCATCTTTTTCTTTTGTATTATTGGTCGTTGGCATCCCGGTAGCAAGAAAGAAATGCCCTACCGACTTTTGCTTTCTAGATGTTTCTTGCTTTCATAGATCAACGAAGGAGATATAGATGCCATCCTGTCTATATCAGTGAATTTTGTGCTCACAGAACATACCGACAGGTTATTATTTTCTGGAGTTGGAAACAATATTTATTCTCCCTGAGATCTATTAAATATGTGCTTCAGTTACGTGGCCTTAGACTTGATTATTATGTCCATGTTAAAAGAATTGTATGGTTTGTTTTTAACTTTTTATGATGCCCCATGTACAAAAAAATCTTTGGGTATATTTAGGAATTTTTAAATTTATTTACAGGCCAATATTTGGAAAAATAATTTTTTTTAAAAAATATTTCTTCAGCTGGGAATTTGGATGAGGGAACGTAAATATGATTTTCGTAGGCATTTTGTGTAGACTACGAATAGCATGGCTTGTAGTAGTTTCTACTTGCTTTGAATCTTTCTGTAGATCAAGCAATCAATTGAATAGAAAGCATAATTCAAATTTATCAAGATTTAGAGCATGTTTTGTTAAGCTTATCGTTTTGAATACATTCTCAACTCGGTTTCTACTAAAGAATCGACCTTATAAAGAGAACAAAAGGCAAAAAGTTCTCAGGTTCAATTGAGACAAGGAATTCCAGAACTGGTTAAGACAGAGAAGCTGGAATATATTTTGGAGGAGAAAATCACTCTACGTCAATGCTAAGTCATCACAGCAAACCATGTGTCAATGGATTCCAACATCATGTAAATGGAGAAAGGTAAAGCTTATATGTACTGATTCTATTTAGCTGCTTCATTTTTAGGCCACATGTTATTGTTTATCAGTCTGACGATGGTCCAATTTCTTGGTGATTAACACGATCATTTTTTAACTAGAAGATTTCTGCATTTTGTGGCCATCCACTTTTGAATGTGCAGCAAGATTCTATGCTCTCTAATTTTTATGATAGGTAGAAATAACTACAACAAAAAATCAGTTTTGATATTGGTATAATCCGATGCAAAATGTCATTGATAAGTGATATTGTATGTAGAACTAGAGTCTCACTATTCACCATGCACCACTAGAATTTTTCTCCACGAATCTTTTCTCAGGCTATAAACATCAGCAAAATAGTCCTTTTCATCCTCACAAGTACATGATTCTCAGGACTTAACATATATTTGTTTTAGGGATATCAGAGAAACTCAAAGATCGCCACCAGATTTTAGTTGTTGGACTGATATGTGCATGTGCGCACACATATTTTCGAATTACAATTCAAGTTATTCATTACTTTCTTCGTCACTAGAACACTTGATCATAGAAAAAAGTAAGAGGTGTAACAATGAGTGGCTGCCCCTCCCATGTGTCAACATCATTCAAAAGCATATTCCTTAATGCTTTTCAGATTCAAAAGCCTAACCGATTAGACTCCTCTTTCAAAAACCAAAAGGTGAAATTGAAGCCAGTATTATGCCTGGCTATCATTCTGTCTTCTTTTCTGATGTGGCCCACAACACGTCACATTTCTGCTCACACATTGCGCATCTTATCTCGACCCAGAACCAGAGTAAACTTTTCGTCTTGATGGGTCCTGAAATCAATGGTGCAGTTTGATTTAGTCATAAAAATCTAGGTGTATATAGCTTAGGATCAATGTTGTCAACCCCTTGTATTATGTGAAAGGTGGACATAACAATTATTAATTCAAATCTGGCCAAGAATTATCAATTGGTCCTTGTCTTTCTATCCATAATCTTCTCCAGAATGGCCCCCATTTAGTTACCTGTCTTTGGTTGGATTAATGTTGTCTGCTGATACATCTTCAACAGCAAACAGGAATCAGAAAATTAGTTGAGAAACATGCCTGTAACCAAAATGGTCACTCTGTGGACACTCAGCCCATTGATCTGTGTAAGCTGCAGGGTTCTCAATTTTGATGAGTCTACCATCATACCTACCTACACTGCCTGGTGCCCATAATTATTACCAACCTCTTTCTTCAACAAGGAAATTGAGATATTTTACCGAAAGACCTCGCCTAAAGTTACAGGAGGGTAAATTTTTTGTAAATGAATGAATTTGGAATCGTTGCTTGTTGTGATACCCTTTTAGACTAGATAGTTCAACACATAACAGTATAATATTTTAACTGAGTCTATCAACTCATGACATGACAAAACAGCAAGTCGTTAGTTGGAGAATTACATAGTCCATTTAGTAGTTACAACTTACTGAGGAAACAAATTTTCATGTGAAGGAAAATAAGTAGCTATCACATAGTGAGGTCATTCCCAGAGAAATTTACAAAAAGATTTCCCCGACAGCAAAAATTTATAATTTCAAAGTTCGATACTTCCAATGCCATATTTCCTCTTAGTTTAATAATCTCTTTACTGCTGCAAATCCATTTTTAACCTGGATATATCATACTTTTCGGGGTGGCCAAGCTGCTCAATCTCCCAGTTCAGTTTCGACGCAACTCTTTCGTGGCTAGGAATGTACTCCTGAAAAACATGAGCGTTTCAACAATTAAGCCTGAATTTTCTGTCCATTAATCTAAAATGGGAACATAATCTCTGTTCAGCTCTATTTTTCGCATGTTCAATTGATCAGCCTTCGAATTCTTAGGTACATGCTGATGGTTGTGCTATGTAGAGCATCTATCTAAATAAGGGGAAAGTTTTCCTCTTCAAGAAAATTACCTCCAATTTCTTGACCAGCTCCTGTGCTGTCGGTGCAGATACAATTATGTGGCGAGCATTTAGACTAATGAAGCCTTCCTCTACAGCTTTGTCAATGAACGACAGTAATGAATTGTAGTACCCGTCCACATTCAGCAAGCCTACCTGCGAAGGTACTTCTTTTTTTTCAACTTTTTTTGCACAAAAGTTGCATATTTTTAGCTGTTTCATTTTAGTTATGGAATGGAAGTTGCTGTAGGATAGATTCTTTACACGAGTTGGAAGATTTAAAAGTTGCATATCAGAAAATACCGGCTTGTCATGAATACCAAGTTGAGCCCAGGTTATCACTTCAAGTAATTCCTCTAGAGTTCCATAACCACCTGCATGAATTTTCATGATTACTTATAAATTGTACTTGAGATACATTATAATTCTACTTTATGAGTTAAAAAAACTAGAAAAATGGGGGAAACAGATAACTTCTCAATTATTGAAGGGCCATGCTAAGACTATGAGAAAGAACATCCCTGTTTTTGTATATCAGCAAAAGTTTACACTAGCCAAAAACAGACACTCAACTCATTCAACCACAGCCCCCTGCCACTCCCATCACCAGCACCTTGTGGCGGCACCCTTAAAAGAGGGTAAACATGTGCATGCCTCTTATGTGATATGAAAATTATATGGTTTCTCTCGTGAGAGACTACTTGCACAACGGAATCGAACATCAATGACCAGTTTTTGGGAAGGACAAGTTGTTACCAATTCGTTATTTAAAAAATTTGTTGGGGACAAATGGTGCAATTTTCTGAAAGAATAATGACATCCTATCTCACCCTAGCCAGACGTCTTTGTTTCTAATAAGGAAACCAGCTGGTCCCAGACTTTTTCCATTTCCCCAAATTGGTGTCCACTTCTCTCATAGGCATGATCCTCTGCAAGGCTTTTGGTTATGATTTCTCTTACAGTGTACTGTGAGTATGAGATGCAACCATGCCAGCAAAATGACACTTTAAAATTGTGCGTTGAAAGGAGGGAGCATTATGTTTTGGTAGGTAAAACTGCAAGTTGAGAATAAACAATTTGGTGAAATTATGACTGTTTATCCTTATCCCCATTTATTGTAATGCAGTTTGATGCAGTACAATCAGAAGATATGAATGCAGTCAAGGAAATAAATCATTTACACTACAGGTTTTCTGAGTACTATACGGCCCTAAGTTTCGGTGCAAGATGTTGAAAGTTGAGAGCTATGAGCAAATCTTTAGGGCCCGTTTGACGTAATTTTACCGTTGTTTCTGCTTCTTGTAGAAGAGCTTCCTAAGAAAACTAAAGTAAGCCAACTTTCTCTAAAAGCACAGCTAACCAAATAAATCACTTTCAGAAAATTACTGAACATGTTTAAAAGTAGCTTCTTAATCCTAGAAACAGCTTTTGAACTTTTTAAAACCATGTCAAACATCCCTTGTGTGTGATATATAACATTGGTGCAAAAGAAACGGGGTTAGTGCAGACATTTAACCAACCTGGTAAGGCAATAAAAGCATCAGAATGCCTAGCCATTTCGGCTTTCCTTTGGTGCATATCTGCAACTTCCTTCACTTCCCCTACAGTCTCACCAGTTAACTGCAAAAGAGTACCAAATCCCATTAAGCAAAAGCTGTTCTCAGGGATGGTGGAGATGGATAGTTTAAATGCACTGAGTTGTGTGCAGTTCAGTGATGCAATAATGAGGGTTGGAGAAATGGCTGACTTAATCCAAAGTCTTTAAATTCAGTACCTTCAGAGCCAAGAGGTATACATACTACCCGTTCTGTATATACAAACACGTATGTATAGAATACTGAATAACAGAAAATGTCAGTAAGAAAATTACGAAGGGATGAAACATACAAGGAAAAATCATACAGACTCCAAAGAGGCAAAAATATATTGACTTGTAGTGAAAAACCTGCCATATAAGTGCTCTATCCAATGGATAAGGTTTACCAGAAACAAGGGCCTCAGAAGTAAAAAAGAAATATCTTTGTGATCAAGATTTCAGAGAAAATAAAAAGAGCAAAAGAAAGAAAGAAAAAAAATCATGCAAGGCAACCGAGAATAAGCCTTGAGAAGAAACTAAAGTAAATAATAAATTAAACAACGAAAAAGAGAAGTTAAAAAAAAAAAAAAAAGTTGCAGTAAAAAGACTAGTAATAATTTAATAGAAAAGGCTTGAGACTTTTTTAACCATAGCAGCCATACCTCTCGAGGCATGAGCGTCTTGGGAATAACCCTACGGAGGAGACAATAACAAGACAAATAGTTGGTTTTAATGAAGACCTAAATTAAATTAACCGTAAAAACTTACCCCAAGACTCAAGGATTGGAATTAGAATACAAGTAAATGATACTCACCCAATAACATGCCGACCACCATCATGAACCGCTTGTGAGACTAAACCCATAAGCCCAATGCTGCCTCCTCCATAGACCAAATCAATGTTCCTAGAAACCTTGAAAAACACAAAAAGATATGTAAGAACAAAGTTTCAAGACTCGACCCAAAAACTTGTATAAGGCTCGAACATCATGTTTGAGAAAAACGGGCATTTAAACACGACCAAACCTGTGCGTACAAAGCACCATGAACTTACGTTTAAGCAACTTTTTGAAAAAACTTGTGGCAAAAAAGAACGCATTTGAGATGTAAATACAAGGATTTTACAAAATCCCATGTTGTAAATCATCATTTTTCATAAACCCATGTGAAAACAAACACAATACTAACATTATAAATTCCTCTACCTAAGAAAAAAGCCAGGAAAAACACACGTAAATAAGTACCAATTCTTTGCCAAGCTCAATGGCAGCTTCTTGGTAACTAGTCTTCTTTCCTTGGCTACTCCCACAAAACACACAAATCCTCTTGAATTTTGATGCCTTCACTTCACTCTCTCTCTCCATTTTTTCTCTCTTTCTCACTCTAGAATTCACATATTTGTCTCCATCTCTTAATGTTGTTACGAAAAGAAAGAATCTGGGTTCTAATAGGTCCCTAGGATACACCCTCTAGCCAATATATAGAGAGACTATAGATTTAATACGACAGAGGAATACAATGATCAAACGTGAGACTCTTTTTCTTGACCACCTTTGGTTTTGATTCTTTACAGATAAGTTACATTGGGTTGTATTTATAAGTGCTGTTGCACGTGGAAAAACACTGGCGCGTGCTTGCCACCTTATTTTATTTACCATTTTGTCCTCTAATTTACATTTTTTTTTTCAGCAATTCATTTCTTTGTTCTTTTATATATTGGTTTGCATTTTTGTGTGAATGACTGCAGATATGAAATTTCTTGATGAAACCCTGTATGATTCGCATTATTTCAAAACTAATTTTTAATCTCGCATTCTCACAATAAAATATTTTACACATAAATTCAAACTTTTTCCTACTTTTTAACCATACATTCTCTAAAAATTCACTATTACAAAACTCATTTTGATGAAATAATGAGCATCAAACATGGGCTTATCATCAAATTTGCGTATCTCAAAATTAGGACGTAGGATGTTGATTGGGTTTGTGAGTTCCTTTATAATATTGGTTTTATCGTATTTATTTTATCCATATATTAGAAAAACTCATAAAGAAAGACAAAAGAAGAAATAAAGGAAAATTTTGACGAATAAGGCCTTCTAACGAGGAATAAGAAAGAACATATTTGCTGATAGAATTGGTATCAACCACCCATTGCGTATTGATATTTATTGGGAATAGAATAAATCTGCTTCTCTTTGTTCCTACGAACATAATTGTTTCATTATAACCATTAGAATAAAACAAATAGTAACTCTTGTTTAGTGAATTATTTTAGAAGGGGGTCCATAGAATAGTCATAATATAGCTTTTCCTCAATAAAAAAAATGTTCAATCTCGACTTTATTGAGCCCAGCAATTTGAGTTTCATTTAGAAACCGTCAAATTGACTGTCTTCTCAAAGCCCTACCACAACCCAAGCATTATCAAATCTCTTTGAATGTCAATTATTGTTAAGAGTAGTCTTTAATAGTCCAGTTACATACTTGCTAGTTTGAATAAAATCAATTTTCAATACGTACACTTTGACACCGCAACACGTACGAGTTTTTTCGCACTGGCACGTCTGTTGAAAAATTAACATTATATATACTTACAGATTGTATGGGCAAGTTTATGGGCGAAATTAATTCACATATGATGTTTTTACCATGATATGGAGCACTGTGCAAATAAACTGATGATTGAATGAATAAACATGTAGGTAATGGCTGGCTACCTTGTTGTATACATAGGAAACATTTTGGTTTTTTTTCATGACCCCCATTCCTTTCTCCCATCCACTTACCAAGCATGCTGTCTCCAACCCCATCCCTCCATTTTTATTGGTCATCAACTTGGTCCCATCTGTCTATTTTCACCTATTGTAGAGTAGAGTGGAGTATACTGTTCAAGATTGATCAAGAATCTAATCTAAAGATTAAGGACTTGTTTGATGCAAATTTTTTAGAATAATTTTTTTGAAAAATGATTTTTCGATTTTGCTATCCGTACATTCGTGGATAACAGACCCCTCACAATAGGAGCCCCCTACTGTGACGGGGTCTGTCATCACAGATGTACAAAGAGCAAAATTTATGATTTTTCGAGAATGATGGTTAAAAAGGAAATAGGAATTGGTACATGTACAAAATAATTTAATTAGGAGAATGCGTGGTTAAGAATGTATATTAAAGAATCTATATCAAATAGGGACTACTATGTATTTTTAAGAGTAGTATTGATATTAATATTATATCTAATTTATATTGAATGTCGGCAGTGTTTATTTAGATTCATTATATTTAGATGCTCAAAATACACTTTAAGATTTCGTAATTCTTATGCATCGGAAAGAAATATAGCCCCTATTTGATTCAGTTAAAAATAAGATTTTTCGTAGATTACGATAAAAGTTGATTAAATGTGTGGTTGAATTTTTTTTTATAAAATTAATTTGCAAAATAATATATTTTATTTATTCTATTCTCTGCTTGCATACGCAAGAAAGAGCATCTATCCTGCACAAGTTTGCATCATTTTTAAAAGACCACATATAAACAAGTGTTAGTCTTATTATGTTTTCTATGTGGGACAAGTTTCTGTAGCTTTTCTTATAAAATTTTTCAACTTCAGTCGTTGCATTTTGAGTTTCAATTTATCATTCATCTGAACATCATTTTTGAGCATTTGAATATACAATTTCGTTGCTTTCTTGGAGGATAATATATGCCATTGTTTGGCCCCTATTATAATGAAAATTGAAGAAAAATATATTTTAAAATAGTAATTTTTTTTTGGAAAAATGTGTGACTAAAAAGAAAGAAAATGTTTTAAGATTACGTGTAATATTATTTTATTAGAGAATGTATGATTAAGAAGAATAAGAAGAAGAAAAATAAATTATAATTTAAATGGAGGCCAAATAAGAGTGATATCTTCTTAAATATTTCAAACAAAAGAAATGGGTCCTACTCAAAATTATTATGAAATGCACATTTTCTATTAATTCATTCTCTCAAGGGTATTTAAGTCTAAATCCTCTCGATTATTTTTCAACTAAACCTCTATTAACCATTTGATCAACGTATTCACAAGGTTATCCTTTGAGTTCACATAAACAGAGATAACTCCAATTGAGATATCCTTATGGTATTATATCTACGATGTATATATCTAGACTTATCATTATACAGTTTGTTATGTGTCCTTTCAACTGTAAATTAACTACCGCAATATATGCAAATTGTTGGCACATGCCTTGGCCATCAAGGAATTGTCCTCTAAGAAGTGATGTAGTCACATGGATTGGATCCCTCCCAAAATTATTACAATATACAAACATTTCCAACAACATTTACATGTGATGTCTTTGACTAAATTTCCCACGACATTGTATTATGACAGTGGGGTTAACACTTACTCCCGTTTATTGTACTAAACCAATATTCAAAAAAAGAATGATGTGGAAATTAAGCTGGAGCATTTGAGTTTGAACTGATTTGATTTTTCGTTCTGGTAAATTTATAAAAGCCTAATCTCAAGGGAATGTGTAGTTTGAACTTTGAAGGTACGAAATGAACTTCTTTTGGGCCTAAAAAAAGGGCATGGGCGGTGGTTATGCCTTGACTGCTGTCTTCTTCTTTTGAAGTGACTCTTTGGAGTCAGAATTTCCAGCACCCGTTTGTCCGGCTAAAATTAAATTTTTAGTATATTTTGATAAAAGTTGATTAGATGCGTTGTTAAAATATTAAAGTTATGAATCTCATAAAATATATGATTAAAATTAATTATTGCCTGTAACTTAATTTAATTTAATATATATATATTTTTTTATAAAAAATATAGCTACACCGAACATGGGCTTAATTTTGCATCATTATGTTGGTTGCGACTTGAGAGAGTTCACTTCAATTTCACTTTGAAAGTTGAGATTTTTGAGTGATTTCTCAATTTAAACTTGTTTGAAGTGCTTGTTTGGAAGATTTATAAGTTGTAGAAATTATAAATTGCTAGAAATGAGCGATGGTTACTAAGAATTTACTATCCAGAAGTGTGACGTAGAGTACTTATACATTAATGCTTGATATCTCGAGTACCACATATGATAATTATTAAGAGAAATACTAGCTAGAATTATCTCGTTCTTCGACTTTATCAATATTCCACAATTACAAATATGAATTATGCTAAATCATCAATTCTAAAAGAAATTTAGTCCATGTGAGGACGGTGTCATCGACAATATTTATTTAGCATTTTTGTAATTTTAATTATACATTTTATGGAATTCATAACTTTTATAAATTTTTAACTGTACATTTATAATTTTTTTTTTTATCAAAATCTATTAAAAATATAATTTTTAGCAAAATCAAACGCGGTTTCATCTAACTAATCTTGATCAAACACTTCATAAGATTCCTTGTCCCCACAATCCACTTCTGATTTGGAACAATGCATCTGGTAGTTAATACCGTTACTAAAAAGTCAATGTGGAATTTGTTTCATTCCCCCGACACTCTACTGTAGTACAATAGAGGCTACAAATGAAAATGCTATCGAAAGTACAACTACCTCTTATTTTTTCTCGCATTATTTATTAACTATTAATTAATTTTTATTTGCAGTAGTTGTAAATTGGATCCTCTATTTTGTTACTTAGTCCCTGTTTGAGGAGGAATTTTTTAGAAAAATAGATTTTTTTTTTTAATTTTTTGGGTGCAACTTCGCGGCTTCCATAAAAAATAATTTAAAATTAATCAACAGATCAATAATGGGACTTTCGACTTTTTAACTTCCATCCCTTCAAGCAATTTTCATCTCAATAACCAAATTATTCCTAACATATCAACTTTTACTTTTATTCTTTCAAGTAAGGGCAAAGTTGGAATGGCGAAATGTATTTTTTGGGACGTGTATTTTCCTCTTTTAGATTTCAACATAAAAGAATTTAAATTACTTATCTTAATAATATTAACATATTAAGAACGAACACGAAAATTAATATGGTATCAGAGTTCAAATAGCTCAAAAGAACAATCAATCCATCTCTAAAGTTCAGACGTGCATATATCAAGGTTAGTGATATGAAATAAGCTATTATCTTACAGGACATGATAAGAATTAGTCTTATGATTTATAATATTTACTACTTAAGAAGGAACACTAAGACTCAATAATTTCATCAAAACCATTGATGTGAGAGTGGACATTGCTTAGAGAGTTAGAGATAGATGCATGCATCATAATTTACCTAATATAATATGATATAGGATTATGCTATGAGATGTACACAATGCATTACACTCCCCTTATATGGAGAGGGAGTCCACAAATATTTTATTGTGTGTGGTCCCCTTTCATGTGAGTAGAGTGTAATGCATTGTGTAAAAAATTATGTATATATAGCATGGTCCTATGATATATATCATGTCGACAATTAATAAGAAAAAATTCGATTAAAAAAAGCAGGTAAGTCCTCTGTTAAAGTAAGTTGCTTTTTATAAGGAAAAGTACATGCATCTCCAAGAAAGCCACAAGTTAATTAGCTAAAAGTCAAAGAGGGTCTGATTTTGATGACCCCCTAGAGGTCCCCCTAAGAGGCATTTGAGTATATTTCTACATAAAAGTTAATTCAAATTAAATCAAATTTATTGCAAAGAATAATGAATGAGACTATGAGAGAGTCAGAGAGAGTTGGAGTCCGAATGAAACATTTATAGAAGCAAAGGATTTTTTAAAATGGATAATTAAATAATTACTTTAGACTGAAAATAATCCTCCAATAGAAATTTAGAAATTTATGTAGAACATAATGGTTGAAAATAATAATGTCTCGACTTTTGTAGAAATTTATGTCTTCCCTTCTCATCACCGTCTCGACCCACATTTTTCACTTTAGGCCCATGAAATGTTTGACATGGTATTAGAATCAAAGTTCGAGTCTTGTCATCAACGTCAGATCACAAAGTCTTGTCATCGCCTAATTTTTGAAAACTTTGAACACGTCAGGTCATAAAATGAATACGTTCAAACGTGAAGAAAACAAAATATTAGTGAACTTTGCACTTCTCTGGTGTGAAAATGCATTGCAGCCTCATAATTCCATCTATCTACTTGTACCACGACATTTTATTTCTCACTAGCAATCAATGTTAAGGCAGATGTCAAGGTCTTGGTCTCCTTAATGGGGGAAAAATAACATGAAATTAGGGTTTAGATTAGTCCTTGCTAGACAATCATATTCTAATTAATTACTTTATGAAATAGGACTTTGACCTTTAAGTCAAAGGAAATATTAAAAATTTACAATGTTTTCAATAAACTTTAGCTCTACAGACTTAACGACGTAAACATGGGTTCGACTCACCTGGGCCTACTAGGCTCGACCCTTAAAAGTATAGTGTGAAGCTAGTCTTGATATTTGCCAAAAATCTTAAGTGAAACTTCCAGAATTTTAGCTAAAAATTGAAGGTTCAAAGTTTAACCTATCATCTTATAATCATTATCCACGACAAATGTCTTACTTTAAAGAATTATGCTTCTTGTACATTCTTTGTTGACATCCCTCTGTGTAAGAAATCTGGTCATTGATTAAAAAAGTGCCGTTCAAATCAATATAGAAAAATCTGTCAACTCACATTATGTCAAATTTGATATATATGTAGCATGATTGTACTTTAAATGGAAAAATACAATGGAACTACTTGTAGTATGTACTTGGGTTGAGGAACTCTTAATCGTAAAATTTCACGTTGATTAAAGATTAAATAAGACAAAGGTTTACGCTACTCATTTTAATTGTGTAGATTTAAGATAAACTCTAACATTCAATATGGTAGTCAAGCTCAACGAGCTCAATTGAGCAATTTAATTCGTCTAAAGTTCAAACGAGCAATTGAATTATAAGATTTGTATTTTCAAGGGTTTGTATGCTTTGAAATGAGAGAGAAATGTTTTGTTGCATTTTTTTTTTCAAAAACATGATGCGCAAATAACTCGCTTTACATCCTCTAATGGACTTTTTGGACGAAACAATTATCAGGAATGAAATGTGCTAATCAATAGAAGGTTGAAAAAAATACAACGGAATAAAGTTGGGGGATATAAGCGATATAATAAGTAAAGATTGATGACTCTAAGTGCAACTAAAATGTGGTGCTATAAGTGAAATTTCACCTATTTCTTTTGCCTTGTTGCTTAAAAGAGTTTAACCAAAATAAGCAGGGGCAATTCACTTGTACTTATTTTCATTTTGATTATGATTTTTTCTCTTCTGCATGGAGTGAAGTTAACGAGCGGAGCAATTGAAGGAGAGTGAAGACAGTTGGATAACTGCCACGCTCTCTCTGTATCCGGTATTTTCTCTTCTTCACTTCTCCTACCGACTCGGGCACACAAAATTTCACACATTTTTTATTTTTACTGATCCAATTTTCCTTTTTTTTTTTTCATTCTTCCTTCATGTTCTTCAAGAATTGAGGAACAGAAGTATTGACTCATGGCGTGCATTAACCTGGGCTCGAAATCTGAAGCATTTCATCGCGATGGCCAATCTTGGTAAGCCAAAAACCACTGTACTTAACCCAGTTTAATTTCTTTACTCTTGTTAATTATTAATGGTTATGGTCCTTATGGAACGAAGTGAAATTGTTTGGGTGGGGGAGGTGTCAGTGGGTTTGATTCAGAATGTGTGGATTTACTGTATTATTTAATCATTATATATTTAATCTTTTATTACAATTTTTACCCAAATGAACAATTTTTGGATGTGAAGAGTGAACTGAAGAGATAGATCCTTCAGACATTTCTTCAGTGAGAGATTGCATCATTTCCTCAATTTGATTTTATGATATTTTTGTGTTCTTCATCATGGTTGAAAGTTAGGGTTTTGTTTCATTTTAAACTGTGTTTATTGCTATAAAATTCTATGATTCTTATAGAATGTGGGAATTTTGGCATCTCTTTTTGGATGGTGCCTTAAGATGTGAGGTTAGAAATTTTCTCATTGGCTTTCTAATAGATAACCAATTTAGTTATGTTTATCTTGGATTAAATTGTTCAGTATGTTTCATCCACAATATTGTGATTAATTTCTGTCTTGAAATAATTTGGCTGCATTCATACAGCCATCTTTCTTCGTTCCGTGAAGCTTCTCGTGTGATCTTTGCAGGCATTGCACATCTGGCCTCCAGAGTGATGTCACAATTGAAATCGGAGAAATGTCCTTTCATCTTCACAAGGTGTGTATACTTGAGCTTCTGAGGCCTAATTCGTGTTTTAGCTGCAGCATGAGTTAGTAATAACACTGTTAAATGAGATAATTTTTCTGTTAACTAATCACTGATCATAGTTTTGCATCATTTTTCTGTTAATTAGTCACCACCATAGTTTTGCATGATCAAATCCCAATAAGTTTATTGCAAATTGCAGTTTCCTTTGCTGTCAAGAAGTGGGCTTCTCGAGAAACTTATCGGTGAATCTCAGAGTGTTGATGGATCTGTATGTGCTTTACAACTTGGTCAGTTGCCGGGTGGAGCTAAAGCTTTTGAGTTAGTAGCCAAATTCTGTTATGGCGTTAAAATAGAACTCACTTCTATGAATGTCGTGAGTCTTAGATGTGCGGCTGAGTACCTTCAAATGAATGAAGAGTACGGAGAGGGAAATCTCATTGCACAAACAGAAGCTTTCCTTAACGACATTTTTAGCAATTGGACGGACACAATAAAAGCTCTTGAAACCTGTGAAGAAGTTCTTCCACACGCCGAGGAGCTCCACATTGTCTCAAGATGCATTCACTCCTTGGCAATGAAGGCTTGTGCTGATCCGAAGTTATTCAATTGGCCTGTGTCCGGGTGCAGTGGGGCAGGACGGACATCAGGTGCTTCCCTATGGAACGGTATACTTACTTCAATAAAACCACAGCCCATAAGTGATGATTGGTGGTTTGAGGATGTTTCATTCCTCAGTTTACCTCTATATAAAAGGTTGATCCAAGCTGTCGAAGTGGGAGGCATGACGCCCGAGAATATTGCTGGAGCTCTCGTGTTCTACGCTAAGAAATACATTCCCCAGATGAATAGGCAGTCGAGCTTCAAGAACTTAAATTCGAGTTCAACAATTTCTATCCCGTCCGAGGCAGATCAGAGGGCACTTCTTGAAGAGATAGTTGAGCTACTTCCAAACCAGAAAGGAGTAATACATACTAGGTTCCTACTTAGGTTGCTCCGGACTGCTTTGGTTTTGCAGTCGAGCCCATCATGCAGGGAAAACTTGGAGAGAAGGGTTGGGCTGCAGTTAGACCTAGCAGCTTTGGAAGATCTGCAAATACCGAACATGGGATATTCCGTGGAAACTTTATATGACATAGACTGTTTTCAGAGGATTCTAGACAATTTCATGTCAATAGATCAGCCTTCTGCTGCAGCTTCTCCATGTATAGTCGAAGAAAGTCAATTAGCGGAAGGGACCCATTCGCTGACTTCAATGACAATGGTGGCTAATCTGGTCGATGCATATCTTTCTGATGTGTCAGCAGACGTTAATTTGAAGTTCCCTAAATTCCAGTCCCTAGCTGCTGCAGTTCCTGATTATGCAAGGCCACTTTCTGACGGCATTTATCGTGCAATTGATATATATTTGAAGGTAAACTTTCACTTCTCTTTGATACAAATCTTTTAGACTAAATTGCTAACATGTATCATAATGTCAGGCACATCCTTGGCTAACAGACTCTGAGAGGGAGCAAATATGTAGGCTCATGAACTGCCAAAAGCTCTCATTGGAGGCAAGTACTCATGCTGCCCAAAATGAGAGACTGCCCCTCAGAGTAATTGTGCAAGTTTTATTTTTCGAACAGCTGAGGCTACGGACATCCATTTCTGGTTGGTTCTTTGTTTCTGACAATCTCGAGAACTCTCAAAATCCCAATTCAGTCCTCTCGAAAAATGATGGCATAGAGGATATGAGGGAACGTGTGTCTGATCTTGAGAAGGAGTGTCAAAGCATGAAAAAGGACTTCCAGAAATTGGTTAAGACAAAGAGAAGTTGGAATATATTTTCGAGGAGAAAATCACACTACGTCAATGCTAAGTCATCACAGCAAAGCGATACAAAGACACGGCAACCATGTGCCAATGGACTCCAACGTCATGAAAATGGAGAAAGGTAAAGCTTATATGGACTGATTCTATTTAGCTGCTTCATTTTCAGGCCACACGTTCTTGTTAGTCAGTCTGATGATGATCCAGTTTCTTGGTCGTTTAGACGGTAATTGATGATTAACATGGTCATTTTTTTAAACTAGAAGTGTTTTGCATTTTGTGGCTGTCCACCTTTGGAATGTGCAGCAAAATTTTTTGTTCTAAGTGAATAAGGATCCTTTTGTCAGAACTTCTACTTTTGCTTCTATTTTTAGTAGAAGAGTTTCACGAGCAAGCTACCTTAAACCAGCCTCATCTAAAAGATCTTCTAGCGAAACAAACTACTTTTCAAAAGCAGCTTGAATCTCAGAAGCAACTTTTGATTTTTTCAAAAGCTATGCCAAACTTGTTTGGTTATCTAATATTCTTGTAATCAAGTAAGAAAATTCTGTGTGTTGAGATAATGTCCACTTCGCGTCTCTTCGAAGGCAAGAATGACTGGTGAACACTAAAAAATATATTGAACAAATGTTGCTTAATAAATGATCTTAGATGCTGCATTTAGGACTTGCTTACAAAGCTACTATTAGGCACCATTTGATTGCGGTGAAAAAGAAAAACAAATTCATTTTCCATGCTTAATTTTAGTGTTTGATTGTATAATTTTTTCATGGAATTCATTTTCACTCATTTTCTAGATCGAAAAGTGTTTTCAATCTTTTTTTTTTTTTTTTAACTTTTTGGCAATGGAAATATATTCTAAATTTTCCACCCAAATTTCACCCCTACAATCAAACACATCATTAGGCCCTTAGGGTCAGTTTGAAAAGGGTGGAAAAGGAAAATATTTTCATTTTTCATACTTTAATTTTGGTGTTTGATTGTATAACTTTTTTATGGAATTCATTTTCACACATTTTCTAGGTACAATAATTTAAAACACATTTTTCACCTTTTATTTTTCCATGATTTTGGTGGGAAAGTTATATATATATATATATATATATATATATATATATTTTTTAACTTTTTGGCAATGAAAACATATTCTAAATCTAATGGTAAAAATTTTTATCCATTTAATTGATAATTTGCATGAAAAATAAAGTCAAACGAATACAAAAAAATTTTAAAATTTTTTTTTTTTAACTTTTTGGCAATTCAACCAAATTTTAATACAAATTATAAAAAAAATTTATCCCAAAAATAACAATTTGCATGAAAAATAAAGTCAAACGGATTAGGTGAAAAATTATATCAATCAAACACCATTAATTACAATTTCCTCTAAAACAAATTTTAGGCAATTCAATTCCCTGCAATTCGTTTTCTTTCCACCATTGCAATCAAAAACGGATCCAGGATTGTATTTGAGATCGGGCTACAAATTTTCTTACCGGACTAATACTTGGAAAAAAAAAACCTTTACACACACAAAAAAAAAATTACATGAATTTTTTTTTTTTTTGCCTTAATGGGCCCATCCCTGCTTGCAATCAAATGCGCCTTTAGAATTACTGTGAGAATAATGACATGTGACATCATGGGTGCTTAATACCATACTTATCACCAGTTGTAGGATGTGGAGTCTATTGTCACCTAGAATGGTGCTAAGCTCCAAAGATAATACGTAGCATTATTCTTACAGTAAACAATAATGGAAACTAACCCACTAAAAATTGTTGAAAGAAGGCACTTTTTTTTCCAAAATAATATGAAATCCTTCTAACAGAGCATAGCTCCATTTACATGATTTTGCATAATTTTAAAATGCACTTCTTCAAATATGTCTATCAAGCATCCTACTAACAAAAATAGGATTCAAACCACCGGTCGATTGGGGTTTTCCTGTATGGTATTTAGTTAGAACATCGACAAAGTACAAAGCCTCTTCCAAACTGTTCGTATCCTTCTAATTCAAGTTTGCTTAAGAAATGATTTGAATATTCACGTTTTCAGCCTTCATTTACTTTTGCTTTAAAAAATTGCTGTATCATGGCTTGTAGAATGACATTGGATTCAAAATCTTCTCAGTTATTCCCATCAGTTGCATTATTAGATCATGTTCTCATTTCCATGAAATGGTTTTGCTCAGCCTAGCCGTCGAAAAATTAATACTGCAGTAAGTTTATTTGTTACCCATTATAAGCAGAAGAAAATTAAAAAGAATAAATTGATAAAATCCCTCCAATACTGTAATAATATGAAGACACGCGCTTATGCCATTTTTATTATTTCTCAAAATATGAGAGAAAAATTAGGACTCGTTTGACACGACTTTTTATAAGTCAAAACTGCTTCTAAAACTAAGATTTGAATTTTCTGAAGGTGCTTAATTTGTTTTAAGAATAAACCAAGCTAGAAAAACTCTTTTAAGTCTGGCACAAATACCTTCACATTGACACTCATGGTAATGTCAACAGTATTGTGTCCGGGCAGCATTACGACAAAAACCTGCATTATCATTTTACTAGTCACAAAATTCTTCATATTGCACACAACTTAAAGCTAAATGATCAAAAGATTGTGTATTCCGCCAACAGTGACAGGCAAGAATTACAGAGTTATATCTTTTCGGAATGACATTCAAATTATACATTTATGAACTCAAAACGCTATCCGTCAGGTAAGAATAGACATACGAATCAGATCCATATTTGCAACTTTGAGTGCAAGTAGAAAGTTCTTCAAATCAAAATCATTCGTCGGCTTCAGTTGCAGGAGCAGCTGTCACTCCTGTACCTCTGATATAAGAAATGTATCGGAAATAAAAAACTGAGAAGTGGTGGGACTTGCAGGTTCAACAAGAAAATAAATTTTGACGAACAAATCTGTATTATAACTTGAAAATTTAGATGGGCGAATCATTTGATTATATTTCATTAGCCAATAATTTTTTTTCTGTATCCTAACATGGTATTCATGTCTAGTAAGCTCATGTGTATTTAAGCTGCTAGTACCAAGATCAATAGATGAACATGGAATAAACAATTCCGAGTAAGTTAGATACATACCTCCGAGATATTATCCATTCATGAATTATTCAGCACTTAAAACTGACGACTCGGACGAGCTTCAGCAGGGCTAACTCGAATTGACCTGCCATCAAGGTCCTGCACAAATACATTTCATTGTAAACATTGGAATCAATTATGGCACCCATAAGGTATAATATGTACTTTTTAAACACAAATTACTGTAACATTGCTGCTCAAGGCATAGAGATACTTGATAAGTTTGTTTTATTAGTACATCGAAATAATCTCATTTTTAATTATAAATTTGAGATGTCTCCCAGCATATGCCTGTTTGCAGGCATGAAAGGAATATATATTGTTAATTCATAACCCCAACCTTCAGTTCAAGGCTTCTAGCTAGTGTTCCATTTTCAGGGTAAGATGAGACCTTGTGGTTCTCTCAAAAGTCAAACCTGTTAGGGTCACCAGTCTAGACATAAAACCATCCACGTCCTGGTGACTTTCGATTCCTTACTAAACCGCAACAGTATAATGTTTGGTTCAGTGGGTTACAATTTAACCCTTCAGGATATGCAGTTTAATAGCTATTATTTTAGAACAAGTATAAACATACATTTTAGAAGGACAAAGATATGCATTCATACATTTGAGTAAATAAAGGAACAAGTAATTTGCCTGAAGAATAAACTTACCGTGCCATCCAACGATTCGACTGCATTGTTGACCTCATGAGCAGAACTGTAAGTCACAAACCCAAAACCCCTAGATCTACCACTATCTCTGTCATAAACCACTTTGGCCTCCATAACCTTTCCTTGCTCACTGAACAAGGTTTCAAGAGCAAGATCGTCAACACCCCATGAAAGGTTTCCCACATAAACTCTGTTGCTACTATCGAAACTTGTCCTCGACCCTCCCCTTGGTCCTCTGAATGAAGAACCTTCCCTCTCTCCTCTGGGTCCTCTGAATGAAGAACCCTCCCTATCTCCCCTAGGTCCTCTGAATGAAGAACCTTCCCTATCTCCCCTAGGTCCTCTGAATGAAGAACCTTCCCTATCTCCCCTAGGTCCTCTGAATGAAGAACCTTCCCTATCTCCCATAGGTCCTCTGAATGAAGAACCTTCCCTATCTCCCATAGGTCCTCTGAATGAAGAACCTTCCCTCTTAGGAGGTGGAGGTCCAGAATTCACCCTCATTGGTCTGCCCTCAAGTTCCTAACAAACAAGGTGATCGAATTAAGACTCAGTTTGAATAAACAAACTCAAGACTTGATGCACAAGTAGCAAAAAAGTGGTAAGAATGTCACAATTCAAATGTAGACACAACTTCATATGTATACTATGTTTACAATGTATCCTTAAAAAACCATAAATGCTAGAACCTTACATATCCATTGAATTGTTGAGCAGCAACTTCAGCTTCCTTCGCAGTAGACATCGTAATGAAACCAAACCCTCTGCTTCTTCCTGTAAGCTTGTCATAGATAACCTGCAAATTCAAACAATCAGTATAGGTTGACAAATACAGTCAAGTTTAAGTACATTTATACGTATAGCAATGTACATAACCCACTCGATACACAACATCAGATTAAACGGCAAGCTACTAAAACCAATACACCACCAAAAACAATTCATCCAAGTTTATCTAATCTCGCAAAGGAATTTAACAATAATATACCTCTCCCAATAGTATAGAAAGCAATTCAATATTCTACACAGATGCAAAGTAATAAAATCAAATGATTGGCATGAACTAGATCCCAATTCCTGAGACTCATCCATAATCTATTTATAATACCAAAAATTCAAGCAAAACGTATCAGTTTTCAGATGGAATACAAAAAGAAAGAAAGAAAGCCCAAAAAGGAAACTATTTTCCCTTCAAGTATAAATTACCTCAACCATCTCAACATTTCCGGCTTGTTCAAACAAGCCTGCAAGAACAGCACTATCAACATTGAATGATAAATTTCCCACAAAAAGCTTAAGGTCAGGCGAGAAGCTGCGCTCCTCTGCACTAGGAAAATCAAAGCCCTCATTCTCTTCTCCCATTTCCAATTCGTCCAACTCAGACGTGACTGCAGCTTTTCGAGAAAATTTATAAACGGGCTCCGCATAACTGCTAATAACACCATTAAAATTTTTAGAGTATATTGATATGGTAAGTTTTGGAGGAGGTTTAAGAGAAGGTGTAAAGAGTGGAAAAGCGTAAGCAGTTGAGGAGTGGCGGGAGAGAGAAAGGGTCTGAGGGATGAGGTGAAGAGACGAGGCGGAGGCAGCCATTGCTTGTGTTGGACGAAGACAAAGGTTTTGCTAATTTGCTCCGCCTTTTCTCTTCTTGGATAGGGTTTTGAAGAGATATTAGGGCATGTTTGCTTTTTTCTCATCCCACTTGCCTTTCTGCTGCTTTTTTTTTTTTTTTGAATTATTCTGAGTGTACACTGATTGTGTACACTTAGAATGACCCTCTTCTCACTGTGGGATTCACAATTATTTTAAGAATTTTATTATTTATACATTTGGGATGACATTCCTCCTCACAAGAAGGGAGAATCCACGTTGCAATAAAATAATCATGGTCCTCCTATTGTGAGGGGAAATGTCATTCGGGATGTCATCTCGAATGTACATGTAGCAAGATTGTTATTTTAATCGCGAACTCCACTCCCCCAATGTGAGAGGAGTGTCAAAGTTAGTGTAAAAAAAATGTGCTTGTAGTTAATTTTGGGAGTAAGAACTCACTAGAAAAAGATTTAGAAATATTTACAATTGCGGTCCTGAACTTTCAACTTATCGTGTCGTTTATCCTAATCTTTCATTTGTTGTAGGAATATCCCAAACCTTTTATTTGTGTGATGCTGAAGAAAATCTAGACGGTTTTATCCAAATGTTTTTTAGTTGATAAAATATATATATATATATATTTCGACCAAGTTTTTAAAGAACAATTTGATAACTTTACCCTAAATTCACATAAATTAGTTAAAATTATTAAATAAAGAAGAGAAATAAAAAATAATATTCCTTCATCATCTCCCTCTCTCCCAACAAACCAAACCCGTCGTCACCGAGCTTAAATAAAAATTGTACTCTTACACCTAATATTCCTTTTTAAGTCTATTAGAGCATTTTTAAAAGGTTCTTTAAAAGTGAAATACTCTATATTTTAAAGAGTCAATCTTTAAAATTTTACTGCAAGAAACTTTTCAATTTAACATTTTAAAATAGAGAGTTTATAATTTAATGATTCAAAGATTTCAACTTCCAATGCATAGTTTATTGATTTAATTAACTAAATATACGTGAAGAATGATATAATTATTGGAGGAAAGATAGTAAAATATATATATATATATATATATATATATATATACATATTGGAAATGATAAAATTAAATGTTAAAAATAAAAAGGCTATTGGAACATTTTAAAATTTTTGCTCTTTAAATTTATAGATATTCTTTAAATTGTAAAATATGCTATTTAAAAATAGAGAGTTTCTTGGAGATACTCTTATGTACTTGTCTGGGTGCAATTCTTGCTTGATTTTAATCAAAATTCTAGGAGTTGGAGCGTAATTATTGAATCCAATATCAAAATTTTGCTTTGCTTGATCAAAATATGCGGCTAATTTTACTGTATAGCGATAAACATTTTACTAAAAAATTGCTAAGAATGGCTCCCAATATAGGGGCTATATTTTATTTTCTTTATTAATAAAATATACCACAGGTAGCGGTGAGAGTCAAACAGAAGACGAAGGAATATTGTTTTTTATATTTTTTTTTCTCTTTATTTTATTTAGTTATTTAATTGATTTATGTGAGTTTAGCGTAAAGTTACCAAATTGTGGTTTTAGAAATTGGTCAAAATACTATTTTTCTGATCAATTAATAGACATGTGGATAGAAATCGTCCAGAGATCTCTCAGCCCCACACAAGTAAAAGGTTTGGGACTAAGACTATAGAAATTAAAAAGTTAGGGTAAATGCTGCTACAAATTAAAAGATTGAGACCACAGCTATAATTAACCCAAAAATTATAATATAACTTTATATGAATTATCCGTTAAGTTGTGAACGAAACTTATATTAATTATCCGTTAAATGCTAGCAATCGGTCGACATAAAAAGATTCTTGATTCTACGATCTATAACCATTTAAGTGTAACATGGGTCTATTATAATTTTCAAGACATGAGTTCATTAGAAAATTGTTGAGTCTAGTCTTGGACAGGTCATTGCCAAGAATATGTACATTCTTTCTATTGACATCGAGACTATATATATTATTGTTAACAATGAAAGCGAACAGCATACAATTATACAGTTACTAGCTCAAGTAACAAAATGCTTCCTGGTTGTGACCTTGTGCTGCTCCTCATTTAAGGATTTTCAACAAGATGTCGATTCTCAATCAGACGTGTGGACATGGCTGAGTTTGGATTTATATGTAGACTTTCCTGAATCAAATCAAAACTTTTTCTTGTTTTGTGTTTCCCTTCCCCAAAATCATCATAGATAGAACATCTGCTTGTTTTGTGTTTCCCTCGTCATTGAGGCTCTTGATCAAGTCTTTGCTGCTAGTTATCCCTCCTTTCTCCATTATCTTGCATAAATTTTCAAAGGCTGAATCTGGATTTTCTTCCTTTGTATGCCCACATATCAGATTATTTAAAGCAACGGGATCTTGAATGCCCTTTTTCATCAACTGCCGCAGAAGGATTTCTGCTTTTGTTGTCTGGCCATTGTCGCAATGATGCTCAATAATCAGGTTATATGCACTTGAATATTGGAGTGTACACGATCATTGCACCTCCCATCGAACTGTGCAACCTAACGTTGTTGTCCAATTGTGCGGTTGGAATCTATTGATAGCTTAACATGCATGTGTTCTTTCAATCGATGAACAATGCAGATAAACTAGCTTTGTGCTTAGAATGGCATGTGTTTATAATCAACATCTTTTTGTGTTGTAACGACTATATATGTTTCACTGTTAGCAGATAACTTTGTTGTAAAGTTGAAACGTATGAATCAAAATAACTTATTCTGGAACAAAATTTGAATATTTTCATACTACATAGAATTTGTATGGAAGTTCTAAATTCAAATTGGCTCACCTCTTTCTACCCTTTTCTTCTAAAAAGAATGAACATCATCGTTATAAAATAACTTAGAAACATGTGTTATATACTAGTAATTAATATAATTCTCGATATCCGGAAAATATTAATGAAATACTAGTAGTACTCTCGATAACTAAATATTTCCTGGCATTCCATCGTCTATCTTCTTTGAATAATTTTTGAAGTGGCTTTCTTATTTAGTTGGAAAGTTAGCCCTCCCTTGAAATTTCTATACAATTCTGTGTAGAGAAATTGATCTTTCTACTTTCTTGACTCTCTAACCTTTGATGCAAGGTGCAATTTATCTCCAACCAAATGTAGCAATTATGTCCTCAACCTTTCAATCTGTGGCATCCTTGGTCCTTTTGGACAGAAAATGTTTAAAAACAGTTAAAAATTTATTTATCATTAAAATAGGAAACAAATTAAAATAAAATAATTAAAATAACAATTAGGTATCACCTTCCCCATCCCCGTACTCCACTTACCGCTATCGCTATCACCAATATCATCGCCTCTTTACCCTAAATCACGTTAACAACATATTGAAATGAATATTTTTTAATCTTATCACTTGCTCAAGTCTTCTTACAAAACTTTGTTAGACATAGATTTTACATGACATATATTTTACATGTTTTAAGTGATTACATCCTTTCCAAATATGTATGATTTGAATGGTCCTAGCAAGCTGTTGATCTTGAGATCGAGAAATTTATAATGTTGGATTTACCAAAATTAAGAATTACCAAGTAGGTGAAAACTCGATACAACGTCTATATAAACAATCATGCTATGCTGCCCAAATGTTTTTGACATAATGGTTGAACGACACTCACAATGGGACCCACTTCTTTTTTGGACTTTTTATTCACACGGGACCCATGCGCATGTGAGAGAATGTCAATCATTATATAAAAAAAATTCGGGCAAAGTAATTTAATTCTTAAATAAATCTCTTAATAAGTATTAAACTACATTAGTCTACACGCACTGGCGGAGCTGAGGGGTCCGGGGGAGGGGAGGGGGGAATCCGGACCCCCAATTTTTTGAGAAATTTTTTATTTTTTTTTGGGTACCAATAATTAAAGTGAAAAAGAATTGTGTTGTATTAATAAGTCCACAAAATTTTGCATAGTTCTTTCAAAATTCATACTGCAATTAGAGTCTCGAAAATTTTATAGAATTCATAGACAAAAGTCAAAGAGGAAACTAAAAATCAAGCTCATCCCACATGCAATAATGTGTATTGATACTCAAGAAGTACTTTTTTTTTATACATTTATTGATTTTTTTTTAATAAGGTATAAAAAAAAATCGGGGACAGCCCGTTGATAGAATAAAGAGAAAAATGGAGAAACAAAGCTCAAGTTTATTACCTGCAATTCAAGCTTCTTAAATACAAAAGAAGGGCATCGAAGGAGCCCATAAATAGACTATATGAAAAGATATTCTGACAATATTAATAAAGCAATAAGGTAAGTAAATATGCTGGTGTATTCTGCTGGATATCGTCCAATACGCCCCCTCAAGTTGGAGCATGGAGATTACGAATGCCCAACTTGCCATTGCGAGTGAGCTGCGTTGTCGAGTCATCATCTCCAAAGAACTCAGAAAACATATGACGCTAACAATTTTTATTTATTTATTTATTATTATTATTATTTTTTTAAGAAAACCCCGAATTTTTCAAGGGGCAGGGGAAGGACCGATAAAATTCAAGATATCGACCCTTCAAAGTTTTGTGTTTTTGAAAAAGAACCTCTAGTTAGTTTAAGAGGCAGGGGGAGTGCCGGTAAAGTTCAATGTACCGACCTTCCAAAATCTTAAAAACCTCTAGATTGTTTAAGAGGTTGGGAGAGTGCTGGTAAAGTTCAAAATATCGACCCTCCAAAATTTTTAAAACCTCTAATTTGTTTAAGAGGCAGGAGGAGTATCGGTAAAGTTCAAGGTACCGACCCTCCAAAGTTTTAAAAAACCTCTAGATTATTTAAAAGGCAAGGGGAGTGTCGGTAGTAAATTTCAAGGTTTCGACTCTTCAAAGTTTTTTTTTTTTGACATAATAAAATCTGCTTATGAATGTTACAAAAATCTATTAGTTTTTATTTTTATTTTTTTTTACATAAAAGAAAACTTATTTATAGGGTTACAACCAACCTCGGTTTGCTGAGCATATGAATTCCAGCCCACCTTTACTCCAGCCACAAAATTTGACTACCAAAAGCTGCCTTCAATTCTGCTGTATTGCTTGAGCATACACTGAATTCAACTTCAATTCTTTATTCCCCAAATCAGCTACATTTTTGCTCCCAAAGTTGAAAGTGCCTCAATTTCTGTGTGTGTATTCATAACTTCAGCACTTCCTCCACGTTCTTTGCATCGTTTGTATTTTTTTATTTTTTTTTTATTTTTTGTGCATGTTTAACTCAAGATCAAGTTAAACCTACTCTGATATCATGATAGAATAAAGAGAAAGATGGAGAAACAAAGTTCAAGTTTATTATCAGCAATTCAAGCTTCTTAAATACAAAAGAGGAGCATCGAAGGAGCCCATAAATAGACTATATGAAAAGATATTCTAACAATATTAATAAAGTAATAAAATAAGTAAATATACTGAAGTATTTTGCTGGATATCGTCGAATACTCGTGGCCTCCCATCCCTTCATCTTTATCTTCAATCTTAGGATCTTTCAACTCCAAATAGTGGCTCCACCTGTGTATAAATAATTATAAGAAATAATATAATTGAAGAAACCCACTAGAATAGCGGATTCTAAAAAGAATAACAAGGGATACAATTGTTTAATTATTTTTGTGTGATAATTGATAATACAAGATATGTACTAAACTGCGTTGTTTGTAAAATATACAATAAATAATGCATTAAAAACTTGGCAGTAATTATCAATTAAAGTAGCTGTCATTTGGTATTTCTCCGGAAAAAAAAAAAAAAATTTCCGTAAAACGGAGGCTGTCGGTGAAGCACGAAAGAATAGCAAGCAACTCCCCCTTTTATTTCCTTCTCTAAAATTCACTTACAAAGTTGAGTACGAGGTTCGATCGATCTTGATTTCGACAAAAGGTACGCCTTGGATTATCGATTTTGTCTCTTGATATATATTTTTTTAATGAATTAGATGTATAATTTGTAGAATAATTTTCACTTTTTTCTCTTTCTGGGTAGCCAAATAATATTTTTTGATTTAATCGGGATTAATTTTGCCGTCTTTGATTGATCAGCATAAAATTGTGCTTTTGTGAGTAAATAGGTTTTGGAAAAATTAACTTGATTTAAATTTTAAAACCTTTTATCAAAAACTAAATACAAGGAATAAGTTTTAACAGTAATCTAATTTTTAAAAATATAGATAAATAATATTTTCCATTTAGTGGTTGGAATAAAAAACTGAAAATTCAGAAAATATGATTTAATTATATTTAGGTAATGGTTCTGAAGATTTGAAATATTTATGCCTTCTAAATTGTGGGTATTAACTATGAAGAATGGTGAATTAGAGTACACAAGAAAGATTTAAAGATGGAGTATGTGTTCTACATATCATTGCCAGCTATCCTCTTCATATTAATCGTAGCAATTGCTTGTTACCTGATTGGTAAGGCTAGAGGTCGACAAGAATCGGCCAGACTTCCTCAGTACTATGGTCCACCTGTACCAGCACCTCCCAAGTAGAATTAATTCTACATCTCTTAATTTGCTTCTCGTGACTTTGCTTTTGTAATAAAACACATAATTAGGGTTCTCTAGCATTTTTTTTTCTTTTATAGAAATGGGCGGATTGTTATAGAGCGTGTTACCGGATACGTGAATTCAAGGAATTTGGACATAAGACCACATAGTTGCTTTTGAAAGAAATGTTTTAAATTTTAATGTAAGTATTCAAAATACTAAGTAACATATTAGGCTCCGTTTGATTCGCCAAATTTTTTTTCTGGAAGTTGGAATCGAATTCTAACTTCCACTTTTTGTCCGTCTGATAGCGTTTTTTTTTTCCATGAAATTGGTTTCCACCCAATTCCAAGGTATAACCGTTTAAAGCATGATTTCGTGGAATTCAATGACTAAACTATATGATGGGAATTGTTTTTCATCTTTTTTTTTTTTTTTAGCAATAGAAATAAATTCTGAGATAAAGTGTAAACAAATTTATCCATTTAATTGACAAATTTTATGCAAAACAGAGCCAAACGTAAAAATAAAAAATAATTTTTTTTTTTTGACAATCTAAACATATTTTGTCTTCAATGGTAAAAAAAAAATTATCCATTTAATTGACAATTTGTATATAAAAAAAGAAGCCAAACGTAGTATAATAGAAATGTGGAAAATTATACCAATCAAACACTTTTAATTCAATTCTCGATAAAATAATTTCAAACAATTCAATTCCCTGCAATTCAATTTATTTTCACCCATTTTTCACCCTTGCAATCAAATGAACCTTTATATAAATTGTTGAAATTAGAAAAGTATGGAGAGAAAAAGAGAAAAGTGAAAAATATTTTTATATCTTGAGATGTGTATAAATTGTTCATTGTTCAAGAGGTCGTCCTTTTATAGAAAAATGAAGTGACCACAAAAAATAAGTAAATAACAATGCTAATTGACGTCAATTACAAGTCAACTAAATAAGGTAATTAGACAAAATATCTATTAATCCTGATTTAGAAAGATGGAATATATACTGACAACTCTTCAAACTTGAGATGGGAGCAAAGATGCACCTAGTGTGGTTGAACTTTGAAGCTCACCCTAAAATCTCGATGATTTTTAACTGAGTCTCTCTTAACATGTTGAAAAAGTTCGGATCTTTCGACCCGACGGGAGAACTAAAGAGCGTGTTTCGAGTACTTGGAATCGTGCAACACATAATAACCAAGTTCTTGATCGAGTTCTACAAACTGGCTGTCCAGGCTCGATTAACCATCATTTTATTAATTACATCTCAATTTGTTGACAACATTGTCAACAGTCGTCTCACATGTATGAGTGGTGCCCGCGATTGTGAGAGTGCTGTATGTTAAGTGCTGTGCAAACAGCATTTTCCATTTATTCTGGGATCTTTTGGCGCTTACCTTTTGCGTTTCTTGAAAGATTTGCTGCAGCAGTTTCTTTCTTTGAAGAATCCGCATTCACTTTCCCGAAATGGGACGTTCTTCCGGGTTTGACTTGGGGTTTGGCGAAACAGCAGGCGAGGAAGAGTAGAAGAGGAAAAGGGATTTGACCGAAAGTGGGGAGGGGAGTTTGTGATTTAAATGGCATTGTCTTGATGCAACTAAATACGCCATATTTTCAAGATTTGCTGATTAATGAAAACAATCGTTCAGTTGAATTTCATGAGTTCAGAGAAAGGAAATAAAGTTGTGCAAGAGAGAGAGAGAGAGAGTAGAGTTTCAGTGAGACGAAAATGAGGCGTTAATGGTATGTTATGAGTCTGCTTAAGAGTTTTTTTTTTTCACAGGTTTTGAGTGGTATCATTTACGAGGGATTAAAAAATTGGTGCTTGTTAATTTTTTTGGACACCGATTTTTTAAAACCATCCTGGAGATATTTTGACTGATTCTCTTAACTCATCAAATCGACTGATTTTTTTACTTATAAGTAAAAAATTATTTTTATTTAAAAATAATTATTTATAATAAAGTACTAACATAAGACAAAAAAATTTCTTAAAAAATATAAGAAGTTACTTATAAGTAAAAATATTCACTTAAATTATTTAAAAGTATAAATTTTACTTATGAATAAAAATATTAAAATTTTAAGTAAATATTTAATTTTTAAAGTTAAATATTAACTTATATGTAAAAAAAAATTCATATAAGAAATTATAAATCGAAATTTTTATTAAGGAACATATATATAATTTTATTCTTTTAAAAAAATTTCTGAATCGGTAGATAATAAACTCCTAAACATAGATTGAACAATTTTAAAAATTGCTATTAAATTCACTCAAAATCAGTCTGCTTATAATCGTTCAAAGTCGATACTTTCAAAAAAGCGCTAATAATCGGTATGTTGAAACTCCCCAGCAGGTCCTTCAGGTTTAAGAGAGCCGGGTTCATAAATAGGGAAGAAAGTACGGTAGCAGGTCTAAGAGTCTCAAATTCTATTTGGCAAATAAATTGGGTCTCGAACCTTTGGATTTTTGTTGATGGATATTGAACCTTTTATTTCTAGTACTTGAATTTGAAGATCTCAGAAGTTCAAGCTTGTGGTCCTGTTCTCACGAAATCGTCAATTTATTTGACCCTGTCAATTGAATAGACAATTTTATCCTCATTTTTATAGAATAAGAAATAATAATGTTGGAAAAAATCACGTCTAACCCATTTCTCCATTCCCAACCCCAAAACTGGAAAATTCAAATCTATTTTGCAAAATAGCCCGTCACTTCTTCATCTTCCAAAGAATCGTCATTCCACAATTGGAATAGGTGCCTCGATTATGCCTTAGGTACGAGATAGATCACATGATAGCCAATTAAGTAAAAGATCACGCAATCTCAATATTTCGCTTTGCATAACCTCTTCCACGTGCCCCTTTTGAGGTGATTAAATCTAGGGAAGGACTCAGGATTATGGTTCAGTGAAGGTGAGACACAATTACATAAAACAATTATTTCAAATAAATTGGGAAAAAAACCAAATAAATAAATGTGAAATTTTGAATTTAAAAAAGTTGCATTTGAATATCTAGTATGGGACGACCGCACCTACTCGTCAGTCGTCCCTTCATATAGGTCCGTCCTTGATTAGATCATTCATTTAAATGCTTCATTCGGAATACTATTATTATCTGAGGTGATGCATCATCTTTTTGGTGTAGTACATATTAGAGGTGATTAACATCTGCAATGAGTTTTATCTCAGCCAAACTATATATAACAAAAATGATTGATGTGACATTTCTACGATGATCAAGCTCAATTGGATCACAATTTTTCAATTTAGGTAGCGAAACCACATGCCTATGATGTCTATGAATTGACACAATTGAACATGATAAGTAAATCGTCTGGATGAAACTATGTATCAAGCATTCAGAGGGGGTCTCTTCTACCCCTCCACATATAAATACTTGGTCCTTTCTCATTCAAAGGGATTTTTTTTGGTAAGGCTTCTAAGCGCAATCTTTAATCCGATATTCATATTTTCATCCATTATGTCTTTTGCGTACAAAATATACTTCATCAAGGTTGAACATTGGATTGCAGACGATCGTTGCAACCCGCAATAAAGCTATGATCTATGCAGTCTACCGTGATTGTCCAACACATGAATGGGAGAATAGCTGGACTTGTTGACACCTCGAACTGCATGTATTATTTTGATTGTTGCACGGCTAAGATAAATTAGCTTTGTGCTTAGACCAACCTATGTTTTTAATTAACGTCTTTTGTTTTGTAGCGACTATACGTTTAGCATATGATACAATTGAAACAGAAATATATCATTCAAATTAATTTATTAGGGAAAATAATCTGAATTTCATGACGTTATTTACATGTTAGATAGAATTTGTATGGAAGTTCCTAAACTCATATTGGTTCACCTCTTTCTACCCTTTTCTTCTGAAGAAAGTGAACATTTTTTGAACTAAATAAGACGATATGTTTCATACTATAATTATTCAAATAGTTGAATAAAATATATTCATAACGTCATTACAAAATAACTTGCAAACATGTGTTATATACCAGTAATTAATATAATATTATTCTCCAACCAAATATAGCAATTACGTCCTCAACCTTTCAATCTTTGGCATCCTTAATCCTTTTGGACAGAAAATATTGAAAAAAAAACCTTTAAAAATTAAAATTTTAATCTAGAAGACAACAATTCCCTTGTTTATCATTAAAATGGGAAACAGATTAAAATAAAATAATTAAAATAACAATTAGGTATCATCTTCCCCATCCCCATCCTCCACTTACGGCTATCGCTATCACCATTGTCTAAATTACATTAACAACATATTGAAATAAGTAATTTTTAATCTTATCACTTTCTCAAATTTATTGGTAATAGAAGTTATTTGGCAGTAATTATCAATTCAAATTGCTGTCATTTGCTGGTATTTCTCCAAAAAAATAAATTACGTAAAAAGGATGTTGCCGGTGAAGGACGAAAGATAAGAAAGGGGTGACTTATATATATATATATATATATATATATATATATATATATATATATATATATATATATATATATATACGCGCATTTATTTTCGGATCAATTTATTAATGGATGAAATTTCATATCGAATAAAGATAAAAATATAAGAATTTTGCTACTTGTACATTTCGGATGACATTTCGGATGACATTCTCCCTCACAAGAAGGAGAGGGTCTACGCTCCAATAAAATAATCATGGCCCCCTTATTGTGAGGAAAATGTCATTCGGGATGTCATCTCGAATGTACATGTAGCAAGATCGAAAATATAAACCTATTTATAAGAATTTAAATTATTATTTTTAATAATATTAATCTTTTAAGATGGAACATCAAATTTAATTATCGTATCATGATCCATTAAGTTCTGACTAATAATTTGATCCAATTAATACTAAAAAAATGAGCATACAAATTTCAAGGGTAAAACGTAAGCTTTCGTTTTAATACAATTTTCAATTTTGTCTTTATCTTCACATATGATTGTCAAGAATATCAAGCAACTCCCCCTTTCATTTCCCTCTCCAGAATTCACTTACGAAGTTGAGTAAGAGGATCAACCGTTCTTGGTTTCTGCAAAAGGTACGCGTTGGATTATCGATTTTATCTCTTGAATAATTTTTTAAATAATTTTCATTCGTTTCTCTTTCTGGGTTTGCCAAATAATAATTTTTTTATTTAATCGGGATTTGTTTTGCTTTCTTCGATTAATCATAATAATACTATTTAAAATTATTAGGATAGTTTTGTGCTTTTCGGAGTATATAGGATTTGGAAAATTAACTTGATTTAAATTGTAAACCTTTTGTCAAAAACTAAATACAAGGAATTAGTTTCTTCAGTAATCTATATATATATATATATATATATAATATTATTCATTTAGGGCATGTTGATTCCATTCTTTTCCATGGAAATTTTCATCTTTAATGGTGTTTGATGGACAAAATTTTTCGTGGAAAAGACGTGGCCCTCTTTTCTAGCTTTTCCTTTGATTTTGGTGATTTTTAGTTTTCCACTTTTTTTTTTTGATAATCTAAACAAATTTTATTTCTAATTGTACAAAAAATTATTCATTTAATTAACAATTTACATTAAAAATAAAACCAAACGAATGTTTTTTGATTTTCCAAATTTTTTTAATTTTTTTTGACAATTCAAACAAATTTTATTTTCAATTGTACAAAAAAATTATCTATTTAATTGACAATTTTCAAGAAAAATAAAGTCAAACGAACACCAAATGATAGAAAATTTTAACATTTTTCAGGTGAAAAATTATACTAATAAAACACAATTAATTGACAATTCTCAATAAAAACAAGTTTTAGGCAATTCAATTCTCTGCAATTCGTTTTCTTTCCAAACAAATTCCATTATTGCAATCAAACGGAACCTTAGTGGTTGGGAAATCAGGAGTAAAAAACTGAATTTCAGAAAATATGATTTAATTATATATATGCAATAGGGTTGAAGATTTAATTATATATATGCAATATGATTTAATTATATATATGTTATTGTTACACTCACTTTAAGAATTAATTTGATTATTGTTGGTACTAACTAGGAAGAATGATTCACTATTGTTTCTTCATCAAGTGCAGGAGAGTTCACAAGAAAGATTTGAAGATGTATGTGTTGTATATATCATTTCCAGTTATTCTCTTATTCTTAATCGTAGCCATTGCTTGTTACCTGATTGGTAGGTCTAGGGGTCGATAATCATAGAACACACTTCATCAATACTATGGTACACCTGCACCCACACCTCCCAAGTAGAAATAATTCTACTTCTTTTAATTTGCTTCTCGTGGCTTTGCTTTTGTAATAAAACACATACTTGAGGTTCTCTAACATATAAATTTTTTCTTTTCTTTTAAAGGAATGACGGGTTATTTTAGAGCGTATTACTCGAGTAAATTGACAGAATTCAAGAAATTTGGACATAAGACCACATAGATGCTTTTCAAAGAAATGTTTTAAAATTTAATGTAAGTATTCAAAATAGCAAGTGACGATATTCGAGTAACGTATTCAAGTGACCTCTTCGTGTGCTTTTTCATTTGCGCATAAATGAAATATAAATAATAGAAATTAATGACCGATAGGGTCGGCCATTCAGAATCTAAATAATAGAGCTGGATTTGGTGCATACTAATGCCTATTTACCCCTTTTGTCAAAAGCATGCTATGGAAATGTTTGTGAATAAATGAACAGTTGATAAATAGATAGTACTTGTAAATTATTCGCAATGTGTAAATAAAAAATTACTCGAGTGTTTATAAAATATTTGTAATCTTGAGTCAAACATAGGCTAAATTTCTATCTACTATCTTTCAAAATCTAATGCCACCGGCACCACCCCAATCACCATCGATGTCAAACACTATTACAATTTATGCTTCTCATTACCACCACAACCACTGCTTTGATTAGAGTTGAATGTGAGTTGATTGAGGTGGCGAACGGCGGTGGTCATTGTTATATCTAAATTCAAATCTGGATATAGGTTGTGAATTTGGTGGTGCTGGTTATGACAATGGCTAAACGTGAATTTTGGATAACGAATCAGTAGTGGAGTGGTGCGATGGTGGTGGGCAACTCGGTTGTGGATTTGGACTTGGACTTGGATGGATAGTGTAATATTGGTCCTAATAGACGAGTGATTAGTAAATATAGTGTTATTCTTCGTTGATAACATGTAACACACAAGCGTGAGAGGTATTTAATTATATCAATTTGTTAGACAGCCCTTCTAAGTGGTGGACGGTGGTGCTTGTGCCTTTGCAATAGTTGAACCTCCACTAGTAGCACTACACATGAAATAATAAAGGACATTTATATGTGGAGCAAAAATAGAAAGGTTCACTTCGATTGAACAGGTACCAGTGTTTCTCTCGTATTTAAGAAAAGTGGGTCCATCAATTTAATTATTAGTTATCACAAAATAATACAAAGTCAGTACGTCATTGAGCGGTGTACAACTATCATACCATAAAAATAAAGAAATGATGGCCGAAAATCGAATAGAATTGAATCGGTGTCGAAAATATTTACTTAAATGATATTATAAAAAAATACTAACATAAAATTAATTTTCATCATTGTAAAAACCAATTTTTTTTTTTTTTTTTATCGAAAACTAAACATAGGGTTTTACTTAGTAAAATCAATGATACATTGATTGAATACATTTTAACCCAAAAAATAAAATAAAAAATCTCCATTTTAAGGGGGGGGGGGGGGGGGGGGGGGGGGAAGGGGTAGTGTGAACATGATCAATTCTTGATCGACTTCTTAATCGAATTTGGTCAAAACTCGAACTTGTAACGTAGTTTGTGATCTAAAATTCATTGATTAGTGAGGTATTGATGACATCATATACTCAAGAACCAAGAATCAGAATCCCAACAACCAAATATCAAACAAATGTCTTAAAGATGCCAAAACAAATTATGAAGAAGGGGTTGATAGATTTCCCGCTAATTTCCCCACCATTTCTTAGTGGACAATTGAATCACGACTTGAACAATTTCTACCGTAAATCACTTTGGAGAAAATTGTATTATCTTTTCCCTTTCCCTTTTCCTTTTCCTTTTGACCATGTACTGTTCCATTGGTCCACAGTTGAGTTCGAGAGTCGACATTAATCTTTATCAAAAAATTGTAATTTATCGACTCATCAATCTACGACTCTTCTATTTGTTGTCTATATCCATGAACGATGGAAATAAACCAACCTGAGCCCAGACAATAATGATTGAAGTTTGCTCCTCATGAGGTGATCGAGTTGATGAAGTAGGTGGGTTCGAAGACTTTTGGTCACGAGTTCGATTTCTCCTGCCAACACTTTCTCGGTTGAGTTTGTCGCATCGTGCTTGTCTAGTGCGATTGACTTGCGTGGTTTGTAGGCTATTACGTCATTTCCAAAGTTTATTCAGTGTGCACACGAAAAGTAACGACTACAAGTTTTCCCGTAAAAAAATAAAAAAAATTATACTGATTGAAGTTTGTGTAATTAATGCAATTCAATTTGGAACACCCAATATTGAGGTTGTGATCATTACACACATGATCATCATATGCAATTCTATCGAAACAACGTACGTAAAAGTCAAATATTTACACTCTAAGTGCGCGTCACGTTATTGAAAAATCAATGCACGTGGTGTGCATTGATTTTAATAAACTTATCATATTAGATTTTTTAAAATTTTTAGTTTTTACTACAAACTTTTTTGTAGATGCGATGCAATTCTTGGGAAATTTTAAGATTGTGAGATGTTTTTAAAATATCGCTAGTGGTTGGGTCCGAGGGGGTTGGTGAAGTTAATCATAAAAAAACAAAAAATCAAAACTTTCTCCCATTCTAAGTCCATGTTTGACTACCCTTTATAATTTTATTTTTAAACAATCAATTCATTTTTATTCAAATATTTCATGGAGTCCACAAGTATTATTTATTTAACAATTACCCATTTTTATCTATTTATTATTTAAATAATTTATTAACTATTAATACTCGAGATTGTATATTAAAATATCAATCTTATTAATAGAAGTAATCAAAAGACTTATATGTTAATTTATATTTCGATAATTAGCCAATGTGAAATTTATCTACTAACATGTCCCGCAAAATGGTGTTTCGTTTAACCATATCAATCTTGAAATCTGTGTACTCGTTTAAGTTTTAATCGGATCAAATTGTTCGTTTGACCTTAATGACTCTAATATTATATTATGACTTGGAGTTCCATATTAATAAGAGTAGCAGCTTAAATCCTTATACATTGATCTACGTCTCGACTATTAGCCGACGTAAAATTTATTATCAGCACAAGCAATTCCTAAACATGCTTTTAACTATTTTTGTCGTAGAGAAAACATTATTGAGTCATTGACTCAAATCAATTTCTGTGCATGTATTGCATGGATAGATCGAACTTTTTTTAGAGAAAACAATGACCAGAAACTGGTTAGAAAAAATGAGGAAGTTGGGACAAAGTGTAGTTGATGAAACAAAGTTGGCCTGCCTTGACTGGAACAATCATACCAACACCATTTATTTTAAACCACCAATCTTCAATGTCGTTGAGTTTGGTGGTGGAAATAAAGGATATGATAGCATCTATATTAAATTTTTAACAAAATTTTAGGAAATCAAAAAATGTGTATAACAAGTGGTTGACACGAAAATAAATGAATGCAAAAAGTCAATCATACACTAGTCCCTGTTTGGTAGTCATTTTTTTTTAAAATGCATTTTTCTCTCTATCTTATTTTCAATCGTACATTCTTCAATAAAATAATATTACACGCAAACTCGAAATTTTTCCTTAATTTTTAACCACACATTCTCTATCAATCAACTATTCAAAAATGCATTTTCTCTCCAAAAATGAACGGGGGCTAATTTATTCCGAGAATTTTTTTATTTATTTATTATTATTTTTTTCCATTACTATAAATAATTAGATCATTGGGATCTTAACATTTATAACATGTTAAAGATAAATCTAGTTAAATTGTTGTTAATCCACCTCTACCCTGCCACCTAACTTTTTTGGTACCGCATGGTTAGAGGGATATAAAGTAGAGAAATTTGTAGTGGAGGCTTCGAATTTTTTAAACTAGTGCAGATAAGTCCGCAAATCTTTAAATCATAGAGGATACATTCCAAATCTTTTAAAATTGTGCAATATAAGGACGTCTGAACGATTTTTCATTCAAAGTTCGTCAATTAACCATAAGTCAAGCATCTGACCATAATTTGAATGTCTTTTAACCTTTAATTAATTAAAATAGGCAAATTTGGCAATGAATGTCATAAATCTTAAGCCCTGTTTGATTCTCATTTTTTTCAAAATTTATTTTTCTCTCTTCTTTTCAACCACACATTTTTCAATTAAATTATATTAACTCAAACCTAAAACTTTTCTTTAATTTTTAACCACACATTCTCTATCAATCAACTATTCAAAATGCATTTTTCTTCCAAAATGAGAATCAATCAGGACCAATACAACTTCAAAACTTTAATAAATATGAGCAAAATGGATTTCTAACGTCACAAAGCATGTTTTACGAAAAAACTAAACACTTGCAAAACAAGCACTTAATCCAACAACTTCTAAAACATGCACTATTGTCCTATTTGGCCCCATTTTCTAAATTTTATTTTTCTCCAAATTCATATTCAATTATACGTTATTCCAATAAAATAATTTTCATGTAAATTCATAATTTTTATTTTATTTTTTAACCACATATTATTAAAAAAAAAAAAATTACTTTTCACAAAATCTATTTTAAAAAAATCTCTATCAAACAAGTGCTAAATGAAAGACTGAGAATCGACTCACTTTTTAAAAATTGGGGATCAAATTTCTATTTAGACGATATGTTGATGATTAATTTTGAAAATTTGTTGTGCAGAGAAAAATAAATGCAATTAGTTCAATTCCTACCAACCCCCACCCTCTTTTAACGAGTACATAAACCTATAAAATGACATCCGCAAATCCAGACCGTTGAATAAAATAAAAATCCACGGCCAGGATTAATCTTCAACCAACCCCCTTGTTGCTGTTTGTCTCCTTTCCCTACTGACCACGCCTCCTAAATACCATTCCACCTACCAAAATTTGTATAATCCAATGCCACCTTCTATTTAAAGCCACAAGCTCAAGTACTAAAATTCAGGAATTCCCTACCTTTCATTAACACACACAGCACTTCTCCTCTCCTCTCCTCTCCTCTCTATTTCTGACCATCTGATCATTTGATCATAAATATGAGTACTGCTGAGATCGAAAATGGTCACTCGAATGGCAAACTTTTGAATTTTTGTATCAAGGATCCGTTGAACTGGGGAACAGCTGCTGAGTCAATGAAAGGCAGCCACCTCGATGAGGTGAAGCGTATGGTGGAGGAATTCAGGAAGCCGGTGGTGAAGCTCGGAGGAGAAACCCTGACCATTTCTCAAGTGGCAGCGATTGCCTCTCGGGATAATGCCGTCAAGGTGGAGCTGGCCGAGGCTGCCCGGGCCGGCGTCAAGGCTAGCAGTGATTGGGTTATGGAGAGTATGAATAAAGGGACTGATAGTTATGGTGTCACAACTGGTTTTGGTGCCACTTCACATAGGAGGACCAAACAAGGTGGTGCCCTACAGAAGGAACTTATTAGGTAACCAAATTTTTACCTAACTTTCGCTTGTATAGATCCAGTCATATAGCTGCATAGAATTTTTGCTAGTATTGTTTTCGATTTTTTTGCGTCATGTTAATTTTACTCGTGGAAATACTATATGCGACACAATTATTACATGACATGTTTTTTTAAGGTAACAGGAGCTAAACTCGTTTTGGTTGAACACGGTCGAATACTATATCAACATGCTTGTCATGAATAAAATAAAAAATTAATATATGAAAAGTGATACTTTTGCAAAGTTAGTTTAAATATATTTCTTGGGAGTTATAGATTTAATAAAGATTTAGATGGAATAATTTCATAAGTACAGGGAATTATTGACAAAAATGATACAGGTGCTGTATTGGCAGCACCTGTATGGTGGATTTGTTATGTTTGTTGTATAAAAGATCAATGAAAAATTGTCATGTACTTTTCTGTAAGAATTCTATTAAATTTTTTTGTACTTGTAGCAAATCTGATTTAGATGAGAGCCACCAAATATTAAAATCTCAATTATTATTTTTAATCAGAATATAATATTTGATCCAGTTGTGAGTAGATATATCACCTATTGCTTTTTAAGTAAGGTAGTGTAAGTTTAGCACCTATTTGATATTGCTCAAAATTAGATTTTACCAGATTTGATAGAAATTTACGAAGTTTATAATTAAAAAGATGATAAAAGTAATGGATCCTATGAAGTACATGCAGAAAATGAGTTTTAGAAAATTGGGGTACAGACCCTACTGAACACACACAACGCAGGGTGGGTGCGTGGTCCGGTGGGTTTTTGGCTAATTTTTTATACAAGTGAGTCCCACGCACCCACTTGGTGTGAGTGTCGGTGGGGATTTTGTACACATGGTTTAATTCTTAGAAAATTGGAGCACATGGCTTAGTAAGCAAAACTAAATGAAAAGTCAAAATACTCGTGGCAAGTTTCTGACCGTTGGCTGATCATGGAACTTTATTTTCTTATTCAAGAAAGTAATATTAAGATCCCAATTTGTACTGAAGTAAAAATTTGGACACATAGTCCATAATACAAGAGTACCTATCTTTTCTGGCAAGTTACTGTATCATTTCAGTTTGGTGAGTCCTATCTTTGAATGACCAAATTATATGGTCTGATGATGTGTAACAGGTTCTTGAATGCTGGGATTTTCGGAATTGGAACAGAATCTTGTCAGACACTGCCACATTCAGCAACAAGAGCAGCCATGCTTGTTAGGATCAACACCCTTCTTCAAGGATATTCCGGTATCAGATTTGAAATCTTGGAGGCAATTACCAAATTCCTAAACAACAACATCACTCCATGCTTACCCCTCCGGGGAACAATCAGTTCATCTGGCGATCTTGTCCCTTTATCCTACATTGCCGGACTACTTACCGGCCGCCACAATTCCAAGTCAGTAGGGCCCACAGGAGAATCCTTGACGGCCGAGGAGGCCTTCAAGCTTGCCGGTGTCAATGGAGGCTTTTTCGAGTTGCAGCCTAAGGAAGGCCTTGCACTTGTCAATGGTACAGCAGTTGGCTCTGGATTGGCTTCAATTGTTCTTTTTGACACCAACGTTCTTACTTTGTTGTCTGAAGTCCTATCAGCAATTTTCGCTGAAGTGATGAATGGGAAACCTGAATTTACCGATCATTTGACGCACAAGTTGAAGCACCATCCTGGCCAAATTGAGGCTGCTGCTGTGATGGAATACATTTTGGATGGAAGCGCCTATGTGAAGGCTGCTCAGAAACTACACGAAATGGATCCGCTGCAGAAGCCAAAACAGGATCGATATGCTCTACGAACATCACCCCAGTGGCTTGGCCCACAAATTGAAGTGATTCGTTCTGCAACTAAAATGATTGAGAGGGAAATCAATTCGGTAAATGATAATCCCTTGATCGATGTTTCAAGGAACAAGGCGTTGCACGGTGGCAACTTCCAAGGGACACCTATTGGAGTCTCCATGGACAATTCTAGATTAGCCATTGCATCAATTGGGAAACTAATGTTTGCTCAATTTTCTGAACTTGTCAATGATTTCTACAACAATGGATTGCCATCTAACCTTTCTGGAGGGAGAAATCCTAGTTTGGACTATGGTTTCAAGGGCGCTGAAATTGCTATGGCCTCTTACTGTTCAGAACTTCAATTCTTGGCAAATCCTGTCACCAACCATGTCCAAAGTGCTGAGCAACACAATCAAGATGTGAACTCGTTGGGTTTGATTTCCTCGAGAAAAACAGCTGAGGCTGTCGATATATTGAAGCTTATGTCATCCACATTTCTAATTGCACTGTGCCAAGCAATTGATTTGAGGCACTTGGAAGAGAATTTGAGGAATGCCGTGAAGAATACAATTAGCCAAGTTGCTAAGAAAACTCTAACAGTCGGTGTTAATGGGGAGCTTCACCCATCAAGATTCTGCGAGAAGGATTTGCTTCGTGTGGTTGATCGTGAATATGTTTTTGCATACATTGATGATCCCTGCAGTACAACCTACCCTTTGATGCAAAAACTCAGGGAAGTCCTTGTTGAGCACGCATTGAAAAATGGTGAAACTGAGAAGGAAGCCAACACATCCATCTTCCAAAAGATTGTTGCATTCGAAGATGAATTAAATGCAAATTTGCCTAAAGAAGTCGAGAGTGCAAGAACTGCCCTTGAGAGTGGAAATCCTGCTATTCCCAACAAGATTAAGGAATGCCGATCCTATCCATTGTATAAGTTTGTCAGGGAGGAACTGGGAACTGAGTTGTTGACCGGAGAGAAGGTTAGGTCACCAGGCGAGGAGTGTGACAAGGTGTTCACGGCTATGAGCAAAGGTTTGATCATTGATCCATTGCTGGAATGCCTCAATGGTTGGAATGGCGAACCTCTTCCAATTTGCTAGTTCTTTTTTTTTTTTTTTTTTTGTGGTTTTTCTACTTATCTATACATGATACATCTTGTTTTATATTCCTGTTCTTAGGATTGTGACTAATGATTTATGTAACAAAACTTTGGGACTAAAACTTCCTACTCCCACGCATTGGTTTGTGAACAAAATGATGTTGATAAATCGATATGAATGTTCAAATTAAGCTTCAATTTCATAGGAAGATGTCGTTATTATCATTTTATGCAATGAGGGTGATATTCTTGAATGTGGATTCTGGAGCATGTTCTTTCGGGTGGATGTAGTAACTATTTAATATTAATGCATATAACTCGTACGACATTGTAGCTGCTATTTTCCTTATTTTTTTAACCACACATTCACCAAAAAATTTATATTTCATAATATATCATCTTACAAAAATGAGACTCAAACCAGGGCTAAATCTATTTAATTTTGATTGAATTTATAATTTATTTGATATTCAGATGTGGTTGGAAATTGTCGTGAATACATATTTTTTCAATTGAACTTGATCTAGATCAACAATTTCAATGGTTTATCGAAAGAAGAAATTACACCCCACATATATTTTTCAATTTTTTTTATTTCAATAATCAGATTATAAAGTTATTTTTTCAAAGATCAAGCGTACCCCACCTACCTCACACTCTAATCCTAATTCATTTTTTACCCAAACAAAACGTCACAGAAACTTGAACTTCATTTTTTTTTCTGGCACGATCACCTTCCTCACTTCTACGATACCGATGACGACATTGCCCCATCGTCACAATTATGAGCAACGACAAGCGCCGCTGTTTCCCGAAGTGTTGTTATTATGTGTGTGCAGTGGTAGGTTGTAGTGCGATAATGCTGGTGGGGCAATGTGTAGGTTGCAGATCAGTCTGTGGTGCGTGTGGGCAATGTTTGTAGTAATAGTGGTAATCTACAAGTGGTGGTGGTGGTGGTGGTGGTGGTGGTGGTGGTGGTGGTGGGTTGTGGATCTAAAGTGGCGGCACATTTTGGCGTGGTGCTAATAGTGGTGGAGGGAGTGGGATAAGGTGAGGTAATTTTTGGCCATTTAATTGGGTAATTATAATCAGTTTATTTAATAATTTACGATCGAGAATTAACTTGTGACCAATTAATTTATAGCCTGTTTGGTATCCATTCTCATTTTCATTTTTCTACTCATTTTCAACCGCACATTCTTCAATAAAATAATATTTTCTATCACATCAATAATTTTTTCTTTTTTTTTCAACCACATATTCACCATCACATCAACCAAAAAAATACAATTTTTCCAAAAAAATGGGTATCAAACAGGCTATTAATAAGTTTTGACCAAATAATTTGATAAATTTTTTTTTATCAAGAAATAAGTTGTGATCAATTAATTTGATTATTTGTAATCGATAAATATGTTTTGATCAATTAGTTTGATAGTTTGTTATTGATAAATAAGTTACAACCTATAAAAATGTGTAATTTGTTACTAAATTTGCAATTGTAACATAAATTTTATACCTTTGTGATTGTGATAATCTGTGATTTGTGATTACTACGTAATTGTGATTATAATTATAATTTATTATGACATTAATATATTTAATTAACATTACCTAACTCTTAAAAGAATTTATCGAGTTTGAAGGTATTTTTTTATTTACTTATTTATGACGAGGGAATCCACAGTCATTGTAGATGATAGGATCTCGACCCGATAATTCTCGAACCAAGAATTTAAGATATATTAAACCTTAGACCCGTTGATGTGCGTAAACATGAACCTCGATTTGCGAATGCCATAAATATTATCTAATAATTTGATAAATTCTAAGAGTTGAACGTCACAAATATAACAAATATATTTGATAAATTCGAAAGTGTTCACGAAAAATAAGAGAGAAAATTTCAATAATTCATATCAAAAGTTTTAAAGTTTATAATGAAAAATAAACTTATTTATTCTAAAGTAATAAATTTTATGAAAAATAGAATTAAAATAGTCATAAACTAACAAAATTTGTTAAAATTAAAAATTATAGTGAAATAAGAAAATTTGCGCAAAAAGGAAAGATTCTCCAACATTAGTGCTATATCGCATTATATAACGAACGACCACCAGAAAGACAGTACTACCCTTTACTAGACACGTGCCAATCTTCCATTGGTGACAATAAAGACGCTGACTCTTCTCCTAGCGACCCATTTACATTTAGAAAGGCCTTTGCTCTGCTTCGCGCACTCTCCCTCTCTAGAAATTTTGTTATTGTTATTGTTATTTGATTGATTGAATAATTGTGGCTGTCAATGGCATCCCAAATCGTGAGACGACTTGCTCGTAGCCGACTCGACGGGATCTTATCCTCCCACTCCCCAAACCCTAGCTTTTTCAATCGTAGCTTCTCATCCGAATCCAATCTGATCCGCGCTACTCTCTTCCCCGGTGACGGCATCGGCCCTGAAATCGCTGAATCTGTCAAACAGGTGCCTTCACGCTTATCAATCTGACTATATGTATATCATTCAGTGAGCGGTGAAAGATTGTAGTTTTGGTGTTTGATGTGTTTCTTTAGGTTTTCCTTAGTGGTGTGTGCTGTATTATGTTGAATTTTCCATTTTATGCATCAGTTTTCTATGATGTCTATTGTTATTTTAATCTATATTTGAACCATCATTATCTGCCTAATTTTATTAATTAGTGAATCGTTAAATAATGTGGCTTTCGCACGTGATGTATATCATCAGCGTTTTTGAAGTGACTTGTGCAGTTGAGCCTAGCTTCTGTTAAAATTTCTATTTTATGCATGCTTATCCGTTGGGTCTATAGTGATAGTCTATGGACCGGAAATGAATGAAATGAGAAAAATTCCTATCTTAATCACAATAAGAATTTGTTTCCTCAAATCATATCAGAGGGTTTTGCATTTATTGTGGAAATTCCATTTTCTCTATGATTAATACTTTACAGCCGAAATCGCCTTGAGCCCAAAACTAAATGAAAATTTCCCTCCCTCTACATATTTATGTATGTTCTCACGTCTTTATTGCATGTCTAGATGCATATGTATAAAAAAATGTCCATTTTGCTTGTATTTGGTTTTAGCTGAATTCTGAATGATGGAAGTGGTAAAGTTCAATACATTTAACATTTGAATTTGAATTTCGAAGCTGATAATCAGTATGTTAAGCAAAAAAGAATTTTGTGAAGTAGAAGTCACTTTTCGTCCTGCCCACTTTACTCTCGTGGCGCACACTAAGTTCTCATAACTTTTATGACTTGTGGTTGGTCCAATATATGGATGCAGGAATCAACATAACTATGGTTACAACTTTTTACTTGCTGGACCTTATTTTGCGAGGAATGTATCTAGAAAGTAATTCTATGTGAATCGAGTAATGTAAAGAAACTTTGGGGGCCAAAATGACCTTGCTTCACATCCAAAGTCCTCATCAATCTGCTGTTAATTATATCTTTCTTTTTTATTTATTTGATATGATATTAGGATTGAGGATCACTTTAGGTTGTTCATGAAATAAACTTCTGTGGTGGACCCTATGAGCATGGATCTGTTCCGGAGATATTATACTTGAATTTACTTTAGTTTCTATTTCTCAAGGGAAATATGAGAGGATGCATGCTGAAATGTTTAAGAAATCTTGTGTTTTATGTGTTTTTTCTATTGTCTCGTGTGACGACTTGACGTAGCCTTTGATCAGAAATGGAACATCATCTTGAATATCTTTCTTAGGCAGAAAGGATCCGCACCATTGGAATTTTCCAAGAAAGATGCCATAGAATAGTTATTTATGAATTCTTTGTCTTGGGTCTAGTTTTAAATTGTGCTAAACATTGTGATAAGCTGCTCACAATAAAAGCTGCTTCCCAATGTCTAGATTTTATCTACATTTGAAACACATATACTTAAGTATTTTAGTGATACGTCATCCTTTTCTGGCATAACTGCTGAAGAATTACCAGCTGTTCTATTTTGTGGCTTTGTGTGGCCATGGACATTTTAATTGTTTGATCTTCCTGTGGCCCATGGAAATTTTATTATTCTGGTCTAGGGTTCAACTACAATAAAGTTATCCATGACAATATCTTCCTACAAGTTCTTGTGCCAATTATAGAAGCCAAAACACTAGTCCTGATGACAGTTTTATGAAAATTTCAGGTATTCAGAACTGCTGATGTGCCGATTGAGTGGGAAGAACACTATGTGGGAACGGAGATAGACCCAAGAACCCAGAGTTTTTTAACATGGGAAAGTCTTGAATCTGTGCGACAGAACAAGGTTGGTTTGAAAGGGCCAATGGCCACACCAATTGGGAAAGGTCATCGTTCTCTTAATCTTACCTTGAGGAAGGAGCTCAATCTATATGCCAATGTTAGACCCTGCTATAGTCTACCTGGGTACAAGACTAAGTACGATGATGTAAATCTCGTCACCATCCGTGAGAACACGGAAGGAGAGTACAGTGGTCTTGAACATCAAGTAAAGTTATATGCATAGCACTTGCGTCATTGAATAAAAAATGAAACTCGAAATTTGATTGAGTTCCTTGCATTTGGCTGTAGGTGGTAAGGGGTGTTGTTGAAAGTCTCAAAATCATTACACGTCAAGCAAGTTTGAGGGTTGCAGAGTATGCATTCTACTATGCCAAGGCTCATGGAAGAGAAAGAGTATCTGCAATACACAAAGCCAATATCATGCAGAAAACTGATGGTCTTTTCCTTAAGGTCTGCCTTCAGACAAAAGCTTGAGTGTGGTCTTATTTTTCTAATGTTTCTACCTGTTAATTTCCTTTTTTACCTTGCAGTGCTGTCGTGAGGTTGCAGAAAAGTACCCTGAAATAGTATATGAAGAAGTCGTCATTGACAATTGCTGTATGATGGTATGAGAGATTGTCCATTTCTTTGTATGTGATTTTCTTTGGTGCAAGATGATATCTGTGGAACGAGCTTATGGAAGCTTATTTGCATCAATATGCTTCAAGTTAACAATTAGATGACATTGAAGATGAGCTATATTTCCCTTAAAAATTCATTAAGAAGGAAAGTGTGAAACTATGTTTTAGTTAACCGTTTCTCTTTCATTGTACAGCTTGTGAAGAATCCAGCACTTTTCGACGTTCTGGTAATGCCTAATCTTTACGGTGACATTATCAGTGACCTTTGTGCTGGTTTGATTGGAGGCCTGGGCTTAACACCAAGGTACGTCCAACCTATTGGTTTTTTAATGGTCACTTACACCAAATATTCTTACTCGACTTTTCCTCTATACAGCTGCAATATTGGTGAGGGAGGTATTGCTCTTGCTGAGGCTGTACATGGTTCTGCCCCTGATATTGCTGGAAAGGTTTGCATCAAAGAAACTCTAATTCTTTACTCCTGACAGTGCTAATTTTTCATTCATGTGTGATGTTTTCCATGGGATTTTATCGCCTCTTGAATCAGTTGTGTGTCTGCAGTTGTAACTTTTGCAACTGCGTCGGTGGTTTAGCACTTTAACCTTCGGCCAGGCTGTTTTAAAGATATTTTTTGAAGTCATAAAATTGTTAAAATGGTAAATATCTTTTAAACAGCCTGTCCAAGGTTAAAAGTCCTAGACCACCAATGCAGTTGCACAAGTTACAACTATGGCTTGTTTTATGTTCTTAATAAGTCAATTTGGTTCAGATGAGCTTCTATCTCGATTATGCAATTGAAAATGTGGTACAAGGAAAAATAAGTGTAATATGAGAACTAATCTTGGGGTAGGGCTTTGTTTAGCCCTATGATCTTTTTCTTCTATTGACTATGTTTCCTCTTTTTGGAATTCTCTACCTCTCGCTGGAGTGTTTCTGAACTTCTTTAATATTATTCAAGGTTTGAGGTAGTTTGGTTTGCTTGATTTTAAGGAAGGTAATGTGTGGAGTTGTATATGTAATTTCGTGCTTGTCTGTTAGTTTATTTGGTTAAATGAGGAGGAAAGACGTATGGTTGAATATAGAATATGTTCTGTTATAGCTTATTCAATAAACCTTAACTTAAACTTTGTTGCATTAAATGAGATACTACCAAGATGAGGATGTGTAGCAATATGCTTACTTCTTGGTGAGTAATAGACAACATTGCACTTAGCTATTTGGCTGAGTTTTTTTTATATATTTATTTGTTCGACACTGTTTGATACTTTCGTTGCCCTTTCCCTAAACTTTTGACTTCATTTCTACTCTTAATTTCAATGTCATTTACTTATTAAAACTGTGTATTTGTCAGTCATTTAATGTTTGTCGAGTCAATGTAGAATTTGGCAAATCCAACTGCTTTGCTTTTGAGTGCTGTCACAATGTTGCGCCATCTGGAGCTTCACGATAAAGCGGATAGAATCCAGGATGCTGTCTTGAAAACGATTGCAGAAGGGAAGTATAGAACAGGTGATCTTGGTGGTAAATCAACGACAACCGAGTTCACCAAGGCAATTTGCGATCATATCTGAGCAGTTTTTGTCATGTGTATATTGGTTTTTTCAACAGGTTCAACAGGAAATTGTTTCCAGCTTATTTTCTTTTAAAGACTATTCCCATTAGCTTATGGCTTCTTAAGAGGGTCGTCCACTAATGTTGCTTATCAAAGAGAAATAAGTCATGTCCCTGGTCATGATATTCTTGGGTCTTTGCTAAATCTTTCTTAAATGAGTGGAAAGTAATTAATTTGTCGAAAGAATTCCTTATTTGCTCTGCCCTTTTTTTGGGTTTCCAGATTCTGATCATTTTTAACCAATTTAATGTAACGTAATCAATCAATTATGATTGTTATTCTTTTTGGTGCATTTGCAGAATCATGAACATTATATATATATATCAGACGGCAAAGCATGTTCGGTTAAAAGTTCACGTTTACACATAAAAGGAACATTTTTTTACTTGAAAGTTGGTTATTCAAACATGTGTTAAAACGAAAGGCAATTCAAAAGTAAATCTTGCCGAGCATGTCAAGAAGCTTGCTTCAGAATCTTTGAACAAATGACAATGATTAGTAGGTTTCTTTCAGCAACTTTTAAGGCAAATTTTTCTGTGCAGAAAGAAGAAATTAGAGCAACTCGATAAATTTGGATTGAATCATATAATACAACAAAAAATAAAAAATATTGAATAATCATTCTATGATGAAAATGGATAAACTAACTGCATCTTTCGTCTGTTATGTGCATAGCAGCAAAACAGTTCAGCCTTTTAACACGGAGGGAAATGCATATACAATAAGGCAAAATCATATGTACATTTTAGGAAGCAATATCCGCATGGATTGAGATACTGCAATTTCTCCCCTTGCTAACCTTAGTTTTACCACCAGTATCGGCCAATTTTACAATTCCATGTTCAAGTACAAAATTGCTGTTACCAGCCTATGTATTGTTTTCCTTCAGATATCACTATTGGCTATTTGACTGTTTGAAATCTGGGCAAAAGCCAAAAGGATCACAAAAACTGTGTTCTCCTATGTTGATGTTCAGAATCACTTTCTGTCTAAATCCCAGAAATAGGGAGAGCTGGCATATGAAACATCTCTGAACAGGAATTGCTCGCCATGTGGAATCGCAGGGACTGATGTGAAAACATGCTGCATTTGTCCTGATTGACTTATGGGTGTTGGAAAATTTACCCCTGTGCTGGGAGAAGACAAGAGGTTGGATCCTGAGATTGAAATAGGTCTTGTACTTCTAAGATGTGGAGCAAGGGCGCTGAGATCATATCCAGCCACAGGGTGTCCTGAGAGAGGGAAATTCAGGTTGGAAAATGTGTTGCCCGGGTGTCAAAAGACCGGTTGAAGTCCTAGGAAGCTGTATTGACGAGGTTAAGATCATGGGTGGACCATTCATTGAGATAGTATTTGCATCAGTGGAATGACCTATTAATGTTTGAGTCAACCCCTGTAATGCTCGAGTCACAGGTGCGGAGACAATGATTGGCAGGCTCTCTGGAGACATTTCAGGCCTGGGAGTAATTCCAGAAGTTTGCTGGAATGATGATGAATAGTTTGCCACCTCTGTGAAAGTCACGAATTGTCGAACTGTCTTATGAGGCCTCACTAGAGTTTGAATGGTCGATGCTTGGTCCATTGCTCCAGGAATTTGCTGGACAGATGACATACAGTTCACCGCCTCTGCTATAGTCACAGGTTGTGGAACGGCCATGCAAGGGCTTAGCGACAGTTCATCAGGTCTTGAGACAATCCTTGCAGAAGCTGATGCTTGGTTCGATGCCTGAACTATTGAGAAGCCAGGTGAGCTTGTTATTGGCAGATTTCCAGGTCTATGTTCTGATCCAGTTACAGTCCTTGGTCCAATCTGCTGCAAAACTAGTTGATACACCTCCTCCATCAAAGAATTTGTGGTCACTGCAAAATAGTGTGTGCCAATTCTACTTTATGAAAAAGGGAGAGAAGTTTTATTAGATCAAACAAATTTGAAATTAGCAAGTTTAACGGCTTAAACTTCAGTGATGATCTGTCAACACTAAATACTGCAAAATTGCAAATATCATACACCAATGCTTACCACTGGGCATTTCTTGTGAGGAAGTTGCATCTGTTACATCTTGGTTCTGCATCAGTGTCTCAGCTAATACTTTATTTATGTAAACGTTGTTGTAGCTTGTCTCAAGTGTTACTTTCTTTTCCTCAAATTTCGTCTCAGCAATCTGAAGCAACAAATCATACTTTCTACTTATCTGATCGATCTCATCCTCTAGAGATAATTTTAGTCGTAGTTTCTACAGGTTGATTACATCACAGAAGATATAAGAACTTCTCTGGTATGGCATTAACAATGAAAAATACAGAAACGAAACACAAAAAACAAGATAGACAAACCATATCATCATGCAATTTTAAATTTTCATCTTTATCCTTCTGCAGTCTTTCCAACTCCCGCCGGAGAGATAAGCAGACAGCTTCTTGTGACTCATAATGTGCAAGTTGATTGGCTTCTGGAGGGTCATTGTTCCCAGAAATTAGAGAAGCATTTGTGGTTCCAAGATTAGTAACAATCGTTTCACTGCCATCTCCTGTCATTTCTAATGGCATGTTTGATGAAGGTTGTAGAGGCTCGTCTGTCACGGAATGATGCACAGAAGAATTGCAGGGGTGTTGAAAAACTGTAGATAATAGAACATTCAATTTTCTTAGATACAAATAATCACAACAGAAGATCCTTACATAATTTACTGTAAAAACAAAAACTTGACATTTGAACAGAATAAGATAACTACTATTTTACATGATTAATATTCATAATGTTATTAATATCAATTGACAAGTAGCTACAAGATCAATAACAAATTAGCTCTACTGGGACATTTAATTTCACAACCACAACATGACATTTTATTTTTGGTCCACCTCGCTCTCTTCTAACTGTTGGATTGAAATCACCTCACCCACTCTTATGAGCATGAGCTTCCTTATTTATGGCAGCACAAGACATGTCCCAACCTCCCAAGTCTTCATTTCCTGGAGAGACTCAAGAATCCACAATTTCCAAAATGTCCTCCCATGAGTAATAATACTTCAACAGGTACACTTTTACAACCCGAGAGGTATAAGAATGCAGGTCAATTAGCAAGTAAAGAACACAGGAATACCTGAAAATTTTCTTTTTTTATATTGAGCACGGAGTTTCTTTTTCATCCAAGGTTTAAGGTCCCTAGGACATCTTCGATTAGTGGTGCTTCTGGCCTCTTTCCGGCATTTCTTGTTTGACTTTTCTTCCTCTTCTGGTTCTTCAGGTAAATCATTGAGGTATTTGCCTTTCTTTATAGCCCTTGACGATGGACTGGACAAATATTTCCACCTAGGATTCCTCCCATTAAGTAAATTTATCCAGAAAATATGGGGTTCATTGTCAATCATATCTTGGATTATGGAGAAATTCCCCATTAAAGATGATTCCACTTCACCAATTAAAGAGATGTTTTTGGGGTAAATTCCTCCAGTCTCTTGGACTTTTAAAATGAACGAACAGTTTGTGGAGTCAATACTCTGACCAGTGTTAGGCAGTAAGGTTATGAGTTCATGACACACATCTTCTATAAACGTCTCCCCAGATGAAATACTTGAATGTGAATCTGTGCCATGGAACTCATGAAGCTTTTGGAATAGATAGGAGGCACCCCAAGTAAGCAGCCCATGACAAGTACTTTGCTTTATATTTTTCATATTGCCTTCAGGAGTCATGCCTTGCTTGGCTAAAATTAGTATCTTCTCTTCCAAGGTACAAGATGAATATATACGGAAGATCTTTAGTTGCTCACGACCCGAAGTAAGGTTGATCTTTTGCAGAGCCCTCAAGTCATTTGTTGGGTCCCAATCACTGTTTAACAGAATTACAGTATCTATAGATGAAAGTTTAATACTTGGGATACAGGCACGAGTTTCCATCAAACAAACAAATTTCCTGTTCCCTTTATCATTGAACATGTTCAAGGCAGCTCGCTTTCTGGTTGGAGGCATCCCTCCTCCAATGCGTACATAAGAATCTTCGCCGAATTTCTCATAAATAATGTCGTCCAAAATATCTCCAATAGAAATCGGTCCAGGGCCCACAAGTGACTGCCCATAAAAAATAGCACTTTGTTAATATAATCCATTTAAATGAACCACACGTGATAAGAAAACCAAGTAGCAACATAAGTGGCCATGATCAAGGCACAAATAAACTCCTAAATAGTCGTATTTAATGTCAGTGACAAAAATTAGACATCTAATGATGGACACCAACATGGATATCTTCGTTAGACTTCGATCAATAAAGAAACCTTTCAAACGATGTTAAACTAGAAGTCAACCAAAATGCAAAGCAAGACAAAAAGCTTCATGGAATTAAACTTGCAACCTGAAAAAGGATAAGAACTCTTAATTCTCGTTTCTTGATCTCCGGAAGGATCATGTGAAGGAGATTTAATTTTCCACTCAATTCAATTTCAGCATTCAATTGTTCAGCCACAGGAATGTCTTCTACCACTGAGTTTCGTAAAGACAGATCCACGAGATAAGGATGATCACAACACTGAAATGGAAATATGAAACCCAATAATTAATAGCAATTGAACAAAATGAAAAATGAAAAAAAATCAAGAAAACAGGTATTGACAGGCAAACTGAAACAGCCAGCAGTTTAAAGGCTGTGGCTAACTAATGAAGTCAAACCTTCATGGTTGAAATAAGTATTTCATGGAGGGCGTGCACTGAATCACTCTTTAAACCCGAGCAAAGTAACATCGAATTCGAAAATAGGGAAGCACAATACTGCTCTGTTTGAACATTAGAGAGCTTAACAGGGACCCAGTATTCCACAAAATTAGGCATGTTAGACTTGCACTCATATGCAGCCAAATGTGACAAGTTTTCCTTTAGCTTATGCCCATCAAGGTTAGTATCACTATGCGAAAAATCTTCTGAGACGTCGTCATACTTAGGATTAAGTAGTGAATGAACACTGTGGTAATGCATCTCCTGAAACAATTTAGAGGAAGGGTATTAACTTGAGCTAAATTATGCTCTTAGATTAATTAGTGGAAACCGTATAACCTTAACATTCAGCAAGTTCCCCTCACTAGATTATTTATCTGCTTCTCACCTTTCTTTTATCTCTGCTTTGATTATGAGATATGACAAAAATAACTGAAGGCTGCACAAATTTGGAAAAACACAAAGCTAGAGGAGGGAAATGATAAAGTTACTTCAACAAATTCAAGTAAGGAAATGACAAACTAAGATTAATTGTGAACTTATCGAACTACCTGAAGATTCCATGTACATATATCAACTAGAAAAGAAAATATAAATATAAGGTGCTCTTTTCAATCAAAGGGCTCCAATTGGAATTCCTCACTTGGCATTCTATATTTCTATGATTTAAAATGTTAGTCAATAATGGTTTCTTCTTTGTAAGACTTTTCATTTTTCCCTCTCTCTCCACTCTTCAAGTTTTCATGATATCTTCTAGGGATTCTCTGGTTTTCACACATCCAATAATTTCTATTTATTTTCCTCAACAGAATTATCTCATTGATTATATATTACTACTTACTAGTGTTGATTATTTCACTTTGAACTAGAGCTTCTGAGCAAGCCCTACCTCACAGTTTCTTCTTCTTCATTTTTTCATGGTGAAAAAATTCAATAGAAAAAAGCAACACATATTTTTCTTCTGTTTTGTTAAAAATAAAGTACATCAACATAATATTGATCGTTTTGTAACATGAAAAAAATTAGATTTCCATCGATAAAGCATGATAACATTGCAAAATCAGGACTCCCCATTAACATTCACTCCATTTTCCTCTACCCTGTTCCTCGAAAACCTAACCAAGGGTTTTAGATAACAAGCAAAACTCAAAATCAAAGCAGAAAAGAAGAAAAAACACCTTATACTTGGAGAATTTGCAAAAAGCTTCAAATCCTCTCGAGAAATATTCTGCTGTAGAAGACAAGTGAATGAGCAATACAGGAGTATTAATGCAATTTGTACGTACATATTGGCCTCTGTATCTGTAGCCTATAGGCGGTGCTGGTGGTAAGGAAACAGCTCTGTAATTTTCAGGTAGTGCTCAAACACTGTGCAGACTGTCTGGCAATGGCAGAGTTGCATGCTGGGGGAACTCCCAAGTTTTCAAGAATGATTCATGCTTTGTTAGTTTGATAGAAACTTTGACAGATGAATAAAAATAGAAATTGTTTTTTCATTTTTCTTTTTTCTTTTTCATCTGCCAAAACGTTTATCAGATTGACTGTACAAGTAACAAAAGTGTTCAAAGATTACACCAATGGTTGAGTGACTAACATTAGCTAAAGAAAACTAGATCATATGATTTTTTAGCTAAACCAGACAGGAGTTAAAATTGCATTACGTGACCAATAGTGTAAGCATTAGAAAGTTCATGAATTATTATAGAAAAAATTAACTTCAATAATCATTAACGTAATTATTCAAAACTTCAATGACTATCGATAAGATTAATTCATTTTAAATTGTTTTTTTTTTCATGAAAATAAGTAGCTTCAACTCGAATAATAGCTTAAGCCTAAAATGAAGAAATAATTATAATTAAAATAAAGAATTAAAGAAAATTATTATACCCTAGTTTAATAAGATAACAATACAACCTAGTTAAATAACATTAAAGGAAATTGAGACTTAGATATCTGCCTCGTCCTTTTGCATGCTAGCCTTTGTCAAGTTCGTTCCGTTTTGGATATTCTCATGTATCAAATTATTTACAAATAGGTGAATTGTTTATAGAAAGTTTAGGAAAATGTATCAAACTTGTAATTGTTTATAGAAAGTTTAAATTATAAATAGATAGAAATTATTTATGAATGGGTGAATAATACTTGGGATTTGTCTATGTGTACATTAGGGCACACATAGAGGCGTCCATAATATGAGTGGGATAGAGCCCTTAATGCTGTAGTATGAACCTACCTCACTCACATTATGGTCAATGGACATCATTATGTGTACCCTAATGTACACATAGCAAAACCCTAATACTTGTACACAAAAAATCATAAGATTTACAAATATACATGTGAAGATTGATTTAGGAAAATGTTTACATAATGATGATGTGTTAAAATGTAAGTGGAGAAGTTATTTGATTGATGAGATTTTGATTCAATTAAATCTTGTCAAATTATTTGTTGGTAAAATATTATGTAAAATATTATATACATGTAGTACAACCTATTGATTTAACTAAAACAAGTAATTTTGTTAATGTGACGATAATTCAAAGGAAAATTTGTACTTTTTGTCATCAACCTTTTTTTAAGCATGATTCATCAACAACATTTATATTATGTAGCAAAACACCTAATTTCCTCCATTTTGCAATTAAATGTTGGATTTGCCCTCCTTTTAATAAACAAAAAAAAATAGAAATTTTGTAAATGAAATCCCATAAATTTTCAAAAAGTACAATTAAATTTGCTTAAAATAATTAAACAAATATTAACACAAAAAATAATTTAGGCCCTGTTTGATATCTCATATTTTCCATGGAAAATCACTTTTTTTTGGTGTTTGATATGCAATATTTTCTTGGCAAATGTTTTTCACGTTTTTGGCATTTTCTCTTGCTTTTCATGGAATTGGCTTTCCCACCACTTTGGTGGGAAAAGCCTTTCCAGGTCTTTTGTTTTTGACAATTGGAACAAATTTTATTCCTTTAATAGACAAATTTCTTGAAAAACAAAGCAAAACGAATACCAAACAATAAAAAATTTCAAATTTTTTCAGGTAGAAAATTATACCAATTAAACACAATTAATCGATAATTTTCGATAAAACAAGTTTTAAGCAATTCAATTAGCTATAATTCGTTTTCTTTTCACCTAAATTTTATTTTACAATTAAACGGACCCTTAGAAAAGCTTCAATTTTCCAATCAATCCCACCCACTTCCTGTCAACACTCACTCTACTGTCACCCGCTCGAGGTCAAATATCACATCCATAAATGCAATCACATCGATGACAACATCATCGTGTACACAAAAGAAAATTCCTTCACAAAATTTAATAAAAATGTCTTGATTAAAACTTAGCGGCCTAAATTGCACCACAGTGGTGGTTCTATGATATAAACTGCAAATTTTTTCTTTAGTCATTTTTATTATATGAATTAATTTTCCTATAGTAAAGATGATGGCGTTGGCGTAATTGTATTTGTAGAAGTTGTGTTCAACCATGAACCATGGACGAGAGTAGATCAATTTGAGTGGGACAAAGGTGGGTTAATTATATGAATGGTTATTGAAATTTGTCATATGTTACTACTTAATAATTGAATTTTAAAATGTAACTCAATGGTTACTAAATTTCATTAAATATTATTACTTTATAACTAAACTTAAAAATGTATCTAAATGGTAACTGAACTATGCACCATGTTACTCATCCATCATTTAAATGGAAAAATTTGTTAAGTTCAACAAATCAATATCTACGAAAGAATAAATCAAAGAAAATGAAGGTTAAAAAGGAAAACAAAAAATTAGAGACCTATAAATCGAATAAAAATAGAATTTTTGTTGATATTCATCCGTTACGATGAAAGTACGTTTTACTTTTAGATCAATAGTATCAGTTTAACGTATCTCGAATTTCGTATAAACAGATTGAAAGAGAACCAGTAGGAACACTGGAAGAAATTGACAGAGAAAAATTAAATAAAAGTACAAAAATGTTCGAATAATGCCAATATAATTGAGGTCGATTTGATTTTTCAACTTTTTTTCCCCTTCATTTTCTTTAAATTTTTTTTGAGTAATGGATTGGTAACATGGTGCATAGTTCAGTGACCATTGAGATACAATTTTAAGTTTAATTATGAAGTAGTAACATTTAACGAAGTTTAGTGATCATTTAGTTACATTTTTAAATTCAGTTATTAAGTAGTAACTATGACAAAATTCAGTAACCGTTCATATAATTAACCCGACAAAGGTTGGTGGGTGAGTTTAGTTGAGGAGGATGAAATTTTTTTTCTAAATTCTTAGTTAGGACCTGCTTGGGAGTTTTTTTTTTTTTTTATAAACCAAAAAATTACTTATAAGTTAAAAAAAAATTATGTAAAAAAATTTATATTTAAAATAAAATACTGTAATAAGAAAATAATTCACTGATAAAATCTAAAAAGTTACTTACAAGTAAAAAATTCACTAAAAATTATTTTAAAATATAAATTTAACTTGCAATTATTCAATTTACTTATAAGTAAAAAATATTAAATTAAAATTTGAAGTAATATTTGACTTTATTTATTTTTGTAAGTTAAAAATTAACTTATATGTAAAAAAAAAAAAAATTACCTATAAGTAAAATCTCGCTTATGAGTAAAAAAAATAATCATTTAAGAAACTATAAATTGAAAATTTTACTAAGGGATACATATTTAATTTTATTCATTTGAAAAACTTTCAAAATCAATGAATAATAAATTTCTAAATATAGGTTGAACAATTTTAAAAATCGCTACTAAAATTGTTCAAAATCGATCCACTTGTAAACGTTCAAAATCGATACTTTAAATAACTATTATAACCGATACATTGAAACTCCCAAGCAGACCCTTAGTATGCATATAATTGTTTTAAGTGGGATTTAATTATACTTTTTTTAAAAATTATAAGACAATTTTTTGTTGTTTTATTAATTATTTTAAAAAAAGAACAAATTTGTTATTTATTGTTTAAAATGGATGGAATTTTACCACATAGTTGAAATGTTGTGAATGAATTATATATGCTAAAAATAGTCAAAGAGCAAATGTTGGATTCCGTCCTTGTTTGAGCTCCATTCTTGTAAAAAAAAAAAAAAAAAAAAGCATTTTTAAATATTATATTGATAAAAAAATATGTGGTTAAAACATAAAAAAAATTTTTAGATTTGTGTGTAATATTATTTTATTGAAAAATGTGTGATTAAAATGAGATCAAATTACTGTTGAAAAATATATTTTGATGAAAAAATTATGCTCAAACAATGACTAAATTCCCGTTTGACAACTTTTACTTCAATTTATTTTTCATACTTATTTTTGATCAAATATTTACACAATAAAATATTTTACACATAAATTCAAAACTTTTCCATATTTTTTTTTAATCACATATTTTTTCAGAAAATACTATACAAAACAATATTTTCTTAAATTTCAAGGATGTTAAACAGGGTCTAAAATGACAAATTTTAGAAGTTCACTGACTACACAAATCTTCAAATCTCCAATTTTAAACGTCTTTTCTGGCTGGCCGCTGGCATGATTGGACAAGGTGGGCTTCACTAAGTTAGTCAATGCCCGCGTGAACTGAACTCGCATTTGAACTTCACTCATTTGGACTTTTTGAACCTTTATTATGCCACTTCGTTTACTAATCTTAGTTAATTAATAATAATTATTGTCGTAATTGAATATAAGTATTTAAAGGTCGTCCATCCCTAAAAAAAAAGAAACTACTTGTTTGTAATTGAAACTAGATATAATTTCACAAACACCCTGGAATTTAAGTTAAATCTTAAGAGGATCATGCTGTGAGTACATAACACTCACGTGTACAGACAACAAGTATTATCCATATTAAAATACCTTAGATTCTTATTTTTACTAAAGAATCATGTTATAAGTACAGATAATTTTGACAAAATGTTTACAAACAACATTTTGAATATATTCATTGGAAGATGAAAAAAATAAAAATGAAACAGGCAAATCAAATTTCGTCACGTCAACTTCAATAACAAATCTGTCAAAAATTTTATTTACTTGTTGCTTTTTCCTTTGCTAAAATACTATTTAAGGGTTCTTTAACAAAGTTTTTAATAAAAAGTTTAGCAGATTTTGATAAAACTAATGTAACGAGTATTTAAAAGATGATAAAAAGGGATAAACAAATATTTATGTTCCAAAAAAATGTTAAAACATTTTAATCCCAATATTTTAATAAGATAATCACTTAGGCTGTGTTTGATACAACTAATTTGCCATGGAACTAGGAAAATATTTTCCTAATTCTTACTTTTGGTTGTTTGATTAGCCAAATTTGCCCTGAAAAATGTTTGCCACCAATTTCTAATGTACAATCCCTTGAAGCACAAAAGCAGGAAAATATTTTCTTATGATTTTGGTGAGAAATTATTTTCCACCTTGTTGGGTGTTTTTTTTTCCTTTTTTTTTTTTTTTTTTTTTTTTTTTTACTTTTTGACAATAGAAAACATATTCTAAATTCAATGGTAAAAAAATTTATGCATTTAATTGACAATTTGCATGAAAAATATAGCCAAACAAATATAAAAATTTTATGAAAATATTTTTTTTAATTTTTTTTTTTTTTACTTTTTGACAATCCAAACAAATTTTAATATAAATTGTAAAAAAATTATCCCAAAAAGTAACCATTTGCATGAAAAACAAAGCCAAGCGGATTAGGTGAAAAATTATACCAATCAAACACCATTAATACAATTCCCTCTAAAACAAATTCTAGACAAATCACTTCCCTGCCAAATATTTTATTTGTCATTCATTTTCTATCTTTCTATCAAACACACCCTTAAATTTAATAAATAATTAAATCATTTTTTTTTCGCCCTTCTCCAACGGGAAACACCAACGCTCTCAGACCCAATCCCAGCCCTAATTGCTTTCCAATAATAATTCCCAATTTAACAAATATTCGTTAAATCATCACCCAAACCCCAATTCGTGGCAGAAAATTTACAACAACCATGAACCACCACGATCAACCCGCAGAACCACCGTCGTCGCCGCGATCTCCCATCATTCACCACACCACAACCGCTCAAATTCTCAAACAGAGCGCCTCCATATTCTTCTCCAACTTCCTCACCTTCCTCTTCCTCTCCTGCCTCCTCCTCACATTTCGCTCCAACGTCCACAGCACCTCTCACTACCTTTCCACCTTCATAGACCATGATTCGTCCTTAAAATCCCTTCTCTCCCGCCTCGATTTCTCCACTGCCCAAATACATCAGCAGCCCAATCATCTCCGCCACCGCCGTCGCCGCGCGTTCCTCCACCTTTCTCGTGTTGGCACCCTTGATGACGATTTTTTCTCGGGTGATTCCGATTTAGACCGCTCCCTGTTCCATCCTTCCAAAAAACCCCTTCTGAATGCGACTTTCTTGATTCTTTCGAACCTGAACCCTAGTTCTGGCTTCTCCCATCCCGTCATCGACCATGGAATTCCCTTACCGCAAACAATCCGCCCAGGTGCTGTCAGTTTCAAACCTAGAATTCCGAATAACAACTTTCTTGAAGAAGATGAGGAAAAAAAGGTCAAGGGGAGCAATTTGGATGATGGTAATACAGTGGTAGATTTACCTTTGTTGATAAAGGGTCTAGAATTGGGCCATGGTGACGTGACTTCATTATTCTTTTTAGTGGGCATATTATCTGCAGCCTATGCATATGTAGTATTGGCATTTATAGTTACCTTCACTTGGGTACATGGAATTGTTTTCCTTCAGGTGGTTGATCACTTGTTGGGGAATTACAGGTCTTTTTTAAGGACAGTTTGGGAAGGTTCAAGTGTCGGGCTCAAAAGGCTTTCGGGATTCATTCTCATGAAATGGGCTGTGAGGGATGCACTGGCTCAGTTCATTGGTATTTACCTTTTTGGAGAAATTGAAGATCAATACATGTTTTTTAAGGTTTTCTTGAGGATGAAATTTATGCCTTTTGCCAATGTGGCTCCATGGGTTAAAGGATACGAGTGGGAAAGTGCTGGGTTTATTGTGGTATGGTTCTTGTGTGACTTGATGGTGGGGTTTATATTTGCGGTGGATTCATGGGTTGTGATTGTGGACCCGAGGAGGGGTGGGAGAGAGATTGTAAAAGAAGGTTGTCATATGTTGGCGGCATTGTTTTGCCCAGCTTTTGAGATAAGGTGGTTGGAAGCAATAATTTGCGGATCGCCTGGGAGGTGGATATTGAGGAGGATTTTTGGAGACCTTTTCACATTGGCTTTCCAGTCTGTGATGGAGGTTTTTTTTTATGGTTTGGCTTGGCTAGTTTTTTACTTTGCAGCAAGGCATAAGGATGATGCTTCACTGGGGAGGACATTTGGGCGTAGAGAATTGGAAGGCTTTCTTCAGATTGTCAGATAGTACTTCATGAAAATTGGTCAAAGACTTGGTTACACATCTCGAATTGTCACGCCAAACACTATGGTAACTGGCTCAGTTGCTACACTAAAATAGTGGTAACGTTTTGGCACTTTTGTTGTTTGATGCTTTGTGGCAAATGTGATTTAGCACTGCCATTTTTGGTGATATGGTTGTATGTAATTTTGTAATGAGGAAATATGTTGTATATCTCAACCAGATATTGGCAACAGTGTTGGAACCCAATGGTTTTCATGCCATGGAAAAATGTGTTTTTCTAGGTAAACAATTTACTTGTCAGCGTCTTGTTTATATATATTGGTATTATAGAGTGAATGTAATTTCTTTTTCTTGCTACTTCATAAAGACTGATTGTTGTAGAACTATTGTTTTACCTCAAATGTGAGTAGGCTTTTGTAGACATAATATATACCTCTGATTTAAGAGCCACAAATATGATATACAATTGTTGCTTCAGAATTCTTTTGTTGGTACAGGCTTACACAATCACCAGTAGGAGGAAGTATTTCAGTTAATTTGCAATGACGTTTACCTCCTTGGAAAGGAAAAAAATTGAATAATTGATTGTGGAGCTTTAGACAGTGATGTTCACATTTTTGAGTACTAGCTGATGATATTTCACTTTTGGTTTACCTCGAAAGGCCCACTTATAATATTTGTGAAGAATGCGGATTCATATGATCACTTGTTGGTTGTCCATGTTTCTAAGAACTAAATTGAATGATTAACTGTACAAACAAATTTATGAGAACATGAGAAATATATATGTATATATACCAAAGGAACATTTGACATATGGCCTCTCTCATCCAAAAGTAAATATAACATTTTAGCTATGAATTGAGTTATAACACTATTAATTTCTGGCAGATCCTGATACATGAATGCTTGAAGCCTGATGGTGACTATGCATACTTGCTACAATTTGCATGCAATTGAACTTTTTTTTTCCTCATATATATATATATATATATATATATATTTTAAGAAAATCACCAGCAAGAGTAAGAGTTTCAACTTTGAAAAGAACTTAGCCCCTGTTTGGTGGGGATTAAAATTAATTTTTTAGTAAAATTTGATAAAAGTTAATAAAATGTGTGGTTAAAAGTTGTGGGTCCCCTAAAATTTGTGGTTAAAATTAGTTATTGACATTAACTTAGATTAAAATTTTAATTTTAATTGATACCAAATAGGGGCTTAGTTCGAGATCACCTTTTGGGAGTACAATTAATCTATAAAAAAATTTAATCTATTTAAGTTTATGGTAATTGAAAGCTTTGCATGCACCGTTTAAAAATGAAGTGCGAAATGGGAAAATGAATCCCGGCATCCCTGTTTGTAATGATGGTATTTTTCATCCATACAATGAAGGCTTGAGCAAGATTTTGAATAAGATAGTTGTGGTGTGTGAGGTCCTATCCACTCTCACAAATGATCAGTCAAATGTTGGTGTGGACAATGTTCTGTAATTTATAGCAGGAAAAGCATGATTTCTACTCGCATTCTGATATAAGCTCCAGAATGTGAATTGTTATGTCCTTCTAGGGGGCTAGTACTAGGGTGCTGAGTAGTACATTGATTTTAATGAGAGGACAATTTAAAGAAAATCTAGTTCTAATTTTTCTCAATTTAAACAAGTTGACAACACCTTGGGGGCTATAACCAGCTGATTAAGTATTTATTCTTTATACTGCCTAAAATCTACGGGAGACATTGATAGAAAAATAGGGAGCTCACTTTTAAATAGTTATAAAAGAGATGTGGAGGTTAATGTTAAAATTCTGTTTGAGGTAGCTGCCTATTTTTGCGAGATGCTAAGATTTGGTAACTTGTTACTTTTCGGTTATTTCATCCTCAACTTAATTTGATTTTCAAGTAAATATATTAGTTTTAATTTAGTAAGTTTGTAGCTAAGTGATTGGTGCTAAATTAGCGTGCATACTTTATAGTGGGCTAAGTAATGTCTTACTCCTCTTAACTCTGATTCAATTGCTCACAATGCCTCTTATCATTTGAAGTTACATTGCTAACCACCCGTACACTGCCTGACATTTCTTTTTCTCTTCCTGGAGGGTGAAGACTGTTGATTAAGAGGATGTTTGGCTAATTAGCTTAAAAGCTCCTTAAAAGGACCTTTTTCAGCAGTTTGGAACTTATACTTCACAAGCCAAACATGGCCTAAGGCAGCAGCTCAATGTTACAAGGAAGATGCATTGCTCATTATAGAATAATTTGAATTTAGACATACCCTGTCCCTGGAATACATTGCAAATTTATGTAAAGTCTCCAGGGCCTGGTAGCTTTGATTTAGCTTTCTTATAAGTGTTGGCATGTGATGAAAAGAGATGCCATGCCGGTGCTGGAGTTACAATGGTATTTTGACACAAATATGAATACGTATGTAGTTTTGAACCACAGGACAAATGATGCCTTTGATGTTAGGAATGCTAGACCTCTAAGCTCAGTGTGTTGTGAATACAGTATCATTTCTAAGGTGCTGTAAAAGCACTTGGAAGTTTAATCTCAAGTTCGTGGAATGCCTTTGTCAGGGGTAGGTGGATACTGGAAGTTGTCCCATTGGGCAACAAATTGATTGATTCCAGGTTGAAAGAGTGGTGGAATGAGTCTCTTGTAAGCCTAATGTGGAAAAATTGTAATTCAGTTCTATGTCTGTACTTTTGAAGTTTTCTGTGATTGTTAATTTGGAACCCTTTAGTCCCTGGTAGGTCTGGGGTTCACGACAAGCAAGTCCTTCATCTCCTTAGCTTTTAATGTTAGTTATGGAAACTCTCAGCTGTATTTTTTACTTTTTAACGAAACTGGATGCTGCAGTAAGTTTGACTTTTATACCTTGTGAAGCTGAGCTCATCAGGAAGGTTTACAATGTTTTGAAACTGTGTCTGGTTTGAATATCATGGTGTAAAGTGTGGTTAACTGCTTCAGGTGACTGTACTGAGAATGGCTGATATTTTGTAGGAGAGTATGTCTTGGATTTTCAATTTTTTTTGGCTGGACTCTTGATGTGGGAATGTTGCTTGGAAGAATGTATTTCCTCAACTTCATCTGATGCCATTCAACAAGTTGGCTTTTGTTTGGGAGGTGTTTGTTGTTTCTGGCTAAAATATAACTCAAAATGTGGTGTTTAGAAAAGCTTCACAGAATTGAGAGTTAATGCCTTTGTTGGAATTGCTCGGTAAACTGTATTATTTCCTCAGCTGGTGGTGCAGGTCACAAAAGGAACAAGAGAAGGCAAATACAATCGCAATCTACTGGAATAACTGAAGTGAAAATATTCAATGACAAATTTAAAAGCTGAATAGATATTGATTTTGGATATGAATTATTTTTGAAGGCATTATTCCAGAAAATACCCCTTCATATTTGCATTTTTCTGATCCTTAAACTGCTGCATCTGCTTGCCCCACCGGTGAATCTTTTCTTGTTGGGACTAGAAATGCTCTTTAGCTTTATGATGAAGATAATGAAGAAAACAAATGGAAGAATAAATTTTGAACTCCTTTGAGGATAGCATTTGGATTTAAACATCTAGATTAATGAATTTATATTTACATCGTACATATAGTGTACAACAGGTGATGACTATATAACAACGTTGTCTACCTAAAATAAGGTAAAATACTAATTAGAATGACCAATGGGGATGCGGATGAATATATAGTCATAGGCAGACTAGCATACGTCGATTTGATGGGGATTTGGCACATTGAACAACGGTGAGGAAGAAATTCTCATCACAAGGGATATGTAGTTTTGAATGATCAGCAGTGAATTCATACAGTTCCTGAGCCTGATCTAGCAATGCCTTGAAGAGTGGGTGGTTAAGCAAGGTAATTTTGATTACAAACCTCTTGTGGTACTCGCCTACATACACAACCAGGTGACCCTTTGGGACATCAGTTGGAACAATCCGGTCCTCATTCATTGAAGGCCACAAAGAAGACCATTGGCAGCAGCACTTATCACTGGCACTAGAAGGTACTACTCTACCACCTATTCTTTGCCACTTTTTTCTGAATGCATTTGTAAACTTCCCTTTTGAGAGCTCCATATATCTTTTGTGTGTGTGCACTCGAGTGTGTGTGTGTGTTGGTAGAGAGAGAGAGAGGGATTGCTCTGCTGGTGTGGAAGTGGAGGGAGGGAGAGGTTTCTTTATATACAGGAGCGAAAATATAAATATATTCAGGAACATTAAATGGTTGGTACAGTGCATAGCTAAGAATCAAGCTAAGTGTGAGTGCGATATTTTAAAGTGCATTTAGTTACATGCCTGCACCTCTCTTTCCTTTTCAGTATTGCAAAATCTTAATACGAAATTGTACGAACATACACGGCATGATTCATTCCTAATAAACAATAGTATCACATAACCCTCTCTCAAAAAAAATTAAAAAAATAGATTCCACGAGTGGAGAGTGGTGTAGATAAGATATGAAAGAGGGATGGGAGAGATGAGCTTCTTGGGCATAGTGCAATCTCACCTATTTATTATTGCCGCACATGTTGGTAGATATTGTGCGTGCACACTTGGGAGTCTATCTATACACATCTATACCATGTATTTGCATATATGTATATATGTAGTTGGAGTTGGATTTGAAAGGAGATGGGATGATATTAAGGGTTGGTGGATGTACAAAAATTGGGTTTCAGAGCATTCTTATTATGATTAAGCACTTTGGTTGAAAGTTCATTTTCACCCAACTACTGCTGTGATAATGATGCTTTTGGACCAAAGGGATTTCATTTCCTTAATTCATCATTCTTATTGGATCTTGCTTTTGTGGTTGTGTAATCTTCTTAATTTAGTGCTCAAATCATCATCTTTATCAGTACTGCATGTGTACTGCCCGTACATAGTTATAGCCACGCAACTTTCAAGAAGATAAACAATAATAAGTCTGAAGAATAATTCTTAATGTAGCTAGTTTGACTCCATGTTCACAATTTTTCTGAAAAACCATTTCTGAAATGCCTTTGCACTTTATCTTGTTTGCCATTTCCACTTGCAACTGCTCAGACAGCCAGTTTACTGGGAGCCAGAGGAATAATACCCACATAAACACACACTACACACACATCGATAAGCTAAGTTTGGACGATATTTATTTTTCTTCTGTATAGCAAGTGAAAATTGATGTCTGAATCTGTGCTGTGATGCCAGATGTATCCTCTTTTTCTCCTATTAATTCGTATATGCATATTTACTCAATACATGATGATTGGGAAGCCAGCACACTGGTTCATCCCCCCAAAGGCACATTAATTACTGATGAATCAATCATTTTGCATCTTCCTCTACTTCTTCTAGATGTTAAATGATTGAGCGTCAAATCATTTCTAACTACGATACTGAAGGTTGAGTCGTTGGCCGAACTTTGAATTTCGCCTAATTTACTAGGTGGACTAGACCTAGTCGATGTGGGATTTTTGTCCATTGAACACGTATTTGGATGTGAGGATTTTCCAGAAGATCAATGAAGTATTAACCTTTATACTGCAAGTTTCAGTATGTGCTGATTTCCCAACAAATTTGAAGCCTAAATCGAGTAAGTAATGTCGAAAGGCACATGAGGGATGGGACCCCATGAACAGAGCTTACAGGGGGAGAGGAGACATGCATGTTGGTGACACCACAAACCACTAAATTGGTGGAGTATCATAACTCTACGCCATACATGCCAATGATTTGATTCGACTATAGAAATAATTTGCACATGTATGTAACAGTCCTTTATTTATTTATTTATTAATATATAGCTGTCACATTGCATATTTGATTAGTTAAAATCAGATTTTTTTTGTAGATTTTGATAAAAAATGATAAAATATTTGGTTGAAAAAGTTGTAGATTTCATGATATGCGACTGAGAATGAGTTTCAGAAAATGGGAGCCGAACATGAACTTAATTTCTCACAATTTCTTGTTTACACGTTCAAACCACGTAAAAGACAGAAGGATTAGTTTACGAGAGAGAAGCTTGATGGAGGAAAAGTAAGAGTCGAGGAAGAACTTCTTCCGTCTATTTTCCATGCTTGAACAGGGTCGAATTATAATACACTCAGTCAACACGCACACATAAACTAACAAAAATATTTAACAAGCAATTTTCTCACTCAAAATAAAAGCCTGACATAATTAAAGTATCCTCAATATCTCGATGAAACGTAATACTATAGTCATAGGTAATAAAGTCAAAAATTTTGATTGTTAAAATTACACAAGTATAACGTATCGTAGTCAAGTAATATAGTAGTGAATAAAATATATTTCCCTAGCGGACTATGCATTTAATCTAGTTCTAATTAATACTAACTCGAATCGAATAGTCAATTTGTGATAGTTGATTTTATATCTAATTATTTAAACTAATCTAATTATTTCTACATTTCTATGAAATTAATATGCAATCACGTAAGAATACATTAAAACACAAGAACATATTTAAATCATGTAAGGCATAATGATATATTTTTATACCATATTAGACTTCACAATAATTGTTATAACGTACTCTATTATTTATTATTTCTCTTGAATACAATAAAGATCACATAACAATTCAAGTGTTAGCAACAATAATATTCTTCAAGATAAATAAACATATAACGTTTTAAAGTCTTGAAATAGGTATTAAATCTTTTTAATAAAGGGTTCATTTATGTCAGTGACTAAAAGTTTAGTCGATCATTATAAAATTACAAGAATTCATGTTGGAATAATGCGATATCATCCAAATTTAAGATATATAAAAAAAGAGGAAACACTACGAATTCTTAAATATCTTAAGCCTCCTTGAACAATCTCCAGTTGCACGTTCTTCTTCTTTTTTCAAAACCAAAAAATAAAAATAAAAATAAAAATAAAAATAAAAATTCTCTTTTAAGTATGGTTCTTGTAAGTTGCTTCTTGATTCCTTGCTAATTGACATTTGGCTCTTCCTTTGCAAGAAATTATGGATTATGTATTATGAGAGCTTCTCCTGTAGTTGTTAGATGAATGTATGTTTTTCTAGGACAGGATTTAGGTTAAAATCCATGCCCCAATTTAATCCATGTAATCTTCAATCATCCATTCTTGATCCGAATCACCTTATGAACAATTACAATTTAGTCCCCCAAATTTATGTTCTTTCTTTTTCACCCTTTGACCAATTTTCATTTCTTTTCATAAAAGATAATCCAAACTTGAGTTATTCCTATAACAATCGATATTTAACCAAATTAAGTAATAATATTATCAAATTGACTCCCAAACACTTCTGATGTTCCAAATAGGTGTAGAAATCAAATCTACGAGTATGATCATAGTTATTATTCCCTCTGTTGGTATTAACAGTCCTAGAAAAACAAATTAATGACCAAAAAAATTAAAGAACACCAAGATTTTTTCACCGCAAGGTCCGAATGTTCACCCAAAAAAGGATTAATCACCACGTTGAGCATCCACTAAAGTTGTTATCGCTCTAGTCCACTAGAAAACGACAAAAGATTATTAGTACAAGAATCACAACTCAAAGATCCAACGGATCTAGCCCTCAGAGCCAATTTTTTCTCAAGAATATCCTCAATAGATTACACCATGTAACCAAAGGTTACTACTCAACCAAGAACAGAATCACCCTTTCTACATAGTAATCTACACTAGACTTCCCCAAGAATATCTAGAAACCAAAGATTACCGGAAGTTTTTTCAGAGAGAAAACACAGGAAAACGAATGAGAGGAAAACCCTAGAACCATTTCACGTAAATGAGCAAATGAGGAATCAAGACATATAATATAAAGGGTCAGAATGCATCAAACTGTTGCACCAGCTTCAAGTGGCATCATCTGAGCCTTTCGACTTAATATACCAAAGTCGCACTTAAGTACGCTCAAATGGGAGGCAGCCGGGCACATTCCATCTCTGGGCTCAAGTATTGGGTTCCATCATTGGGCCCAAAGTGTTAAGCATAATGTTTAACACCCTCCTTTAACACTCCACTTTATGGAATCTGGCTTCGAACTATCTTGTTTAAAAATTTACTGTGTGGATTATTATAATCTCGACACTTTGTTGTTGGACATATCTTTGAGCAAAGCTCTCCTATATCTGGTTATCGGAGGGAGTTCGACAACTGGGGAGTTGAGAGCATTATACAAACTGAAGCAGTCTCTTCGAGGGTTGGGGGCTTATGCATATTTTCTCGTCCAGAGTAGAAGTTGTACTTAGACTGCATTTAAAAAAAAAAAAAAAAAACCATGATAAGTGGCATATTTATATTGAAGTCGAAAAAGAAAACATACAATAAGTTTAGGAGGCGGGCTCAGTCTAACCATCAGCTATGGATGTCGTGCAATAGTAAACTTATTCGAGAAATAGTGAGTACAATTGAGAACTGTGTAGTATGTACTAAATATGTCGATATGTTCTTTCACCTAAGATGATGGAAAATAATTGCCGAACGCCACCATCCCTCCACCACACAACTTGCTCCAAAGCTGCATTATATTTACACAAAATCCTTCAATCCTCCTCAAACCTCTAATTATCAGAATACAACCAATATTAATTGAACAGTAAAACTCTTATTATTATGATTTTAGATCCTAACTATTCTGATCACCCATAATTAAGGAACATAATTTTGTGAATCGAAGTCATTTTTGCAAAATTGTATCAAATTTCAAGAAACCTTGCATATGCACATGACCACATGCTTATGGGTAAATAAATCATTGATTGTAATCTAGTATATAACATAGACAATTGCTTGTGGGTTATAATAACCCACCATTAGAGACGTTTTATTTTCTCATTGTATGAAAATACTAATTTGATGAAGAAGATCAAAATCTAGGTATTTATCAAAACAATCACACATTCTTCAGGAAACGACGATATTACATCACTTACTTGGATTGGTATTTGTAGAGATCTTCTTTTCCTAGGCAGAAATGAGACTCAAATTCAATCAGATATCCCAAGAAGAAAAGATTGAAGCTAGAACCTATACTCACACAAAAAGCTCGAATGACCTTTAAAAATTTAAAAAAAAAAATCTTACATGTACTTCAAACCGACACATGGTTAGGTAGAGTATACTTAGGGGTGCAAGGCAACCCTCTCTAAGGAAATCAGCAAAATATCCATGTAACTTTGGGAGAAGGGGTCGCAGTGGCTAGGCCTGAGCGACTTAACCTACAAGGTAAATAGTCAAATCTCTTTTATAAACTCATTATCTACCTCGTGTCTAGCTTACTCTTCTACCAACACGAGAGGGGGAGAGAGACTTACAACCGGAGGGAACCACCAAGAAGAGAAAACTAATAGTCGGTAATTGCTAATGCAGCATCATCAAGATTCTCACTGCATATTGCAATACTTTGCATTGCATGTGAATCTTGATGACGCTGCATTTGCAAGGAACGACTCACGATCAATTCGTTGCAGATTGGTTCAAGACACTAAGCCTGGAGGCCAAGGGCTCAACTGAAAATGCAATAACAAGGAAAATTTTCAAAAGAAAAATATTACACTTTTGGACTTGTAAATATAAAGGTGGGATCATTTGACTAAGGCAAGATGAACTCAGAAAATAATGTGATACTGGAGAGGAAAATCATATTGCAGGGTTGAATACTTACATAACAGAAACCCTAATACATTAAGACTGAATCAATTCATATTAAATATCCAGTTAGAAAACAATTAAATCTCTTTACCACAGAAAGTATGGATTTGTGTTTTCTCTGTACTGATTTTTAAGGTGGGCTAGCTCTTCAAAAGAATCTAGCAGAAGATCTCATGTTGTCTTCATCAGACATCAAAATCTACTTTGTGGACACTAAAGAAGCACAAAATATCTGATCAGTGAAATACAAGATTCCCGTGATCAATTGAATTCGATAAAAAAATATACCGTACTTTCAAGATTGAACTATAAAATACACAGACTAAATCCAAGAACACACAGTTACAAAATAACAAGAAAAAAAAAATTGAAAAAGAGACAGTTTACTGGCATCAAGAGAGAAATAAAGAGAAGACGTGTACAAACGAGAACGAGGGGATGGAGGCGGGTGTTTGGGGAGGAGGGTCTTAAGGGTTTGGGATGTTAGAGAGCATTGAAGATGGAAGAAATAGGATTGCAGATACACATGCTTAGTTCCAAGTACTAGGTTTATACTAAGATTGGAGCCTACATCCTCCAATCAAAAGTCAAAACTAGCAGTTGTTTTAGCAATTATATTTAGTATGGAAAATATGCCCTAATTAACTTGCTCCATGTGGAGGATAGGGTAGCTTTACCAATAATTCCACAAGTTTTAAATTGTAAAGTACATCGCACAATGCTTAAATTAAATGTATTATTGAGGATGCTTGAAAGTGCTTAAAAATAGTTTTTTTTTTTTTTAACTAGCTTCTCTCCTTCGTATTTGTCAAGTAAAAAAAACTTTAATTTCGACAAGAATTTTGAGGGGAAGCATACTTAGTCCTTGTTTGATTCAGAAAAGTATATTAAAATTTAAATCAAAATTAATAATTAATTTTAACCATATTTATCAGACTTAAAACTTTTCAAACACATTTTCATCAACTTTTATCAAGATTTATTAAAAGTACGAGCAGCAAGCTAATTTCGACAAGAATTAATCAATCCACATATTTGATGATCGATCTTCACATCTATAATTGTATAGGTTGAGTGAATTAGCAAAATCACTCTTGAAAATTATTTGTTAAAATTCATTGTTCGAGTTAAGATTTTAATGTAATATACATATTATTATTAGAACAATTTGTAGTAGAAACTACCTCTAAATTAAGTACTCAAATCACTAGTAAATTAGGAAGACTCGATCCATTTAGTGTCGAATTAATATTGTTTACTGCCCCTAGGGCACATCTCCAAGTGGTAAAAGGAGAAGGTGGAGAAATCCAACTTTACTTGAGGCTACTGCGCCAAGAGTTTGAATCCTGAAATATGAATTTGACTCTTGAATAAGTGCAAGTGTACAAGCAGCCTTCCACCCTGTACCCTTGGAGGCATAACCTGTGATTTACCTCCTTCACCAAGGCCCAGGACATGGTAGGTGGGGGTTTCAGTAATTGGGTGTAATAAAAAAAAAAAAAATTATTAACTTCAAAGGTCAGATTAAATAATAAAATAGTCAACCTAGGGCTACGGAGTGAAGTTAATAAATTTATTTAATACATATATAATATCTATCACATGCAAACAAATAGATCTACGGCGTCTAATTGCAGATCAGAGTGCTGAAAGAGGTCGGTCCATTATTTTTTATTTTACAAAATTCGTGTTAATATATAAGTCCCATTTTCTTAAATTATTAAGTGTACATTAACAAGAGTCAATAAACTCGCAAAATAGGAGGAAATTTTAAATAATAATTGTGGCATCTTCATGTCAATGCTCTATCTTCTTCAATTAAATAAGTTAATTTCGTTCTTAAAAAATAAATTTCTTTCGCACTCAAATTTAATAATCTTAACAACAAAGAAATAATTGGAAGAATCTTTTACAGAATAACCTTTTTTTTTTCTCCCTTTAAGAGTCCGTTTGATTACAAGAATGAAATTTGGTTGGAAAATAAATAAATTTTAGGAAATTGAATTGTTTAGAACTTGTTTTATTGGAAATTGTCAATTAATTGTGTTTGATTGATATAATTTTTTACTTGAAAAATGTTGAAATTTTCTATCTTTTGGTATTCGTTTGACTTTGTTTTTCATGCAAATTGTCAATTAAAGGGATATAATTTGTTATAATTGGGGATAAAATTTGTTTCAATTGCCAATAGAAAAAAAATTGTCCAAAAAACCAAAAACCACCAAATTCATAGGAAAATGAATTCCTCAAAATCAAAGAAAAATGGGTCACGTCAGGGGGAAGTGGAAAACCTATTACCTGGAAAATTTTATCTGTAAAATAGCCAAAAATGTGGAAAATGAAAATTAATGGCTATCAAACACGCCATAAGTGTCTTTTAGTATTTTTTTTTTATAACTTTAGTTCATCCTTATGATAATGTCAGCCTATGATAGAGAATCATCTCTCCTTTCGCCTATTTAGCGGCATATTTGACTGGCAGAATTATTAATAATTTTATAACATTAAAGAAGAGATCTAAGTAACGAAAGATATGCTAGTGCTTATCTCCTCAAACAAGCCAGAGATTAGGATTATGGCTCACCGACTATCTACGCTTTCGAGTATTTATCTCTTTTCTTGGCAGGGTTTTCTGTCCAGATAGTTCAATCAATTTTGTTTTTTTTATCTTGTATAAAATAAAAGAAATGAAGGTAGATTCCACACCATTTGATTCAGATTGCCAACCAGAAGTGCCGAGTTTTACAGTAAGAATATATATTATAGTGGTTCTGTTCGCTACTTTTTTATAATAATATTTTAGGTGAGAAACAACCTAGTACGAAAACAAAACAATGGGCGTCTAAACCTGGTAATGGTAACGTTAGAATATATCGAAAATGGCAAATGCTGAGCACATGCCACATGGTAAGCGAGCGAGCGCCTTAATCATGGGGATTTTGATTCACTAATATCTATTACTAAATTGAAAGTTTATTCAAATTAATCATTACTAACAATACAGATAGACAGCACAACCTAAAACTTCAAAATGAGATTTTGGATTAATTCTATTCTAATTAATTGTATGATCATGAATTATGGGAGACGTGAATTTAGCCTATGTCTGGTCCTACTTCTTTTGTTTTTTTGTCAAGAAGCGATTTTCTTTATCTATGATGTTGGGTCGACTGATTTTTATAATATATTGTGACAGGTCCATTATGACAACAAATAATAAAAATTTCCCATCAATTTATGGTTTTTTCTATAAACTTAAACAATCATGCTACCTTGCCCTCATAGGTGACCTCAAGCTTGACCTCGACCCCACCACTCCTCTCACATGGAGATCGGGTCCCACCTCATTAGATTTAATATTTTTTCCCTCCATGTAAGGAGAGTGGTGGGGCCGAGGTCAAGGTTGAGGTCATCCATGAGGGCAAAGTAGTTTAATTCAAACTTAAAGGACCTTGTTACATGTACATTATGCTTTACATAATGGGTTATATAATGCCACCTGTCACTTTATCGTTTGTCAATTTAAGATATGATAAAAATTTTCATCAAATTTTTTCTCTATATATCATTTTTTGTAATCCATTATGGACTGTTTTTATGTACAAATAGCATAGTCCAAAATTGAATTTGCTACTGAGTTTCAATTGCCGGAAAGATGGATACAGTTATGCTTCATAGAACTTGTGAATTTACTTGGAGGGGCATTTTGATTTTTTGACACACTTATTGAGAGGTATATACGGTACTTGAAGAAATAATATAGATATCCTAATCAGTCTGCACAAACAGTTGCTTTTGTAAGCTTCAATTTTTTATTTGAAAATTTTGAAATTAAATTTACCAGATTTTGCTAAATATGTGCTAAATAGATAGACCAAACATGGGCTTAATTGGATCTCTCCTTAGTGACACAGTCCATCGTTTTGAACAGGAGAAGACAACACAATTTTACAACATCAAAGTGTACAAATTTGTGGACAATAAACCCAATCAGATTTTTTAAATTATAACTTCAAAATTCAGATTTAAAGTTTCTTTTATACAAAAATCAGATGATAATATAGTTTTTAAATATTAATAATAATATTATAAAATTAAATAAATCTACAAACCCCACCCACCAAAACACTCACCCAACCCAATTTCAAATCCTAATACCACCACCACTCTTGAAACCCGAATATAATTTCACAAAGGACTTGTCTACATGTACACAACACATTCCATAATCCCTTACACTCCCCTCATATGGAGGGGCTCCACACATAATAAAATATTCGTGGGACCCTCTCCATGTGAGAGAGCTGGAAGCTATTTGGTACACCATAATGTGTACAAATAGTTTTATCCTTTTACAAATATCTCTCCACCTTTTCACTTTTAGACACCACTTCACGACGTGCAACGACGCCCTTGCGCTCGATGACAAGCACAGCAAGCGCCTCGTGTCATCGCAATTGTATACGAAGCAGAGGCGACGAACAACACTACCCACTAACTGCAACGACGAATGGGACGCCGTACGCAAAAGAGCGGTGATGCAGTGGTGTCTTGTTGATAGTTGTAGTGTTCATGTTGAATGGGTCTTTGTTGGTGGGTGCTGGTTGTGGTGTTTGGCGGCACACTAATTTGAATAGTGATCGTCGCGCGACAGCAGCCCTAGCTGTGGTTTTGGAGGTGGTTTTTTCTTCCTCATTGCTTAGTCGCTATAACAAATATTTTCGGGTGTTATTGTTGGTGCAATGGTTGTGTGCTGTGCGTGCGTCGTTTGACGGTGGTGTGGTGACACTGGCGATGTGGTGGCAGTTCTGGATACGGTGCTCATGGTGGTGGGGTGTTGTGGTTGTATGGAGTGGAGTGGGGTGAAAAGAGAAGGGGAAGGGGAGGTGTTTTTGACCAATTATTTTGGGTGTTGTGACCAATAAATTGTTAATTTGTGATGATCAGTAAATAATGTGACCTAGAATAATGTGTGATTGTGACTCAAAATTTGATATATTGTGATCAATTAATTTGATAATTAAAATAAGTCGTGACCAATAAAATTTGTGAATTGAGATCGTGAAATAAATTGTGATCTATAAAATTTGTGATTTGCAATCGATAAATAAATTGTGACGTATAAATTTTTTGATTTGTAACCGAAAAATAATTTGTAACCAATTAATTTGATAATATGTGATCGAAAAATAAGTTGTGACATATAAACACGTAATTGTGACCAAAATATATTTAATTAATAAAATATATATTTAATTCATTATTTCATACAACAAATATTTTCCTTCTACATAAATCATTACCTATCCCAATGATTTAAAATTTGGGATATTTGTCGCATATATTCTTTGTCACAATTTTGTCTGCAATAATTATTTTGGCAGTATGGTCTTTAATCTATCAATTTAATAGCGCTGTTGGTCTTTAACGACGGATTACATCCGATGCGGATGGTTTTGCAAAAGAATAGTTCATTTCCTTCTTTTGTTTCTTTTTCTTTTTTATTTTAATTACAAATAAGGGTATACAATTTTTCAATAAAAATATTTGACTTTCTACAATAAGGCTACAAAATTGATCTGGAGAAAAAATTTAAAGAAAAATACTTTGGAAATCAAGTTGCATTTAGGTTGTGAACTAATGCTGCAAATTTTCCCTTCTAAAATTTTGATTCATGTTAGAATATATATGGCCCTTTTATTGGGATTCGTCTGTTTCATATATTCTTATTTTATATTCTATTGTACTATTATTTAATTTATTTTGTCGCGATTATGCAACTCATTATATTGGAGCTATAAATTGTAGAGCATCTCGAATGCATTTTATGATTTGTTATCTACGTGATAAACAAATAGAAAGACTTTCTGTTCACGTGACATTGATAACTAACGAATAAATAATAAAGTTCAAATTTATCTTCGACAAGTTTTCCTAGTAGACTGGTTCTTAGTTCCTATCCTATAGCTATTAGCTCGTACCTCTCTTCTTGTAACTAAGTAGCTAGGAACTTAGTTGTTCCTATCCGACTAGGCTGCCAATAACTCAAATTTGTTTAATATAAGATGAAATAACGAACATGGGACAAAACGACAAGACAAAGTTTAAATTTTGCTAACATATTGTGTCTAATCAAACCTCTACATCTAGACAGACATCTTCACATTATTTATTTTTTATTGCTAAATTCTCACTTAAATTGCATTGGAAAGGGCTTCTTGCATACATTATCTATTATTGTTTTTGTGACAGCGTTTTTCCGAAAATCCACATTAGCACTAGGGATGCCTCTTTTATAAGAGAAATATGACAATGAACCATCTAATTGAAGAGCAGAATCAGTAATATCGGCCTGTTGAGGGTTCCAATAATAAAGACAGTTTATTCTTTCCTATTTTCTTTTTATCTAACAAAACTGTTATATTGTGACAGTTTTGGTTTCTCTATGAGGAAATATTTGTTGCTGCTGCTCTGTATAATCTACTCACAAGTTGCCAAGTGATATTTTCCTGAGGCTTAGAACAAAGTTATATCAATCTTATTGGATTCGAACCCTAATCCGAATTATGGTGCTTCCAAAATTTGTGTTAAAAGCGTGTTGCTAAGAAGTGCAACTTTATTAGTAAAACGTTTTTAATTGGATTGAGATACATGGCTTGACCTTGGTCATTGATTGCTGGATTCTGGATGGTTATATTATTTGGAGTGCAGTTTCACTTGGCACTTGGTGTGGTTATCATTTGGTTTTGAGAATGACTCTTGGTTTGAAGAGACCGATTGCACCCTGTTACGGGTCCAAGAGGACCCGACACGTGTCAAGCAGAAGAAGCCCCACGCATGGGCGAACTGATTGGATGTGGGAGACCGAACTGAAGTGTCTCGACAGTCAGAACTGAACTCATCCGCACCTCTTACGGATGCGAAGGCCCGTACTCCGCAAACGACGCTTCTCCGAACTGCCCCACCTCCCTCTGGTCGAAGTCCTTTTATGCAAGTCTCCAACATTGAATATTTGATTGACTGATGGGACGTGTAGCAGGGCTCAAACGGTCAAATCAGCCGTAAGCCGCATGAGTCAGAATAATAAAGATCCGCCAACCTATTGATGGACAGATTGACGTCTAGGATGGAACAAGGTGGAAGGATCCGAGGCCACGTGTCTCCTCATCCAACGGTTCTCCTCCTCCCACCATTAGTATAAATACCTTCCCCTTGTCCCAGAAGATGGATGGGCTTTTTACCAACCTAAATAGCATAAGTTATTCTCTTTGTTCATATACACTATAACTGCTTTCATAGTCTTTTCACGTCTCCGGTGACCACACACCCACCGGCGATCTAAAACATTTATACTGAAAACTGACTTGACCGTCGGAGTGCTCGCGGCCGCCACCACCCTCTCCGGGAAAAAGGGCCACGAGTGGCTAACGACTTGCTATTGAACGTAGGAAGGAGGGACTTGAAGACTTATCTGTTGACGGCTCGGAGGTCCATTTTTCGAGGTCAACAGATTGGCGCCGTCTGTGGGAAACTTGCTTAAACCACGAGTTTTCCACCAAAAAGCTTGCTTGAATACCCGGTTGATTCACCCCTGAAAAAGGAGCTAAGCTCTTGAAAAAGAGCTAAAAGTCGTGCATCATCCCCGTCAACTCGAACCATGAGCTCTGGAGACGATGTGGATGTTACCAGGGCTAGGAATATCTCTGAAGAAGAGGTGATTCGAGCCAATGTCACGCACCAAAGGCCCCATCATCGACATCGCAGAGGTGCGAGAACCGCTGCAATGCTAACTGCCGAAGTGGCACGCATGGCCGCAGACATGAGGAACATAGCGGCTCAAAACGCCGCCATGCAAGAACTCCTCATGCAGGTGCACAGCCAAGGTGGTTTCCAACAAAACCAGCAGCAAACTTACGGGCGAACCGAAGCAGAATCAGAAAGAAGGACCCATTTAAGCCCTCAAGAGGCCCCTCTCGAAAGAGAAGTGGAAATGGAGGCCTCCAGCTATACAGTCGCTCCGGCTAACGATGGAGCCGCTGAAGAGAATAATTTTGCCCCAGAGTACGAGGCACAACCCCAAAGGTCCGCAAGCGTTTTCGACCGAATTGGGCGAACCACCAGAAACAGGGATCAGCTCCCCCGCCAAACAGTTCGTCCACAACAGCAGCAGAATCAAAGGGAACCAGCCCCACCACCTAGAAATAGGCGGCGGGAGAGGCGGAACCTAGTAGATTGGGGGAGCCGGGATGAGAATGCTCGACACGAACCTCGGCCCACAGTTAACATGGGAGAGATGGACGAACCGTGCCGTTCCTACGAGCTGGATGATGATGATGACAATCTCCCCTTCTCCAAGGAGCTCCGCTGTTTTCCCATGCCCCAAAATTTCGTCCCACCAAAAATCCCTAAGTATGAAGGGAAAGGAGACCCGGAAAAGCACCTCAACAAATACAAGACACAGATGAGCCTCAGAGGCGCCTCTCCTGCACTAAAGTGCAGGGCATTCCACTTGACACTCAGCGGTTCAGCCGAAGTGTGGTACAACAGGCTGACGCCGTCTAGCATAAGAAGCTGGCCAGACCTGAAAAGGGCTTTTCTGAACCAGTACCTTTCCAAGAGAGATGGAGAGGCGCCGATCCAGCGCTTGCAGGATATGAGACAGGCACCTGGGGAGACGTTGAAAAACTATCTTGCCCGCTTCACTGATGAAATCACCTACTGCGAACAGGTCACAGACAAAGAGGCCCTATCAGCTCTGAAGGGAGGACTGAATATGAACACTTTATTTTGGAGGGACGTCCGAAGCAAAAATCCCTCAACTTATGATGAAACTGGTGGAAATGATGAAGGTTGAAATAGTGAATGAAGAAATGATTGACCACAGAAACAGGGCGGCACAAGGGCTTCCTCCACCCCAGAGGCAGATTGGAAAAGGCCCAACATCACATATGGTAAATCAATGGACGCAGGCTGGGCACACCGTGGCCCCCACATCAGGGCAGGCGCTTGCCTCTGCCACATTGAATGCCGTGCCAACCCTGGCCTATGAGAATGTTGAACCCAACACCAACAACCCAGTTAGGAACACTGGAAGACCCTCAACTTCTAGAAATAGGGGAAGAGGTGGTGGGCCTAGGAATAGGCCCCAAGAGGAAGGAGCGCCCTATTGCACTTTCCACCGCTTTTATGGCCATGACACAAGAGATTGCAGGGATGCCAACAGGCCAAGAAGCAACCCCAGAAATGCGAGGGAGAACCGTCGTCATGATGACGAGCCAAGGCAAAGGTCCCCAAGAAGAAGAGAAGAAAGGCCACCATCGCCTCGGAATGTAAAGAACAATCAAAGGGAAAGGCCCAGGAATGGGCAGCACCCCAGAGGAGGCCCTGCCGCCGCGGAGGAACATCCGATCCGCGAAATTGATACCATCATCGGAGGACCTCACCCGGGAGGCGAAACGAGGAATGCCCAAAGAAATTACTCCAGGGAGGCGAAGGATCCACCAATGGCCAGTTATGTGGTAAGCCAATCCCAAGGGGGGAGAGCTGCAGAACCAATATCATTCACCCCGGAGGACGCAATGGGCGTGCATTTTCCCCACTGTGATGCCCTAGTGGTAAGGGCAGTAGTGGCACGAAACGGACTGAAGCGAATGCTGGTGGATAACGGGAGCTCTGTAAATATATTGTTCGGATCAACATTTGAAAAAATGAAAGTGGATCACGAACTGACCCCCATGACTTCTCCGTTGTATGGATTCACGGGAGATAGTATTATTCCAAGGGGCAAAATCACACTGGCAGTGGAAATGGGAACAGCCCCCCAAGTGGCACATCACTTCATGGAATTCTTGGTCGTGGACCGCCGATCTGCTTACCACGGGGTACTTGGGCGACCCGCGTTGAAAGAACTGTTTGCCATCACCTCGATCCATCATCTATGCATGAAATTCCCCACTGAACGGGGAATCGCCACAGTCAGAGGTGACCAAAGGGGCTCCAGAGAGTGCTACCTCAGTTCTCTGAGGAAGGCCGAACCGAGGGTCAACATGCTTCAATGCGACGCTGAAATGGCAGAGGCCCCTGCAGAAGGGCTGCCCCCCATTGAAGACGTCGAAATGGCAGAGGCTGGACCCGAAACATCTTTGGAGGAGCTGGACCCAAGGATTATCGAATCAGAATCACTCAATGCTCCAATGGAAGAACTGGAGTGTTTTCCCGTCGACCCCCAGGACGCCACGAAGGTACTTCAGGTCGGAAAGGACTTGGAAAACGAAATGAAGGAAGAACTGAAAAACTTCCTACGAAGAAATGTAGACGTCTTCGCCTGGAAACACGAAGACATGGTTGGGATAGACCCAAATATCAGTTGCCACCATCTGCAGATCGACCCAAACTGCACCCCGCACAGGCAAAGGAGGAGGTCGTTGAACAACGAGAGATATGAAGCCCTCAAGGAAGAAGTGGAAAGGCTGGTAAACAACGGCTTCATCAGAGAATCCGTATATCCGAAGTGGATTTCCAATCCCGTGCTTGTCAAGAAACACAACGGCAAATGGAGGGTCTGCATTGATTTCTCCAATCTTAATCAGGCCTGCCCAAAAGACAGTTTCCCTCTCCCACGAATAGACCAATTGGTGGATGCAACTGCAGGCCACGAGCTGTTGAGCTTCATGGACGCCTACTCAGGCTACAATCAAATCCCCATGCACCCCCGGTGACGAAGAGCACACATCTTTCATCACTGACCGGGGATTATATTGCTACAAGGTAATGCCCTTTGGACTGAAGAATGCAGGGGCGACTTATCAGAGGCTGGTCAACAAGATGTTCGCCAATCAGCTCGGAGGCACCATGGAAGTCTATGTTGATGACATGCTCGTAAAAAGCCTCAGGGTAGAAGATCATATCAGACATCTGGACGAAGCGTTCCAGATACTCAAGAGGTTTCAAATGAAGTTGAACCCACTGAAGTGTGCTTTCGGAGTGGCCTCCGGGAAATTTCTGGGTTACATTGTAAATCAACGAGGGATAGAGGCCAACCCCGAGAAAAATCCGAGCCTTGATAGAAATGAGATCACCACAGAAGCCCAAGGAAGTGCAACGGGCTAACTGGCAGAGTTGCCGCACTCAATCGCTTCATTTCAAGGGCCACTGAAAAGTGTCTACCCTTTTTCAAGGTCCTCAAGGGCGGAAAAAAAGTTCCAGTGGACGCCGGAGTGTGAAGAGGCTTTCAAAGAGTTGAAAAACTACTTGGGGCGAGCTACCCTCCTCAGCAAACCCAAAGAGGGAGAACCCCTGTTGCTATATCTGGCTGTGGCCGAAGAGTCAATCAGCTCGGTGTTGGTCAGAGAGGAAGAAGCACACCAGTTGCCCATTTACTATGTGAGCAAATCACTGCTCCCCGCCGAAGCCCGATATCCGGATATGGAGAAGCTGGCCCTGGCCTTAATCACCGCTTCCAGAAAGCTGAGGCCATACTTTCAGGCCCACAACATTCGTGTTTTGACAAATTTTTCCGCTAAGGCAAGTTCTTCAGAAGCCAGATGCTTCGGGGAGGTTATTGAAGTGGGCTGTAGAACTCACTGAGTTCGATTTGACGTATATGCCCAGAACGGCAATCAAGGGTCAGGCCCTGGCTGATTTTGTTGCAGAATTCGCTAAAGCACCAGAGGTCGAATTGGATATGGAGCCAGCAGAGGCACCCACCTGGAGCCTTTTCGTGGACGGCTCTTCAGGGGAAAGTGGCTCCGGAGCTGGAGTGATTTTTGGTGAGCCCAGAGGGGCACAAGATGAACTATGCATTGAGACTTGGTTTCAAAGCCACCAACAATGTAGCTGAGTATGAGGCCCTCCTAGCCGGGCTGAGATTGGCAAAGGAACTGCAGGTCAGAAGACTAATTATCAACAGCGATTCCCAGCTTGTGGTGAATCAAGTGAATGGAATTTTCGTGGCCAGGGACAAGAACATGGCAGGGTACTTAAAATTGGTCGTGGACCTCCTCCCCACCTTCGAAAGTTTCGAACTGATACAAGTGCCACGGCAGGAGAACTCCCAGGCAGATGCCCTATCCAAGCTTGCGAGCAGCAAAGATTCAGAGCTCCTCAAGATAGTGCCAGTTGAACACTTGGCCGAACCCTCTACAAAGAAAGGTGAAGAGCTGATGTGGATTGAGGGAACTCCACCTTGGATGCAACCAATTCTGGTTTACCCTGAAGGAACAGGTCCTCCCAGAAAATGAGGCAGAGGCACGCCGACTCAGAAAGAGAGCCGTTCGCTTCGTCTTACAAGATGATGTTTTGTATAGGCGAGGATTCTCATCCCCCCTCCTCAGGTGCACTGGAGGGGAAGAAGCGAACTACATTTTGAGAGAGGTCCACGAAGGTGTTTGTGGAAATCACTCCGGCGGTCCGGCTCTGGCTCACAAAATACTTAGGCAGGGATATTATTGGCCTACCCTGAAAAGGGATGCAAGTGATTTTGTGCGCAGATGCGATAAGTGTCAACGGTTCGCCAATGTGCAGAGGCGACCCTCCCAGGAACTAACTGTTGTATCAAGCCCCTGGCCATTCGCCAAATGGGGTGTGGATTTCATTGGCCCCTTGCCTAAGGGAAGAGGAAACGCTCGCTTCGCCATAGTTGCAATTGACTACTTTACTAAGTGGGTTGAAGCTGAGCCACTGTCCAAAATTACCGAAGCAAACACGTCTAAATTCTTATGGAAGAACATCATCTGCCGCTTCGGAATACCGCACTCTCTGGTTTCAGACAATGGCAAACAGTTCGACAACAAGAAGATAAGGGACTTGTGTGATGAGCTCGGGATCAGGAAACACTTCTCCTCACCCCATCATCCACAAGCAAACGGCCAGGTCGAAGCTGTCAACAAAACCATTAAACTCACATTGAAAAGAAAGCTGGAAACTTCCAAAGGGGTCTGGGTAGACGAACTCCCACAAGTGCTCTGGGCTATAAGGACCACTTGCAAAACAGCAACCGGGGAAACTCCATTCTCCATGGCATACGGTGCTGAGGCTATGAGCCCAGTAGAGGTTGGTGTCCCCTCTCCTCGCCGCATTCATTTCAATGAAATAACAAATGACGACCTGAGGAACCTTGATCTGGACCTCCTTGAAGAAAGGAGAGATGACTCCCAAATCAAGCTTGCCTCTTACCAGCGAAAAATGATGCGATATTACAATGCAAAGGTAAAGAAGAGAGTCCTACGCATCGACGACCTGGTACTTCGCAAGGTTTTCCCTTCATCCCAAGAACCGGGGACCGGCCCTCTGGGTCCTACCTGGGAAGGTCCATATCGAATTTATGAGGAAGTGCGACCTGGCACTTACAGAATCGAAGATCTTGAAGGAAGAATCATGCCCCACCCCTGGAACATTGAACACTTGAGAAAAATACTTCCAGTAAAATCCTTGTAACCTCTATCAATAAAGAGCTGTTTCCAATTGCTTTTCTTAATATCACCCAAGCGTTCTCACGCATCAGACATCCTAGCTGAGGTGCAAATCCACCAAGGATCACCTCCAAGGATAAAGCTTAATCAGAGGTGGTGCGGGTGCCATCTTTGATGAAGCCCCAAGCGTTCTCACGCATCAGACATCCTAGCTGAGGTGCAAATCCACCAAGGATCACCTCCAAGGATAAAGCTTAATCAGAGGTGGTGCGGGTGCCATCTTTGATGAAGCCCCAAGCGTTCTCACGCATCAGACATCCTAGCTGAGGTGCAAATCCACCAAGGATCACCTCCAAGGATAAAGCTTAATCAGAGGTGGTGCGGGTGCCATCTTTGATGAAACCCCAAGCGTTCTCACGCATCAGACATCCTAGCTGAGGTGCAAATCCACCAAGGATCGCCTCCAAGGATAAAGCTTAATCAGAGGTGGTGCGGGTGCCATCTTTGATGAAGCCCCAAGCGTTCTCACGCATCAGACATCCTAGCTGAGGTGCAAATCCACCAGGGATCACCTCCAAGGATCAGCCTAGGCAGACGTGGTGCGAGAGCCGCCTTTGACGAAGCCATAAGCTTGCACATTTAAGTCCTCGCCGAGGTGATCACGTATACAATTAACTTGTCATTTTCTTAAATGATTTAAGTCCTCGCCGAGGTGATCACGTATACAATTAACTTGTCATTTTCTTAAATGATTTAAGTCCTCGCCGAGGTGATCACGTATACAATTAACTTGTCATTTTTTTTAAATGATTTAAGTCCTCGCCGAGGTGATCACGTATACAATTAACTTGTCATTTTCTTAAATGATTTAAGTCCTCGCCGAGGTGATCACGTATACAATTAACTTGTCATTTTCTTAAATGATTTAAGTCCTCGCCGAGGTGATCACGTATACAATTAACTTGTCATTTTCTTAAATGAATTAAGTCCTCGCCGAGGTGATCACGTATACAATTAACTTGTCATTTTCTTAAATGATTTAAGTCCTCGCCGAACCGATCACACGAGCAGAAGACATGCAAATCAACCAACTTGAGTATTATATTTGTGCCGAAGTGAGCTAACACGATCAAACGGAAGCGACAAATTCAAAGAGTCAACATGGAAGAATAAAAATTTTCATTAAGTACAAATTTGGCCGAAGCCATTTACAATGTGGGCCGAAGCCATTACAAAATTAGTTCCTTTCTTACTCCTTGGGCACTTCTGCCTCCTCTTCCAGGTCAGGTCGCCCCCCAGTTGGCCCACCGAACTCTTCCTCAAGGAACCCAATGTCCAGCTCTGGGCACTTCTCCCGCAGGCGAGACATCATCTCTCTGGCACTCCACGAAGCCCAGTAATTGGCGAAGTCATCATACTCAGATGTTTCAGAGAAATTATCTTTGTACTTCTGAACCGCCCTCTCTTCTGCTAGGCTCGCTTCGGCCTTCAACGAGGCTATCTCTTCAGCCTGGGCCTCCGACAGCATTTTTAGCTCAGCCTTCTCCTTGTTTGCCGCCTCCAAGGCTTCGGAGGCGAGGCGCTGATGCTCGTTGGACTGGTCAATTCTCTTCGTGAGGGCAGCCACCTGCGAGACGACCTCATGCAGCTCATTCCGGAAGCGAGTTACTTCCATTGTAGAAGAATCCAGCTTCGTCGTCGCATCGACCCACCTCGCCTCGAAGTCATCAGCCCTCTTCTTCGCCTTATCCACCTCCTCTTCCCAAGCAGCAGAAGCCTCCACCCTCTTCTCTAAATCTTCTATCTTCCTCCGGAGGCCTCGAACCAAGTCATCTGCGGCCGAACTGAGGGTCAAAGCTCTGGCCAAGCATGCACTGTTGGCAGCCAAGAGATCCTCCACCTCGCAGGAAGCAGTATGATCCTGCCACGCCTCAGTCCAGTACTTGTTGTGGACCCTTGCAGCAGAGGCGGTCTCAGGAGGGAGCATCTCCAACACAGCCTCCGACAATTCCTCATCGTTACTCCCAATGAAGTCAGGAGTTTTTTCGCTGGGCCGCAGAGGTGGCTGATTTCTTCAGCCTCTTCCTCGAAGGACCCCCAGCTGGAATGGAGGAGATGGGCACTGCAGCTTGGGCTTCAGCCGGGATGGCAAGAGTCACCTCGGCAGAGACAGTGGGCGAGATCACAGGGGGACTCGCAGATGTGGCAGGAGCAGAAGTGGAAGTTGCTGCCGGACCCTTCCTCTTAGTCCGTATTAAAGGAGCAGCTTCCTCAGTAGTCTCCTCCTCGGCAACCCTCTTGGTTTTGCTCAAGGAGTGCAGCCTCTCCGACTGCTTCTTATAATCAGCAGTGCCGAGGCGAAGAGTCCTGGCCTCGGTAAGGCTACGCCTTATGGTGGAGAAGTCAGGCCTGAGAGGCTTCTTCTTAACAAAATCCTCTGTAAAATGGAAACAACTGAGTAAAACCGATCTTACCAGAAGAGGATAAATGACGAAGTGAAGGAACTTACGCTGGGTAGACATCAGACCGTGGCGGATGAGGTCGACGTTCAAGCAAATGAGCTTGTTGAAGCTCCTCTCCCGGGGGTCGAGGTGATAAATATCACTGATAATGCCCCACTCCTCCTCGGAAATCTCGCACTTCGGCTGGGAACCTACAAACGACAAAAATATTAAACATGAGGAAGTAGACCAAAGTCAAATCACTTCGGAAGCAAAACTTACTGGGAGTGGAGTAAGTGGTGGGAACTGTCAGAGGCGCCAGGGGGTCATCCTCCATTGTGTCCCACCTCCCTGATGCCCAGAACCACGAGTCTTTCCACCCCTTTACCGAAGAGGGGAGGTCGGTCACGAAAGGGGAATGGGATCCCCAAGGAGCCAGGTAATACCACCCTTTGTTTCCCTCCCCAGCCACGCACTTCGGCATATAAATGGAGTGGAAAACACTGAAAGGCATGTCAACCCCAATGCTGACCTGCCTCCACAGCATCCACGACCCCACTAGTTGGGACCAAGAGTTCGGGTTTAGCTGGGTCGGGGGCCAACCCATACGATCGAAGGACTAACCTAAAGAAGGGGTGGAAAGGAAGCCTAAGACCAGCCCGGAATAGGCTTTCACTCACTGCCACACACCCCGGCCTCGGATAACAAGCCCTCTCGTCCGGCCTTGGCAAAATTAGTTTTACAGAATCAGGGACCCTACAGACAGTCCTACACTTCTCTATTATGGCCGGAGTGGCCTTTGAAGGGCATTTAGAAGCCCCCCACTTAACCGAAGTGTCTACCGGAGACTCTGGACGTCTCCAAACGTTCTCCCCGGCCCTAATGGCCCTACTCACTTCCTCTGAACTGACGAGGATGGGTTCCCTCAGCACAGCACTCTCCTCAACTCGCCCCTCCACACTTGCAGAAATTCTAGAATCCCCCTCAGAAGCCATTTTTTCCCAGAAAGGTCTAAAAATTTGAAGGAAGGAGGTGCAAAAGCAGGAAAATCGATTTACCTAAACTTGGGGAAGATTCGCCGGTCACTGAAATCGCCAATGAACTTGCCGGAGTTGCTTGTTCGCCGGAGAAGAAATCTGACAGAATTTGGGAGCGTTTTCAGATTTTTTCACAAGGTAAAACCTTCAAATGGCGGAGGAAGGGGTTTTTATAGAAGCCCAAAGATCACCCCAGCCGTTAGATCTGCCTAAGGCAAATCTTGGCCGTTCAAATCTAAAGCTGATCAAAACCGTTCAAACCAAAAGGCATTTGAATCAAGGACCCTGATGAAGCCGTGGAACTCACGCAAAGGCCAAACGCGTCATCTTGAACACTGGGGAGCCGTTGCCATAATTACTTCCTAGGGTAAAGGGGAAACGTGCCCTGGAAGAAAACGACGCCCCCGCTCATTATTGCCTTGGAAAAACGCGAGAAACTTCTCACACAATCCAAGGCAGCCATTCCAGCGCCTTCACTTCGTCCAACTCGAATTGCACCATTGCAACAGTTCTCCTAAGAGCTGCCAACTGCAATCACTTCGTCCAACTCGAATTGCACCATTGCAACAGTTCTCCTAAGAGCTGCCAACTGCAATCACTTCGTCCAACTCGAATTGCACCATTGCAACAGTTATCCTAAGAGCTGCCGACTGCAATCACTTCGTCCAACTCGGATTGCACCATTGCAACAGTTCTCCTAAGAGCTGCCAACTGCAATCACTTCGTCCAACTCGAATTGCACCATTGCAACAGTTCTCCTAAGAGCTGCCAACTGCAATCACTTCGTCCAACTCGAATTGCACCATTGCAACAGTTATCCTAAGAGCTGCCGACTGCAATCACTTCGTCCAACTCGGATTGCACCATTGCAACAGTTCTCCTAAGAGCTGCCAACTGCAATCACTTCGTCCAACTCGAATTGCACCATTGCAACAGTTCTCCTAAGAGCTGCCAACTGCAATCACTTCGTCCAACTCGGATTGCACCATTGCAACAGTTCTCCTAAGAGCTGCCAACTGCAATCACTTCGTCCAACTCGAATTGCACCATTGCAACAGTTCTCCTAAGAGCTGCCAACTGCAATCACTTCGTCCAACTCGAATTGCACCATTGCAACAGTTATCCTAAGAGCTGCCGACTGCAATCACTTCGTCCAACTCGGATTGCACCATTGCAACAGTTCTCCTAAGAGCTGCCAACTGCAATCACTTCGTCCAACTCGGATTGCACAGTTGCAACAGTTCTCCTAAGAACTGCCAACCACAATCACTTCGTCCAACTCAGATTCCAAGGTTTCAGCAGTCCTAAGGTTTCCCCCTACAATTGCTTCAGAAAGTTTATAATCGAAGTCGCCAGCTCTCGGAACTCCCCACGTCATAAGCCTCCAGTAAACGCACGATACTACTTGAGGAATTGTAGTTGCGATGGTGGACAGCCCCGCCGTTCGACGTCACGATACTCGCCTCACACGGCCAAAGAATTACACATCCTTCAGACACCCCTGTAAGCATATCAACTCCAAAGTCCACGCATTATATAAATAATCCATACATGGACTTGAGGGATTATTGTTACGGGTCCAAGAGGACCCGACACGTGTCAAGCAGAAGAAGCCCCACGCATGGGCGAACTGATTGGATGTGGGAGACCGAACTGAAGTGTCTCGACAGTCAGAACTGAACTCATCCGCACCTCTTACGGATGCGAAGGCCCGTACTCCGCAAACGACGCTTCTCCGAACTGCCCCACCTCCCTCTGGTCGAAGTCCTTTTATGCAAGTCTCCAACATTGAATATTTGATTGACTGATGGGACGTGTAGCAGGGCTCAAACGGTCAAATCAGCCGTAAGCCGCATGAGTCAGAATAATAAAGATCCGCCAACCTATTGATGGACAGATTGACGTCTAGGATGGAACAAGGTGGAAGGATCCGAGGCCACGTGTCTCCTCATCCAACGGTTCTCCTCCTCCCACCATTAGTATAAATACCTTCCCCTTGTCCCAGAAGATGGATGGGCTTTTTACCAACCTAAATAGCATAAGTTATTCTCTTTGTTCATATACACTATAACTGCTTTCATAGTCTTTTCACGTCTCCGGTGACCACACACCCACCGGCGATCTAAAACATTTATACTGAAAACTGACTTGACCGTCGGAGTGCTCGCGGCCGCCACCACCCTCTCCGGGAAAAAGGGCCACGAGTGGCTAACGACTTGCTATTGAACGTAGGAAGGAGGGACTTGAAGACTTATCTGTTGACGGCTCGGAGGTCCATTTTTCGAGGTCAACACACCCAGTGGCTAAACACCAAGCCCAATGGTTTGAAGGGAAAACCAAATGACTCTTGGTTATTCTTCTTTCATGTCTCTCATCTCTCAAATTTCTGATTTGAGACTTATGATTTGTAATACTTAGCCTCTGGGTTGTGATATTCTGAGTGAATATTTGTAAGAACAGGTTCTTTTGAGTTAAATTGTTTTCAGAGAGTTTGAGAAGATTCTTGGTGATTTTTGTAGATCGATCGTTGTACTTCGAGAGAAAAGTGTTCTGATTTTATCTCTGTGTACGAGTTAAACATTTGTAACCTTTTGAGATTGAAATCTTGTAATCCTGGAAAGAAATAGGATTGATAACTGAACAGAGAATAATTTCTCTGAAACAATTGAATACAAATTTATCTAGAAACTTTTATGCCTCATTCGACGAGGTAGGCGACGTGGCAACTAGCTAAGAAAATGACAAGCCACTCAAGGCTATCACTCCACGTTTGGCTGACCTGGGCTATACCAGGCCCAATTCATTTTTTTTTTCCTGATGTAAAAGAAAACTAAATTATTATTATTATTATTTTTAAATCTGAGCCGAGCATAAAAAATTTTTAGTTCAGCCCTGGCTCCGCCCTTCACTTCGCCTTCCATAGCCCAGCCGAGGTGATTAGACAAAAAGGTGATTAGACAAAAAGGCCAAAGTGATTTGGAGCCAAACCCCCATATCCAATACGAGGCCCAACAAGTGGCTGCTAATACATTTCCGAAGCGATGGGAAATTTTTTATAAATACATTTTTACTGTAGTGTGAACTGGTTATCTTTGTGGATTTCACTAGATAATATTACGACTAATTTAATTGATTAAGCTAAACTTGAAAGATTTATAAGCAGACTATAAAATAATGTCAAAATACAAGGAAATGGAAATCAAGCAAGGATTTTAGCCTTCAAATCCCTGAGAAATTGATCAAAATATCTCTCTGATGATCCATCTATCTTCAATGCATCCTGCAAAATCTTCCTCATTTTCTCAATCTCTCGCCTCAATCCATTTGATGTTTCTCCACTCATCAAGTTCTTAATCTTGTTTGCAACTTCCTCTCTTCTCACTGATATCCCGTCACAAAGATTAATTCCAATCTTCCAATCATCGACCACTAATTTTCTATTAGTGGGTTGATCATATGTAACTGGATAACAAATCATTGGAACTCCAGACCATATGCTCTCCAATATAGAATTCCACCCACAATGTGTTATGAACCCTCCAACAGCCGGATTTGAAAGCACCTCAGTTTGATTGCACCATGGAATTATCAACCCTTTATCTTTGATATCGTTCTTGAATTCCGTTGGTAAAGCATCAGTATCATCGTAGCTCACAATATCTGCTCGAACTATCCAAATAAAGTTTACTTCGCTGAGGAGAAGTCCATGAGCTATCTCTTCAATTATCTGTTTATTAGTCTGAGCCATGCTTCCAAATGACACATACAGAACTGATCCGGGAGGCTTTGAGTTGACCCACTCGGTGCAGTCTGATTTTGAGAATAGGCTGTCTGCCACAGCAGTACTTTTGGTGCAATCATAAAAATTAATCGGGCCAATTGCATAATTTGGTTGCTTTTGATCTAGGGCCAGTATTGTTTCTGATTCAAGTTCATGCACCGTGTTATGCAAGATGAAATCTGCCTTTTTGACCTCCTCAAACGCCCCGAAGACAGTACTGTATTCGGGTGATGTTGGATCAATTGCTGCCACACAATATGACATCAAATCCTTTGTACCGATCGACTGAACTCCGGGGATGTAATTTATGGAATCCTCGCCATTGTCTGATAATCAAGAAAAAATTGTCAAATACACAAGGTATATATGTATATAGATACGAAAGTGTGAGAGGATAAGGAAACACGTACCCTTTGGTGGGAAATCATTTTCCTTGAGAAGTTTCAAGTGATAAGCTATAGAAAACACAAATGCTGCTTCTGTCCAGAATGAAACATTCACCAGGTTATACTTCTTGGCAATTTTTGCAAGCCATGAATAGAATGTGTCAGCAATCAAGAAATGGACCGAAGATGGATCAGAATGGGTAATTTTTCCAACAAGTTCATCTACTCGAACTGGGAAATCTCTCAACAAAGAATCCCAGAACTCTTCCAAGTTGAAAAGTCGATCAAAGTCCATAGGAAAACCATCAGAGATGGTGGTATAGCGCATGTCGAGACCAGATTTCCGTGCATCTCTAAAGAAATCGACTGGAGTACTGGAATCATTATGGTGTGATTGAGATAGCATGTGATGAACATATTCAGTGTGAACAAATGTGACAATGAAGCCCTTTGAAGCAAGCTTTATGGCTAGATTGGTAAATGGAGTAATATGACCCTGGTATGGGAATGCGATCATTATGGCGTGTGGCTTTCCTCGTCTCTCCATTTTTCTTTCCACAAGTTTCTGCAAATTCAGAATGAAGAGATAATGGCTTATTGCTCAAGCTCTCTAACCTTCATATAGCCATGAAGAATATATATAGTCTCTATTCTTAAATTATGGTCCTAGAATTTCACGTCCCAAAGTTTTGTCATTTTGAGTAAACCAAGCATAAGCGATATGTCATGGTTGGACATGAATGAATGTCGGACTGCCTGCCTGCCGATTGATGCTGGATTTATGGAATTAATATCATTGTTTCACTGTCTTATCCAATCATTCTTGTTCGACTGGACAAGTAAAAAATACTAGGCAAGAAACCGGCAAATAAAATCATTTGCTAATCTGAAGCAGATGGTGGCTTTCTAGAATAATTAACTACATAATTTTTTTATTTTTTTTTTTGGAATTTAAGACCCTACTGGGTGAAGAAGCATCCAATGCATATGCTACACAAGCACCTATCATATTGATGGATACAAAGTAGAAAATTATATTCTACACCCAATAGTCATAAATTCTAGAAAACTATATCAACACATCACAATTTTGGTGACAATATGTATACATTAGGACAAGAGAAAAAGTTTAGCCCACAAGGATTCAAAATCTTAGGAGTTGAACTCTAATCCCACAATATCATAGCGTGATGTCACTGATCAACCAACAGAAGGCATGTCGTTGTCTACACTATTCATGGTCCGTTTGACAGGACTTCTACTTCTTCTAAAAGAGCTTCTTGAATAAGATATATTTATTAATATTTGAAAACTAATTTTTAAAATAGCTTTCTTTTTCGGAAGAGATATTAGAGAAGTTACCTTACACCAACTTCCTTTAAAAACTCTTTTAGTTTGAAGAAACATTTTTGAAAAATAAATCAGATCGATCCAAAAAAGCTTTTGAATATCAATAGTCATGTAAAACAGGCCCACAATATTTTATACAAACAGTTGCAGTGTGGATAAACTAAAACACATAAAATGACAGAAGGGAGGCTGGGGGTGGGGGGATTATAACTAAACAAGCGCTAAATTGTTTGCTTACAGTTATTAGAAGCCCAAACATGATTAGTTGATCCATTTTCCTTAAGCCCAATAACCGGCCCATATCTATTCTGCAATTTGGCCTTTAAATCCTCAATGAAAAGATTGAAATTTCTATGAGATGATCCCCCTGTTGCCAATGCATTCTCTTATCTCCTTCTGACTTCCTTGATTGCATTTCTTAATTCTTCTGAACTTTTTCCACTTATTAAACACTTGATCTTCTTCGCCACTTCTTCCCTCGTAATTGATGACTTATCGGAAAGATTAATCCCAATTTTCCAATCATTAACCACTAATTTCCGGTTGGTAAATTAATCGGTGAATAATGGAAAGCAAATTAATGGCACACTACACCATATACTTTCAAGTACAGAATTCCATCCACAATGTGATAAAAATCCCCAATCGTCGGATGTGAAATTACCTTAATTTGGCTACACCATTGCACAACTAGCCCTCTGCCTGTCATGCTTTCTTCGAATCCAGCGGGAAGAATTTCGGTTTCACTCGAGCTCACGATATCGGGTCGAATCACCCACACGAAATGTACCCCACCCAATTCCAATGAAATACCATGAGCTATCTCCAAAATATCATTTCTACTAGCAGTACACGTGCATGGCTTCCGAATGAAACATACAGAACAGACCCATTGGGACTCGGACCAGAGGCTTGTGGACATGGTCGGCTTCGTGAAGCCTGCAGAGACAATGGGCCCAATTGCGTAGGTGGGCTGTTTGGCATTTATGGCTGAAAGTGTCTCGGATTCTAGTTCTTGGACCATGTTACAAAAAGAGAAAATTTCATAAGTAAGAGCAAAAGTATGATCCATTTCAATAATAAAAAAACAAGTTTTAATTTTCAAAAATCATATTTTTATTATTTATTATTTAATTATATATATATATATATATATATATATATATATATATATATATATAAAATTCAGCCCTGCTACTAGTACATCAAAGAATATCGAATGATGTCCATAATAGATACATGACAGCTCCATATTGGGGAGGCGCCCCCCAATAGGGGATCGCTATGTGTCTATTATGGATATCATTCGGTACCCCATTATGTACCACGAAAATATTTCTATATAATTTGATCACAAATTCATTTATTGGTCAAATATTGTCAAATTAATTAGTCACAAATGAAAGATTTTATAGGTCACAGACTCACAAATCAAAATTTTAATATATCACAAATTATTTTACGGTCACGATTCAAAAATTTCATGTCACAATTTGTTCATCGGTCACAAATCACAATTATTATAAGTCACAACTTATTATACAGTCACAAACTATAAGATTATTGGTCACAAATTAACAATTTTTTAGTCACAAATTATCCAAATCACTGGTCACACATTTTTTATTGGTCACAGATTAACCAATTCACTGGTCACAATCAACCAAATAATCTGTCACCACCACTTCAACGCTGCCTACAACAACAGTACCACTACAGTCATCGTCAAAATCACCACCACATTGGTCACAACTCTCAATCAACCAATTAAATCGTCACAAACACCCACACATGTATCCTACCACTCCAAAGCACGACACCACCGCCAACCACCACCACCGCCACCATCGTCAACATCACCACTACCATAATACCAACAGCACTCACGCCCCCATCCCACCACTTCAAAGCACCGCATTACCGCCAACAACCACCAGCGACGCCGCTCACCGCCACTACCGTCGACATCATCATCACTACAACACCAACAATAACACTACCGCGGTGAGCGACGCATGGACAGCGGTGTTGAGGCACTCAAATCAACCCAATATTTCAAATCGTGATTCCACATCCACCCCCCACAAAACCACTACTACCACCATGACACCGCGACGTTCACGTTCGCGACAAGCAACCTCCACCACCATCACACCCCAACGTCGCCGCTATCACCACAATCGCAGCCAAAATCGCGACCACACCTACACCTCCATTAGCCATAGAATAAATCATAATAAGGAAAAAAGAAAAGATCATCGTGCTGCGGTCGAAGCTTTCAAATCAATGTCGTTCTCAGATCGACGGATGACGCCTTGTGGTGGGCATGATGGCGGGGTAGTGACTGTGGGCAACAGGGTATGACAGTGCAGTGCAGTGCTTGTGGTCTTCGACGACGACGGCTTGCTTATTCTGGTCGATTATTCACTCCGACAGGTCACTTCCAATAGAGAGCTCTAGAGAGACGAGGTTTCATAGAAAGAGAGAGAGGGTGAGATTAGAGAGAGAGAGAGAAGTGAGGGAGAAATAATTTAGGGTTTGATTGTGTAGGATAAATTAATTAATAAATAAATATCTGATTTTTGTATAATTAAATTTTCCATGTTATTTTTGAAAGTGAATCTTGAAAAGTAGGCATTTGTGTAATTTTCACTACAAATAATGATGTCGGCCTTTTTCACATCCAGAAAGCTCGGTAAATAACCCTGTGCAGCATCGTCCATATGTCTGTGGCTTGAAGGTATGACATAAGGTCGCTTGGTTCGATGGCCTTCATTCCTGGTATGTAATCTATGGTGTCCTTGCGATTATCTAACAAAAGTAGCTTTGTAAAGAATTAAGAAAGGTAAAGTTTATAAATGTTAAGACACAATTGAAAGTATTAAGCCGTCCATATTAAAAGTGTCACATAAAAGATGTATATCTAAAACTAACGAAATATTTAACTAACGACCCTTTAATTGAAAGCGATTGAACCGTCCAATTGGTAAAATGGCCAATCAAAAGTTACAATGCAAGTGGCACCACTCGACTCTCCCCCACTTGGTATCTTCTCACATTCAATTCCAAATTCACTATATGATTCTTATCCTAAACGATATTAGAATGTGCACTAGGATGCCTGATAAAGTTGACGCCTTCTTTAACACCCTCACCATCTGCTTATCACAACATGTTACCTAAGTTTATTAGCCACTTAAAAAGGATTTTATCTGGTAGGATAGAAGTTCTTGTTAAGGGATAATTTCCACATCGACTAATTACCAAAATATAGATCAACACATAAAGATTTGAACTACTCCTTTAAATAATATTGATTATATAAAGACTTGAACTGCTTAAATAAAATTGATTTTTTAAGATGTATTTTCAAATCTTAATATTGTGTCAAAGACCATTTGGTCCATCTAAAACTAAAAAATTAGCACACAAATTTCAGATGAGCCACCTTCTTTAAAAAAAAAAAAAAGGCTTTTTGATTGATTTGAGATAAAGGGAATGAGTACATACCATTGGAAGGAAAATGGCCATTTTTTCTTGAGAAGCTCCAGATGATAATACAAAGACAAAACCAAACCCAGTTCTATCCAAAACGACACACTAACAAGATTATACTTTCTGGCAATGGCGGATGTCCATACGTAGAAAGTATCAACAATTATACATGTAACAGGCGGATCCGATTTAACTAAATTTCCTACAAGTTCATCCACATGAGCCGAGAATACATGCAGCAAACCCTCCACAAACTGATTGTAGTTCAAAAACTGATCAAACGCCATTGAAAAACCATCGAAAACGGTTGCGTAGCGAATATCCAGAGAGGATTCGCACTCTTCGATGAAAATGTTGTTGTATCAAATAACTTGGAGTAGGAGAAGAAACAAACCAAATAGCAACAAAATCAGGAACAAAATTTTGATGCAAAGGCTTAAATGCGTAATCGCCGTCCTCAAACAATATTTGCCCCATCTCCGGTAAATTCAAGATGCTTAAATGTTTTCTGGCAAATGGTTTGAAGGATTGATCAAACCTTGTAGCAGAAATATTAAAGCACAAAATATTTCTACCAAAACTTGAGAAATACAATGAAATTTGTAAGAATATGAGTAAGAAATGATTTGATCTTGTTTGTGGAGATTGTGTTGATATTAAAGTTGATTTTTATACAACATGGCTCCACTATATATAGGCATTGTTCATATGCACAAAATTGGTGCCAAAAACCAAGTGAAAAGTCTCCAAAATTGAATTTTCACCGGTAGAAAACTGCCCAACGGTCACTGAACTTTGCTTGGTCAACTGAACTATTTCGGTTGACTGAGTGATCAACCGAAATACAATTTTTGGTCGATTGAAATACAACCTTCGGTCAACTGAAACCTCCTGCAGCTTCCTGTTTGAAACCCTGCAGAGTTTCGATCGACCGCAGTTCAGTGCGATCGACCGAAGTTGTCAACCGTGCTACTTTTCACTTTCTTCCTTGTTGGTTTTAAACAACTAATTTCTCAACAAATGTCTTCTCTATTGTTCTGCGTTTGGGCTTTGAAAATTCGAAAATGGACGGATTGGGTGTTGACGAATGTGATTGCGAACCCTTGTGATGCCAATTTCATGGCCAAATAAACAAAGGGATTGATGTGACCTTCGTAAAGGTATGGAATCATAATGGCATGTTGCCGCCGGTGAGTGGCCGCCATTATTCAATTTTCCGGTGTGTTAAGTCGAATTTGAGTTAGCGTATTGTAGCGGAAAACTCTCTAGAAATCTTTGATTCGGGCTCAGAAATCAACCAAACGAATATCACCCGACTTAAGCTCGACCCAAAACTTCATTCACCTTTGCTGCCCTCTTTACCTACTTTGGTTACCCTTTCTCCAGCCCACAAAAGACACAAAAGGGGATGGTGATATGCAAGTCACAAATGGAGGAAAGAGAAGAGAAAACAATGGTTGAATCCTGCTAAAGAACCCAACTCACCCGACAGCCCCTATTCTTCTCTCTCGGCTGCTCTCTCTCTCTCTCTCTCAACTATCTCATCTCTTACACACACCACTCAACATAATACAAATGTCAATATATAGTTTATGTTAGGCAAAATTACATAATTCCAGGGGTTTAAAGATGACAATTCAAAATTCAGGGACCAAGTTTATTTATTCACAAGTCAGGTGTCTATATAACAAAACTCTATCCCTAAATCATTTTCCTCTCTCTCTCTCTCTCTCTCTCTCTCTCTCTCTCTCTCTCTCTCTCCCCCTCCGTTATCTCTCTTCTACGCAGTTTTCCCATTCAAACTCCGGCAACCGACAATGAAGGAGCTGCATTGGTCGACTTAGAACTCGATGAACTTAGAGTTGCAACCGACGATTAAGGAGCTTCGACGTCGACTGCAGTCCATCAAGTCAACGTATTTTGCATTTTAGGCTTTTTTTTCTTTCTCTTTCTGATCTGAGGAGGTTGTGATAATAGTTGAAATGGGCAATGGTATCATACAGTGGTGGTGGCGGCGATTTGGGGATTGTGGTGCAGAGGCGATGGTGGTGGTTGATTTTGGGCTGTTGTATGGTGGTAGCCGATTTTGCTGTTGTTGGCGGTGGTTTTGGTAATTTTTTCAGTGGTGTTTACAGTTGGTAATAGTGGTGGTGGCGACGACGGAGGCGAGCTGGTGGTGATGTTGGCTACGTTCTGATTCTAAATCTAGTATTCGGCTTAATTCACGATATGGGTTAGTTGGAGGAGGAAACAGTGATGGTAGTTGTGGTGGAAGAGACGCAGCTGCTTATGGATCTCGATCTCAATGGGCGTCGATCTGAGTGGTGGTTTGACCGTGGAGGTGGCGACGGCGATGGTGGTGGTTGTGGTGTTGGGATTTTGGATATTTTTGTTGGTGGATTTGGTGATGGAGATGGTGGATATGGGTGCAGGTGGTTGTGGATGTTTCTGTGGTGGCAGTGGAGGTGTTGACGGTGGTGGTGGCGGTTGACGATGGTGATGGTGGTTGTGGCGATGGTGGCGTGATGGTGGTAGTGTTGTGGTGGCGACGACAGTCGCCTAGGTGATGGTGGTCGCAAGTTGCGGTGGCGGTAGTGTTGGTGACAGTCGTATGTGACTTAATATTTGGTGTATATGACCAATTATTTGGTTCTCTGTGACCTAATACTAAACTGTGACCTCACAAACAATGTGACCAGTAATTTTGAAAATCTGTGACCGATATATGAAATGTGACCTGTAATTTCGTTGATTTGTTACTAATGAAATAAACCGTGACCTATAAAAAAATTTGTTTGTGACCTCGAAATAATCTGACCTATAAAATTTTTAATTTGTGACTTTGAAATAATTCGTGATGAATTAATTTGATAATATGTGACCAATAAATAAGTTGTGACTAATAATTATGTATATGTGATCATTAATTATATAATTGTGATTTTATAATATTTAATTAATAAATATTTTTAATTAATTAACTAATACCTGAATTTTGCATTTTGAAACTTGATGTCTGAAAATTGAATTGTGTCAAAGTTGACACCTTACTTTTGAATTTTTCCCTTTATGTTATATCCCCAATTTGGGCCAAGACACAAACTAGTGGGCCAATTAATAAGGTAATAGAGCCTCCAACAAATGGGCTAACACTAATCAACCCAATAACCCAAAACAAACTCGGACCCCCAAAAATGTAGGTTGTTTTCGAGTCGAATCAAGTCTATGGTGTCGATAAAATTCTCGACATCCATTTTTTATCATCATTCGAATTATTGGATATCAAAATCCAACACGTATGTTATATACACAATACCCATTGTCGGAGAAAGGGAAAAAAAGGGGCCAAAAGGTATGCATCTCTTCCTTTGCCAACCATCACCAACTAGAGAGCAATTGATTTAAAAATGATGACTCTGAGTGCATATCATTTTCTAATGGAGATTTTCTTGAAAAATATATGAAAATCGACTTGGTTATAATTGGTTGCTTGATTTCCATGTTTTAAGGGAAAAGCTGTTCGAATAAGGTGTCCCTGCCTATAGGGGCGCTAATTCATCCTCTTTTTCGAACAGGGTCGACGTGGTCATATTCAGGTAGCATATCCCTTGTTTTAATGGTGAATTGGCATATCAAAATGATCACCATTAATTGATAAAAAAAAGTGCATGAAAAAGATGGAGTAGATAGTGGTTCATATTATTGGTAAGCACTTCATTTATTGTAAAGGTTTTTTTTTTCCTTTCAATAAAATGGGCTATCAGCACAAAGTATGATGTGGACTCTACCACTCAAGTCGATCCGGATGGGTCTTCTTGATCGCCCATTGATCCATTCATAACTCCATTAATTATTTGCATACTAATGTTTTTGTGTGTTGCTATTGGCCATTCCAATGTGATTTGATGATTAGGTGTGAGCAAATTATTCGCCTAAATGACTCGACTCATATCGATTTATAGGGATGTTGGTTCGTTTTTTGAATTGGCTTGTACAAACTTGAAAATCTCTATTTGAGGGAGCATATTAAAAAAAAAAAAATGATTTTCAAGGAAAATATTCCCTTGAACCCGACAAACCGAATTGACCTGAATAGATGCTGATTGATTTGGATCGATATATTCCTCTTATCATTTGTCTAGATCCCTACCAAATTGTTAATTCAATTGTTAGTTTGGTTCAAGAAATTGATCCAACCCGACTTGTGCCCACCTCTAGTGGTGATGTCAAATTGGGGGAGGGACAATTAACAAGAATCATTGATGATAGTTGATCTTAACTTATTTTTACGTATTTATTTGAACAATATCATATACCTATTTTCTAGAAAATACCAAAAAAATATGATTTTAAGTACGATATATATGTGAAGTCTAAACATTACTAAATTAGCACAACAATTAAGACAGAAGGTATAAAAATGTAAATAAAATTAGATGTGTCCTTTTAACAACTTAAACTTTTTTGTCGAAATGATTGAAAAAGGGTGAAAATAATTTCAATTAGTGGGTGTCTGAGCCCCATTTTTATGAAATAATACATTTTAAAATAGTAATTTGATGGAGAACGTGTGATTGAAAAGTAAGAAAAAAAAAATTTAATTTACGTATAATATTATTTTAATAAAAAATATGTGATTGAAATGTCGAGAGAAAAATGTAATTTAAAGAAAATGGAAATCAATCGGAGAAAAATAGAAATTATTAAATGGAAAACCAGAGTCCACGTGAGTGGGGCCCAAATAATTTCAGTTCACATACTTTTTGAAGAAATAAAAATGAATAATTCCCCATTTACAGGGGCTATTTTGGGCACAAGAGGACGGGCCTCACATGTATAAAATTTAATAATTGTGCGGATCTCATCATGTGTCTTACTTGTAGCTGTTCTATAAAAAAATTCTTTGTATACCAAGCATCACTCAATAAAAACACTAGAAAAAAAAGTGAGTGCACAATTAACCCCTGTTTGAGCCAAATTATTTGAGGAATAATGTATTTTTATTGTTGATGTGATGTGTAATATATAGTTAAAAAATAAAAAATAAAAAGTTATTAATGTGATAAAAAATATAATTTTATTAAAAAATATGTATTTAAAAATGAGTAAAAGAATGAAAATAAAAAAAATAATATGGCTCAAAAAAAAAATTTAATATTAGATTAATCTGACAATCTTCTCACATGGAAGTCCCATGTTGAACGTGAGGCCCCCTCATGTGAGGGGCTAGTGTACGCCAAGCATGACTCAATAATATTTTGGTGGTGACAGATAAAGCCAAGCAACAAGTAGGGGATGATGTGCTGGCCGGCATTCCAATTAACAATTGAGAAAGAAATCAATCAAAAAAAATAAAAAATTATGATCAATAATTGAGTGAAACAGAGAAGATTAATAAAGAATTGAATAATATTTGACGATTTTGAATAGAACTTTAACCCAGAGAATGATTTGAGTTGCCTTTAAACCCACTCACCTCAATAAAATTTTATTTTATTTTATATTTTTTTCTCTTTTGAAGAGAAGGAATACAATAATTCAACTAGATTGGCTGCCTAATTATTTTCATAAAAGGGTAACTAGTAGAAAAGCCCTTTGAAACACTTCATTGAAGAGAATAAAGAATGATATTTTTCCCCATAAAAAAATAAAGCACTCGACGTGTGATGCAAACAAGGAAGATATCAAAAATCTAATCGACTTATCTCGTTCCTCAATCTAAAATAACATGACGGTACTCGATTGATAATTGAGAAGTGAGAGTTAAGACTCGTCCTACTAATACTAAAATAAGGGCTACAAGATGACACGAGAATTGAGATAAGGAACGGAGAAGCTTCTCGCTCCTATAAGCAAATCAATATGATATCAAAGCTCCAAAAAGATTAAACGAGCAATTCATCTTTCACAGCTCAAACAATCATATAGGGTTCCAAAGTTAGTGTTTTGTAAAAGCCACCTTCCAGTAGCAGGTGCCTATCAACTTGGAAAAATTGAATGAAGAATTGAATTAAGAAAGACAGATGACAAGTCTATTTACAGTCATTTTTGACCATTTGTTTACTAGTATCTTGCCAAATTCTTATTTACTTCGACCATCTCGATTTCCTTTTCGTTGAAATTTCATCACTTAACTGGTACAGTGTACCATCTCATCCACAGAGGTCCATAATTCCACAAGTATAAAAATCTCCAATGCTAAAACAACTTAATCAGACTAACTTTGAAGCTAATCAATCAGGCAAAAACATGGCAAGGTCCTCTCAAAAGCCACATGCAATCATGATAGCACTTCCATTTCAAGGTCATATTAACCCTTCTGTGAATCTTGTTATGAAACTTGCTTCAAAGGGTTGTGCCATCACTTTTGTCCATACAGAATTCATACACCAAATGTTGTCCAAATCCCAGAACTCCACTAGTGAACTTGATTTAATCGCTGAAGCACGTGAATTGGGTCTTGACATTCGTTATACAACAATTTCTGATGGTTTTCCTGTGGAATTCAATAGATCTCTGCACTCGGATGAGTACTGGGAATCCATGTTGAGAGATTTCCCAGCTCGCGTCGATGAATTTGTTGGGAAAATAATCCGGTCTGATCCCCAGTCGGCGTATTTTCTCATTGCTGATACTTATTACACTTGGCCTGCAACAATTGCCAGGAAATATAACCTGGTGAATGTATCATTCTGGACAGAACCAGCATTAGTTTTTTCTATAGCTTATCACTTGGATCTTCTTAGAGAAAATGGTCATTTTCCTTGTAACGGTACGACTTCTTTCTTCCTCTCCCCCACTTTTATTGCTTGACTGTATGTAGCTTAGTCGTACTTTACACTTCTTTGAGACAGATAGTGAGAGTAGCAAGATCACTATTAGTTCATCCACGTTGATATAATTTTCTTGATTTTCAGACAATATTGAGGAGAATATAAACTACATACCCGGAGTTTCTTCCATAAATACAAGGGACCTGATGCCATCCCTTAAAAAATCTTCCACAACAACAATGGAGCAAAAGGTCGTAAAAATGATATTTGATGACGAAGTGAAGAATGCAGATTTTATCTTACAAAACACTGTTCAAGAACTAGAATCTGAGGCAATATCAGCTCTAAAACAAAAGCAGCCAACTTATGCAATTGGCCCTATAAACTTTTCAGCCGGTCCCACCAAACCAGCCATTACTCAGAATTTATGGCCTCAAACAGACACTAAAACATGGCTCGATTCAAAGCCTTCCAGCTCGGTTTTGTACGTGTCATTTGGCAGTCTTGTTCAGACTACTAAACAGATGATTCAAGAATTAGCTCATGGACTTCTCCTTAGCAAAGTTAGTTTTCTTTGGGTGGTTCGAAGTGATATTGTGAGCTCTAGTGATACTGATGTTTTGCCCCTTGGATTCGCAGACGACATCAGAGATCAAGGGTTGATTGTTCAATGGTGCAATCAAAATATGGTGCTTTCACATCCGGCCATTGGATGGTTCTTGACACATTGTGGATGGAATTCGGTGTTGGAAAGCATATGGTGTGGTGTACCTATGATTTGTTATCCATTATCAAGCGATCAACCTACTAATAGGAAATTAGTGGTCGATGATTGGAAGATCGGAATTAATCTCTGCGATGAAGAATTAGTTAAGAGGGAAGAAGTTGTAGAGAAGATTGACAACTTGAGGAGTGGAACAGTTTCGGATGGATTAAGGATGGAGATCAAGAAAGTAAGAACAATACTGCACAAGGCTTTGGCAGTAGATGGATCATCAGAGAAAAATTTTGATCAATTCATTAAAGATTTGAAGGCTAAAATTCATGTTTAAATGCAGGATATATCAACTAGGCATGCTAGTGATTATACAAGGTTTGTTTACATTTTTCTTAGTTTAGGACTTTGGAACTACCTATTATCAGTCCTAGAAAATACTCCATGATGGAAATAAATAAACATGAAAGAAAGCTTATTCTATATATGTATTTTCATTATGCAATTGAACAAGAAATCCTAGCCTTCTTTTCTTCTCTATTTGTTTATAGTTTTTACAACTTTCAAGTGCACTCTTATTTTTCAATTATTTAGCCGATGTTAAAAGGAATACCGAAATAGATGAAACACAAAAGTAATACATAACTTGCAAGTGCAATCATTTTTCTCATGTGAGGGGCTGGTGTATAGCAAGCATGACTCATTAATATTTAATTTAATTTGAAGAAATTACACTAGATGTCATTTTTTGCATTTGTATTTACAAAAATGTCACTTTTTTCAAGTGTTTGCAACATTGTCATTTTTGTACATTTTTTTTTTTTTTTTTACATTTTTGCGTTTATTTATAAATTTAAATACCTTACAATTCATTAAATGTGATTTGACTAGATAAAAAATTACACAAAAATTGATAAATTTAAATACCTTACACGTCCTTCATTAAATGTGATTGACTAGATAAAAATTGCACAAAAATTGTGAAATACCATGGTACCCATCTTATTAACTTCAAATTTCAAACCCTAAATTTTTCATTTTCACTCCATATTCTCTCCTCACTCTCTCAACACCTCCGGCTGCCACCCATTGCCGAAAACTACCGCGAACTCACAGTGACGATAGTTGATGGTGCAGGTGATTATTTCTCCAATCGTGTCTCACTCTTCTATCTATATCTCTCTCTCTCCCCCCAATCCCGTTTATTTTGGGACATGATTTTGGGGTAGTCTTTAACCATGAATTTGATTTTGTAGTGGTTATAGAGTAATTTTGGTGTGTATTTTGTTAGTGGTAATGGTGTTATTGTGATAGTAAGATTGTAGTGGTGATTGTGGTGCCGATTTTGGGCGGCGTGAGCACTAGTGATGTAGTGGTGGTGGTATTGTTTTTGGTGGGGATCGCGGTTGTAGTGTGGTTGAGATGGAATCCGAACCAACTTTCGAGAATAACAGAAATTATTTGTCGGGAACGACAGATGAACTATCGGGATATTATGCAATATTTTGTCTATGAATCCGTATTTTGTTTGTGAACTTAAACGCGTCTTTTCCTGTTTGAAAACTATAATAGAATGATAACGATATTTTATGCCTGAAAATAATAATGTATCGTATTTTCGTAAAAGTGAAATTTTTTACTTTGCAACCATCTGTCGAGAATGACACCAACCATCTCCCGGGATCGACAGTTGAACATATGGATTCATACTTTGCTTGCGAACGCTAGAAACACTAATGTTTGAAAATGATAATGAAAACAAAAGTAGAAAGATCTCAAATGATTGTTCATACTTGAAATATTAGGATTGCAACGATAAAAATTCTACACAATCAATATGTCGATATGTAATAGTATGGAAGTAACACTTTCGAATAATTAAATCCATGCAATAGCAAAATGTGAAATTAAGGGTGTCAACAGTTAAATAGTCATCCCAACAGTTTCAAAATGTCGAGTTCGACAGTTAAACTGTTGGAACTGTCGGAAAGTTTGAAAACATGTATTTGGTACCTTGAAAGAAATTGTTGGAAATATTAATGGTATAATTAATTATCAATTACAACATCACAACATCTTCCCAAAAATAAATAATTTAATATTTCATTAAATATGAAAATTTTCACATTTACCTAAAGGATATTCGTATTTTTTCTCTTCAAAAAGTATTTCAAAAATCAAACACATCATCATTAGTAGTAGTTTAAAAAATTTCAAATAAATATGTTCATATTGTGTTTAACATTTAAAAAAGAATAAGTTATTAGATAAAAATATAAACGATTTGTAATAACTAATTTCTCAAAATGGATGGAAAATTCAATAGTAATGTCATCTAGATTAAGGAAAGAAGAAGATGAATAAAAATTTAAGGATTGTTAATGGTTGAAAAATATTTGTTTATGTTAACATTTCAACTTCTTTTGTTTTTTTTTATTTAACAAAAATCATATTTGATAATATAATATACATATATTCAATGTTTATAATATAAAAATTAAATTATCACATCATAGCATTAATGACATTGAAAACAATCAGCATTAAATACTCTTATAAATGTGAGTCTAAGGGTAATTTGAATATTTTACATCAAAAAAGTGACATTTTTAAATAAATCTAGTGCCAATAACTTTTTTTTTTTTTGTATATTTTAAAAAATAGTGACATTTTTGAAAATTCTCCTTAATATTTTGGTGGTGAAAGGTAAAGCCAAGCAACAAGTGGAGGGTGATGTGTTGGCCGGCATTCCAATTAACAGTTGACAAAGAAATCCAAAAAAATAATAATTCCGATCAATAATTGAGTGAAACACGGAGGATTAATAAAGAATTGAATAATATTTGAAGATTTTGAATAGAACTTTAACCTGGAGAATGATTTGTGTTGCCTTTAAACCTACCCACCCACCTCAACAAAATTTTATTTTATTATATATTTTTTTTTCTTTTGAAGAGAATGAATACAATAATTCAACAGGATTGGCTGCCTAATTATTTTCATAAAAGGGTAACTAGTAGAAAAGTCTTTTGAAGCACTTCATTGAAGAGAATAAAGAATGATATTTTCCAATCAATTATCTCCACATTTTCTTGTCTCTCAAAAGAGCACTCAAAAGAAAGGTCAATCTAGGGAAGGTAGACCCAGTAAGATGACTAGTTTTGTTTAATTGGGGATAAGCCCAGCCAGAATATTGGGCCAATACTAAGTCGGGTGAATTTTACCCACAAAGAGTTGACGTCCTATGAAATAATAAGGTCGGTAAAATGTGTGGATATGAAACACACTTTATTAAGAATAAAGTTATTCGTACCCGGTGGTTCATCTGTTGGTTTACTCGACCCCACAAGTGCTCTCACATGAGGTCGGACCTACTTCCGACAAGGTATGCCCCACCCACCCCAAATGTGAGAGAGATCGGTGGGCTCGAGTAAACAAGCGGGTAAATCATCGTGTACGAATAGCATGACCCCTTTATTAAACATATCATTTATCTCATCGAGTCTGATTTGTTAGGTCCTCCAAAGCATAGTGGACGCTGAAAAATAAATAAAAATAAAAAATTAACCACATAAGAAGAAATATCAATCAACTTAGAAAACCTAGAATACAACAATTTCCTCACCCTTTCAATTTTCCCATAAAAAACTAGAGCACTCGACGTGTGACATAAATAAGGAAGGCATCAAAAATCTAATCGACTGTTTACTAGTATCTTGTCAAATTCTTATTTGCTTCGACTGTCTCGATTTCCTTTTGGTTGAAATTTCATCACTTGACTAGTACTAACTCATCCACAAAGATCCATAATTCCACACAAGTATAAAAAATCACCAATGCTAAATCATCTTAATCAGACGAACTTTGAAGCTAATCAATCAGGCAAAAACATGGCGAAGTTCTCTCAAAAGCCACATGCAATCATGATAGCACTTCCATCTCAAGGTCATATTAACCCTTCTGTGAATCTTGTTTTGAAACTTGCTTCAAAGGGTTGTTGATGTAGGATAGATAGAGAAGTTAAGGTAATCAGAAGTTGAAACAACCAGCAGAAGAAGAAGAATAGAAGATATCAGCAGAAACGAGAAGAAGAAGAAGCAGGACAGGAGAGGGAAAGGAGAAAGGGAACAGCAGAAACGCAGAGAACACAGAAGCAGAGGGAGGGGAGTCTGCAAAACGCATAATTCATTTCATCTATTCATCATCATATCTCCACTGAGATTTACAAGTTGCTAAATATAGAAATGCAACAAAAAGTAGGCCTGGGCAAGCCCAAGATAATACAAGCCCAAACTACAAAACATAATATAAAAATTGGGATTGGGCTAGCCCAAGATAATACAAGCCCAAGACAAAAATGGAAACCCAAGACAAAAAAATGGATGTCCTCATCAACTCTCCCGGGGTGGGAGAAAACTCGACTCCATCGAGTGAATAGCTCACAAAAGGCTGCAATCAGTCTCCCAACCATAAGCTGAGTGGTTGGACAAACTTCTTCCGACGCTCATAAACACGTGTGAGTGGTGGTTTTGGCGGAGGAAGATCCTGCTGACTCCTATAAAGCTCCAACAAGTCAGGATCAAGCTGCTGCAGTGTTTCTCTAGTGATCCATGTACCATCAGAATCAGGTTGACCTACCCAACGAACAAGGAAGCGCTGAATCTCTCCATCATTGGTCAACATAATCTGTTCATCTAAAATAGCATCAATTTTATCTTCAGGTGGTATTGAAGTAGGGATAGCAACAGATTCAGGTTGAGAGTCCACAAATGGAGGTAGAAAAGGATCATCAGAGGGATTAAAATGGCCTTTATATGCAACTAAGTCCTCAACATTGAAAGTAGAGTGGTAGCCAAAATGTGATGGAAGATCAATGACATACGCATTTGGACCAACACGCTTCAAAATTTTAAAAGGACCAGCACTACGGGCTTGCAACTTGGAAGCGGATCCTGACGGACGCCGTTCCGGTCTAATTCGGATCATCACATAATCCCCAATACTAAATTCAACATGTCTTTTATGCAAATCAGCTCGAAGTTTATATGATGCATTACTTGCCTCAAGTTGTTTATTGATCTCAATATGCAAGTCATGAAGATGTTGTGCAAATGCCTCAGCTGACACAGATACGCTAGCAAGTGGGGACATAGGAATAAGGTCTAAAGGCTTCCTAGGTTTATAACCATGAACAACTTCAAAAGGACTCATACCTAAAGACCGATTCACAGAACTGTTATATGCAATTTGGGCTGTGGGGAGGATCAAATCCCAATTCCTAAGATTTTCCTGGACCAGACACCTTAATAGATTTCCAAGACTACGGTTAACAACCTCAGTTTGACCATCAGTTTGAGGGTGATATGCAGTAGAGAATTTCAACTTAGTGCCAACCATATGCCACAAAGTTCTCCAAAAATGGCTAGTAAACCGCACATCCCTATCTGAGACAATGGTCTTAGGAAGGCCATACAACTTAACAATCTCACTGAAGTACAACTTGGCAACTTTAGAGGCATCGGAAGTTTTGCTACAAGGAATAAAGTGGGCCATTTTTGAGAAACGATCCACTATAACAAAAATGGAGTCATGTTTCTTTGGGGTGCGTGGGAGTCCCAAAACAAAATCCATACTGACATCTTGCCAAGGACAACTAGGGACGGGAAGAGGTGTGTAAAGACCAGTGTTTTGTCTCTTTTGTTTGGCCAACTGACAGGTATTACAGGTACTAACTATTTTAGCCACATCTGTCTTCAAACGAGGCCAATAAAATTGACGTTCAACTTCTTCGATGGTCTTATCACGTCCAAAATGCCCGGCCAAGCCTTCGGCATGAATTTCCCAAACTATAAAGTCTCGTACTGAAGTCCTAGGGATACACAACTTATTAGCCCTAAAAAGATAGTCATTCTCAAGACGGAAACCATTAGTAGTATCCGAATGCCCATTCTGCAAGGCCAGAAAAATGTCCTTAAAATCGGGACAAGACTCATATTCTTCTTTGAGTCTCTCAAAACCAATGACCTTGACACTCATAATAGACAAAAGGGAGATACGACGGCTTAAAGCATCAGCTGCCTGGTTTTCAACGCCTTTCTTATGTTTCAGAACAAAAGAATAGGCTTGCAAATATTCAACCCAACGACCATGCCTAGAATTCAACCTTCTCTGAGAATTAAGGTAGCGAAGGGCCTCATGGTCCGAATAAAGGACAAACTCTTGGGGTAAAAAGTAATGACGCCAATAACGCAAAGCCTGTATGACTGCGTACAGTTCCTTGTCATATGTCGAGTATCGTAATTTGGCATCATTTAATTTCTCACTGAAGTAAGCAATAGGGTGACGCTCTTGGCTCAGGACCCCACCTACTCCTACCCCGGAGGCATCACACTCGATCTCAAAAACCTTGGAAAAGTCGGGAAGTCGCATGACTGGAGCTTCTGTCATTCGCTTCTTAACCAACTTAAACGCTTTTGCCGCTTCTTGCGTCCAATAAAATTCTCTTCCCTTCATACACTCCGTAATAGGAGCCATGATCGTGCTAAACCCTTTAATGAAACGACGATAAAAGGTTGCTAAACCATGAAAACTCCTAACGTCATGTATAGTCTTGGGCTCAGGCCAGCTAAGAATGGCTTGAATTTTCGTAGGATCAGCAGACACTCCTGTAGCGGAGACAATAAACCCTAGGAAGACAACCTTATCAGTGAAAAAAGAACATTTCTTCACATTCGCATACAGGTTTGTTGCACGCAGGGTAGAACAAACTTGTGTGAGATGATCTTGATGTTGTTCCCTAGTTTTACTATACACGAGGATGTCATCAAAATAGACGACGAGAAATTTACCCATGAATGGTCGCAAAGCTTGTGTCATCACTCTCATGAAAGTACTCGGGGCATTGGTTAGTCCAAAAGGCATGACCAACCACTCGTAAAGACCATCCTTTGTTTTAAAGGCAGTCTTCCATTCGTCTCCTGGACGAATCCTAATTTGGTGATATCCACTCTTTAGATCAATCTTAGAAAATATTGTGGCACCAACCATCATATCCAACATATCATCAAGCCTAGGAATTGGAAAACGGTACTTCACTGTGATTTTATTGATGGCACGACTATCAACACACATCCTCCAAGAACCATCTTTCTTAGGAGTCAAAAGGACAGGAACCGCACAAGGACTTAAACTCGCACGAATAAATCCTTTGTGAAGGAGCTCTTCTACTTGCCTCTGGAGCTCAGCATGCTCAGTAGGATTCATTCTATAATGAGGTAAATTTGGGAGTGACGATCCAGGGACAAGATCTATAGCATGTTGAATATCCCGTAAAGGGGGCAATAGATCAGGGAGGTCCTCAGGAAAGACATCTCGAAACTCTTGAAGAACTGATTGGACCTCATCAGGAGTCAATATTGGAGATTCTGATGGAACCTCCATGACAACTACGGCGAACACAACAGAATTATCTTGGAGTGAATGCTCAAATTCTGTAGGGCTAATTATATGTAATCCTTTCCGTTCCACAATTTTCTTGGCCTGCTGTGAATCAACAAATTTTGGCGGTAAAGGATTAAGATGAATCTTCTTTCCATTAAACACAAAAGAACATGAATTTGACCGGCCATGGATAGTTACATCCAAATCAAACAACCAGGGTCGACCAAGAATGACATGTCCGACATCCATAGGAATGACGTCACACCATATATGATCTTTATACTCAAGAAACTGGATAGGCACCAAACAACGCTCGTTCACGGCAATGGAAGAAGTGTCAACCCAAGAGACGCTATAAGGTTGAGGGTGTGGAACTGGTTGCAATCCCAGACGGGACACCGTAGCCACCGAAACTGCGTTAATGCAGCTACCACTATCCACAATAATTTTACAGCCTTTTTCATTAATCTTGATATAAGTGTGAAAAATGGCATGACGACGCCAATCATCAGCATCCTTAGGGTGGGTAAGGCTGCAACGTACAACACTTAACCGCGAGGTATCAGGGACAGGGGTCACAGACCTTAGATCCACAGGAAGGGTTCGAATACAACCTAATGAGGTATCCTCATTATCATCCAAATCGTCAAAGTCTTCAAGATTAGGCTCGTAGACTTGGTCTTCTACTGACTCGACATCCTTTTGTTCTTCAATGACTAAGGCTCGACTAGGACATCTGGATGCGATGTGGCCAAAGCCCTTACAATTGAAGCATTGCAAGCGAGAAGAAGTTCTTGGGATTTCAGGAGCTTTACCCTTATTATCCAATAAAGGTGGAGCATTAGTCGGGGGAGGCCCGAGGAGGGACTTAACAGGAGGAGGAGCATTAGCTGGAGTAGGTGGCACAGATGAAACGGAAGGTCGACTGTCACTACGCCTTCCATAAGGAGTCTTAGTAACCAACTCATAATCTTGGACTAAAGAATAGGCGTGATCAAGAGTAGTGATACCTCGAAGGATAAGCTCACGCCTAAGATCATCTTTTAGGCCCTGTCTAAACCTACTCAAAGTCATAGCCTCATCCTCAACGACGTGACATCGCATTCGAAATTCATCAAATTGAGTAAAATAGTCAGTCACTGGTCGGTTTCCCTGTGTAAGGGCATTCCATTGGTCCAACAAGTTGCCCCTATAAGATTGGGGTAAATACTTCTCTTGAAGGCGACGCTTCATTTCCTCCCAACTTCCAACAGGAGGTGCACGACGCCTCTCAAGGAGATCCTCAACACTTTCCCAAAAGAGTTGGGCGGTGCCAGTTAATTTCAAGCTGGCAAATTGGACACGTCGATTCTCTGGGACTCCATACCATGCCAAGAAACGATCCATGTCTCTGATCCATTGAGTAAAGACTCTAGGATCTAAACAACCATCAAAAGTAGGAGCATCTAACTTGATGTTTCTAAAGTAACGCTCTTCATGGCGTGGAGGAGAATGAGTATCGTGGCGACCATGGCCTCGTTCACGGCCTTGATCCTCATTTCTTCGATCACGTCGAGGACGTGGTCGACCACCTTGTCGACGATGAAAGTGCATATTATGGGACGCTTCAGAGTGATCAGCATCAGTGGATTGTTCAAAATGGTCAAACCTAGCAGCTAGGTCTCTACTCTCTTCACGAGAAGCAGCTATCTCGGTTTGAACAGCCGCTAACTGAGTCTGGAAATGTTGTTGGCTAGTGACAAGTTCAGCTAATTGTCTAGTGAGTGCATCCAAGTCGGGTGGGTCCATGGTCGACGCACTAGGGCTCGAGGTGATAAGACGACCACTACGCAACAGCATGCAATGTACTACCAACTAAATGACATGCGATGAAGAGATCAATGAACAACAAGTGCAAGTAGCGAAAAATATCAACTTGAGCATTTAAACAAAATTTGGAAAAAATTGGGATTAAGTAGATCCAAATATAACAAGCTAATACTGTTGATATATGTAAAATAACAAAGCGAGGGTTAAATTACTTGTCAAAATCTAATCACGTAAAATAAGTAGGAAAATAGTGGGGTCGAACAAGAGTTTAATTACGTGATTGTGGGGATCGAACAAGGGTTTAATTACGTGATTTTAGGTAAAATGTTTAAACGATAGCAACACAGAAAATTAATTGATGCAATTTTAAATGAACAGTAATATAATCCAAGATAGATAAGAAACAGCGACTTCCCTTTTTGTTCGTCGAAGTAACTGAGCCGATCAACACGAATAAAGAGGTACCTGCAAGAGATACAAAATACCCTCTTTTTTTTTTTTCACTTCTTTTCTTTTTTTTTTTTTTCTTTTTTTTTTTTTGTTCTTTTTTTTCACTTCCTTTTTTTTTTTTTTTTCCACAAAATCAAACTAAATTATATAGACAAACAAACAGGCCACTAACTGAGGCCCAACATACACTACCCATGTATTAACTCATGGCCCAATACTAATACATTACCCCACCCGCAACTGAGGCCCAAAAATAAAAAGGAAAATCGACTGTGCATCACCAATAGAAGGATCGAGGTCCGCGACTTCTGATTTTCTGTAGAGCAGCGGTGATTGAGGCCCGATTCTGGTGATTTAGGATATGTCGAGGCCGGAACAAGATGTGGATGGAATTCGACCGTGACTGGAACAAGCGGCGGTGTATTGCAGAATTTAATGGGTGGTGGCTGGTTCTCGGATGTTGGAAGCTTGATTGTCGGCGATTATTGTAGAGGCGAGAACTTGGAGGAAGTTAATTGCTTGGGTCGCTGGTCAGAAGATGAAAGCGATTTCTGCGGAGAGGGTGAAGGTCGCGACTTTGCAGAAGAAAATGGGTGGTTGGCTATGTTTTGTGTTTTGGTTGTGGGCTGCTTTTGTATTATGGACTTGCAGGTTGTGCTTAGTTGGGTAAGTCATGGTAAGGTTGGATTAGAGTTTTCTGTGTATATGAAGTGGGGAGTTTTCTGTGTATATGTTAGTTTGACATGGTGAAGGCAGAGATGGTGAACAATTTTGGGAGGATTATACGGTGGTAGTGACTGTTGCGTGGTTGTATGGATCGATTGATTGTGGGCTGTGATTTTTTGTGAGTAGGTGTTGTGGTAGTTTTAGGTGGGTTGCTAGAAAGGTGCAGGGAAGAAACTGTCAGCACTTGCAGTTGGATGAAATGGACACACAATTACGGTTGCAGCCATTTTGATATTTCAGGTTTTTAGCTCTGATACCACTTTGATGTAGGATAGATAGAGAAGTTAAGGTAATCAGAAGTTGAAACAACCAGCAGAAGAAGAAGAATAGAAGATATCAGCAGAAACGAGAAGAAGAAGAAGCAGGACAGGAGAGGGAAAGGAGAAAGGGAACAGCAGAAACGCAGAGAACACAGAAGCAGAGGGAGGGGAGTCTGCAAAACGCATAATTCATTTCATCTATTCATCATCATATCTCCACTGAGATTTACAAGTTGCTAAATATAGAAATGCAACAAAAAGTAGGCCTGGGCAAGCCCAAGATAATACAAGCCCAAACTACAAAACATAATATAAAAATTGGGATTGGGCTAGCCCAAGATAATACAAGCCCAAGACAAAAATGGAAACCCAAGACAAAAAAATGGATGTCCTCATCAGTTGTGCCATCACTTTTGTCCATACAGAATTCATACACCAAATGTTGTCCAAATCCCAGAACTCCAGTAGTGAACTTGATTTGTTCGCTGAAGCATGTGAATCGGGTCTTGACATTCGTTATACAACAATTTCTGATGGTTTTCCTGTGGAATTCGATAGATTTCTGCACTTGGATGAGTACTGGGAATCCATGTTGAGAGATTTCCCAGTTCGCGTCGATGAATTTGTTGGGAAAATAATCCGGTCTGATCCCCAGTCGGCGTATTTTCTTATTGCTGATACTTATTACACTTGGCCTGCAAAAATTGCCAGGAAATATAACCTGGTGAATGTATCACTCTGGACAGAACCTGACAAGACTCGTCCCGAATCACCCTAATGGACTCGACACGTGTCGTGTGCCGATGGTAGATACCAGCTAAGGGCCGGACCACCACCAAGGCAACATTGACTTACTTGACCGTGACGTAATCTAATAAAAATTTTGACAGAGTTTCCTCTAAAATATGAACTATTCTCAATCCTGTAACCATAAAAATTTCCCAAACACCAAAATACTAACATCATAACATCAGTTACTCGAACCACCAAAAACATCTACATCATGCATCATAACTGCTTCTCAAAAAGATAATAGTAAAGCAGTTTAGTTTACAATATTTCATCAAGATCACTGTACAAATAAGTACAAAATTCCCTAAAAATGATGCAAATGTGTCACTTGATGATTACACAATTTTAAGCAAAAGAACCCACAATTGGTGGTGGTAGTAGCTGCAAAATTATCAATATAACCTTCACCACGGTTCAATCAACTGCCTCCTATAAGGAAAAAGTTAAGAAAATATATGAGATGATAATCCCAGTGAGTAGAGTATTTAAAAGATGGTTGTACTGTCATTTATGTATGTATATACATTTATATACTAATGAAACTGATATTTTATTTATCCTGGTATGCTCATTATTCTTGATATTCGTGTCATAACACCATATAAAATCAAAATATTGACGCTAAATCATAAATTAGGTTCAAGCTGATCTCTAAAAATGATAACAATTGATACAACCAGATGAGTAAGTACACTAGTCACATTCAGGAAGCTAAAACCATAATCTGAAGTCAATAAGTTGAACTGTAAGCTGAGAAATGTAAGCTAAAAGATACCAATCCACTATATACTGCATAATCACGTCAAAATATACCACATGTAATCATTTACTGTTGATATGAAAGCTATAAAGTCATATGCACATAAAATGACTGATCAAGACTTATGTACACGGCCGTAGCTCCTCAGTGCACAAAGTAGTAACAACATAATCGTCCTTATACACGGCGGTAGCCCCTCAGTGCATAATAGGTACTCTTACACACGGCTGTAGCCCCTCAGTGTATAGGAGTCAAATACTCGACTCTAGTACACGGCCGTAGCCCCTCAGTGTATAGGAGTCAAATACTCGACTCTAGTACACGGCCGTAGCCCCTCAGTGCACTAGAGTAAGATAACCTCGTCGGGTATTGTCTAATGGTTTCAAAATAATGCTCATTTACTAATTTCTCGAAATTAAGACATTTCATGTAATTAATATACTTCTCAAAATGAAATTGAAACTCATGTCAACAATCATATTAAATAAACATAATTATAAGCTTAAAATTTAAAATTCTTCTTTTTGAAAAAGTAGGTTTTCCACTCACAGATATAGGCTGGACTAACGGGGCTGGTATGCTGTCCCCACGTCCAAATCCCCTCCTGAAATGATCACATACAAGCCATATAAATTCCATCCATAATAAGTTGCAAGAGAATTCTCATTAATAACTCACACTTAACTTCAAAGAGAAATATATATATATATATATATATATATATATATATATATATATATATATATATATATATATATATATATATATCCCTCAATAATCAAGAAGCCAAGACTTAATATTTTCATCTCATTTAGCTACCCCAAAAATACATTCACTTAATCCTTCGAATTACTCTATTTCATTAATTCATTAATACTAACTTTTTTTTTCTCGGCTGTCCCGATAAGATTCAACTAGATTTTTATGACAATACTCATCCACATTCCTCATTTCAGATTTTCTTTAACTAAATACACAAATCTTATCAAAAACTCATTTCTTGAAATCTCAATATTCATCCAAACTAATAACTCAAGTACAAGATAGTTATTTTCAACCAATCTAGCTTAATATCATGCAACAATCACAAAGAAAAATAACAAGAATGCTAATTTTTCCCCCAAATTTTCGGATTACTACATGTATATTAAAACCCTAATATCCAAATATCATTTCTTCCAACCCACTAGAATAAATAGCTCAAAATGCTCAAATAATTAGTTTCCTTGTCATATTTTCTAAGTATAAACTATAAATTACAAACCCTGAATTTTTACTACAAAACTCAACCAAAATTTATATTTCGAATTTACCTCAAATAGAAGAAGAAATTGAAAACCCAACTTTCAAACTCGTTGGTGGCTTCCTTTTTTTCTTTCTTCTTTTCCTTTTTCTTTCTTTTCCTCTTTTTCTTCTCTTTTTCTCTTCTCTGCCCGGTTTCTGCTGTTTACTCTGTGTGTGTGTGTGTGAAATGGAATGGAAAATGGGTTTTAAAATGTCAAAGTAGTGGACTTTTGCACCATAGGTCCCTCATCTTCCATTTAACATATTATTTGATCCTTTTAACTTCCATTATTAGGAATATAAATCCCCAACTTCAAATGTATCCAATTAAACCCTCAAATATAGCAAATTTATAAAATAAACCTCAATAAAATAATTTATTTCAATTTAGTCTTTATTTGACTTTGACTTTGACAATTCCACTTTTGACTATTGACTAGAAAAATTGGGTTGTAACAGAACCAGCATTAGTTTTTTCTATAGCTTATCACTTGGACCTTCTTAGAGAAAATGGTCATTTTCCTTGTAAAGGTACGTCTTCTTTCTTCCTCTCCCTCACTTTTATTGCTTGACTGTATGTAGCTTAGTGTTGGATTTTTGATTCAAATAGGATGAAAAATGAACAGAAAAATCAGACTTACCGGATATCAGAATACCGGTTTTTAGACACTTACCGTATATGAACTTTGCTTACCATATTTCAGCTTAGTTTGAATACCGCATTTCACTCTACCGGATTTAACTCTAGCTTCAATACCGTATTTGGCCTTATTGGATTTCACTCAAGTTTGGATACCGTATTTCACTGGATTTAGACAACACTCACCGGATTTTACACTTTGCATACCGTATTTGCTCTACACATACCATATATGCACTAACTTATCGATTTTAATGTTTACTCACCAGAAAAATGATTTTAACACACAAGTTTTGTTTGATACTCAACAAAACGATATAAGACAATGAAAGAAGAGAAAATATATCAATTTACCCTATTCAATTTTTTTAGTAAAGATGAAGATATATGACTCTATATATAATCAAACTTACACATAATTACAAAAGTACTTTCTACCCTACTTCCTACTATACAAGACAATAACTTAACTTGTAATAGGTTCAATCTAACATAACTTTACATCATTACTTGAGTTAGACTTTAATAAAAAAAATATATAACAAATTGGTAACCAAAATACAATAGTTAGGTAACAACAAAAGTGTCACATACTCGACTAATTCCAACATTTCTCCTTGACACTTTTGTTGAAAACACCAAGATTTTTTCTTAGTGTTTCAACCCTTACTTTGGACGAAGTTTGCAAGCTGGTCCTCTGATTTGCAATGCACCAACTACTGGATCCTATTTTTCTATTTTCAGCTTTTCAGTTTGAGCATCCTTTCTGTCAACTGAATTTTTATTGTTGTCTGGTGGATTTTCCAATTGAAAACTTTGCATTGCATCAAGTTGCTTGCTAGAAGAGTTTTGAGGCAATGATTTTAAAAGGCCACGAACTGATGCAACAACTACATTGGGTTCCACAAATCTCTCTAAAAATGCTGCCAATGTCATCACTGTTTTTTTAGTTTCAGCAGACAATGGTTTGTCTCCTGATGAAGCATCAAAACTCACAACTTCAAATGCTTTTCTGAGTGCTTTCAGTTGCCTTTCAGCCTTATCAATTTGAGTCATTCTTTCCATAGCAATTTGTTGAATCTCACTCATTTCCTCTTGGGCAGTGATTGCATCCGATTTATCAGTCAATTCAATTGATCTTTTGGCCTATTTTTCAACTGCTTTACATTTGTCTAGAACTTCCTCAACATCAATTTTAGAGACTGAAGTGTCAGTGTTATTAGAGATTTCATCTTTCCATTCCAAAGGAAAACACATATCCCTCATTTCAACTTTCATCACTACTTGATTTCGAGAATCAAATATAGTGCATCTCTTATCTTTGAATACCAAAGTATAATCTTTTTCAATCAAGTGACCAACACTTATCAAGTTTTGATCAATTTTCGGTACATATAAAACATCAAAAGTGAGCTTGATACCCGATGGTGTTTGAACTGAAATTTTACCAATTCCTTTCACCTCCACATAGTCTCCATTTCCCACTTTCACTTTTGATCTGTAAGTATCATTTAACTCCACAAAGATGTTTACATTTGAAGTCATGTGATGTGTGCAACCACTGTCAAGTAACCAAGTTTCAATCCAGCTGGGAGCTGTGAGTTTTATAGCTGAAAACAAATACTCCTCTGGCTGATCTTCTACTACTTTGGTATGCTACAACTCATCATTCTCCTTTTGATTCTTGCAGACCTTTTCAACGTGTCCAAACTGTTTGCAAGACCTACATTGCACATCAGGCCTGAACCAGCACCATTTTGGAGAATGACCAGATTTTTTGCAACGAGAACAAGGTGAATAATAACCATTTTTGCCAACATTCTTGTTGATCTCCACCTTCTTCTCGTTTTGCTTGAACTTTCCTTCAAACTAGCCTAACTTTACATCATTACTTGAGTTAGACTTTAATAAAAAACATGTGACAAATTGGTAACCAAAATACAATAGTTCGGTGACAACAAAAGTGTCACATACTCGACTAATTCCAACACTTAGTCGTACTTTACACTTTTGTGAGACGGATAGTGGGAGTAGCAAGATCGCTATTAGTTCATCCATGTTGATGTAATTTTCTTGATTTTCAGACAATATTGTGGAGAATATAAATTACATACACGGAGTTTCTTCCATAAATACAAGGGACTTGATGTCATTCCTTAAAAAATCTTCCATAACAACAATGGAGCAAAAGGTCGTTAAAAGGATATTTGATGACCAGGTGAAGAATGCAGATTTTATCTTACAAAAGACTTTTCAAGAACTAGAATCTGAGGCAATATCACCTCTAAAACAAAAGCAGCCAACTTATGCAATTGGCCCTATAAACTTTTCAACCGGTTCCACCATACCAGCCATTTCTCAGAATTTATGGCCTCAAACAGATACTAAAACATGACTCGATTCAAAGCCTTCCAGCTCGGTTTTGTACGTATCATTTGGCAGCCTTGTTCAGACTAGTAAACAGATAATTCAAGAAGTAGCTCATGGACTTCTCCTTAGCAAAGTTAGTTTTCTTTGGGTGGTTCGAAGTGATATTGTGAGCTCTAGTGATACTGATGTTTTGCCCCTTGGATTCGCAGACGACATCAGAGATCAAGGGTTGATTGTTCAATGGTGCAATCAAAATATGGTGCTTTCACATCCGGCCATTGGATGGTTCTTGACACATTGTGGATGGAATTCGGTGTTGGAAAGCATATGGTGTGGTGTACCTATGATTTGTTATCCATTATCAAGCGATCAACCTACTAATAGGAAATTAGTGGTCGATGATTGGAAGATCGGAATTAATCTCTGCGATGAAGAATTAGTTAAGAGGGAAGAAGTTGTAGAGAAGATTGACAACTTGAGGAGTGGAACAGTTTCGGATGGATTAAGGATGGAGATCAAGAAAGTAAGAACAATACTGCACAAGGCTTTGGCAGTAGATGGATCATCAGAGAAAAATTTTGATCAATTCATTAAAGATTTGAAGGCGAAAATTCATGTTTAAATGCAGGATATATCAACTAGGCATGCTAGTGATTATACAAGGTTTGTTTACATTTTTCTTAGTTTAGGACTTTGGAACTACCTATTATCAGTCCTAGAAAATACTCCATGATGGAAATAAATAAACATGAAAGAAAGCTTATTCTATATATGTATTTTCATTATGCAATTGAACAAGAAATCCTAGCCTTCTTTTCTTCTCTATTTGTTTATAGTTTTTACAACTTTCAAGTGCACTCTTATTTTTCAATTATTTAGCCGATGTTAAAAGGACATCGAAACAGATAAAATACAAAAGTAATACATAACTTGAAATTGACTATGGCCAATAACTTGAAATTGCACTCTTTTTTTGTTTTTTTTAAAACCAGTTTTAAAGGAAATATTGAAATTGACTATGGCCAATAAAAGTACCTAATAAAAGAGCCATAGGAGATGCTCCATTGTCGAAGGAACACCACACAATGAAAGTGGCACGTGACTTCCAATTGCATTTTTTGTTTTTTTTTGGTTTTTTTTTTTCCTTTTTATTTTTCAAGTAGTTGTAAGGGAAATATCAAAATAAAGTCTTAGAACATGTTCTACGATGGAAATAAATAAAAATGAAAGTAACACATGACTTGCACTTGGACTCTTTTCTTTTTTTCTATTTTAATCTGGTTTTAAAGGAAATACATTTTTTTTGTTTTTAGTTTTGGGTAATTATATTACCACTTTGAATTTTATTAAGTGCATCATAATTTTTAATATTTTTCTTATTTACTTAAATAACTTTAAGTAAAATTACATAATTAGAGTTTTAATGTACTTTTTAATAAAATAAATTATTGTTCAACCACAAATATAAATCTAATTTTTATTTTTTTTCAACATGTGACTGAGCATAGCTTTTAGGTTGACGGTGGCTTTTGCTTTCTTCCACGTTGACAAGATAATTTTTTTTTCCTCACAGTAAATAAATTTATACTATGTGGTGTCATATCCATGATTTTTTTGGTTTCTTACTCCGATGATTTCCATGAATTATACATCATATTTTTATGGATTTTTATGATGCCATTGAAGGAAGCGGGTTAGGCATGAGAAAATAATGATGGTTGAATAGGGTTAAAAATATGAAAAGTGTGGACAAACTGAGTTGACAACATTTGAAGCTGACGTTTGAAGCTTTCTACCAAGTTTGTATCTTTCAAAAAATCCAAAATGAGTGGAAATGATGAAAAAAATGAAGAGTAATGTTGGGATGATAAGTACACCACAATATTGTATTTTTTTTTCATTTTTAATTTTTTTTTTTTATGGGATTAGGAGTATAATTTTAAATTTCTTGTGGTGTATGTATTAAAAATATATTTCAATTGTGGCGTGATTATAATGTGATATAATAAATTAATTTTGTGGCGGTAATATAATTATCATTTAGTTTTTAGCTGTTTGTAATAGGAAATTACCAAAACAAATTAAGGTCAGCAAAAATATATAGAACACTCGTGTTTTCAAATGAAATAAGCACCAAAGTAGCACATAACTTGCACAAGCATTCTTTTTAGGGTCAACAAAAGTACCCATGAGAACGACCCCAAGAATATGTCAAAATAAATTGGTAGCTGGAGTAAATGTCCTTATCGTTGCATGTTTTGTGCAAATTATTCCTATCATTTTAATTTTGGCATTTGGACCCTCCTGTCAATTCAACCTTGCACGAAACATTTTTACTGTTTATTTTCCTTCGACAAAAGCCATGTAAAATGATGAATTTACCCTTCTCATTAAATTAAAAAAAATGAAAAACAAATTGTAGTCAGAGCCCTAAATCTTTTCAAGAAATGTAAATGAGTCCGTTTAAAACAATTTTAAAATGAGAGAAAAAAAAATAACAGAAATCTCTTTCTTCTCCGAACTCCCAAAAAAATCTCCTTCACACACACACACACACTTTCATCTACCAACCAATAAAAGATAAGTAAGTACAAGAGTGGATTCAAAAAGTTTGTTCAATGCAGGTGATAAAGACAAACTAAGGCTCAAAAAGTAGAGAAATGTGTAATACAAACATGAAAGCAGTAGCAAAATTGAGACTTGAATTTAGTGGGGGCAAAACTTAACTTCAAAAAAATATTTTAAACAAGGAAATAACATATGCAAAAATCTGTTTTTCGTGCTGAAAATTTAATCAACATGCTAATGCACTTCGAACAGCATTAATGTACAAACATTACACAGATTACATAATTAATTTCACGAATTAACAAGAATCAAGTCATTAACCAAATTTCCATGAATAAAACACCATTAAGCCTCAACCCAATTCGAAGGAAAAAAAAATTCAAAAATCAACCAACTTTATATAAACATTTCCAAGTATTAACAACCAATAAGCCATTAAACATGTTATGAAATTGATCGAAAGATTATGACAACAATGAAATAAATAATCAAACAATGAACATCAAGATTTAAGTGGAAAATCCAAAACAGGAGAAATTACTGGTAAAGGATAATTTCGCTGTAATCAATAACAATATGTGTTTACAACAAGATCTCAATGCACTCAATTAAAATCTAAAGCTCTCAATATATTGTATATATGTTGTTCTCTGTTATGGAAATAATACACGCTGAATTGTATATATATGAAACTCTAAAATCAAGTTGTAGATAAATAGGAGTCCAAAACAGAAAACCTCGGGAAACATCGACGCTCGAGCGAGAGGCAAGCGACATACGAGCGAAGAGCGTGCGACAGCTTGTCTATTTCAATTGCTCGAGCATCCAGCTAATGAAATTGCAACGATGATTGTCCTGGTCCATAATTCGGATCTCTCATAAACCACTCCAAATACAACTCCAAACTTCACTAAAATTTGGGTCACAATATAACAAAACAAATTATGAAGGAAAAAAATTACAGCACAGCATAAATTCATACTTCCATAGACCATAGTAGAACTAAGACACCCACGCACGGATACACTATGGCACTACCTGATAAGAAAGGTGCTTAACTGATCGGGTTATAAATTTGAAAGTGAATTCACAGGTTGATCCCCATAAAAACAGCACAAAAGAGCATGAAATTTCAAAAAAAAAAAAAAAAAATTAAAAAAACCAGGAAATAACAAGTCACATCATCAAATTCCAAAAAAAGGAAAAAGAAAGAAAGGAGCAAGGATTGACTTACCGAAAATCGCTCACCAGGAAATCAAAATCGTTGATTGCAAGTTCAAGTAAAATTAATTTCAATTATACCCTAACACAAATTTGCTACATGTATGAAAAAAACATAAAATTGAAAAGTTAACTAACGTAAAAAAAATCAAACTGTCGATGAAAAATAATAAAGCCCTAAATTTAGTTTAGGCCTAAAATCCAATTTCAAAATTTACCAAGAAATTAAGTGATACACAAAATGAATTGGAGAATCTGTAAAAGAAGAAGACAACAAATTGCATTTCTAATTGATACATAAAATGATTTGGAGGAATGAATATCATAGCAGAGAAAAAGAGAAGAAAGATTAATAGATAAATTTACCTTTTACTTTTGTCTTTTGAGGCAATGAGTAGAGTTGGGCAAAACTCAATCCACCCCGATCAATCCAAATCAAATCGATCGGTTTGGGTTGTGTTTTTAGTTTCAATTGGGTTGAGTTGGGTTGAAAAATTGAATTTGAGATTGGGTTGAGTCGCGGATTATGAATTAAAATCCAATCCAACCTAACCTGATGAATTAAAAAATTAATAACTAAGATGAAAAAAAAATTTAAATAGATATAATAGTAAAGATAAGAGAATGACTTATAATATATAAACGTCAATTTTCTTCACATAGACCGATTCACATGAACACTATTTACAAATGCAATATTATTTGATAATAAAATAAAATTTAAAGACAAGATGATCAAATGAATGAATTCCAAAAAATTGTAAAAAAAAAAAAAAAAAAATGCTTCATAAATTTTAAACTTATTTATACATTATTTTTAGAAAGAATTCCTTATATGTGTATTTAAAAAACGGAGGTTTTCAAGTAATTTCAAATCCTAAAAAATTATCCAAATTTAACAAATAAATCGGATTCAACTTTAATTAGATCGAAACCCAAACCAATCAACCCAACCCAGTTTGGGTTGGGTTTAAATCAATAATTGAATTGAGTTGGGTTGATTTTTTAGCAAATCAACCATGTTGGGTTGGATTTGGGTTGGAAAAAAAATCGACCCAACCCAACCCACTCCTAGCAATGAGGCATGAATATCATCATAGCGCAGAAAGAGAGAGAGAGAGAGAGAGAGAGAGAGTCATAAAGATACAACCATACAGGAATTGGAGGGCGGAGCAAGTCACGGAAGCCGAGGTCCTCACTCCGTCCTCAGGTCAAACCGTCAAAGTTGTCGTCCGTCGAGTCGAACTGTCGAAGCCAGCAACAGCATGCGCAAATTTTCTATGATTCCGCTTCCATTTATTTTTCAAGGTCAAGCCTGAAGCATCCTGCCTCAAATTATATGGGTTCATAACATTGGGCCATTCATTTTTCATTTTTTTTATTTTTTAACTTGGGACAATCTGGCAAATAGACATCCACGAAAATTAGCTTATCGACTCTCCGAACAGTACTATAAAAATCGGTATTGAACATCGCTCCTGTAATTGTACAGGCTCCCATAGCAATCACATATTTTGATTTGGGCATTTGCTCATATAATCTCACTAAAGAGGGTGCCATTTTCATTTGGGCTGTTGTGAAATATTTATCATAGGTGGTGGTCCAAAGTCCAATGTAGACATCTACGGATCTACCTGCCTAGGGCCTTCATTGGGTCCATCGTTGAATAAGTATAACATTTTCTAGACTAAAAATTAAATCAAACAATCAAATTTAATTAATAATTTTCATAATTGTCTAGAACTTTCTTTGTTTTCAATGCAAGCTTCGCTTGCAATTAATCACACCTTTTAAATTTACAAATAAGCCTAGGCAAATGACCCTCCTGCCCTTTGCCATTTAACTTCATGTCCCATATCTGAACCATCATCTGTAGAGCCTCACTTCAATATTCGTAATGGAGGCTTCCGGCAACTGAGGTGAAAACTTAAGCTTTTGCATCAATGTTGTCGTACGTATCGTGTTTCTTCGAGGTGCTGGTGGCGTCAAATACGAGATGAATTACGAAGTTTAGTCGATTAACGAATGCTCGTGAGGTCGATTTCCACGGTAAGGGAAAACCCGAGGGTTCCCATGTCGATGTTGGTACGGTGGCGGGAGCTGGTTGCTTAAAGGACAGTAGTCGCAGATCGAACTGGTTATTGATGGAGGCCGACGGAGGAGTCTGTGCATTCAGCCGTTATAAATTGAAGCGAAATTCAAAGAACTGGTAGAGAGAGAGAGAGAGAGAGAGAGGGTCTCAAAAGAGTAAAACTAGAGAGAGAAGGCGTCCAGAAGAGAGTGAGAATTTTGTAGGTATATGCACAGAGCTGACCGTAATGGTGGCGTGGAAGAGGAAGGGGTGGAGTTTGTAGAAGAAATAGATTTTTTATTTTATAAATTATTTTAAACGGGATTCATTTATGAGTTAATTGTTTCATTGACTACTGTATTTTACACGCCACGATGTACCCAATGAACTTATAGATGCTTTCTAGTGGCCATTGAACTTAGGTCCGTCTCACTAAAATGGCCACTGGATGGGTTCCGACCCGTGATTCTTTCCACGTGGAGAACGAAAAGCTGACATGACTCTTAAAAATGGATAATTGTTAAGTGATATGCACACGTGGATGACAAATCATCCGAAAAACCCCTTAGCACAGTGAAATAAAACTTGCATCTTTTTAAACTCAATCAAAAATCATTTAACTCCATATAAATTGGAGAAATCGTAGCCCTAGCCCTAGCCCTAGCCCCATCCCCAATCAAATCCATTTTCTTCTGCCAAAAACCTACAATCACACTGAGAAGAACCCTAGCCCCAAATTCATTCCATTTTCGCATTAGCAACGAATATTCCATTTACTTGTTTGCTAGCAAGACTATATATAAAGCTTATTTTCTATGTATTTTCATTATGCAATTGAACAAGAAATCCTAACCTGCTTTTCTTCTCTATTTGTTTATAGTTTTTACAACTTTCAAGTGCACTCTTATTTTTCAATCATTTAGCCGATATTAAAAGGAATACCGAAATATAGATAAAACACAAAAGTAATACATAACTTGCACGTGCAATCTTTTTTCTTTTTTTTTTTTGTTTTTTAACCAGTTTCAAAGGAAATATTGAAATTGACTGTGGCTGATAAAAGTACCTAAGCCATAGGATATGCTACGTTGTCGAAATAAACAACACACACATGAAAGTAGCACGTCACTTGCACGTTCACTCTTATCTTCATTTTTCTTTTTCTTTTTTAAGTAGTTGTAAAGGAAATATCAAAATAGATTATGATCGACAAAGTCTTGGAACATGTTCTACGATAGAACTAAATAAACGTTCCATCACCACCTTCCTACTCTTCCATAATCGTTCTACAACTACAAATATGTTATGGTACACAACAAAAGTCAACACCAAGCACCATGACATCCTCTGCCTCCACCTCCAAGCCAAAGAGAAAATCATCCACTACCGCGAAATGCAGCAACTCGTCCAAAACGTCAACTCTAAAACCGCTTGCCATCACCTTCCAACAATCCAACAGGATCTTCACCCAGGAGGATGAAATCCACCTACTCAAATCCCTCAAAAATCCCACCAAAAACCCTTTCCAAATTCCCCTTCAAACAATCCAACAGGATCTTCACCTAGGAGGATGAAATCCACCTACTCAAATCCCTCAAAAATCCCACCAAAAACCCTTTCCAAATTCCCAATTCAGCAAGGCTCAAATCACAGCCAAAGAAAGAGACTCAAGAAACTCACTAGAGAAAAGAGAGAACATTGGAAGGGAGAGATTACTTGTTACTGTTATGGCTTCAACACCAAGATTTCAGCCAATAAGAAACTCACAATCGCTCGAATTCTTGCAATTTCTTGAAGTAATACATGACTTGCACGTGCGGTCTATTCTCTTTTTCTTATAGGTTTTAGCTCATTTTAAATGAAATACCAAAATATACTGTTCAGGGAATTTACCTACAAAAAGGATATTGTGCACAACATTCCACACTTCAACAAAACAAAATAATATCTTATCAATTTTGGAAGGCGCCCATCTGCCTAATTTCACAAAGAGTGATGTTATTAGCACTTAACACCAGTCTAAATGAAAACATTTGTAGGTTCATTAACATATAATAATGTATGTCCTAGTTAATTGGACCTATGAGTTACTGTCATCTAGACTAGTATTAAAACCCAATAAAATTAAAATGCAGAGCTAAGTGCTACATTTTGCAAAGATTTGGAGGCCCAACTATCTTTTTCCCTTAAAAAAATGCCCCAAACCAACCAATTGCAATTTAATTATTTATATTTCAAATCAACGTGTATCTGCACATTAGTATCAGTCAGTTAAAATAAATATACAGGAATATGTCAGCAGCATCAGGAGCCAGTATAATATCCACCGGAAATTCTATACTCTTATTTTGTTAGAGCACAAAAACGCTTTTACCTTGAAGAGCATAGCTTTCTGCTTTTGAAAATGCTAATATCTCCTCTGTGGTGATTCATAGAAAACCAAACAGAATCATTCCAGACAAATTTTACATGACAATGCTCAGACTCTACCGGCTAAAGAATTTCATTCCTCGGTTTTTTAATGAATTTCAAACTTATCCGCTGATTTTGAAATCTGAAATGGAAGCTTTTTGGCGAGCTTCAACTGCAGATGCAGATTCTTTCTTGTCCAACCCAAAGAACGAGCAATTTTGGAATGCGTCCAGACTGTTCGCTAGGAATCGGTTCAAACCACCAATGCTATCGCTAAGAATTAGATCATCAGCATGCAATCTACAGGAGGGTATATCCAAATCTAACGGTCCTAACGAGTCAGGCTGCAATATGGAAAAGATAGAATAAGAAACATATGACCCAAAATCTTCACAGAAACACTTAACATGCATGTCGTAGCATAGTTATTGTGTATTGCACTGCAACTGCACAAGTGAAGAGCATAAGAAAATCTTCACAGAAACACTTGACATGCATGTCTCAGCATGGTTATTGTGTATTGCACTGCAACCGCACAAGTGAAGAGAATAAGATATGCTGAAAGTAATGAAAAATAAGCTTGCTCCTTAGCAGCAGGATGCTTCTCATTGTATCAATAATTTTGAGACAATATAGAAATACAACCGGAAAAGGAAAGATAAAATGGTACTTCAAGGAAAAGATTACCCAATATATGTCAGTTAATCCACTAAAATCCTTTGCAGAATTCTCTAAGGTCTCCATTGGGTCTCCATATGTAGGATCATCATTACTTGATTTCTTGTCTTCAGCCAACTCCTAAAAGAAATTAAAAACAATAGTGTTACAAATAACTTTGAGACAGAGCTATTATTTTTAGTAATCTTTGAGATATATCTCAAGATGCAGATACATAGATATCAGACCTCAACTGCCTCATGGGTTATTGAAGAACTTGTCTGAATAATTTGTTTACAGGTCTCTAGTGAAGCATTCCTGGTCTCATTCTGACCTATTTCACAGGAAGCACAACTTTTTTGGAATGCGAAGGCATCACATGTTTCTTCATCATCCCAAATTGAAGTTGAGTGAGGTGCAGGACCCGACTGTGAACCGAGTTTGTTTTGATGTTTGTAAATGTGAGCAGCAATTGCAGCATCGAACGAGTCACAACTGAATGGGATCTGCTGCAGAGAGCAAGAGCCAACAGGCAATGGTGACTCAGCACAGTTGGCATCCAAGTTGAGCATCGAGTCAGAAAGTAGCTCCCCAACACTTATACAGGTAAGACTCTCAGCCCACCCGCCAGCTGAAAGCACCAAATCCTTCTGTGTGCTCTGATCATCCTAGATGCAAAGCAAAGTTTACAATGATGAGGCAGAATTAAAAGGGCATGGGCACTATTTTTCTGTTGGATGTATAATCTGATTGTTTTGCGCTTAAGTAACAGGAAATGCAAGAAAATATAATATTAAACAACCAAAAAGATTTGATATTATCTGAGACAGGTGCACCTAAAAATTCAACAATTACATGAATTCAGTATTGCATACATAAATCTACTGTTTAAAGCAATAAAGCAACAATAGTTGGAAAAGAATACCATGTCTTCAACTTGTCTTCTATCACCTCGATCTCCGGTCTCCCTTCTTACTAATGAAACAGCTGGAGTACTCTCCATGTACCTTGAACCATTGATGTTGGTATCCATTCTACAACACTCAATGATCTCATCCTCCGAAACTAAGGTTGAAGAGGGAATAGTAGAAGTCATATTATCTGCAGAGGCTAACAGTTCTTGACAAGTACCACTTAGGTTCCCAGATTTGCCATAAGTTGGACTTAATGTCGGCACAGATTCAATGTCATGCTCTTTCATTATATTGATGTTCATATTTTTCTCATTAACAACAGCATATGACTGCAACGTTTGAGGTGTTGCAGATTCAAGCTCAGCTTTTGAAAACCAACCATATCTTTAACAAGAAATATAAACTGTTACATTAGGTTTATTCTATAAACATCATTCTTCATAAAGAAGAAAGAAAACAAGATAATAGAACCTGAGGCGGAAAACTGGAGGGCTTCCAACTGTTGTGTATACATCTGCTGCACAGAGCAGAGAGTCCTTAGTCCACTTCTGACACCCCACCAGGTTTTCAGAGTGCGCCCAGTAAGGAAAAAGCATTAAATCTCCAGATAATAATTTTGAATTTCCCCATTTGCGGTTGAGGTGATCTAATACAGATGATATCTTCTTTCTTGTACCCAATGTGAGCTCCAAATGGGGATTATGATTGTCCTGCAATAACCCAAAAAAAAAAAAAAAATCCTGAATTTCCTTCATTATTCTAAAATTAAACATTAAATAGCTTCTAATATCGCAACAGCAGCCAAAAATTTAAAAAAAAAAAAAAAACCAGGCTTGACATACCGCTTCCAAGGATTTCCTAGTGCAGTCATCAATTGGGAACAACTGAAGCTTAAGTTTCATAGAGTTTTGTGCATTGTGTTCGTTGAAACGGCTTTGTGATGACATTGGCAAAGAGAGCTCCACTTCTCCAACAGGTTGAGAACAACCACAAGCTGAAAAGTTGGCAAGTACATCATGAGTGAATTAATTTCCAAAGATTCACCACCATTAGTCCAGCCCCAACAAATTTTAGAAAACAAATCTTAACCATTCACCTGGTGTTTCATTGACACGTTCAACCTCTTTCTCAGTGATTGTCCGCTCCAGATGCTCAGCAGCATCAGCCACCAACGAAACCCCAGCGATCGCTGCCTTCTCCCATCTTTTATATGCAGCTGTAGAAGAGCCTGTCATACATTCAACAACAGCCAGAGAAACACTATTCAGATCCAAGAAAAAAAATTGAGGTGTTAAGCTCATGCTAGAAACTTCAGTCATTCAGTGAAACAAAAGCAGAGTCCATATATAAGAATCAAGCTCAGTAACAGGGCTATGCACATTAATCAGAGAAACTGAAAAGTCCAAGTACAAAAACCATAGATTGGTCCGTACAGTAATAAATTCAAATTAGCAGCATCTTATAAGGGAGTTATCATCATAAGCAAACATAAAATCCAGTTGAAAATATGCAAGAGTTTCATGCAAACAAACACTAGAAATGACAAATGATTATCCATGGTCTATTTTATTTTAAATCACAAAGAAAAAAGTGACAGAGGATTCAATCAGAGACTCGCTCCATTAGAATATAGAACCAGAGTAAGAGTTCTGACAGATGACTATAAACTATGGGCTGTGAATACCAACTATAGAATCACCAAAGATGTGCCCAAATGTCCCAGAATAGCAATTTTTCATGTTTGCAAATGGGGCTTGCAAAGTTCTAAATAAAGAACGCCTTAAAATAGTTCAAATATGAGAATGGCCAAATTAAAATAAAATCTCCTAACTGCTACGTTTGCAAATGGACCTTAATAACATTCAATATAAAGAAGGCCTTAGAATAGTTCTAAATAAGAAGATATCAAAGCATATTAAGAAAATCCCAAAATTAAAAAAAGTACATGAATGAACAATCTAAAGTAAGTAAATTCTATCAGAACCAAACCAACAACAATTAATGAGAAAGCACAGAGAATACCAAAAACAAATACAAAACAGCAACAACAACAGTAATTGCATTGAGGTATTCAATATTTGTCTTGAATATCACCTGTTTTCCGACGATGTTTTGCTTTTTTTGGATAAGATGAATCTACTTTGCAGTTAGTACGATTAGTTCCTATATTATTTACATTGCGCTTTCCTGAAGATCCTTTGCCCGCTCCAACTTTTTGCATGTTTTGGCTGTCAACAAGAACCATTTTCACTGCACTGCTATCATGGCTCAATGGCCTGCCCAGATTTGAGACAGTAATTGGAGGTGTAGGGCAGTTATTTTCTCCAAGAGATAGCCGTTTCCTTATATTCTTTTTGCGGTCTTTCAAGAGTTGGTTCTCCTTCATGGAAAAATAATAGTGAGATGCCAGTGCAATCATGCCAACAAAATTTATCATCGAAGTGAGAATGGGATACTGTTAAACTAACCAGAGCCTCTACAAATATCTTAAATCTTCGAGGTTTTAAGTGAAGCTTTGAGGCTTTACAGCTGTACTTTTCCAATAATGACCACCTAGAACCAATGAACAGCATTTGAGAAATTAAAAACCCCAGATAAAACCAAAACAAATATCAAGTGAGAAGAAATATTCATAACCATTAGGTTAAATAAGCTGCCTCCCTGTTCCACCCCTTCCCCCAAGCCCGCTTCACCAAAAGAAGGGGGAAAACATATCAATAAATAAAAACTATAAGATAATAATAACAAAATCCCATTAGTATACATAGACACGTGTTAAGGGAAGGCAATAAAGACTCTGCATAATCCTTGGTGCCACTAAACTTTGTGAATTCATTAAACTCCGTTCACTATACGCCAAAACTAAAATGTAAGATGGCATTCATCATGTACGATACATGATGTTCCCAACAAATGAAGAAAACAAATATCCTTCAGCAGAGTAAATCTATTTCCACTCAACTACTAATATTGTTTAGGCTTCCAGATGGAGACATTATCAAAGACATCCCCTGAACTTTATGACAACATCAGAGACACCCCATCAACCTCTCACATATGGAAAACCACACTTACTCTCCTATTTCATGTTTTACGTACCTTGACCACTTTTTGAGCAATATATAATATACCTAAAATGCCCTTATGAACTAAAGATAGAATTTTCTACAATTCATTGTAGTTAATTTGCTCGAAGAAAACTGCCACCATATAAATTGACATATATAGAACTCGATTGGCATAGGTGAAATTTTCATCATAAAAATTTACTTATTTTGTTTATAATTCATATTTCTTTTCCAAATTTATATGTTTAGATAAATATAGTATGTAATTTAACAAAATAGTTATTTATAAGTACAATAAATATCAAATGACCAAAAGGAATATTATAATATTCTTCTATAATATTATAATGATTAATATATTAGATTAACTAAACACACTATTTTGTAACATGGTCATCATTTAATAATAAATTTTGAGGGTATATAATGTTTCAATAAACTAAAGTCTTATCATTTTTTTTTTATCTAAAGTTTACTTGAATTGTAGAAGGCAAATGTTTGTATTTAACATCTTTTTTTAGTTTATGAATTATAAGTATGAAATTTTACTCATAAGTTTGCATCCATTAATATTTAAATTATGTATACATAATATATTATTAATTAAAATTTTAAAATAACAAATTCTTCAACAAATTTCAAGTAGAAATTTCCACTAGTATCCATATTCAAAGAATTGTGTGTACACAAAGTCTTTTAAGTATTAACTTATTACTAAAGGGAACAAATTAAATTGCAATTAGTTATAGAAAACGCAAGGGCATTTTAAGATATATCAACCTTATTTTAGATGAAATGTGGCTTAAAAAAGTGCTCAAGGTGTGAATATGATACTCAAAACAAGAAATAGGGGAGGTCCATGTGTTATCATAAAGCTTAGGGTTGTGTCTTTTACACAAGTAGATAACACCGGAACTAAATGAAATATGTAGCAGTGAGAAGGTTGTGCTGAAGAAAAAATTAGTAGAAAGTAAATATTTACCATCGTAGCATTGCAGCATTGGTATCTTTCGAGTTTTTCGCATCAAGACAAAGTTCAGGACCCAGCAACTTATTCATGCGCCTCACAAGCCGGTAGTAATAGTGTCTGACCTGCAACGTTCAATGCCAAAAATAAATTAAAATTGAAAGGAGGACACTAAAGTCTAAGAAGGGAACAGTTGAATATGAGGTCAGAATCTAGTGTTAAGGAAAATCACCTGATCCTTGTTTTTACTTTGGACGTGGCAAGTGATTTTCTCAAAATTCTGGTGGAGAAAAGGAGAATTTACAGAGTCAGAAATAATATCTATAGACAACTTCCAAATAAATTTCAGTGAATATGCAACAGAAAATTGCCTTGCCAACTTGACGCAATGCAGTGAAAAAGCTTTCTTCCTCCTGACGAGTCCAAGCTGCCCATTGCCGTGGTTGCTTTTTCACTGCATAGAAATAAATAGGCAATGTGTGGGATGATTCCCTAACATTTCAACAATTCTTGCACAACTAACCAGGCAAAAAGATACCTGGCTGCTGTGGAGAGATGTGATCGTGTGAGGATGAGGGTTCACTAGAATTCCCATCCTTACTTCCAGGATTCTCAGGGAGGAAGCATGCCTCACAGTCCATAGGAACATGTGACACCATTTGCATTTTATTATCATCCCACATATACTAGACCTTCATGCCTTTGCAGTTCCCCAGATGTCAGACAACACTTCTTTTATTCGTCAATGGACTTCAAGATCAAAAATGGCTGGCTTCAAAGAAAAGGTAGCTTAGACATCTGTTAAATAAATATTTTCAATCCATTAATTGATAATTTGAATAAATAATCATGTGAAACAAAAGCCCAGAAGGTACAGATTAGCATGAGAAAACTGGATCAATTGCCATTTGAAGTTTCATAAACCTACACTGAGCACTCACATATTATATTTGAAGTTTTCACAAACCTACAGGAGCATTTGAAATGCCTGGATTTATATTAGTCTGAAGAAACCAACCAAAATTGGAGGGGGAAAGGCCAAACCAGAATAATTAACAAACAGCGTATGGTTTCCAAGACGTATAATTGAAACAATCAGGCATCACTGCAACACAAATTTAAAGCTACGAATTCACATACCAACACAAAATAAAACTTAATTCAAGTCAATTAAACTTTTTCCACCCATTAAAGCAAGAACAAAAGCATAACAAACAAAATATAATAACAGGACATCGAACCCCTACATCTATTTCCCAAAAAAAAAAATAGCAAATCGTTTATATTAATTAAATTAAATTGGCTAATATAAAAATCACATAAATAATAATAAAAATTGCTTACCAGTAAGAAAAAAAAAAGGTAAAAATTCTGGAGAATTACAAACCCACAAGAGAAGAAAAGGCAAACGTGCAAGGAGATGAAACTGAAGTAAAAGTATTTAATTTTATCTAAAAAAAAAGTAAAATAAAATATGTAACCCACCTGTTCGATGTATTCTTCTCGTTTGACGGTTCATAACCCACATCTACACACCATGGGTTGCCACGCAGCGTAGGCGGATGATTCAAATGCTAGGTGCGTGGCTTAATTTGAAATTGTTATTTTATGCATTATTTTTCACTTATAATTAGCAATAATTTTCTATAAGAGATTTGATTTGATAAAGGAATGTATGGTTTAAACTAACATACTATATATAATTATATGCTTAATGATATCAAGATGATAAAAGATTGTTCATATCGTTAAATTAAATATTCAAATATAGTTTAATGTTCGATTCAGAATGTCAGTTGGCCGCAATAGCCCTACCAAACATATGCAAAATGATCTCCGACCATCTACTAATCTCTTGAGAACGTTACCTCTAGCCTTTCATCACAACTGAGTGTTGATATCATCATTTAACAACTAATATCATTGTTCGACTTATTTGAGAATATATGGATACTTCCCAAAATATATTATGTTGTGCAACTAAAAAGCATGTTCGCTACTCCACAATTTCAATAGTAATTGAAATATCAAGTGCACTCAAAGATAACCACCATGCATGCACGAATCTCTTCACAAAAATTGTAAACAAATTGTATTACTTGTATTTTCCTTTGTAACAAATTTTCGAATGTTGTGCTTCCTAATCTCGTGTATAAATGCTCCTCATAATACGTTTTCTCTAACCTTTCTCTGGATCTTTTTGCTTATGTTGCCTACTAGTTCATCTTTAGTCACAAACTTTTTTCGACTTGTGCACTCAAATAACTAGGGATGAGGAGTTTCTCTTGTTAAGCGATTGAAGTTATGGAACAGATACTGGTCACATTCAGTTGTAGATGTCATCAAACAATAAATATATACACATAGACAATGAACATCAAATACTCATGTCAGATGTATTTTACACGTGGCGAAATTAAGGCAACTATAACATTTTAACTAGTTTAGAATAATTGATGGCAATAAAAAATTTAACTTTCTGAAATAGAAATTATAATGATGTTTATTGCAACAAATGTGTAGAAAATAAATATTCAACGAAATGAAATATTTTCAAAGTCAATCGAGTGTTAACTATGGCATAGCTAATGTTTCTTTCTTCTTCTTTTATTTCCTTTTTTTTTTTTTTTTTTTGGAGTATTATCATTTTTGCTTATTCAAAAATACAATGGCAAATGAATCTTTTTATTTTCTCTTAAAGAAAATTTTGGAGAGAAACCATAATCAAGAAGAATTTATGTTAATTTGAAAATATAAATACGATAAAAAAAAGTTTGAGACATATATGTGATAATGTATAAATGTTACGATCTTTTCGTGCAATTAAAATATAATCTAGTTATTAAAAACTATGATGTGAATATATTTAGTCTATAATAAATTTAATATTACTTCAAGAAAATTAGGTTGGTAATTAAATACCAACAAAAAGTAATTTTATATTTTGTTTGCTGAAAAAAATCATCATTAAATAAAGTTTTCAACAAAAATATAATTCTCAAAATCATAAATACCACAAATCAACATTGCTTTGTTTATGGGCAGAGAATACCATGTTTGAAGGCTGAGTTTGGGTTAGGGTGAATTTATATATCGAACTTATGTTGGGCTGGAATATATATACACACATTTCTACTTATTTATAATTCAAACAGTTATAAATACTCTTCAAACAAGCATTTAGTATCGATGGGCCAACCATTGAAAAAAGGGTCTATAATGACCAAAATCATGGAATTTGAAATTAGTAAAAAAAAAAAAAAAATGTTCATTTTTATTTTTATTTTCAAAAATTCGGGTTAAATTAAATTTTTTTAAATTTTCTTTTAACATTGTAGTTACCATTGTATTCTATTACAAGTTCTAAAATTTATGGGAAACAAATGATTTAAAGTAGACAACTTTGATCTGTTAAATGAGAAACCGAAACGAAAGGTTAAAATAAAAGTTAGTGTGCACTAACATAGTTAAATTTAGCAATGCGCTACCAACAATCAAGCTTAATTTGACCATTTATCGAATTCATAAATTTATAAAAAATTTACAATATTTTCTATATTCATTCATGTGCAATATCAGTAAATTTCAAAATTTTCTAAAGCCCTGTTTGATAACATATATTTTCCATAGAACTAAGAATTTTTTTTCCATTTTTCAACATTTTGCATGTTTGATAGCCTTTTTTTTTCTTGACAATTGAATTTACATCTTTGCCTCACGTGACCTTGTTTTCTTGGTTTTTGATGAATTTGTTTTCCCACCTTTTGAGTGGTTTTCGATTCATCTTTTTTTTTTTTTTTGCAATAGAAACAAATTATATCATCAATTATATATATATATATATATATATATATATATATATATATATAACGACCTAAATCATGGAATTTGAAATTAGTAAAAAAATGTTCATTTTTATTTTTATTTTTTCAAAAATTCGGGTTAAATTAAATGTTTTTAAATTTTCTTTTAACATTGTAGTTATCATTGCATTCTATTACAAGTTCTAAAGTTTATTGGAAACAAATGATTTAAAGTAGACAACTTTGATTTGTTAAATAAGGAACTAAAACGAAAGGTTAAAATAAAAGTTAGTGTGCATTAACACAGTTAAATTCAGCAACGCGCTACCAACAATCAAGCTTAATTTGATCATTTATCGAATTCGTAAATTTATAAAAAATTTACAATATTTTCTATATTCATTCAAGTAGAATATCAAAAAATTTCAAAATTTTCTAAAGCCCTGTTTGATAACATATATTTTCCATGGAGCTAAGATTTTTTATTTTTTTTTTCCCATTTTTCAATATTTTGCATGCTTGATAGCCTTTTTTTTCTTGGCAATTGACTTTCCATCTTTGCTTCATGTGACTTTGTTTTCTTGGTTTTTGATGAATTTGTTTTCCCACCTTTTGAGTGGTTTTCGATTTTTCATCCTTTTTTTTTTTTTTTTTTGCAATAGTAACAAATTCTATCCTCAATTATATATATATATATATATATATATATATATATATATATATATATATATATATATATATCCCTTTAATTGACAATTTTCATGTAAAACAAAGTTGAACGAACTGCAAAAAATTTCCTTTTTTGTTTTGCAATCCAAACAAATTTTATCCCCAATTGTTAGAAATCATATCCCTTTAATTGACAATTTTCATGAAAAATAAAGTCAAACGAATACCAAAAGATAGAAAATTTCTACATTTTTCAGGTAAAAAATTATTCCAATCAAACACAATTAATTGACAATTTCCAGTAAAACAATTTCTAGGTAATCAAATTCCATGCAATTCATTTTTTTCTGTCAAATTCTATGGAAGCAATCAAACGGACCCTAAGATGATTTAGTCACTCCAATAGACACTCAAACATGTGGGAAAAAAACTGTTTTCGAGTACATTGAACATAGCACACGAAATAAGGCATAACTTGTTCTACCGACCTTCGATTGACTTGATTACAAAGCCAACATGTAGAGAACTCACAGGGCTTTCAAAACTCACTAGTTTTGTCCAAAATTTCAAAGAATTCTATCTGGAATGACGTGATAAAGTTCAAATAGCAAGTTGAAAATTTTGTTTGCAAGTCTAACTTTTAATCTTAACTTCTTTAGCAACTTTAATTATATGCACACTTCAACCACGTAACAATTTAAATGTTCATATCAAGAAAAAGAACTAGAAAATCTTAAAAAGATAAACTAACATCTTTTAGAAATTAAACATAAGTTGCATAACTAATAATGACTAAAAAAGTCTTCAAATGTGACTAATTACATAAATGAAGCACATTTCTCCATTCGGATCCTTCGTAACCACGTAAATCCCATTTTCTCGACAATCCTTTAATTTGAAAATTTTGTCAATATAGAAGGTGTGAGTTTTAAGCTCAATAAAACAAATATCACATGGTACACCATTTTGGTCTTAAATATGTATACATATATACAAAGTGATAGGAAGTAATTTAACATTTCACGTAGATGAATTTCGACAAATTCATGATTTTGAAGAATCCTTTGGAGTCGTAGAAACTGATTATGGCTATACATAAACTTCTTTATTCATAACTTTGAAAATTCTAACACATATTACAAGCATATATTCAGATACATACATACATGTGTGTGTGTGAATATTTAGCACCACATATCTTGATTTTCTTGAAATATAAATGAACAAAATATGTAAAAACATTTCTCCTTCACACCCTTACTATTCATTAAAATTTAACTTAACATACAATATATTTTTGAGGAAAAAAAAATAAGAGTTAGTTCGTATTTGAGCAAAGGTGTAGAGAAAAATTGACTTTTCTCTTCTTGTAACAACTTTTTTAGTGGAAAACTAAATGAAAGAGTTATATTATCATTAACCTTGTTAAATTGATTATTTAACTATGAATTTAAAGAGTTTTAAGCCTATAAAAAACAATTCTTATAAAAAGTTTTATAAAATATTTACATAATGAAAAATAGAGGAAAATGAACTATTCATATGATTTGTAATCTATCTCTATGAATACACACTAATGAAACTATTATTCCATCCAATTAACTTGATATAAATGTTCTTAATGTACAAAATTATAAGTTTTTAACTAAAAAATAATTTTGTAAAAATATCTGCATGGTAATTCGAACTTGGGTTGCCTGTGTGAAATATTGTGCAGATCATCATTGTGGCAATCTAGTTATTCATTAAATCTTTGTAATTAAATTTATTTAAACTTAATGTTTTAAATTTGAATAAAGCTATGTGTACACCATGAGGTGTACACAATAGCTTACACTCCTTTCACATGGAGAGGGGTCCACGAATATTTTATTGTGTATGAGCCCTCCTCCATGTGAGAGGGGTGTAATGCATTTGGTGATACATTATGTACATGTAGCATGGCTGTTTAAATTTTTGGGTTTTTAAATAACTTAGGGCTTGAACTTTCATAACCTCAAATGGGCTGAGTTTCCATAGCTCGTTTCTTAAATGAGCTATATCAACCAACTTAAAAATATAAAATTCGGAACCTTACATCCCTCGTACCTTAAAAAAAATTGTTCTCAAAATTACCTTAAATTAAACAAAGAGTGTCAGATACTTGACTTTAATTTCTGTTTCTATTTTCCAAGTAACTTCATTTATCCCATGATCTCACTACTGAACCTTGATAGATGAAAGTTTTTTAGTCCTTAATTTCTATTCCTTTCTGTCCCAAATAGAAATTAAAACTTCTTCGTAAGATAAATCTTTCTATACATCTAATATTTGATAATTCACCACACGACTTGGATCGTGTACATATTTTCTTATCATAGACGCAATGGAAATTCCGGGTGGTAGAGCTAACCGATACGCGTTACCAACCTTGTCAAGAATTTTGAAATATCCTATATAACGTTGTCTCATCTTGCATTTCTTACCAAACATTAGTACACCCTTCATAAATGCCACTTTCAAGACAACCTTTACTATGTGTCCAAGAAACCCTATTCGATCGAGATAAAATTCACATTTCTTGAATTTGACATATAACTTTATCTTTCTCAAACCTTCTAACACCATTCTAAGATTTTCTTTATGTTGATCTTTATCTTGCGAGTATTTCATAATATCATCAATAAAGACTGGCAAATCGATTCAAAAATTTATGAAATGTCCTATTCATCAAATTCATAAACATAGCAAGAGCATTGACTAGACCAAAAGGCATCACAACGAAGTCGTAGTGGCCATACTGAGTCTGAAAAGTTGACTTTGGTATATCACTTGATTTAATCTTTAATTGATGATAATCTGATCATAAATCAATCTTAGAGAACACTTTCGCTCCTCTCAACTGGTCAAACAAATCTTCTATTCTTAACAGATGATACACGTTCCTAATAGTGAGTTTATTCAGTTCACGGTAGTCTATGCACATTCTCAGGGTACCATCCTTTTTCTTAACAAACAACATCGGTGCTTCCCATGGAAAAACACTAGGTCGAATATACCCATTATCTAAGAATTTTTTAATATGGACTTTTAATTCTTCTAACTCTTTTGGTGCCATTCGATACGGTACTTTAGATATTGGTGCTGCTCCAGGAATCAAGTCTATCGCAAACTTGATTTTCTTATCTAATGGTATACCTAGAAGATTTTCTGGAAATACATCTTCAAATTCTTACACTATCGGTACTTCACTCATCTTATATTCTTGATGTTACATTGAGAAAAGATTCTTGAGGGTTTTTTTTTTTACTGTTGTATCAGATCTAACTAGTAAATACAAAACACGGTAATGTACCTGAAGAGGAGGAACTGCATTGTATGACTGTAGGTGTAGGAGACCAGCTGTAGCCACCGTCTATTAGATGAAGTGTCTATCAAGTTGTCGGAGTACTGCCACTGGTGGTGCGCCATTGTTGCATTGGACCTCTGCCTCCTCGTGGCGTTCATTTTCCGGTCTACTCTTTCTTAAACATCCTATCAAACTTCAAAACAACTCATTTATCTCTCTAGAACAACGTTCACAGTTCTCTCTAAAGAATTTGAATATACGTATTGTATGTATAGATTGAAATTACAGTAATCTGCGCATCCGAAAGAAGAGATTTTGCAAATGAAAATATGAAAAAAGCTTTGAAATTCAACGGTTGCGATCAATTTAGTGAGATTGCGGGAAAAAAGGATTTGACTACATTTGCACTTAAGTTAAAGTTAGTGACTTAATTGCACTAAATTAAAGTTCAATGACCCCATTCAAGTATACTAATAGTTCAGTGACCTGCAATACCTTCTTTGATGTTAGTCATCGAACTTTTATTTTTTAAGAATTGTCATCGTTCTTTTTTTCCAAGTCTCTCACCACTTCATCGGCCAGACAAACACTCTAATGCGACCGACATTTTTTTCCATAGGGACCACTAATGTTGTTAAAATTCCATCGAGACAAAATCAGGGTTTCGCAAATTTGTCAATCTTCTCAATTATCAAATAGAGGTCTTCGCTTCTTTGAGTTTTTTTTAATCTTGAAATTAAATTCCAAAGAGCCCCAAATTAGACCCTTTTCCATTTTCCTCACAACTTTCCTCTTCTTTTTGTTGATTGACGGAATGTTTAATTTTTATAAAACCATCAATATAGAAACTCAAATAATAAGAAATCATGATAACATTATAATATTTTCAACAAGTTTAGCAAGCTAGCATTTTAATGATGTTGAGGTCCACCATCCACATAGTTAAACCTATCCATCAGGTTGAAGCACTCTGATTGATTGCGATTAGTAATGGAATGGTGATTTTGAGCGCTTGTTGGAGCCCCATTATTTTTAAAAAATATATTTTGAAATAGTAGATTGATGAAGAATGTGTATTTAAAAAATAAGAAAATCTTGAGTTTGTGTGTAATATTATTTTATTGAAGAATATGTGGTTGAATAGAATAAAAATATATATATATTTTGAAAATAATGAGAATCAAACAAGGGTTGAAACAAATGTTATACAATAAAATGGTTTAGTGACCAAGATAAAATAAGTTTATAAGGTGGGTGACCGTTAAGTAAAAAAATTTCATCAAATTGAAGAAGAGAACACACAAGAAATTATGATTTGATTCAACGGAAGAAACTGGAGCTTGCGGGATTTGAATTTCGAAGATGTCGAGTGACACACGTGTGAAGGACAAACGCGTGTGAAAGAATCCATTGGTCTAAAAAAGTAGGTGATTGGGACCAGCTTGATTTTTTCGAATGACGAGATGCATCCATTTGACATGCTGAAGCTACATCATTTTATGATGTGTATTTCCTGAAATTATTTCTTTTTATTTTATTTTAAATATATTTTGGGTGGGGTGAAGAAACATTGTTCAACTGTTTTTGTTAGTAAAATGACTAGTTCAGGACCGACAGACTCCTTTTTTTATTTTTTGTTGGTAGTGTTTCGAAAGCGACAATCTCAATTGCCATATACACGCGTTAGGTTAATTATTTGAACAGTCATCGAACTATGTCAAGTGTTACTATTTAATAATTGAACTTAAAAATGTATCTTAATAGTAATTAAAATATGCACCGTCTTATTCATCCATTACTCAAATAGAAAAATTCGTTATGTTCAACAAACGACATCAACTACAGTAATGGATGGATAATACGGTGCATAATTCAGTGACCATCGAGATACAATTTTAAGTTCAATTATGAAGTAGTAACAATTGATATATTTTAGTCACCATTGATATACAACTTTAAGTTCAATTATTAAGTAATAATTATTTCTTATTTTCTAAAATCGACATCTATAAAAGATGAAATCAAAGGAAATGAATGGAAAAAAGAGGAAACTGAAAGTCAAAGACCTATATCGAAGAAAAAACTTTTGTTGATATCTATTCTGAAATAAATGGATAACATTAGTCTTCAACTAAAAGTTTTGCTGCCTAAATGAAGGATATATGATGCTTGATTGACTCTAAATGATTTGGAAAATCATAAAATCCTCGACTGGCATATTCCTTTCATCGACAACTACCGCTTCATTAACTTGAATTATCATATTGTTCTGTTCATTGACCATTTATTGTTGTTTTTTTTTTATTATTTGTTGTTGTGCTTCTCTTTGCCTAAGGTTTAAGGTTAAAAGTATCGTTCGATTTTCGAATCAACTGGTATCAGCTCACTTTGTCTCAAACTTTATATAAAAAGCCTGAAAGAGAGATAACATGAGCACTTGACATGAAAAATTAAAATAAAAGTAGAAAAATGTTCGAATTGGTGTCAAGGTAACCGAAAATAAACTTAAACACAATCCCCGATTCTAAAAAGTTTATTTTTCTTCGATTTATAAGTCTCTGATTTTCAATTTCCTCTTTTCCCTTCATTTTCTTGATTTTTTCTTTCGCAGAGGTTGATTTGAGGAAAGAAAATTGTACCATGCTATTTGTTACTATTTAATAATTGAACGTAAAATTACATATCAGTAGTCACTGAACTATACATCGTGTTACCCATCCATCACTCAAATCGATGTTGTTTGTTGAACTAATGAATTTTTCCACTCGAGTGATGGACAGATAACACGGTGCATAATTCTGTGACCATCGAGATACTTTTTAAATTAAAATATTAAATAGTAGTACTTGACATAGTTAAGTGACCAATAAAACATATTTTTAAGTTCAATTATTAAGTAAAAGAACTTGGCAAAATAATTTAGTGACCATTAACCCACATGGGTTGTTTAACACATTGTTAAAAAACTATCACGTGAAAAAAATAAATGGCGTTCAAAAATGATACGGGACTTTATCAAACTGGTGTAGCAAAGAAACAAAAACATTATGAAGAGTCCCATCTACAACATTATGTTGTAGATATTAGATAGAATTCATTGGTGATTAATTTTTGACTTGATTTTTTTATTCATTAGACAGTGATATCGCTTATGTGAGACAAAATAGAGGCCTTCATTTGATGGGAGAGGCCTAATTGTGGAAATATTAGGAATTTGGATTGGCAAGAATAGTTGGGGTACAACCATGCGAAGCAAAAACCAATAAAATCGTTGGAACATAGAAAGTGATCAATGTTGATGAATAACGAAGCAAATGTTGATGAATAACGAAGCAAATGTTAAATAGTTTACAGATATCACCTGAAATATATTTGTTTATCACATCAGCAACTACATGTCTCATGAGTATGCAAAACAGGGCATTGTTTCATGGAAGAGCGACGTTTTTAGTTTTGAAGTTTTAGACCTTGAAATTGTGAGTGGCAAGAAAATTTATATTAACTAGCCCTTGAAATGCCAGCTATATCTTACATGCTACATGAGTCCCAAATTAACATACCCTTGCATTACCTTGTATTTTCCTTTTATAAATCAAGATTTTCCTAATTTGAAAATATTTCAAAAATATTTTTCATTAAAACTTACCTCTCCTAGGCATGGGAACTTTGGAAGGAAGGAAGAGTTGTAGAACTAATGGATTCAAGACCGAATGATCTGAGCCCAACGGATGAAATCATGAGATGTTTCAATGCGGGTCTATTATGTGTTCAAGACCTCACATGACAAGTGTGGTTTCTTTGCTTACAAATGACGAAGTGCAACTGCCGTCACCAAAATAACCAACATTCTTTATCGAGAGCCGTGCACAAGAACTGGAAAGAGAAATCAACTTAGAAAAGAAATGCACCAACAAATTTTCAATTTCAGTGATGGAAGCAAGATAATGGTGTTTGTAACTACAGTTTTGCTACAGGACCGACTTGGGCACCACGTGTCATTGGTTACCAAACCCTATTACCAAGTCGGTTTGTTTATCTTTTCCCTTGTAACTATGTCTATATATGGATATTTTGAGCGTAAAACAAAATAAAATATATGATGCAGTGTATGATTTTAGTTGCCTGAACAAAAAAACAGATAGAGGAAGAATTGTCACCTTTAATCTCGTGTCAAAGTCTCAAAGAGCACGAAATTTCTCATTGACATTTCATCGAACACTTGAACAGCAAGGTGATAGCATTTGGACTTCGGAGTAAAAATCTCACATTTAGAAGAACCCATAAATATTTATATGTTAAAACAAATTAAAATGAGGTGACCAGTACGAAAGAAACTCGTAAATTAAGTGACCTCCCACGAAATTTTCTCATAAATAAAAACTATCGGATGAGCCGAGGGAACACACAGAGTTGAGTTAGAGAACTATAATGGAGAAGTACTTTGGGAACTCTTATCGTGGCGACCCAGGGGTTCCACATTCCGACCCAGACCGCTTCGTCAATATATGGATCGGGTCCGCCGCCTTCTCCGCCCTCACCTGGATTAATCCTTACATGTGGCAACTCTCCAACCAGTTCAAGTAACCTCCACTCCATTTTATCCTTGCATACTCTGAACCTGTGTTTTTATATATTTATGTACTGGTGTTAGGTGTCATTTATTTTTCTAGGTTTTTGTTAATTTCCAGATATATTTTATATATGTCAATTTTTGCTGACGTTGGGATATATACTCTTGGATAAGTGACCTTGAATGGCAAACACCAATGCATCATATACATTACCCATGTTTTTCTAACCACTAATAATTTTGAGAAAAGATATTTGTTCAATACCGAATAAATTTTGTATTTCTGAACAATAAATTTACAAATTTTTTTACGTAACTTTCTCCATTCCTGACAGGGATTCATGTTCTTTTGCTTTTTCTTATTTTTAGTTGATGTTGAAATTGAGAGAAATGTTTTCTGGCCCATTCCTTCAAATACAGGTTGGGAATTCCCAAAATGCATAACTTTCTAATGAATCAAGGATTACAATGAGATCTTGGTCACCATGCTATTTATGCTCAAATTTCAGTATGACGGCCTTATGAAGTTGAAATCCCTGAAAAGGTTATTTTTAATGTTAAGAAACAATTTTTTTCCTATGAATGTCAACACAATGTCAGGTGCTATATGTGGAAGTTCTGGTGCCAATTTCCATCAAATATAAGTATATAACTTTAATTAAGCTTACTTAAGAGTTAAGATGCATAACTATCTGGGTTGGCGGCATTGGTTGAGGATGATGGGAGTTTTTTCTTTAGGACGGTGCGCAGAATATCTCTTTTAATTTTGTGCTGTCAAGGACTAAAGAATCCAGTAAACCAGCAAGAAATTTGTAAATATTGGATTATCTCGCATCAAGACAAATCTTTTAAGATGCCACTATATGTTTGTTTCTTCATTTCTTTTTGTGTATTTAAAAATATAGAAAGTCCTTAAACTTTATGGTACTCTAAATCAATGCATGTGTTTGACGTTTTAAATTTATCGTATTTGATTTCAAAATGATTGAAACCTTGCCATGAGTATACAATTTGTGACCCCTACGGTTCTTTGCTATTTTTTTTTTTTCTTTTTCGGTTACATTTATTGATCTGCACTCTCTCAATTACTACCTAAAAAGTTTGTGCACTTGGTTGCCTCATTTGAACACGACTCACTTCATAGAATAGGCATGCGTATGGGAATTCCATCCCATTTTTAGTGGCGTGTTGCCTGTTGGGGTGGGGGGAGTGCATCAATCATTGGAGTCAACATTTTCATATCTTCGGAAGAAAAGAGAAATTTTGAAGCACGAGAGATTGTTTGCAATATGGATTGAAGGGATGGATCAATCTTCAATTTGTTTTACTTCAAATGAAAATCCTTCTCTCTTTTATATTCCTAAAATAAAAAGAGAATATTGAATTATTACTGTTTCAGCCTTATTTTTTCTTTCTTGATTCCACACATTTAACAAGTAGTCACATTTTTCTCTGAGGTATGTTAGGTAGCACGCTCACCTGTAGACTTCTAGCCACTTTTGGGCAATTCTTGGCTGAGGAGTTGTATCAAAGTACATAATTGGTGCTATTCTAACGCCAAGATGCACATGATAATGGTGCTCATATAAATTTATGTAATGATGCTCAAAATGCCAGTGTGAATATGTGGATAATATACACCTGAAGTTTATGATATGAAAGACCTATTGCAATATACAAATGGCTGGTGGGAAAGAACTAGAAGTGTGTACCTTGCAATGGCCACTCTTGCAATTTATTTGATAATTGCCAGGGACAGGTAAGACTATGGTAGACACAAGAATCCATATTCACTTTCTGGTTGGCCCTAAGTATGAGGGTGGCAGAATACATCTTCTGATGTGTGGTGTGTTGTTTATGTTAATACTTAAAACATTTTATTCTGGTTTCTCTGTTTTTTATTTGGATCTTGCATTGCAACTGTCCGCTCTTAAAACATTTTATTCTGGTTTCTCTGTTTTTTATTTGGATCTTGCATTGCAACTGTCCCCACATTCTTGGTCTTTCAGACTTGTAGAAGGTGCTTGTTTTGAGTTGGATCTACTTTGTTTGTTGCTTGAGGACCTTCCTTGCCACATTTATGTTTAAGATTCCACAAGTACTTTGGGTTTGCTTCTTGCCTCATGTTGCACATTTGACTTCAATCTGCAGTTGGCATGACAAAGCTATGCTATATGAGCAATATCATTGGAAGAAAGCACTTGAAAAGAAACAGCCATACAAATTTCTGGTACTTCCACTCAATTTGAGTTTCAAATTCTTGAATAACAGTAACTTTGAGGAAGACAGACATTTTGTGTTCTAAAATATTATCACGGCTTTTGCAGTGTGATATGATATACTTTATTTATCTCATTTCATTTTTTTTCCTTCTGGCAGTGGAATCAGATGGACAGAGAAGTACGAGACTCGTACTACTTCAACTGGCCAGTCTACTTTCCTTAGGCTCCCAGTTGCAATATGGATTCTTATAGTTCTGAACTTTCTCCCTAAGGAATGTCTTATTTTAATTCTATCACCCTCTCTTCTCAGCCACCGCCTTCCCCCTAAGAAAATTGAAGGGAAACTTTGTGGCTTGATTAATCTTTTTCTTGATATTTGGATATGTTGATGCTCTTATTCTTCTATACATTGTTGTCTATCAAAATTCTTTTAGTAGGCGGCATATGAAACCATTTGATTGAGGGGGATCAGTTTCAAAATTTGGTTGCAAACCACCATTGCCCCCACCCCCTGAGTGCTGATCTTGTTGGGCAGACATTAAGGTTCTTGACAAAGAGCCTGTGTTTCATTTGTCAACAATCTCTATCACTGTCTTGAACAAAAAAGGACACATTATGATCAGTGAATTCAGAAAACGAGGTGACAGTTCCGCGAGAAAGCTTGTAGAGACTGCTCAAAGTTTTGGGTTTGGAAGCTCATTAAAAAATTTCCGATTCTATATATTTGAGACCAAAAGATTACTGGTGTTCTTGAGCTGCTTGGAAAAATTTGATGCTTGTGTGATAATGGCATGATTTTTCCAGTTCTCTGGTTCAAAATTTTTCCTCTTTAAGCCCAATCTAGGGCTGTAAGCAAAAACCGCCAAACCGGAAAACCAAACCGAAACCGCATTTTGGAAACCGTCGGTTTGGTGCCACGTGGACCCGTCAACGAAATGGTTTTGAACCAAACCAAACCGGTCAAAAACGGTTTGGTTTAGGTTTGAGAAATTTTATTGCGGTTTAAAACCAAACCGGACCGGTGAAAAAATATATAAAAATTAAAAAAATGAAATTTTCTAAATTGTAACTTGTAAGACTTTTATGTTGAGTTTTTTATTTATTTTTAAATGAAGTTCATATATTCCATAGGCTGTTAAACTGAAAGTCTGAAACGATTCATCAAGCAATCCCACGTACTCTATATAAATTACTATCATCAAACAATCATCAACTTATATAAATTTCATAGTACTCCAATGATTAAACAAACTTTAATCAAAATCCTACATTGAATTGGACAACTTTTAAAAAATTATTGCAATTTCTAATTCTGTCGATTATAATTTGTAGAAATCTAGATGAAAAGTTTTGATCGGATCAACAACTATGTAATCAAAGTGAAAACAAAATAAAAAATTTCGGATATTAGAAATGAAATTATATATTGTAAATAAATTTATTTAGATATAGATTTACAAAATATTTTAATTTGGTTTGATAATCAGTTAATCAAAGAATTATAAGAAGAGAGAAAAAAAGAATCAAATAGAAGAAAGAAAGTGCTAGGGTCTAAAATGAAGAACGAGCTCTATCAATTTTTTTTTATTTTTATAAAAGTGATTGAAAATTGATTTATATATTTTACAAAAAAATAAAAAAATCTTATGAGAACCGTTCGGTGCCGAGCGGTTCCCATACTAGAACCGGGAGCTGGATCGGAACTAATTTGTTCTTAATAATTTGTCCTAAAATCAAATTATTTTTTTAGAAGATCTGGAACAGAATCGATCGGTTCTAAATGGTTTCGGTCCGATTCCGCCGGTTCTGAAAAAAATTCTCACTCCTAAATTAATGGCATAAAAGTAAACTGACAAAAAAATATACGACGAAATCGACGGTTTAAAATCGGACGACAGGCAAAAAAAATATACGACGAAACCGGTGGTTTAAAACCGGACCAAACCGTTAGGTTTAGGTTTGAATTTTTTTCAAACCGTTCAAAATGGTTTGGTTTAGGTTTGAGTTTTTCTCAAACCGGTGTAAACGGTTTGGTTTGAAAATCTGTCAAAAACCGGTAAAACCGGACCGCTTACACCCCTAGCCCAATCTGCAGAAAATAGGGGGAAAAACAAAGAAGTGTATAATTTGGGGATCCATAACTTGGGATTACATGATACGGGTATGTTTGGTGAGTGATAAAATTAATATTTAAGTGATTATAAGTTTTGAATTCTACGGAATATGTTGATGGTAGTAGTCGGGGGGGGGGGGGGGGAGGGGGGGGGGGGGGGGGGGTGGGGGGGGGGGGGGAGGGGGGGGTCATATTTAATGTGTGGATAAAAAAGTATCTTTGATCAGAAGAGAGAATAAAAAATGCACTTTCCAAACATATAATTGACTAAGGATAGAAAGTTAGAACTTTTAGATGAGTTTACTAATATGGTTAAATCTACATATACTAGTAGGCTTTTGACCCCAAAAAATAAAATAAAATCAGAATTCAATGTTTGTTGAGGATATGTACTTATCAATTATGTTGCCCAAAGCAATTTCTGCCCAGACAAGGTTCATTCATTCCAAGTACCATAGCTTTAATAGTTTGCAATAAGTATCTATTTTTCCTCTTTAACTATTTTAGGTCTATATTATGAAAAATTTGCTCTTTAGATAAAGTAAGCGTAAGCAGAGAATGATCAAATGAAGACCTCAAATATAGAATCTTATGTTGTAATAATCGGCTGCCATTTTTAATGAGACTCCTCTAGAGGACTAGACTTGGGTCCGGTGTGTTTTATTTAACCTACATCTGTAAATTATGACCGACATCTAATTGTGACATGAAACTTGTGATTGTCTGTGATCTATAATTTACATTTGTGACCGACTGTGACCAATTGTACCAAACACCTCATTTGGGAGGATGTTTGAACAGTCACCGTTGTTCTTGAAGAAGTTCTTAGATTGTTTGAATGGCCACAAACACTATAAATTGCCTTCTTCTATGCCATAATATTTACACCAAATATATACAATATATGCATCGAAACTATCATGATACACACCAAATGCAATACTTCTATAAATTATGTTTCAGATTTTATAACACAGTATATAAAGTTGTTACGGTTTTGTTCGTAATTCGATTCCATGTTCGATCTGTACCTGTTTCAAATAAGAGCAAGTATCTTCAGGTTGTTAGGAAAGAAAATTTTGATACTTCAGAAGGTGACAGGCAGACGGCAATTATTACAACAGGTTGCACCATTAGATGCCAGCATAAATGTCCTTTGAAATATAATGCAGATAAAATACAGTACATGTGATCAAATTTTGTTAATATCAGACATTTCTTTACAGTTTCACATAACACATCAAAGTGTTGACTTCAGTTTATTTGTAAAAATGTCTTTTACTGACACTATCATTTTGCTCTAATTCCGTAGAATAAATCAACCACTAAGCTGACATAAATTAGTATACTGCAATGTCCCAAGATTATCATTCTTTTACATTATCTGCTGCAAAATCTTTTGCAATTCATCTGCTCTACAGGGAAGTACAAGAGCACCCTTGTGTTCAAATCCATATTCCTCTTCAGCCAACTCCAGCAGTTTCAAGAATGCAGGATGATTAAGAAGACATAATTCCACAACAAACCTCTGTGCTCCTCGTTCCTCGTTCTTCCCGGCAAGAATGGCGAAATGCCCTTCCTTCACGTCGTCCGGTACCATCCCACTCTCTTCCACTTCTTCAAACTCAACAGCATTGAGATCTGGCAATCTGGAGTGCAAGATTTGAAGTAGATTCTGCACTTTTTTGATTAAATGTTTAAACATAAACAAACCTCTTCTTCTTTCTGACATTATCATTTTCTTGAAGTAGAAATATGTAAGATGAGTACAATTTGAAGATTTCTGGAGGGAATTTATAACTGGATTGTGAAATGAATGATAGGTGTATGTACTAGTCTATGAAGTTTCTAAGATAAAAGGCATGCATGGGACCATTGTGAGATAAATGCGACCGTACTGTGTTTGAATTGCTGCATTTTTTGGGTAATTTCCTATGTGTTTCTGGAATAATGGAAACGCGTATAACATTTAACCGCCTCATAAGTCATAACTACAAATTTACAGTTCGTTGATGTTGTTTTATTTTTGTTTCCAAATATGTTTAGAACGTTCTATTCTGCTTATAAATTAGAAAAAAATAAAAATAAAAAATTACTTTTTAACAATATGATAAGTATTGTATTTAGTGGCCGTGCTAAAATTACCGTTGGATTCGAACCCTGGTCCGAATCTTTGGTGCTTCCAAAATTTGTGAAGAAAACGTGTTCTAGAAATGTGATTTTGTTAAAATGCCGTCCTTGTTTGGATGATGACACGTGGCTTAATCTTGGCTGTTGGTTGTAATAGTTCTATTATTTGATGACTCTTCACATGGCTGGGTCTCCTTCATATGGTGAATGAATGACTTTTGGGCTTGGAGAGAGAAGAAAATTCTCTTGTTTCATTAGGGTTTCCTTCATATTCATCTCTCAACTTTCTGATTTGAGACTTGTAATCTTTACGTTTTAGTTCTCTGATTAGTGATATTCTGAGTGAGTATTTGTGAGAACTAAAGTTCTGCTTGAGTCATAATTTTCAAAGCGGTTTTGTGAAATTTCTTTGTGATTTTTCGTAGATCTGTTGTCATTCTTTGAGAGATAAGTGTTGGTTTTGTCTCTGTGTGCTGGTTAAACATTTGTAACATTTTGTTGCTATTTTGGGCTATCTAGTGCAACCGAGCGTTATGCAATTTATTGGATGCTGAACGAGAGATGTAGGCGTTAGAAGCGGTCGACAAACCTCTAGGGCTTAAACCGAAATAATTCTCTTGTGTTGAATCTTTAATTTCTGCACTTTCACTTTCTGCAAGTTGTTTATCTTTGCGACTCAACATTAGTATCGTGCGATCTTTGTCCTACAATTACTTATTTTAATGATAGGATAGATATATAGTATTTGGTGGTGGAGGGAGGTGCGGCAGTGGAGTCACATGCCTCACTAAAATTTGGGTTTCTTCTTCTTCATTTTAGGAAAATAAAAATTAAATTAAAAAATTGCAGTGTGAGAGAAATTTAAAATGCTGGCGAAAAGTTAACATATAAATTCTACGAACTCTAAGTAGTTATTCATTAGCCTCAAATCTTTATGTCAATCTTGTCCCAATTCCAATCTACACTTCACAAATTATTGTATTTTTCTCATTACTATACAGGCATATGAAAGATTTATACGTGTATAGCTTTGTATATGATTTACGTGATGCCTTTTGAAATAATGTTTTTTTTTATTTTAAAAAAGCTCCTTTTTTGAGATATGAAATCTGATAGATGCGCGTTTATAAAAATAAGCTAATATTAGAGTAGATTCTACGATTGTCATACGAAATGAGTGCACGAAAATTTAATATTAGAAATATTTTATGGGTTCAATTGGGTTGGATTTCGAGAAATATGGAATCAGTTGCAGAAGGGAGTTAAACTTTGCTGGAGCGAAACATTCTATAATTTTAATTTGACTAGAAAAAAAAAAATTTAGGGCTTAGGGCCCGTTTGGCCTCCATTTTATTTTTATTTTCATTTTTATTTTTTTTCTTTCTTTATTTTAATCACATATTTTTTAAATAAAATATAATATTACACACAAATCTAAAATTTTTCATCATTTTTCCACCATATATTTTTCCATCAATCACTATTTCAAAAATTCTATTTTCATTAAAATCAACATCAAACACACTTATTTGATTGCGCGTTATTTTTTCTGGAATTCCAACTTCTATTATTGGCTTGTTTAACTGGCCAAATTTTTCATTGAAAATGTTTTTCAACTTTTGAAATTTTCCTTGATTTCAAGGAATTCATTTTTCCACCACTTTTGTGGGAATTGAAATTTCATTTAAAAAAAAAAAAAATTAGCAATAGAAACAAATTTTAAGATGAAGTGTAAAAAAAATTTATCCCTTTAATTGACAAATTTCATGTAAAGCAAAGTGAAACGAACACCAAAAAATTTTCAAATTTTTTTTTTATTTTTACTTTTTTGGCAATCTAAACAAATTTTGTCCCCAATGGTACAAAAAATTATTACTTTAATTGATAATTTTCATGAAAAATAAAGTCAAACGGATAACAAAAGTATTATATTTTCCAAGTAGAAAATTATATCAATCAAGCACTTTTAATTACAATTCCCAGTAAAATAAATTTTAGGTAATTCAATTCCCTGTAATTCATTTTTTTTTCATCCAAATTCTATTTTTCTATCAAACGGACCCTTAATTCATTCTATAAAATTATTAATATTTTATTATATTATACACCTAGTCTTGGCTTCGACTATATTATTAATTAGGATAAATCTACTTGTACACACAATAGTACATAACACTCTACACTCCCCTCACATGAAGAGGGATCCACAAATATTTTATTATATATGGGTCCCCTTCCATGTGAGGAGGATATAGAGTGTTATATATACTATTGTGTACATGTAGACAAACCCTATTAATTATGTCAGTTTTTGAACTTGTGTAATGTGAACACCATTGGATGTGACCGACAGAATTTCCTATTAATTTCAGATATTTAATGCAACATTTTCTCCAAAAAACAATTTAATTAAAATTATGTGAAATAAAACTTTGTTCGATGCACCGTCTCAAGACTTTGTTTTCTTTTTCTTCTTAATTATTATCCACTTGAAGGCCTGGTATATTCGCAGAGTCCCATTATTTGACATTATTTGATGTTATAATTTTTGGAATATTGTGTTTTTGGAGAATGTATGGTTAAAAAAGAATGAATTTTTTTTATTTATATATAATTTTATTTTATTGAAGATTGTGTGGATAAAAAAAAGAGAAATAAAAATGTATTATAAATTTAATGGGGTTTAAACGGGGCAAAGTGATCACCCCCTAAAAATAGTGGAGAAAATTATGTTTAATAAAATAATGATTTACAAAATAATTAATAGAAATAATTGCAGCAAAAATCCTAAACGTTTAACCATATATTTTATATTTTAAAAATGGGAAAAAGAATAATTATCTATTAAAATACATTTTAGTAAAATAAAAAACAAAATAAAGAATTGAGTCCCTGTTCATTTCCCCTAACATCCCCTAAACCAAACCTAACCAAACCGTCATCTTCAACAGTCACAGTCACTTCTTGTTGTCACCGTCATCGGCGACTTTCCCATCCATCTCATCTTCTTCCCAAACCTCATCCACTAATCTCCACCTCCATCAACTCCAATCCTTTGTCCTCATAGTCTCTTCAATATCTTCCACTGTGATTTGTTTTCACACACTGTCCCCTGTATTAACAAATGTGCATTAGAACCTACATTTCCAACCGAATCTCTCAACTTTCACAGGCGATTAACCTGGAAAGATGATTTCCTTGATTACTATAGTATAATTTGTGGTCACTCACATTTAGTTCATTTTCCCCATACAACCTCGACTCATCCAAACACACAACATCATGAAAAATGGGGACTTCCCCTTTGCAGCCATTTTTAAATCGAATTATTCTCCAAGTACATTTTTTTTTACATGAAGTTTGACACTCCATTCACATAGGGAGTGTAGGGTCCATGATTAAATTTAATCGCGAATTCCACACATGTGAGTGGAGTGTCAAACTCCATATAAGGCTAGAGTGTACTTGAAACATTTCTCTTTTAAATCCTAAAGTGATAGCATTGTTCGAATTTGTTTACCAATTCAAATTATCAACCATGACAGAAAATCTGCACATAGAGTTAGTTGATGGATCCCGATGGGACCTTGCTCTCCAAAGCGTTACCAAGGCTTTCGATATGGGCACATCAATCGATTGTCGCCGACCATCTATTACTTACGAAAAGGAAATCAAATGCACAGAGGCTACAATAGTTTGATTTTCAGGCCGACCAAAAAACCTATAATGTCAACCTGAAACTTCACAAAGAAAGAAACATGACACTAAAACAAAGAAAATCTTTCTATAGTTGACTAATTTGATTGTCTAAAAGGTGAAAAACAAAAGGAAAAAAAAAATCACAAAAACATAGAGTTGTGGAAGAAGATGAAATGGGTGGAAATGGAGGTAGAACGGGGTTGGGAAAGAATATGAAATGGTTGGGAAAGCCACCGTCATCGTCTACAGCAATGAGTGCGACAACTATGGAAGACGACGATTTGGTTTGATTTAGGGAGTGAGATTGGATGGGGTTGTGGGGATGGTAAAGGAGATGAATAGGGACTCTGGTTCCTTATTTTATTTTTTGTTTAATTAAATTTATTTTAATAGATAGTTATTCTTTTGTCCCTTTTTAAAATATAAAATATATAGTCAAACTTAATTTTTCAACTGACGGAAAAATGGATGGAAACCGTCAAAAAGGGCTTGAGATGTAATGGTTGGAAACGTTAGGGGTAACATCTGCAACAATTGAAATGTTAAGAGAAAGTCTGCTAATATTTCAAATGTCTCGGATTTTTGCTGTAATTATCCCTAATTAATATTATAAAAAAATTAATAACAAATTCAATATTTTGCTACTCGAATTGGAGCCACATCTACAATAAACTAGCGTTGGAAGCGTGGATTTAAAGTGGGGGCTGGGGTCAAATGCCTCGATTTTAAAATTTTAGTTTTTTACAATGAAAATTGTAAATTTTATAATTTTTGACTCCACGTTATATTTCTTTTGAGAAATTTGTGCAATTAATCCTCAATTTTTAGCATCTCTAGCAAATTCGCTCCTATCAAAAATAACTTTATTTCCCCAATCTTTAATTCAATTTGCATATTCTATGTACGGTTAACCAAAAATTGATTTGTGTTATGTTTTCTTAGCAAAGTATTTGAATAAAATAAATGATTTAATTGTTTTCTTCAAAAATCACTTTCACTACAAAATGTTATTATGTGATTGATTGTCTTAAGCAGCCACCATAATGTCGACGGGATTGTAGTGCCTCTAACTACCTTAATGTCCTTACAAACTAAAAATCCTTAATGTCGACGGCATTGTAGTGCCTCCGACTACCTTAATGTCCTTACAAACTAAAAATTCTGAATTCGTCCCTAGTTTGAAAGTGCCGAATTTTACCACGATCTTTCAAGTTGATCAAAAACATTTCTTTTAAGTTTGACTAGGACGAGGTAGGGAGAGACATTTGATTGAAATGGTACTAAGAGATGGAGTGGTGCTAGGACAAAGGGGGAGAGTCCAGAGATATTTGATTGGGATGGTGCTAAGAGATGGAGTGGTGCTACGACAAAGGAGAAGAAATACCGAGTCAAATTTCGTTTTTTCCAAAGTAGAAAAATAATATAATTAACAAGAAAATTGAAATTGTAAGTTGATGCTTTTTGAAAAGTAAGGGTCGTTAGAATTAGTTTCTCTGCTCAATGATCTGAAAAAAAATGTGTGAAACTCTCCCATTTTGCTTCGGTGTAAGAATTAGTCCATGGAGAAGACAAACTCTTAAAAGCTTAACCTAGAGAGCACAAGGATGAATCAATATGCTGTTTATGTCAACTTGTTTGGTACCAATTAAAATCGAATTTTAATCTAAGTTAAAGTCAAACAATCAATATCAACCTCATCTTTCATCGATCCCACAACTTTTCAACCACACATTTCAAAAACTTTCATCACAATCTACTAAAAAATCTAATTTTAATCCCCACCAAACACCCCAAATTAAAAGGGAGATATTACATGTGCATTTGTCTTCTATTTACTGGCGATTTCAGCGATAGACAAAATTTATTAGTGGTGAACACACAACGATAAATATCCTAATATCACGAGAATGGAAACTTAACTTTCTATGTTGATCTTTTTGGGACAGATCGACGTTAACGAGCTCGGTCTTATCCATCGAACAAAGGTCATTAATGATAATAATAATAAAGTTCTATTACCGTGCTAGTTGAGTTTTCCAGACCATCAATCTTGCCTTCAACCTTAGCGTATTGTAGACTTGTAGTATTGACTATTGAGGCGCTAAATCGATCATCACAAATTGGCCCATGACCGTCCAATTAAAAAATTGTCTTGACACGATGTATCAGTCACCCCCCTTGGCTCAAAGAAACATCTCATTAAATGGTAATAGGGTAAATTGTCCCTATGGTTGGCTGTTCATGCATCCTCAATAGTCGACATACAAAATTTGTACCTTTTTAACTATTCGAGGGATCCACATAGCATCATATGTCGAAATAACTCAACGATAAGAAATATCAAGACCGAATCAAAATGCACCAATTTAATCATATGGTGGAGCTAAGAAGAGTCAATGATACATCGAATTAACAACATATAACAAAACAATACTATTCAAGTTTGGACCGACCCATCTCATGCATCCTCCCTCTTCTTTATCACCGTCCTCACCTGTATCACACAAACGTACATATCTAGTACCAAGACACAATAACAACGCCAAATAGAGAATTAAATAAATTCATCGACAATTTTCAATTCGGATTATAGCAATCGATGAAGCAATGAACAAGCCACAAGGTACAAGATTATCTTCATAGTAGTTTGTGCTTCAAAAGTTGTACCTTTCTTGTAAAAATTGAACTAATATTATATCAAATCGATGATTATAAAGATCGAAAAAGAATCATTATATGCCCATAAAAATTGATAATGGAAAAAGGGTTCTTACAATTTTAGCGGGCGTTGGCATTGATGTCCTGTGACGGGGTTATGGAGAACATAGAAACGAAGTGAGGAGGTAAACGACGTCGGTGCAGACGAAGACAAGGAACAGGATGAAGAAGAAGACCATAGCGAATCGAAAGAGAAGAAGAACGAAGAAGAATATGATTAAGTAGAAGAAGAGGTAGGTTGGAGAATCGTCTACTACTGGATAGATTAGCATTGTTTGGGAGAATGGTTTTTGGCCATAGGCAAATTTCTCGAGAGTTTTTGCGGAATACGTGGGGATTTGAAGATTGAATTTCCCATTGATCCAGTCGTTTTCAGATGATGATTTGGTGGAATTTCTGGAAGTGAACTGGAAAGTGTTTGGATTGATAAACGGATTCAAGAATCTTGGACGATATGTGCATGGTGAACCGCAAGTTTTGCGAAGAATATAATCCTTTCCAAATTATGGGTCCTTAGGAATCAAGAAAATGGAAAGTGTGAAGAATGTTCTTTGAATGTATGGTTCGAATTCATTTGGTTTTCTATGTGGTTCGTGCACATCAAATTTTAGAAAAAGATGCACAAATGTGCCTTCGGTTGTCACTTTATTCTAGTCGAGTTGTTTTAAGTCTCGATAGTGTTACTTCTTATGCTGGCATATGGATCGCATAATAGCTCTGTGGGTGATTGCATTAACCACATTATCCATGTCAAGTTTTAGAAAGAGACATAAGAATGTGTTGTGTACAAGTGCAAGTAAGTGATTTCTTTAACTAATTTGAAACACAAATATCTAGAGGTTGAAGCAAGGCACAAGACATTCTTATTGGAGCTGATTTGTCGTTTCATTTACAAATGTGAAGTTTAAATGGTAACAATGAGTAGAAAAAATAGGGTGCATAAAACTTTCGAACTAAATCGAATCGAAACAGATCCAATCAGCAGTTCAATCCTTTTTAGATTAAATTGGGAATGGATATTAGAATGCAGAACTGATAGGTGAGTTTGGTTCTTGGTTTTAGACCCAAAATCAAATAACTGAATCTTCCAAACTTTTTTATTTTTGATATCAAATTTGTTAAAATATTTTAATATTTTTTTTTTTTTAAAAAAAGAAATTTTTGTCTATTCACTACCAATGCCCATTTTAAGATTAATGTTATGTTGTTTCAAACCTTTTATACATCGGTGAATGAATATTATTAGACAACTCGTCTTGTTTTAAAACTTGGACTACTCTTGTTATTTTGTAAGATGGAACCCATCATTTGTTAAGATTAATGTTGTGATTTTTCAAATTTTAGGAGACTGGAATAATTGTCGAAATTATGAAAACGTTGAAATAGTTAATTATGGTATAAAATCGAATATTCGATTTCATAATTAAAGTTGGACGTTGCGGTCAACTGATTCCAACATCATGGATCGCACATTCAACTTCTCAGCAAGCGAACTTCTTCGTGTCTCCATAAGTGTATCTAGAATTTATATCTTAAAATTATTGATTAATCATATATAAGTCCGACAAAATCTATGAAGTTTTGCGGATTTCATTTCAAAATTTAGAAAATTTTGATTTTTGTACTAAAATATTCTGATATCACAAGCGCGGTGTAAGGTAAGGATTGGAGAATAAATTATTTATTTATTTTAATTATTAATTAACCTCGTGAATCACAAAGTTTTTTTTTTTTTCAATTTTAAGGTCAGCCCACGTATTACTTTTTTATTTTTTCGTTGTGGTGGAATCCAGATTGAGACTTGAGAGGGGGGAGAGGGGGTCTTAAATCTTACAAGTAATCAAGTATCTATATTAGGTAATGCATGGCAAAATTTCAATTAATTAATTAAGTAAAATAGTAAAAGTTTGTTGGTGTACCTATCTTGGCCTAATAAAAATAAGTAATCATTTTGTGAACAATATACAAAAGTTTAAGCCACCGTGTTAAGCCTTGGAAAAAAAAATTTGAAGTTGATTTACTTATTCAACAAAAGACACGTACATGGACGGATGCAGGGGGAACTGGGTTGGGCTATAGCCCAGTCCCTCCCCCAGTCCATTAAGGCAATTTTTTATTATTATTTATTTTTATTTATATGTGCGTATTAGTCCGGTCAAGAATTTTGTAATCCGATCTCAGATCCAATCCTGAATTCGTCCTTGGACACATATAATCCATTATTCAATCTCTTGTATTACAAATAAATATTATACCAATCATAATCCGTTAACTAACAAGTATAAAATGACTAGCACATGATAATAATATACTTGTAACTAAGAAAAGATTTCGAGCAATATCTAGGTCCAATGCAAAAGGAGTCATGTGTCGTCTATTTGGATTAATTTTAAATTATCATGTACATTTTTATGTAGATCTTGTTTACTTTTATTAAAAGTTTATTTGCACATCTTCATAATCTCTAATCCTTTCAGGCATAAGATGAAGTGAATGAGGATTGTCGGGTTTCAGATGGTTTCGGTACCCTTAGGTTCGATCTCTTCTTTTTTAAGGTCAACGTGCTAACAAGACATATATAAAGACGTTTATCTGTATTCATGTGAACCGTGCATCTAATATAAAACTTTAAACTGTTAGAATAGTTTAACTTTTAAAGTATCTCTAATTTTAAACTAATAAGAGGTTTGGGATGGCATAATTTTAACAACCATTGTACATGAAGATAAGGAAATTTAATTGTAGATATTCATGCATTTGACCTCTGCCTCACCTCCGACTCACATACACATATACCTTCTTGTATGTATATGTCATATTTAATGTTATGCACATGACATGACATGACATGACATTCATGCATGTATGTGAACCATGATGCGAGTTTAATGGTTTTGTCGTATGAAATGGATTAAGTTTGGGGAATCTGCTAGAATAATAAAATAGACAAGGAAAAAAATTAAAATTAAAAAGCTTGAGGGCCCCAGGACAAGAAGTGATGTGATAGGTCACATTCCACGTCAGTCTACGTTGGAGTTTGTTGTGACATTTTTTTTTTTTTTTTTGGGGTCTTATGCAAAGATGGACATAAGTTATATTTTTCATTATATAAATCACACGAGGGTCAAGTTGGAGTTTCTATTAATACCAAAAGAATGAAAAAAAGAAACACAGACATGGTAGGTGCCTAACCTCCAAGTAATACAAGGAAAAATAACTTAATTTAAGTATGACGATAAGTGAAAGTTAATGTGGCTTCGAAGACGAAGACATACAAATTAAATCATAATATCTCCAATATTAAAGTGGATTACTTTACATAATTAGTCACGTAAATGAAATAGTTATTGTCTAAAAAAAAATTCTTTAATCTAATTTGACAGGGATTGATTAGCTTTAACGGAGTACAAAGGTCATACGCACTTCAACGCGTAAGTCACAATGAAATATATATATTAGAGTTGAGAAGACTCGACTCACGAATATATGGATTGTCGGGTTGTAAAATACCTACAGTCAAGTTACCTTTGAATGAGAAATGACCGTGTATTTATACAAGGAGAGTGAACAAAAGATACCCTCTAGATGCTTGGCACGTGGTGTCATTTCTAAGGGCTCACTTGTCATATTCAATTGTATTAATTCATAGTCATCATAGGCCTATAGTTTGCAAATGTGGAAAATAAGTTCAATTGTTTGAAGGTTCTGAAAGCAACTGAAAAATGAGGAAACAGAAGATGCTTTGCCTTTTTGACATTGGCTCCAATATGGATGAGCTTGAGCACGGTCTAATCTAATGTTGTTGTTTGAAGTGTATGGGGTACCAGAAACCATATAAAAAGTCAAATAAGAATTAAATAAAATATTACTTTAAGAATAATAAATAATATTGTGTTTATTAGTTTAGGTTTTAAGCAATTAAATATGGCGTCTGTTACCTTATCAATTCAAATTGAAATTGCACATAACGATTGTGACAATTTACTTGTGTCTGGTCTTTTGTACAAGTTTAGTAAGTTTAAGAGGACATAATGCCCTTAGGAGTTGTGAGGTGGATCACTTAAATCCACTTGATACATGATTATTGATCTTGAAGGTTTGGCAAGAATTGTTGGAAAACTTCACCGTAGGAGGAGAGAAAAACAATCTTGGAGTAGCAACAAAATAAGAAATCAAACTTCGAATAAGGCCCAAACACGTGATCGTTGTTCTCAAACAATATTTGCCCTTCTCCAGTAAATTGAGATGCTAAAAGGTTTTCCGCCAAATGATTTGAAGGGTTAATCAAGTCTTGTTGTAGAAATACCAAAGTACAAGTATTTCTACCCAAAACTCAAGAACACAATTAAGAAGATTATGAATGTAAATAGAAATTTGAATTTGAATTTGATTGTAGAGAGTATAAGCACAAAACAATGTTTTTCAATTGTTTTCACTAAGAACATGGCTCCTCTATTTATAGGCCTCACTATTGTACACGAATTGGTGCCAAAATTAGGTTGAAAGGGCACCAAATTCAAGTGACAAACGGTAGGAAACCGTCCTCCAACGGTCACTAAGTTTGTTCTATGCGACCGCATAGTACAAAACTATGCGGTCGCATAGTTATACTCGGGACAGAATTATGAGGCTTCTGTCCATTTCTATGCGGCCGCATAGGATTTGTTCTATGCGGCTGCATAGAACAAATTCCGGCATTTCCAGTTCTTCTTCGTTTGTTTGTTTTGAACAACCATTTTTTAACAAGAATTGTACTAATTTGATATAATTGTGGATTATAGATTAAATCCAATGATTAGATTTAATTTTGTGGTCACTTTCTATCATTAGTCAAGTCACTTGTCCTTAGTTTGAATTTTGAATTCAAAATGGTTTTGGCTCTATAATTATATGTTCATTCTCCGTTTTCATTTGGACTTGAAAACTTGGAAAACAATAGAAAGAAAAGATAGAGAGGAGATAAGTGAGAGAAGTGCATATCTCCGGTGAAATTATTGGTTGCCTTCGATAGTTCTCTTGGTATATCCATTGACATTCCCGTGGAAGACGGTGCATGATTCGGTGTGACACAAATTTTAGTTCATCATCATATGACATTCCATTCCTGGTGTTGAAAAAGCTTTGTGTCGATTGATTCGATTTTTACACTTCGAAGTTTATGTATTCTGCATTGTAGTTGTAATAATCTATTGTACACTACTTTTAAACTCTACAAATGATATTAGAGCTTAAACTAGTGGTATAAAGTGTTAAAAGAACCTAAAAATCAGATTGGAAGTCGAAGGGGTTTGGGTTCGGTCGAAAACCAGAAAAATTGAATATTCAAACCTATTTTGTGGAAAAACCGCACATCAGGTGGACGAACAGCAACCACCACCAGACTTTAGACGACGAGCAGAACCTGACGGAGCCGCGCGTGAGACACACTCCCACCAAATTAATAATATGCCACCCACCCACCCCACCCACCCCACCCACCCCTCCCCTCCCCTCCCATCCCAAAAAAATTTCCAGGAATTAAATATTGAAATTACATCCCACCTCATGGAACCATCCTACCCTACCCCCAACCCCTACCCACGGAACCCAGAAAATTTTAAAGTCATTGTATTTAATCGAGTCAGTTATTTGTGACTAATTGAAATCAAATTTGTATTCAATGTGACTAATTGTGACCAAATTTGTGTTATGTATGACTGTCTATGACCAATTCAATCTTAACTGTGACCGTATGCGATCAAGTCACAATTGTTAAAAAAACATAATTGGTTACAATCCGTCATAATAAACACATCATTGACCACAAAGAGTCACCACAAATAAATCTGCACACTCCACAGACCAGCACAACAATCCACCATCAGTTATTACCACCATTACCTCCAATGCACTACCACTATCACCTTCAACTCAAATTCACGACCATAAATACTGTAGATTCATTGACTTGTGTTATTTGTGACTAACTATGACCAACTTTGTCTTCTGTATGACTATTTGTGACCATGTCAATCTAATTTGTGACTATGTATAACCAAGTAAGATACATTCACAATTAACATAAATCTGGTCACAGACATTTACAATGAAGATAGATTTGTTACACTCGATTTTCACCGCTACTACCACTCCCACACTACCACCACTTCTAACAACGTCAATAATCAAATGCGCACCACCAACACCTTCAACAAATCACAATCACAACCACAATGACCACCAACATCACCGCACAACCGCTACCACATGAAGATCCACTGATCGTAACTGCAAGCAGCGACACACCTCCTTTGAAACCTCCAAATTCTGGCCATCATTCAGGCCTACCACTGCACATCGCCAGCCATCAACCACATCTTCCTACCAAATTTCGGCAACTACAATTTTCCACCACCAGCACCAACTGCAACAACCACACCAAACTATATCACCCTCGCTAGCACCACCGCCACCACAACATCATTATCACCTGCTAGAAAGCCAACAGAACCACCACCACCTGAAATCATCACAAGAACCTTCACTACTCTTGAAACCATCAGATCGGATCAGAGAAAAAAAAACTTAATGGAGGTAGTGACGATATCATTGCGCTCGATCCATATCCACCAGAACCTCCATCGTTGGTAGTCGTCACTGTGCACAACGAGGCACTGTTGGGCCCAACGATGTTGCTTCGTCACACGCGATGGACATAGTCGATGAGTAGTGACGCCTTGCTTCATAGCCGAAAGAGCTGGTAAAGAGTATGTGTGGGAGTGCGTAGGTGGTAGAGAGAGAGAGAGAGAGAGAGAGCTTGATTAAATTTTTATTAATTACGATTAAAATCCTATTTACTACCTGAATTTTAAATTTTAAACTCAACCCCCTTATTTATGAAAACTAATATTTAATTGCAGGGTTCAATGTAATTTTCTCAAATAGAAACATGCTGGATTTACATTTGGCAAAGCCCATAACGGAGGCAACTATGTAGGAGAATTTCGATTCATGGTTGGGTTTCGTTTAGCTTAGGTAAATTTTGGTGGAAAAATTCCCTTAAAATATAATTAGAGTGATAAATTAGGGATGGAAAAAATACATAATTATCACGCTTTACTTTAAAAATACATTTTTTAATTTAAAAAATTTAATGAATTATTTCAAAAATCAGGTGGTCACAATTTGTGATCGCTGATAAAATTTTGTGATTTATATTTAATCAAATAAGTCACAACCACAATTAACAACACAAATTATGGTCCATAATTACATATGTAATCACAAATCATATATTTTTTAATAAGTCAGAAATTATTTAGCCCCTGTTTGAGCTCCATTTTTTGACGAAAAAATGTATTTTTAAATAGTATTTTGTTGGAGATTGTGTGGTTAAAAAACAAGAATTTTTTTTCGATTTATGTGTGATATTATTTTATAGGAGAATGTGTGGTTGAAGATGAGTTTTAAAAAATTGAATTTTTGAAAGAATGGGGGCCAAACATAGGCTTATTGATGACAAAATTACACAATTAACTTATCACAATCATTCTTCATCTCATCTCATCCTACTTCACCACTGCCAGCACCACCCGAAGTTGCCACCGCCACCATAAATCTATAACCTACTACCATCTTCACCTCAAGTTCACAATCATCACATGCAATCTCAGATCCACAACCATCATGTCCGCAGTCAACACATCCATCACCACCATCTTCACATCAAAAAATCATCGGACTACAATAAACCATTGTCGTGTTAAGTCGATTGGCGGCAGTAGCACAATGGAAAGATACGGTGTAGTAACAAAGAGTAAGACACAAAGCCACCGTAAACAACACTACTCCATCGGCGACAATGACCTTGCGAACTCAACAGTAATTACTAAATTTTTTTTTTTACGAATCCTACATTATTACCAAATATAATATTCAATGTTAATTCTTATTGTTACCATTTTAATATGGACCATGTTATGGCAACCCTTTGGTTGACATGATGGATTACTCGACCCCACCATTCCCCTCACATGGTGGGCGGGGCCCGGGCATTTAATGGAGGTGGGACCTGACCTCCATGTGAGGGGAGTGGTGGGGTCAGATCATCTATCATGTCAACAAAAGTGGTGAAATAGTTTAATTCATTATAATTGAATTCAAATTCTGTGTTGTTAGTTGCCTTGTATGACGGATATTGTGGTTTCATCCAAGTAACGAAATTTTGATCGATGTCTACCACAAATTTTAAGGTTTACAAATTCTTGATATCATAAATTTGAACACGATGGGGGTTAATCCTCTATATGGTCATTGAACTTTGTCAATTTGGATCCCATCCATTACTGAAGTAATCAACATTGACCAATTTGTCCATGTGTCTAAAAGAAAATATGACATGACACATTGTTAACAAATTAATTGTCAAGTAAGCAAGTTTTTGTTGAGGTGGAAAAAAACTCAAAACAAAACAAAAAAGACTGGATCAGTGGAAAAAAAATCACATGATGGGTGTTAATCCCCTATATGGTCACTGAATTTTGTCAATTTGGACCCCATCCATTACTGAAGTAGTCAACATTGACCAATTTGTCCATGTGTCTAATGTGACATGACACATTGTTAACAAATTAATTGTCAAGTAAGCAAGTTGTTGCTGAAGTGAAAAAAAAAAAACTCAAAAACAAAACAAAACAAAAAAGATTGGAACAGTAGAAAAAAATCAAAAAAAAAAAATACTAAATAAAACAAAAAAGACGGAATCAGTGGGAAAAAAAAAAACTTTTCCCGTCTTTTTTTGTTTTCTTTATTTTTATTTTTATTTTTTTTGAATTTTTTTTCACCTCAACAACAACTTACTTATTTGACAATTAATTTGTTAACAATGTGACATGTCACATTTTCTTTTTGACACATGGACAAATTGATCAATGTTGACTATTTCGGTGATGGATGGGGTCCAAATTGACAAAGTTCAGTGACTAACTAGGGGAGAAGCAAAGTTTTGTGATGAATGTGGTCCAAATTGGCAAAGTTCAATGACTCATTGAGGACTTTTGACAAAGTTCAGTGACCATATTGGGGATTAACCCCGATAAAGTAGAACGAACATTGGTTAGATAACATGTTTTTTTTACTTTTGTATTCGTATTCGTAGTAGATCTATATCGAAAGCACGTATGACAGAACATCCGATCAACCCCTTGAGGTCTCGCAGGTCTTCAGGGCAGCTTCCCAAACACGAGCTAACAAGCTTAAACATGAGTAAACCTAAGCATACTTTGAATAGAAAGCTTGCAACTATACTTGAATATGAAGATACGTCATACGTTACTGAGTTTATTGATAATTTTGATCATAAATCAATTGTCAGCAAATTTGTTGCGCCACATGGATAGGGGAGGTCACTATGCAGGTGACATATTAAATGTATATGTTGAGTTTGAAAAATGAAGACTTGACTTATATTATGGGCAAAATATATAAAATATTTGGAATTATCAGATAAATAAATTTAGGGGCGTGGATGAAAACGACGACCTCATTAATCTGTTAATCCATGGCAACGTGGTGTCTTTTTTATTACAAAAGAAAGAATGATTGATCAAAAATTAGTGCAGTCTTTTCATTCCCTATACCCAAATACAAAAATGGGACAATGCACAGCATTTCCCAAGGGGAAAATGGTCATTTTAATGGTTTTTCCTTTTCTTGCAATCAACTTCTATGAAGGAAAGGTTGGTCCATGAAGACAACTTCGACAAATTCGCAGTCGATGGCAACCACACGAGTCTGTCATAGTAAATGACCATGTTGTGGAAATTCGATTTTCCATAAATTCTACTCTAAAAAATGGATAAACTAAATTTCCTCAAACAATAGGCTAGAAACAATTCAAGCTAGCCTGACTGAAATTGGCAACGAATTCAATGATACATAGTACAGGATGGAACTAGTACACTAGCGTGCAATTAACTTCTGTTGATTTTATGTTTTATCTAATATTATTTAACTCTTGTTTCACTACCATGTTTTAAAACTTTTTTTTTTTTTTCAAAATTATATTCAACCACACACTCCGATGAACAGATAACTTTTTATCATTTTTCAATTGGTTATTAACACAAAACATCAAATACCTTTAGAGTTCATTATGCAATACGCTCGTACGTTTCAATTTATTTATTTATTTATTGTTATTATTATTATTATTTTGCATTTTCACATTTCATTGTGAAAATAATCATTTTTATCAATTTTCATCCAACTTCTCAATAAAAAATTGTAAAATGACGAATATACCTCATATTTAAACAAAACAAAAAAATAAGAAAAAATAAAGAATTAATTACAATCATATTCTCAAATTTTTTTAAAAGTGTAAACAATCCCAAATAAATTATTAAAAAATGAGAATTTAAAAAGAAAAATCTTTATTTCTTCTTCTTCTTCTTCTTCTTCTCCTTCTTTCTTTCTTCTTCTTCCTCCACCACCAGTCCACCACCACCAAAAATATTTTTAAAATTAATAAAATTTTGTGGTGGATGAAGCACAGGCAGAGGCCGCCATGCCGACTGATTTTGTGTTGAATGCTGGGTGAGAAATGAGGATCAGAATTAATGTAATGTAATAAAGGGGCTTATCTTCAAGGATAGGATTGTGGATATCTGATTGGCTGATTGAGTTGTCATGTCGATTACAGAATCTCATATGTGTCTTGATTTTGCCTTAGATTATCTGAATCTGGCTGTGCAATTCTTCACTTGCAGATCAGAATTATTGGCAGTGTCATTTTTTTTCTATGGTTAATAATGGAAAATTTGGAGCTTTATGTTGTTGATTTAGCGTTTGTACGATTATTTTTTTATTACAATAATGATGTAGATTATGAAAATCGAGCTAGTTTTACTGAAAAAACTGAACTTCTACGGTTTCAGCCTAAAATTCTTCAATCATACTACATGTATATATTTTTCTTGACACTTTGCTTGACATTGTGCCATATGACAACACGTGATTAGATTTTTAAAAAAAGCACATTTTCCCGTCCAACACTTTTTGAACTCCAATGAAATGTACATAGAAATGTCAATCATGGAATGTACATTTAACATTATTTCAAATTCTTATATTAAAACTACGATAAAATCATATTAGAGTAGGTTGACATATATCACAACCATTCAGATCAGGGATGGACCCACATGGGGTCAACTGACACCACAATTTTTTTTTTTTTTTTTTTTTTTTATGTCTGTGTAAAGCCCAAAATTTGTCCATACTAATTAACTTGTCCAATTCCTTTATTCCAATCCAAGTGACCTGTGACCAAGTCCAATTCATTACCATTTTCTGCTTTGTTGGTTTGCCCTAAATCCCCCCACCCAGGCGGCAACACGACAATTCTCTGTTACTCTATATTTCTACCCTTCTCTTCAGGCCTTCGACAGTCGGTGAACATCAAATTTCATCAATTCAATCTTCAGCTCAAAGGCTTATAGCTAGACAATAAATAATTTTATTGAATTGTTTTGTTTTGTGAATAGAAATTTATTGAATTATATTTCAATTTTTGACCCAACAACCTCAATCGTCTGACTCCGTCTTTGATTCCGATTAAAATATGTATTTTGAAATAATTTAATATTGAATCAAGTTTTAACCTATTTGCTTTTTATGAGTTAAAGCCCATTCCATTTGTGAGTGAGCGGTCGCATGTATTTTTATTAATTTTAAAAATATTTTTGGTGATCGTAGAGAAGGAGGAGGAGGAAGAAGGAGAAGGGAATAAAAAGATTTTTTTATTTCTAATTTTTTAATAATTTATTTGGGATTCGAAATTAGTTCTTTGATTTTTTTTTCTATTTTTTAAAATTTAAATATGAGAGTATATCCGTCATTTCATGACTTTTATTAAAAAAATTTGATGAAAATGGTTGAGAATGATGATTTTCTGTAATAAAATGTGGAAATGATGGTGAAAAAAAAAATTAGAGACGTTTGTACAATGAACTTCAAACGTAGGAACGTTTTGTGTTAATAAATTATTTTTCAATTACATACTTCATCTGCTTTAAACAAAAAGGTCTAAAAATCTAATTTTTTTTTTCAAAATCCAATAGGTGCTTAATCTATCTTGCTCAATATACTGAAAAGCCCTTTATATTGTATCTGGCAAAGATTCCAAGCCTCATTTTCGTCTTCGCAAGTTAGGTCGACATGATCAATCAAAAGGTAGATCATGCTAACTTGACATGACCAGTTTATTCCTTTCCCATCAAGTAGGTATTTAAACACTAATTTAAGGTGTAGAATTTAAATAATTGGTAAAATATGTCCTTTAATGAAAAGAGAAAAGTCGCTACCAAACTTGCAGAATGAGGTATGCAAATGCGTCATACGTTTCTTATCTTCACAATAATTGCTACTTTGTTTTCTTTTAGACATTTTGCTTGAAAAAGAATCAACTACCTAAAACGTCATCGTGTAGCTGCAGGTTTTCTCCGGTTGCTGCAATGAAAAGTAAAATTGAAATCTTCAAATTTTTTTTTTTTAATCACGCTTCATTACTGACGTTCTCACCTGTCCTATCCTAAACCTTGGTGAATGAGATAAATCGCAGATTATACCTCTAAGGATACAGAATGAAAAATTGCTTGTACATTTACATTTACCCAAGAGCCAAATCCATATTTCAGGATTCGAATTCTTAACGCGATAGCCTCAAGTAAAACTGAATTTTTCTATCTTCCCCTTTTACCACTCGGAGATGTGCCATGAGGACTGAATTCTTCAATTTTTACTTTTGGGTGTCATGAAATGCCCTTCAAATTTGGGTTGTGCTACAGCAATCGAGACCTTGACATAGACCTTGACTGAACATACACAAGCAGGAGAGGTCGGTATTTTTTTATTTACATGGGACCCACGACAATATGAGAGATTGTCATCCCTTCGATCATTTTAGCAAAATCCTTCAAATTTTTGCTTTCTTTACAGGGTTAGATCACTGATATCTTTAGTAACTATGTCAATAATTATTGAAGTGTTTTTTTTTTTTTGTTAATAATAACTCAAACTTTTAAATGTTATACTGAAGCTCACTTGGTCAAAAAAATTAACTTTAAATCCTATGTGGTGCCGTAATTATCAACATGTCACGAAGAACATTATTTATTAAATCGAGTCAGCAAAATTGAGAATTGAACAATGATAAAATTAGAATTTCGACCTGTAATTGTAAGGTAAACTTAGACCCTTTTTCTTTATCAACGAATTTCGCTAACTTGGTGTAATATATAATACTATTTGGTAAATGTATGACACTTATCGGTGCCACAAAAGATTTAATGTTAATTATTTTGATCTAATGATCATTAATGTAATATTTAGAAACTTGAGTAGGTATTATTGTAAGAAAATAAGGTCCCGTGTGATTTTCATTATTTGTAGAATGAGAATGAAAAATATAGTCGTTATGCGCCCCACACAACGATGAAAAGTCAAAAGTGGTGATTGGATGTGATTGATAACGATCATATTTTTTATTTTTATGAATGATTAATGGAAAACAAATGGGGCCTAAATTTAATAACTATTGACGTAGTTAATCAATACTTGTGTAACCATTAACCTAATTAACCATTTCTTTTTATGATAAAGAAAATTAATTTTTGCAGAAAAAAAAAAAAAAAGCCTTGGAGAGGCCTATTTCATCTCTTTGGTTTAGATTTTTGTTATGTGTAATATGAGTGCCAGTTTTAATCAAATAGTAGCAATTTAATTAAGCTGCAGTGATGGGAAAGCAGCTCAGACGGAGTTTGACAGGAGTTAACACTTAGCACTGTAGGGGTGGGCATTGGTCAAGTTCAGACCTAAACGGATAATCGAACCAACAACTCTGATGGGTGAAATTTCAATTCGAAATCGAGTCAGCAGTGTGAATAAGCTGACTCAAGTGAGTTTGGGCCAGTACGAGTTGTCGAGTTGAAGGGAATTTATCCCTTGAAAATCAATTTTTTAAACATCAAATTCAGGGGCGGAGCCAGTTATTTGGAGTTGGGGGTCCTAAAATTAAAGATATAGAGGTGAAGGAGTGGGGGGCGACTAGAGTTCGGAAGCAGCGCTCACGATTTTTTTTGATACATTACTAACTAAAAAAATCAATAAACGTATAAAAAAAAGTACTTTTTGAGTACCAGTCTTTAATTTAGCACAATTATACCTTATTACAAGTATTCATTTCGAGTTCTCATACCTTATTAAATAGAATCATTAACATCATCAATCACTCTCGACCAAATCACGCTTATTTCTAAACTTGCTTTTCTTAGACATCCAAACAAAGTTAAAGTCGGTGGTGATTATAAATTTTCCAATTTTCGACTTTAGGAAAAAGTAAAGAGTATAAATCCTAAATCCTCTGTTTACGTCGGTAAGTTTATTTCAATTTCTTATTTAATCCATCTCTCAATTTAAAAAAAACCAAAAAAAAAAAAGAGTCAAAAGCCAACTGTGGTTTACGAGTTGGTACAAGCCAACTCTCAAACCAAACTAACATCCCTCCAAAGCTAACCAAGTCGGTTCAGTTGGCAGTTTAGGTTGATTAAACGGGTGGGCACGGGTTGGATTGAACCCTACCCTCGACAAACAATTCGACGGTTCTAGTTGGGTGAAATCTCAACTTGAAACTGAACCAATAAGATAAATAAATTAGCTCTAGTTGATCTTAGTCGGTTTTGATCAGTTTGTTTATTGGGTTTGAAAGAAAAAAAAATTCCCTGAAATTGATTTTTTAAACATGACCCCTCAAACCGAGATTTTCAAGTTGATCCAAGTCAATCTGACAATCAAATCAACTTCCCTCCAAACCGATCCAAACCAATTTAATTTGACATTTTGGATCGATTAAATGAGTAATTTGCCCACCCTCCGAGTCACTTAAAAAAGGAAAAGTATAATGCTTCGAATAGCATGTTAATTTGGTAGTTTTTGAAGTTAAATTAAATAATTTAAAACATATGCATTAAGAAAAAAGGTTGTCCTAAATAGCAATCATTCACCATGATCCACGAAAAGGATCTTTAAAAAGTTAACTATGGCGTATCCAAGCAAAATTCTTTCTAATAAAATACCAAAAAACAAGTCTATCATGTTCAACTAAATCAAGGATAATAATAATGCGTACAAAGAATAAAAATAGAGGCTAAATAATTGGTCATTTGACCATAGTGTGAAGGCAGCTTTCAAGCAAATGCAGCCAATCTCAAGGGTTGGATTACATTATAAGCAAAGCATTAACCTTAATCATATGAAATTGAATTTATTTTTTCTTGTGGTTATCAATTTGAGTGACAAAAACACCAGTCATTGTCTCGAAATGGAAGTTGACAATGAATCCTTATAATTTCGATGCAATTTGGTTACTTACAAAATGGGAATTCCACTTTTTATTTCTTAATATAAGCAACCACAGGCCCACACTCTATTTTTAGTGCTCTAACTTTTGTCCACTTCTATTTCACACGTGTTATTAGCAATCAAGATATTATCGTGTTATTGTGTGATTTCTTTAATGAATATGGATGAAATATTGATTTCCATTAGGGGTGGGCAAATTACTCGTTTAAATAATCCAAATGCCAAATTGAACCAACTTAGATCGATGTGAAGGGATGTTGGTTTTATTCTTAGGTTAGTTTGGAACAATTCGAAAACTTCAATATGACGGACCAGCTTTCTAGAAAAAAAAATTGATTTTCTAGAAGAAAAAAAACCACCTTCAACCCAACAAACTGAATCGATCAGATCCAAATCGACTCGGATCAATCTGAGTTGATTTATTCATCTTATCGATACCAAACCGATCCAAATCAACCTGGATTGATTTGGTCGATTTATTCATCTTGTTGATTCGATTTCAAGTAGGCATCGGATTGGATCTGAATTCAACCCATGCCCACTTCTAATTTCCATCACATAGTTAATGTGTCAAAATAAATTCATTATCGACTATATTTGAATGGTGAAATTCAATAACTTCTCTATCTTGAATCACATTTTTTTTTTTTTTTTGGGTATATTTATGACCTTACTTTGCATGTACCAATTGAGGAAAAAAAAAAGAAAAAAAGAAAAGAAAAGAAAGAATTTTCTTTATTTTTTATGTCAACGTTTGTGAACCAAACTCGATAAAAGTGAATTGACAATGTAAAAGTTTATCTCTTTCTTTTTTATATGTTACACTTTATTTGTCACAAGAGCTGAAACGACTAGACATACTTCCACCATGTAGAGCTACAAACACAAGTCCAAACTATTTCAACTTGGATGGTAACCACATTCTACATGAAAATCAAACTATAAAGTAGAAAGCATGGATGACTTATATTGGGTTAAATAATGCTAAATACTGTTCATAAAAGATTAGATTGAAGTGGAACTCTGACTTGGCTTTTATTATCATGAAGAATAAATAAATAAATAAAATAAAAATTAAACAAGCTTTTAGCACAAATTAAAGGCTTCCATGTCACTCACCTATTTGAGGATTTTAAAGGTCATAATTTCTTATGATTTCCTATCATGGAGAATTTAATAAATTAGGCCTAAATTTATTTAGTGATTGTGAGGTTAAAAGTACTATTTAAACATAATAATGTTATTCATTAGCAGTCTATATGGCGCTCTACATGACTTAAAAGGTAGAATGTGGAGTGCCACATAATAAACTATCTATGACAGACAATACTTATAAATAACATTTATTTATATATAAATTTTATAATAAACTTATTAGATACGCAAGTTTTAGCAGCATAAAAGCGGTTGGAATCGTCTCTTCTTGTTTGCATAGTCAATTGCACGAGTTGAGAGAAGCAATGCATAATTTGGCTATCAAGACGACTTCAAATTTATTTTTTTAATTCTTTTTATTTTTTTTCCCAACGTCACCTTTTATTTCACTTTAAAATTCTAATTTAAATGTTAATGAATAATACATCCACTTTGTTAAATAATGAGTGAATTATTTCCTTGAAGAAGACACAATTTCAATAAGAAAAATTCAATAATAATGCTATTCAGCACTAATCTAAACGAAAACTGCAGTGCATTAAATAATGGACTCATTTAAATGCAGTATCACATGATTCATTTAATTGAACATATCAAGTGTGATCAATTAGCTGGTGCTCTATCATCACTAATACTAGATAACATTATTCAAAATCCAAATCAAAAAATTTAGCCACCTGGAATCTTTCTAACCACATCCTTTTAAATTAGCAAAATATAATTAACATGTTTAACCAAACGAATTATTACAAAAGTTACAAAATACAACTATACAAGTCAAACAACATAATTTATAATATATATTACTATTTTTATATCACATCCATCTATGATTTTATTTACAATTGAGAATATAAACTATCTCCCTCAATGACAAAATTGTCATTTCACATAATGAAGCAACCATTAGGGTTTTCATCGCTAAACATTTCATCGTTCATGTTGACATAAGTTGGTGGTGGTGGAAGAGGGCCCTGAGAATGTTGTACCATATAATCACTATTAACATAACCGTTGTTGTACGTTGGTACACTATAGTCTTGATGGACATAACTTTGATGGTACATTGGAGCTGCATAATGTGTATTGGTATTGTATGCTTGATATTCCATTTTGTTTACTTCGCCCTTTGTCCCTTCGATTTTGCTTCCTTCCCCACTGCCACCTTCTTTTTTCTCATTGTTTACTTCGCCGCCCTTTGTCCCTTCGATTTTGCTTTCTTCCCCACCGCCACCTTCTTTTTTCTCACTACTGCCACCACTGCCGCTGCCGCCTTCTTTTTTCTCTCCATCACCATCTTTTCCCTTCTTGTCTCCACCGTTTTCATCTTTCTTTGGTGGAACAATATCAACACTCCTGTTTAGCTTTTCTTTCAAGAAAGCCGTAAGATGTTTTACATCCATTGTCCCATTTACAGTTACCAAATCCTTCTCTAAATTTGTCGACACGGAATCAACTCCTAAAATTAGCAAAACATAGAGTTGTTTGAACCACATTATTTTGAAAGAATGTATTTTGGAATAATAGATTGATAGAGAATGTATGGTTAAAAAATGAGGAGAAGTTTTAGATTTACGTTAATATTATTTTATTGAAAAATATGTTGTTGAAATGATATCAAATTACTGTTAAATAATGTTTTTTTTTTTTTTGAAAAAATGTGGGCTCAAATAGGACCATAATATCGACATTGACCGTCGATCAACGCGATTCATGAATATACATACATATACATACATATATATATATATATATTAACAATAATTTACTCTTTTTTAATTTAAAATAGAGTTAGGCTAACTCACCATCAATGTTCTTGTTTATGATCCGCTCTATTTTATATGCACATCCATCACAATGCAGTTTAATCTTCATTACTACTGTACTAGGCGTGAGCTGAACAATCAACACAAAATGGAAATAAATTAATAGAAAATAATTAATCAAAATAAATGAAGATTTTGTCTTTTTACCTCTTTGGGTTTTTTATCATCTGCCTTTTTCTCTTCTGGTTTTTGGTCGGACTTCTCTTCTATTTTTTTGTCAGACTTCTCATCGGATTTTTTGGCACCGGCGCCGGCGTCCTTCTCGGGATGAGGTGAGACCAGCTCCACCTTCTTCTTAGTCTTGTATTCAACTCGCTCGCGGAGCCATGCGGGGTCCACCTTTCCAATCACTGTCAATCTACCGCTGCCCCAATCTGCTTTTACACTCTCAACGCCTACATATAATTGGCCAACCACACATTAGACAATTTTAGCCCCGTTTGGTACACATTTTTTTTTCTTCATTCTTATTTTTTTACTCATTTTTAACCACATATTTTTCAATAAAATAATATTTTTTATCGCATCAATAATTTTTCCTTCTTTTTCAACCATATATTTACCATTCATCACATTAAAAAAAAAAAAAATTTCTCAAAAATGACTATCAAGAGTGGCTTAGGCTAAGACTAGCCACTTGATTTCCAATCTCCATTAAGAGGACGTTTGACTAGCTTTAAAAGTTTGCTCATAAATTAATAGTTAGTTACTCAAAAGTAATTTTACTTATAAATAGGAATGGACAAATTACTCGCCTAATCCATCCAAATCACCAAATCAACTTACTTGGTTTGGATCGATTGTTAATTTAATTTTCTGGTAGACTTGCTCTAATCCAAGAACCTTGATTTGATCGCCAATTTTTTTTTTTTTTTTTTTAAATTGATTTTCAAGGAAACAAATTCCATGGAACTAGACAATCGTCAATCTGAATCGATTTATTTATTTTGTCAGTTCAATTTCAGGTTGAGATTTCATTCAGTCCGAACTGTCGATTCACTTATTGGGTCGGGTTCCTTAGCATACTCATTACTTTCAAATTTCACCGTTTGTTATCTAAAAATATCCAAGACATTATAGAAATTCAAGACCAAAATTTGAGCAAAAGTATTTGAACGTCGAAATTATAGCCAAGTCGTTTAAAACAAAATGGAAAATAAAAGCTAAAGATAAATTACATTGAGCCCCTGTTTAGAGTAATGCTAGGGAAACATGATCAATGACCATTGGCTTAAACCCTCAGTTTAACAATCATTATTTTTAAACTCTTTTTTTACATACTCATTTTTAATTACATATTCACACAATAAAATATTTTGTACAGAAACTCAAAACATTTTTCTAATTCTGCACATGTTCTTAAAAATCACTATTCAAAAGTCAATCTTCTTCAAATAGTGGCTGTCCAACGTTCTCCTAAAAATCACACAATAAATTAACCCCCGTTTCAGCCACATTATTTGTAAAATGAGAATAAAAAATATAGTCGTTATGTGCCCTACAACAAAATATGTAAAGTAAAAAATGGTGGTTGGATGTGATGGGATAACATTCATATTTTTCTTTTTTTTATGGATGAATAATGTGGCTCAAACGGAGCCTAAGTGAGAGATCCTAATTTTTCGTTCCTGGGTTCTAAAAAATATTGCTGTAGCTATCGTTTGGTGACCTAATAACATAAAAAAGAAAATTTTAGTATCTTCGAAATTAACTGTAAAAAACATTAAAAAAAAAAGAAAATTTAGTACCTTCAAAATGGAGAACGGAGCGTTTGACTTTCTTGGTGCAACCTTCACAATGCAAGTCCAACTTCAACACGGCGGTGATCGTTCTGTCGTCCTTCTTTTCTCCACCGTCCGCTGCTGCCGGAGCCGCCGCGGCCTTCTCTCCTTCTTTCTTATTCTCCTTTTCAGTCTTTGTCTCATCTTTCTGAAACAAAACACAGAGAAACATAAACAATCGAGGAAAATAATAATAATTTATGGTATGAATTTGAGATTAATTAGAAGGAAAATAGATACCTCGCCCATTTGTTTTAGTTTTGGAATTTTTTATAGGATGATTGTTTATGTTTGAGTAGAAATGGAATGGTCTGAAGATAGAAGATGGAGGCAACGGCCGGAATTTATAGAGAATGAAAATATAAAAATATTTGCGATTTTGATGAATTCGTTAGGCTCCATAAATAAAGAAAAAATAATTCCGAGTAGTGGGTGTGGGTGGTAGGCTCCATGTCTGTATAATGTGTGTATGTATGGATGTGGATTATGGGATGACGATGAGGATAATGATGTAGGGTAATGGGGCATGGGTTGTGTCGGATTCATCTGAGAGTATGTTTGTTATAGTTTCGTCTCAAATCTAATCCTGAATCATTAAAAATAAATTTGAAAATAATGAATTTTAAATAATCTTTACTAAACTGGGACCGTACCTGATTTTTGTGAGAGGAGATTTTTTACCGTAGAAATTAGTGATTTTTTACTAAGTTGTCCACTTGCAACGATCCAAATTTATAGTTGGGTTAAACCTAGTGGCAATTACAATTTACAAATTCCAAAATTTCAATGTGTCAAAATGATAATGTAATCTAATGAGAAACCAACAAAGGGATTATCCGTTTACCAGGGCCCAATGTGGCCCTTGTAATGCTAGGGGGCCAACTGGCCTCTTGTGATAGGTGGGGAGAGGATTTCCTATGTGGCCTAGTAATGTAGCACTACTTTAAATCCGAATTATGCAATAATTGGAATAAGATGACGTGTACTTCCTAGGATTCTTTGATCTTTGTCCATTTTTCAAAAGAATAAATCTCCTCTGTCAGGCTCTAAAAGGCCTGGCAGGATCAGCCCCTCACAAGAGGTGAGTCTTGCATCATTAAAAAAGCATCCCAAAAATATCCATCCATTCATACTTGTGAGATGATTTGTAAAAAACCTGACAAGATGAACTTGGCAATCCAGCTCGGCTCTTATCAAAATTATAGTATAAGGCATGTATCATCGCGTCTTCATGCTTTCAATTAATATAAAGAGATTTCAATGTAGAACAATTTTCAATAGGATTGTAAATAAAAATCATCAAATCGAAATCGCATTTTAGAAATCGTTGATTTGATGTTACGTGGATCCGTCAACGAAATGATTTTGAACCAAACCAAATTGGTAAAAAAACGATTTAATTTAGGTTCGAGAATTTTAATTATGATTTAAAACCAAACCGAACCGACGAAAAATATATATAAAAATAAAAAATAAAAAATAAATTTTTTTAAAAATTCATCCAAAATTACAAACATGTCAAATTCAATAGTTTTGTCAATTGTAGGTATTTTTTTCAATTTCTAATTTTCTACAACATATATATTATAATTATTATTAATTCTCAATAATCATAATCATAATTTATAATTTATATATAAATTATAATAATCTCAAATTTATGTTTTTCAACTCAATTGGAATAAGTAATTTTCTAGCTCAACTGCTCAACAGCCACAACCCATAACGGCATAATCCATAACTCATACATTTCTTATTTCAATTGAAAATCAAAGTATTGATTATCAAACTCAAACTCAAAACCTAACCATTCTCTTCCTGTCATTTCGTTCTAGTTTCCATGGTTCCAGGCTTCTACCAGTGTCTCTTCCTCATACCCAACGCGACTCTCATTTCCACGCGACGCGACCTTGCCTCCTCCACCTTCGCCCACCTAGTCTCAGCGACTCCTCCTCCCGTGACTACTTTCAAGGTTTGAACTCTGTAATCTTGACAACCGGCACCTCCTCATTCGGTTCAAGGCTTCGAGTCGCCGATTAGCTATTCATCTTTAAAATCGGTTAGGTTTAGATTTAAATGACATAAAAGTAGACAGACAAAAAAATATATGGCAAAATTGGACCAAACTGTTAGGTTTAGGTTTGAGTGTTTTTCAAACCGTTCAAAATGGTTTGATTTAGGTTTGAGTTTTTCTCAAACCGGTTTAAACGGTTTGGTTTGAAAATCTGTCAAAAATCGGTAAAATCAGACCGCTTACCTCCCTAATTTTTAATAGGTCGCATTTCACAAAATATCGATTTAAAAAAGATTTTTAAGGTAGAGTAGGAAAATGACGGAAGTCGGGCACATAAGAAATGTTTGCTACTATAATAAATAGTTTTTATTGCATGATATATTACAAATTAAGGGTTTACATTTGACTTCTCCTTGCTCAATGCAGGCAAGACATGTCTCGTTTAATCAATTTTTTTTCCGTCATATAGCGTATAACGAGAATCGAACAAACAAACGGTGCTTTTGATTGGTTCTCAGAACTTGTTCTCGTAATAAAAGGCTCGATTACCTTTCTCTACTAGTTAAATCTTTCAAGAAAGAATTATGATATTTATTACAATGATGACTGTCAAAATTCTTGAATGTTGTAGGTGATTACCAGTTACAACGTGTAAAGAAGGCAAACTATTTTATTTTCCCAACAAAGTTTGTTTATTTACATTGGGTAACAAAGTGTGGTGCAATAGATTCGTCGCACGAGTTAAAATCTTGGACAAAATTATGAACTTTAGACTAACAATATCTGTATCCATAATGCACCGTCACAATCATGTTACTTTTTTTTGTTAAAGCTTTGAACAATATAGAGCTTTCTAGCAAAATTAATTCGCATTAAAGCATAGCTTGGACCCTACTCGTGGATTTACACTATAAGTAACTTGGGTGTGGGGGGAATTAGGGAGGGCTCGAACTAGGTAATAACTATATAGGTACGATTAGATTTGAAGTGGACAATATCGTAACTCAATATTATTGACAGGATTATAAGAGAGATACTACACGTACAGAAGAAAAACTTACAGAAATGCTATAGATCTCTCACATAGAGGGGGTGAGTGATTTGTTTTTTGCAATAAAATATTTACATGGGGTTGAGAATCCTGTAAAGACTCTTTTAAGTTTTTTCAAACTCAGACTATAAAGGTTTGACTATTTCTCTCTAAGGAGAGCATTTTGTCCACTGGCAACGGATCACTTCCTATGTGCAAGTCTTCCTTCAAGTTCATAGTATAGTGGCGTCACCCTTACATATAAAAAAACATAGGCCTTGTTTGGTTTATCTAAAAATCAGTTTTTAGTATAGTTTGATAAAATTAATAGAAAGTTATGGATCCCATGAAATTTGTGATTGAAAATAAGTTTTAGAAAATGGATACCAAACAAGAGCGTAACTGTTGGTTCCCAGATGTTGTTTCAAACAGATTTAATTGACCAAAAATAGAAAAATAACGAAGAACAAAACAGTAACAAGAACACAAGAAATTTTCAGTCCTAAGACCCCAAGATTCGACGACCACATCCAACACCTAATTCCCGTTGAGCATCCATAAAGAATTAAAATCTAAATCCACTAGAAACCGCCCAAAAATGACAAACAAACGAGTTATGATCAACGGCCAGAACCACTGCTCTTCCAACCGATTTTTACCAAACTCTCAAGAACTCACACAAGAATTCATAGTTCACTTCTGATTTCGTGCACAAGATCACACAAGATCTAAATGATAATTTACAGAGAGAGAACTTAGAGAAGAGAGAGGGCTGTTCGAGAGAAAAACAATAGGAATGAATGAAAAAGTCATTAACCCTAGTTATCTAGTAGATAGTGCCAATATTTGATCTAATGGTCCAAAACGAGTCCACACGTCCACCATCAAGAGATAATCAATTTTAACCAGAAACGCCCTTCTCCAAAATCACGTTTTTGTCCATTCTAGATGTTTTTTCACTTGGTTCAGCAATTGGGCCTTGAGCAGAATGTAACTGGGCTCATTTAAATCAGCAAACCATTTTACAATCTCCACATTTTGTTGCATTTTGTGACGATTCTATTGTGGATTTAAGAACTCAGTCCAGAATTTCACTTGCTCTTAATACCTGTAAAAGAAAAACAGAAAGTTAGAATTCTTTAAAATTCAATAACCTTAAAGAATCTAGAAATTTATTTTTAGGTATTACCTTTGTCCCTACATCTGCAGGATTTATCTTTGTAGGAATTTTGATCAGCTTAATATCATCCCTTTCAATTATATCCCTAATGAAATGAAACTTAACATCTATGTGTTTGGACCTATCATGAAAAACTGGGTTTTTACTCAGAAATATACCACTTTGGTTATCAGAACATAACTCCACCTGATTTTCCACAAATCCTAATTCACCTAACAAACCCTTCAGCCATAACCCCTCTTTTACAGCTTTTGTGGCAGCAATGTATTAAGCCTCGGTTGAAGACAAGGCAACCACCTTTTGTAATTGAGATTTCCAACTAATGCATGTGTCATTTATGACATAAAAATGCAGTAGTAGATTTCCTATTATCTGGATTTCCAACATAATCAGAATCTACATAACCCTTAAGTTTAAGTCAATTTTTATCAATTTTGAACATTAAACCTAATTGACTTGTTCCTTTCAGATATTTGATCAAGTTGTTCATGCATTACCAATGTAATTCACCTGGATTACTCATAAATCTGTTTAACACACTCACAGCATAGACAATATCAGGTCTAGAGCATATCATCATATACATTACAGATCCTACAACATTAGAGTAAGGCACATTCATCATTCTTTTAAGTTCATTTTCAGATTTAGGTGACTGATCAACAGATAGTTTCATACTACCACATAAAGGAAGGCTAACAGGCTTAGCATCTTGAAGAGAAAATCTGTTAATTACTTTTTCAACATATGACTGTTGTGTTAAAAACAGATTTCCATTCATCCTATCGCTTTTAATTTTCATGCCCAATATTTTTCTAGCAGGTCCTAAATCTTTCATTTCAAACTCTGATTTTAACTTTTCTTTAATAGAGTTAAGTGCAGCAGAATTATGACCAGCAATGAGCATATCATCAACATATAAAAGCAGATAGAAAAATTCAGATTCATCACCTCTTTTTTATAATAAAAACAAGGGTCATAATCAGATTTCTTAAAATCAAAACCTTGTATAAAAGAGTCAAATCTTTTATACAACTGCCTAGGGGCCTGTTTTAAACCATACAGAGATTTTTTCAAGAGACACACAAAGTCCCCCCTTTGTTTACCTCAAACCCTCTTGGTTGAGTCATGTAAATGGTTTCATCTAAAGAACCATACAAGAAGGCAGTCTTTACATCAAGTTGTTCTAACTCTAAGTCAAATTGTGTCACAATAGCAAGTAAGACCCTAATAGAGGTATATTTGACTACAGGTGAAAATTTTCTGTGTAGTCAATTCCTTCTCTTTGAGTAAACCTCTTAGCTACAAGTCTAGTCTTATATCTTCTATTTTCATTTGACTTAAGCTCTCCCTCTTTGATCTTATATATCCATTTACAATCAATCACCTTGCTTTCTATGGGTTTTTAAACTAAATTCCAGGTCTGATTTTTATATAGAGAGTTCATTTCATCCTCCATTGCAGCAATCCACTTAGGAGATTCTTTACAAGAGATAGCTTCTTCATAAGAAGATGGTTCTGTATCAAACAGATCAGGTTCAGATTGTTCAGACACAAAATCAGCATACTGATACCTGGAAGGAGGCCTTATTTCCCTCCTTTCTCTATCCCTAGCAAGCTGGTAGTCCTGCAGGTCATTTGCAGGCTCCAGATGCTGTTAATTTTCTAGAATTTCAACATCAGAGACATTTTCAGGTTCCATTTCACGTGGCTCCACCTCAAAATGAATCTGATCAGTTTTGGCCCCTTTATTCAGATTTATTTCAGTGATTATGAAGTCATTTTTACCTATCTCTTCATTAGATTTGTCATTAAGACACGAAAAAATTTCTTCATTAAAGATCACAGATCTACTGATTATCACATTTTAACCTCTCACATCCCTTAACCACAATCTATACCCTTTAACTCCTTCTCCATAGCCTAAGAACACACCCTTCAATGATCTAGGGTCCAATTTTGTATCAGTATGATGTGCATATCCAGTACAGCCAAAGGTTCTGAGATAAGAGTAGTCTGGTATTTTACCAGACCAGATTTGTTCAGGAATCTTATTGTTTAGAGCGCTGGATGGGCATCTATTTAAGAGATAACATGCTATTTTTACAGCCTCTCCCTAAAAGATTTTGGGAAGGCCAGAACTGATTAACATGCATCTAGTCCTTTCAAGAATGGTTATATTTAATCTCTCATCAACTCCATTTTGCTGAGGAGTATAGACAACTGTTTTATGTCTCATTATCCCTTGTTTAGTGCAATATTGATCAAATTCAGAATTACAAAATTCAAGCCCATTGTCAGTTCTTAAATTTTTTATCTTCTTATTAGTCTTATTTTCAATTAATAAATTCCATTATTTGAAAATTGAAAATGTATCAGATTTAGATTTTAACAAAAAAATCCATGTTTTTCTCGAAAAAGCATAAGTAATAAGAAGATAGTATCTAAAATCAGATACAGTAGGTACATGGACAGGTCCCCATAAATCAGAATGAATATATTCAAGGATATTTTGGGATTTGTGCAGACCTACCTTAAAAGGCAGTCTGACCTGTTTTCCCATAATGCAGTGTTCACAGAAAGTTAGTTTTTGAACACTGTCCTTCCCAAATACCCATTGACTTGACAAGGTTTTTAGGCCTTTTTCACTCAAGTGGCCAAGCCTTTTAGGCCATAGATCTGATTTATCGAGATGTGTGACAAAATTCACAGCATTATTAGGTGAAGTGATTTCAGCCCCTATAACACAAATTTCATTGAACTTAGGTGAACTGACAATAAGTTATTGATTTTTTATTATATTTGTGGAATCATTCTTTATCTCAATTTTATATCTCTCATCATCAAGAACTCCTAGGGATATGAGGTTTCTTCTTAGGGCTGGAACATATCTTGTACGTTTCAATAGAAGGTGATGACCATTTTTGAATTTAAGCAACACGTTGTCAATTCCTTTAACTTGACACACTTCATCATTTCCAAGTTTTACTGATCCTTCATTAAGGTTAGAATATTCAGTTAGGCAATCAATATTGGGTATCATATGAAAGGAGCAACCTGAGTCTAAAACCCAGTCTTGTTTAGTATTTTTTGATAAAGACACATATGCAACCCCAATATTGACTCCTGCTTCTTTACAGTTATTAGAAGTGGTGGCATAAGAAGCATTTTCAGAATTAGACCCATTCTTTTGGTCATTGACATTTTTAAAAGCAATCTTTAATAAAGTGCCCAGTTCTACCAGAGTAGAAGCATTTCTTGTTGTTATCCTTTCCTTTAAAAGGTTTATTGTCTTTTCCTTTGGTGTTGCTCCATTTTCTTTCGATAAAGTTTTAATCCTTGTTAAAATTTGAGTGACTGAAGTTACTCACACCCTTAGTATAGGATCTCTGATTTTTTTCCCACACCATCAACATTGAACACCCCTTTATGTTCAGATTTCAATTGCAGTTCTCTGTTTAGAAGAGAACTGTGAATTATTTCTACAGTAAGATCACTTCTACCATACTCTAGTGCATTTCTTATTTCTTTATATTTATCTCCTAGTGCATTAAGTAGGCCAACTACCTTCTGCTCATTAGAGATCTTTTCCTCATAGTTTGTTAAGTCTTGTGTGATTCTATTAAATCTATCTATATTTTCTTCAGCATCAAGACTAGGATCAAACTTAAAACTAAAAAATTGTCTCCAAAGAAAACATTTATTTGGTAGGGTTTTATTGAGGTACTGTTTCTCTAAGGCAGTCCAAAGTTCTACAACAGTCTTAGTTTCTCCTATTTTCCTAATCACAGAGTCAGATAAGTGCAGAAACAAAGTGTTCCAGGCCAATTCAATTTGTTCAGTTTTTCTATCCTCAGATAGATTTTCTGGCCAAATTTCATCAATGGCCTTGGCACATTTCAACTGTAATATGAGGGCCTTAATTTTCTGGCGCCAGAGACTAAAGTTTCATTTGTCATCCCAGATTTGAACATCTACCTTAGAGGTCATGGTATGCAGTAGTGTGATTAGTGTACAAATATGATATAGCCAATGATATATCTCAATGCACAGTGACAGATGATCCAATTTTATAGGGCAGTTATTTGAAAAATAATCCAAAGATTACTCACAGAATTGAACACAATATTCAAATATGCTCACACACAGTAAGCAACAGGGGGTTCGAGAAATGTACCTCCAGCGAAGAACAATATCAAAAACAATATTATCAGCCCTTGAACAGATCAATTCAAATGTCAGTTCACCTCACAGTATATACAACAAGTATATAAAAAAACGTTTTTCAAAAATTTTGAAAAGAAAAGGTTTCTTGAATCGAAGCCCTAATCCCCTCAGATTCTAGGGTTCTCACAGGGACCCCTAGACAAAGGTAGAGTTAGAGGAGATTCACAATAACCCTTAATTTTTGAAGAAAATGTTGATACCAAAAACCTTTAAAAGTTTCAGTACTACTGTGATTCAAAATCAAAAAAGAAAAGAGACTCGTGTAAACTGAATATGAAAGACCCGATATGACTCAGTGTGTCAACTCGGTATGACTCAGTGTGTCGACTTGGATCACCAAACTCAGTACGAGTTAAAATCATTTTTCACGATGTAGTGCTCAAAACAACAGATCCAGACATGTAATTAGCAAGTTGAGCATTTTTGTAAAGAGAACTTTCAAGGTCTTTTATAAAAAAAAAAAAACGATTCTAGAAAAAAATACTCAAATAGATCGAGAGCACACTGAACTATCAAGAGTTTTTCAAGAAATTTTACATGAAACCAAAAGCAGATCGTTGACTAATCTTTTAGCCACGAAGTTTTTCAAAAACAATAAAAACTATACAAATCGATTATACAACAGATTCTTCGAAGGCAGTTTCAAAACAACAACAAAATCGATTTCTCCTTGCTCTGATACCACTTTTGGTTCCCAGATGTTGTTTCAAACAGATTTAATTGACCAAAAATAGAAAAATAACGAAGAACAAAACAGTAACAAGAACACAAGAATTTTTCGATCCTAAGACCCCGAGGTTCGGCGACCACATCCAACGCCTAATTCCCGTTGAGCATCCATAAAGGATTAAACTCTAAATCCACTAGAAACCGCCCAAAAATGGCAAACAAATGAGTTACAATCAACGGCCAGAACCACTGCTCTTCCAACCGATTTTTACCAAACTCTCAAGAACTCACACAAGAATTTATAGTTCACTTCTGATTTATAGCGAGAGAACTTAGAGAAGAGAGAGGGCTGCTCGAGAGAAAAACAATAGGAATGAATGAAAAAGTCATTAACCCTAGTTATCTAGTAGATAGTGCCAATATTTGATCTAATGGTCCAAAACGAGTCCACACGTCCACCATCAAGAGATAATCAATTTTAACCAGAAACCTCCTTCTCCAAAATCACGTTTTTGTCCATTCTAGATGTTTCTTCACTTGGTTCAGCAATTAGGTCAGGTTCAGAAATTGGGCCTTGAGCAAAATGTAACTGGGCTCATTTAAATCAGCAAACCACTTTACAGTAATTAGTAAGACATAGTAAAGCTTAGTTAGAATTCGTACAACACTTATCAAATCTTGTCTGAAGGTACTATGGCAAGTGAATATTTCACGAGTCTATCACAAGTTCAATTAATCTCCTTTTAACAACTAACACTTGAAATATTGAAAAGGTAGCAATAATATAGTGTAGGCGATATAGACCATTAAGAATATAATGCGAATGATGTATTATTGTCCATATTTGTTCTTATCTATTTTATTATTTCATCGAGAATGTAATACATGTTTAGGTAAGATTTAAATGTTATTATGTTCAATTGATATATTTATTACACATATAAATTACGTGGCATGCTCAGACGAAGTGAGTCTTATATATACCAAAGTATGTCATTATAACCCTAACCAAATCACATCTCCCTCTTGCACTCATATTATCTCTCCTTCGATCATTGACTCGATCGTCAAGTTGCAAACGGTCGTTGGTCATTTTTCTCGATCGACGATCTTTACCTCCTAAAGGGATGTTTCAATGTGTAAGTGCTGCCTACATAGAAGGGAGGTGCGTGGAGTTCTGTTGACGCATTTTCTGAGGTCAACGATATTAGACATGTCTTAAAATTATGTAATATAATTTCAATGCCCTTTATATATTTGTATATGAAATATAGAAAAATACTTAATAATTTATGATTATATCAACATTGATTACAAGAAATTGAGCCCCTGTTTGATTTGATAAAAAATAGATTTTGTTAAAAGTTTGTGAATGTATGTTGAAAAATTGATTAAAATTTGAGTCCCATAAAATATGGTTAAAATAAATTAAAAAAAAAGAAGAAATAGGGGCCAAATGGAGATTGAAAAAGTCCAACAATAAAAGTTTTGGTTTTTGAGATATGAAAAAATTACCTTAAACGCTACATGTTAAGTACTGACTTTCAATACCAGCCCTTGTCTATGATTTACCTGGGTGTTCCTCTCTATAAAGGGCATAAGAAGGCAGCCTTGTTTGAGGAGTTGATAAATAAAATCAAAAGAAGATTGTTGGGATGGGAACATAGATGGCTCTCTGCTGGGGAAAGGCTTATACTTATTAAACATGTGTTGTGTTCTATGCCAATTCATTTATTACAAATCCTTGACACTCCAAAATGCATCATTAACAAAATTTCCAGAATGTTTAATGGCTTCATCTGGGGGGACTCTAGTCAGAGCAAGAAAATTCATTGGGCTTCGTGGGAAAACATTTGCTATCCAGTTGAAGAAGGTGGTATTGGATGTAACTCTCTCTCCGATCTGAACTTAGCCTATGACTGCAAACTATGGTGGAAGTTTAGGGAACAAAAATCACTATGGAATCAAGTCTTGCAAGCTAAATACTGTAGGCTAAGTCATGCGTGTGTTGTTAATCACAGACCTCAAGACTCTGGGCTGTGGAGAAGAATGATGAAAGCCAGAAACTTAGTTGAACCTCATATTGCCTGGAGAATTGGAGAAGGCAAAGTGAATTTTATGCATGATGCTTAGCTTAAGTTAGGGGCTATTCAAGGAAGGCTAAAACAGATTATTCCTCAAGAGAAGCTTGCTAAGGACTTCAGGTTTAACAATGAATGGGACATTTCCACTCTGAATAACATTCTTCCAGCTGATGTTGTTAATGAAATTATGAAGATCCCAATTAACAATGTCCCAGACAAGATATTCTGGAAATCCAACGCTTCAGGGGTCTTCACCATTTCATCTTGCATGAACCTTCTCAGGCAGAGTAAAACAAGACAAATGGCATATAAACAAATCTGGGATAATAATGTTCCTCAAAAAATTGCTTTTCTAGAATGGAGGATATGGCACAATTGGTTACCTGTTGATGAAATCATTCAGAATAATTATGGAATACAATTAGCTTCCAAATGTCAATGTTGCAACAATTCTGAAAGTATTAGTCACGTATTTCTGGATGGTCGAGTTGCAAAGGATGTCTGGGACCATTTCTGCAAGGTCATGAATGTTCAACATATCAGTTGTGGTCATCCAAGGGTAATGATTATGCATTGGTTCTTGCAGAAGAAAGCAAACTCTGGGGTGATCAGAAATATTGTTCCTCTGGTTATTTGCTGGTTTCTTTGGACAGCCAGAAACAATGCCAAACACAAACACTATCCTATTAAGGCTGACACGATTATTAAGCAAGTAAATGTCCTGATCAACGCTCTCCATAGGGCATGGAGGACCCAACAGACTGGGCGAAGCAAGTGTAACAAACCAATAGCTATCAAGTGGAATAAACCCGATTCATGATGGCATAAACTTAATACTGATGGGGCATTGAAAGCAAATTCATTGGCTTCAGGTGGTGGTATTCTAAGGAATAACATGGGAAATGCATCTTGGGGATTTTATGACTACTGTGGTGAATGTTCTATATTGGAAGCAGAACTTAGAGCTATAGACATGGGATTGCAGCTATGCTTGAAACATGGAATAAGGAAAGTCTGGGTCGAAACTGCTTCTAAGGCGGCACTTACTTTGATCAAACAAAACAATGGTCCATGGGTAGTGCAATATATACTACAATCCATTAGATGGCATCTGGAGAAAATGGAGAGTCAAATTACACACACTTGGAGGGAAGGTAACCAAGCAGTCGACTGGTTTGCATCCATAGGTTATAGTGAACGGAAGTTTAAATGGATGGAAGCTAGCGAATTCAAGGGTAGGATCAAAGGTATTGTTTACCTTGATAAAATTGGATTGGAGTCTATCATATTAGTTACTAACTAATTATTGCATATTGTTTCTAGTTTAGTTCTTTTGTAAACATTGCATTTTGAGTCCTGTTTGGCTTTGTTCCTCATCAATAGCTTTGTAGAGGCTGATTGTAACTCCTTTGGAGGTAAGGTACATTAGTTCCCCTCTTTGCAGTGTATTTGAATTCTTTTTAATAATATCATATCCTACGGCTTGGATTTTCAAGCTAGGATATTTTACCCAAAAAAAAAAAAAAAAATACTAATTTCAAAAATCAGGTGTTTCCATTTTTCTTTCAATGATCAAGAATAAATATTATTTACAAAATATACGTATCATTTATCTCTCTACTCTCTATTATTACTCTCTCACTTTACGACAACAACTCTCTCTCTCTCTCTCCCCAATAATCGGCGTTGCTAATCATCTCTACCATCATTCTCTGTCGCCATCACTTCCACCTCGCTCCTAATTGGAGATCTAAGTTCCAATAAGACAACAGACTAGGCTCATCTGATCCAAATTGATGGCGTCTTTAGCTCTCATCTCCTCCCTAAACCATCGCTTCTAGCTACTCTTCGCTACCATACCACATTTTCATACTCCAAAATCTATCCACTAAATCTATCGTTAAAATAACAGTGCATGATGGTTCGATGGATGTTGTTGTGGTAGGTTGTGGTGTACAAATCTGCATGGTGGTGGTGCGATGGTATGGTATGGTGCTAATGTTTACGTGGTGATGGGTTGTGGTGTGCCTATCTTCGTGGTGGTGGTGCGCTGGTAGTTGTGTGGTGGTAGTTTGAGATATACAAATCTACGTGATGATGGTGCAATGGTGGCAGCAATGATGGGTGGTGTCATTTGTAGTGGAGTGATGGAACGAAGAGCGATTGTGACTAATTATTTGGGTAAGTATAACCAATAAAGTGGATACTTTGTAATCAATAAATAATGTGGCCTAAAAAATGTGTGATTTGTAACTAAATTCGTAATTATGTCCCATAATTTGTATTTTTGTGCTTGTGACCTTATGCGATTTGTGACTAGATAATGACTATGACTATAAATAATATGTAATTGTATATGAGACATGTTTAATTAAATAATAAGTCACAAAAATATTATCAAATATGAGCCCCTGATTTTAAAACTTTTCATCAGTTTCTTATTTTTAGAAGTGTATATCGAAAACTTTTATAGTTGTGTATTTTTTTCCTTGAGTTATCGACTTGAAAGTTGGGTTGTTCACTTAGATGCTTCTCGTATGCTTATGAGCTTTTGGATTAGGGCTTTACAAGACTAGTACAGAATATTGGCCCAAATAATAAAAGTTTCTCCAAAAATCCCAATTCACAACAACGTCGCAAGGCTGACATCTTATACATAACACAGAAGACCATATCATTCTAGGGTTTTGATCCTAAATCCAAGAAAAAGGAACCCTAATTTCACAAATTGAGGAAAAATAACGAAATATGGGTGGAAAATGCCCGCACCGGAGCGTAAAGAAGCGCCGCTACTCTCACAAAACTGATCGACGCACCAAATTTCTTCTTAAAGATATCCTTTTTAACTGCAGTTACTTCATAATATTTTACGCCGACTTTTAGTTATTTCGGATTATGTTTTTTCCTTAACCGTTTCTTGTTTACGCGACGATGCTGTTTATGATGACCTCCATAAAGCAGAGGGAGAGGGCAAACCCTTGCCTGTTGACGAAGATCTCCCTGGAATGGGCCAATATTACTGTCTACACTGCGAGTAATTTCTTTATTTTGATCTAAGCTTTGTGGTCAAATATATTATAAACTTTACAATCCTAGTTATTGCGTTTATTATTTTGGTTTTTACAGTCGGTATTTTGCTAACGTCGACGTGAGGGATGAGCATTTCAAGACTAAAAAGCATAGGAGGCGGTATGCATATTTTGATCGCCATATTCCATCATTTTTCAATTTTTGGTGTTTAAATAATTGGACTTGCTGTTTCAGTGATTAATTTAGTGCCATCCATGTAGTTCTATATGTTAATTTTTCAAGTGCCAGTGTTTTTCTATGAATCTTTCCTGCGTTTTCTTTCAGATAGTGGATAATGAATGTTAGCATAGAATTTTTTTTTTTCTTTTTAAGCAATTATTTGGTACGATCTTGGATTTAGATGGAATGCTTAACTTCTGAATTTGATGGAGCTCTTTGCTTCATGACTGTGCTACTGCTATTGAATCTTCTGTTTTTGTTCTAGAGACTAGACACCACGGTGTATACATCAATAGATAGGCTTATGTGTTTGAACTTTAAAGGGGGGGGGGGGGGGGGGGGGATTTCATCCTCATCCTGGCAAAACAGGGGGGATCTGCCCTCCCCGTCCAATTTGAGGAGGAAGAAGCCCCTCTTTTCCCGCAAAAATTGGGTTGGTGGTGAAGGAGGGCCTCTTTGTTATTCTTGATTTTTGCGGTATTTGTTTTGGTTTCATTTAAATGAGAGACAATTTTTTTTAAAAAAATCTGATCTTAACGGCTGAAATGGACAGATTCCGTTGTTAGGGACCTACCATGCCTATTTCCTCAAACGTAGGTTGGGATATTTGGTGCTATTTTTAAAGGTTAGGGGTATATCCCATATGTTTTTGAAAAGTTGGGGACTTTATATGCTATTATCCCTAAAATATGAGAGTAAAGTATTGGTTAATATCCCGTTGGCCACCATACTTTCCACTATGTTTTCCATTTAGCACTGTGCTTTCCACGTGTGAATTATACATCATCCATTCCATCTATTTTTTTAATAGCTGGTGTAACAGTTTGGTAATTTCAGTCGCTAGTCAGAGACGTTTTAAAGTTCAATGGCCAATGACTTTGTGGAAAGTATAGTGGTCATAAGTTCATTTTACCCGAGCAACTGCTCATTTACAGTTCTACATGTCCCTTGTCTGAATTTTCTCTTAAAAACGTATGTTTTAAGTAATACTGTACTGATTGTGATTTAAGGATGTCTTTCATCTTCTTGGTCTGTATGTTTTAAACTTTTGCGTTTATGGCGTAGTAACTAAGTACTTTAGCAATAATTTGATTGGAAACTGATATTGTTCTTGCACAGTGTCAAGCAAATGATGGGGCCTGCACCTCACACACAAATTGATGCTGAACTAGCTGCTGGGATGGGCATGCCGGATAATGGTCCAAAGTTAATGTCAATGTGAGTTTTTCATTGGGTTCTTGGATAATGTTGAGGGGCTCTTTCAAGTTCGTATAAACGATGTAGAGCTCATAAGAACATATGCTGCAACTGTTTCAATGGTTAGTTGATCCCGTTTCACAACTAATTTATGTAATTATAATAGTTCTTTCTTTTTTTAATCCTTAGTGATTCCTATTTTGCGGAGACATTGGGTTTTGAGCTCTTGATTGCCAACCTAAATTTTACCTTTTAAGATTTTGACATCTGAAATCCACCATGCCAATTGTTTCAATATATCCAATTTTTTTTGAACTTGTAACTTAAATAATGCCTCGACTATGTGGCACTGAATTTTTGAAATGGTAACCTTTTGAAGTTCTCACAAGTTGCCACCACCTATTGCCAATAGCCACCGTTTGCCTTTTAACACCACGCTTCCGTATCTTCACCACCATCGCGACCAGATCCCCACAACCACAACCACCGCTACCATAATCAGTACAAATATCTACCACCACCTATTGCCTACATAGACCATTTGTTGCCAACCCATGCCGCCAGATCTGCACCACCATCGACACCATTACCAGCGTGACCAAATCAAAATATTTGCTGCAAGATACACGCCACAATCAGGACCAGATCTGTACACCCATCAATAGATCTGCACCACCATAAAACCGCACAACCACCAAATTCGCTGCCACCATCCCAATTTCGTAACCCCCTCAACAATCAAGAAAAATACCACCAACTTAGAGAGGAAGAAAGTAATCACGTGCTCATCAATTTTCTAGAAAATCACAGCAAGGGAAGGAAAACAAGGGTGGGAGGAAAGGACGGGTTTGGAGGGAGCTATGTTAAATTTTCCGATAGAGAGAGCAGGGGAGGGAAGGGGAGAGTTAATTTGGAAATTTACCTGATTATGGAAAAGTTAATTATATTCACACCACAATTTTTATTAGTTGTACTACATTTTAATATCACTCAAGATCCTCAATCGTTTTTTGTTATAACATTTAAGTTTTTAACTTCTTCGATTCATTTTTTATCAACAATCTTTCATTAATTAGCACACCACGTCTCGAATAATGATTTCCATCTAAATATTCCGTTGGGAAAACATTAAGTAACTTATTTGATCATTATTATTATTATGAAAAAACAACAAATGCAGAAGTGTGACAATTTTTCCCCAAATTTCAAGCAATCGAGCATAATATTTTGACATAAATCATCATTAATGACGATATGTCCTAATTAATAAAATGTTGAAGATAAGAATTCAACAAAAAGGGGAAAAAAAATGTAAGTGACATAATTATTACAATGAATAAAGGTTGAGAACCTTAAATATAATTAAAATGTGGTGTAAAATATAAAAATTGTAGTGTAATATATAATTACTCTTATGAAAATCATTTTTCAATTACTTGATATTTCATTGTTTGTGGGGGTAGAAAGGGCTACAATGGAAGGTCTAATTATTATTATTATTGACGGGGGAACCTGCATCCGCTATCATTCGGGTGCGCACTGGGTAAATTCTCGAGCTAACGTAATAGCCTACAAACCACGTCAGTCTGGTTAACCGCGCTAGGCAAATTCGGTGCGACAGGCTCAATCGAGAAAGTGTTGACGGTGAGAATCGAACTCGTGACCAAAGATCTCCGCGCTTACCTACTCCACCAACTCGATCACTCCATGAAGGGCTGTAAGGTCTAATTATTCCTTTTATTTAAGATCTTCCGAGGCTCAACAAATATATAAAATCTAGATTGCTTTCGCCATACATTTTGAGCAAAACTCTACCAATTTGAATGGAATGAAATCATAGGGAGGCTATTTTGCCGGACAATGTTCCTTTACTAGCACCACTTTTTAATTGTATTAGAGGTCCTTAATTTTTGCTTATTGTCGGACTTTTGTTCCCACATTTGTTGTGATATTTCTATCATCAATATTCCATTATTTAGTACGTCTAGTTCATGATGGTTTTTATCCAAATATTCTAATAGTACATGTATGCTTTGAAATAAGAGGCGGCAAATATTTCATAATACCTTTATTTTCATTTTTTATTTTTGTTTATTTAAAAATATAATTGGTAAATAAGTCTTTTTACATACCGACCATGAGGTATAAGATGTGTAAATTAACGAAAGATCGATGATAACATTACAACGCAAAAAAGTTAGAGATACAAGTACGACATTGAGCGAAGGAGATTGGAGATCGCAATTAAAAATGAGTGGAAACAAAGGAGAATTATCGTTACTATCTACCCATATTTCCTATCCTACATAAATAAAAGAGGGAGTTTGAAGTTGCTATTCATAAGTCAAGCCGTTTTCGAGCAAGCCGGTTAGTCGAGCTGAGTTGTGGAGGTGGCAATGGGCCGAATCGGCTCGGCCCACGAGCTCGTGAGCCAATTCGAACCAAGCCCACGAGTTTTTTTTTTTTTTTTTCTTTTCTTTGGTAACTTTTCAGGCTTTCAGCATTTTTGTTAATTTTTTTTTTTAATTTTTCACGAGCCTCACGAGCTCGGCTCGTTAGGCACAACCTGTGCTCGGGCTCTTCTTTTTTACGAGCTCGAGCCGCTCATGGCTCTTTTTCGAGCCGACGAGCCGCTCAACTCATTTACCACCACTACCAAGCCGTATTCTTTTCTTTTCTTCCCTCTTTTTTTTCTTTGTTTACTGTTATTTCTTTGACTTATTTGTACCTGTCATTATTGAATTATATTATATTATTATTTATTGACATTCTTCTTCTTTTTTTTACGTGTGAGAACTGAGAATGGAGATGAGTGTCAGAAATTATTCAATTTTTTTCACTGTCATTTCTTTTCTTTGCGTGTGAGAAGGAAAATGCGTGTTAGAAATTCAAATTATTCAATTTTCTTCAAAGCCATACGTTTGTCTTCGTTTTCTATTTGACAAGCAACGTAATGTCTTCCATTTACCAATAACTCTCACATTTTTCATTATTGTTACGGAGTTTCGTCTTCCATTTCCATTTCGTTCTCATTCTTCTCGCTGTATTACATTATAGTTAAGTTTATTCATTAGTAATTAATGATTCTTGCTGATTTTTCAGGATATGTGCCAACAAATGCTTAACACAAATAATTTTTTTTATGTCTACACTATTATATAGCTAACTACAGTATGGCACGTGCCTTGCACGTGTATCTCACTAGTTATCATATAAAAGGTTTAGATGACGTTTTTGAGTATTCAATAGGCACATAAAAAATTTCATTTTTCCTAGCAAAAAATTTGCAGCGGCTATTGGATGTAACCGTCCCATTGAAATTAAGGATGTCAAGGAGCTGAGTCGACTCGGGCTCGACTCAAGTAAAATTGTGGGATTTTTTTTGTCGAGTCGTGCCGAACTTTTGCTCGACCAAAAAATCGAGGCTCGAACTATTTTTTTCCTACTGACTTTTGGTATACTTTAAGGGAAAAATTCATAATTAAGGTGTATAGTTTACACCAATTCACAAATCAAGTATAAAGTTTAAAAATTTAAAAATCAGGTTTATATATAATTAATTAAATATAATAAAATTACAATTATAAATTTATTGGTCACGGATTTATAATTAAGGTCACAAATTATTTATTGGTCACATATTATCAAATTAATAAGTCACACATTATTTCGAGAAAATTTTTATAGGTCACAGTTTATTTCGAGGTCACAGTTTATTTGTTGATCACAATTTTTTAAATTCGTTGGTCACAAAATTTTTTCATTTATATATTATCAAATTTTTAGGTCACAATTAAGTACTTAGTCACAATTTTTAGGTCACAATTGAGTGTTTGATCACAAATAAATAAATAATTGGTCACACAAATCGCCAACAGCAGCAAAATCTACTACCACCATACAACTGTTCAAAATCAACCACCACCACGTCGCCCCTGCACCTCACCACCACTACACAATACCACGAAGTCCAAATTGTCGCCACCATCGCCACTGCACCTCACCACCACTGCATAATACCACGAAGCCCAATCGCTGCCACAATCACCCCTGCACCTCACCACCACTGCACAATACCACGAAGCCCAAATCGCCGCCACCATCGTTCATGCACCACAATCCCCAAATCGCCGCCACCAACTCTACCGCACCACAGCCACCGCCCACAAACAAAATCATCTAGTCCGCCACCACACAAACACCATCCAACAATCAAAACCCACAAATCAACGTCGATCTTCTGAGCGTTGCCACCACACTTACCAACATTGACCATCTCCACCGCGCCACCACACAAATCACCCAAAAAAGCGTCGACCATCACCATAGCACCACCACATTTACCAGCGTCGTCGCGCCTCGCCGCTGTGAGTGTTGACTTGATGCTCACAGTGGCGCTCAAATTTTGCAGTGAGGCGAGGCCGGTAGAGAGAAATAGAGTGGAGAGAGCGGCGAGAGTGTAGAGAGAGCGTCGAGAGAATGGAGGAAATAAGATTAATTAGGGTTTGGGGGGTGGGACGGTTGGGGTGGGTGATTTTATAATTAGATTTAATACCTGATGTTTGAATAAATAAACTTTATACCTGATGTTTGAATTGTGTTTTTTAAACACCTGGCTGTATGTAATTTCCTCTTATTTTAACTAGTCGGCCCGTGAGCCTCACGGGCCAAATCTAGCTCGGCCCAAGCCAGGCCCACGAGCCAAATTATCATCTCCAATTGAAATTGAAACGCCATAAATATGTCCTTTTACTTTTGCTTGATTGCTCCATAGATGTTTGTTGACTTGTATTCTTTGACAAGTCGGATAAATAGCATGTTCATTGTATCATACTTTCCTTTGTATTCAGATTACTTTACTTGAATATATGTCGTTGTTTCATTAAATTAAGTTGAAACTTGGGGTTTTCCAGTATGTCGGGCTCTTAAATTGTCGTGGTTACACCTTAATTTTGGGATCAAAATTCTTCCAGAATTCAAACTAATACCTAACATTGACTAAGTATCCATGCTTGCCAATAGATCCTACGGTGTTTCTATGTTTAGACGAGAGTTCTAATTTCCCTAACTTAAATATTATCATTGAAATTACTTGGATTTTGTGTCACATAGGACCATATTTTACGCATTTATCTCAAGCCTGACGAGGAGTAAGTTTGTTTTATGTAATTGACAGGTTTCTAATTTTGGTTCTATTCGAGCCCTTTTTTTAGAATAAAATTTGTAAAAATTGATTTATTATTATTTTTTTGGCAGTTAAAGGAAAATTAATGAATTTACGTATAAAATTATTTTATTAGAAAAATATATGGGTGAAACTGAATTTTAAAGAATGGAGCTCAAATATAAGTTTGCTTAATTTCTTATTTGGTGCTCTGTCTATCTATTAAATAATATATTGATGGCAAAAAATTATGTACCACTTTTCCTTAGCTTTTATAGATTTGAGCTAAATAAAAGTATTATTATACAGTATTCAATAACTATACAAAGAGAATCTCAGTTCGAACTCCTTGTTTCATTCATGCTTCGTCCCTTTATATATGCTGATTGATGGCACTAAGACATTATGTCTGCGTCTGAAGTCATCATGTCATCTTTGATTGGTTGGTTTAGGCAATGCTGTTGTTAAGAGTGAGCATTTCCTCTATTATGTCATGATGATGTTTTCATATAACGTCTTTCATAATCAGACTCCGACCTCTATAAATGTGATATTGGATCAAGGTGTCGAACCGAATGTTAGGACTTTTTAACGTGCAAATTCTTTCAACCTAATCAAGGGGATCCTCAACATAACATGAATTTCGGGTCGACAACATCATAATACATACTTCATTTCGATGTTGCAATAGAAATCCCATTCACTAGAACAAATAATGAAGAAACAAAAGTGAAAGTGCCTAGTTCTTCATATTATGTTAAAATTTTCAAGACAAAGGTCTCCTTGTGAACCGTCCTTCTCCCATGCATCTTTTGACAAGTGTTTTGGTCCACTTCATTAGTTTACAATCGCAATAGTAGATATTTTATACCAATTCATGTGATCTTCCCCTCTATTGTCACTATTTTTTTTTATCAATCCAATATTATTTATGTAAATTCAGTGTGAAAAAAATAATCCTAATATTATTTATGTATATTCAGTGTGAAAAAAAATACATGGTACGTACTATGTTCAATTATGGTATTATATAATTACAAAATTAACGATTACTTTTGTGATATAAATCCTCATAACAATTATTGTTGAATGAAGCGTCGAGCCTATGATGACTGAATATCTACTCGTTTTTTTCTTTTTTTCTTTTAAACTAAAGCTACTTTTGATTTGAAACATAAAATAATTATGATTTTGAATTTTTCTATCAAGTAAAATAAGCAATTAAAAATGAAATAAATCTTAAAGTTTAATCAAATCAAGAAAGGCATTATAGGATCCAGAATTCACTATTGTTAACCTACTTTCCTTAATTACCAATTTATAATTAGTTCTTGATTTGTGTTGACAAATGATATTCCTTTTGTGTTAATTTTCTTTCTCGAGATAAATTGATCAAATTTTAACATACTATCCAACTACATCTTTATGCCTGATGGTAATAGATAAAAGTGCAAGATAAAACTATAACATAAATTAAAATTTCACTAAGCATAGAAGTATCTTTATTTCTATTGGACCTAGTGTTGTTTTATTGTCATATACTAATTGATACCATACCTCTCGAAAATAATATAAATCGCAGATATGTTCTAATGGTGATCACACATCAAAATGGAATATGAAAATAATAAACAATCAGCAATTAAAAGATTATAAATCCTAATGAATTTCGTGGATTTGAATAGATTTTCACAAATTCTATAAGAATATCATCAAATATGGTAAAATTTCAAAAGATTGGATAATAAGTATTTTTTAAAGTTGAAATCCATCCAAAATATTTTATAATCCCTCTATTAATGAAATATTTGTAACTCCACTAGTTATCGATGATATCTAAATTTTAAAGGATTTCATTGAATTTCATTAGAATCACAATTGATCACACCTAAATTTAGAAAGATTTTTAAAATTCATCACAATCTTAATTGATGGCATCCTCCTAAGTTTTAAGATAATTCAGGAACCTAAATAAGCATTGAAAAGCACTTATCAATTGTAATATATTTATCTGTAGAATAAGCAATTGAATAATATAAAATTGCTTGCAAAAATATAGTTTTAACATTTCTTGTTTGATTAGGTTTAATATCATTTGACATTTGCATTTCTCTAGAAAAGACATTCTTGGATAACCTTCCCCAGCACACTGAAATTTTTGCAAACAACTAGTATCTAGTAATTATTAGCAGCCAACCAGTTAAACTCAATGTTCTAAAAAACATAAAGTGTGGCTAGGCGTTGAGCCGAAGTTTCAAGCTTTACGAGTTTAAGCGAGCCTAGGCGAGGTTTAGGCGTAAAAAAATATTTTCTTATTTATAATAATATTTTAAATTTTTAATCGTTTAAAAAATTATTTAATAATTAAATAATACATATTAAACATCTAGAAATTATAAAATACAATATTTACTTGATAACTCCTACTATTAGTTAATTATACAATTTTCAAGTTTTGGAAATGCAAAAATTAGAATATTTATCATAGTTTCAATTTTCTACTACACAAATCCTACTTAATAGATTTATAGGAATTTCATACATGTTTTTGAAGTTTGTATTAAAATGAATTTCAAGATTATAATTACATAATGTATGTAACACCAAAACTTAAATCTTATTTAACTATTTAAATAAAGTCATTTTTAACTTTTGTACAGATAAAATCTTTTAAAAACTTGAAATAAAAGTCAAATGAAAAGTTTTTTTAAAAAAAAATAATAATAGCTAAAGTTATATAAAATATTTTTAAAAAAACTAATTAAGTGCTTCTACGGAAAACTAAAAGAAAATGAAAGAAAAAATTCAGTCATTTAGGAATTGGAAAAAAAAAAGCGTCTAGACGTGAAGCAAGACATTTTGTCCAAACTTCGAGCTCAGGTGGTGTTTAGGCGTCGCCTATGCGAGCTTTTTAGAACACTAGTTAAACTAATCTTATATTATTATTATTAATTTAATGAAACAGACAAATCTGTGAAGAGGTCAATGCATTAATCTTTCTTGATGTTATTGTATGAAGAAATTAAATTATCAATTTTGCCAAAACCATAGAGCAAAACAATCTTAATTTCACAGAATCAACTTTGGCATCCTATACTAAGAGGAATCCATTGGTACAGCTCATAAGTGAAAATTTTAAGTTATCATCAAGATTATTGGACGTAAATTGTCGGTTATTTTTTATATGATAAAAAAACTATATTGATTGCAATAAGGACAAGTTGCAATTTTCGATTCATGTCCTCTCAAATCATTAACAAGACTCATGTTAAAATATAGGAAGATTGTCAGAGAAGATCGGGATTAAGATTAACATCAAGACAACAAAGAAATTGGATGATAAAACTCTGTCAAAACTATGAATAAATAAATCAAGAACATAACAAAATATATATATATATATATATATATATATAAATATATATAAAATAATAACGCATTGAAATTTGGTTCTTGATTTCAGGCATAAGTGCTCCATGACATCTATCTCCAAAGGTATGCAGTTAAGACAGTACTCAAAGTTCCCAAAAAGAAATGCAGAAAGGAAACTTTGACCATGTACTTTCAAAAAGGTGTTTTTACATAAAATTCACAAAGCCCTCTAATTGAATGAATCTTCAAGTACTGATGAACAGGACTTTACTCTTGAATTTCTTCTGATTCAGTCAGAATCAAGTATGTTCAGTAGTACAAGACTTGTTCTTCTGTCTTGATTTCCTCCACAAAATAATTGAGATTATTGCATATGTTATTGGTGCTAACTAACTGCTTAATCTCCTCAATGCTGTAATCTAATGGATTTTCAGTAGAACACCCATTTGTTGCCTTGTGATCATCAGCATATCCATTAGCCCCATTAGCAGGAAGAGTAAACTTCTGATTTTCATCAACCCCACTTCCAAAATAGCTTAGCAAACCTAAATCTTCATCAATCCCACTTCTATCAGAGGAACTGGAGCTGGCTTCATTTCCAAAGATGAGAAAACTATTGTAATTATCTTTGACTTGATAATTTTGAGTGGGCCATGCCCCGTGTCCTTCTTGTGCTTGGAACACTGTAGGAGTACTAGGATTTGAAGAGCAAGTGGTGAAACTGGTGGTGTTTTCCAGGAGATTTGATGGGATATTGGACATGGATTCATAGCCTTCAGTGAAAACCCTAGCTGGAGCAGTGGTATAATAATTGTTGTTTGTAGAGTGATATGCTGATGTCTGTGACTGAATTGAAGAATTATGAAGAAATGAATTTGCTGTTGTTTGATAGATTGCACCATGATGAGGCCTTTTCAGATGAGCAAATGGAGCCATTTCCAGGAGTTTCTTCTTGAGCTTGGTGTTCCAGTAGTTTTTTATATCATTGTCAGTTCTTCCTGGTAAATGAGCTGCTATAATTGACCATCTGCACTTTGATTTTTGGATAGTGATAATAAGTTCCACAACCATAAGAAATAATAATTAAAATCGAGATGCACGTATTTGGTAAGACACTTTAGTTGTTTTAAATCTTGAAAGGAACCATGGAGTGGCGAAAAAAAGATTTATGTAACTAGACTCTGCTAAATTAGTACTTTTTGGTGTTTTTTTTTTTTTTTTTTTTTTTTTTTTTTTTTTAACTTGGGTAAATTAATTAATTAACACACCTAAATACTTAATTTGAACAGATACTGATTGATAAACCAACTGTATCAGAAGAGTAGGCTATGGGGAAAATGAAATAAAGAGTAGTGAGATAAGAAGATGATTATACCTGCTACCAATGCTGGTAAAGAGGCTGCAAATAATTCTATCTTCATCGTCAGAGAATTCTCCATGCTTAAGGTTTGGTCTAAGATAGTTGAGCCATCTCAGTCTGCAACTTTTTCCACATCTTTTGAGCCCTAAAATGCAAAATTAATCAGCCCTAAATGCAAAATTAACAAAGTAGAAATTCCCAAATCAGAAAGTAGAAATTTGAACCAATAAACCCAGCCAAAGAAGCCCATAAATTATACCAGTTTTTTGTGGACAGAGAGCCCATATCCAGTTTTTGTGGGAGAGCAATCCAGTCCCTCCAGTTCCATGGTTCTCCATGTAGTTCTTTAGCTTTGCATCTTCTTCAGGTGACCATGGTCCCTTCTTCACAGTAGCCTTGTCACAACATGGGGCTCTTCCCATCTCTCTATCTTCCGTGTATCGAAATCCTCTTCTCTCTCCAGATCTCTTGAGTCCTTCCTGAAAGATTTTGAAGCTTTCTTTGCTTATACAAGTCTTGTTAAATTATTGGACAAGAAGCTTGTGTACATATATTTATAAAAAAATATACATTATTGTCAGAGTTCTACACCAATTTCAATTATTTTAAGAAGAAACTCTCGCTATTAGCTTTAATTACTTGGTCTTTTCAGCCTCTCAATTTCTCATAGAATCCAAAGACTAATGGCATACAATTCAGAACTGAAAATGATTGGTCATACTTACACATAATTGTTAGCTAGAGAGCCTAGTCATAGTCCCATTTTCAAGATAGATGTTTAAAATAGTCTTTATAGCTAGGTAGCCCATCCACTCTACAAAAGTTTAAAAATTTATTATGTTAATAAAAATGGATCATTAACAATGTAAGTCAGAAAATAGTATGTACTCTCAACTCAAAATAGTTATAGTGAATTAAGCACATGTTAAGATGTGCTTATAAGTATCGACAGTCACTACTAAGTTTTAAGGTTTTGACAACGTTAAACTCAAGTTCTTGGTTGAGATCATAATAGAGCCAACTAGAGAAATCAGAGATTAACTCAGGCGGTACATCTAGGTACCCAAATTAGAGATGGGAGCTCAAACCGATTTTGACTGAGTATAACTCATACTTCCTTATCACAAATTCTCGCTCAATATATAATATGATGGAGTATGGTCGGCCAAGAATCACGAGATGCCACCAACCAGGTCTCTATTTAGTGATAGCGCTCACTATCCCATGTTTATTTTACAGATATTCGACATTTTTTTTCCAAATTCTCATCGTTTAACTATAGACACCTAATTGTTGTGAATTAGAAATTCTAATTCTATACTACTGTGAGCAATTAAATCGCCAAAAATAAACACATTAGAATATGCAAGATTTATAGAGGTCCACCTTAAGAGAAAATCACACTCTATCTTCTCTAACCTCTATTTTTTAATTACAAAATTTTAATGACGACTCCCAATTTGTAAGACAAATTATGGCAATCGAAATTACAAGTATGAATTCCTAACAAATTTTAAACACAAAAAAATCAAAGAACGATTTGTGTACTGATTACTCAACAACAATAATTAAGTTCTACAACATAACACTAACAAATCTAAAACTTAGACGTGTTGCACACTTAGTACATGAAGTTAGGCATGCAAATACAGTAATTGAAAACGAAATGCAAAATCTTGTGAGAGACAAATATGGATATTGTTAACTAAACAACAAACAACCTGTCTATGTGTATTACACTTCATAATAATACTACTAAGAAAAGTCACTAAGGTTTATTATTTGATATTGAAATGATTTAATAAGAATTAACTGTTAAAAACTAATTAATTAAGCAACATATCGTAGTTAAAAAAATTGGTAAATTTTATATTCAACCCATCTTCTTTGTGCAGATCAATTTATTTTTAATCAAAGATTTAATAAGTTCATAATTTTTATAAATAATTGACACTTATTCTAGGTATCCACCAGTTTATTTCGAAATAAAGTAATTAAACAGTGAAATGAATATTAAAATAAATACATCAAATAATTCAGTGATAACCACACGTCTTTGATTTATTAATATCATATAAATCGCAAAAAGTTTGCTACAAAAAGTCAATCATGTGAAGGCAAGCAGATAGAAAATTCCTAGTTTTTTTTTCTGTCCGTTTCATAGCATTGAATTTCATGAAATGTTACATCCAAAAATTTTGAATTCTACTTTAACTGTTTAATACAAAAGTAAAAATGGAGTTCGAATTATAAGGTACAACCACTTTAAACTTGTTTTCAACCAATTTCATGGAAAATGATTTCCTAGGGTTAATGTGGATTTTTATTTTCCAGCTTACATGGAATTGGTTAGCCTTTCCACATTAATCATTTGATTGCAAGGATGAAAAATGGGTGGAAAGAAAATGAATGGCAAGGAATTGAATTGCCTAAAATTTGTTTTACAGAGAATTGTAATTAATGGTGTTTGATTGGTATAATTTTTCACCTAATCCGTTTAACTTTATTTTTCATGCAAATTGTTACTTTTTGGGATAAATTTTTTTACAATCCGTATTAAAATTTGTTTGGATTGCAAAAAAAGTAAAAATTTAGAAATTTAAACAAATTAAAAAAAAAATTGAAATTTTTGTGTTTGTTTGACTTTGTTTTTTACGCAAATTGTCAATTAAATGGATAATTTTTTTTACCATTGACTTTGGAATGTATTCCAATTGCTTAATAAAAAATTAAAAAAAAAAAGAAAATATTTTCCCACCAATATGGTGAAAAAACGTTTTCTAACTTTTGTGCATCAACAGCTTATTCCTTGAAAACTTGGAAAACGTTTCCCTAGAAAATCAGTTCAATCAAACATGTGAATAGTAAAAATAGGAAAACGTTTTCCACCTTCCATGAAAAATATTGCAAATCAAACGGACCTTTAGTTATTGCTTTTGTTTATAAAGAAATAAATGTTATGAAAAAAAATTTCCTTCAAATATTTTTTAATAATCTTAAGTGTCCTACCAAAACTTTTTGGTAACTTTGAAAATTAAAAAACATCTTTGTAGGTAGTCATATTGAAGAAAATATTTAAATCAAATAATATATTTTATTATATTTAATCGTTTAAATTTTTTAGTTAACAGTGTTTCTAAGCCTCCAAAAGACATAGTTGTTGCAATATGATTAAAAAGTCATATTCAAAATTATTAAAAGGTTTTGTATCAATTTAAAATTCATGTCGGAATAAATTGGGGCTCCCCTTGACTTGGTCAAAAACATCTGCTTGTCGAAAGAACCAGATGGGTTCGACACCCTAACATAACACCTAAAGGATAAAGGTTGGAGTTGGACTATAGGAGATATTATATATAAATATCATCAAGACGTGATAGAGGAAGTGTTCTCCCTGAATGCGGTACCACTTAAACCAACCAATTAGAAGGATGACAAGATAGCTCAAGGACATAAGCCTAAGACCTTGGCACCATAATGACTCCATCATAGCTGATCTAACCAACTAATCAAATTCCCTCAAAATGGTGGTGACTCTAAGTCGAAACATTGTGGCTTGACATGACTAAGGCATCAAGCTTGAGCCTATATAAAGCAACGAAGAGTGAACGAAAGTGGGGGTGTTCCGAATTGAGATTTCCAACTGCAAAATCCCATCACTATAACATTTTCATTTAGTTTAAATATATAGAAATTGATCAAAAAGTGTCACGTTATTTATTTGCCATCAACAAACTTGTTCCATCTTACAGACATAATTAAATAATAATTAAGAGCATATTTGAGATCATTTATCTTAACAATAAGCTCCAAATGTGTGAGTTATAAATAATCTAGCCTCCAAGTCAAAAGAAATTTAATGGGGGCTTAAATGAATGGACGTGTGGAAAATTAAACGACGGTCTCAATCATTCCTTGGGTACAGTGATAATGGAATAATATTATGCGGCCCCATTATGATTACAACTCCAGTTTAAGTGACGCTAAGCTGAATGAAAGGTAAAATTAAATAACTTATTTAATTTTACTTATCATTTAATATCATATTAACACCACCTAAATTGGAGTTATAACTCCAATAATGCTACATAGCATTATTCGTGATAATGGACCATGACCATATCCATAAGAACAAGTGAACAATTTCATTGGTGAAGTGTGCAAATCATCAATATTATTAATCTGGACATGCTTAATGCATGCGTACATTTACTCTCTCTCTCTCTCTCTCTCTCTCTCTCTCTCTCTCTCTCTCTCTCTCTCTCTCTCTCTCTCTCTCTCTCTCTCTCTCTCTCTCTCCGCCCCCACGAGACTCTAACTTTCAATCAAACTCAAATCGTCAAGTCAAGAAAAGCAACTAAAATATATATATATACGTCGAGAAAGAAGGATTTACACGAAAAACGTAACATAGGAGTCTAAACAAATTTGGCTAGGTTGCATGAATGCAGGCCTCTTTTTGTTTGCCATGGAATCTTTATTTGACAAATGAAAATGATGGACTAAAGAAGAAGCTGGAAAGTTCCTCTAATGAGTAATGACAACTACGGTGAAAAAAAACTTGCATTAGAAATCTAGAAAAATAGTATATACAACTCATCTACCACTCTTGATCTAACACTCGAGAAAGTTCTTGTGAATTATACCAATTTGAGAATATTCCTGATTTCAATTCGGATAGCAACAATAATGAAACAAAGAATTGTAGAAATGCAAAAAATCATTGTGGTTCCAACTCAATATCGATCACTTTCGTGTCTAATCTATTCAAAAACGATCTTGTCAAATTTTTATATAGGAAATTAGGTGATCAAATATATAAATATGAATGCTCAATATACTTCTATAATTGAAAATATCTAAATTGAAATGCAATCAAAGGTTAAAGTAAACAATTTATAATAAAGTTCAAATTAATCTAACATAAATAGTAATTTCAAACATGTTGTCGAACTGAATTCTACATTGAATCAATTGAAGGGCATTCTTGATGTAGTCAAAAGAGCTATTCCTATCAAGAGCCCAGATAAGCCTAGATAGATCAGCTCGACACCTCAACTCAAGACTTCATCAACGGAGGTTGGAATCCGACTATGAGGGATATTATATAGAAACGTCATCATAATATGACAAAAGAAGTGCTCCCCTTTGATAGTAGCATAGTTCAAACCAATCGATCATGAAACTGATACGATGACATAGGACACATATTTAAGACCTAGATGTCATGATGACTTCGTCGCAACCGAACTCACCCCTCCAATCAAATTCCTTCAATAGGACGATGGTGAACAGCCTACGAGGCAAGCTTGAATTTATCAACTTAGAGAGATACTATCTGTCTCGGGCTTGGGACATGTTTTGGAACAGTGGTGCCCTCCTATTGGATGGGAGGCTTGTGTGACATTGGAGGAGGCGCCAAAAAATCCTGTCTCAAGCTCAGGACAGAGAATTTTATGCATCAACTTATCTAAAGAGGAGAATGTTGATCGAGAAAATGAATCCAAAACTAGAAATTTTCTCTATAGAATCTATCAAAAATTTCAACAAATTCCAAGAATAATCGCACTTTTATTCTGTTTAAATCTTTTAAGTTGATCAAGAAGTGAAACGTCATATTTTACCATAAAAAGCCCAACAAACGTTAATTGCACACTACGACTTATTGTACAGCAAGAATTTAATTTTTTGGAGTGACGACAAGAAATGTCACAAAGAAGTCACAAAGACACTTTTTTCACATGACTGCAAAATTAGAACCGTGTCAAACTGGGCTACATTATTTGTCCATTATCAATTGGTCAAACTTATAATAAGTGTCCGAATTAATGAAACCTCTTAATATTATTGTATTGATTGTTCCCTGCACAAACCCTAGTTGATCTACTTTTTATCTTTTACTAGGTCTTTTGAGGAGTACATTAATTCTTTAAGTGGAACTGGAAGGTTAAAAAATGAATTTTTGCACTTGTACAAAAAAATATGATTATAGAAGTTTTACACACACTCACATGATCGTCTCACATGATAATAAAAAATTGTCCAAAAAATTTCACCCCCACCTCCCGCTGTGAGATATCTGTGGGGATTCTGTGAATCCCCTTTCTATACCCACAGCAACTTTGTTAAAAAATAGTTAAGAATTAATTAGATTATAGTACTTGATTAAATTTGAATTGCAAGAAGGAAAATTAAAAAAATAATTCGACCCATTTGTCAGTCATTTTAAATATATTCGAATAATTTTTTGAAAGTATTTTTTCTTATTAGGAGAAACTTTAGAGGAAGTTGACATAAAATAACTTTCTCAGAAAAATCTCTTCTGCAAAAAAAATAAAAATAAAAATCTTGCCAAACGAATCCTTACAACTGATGGCATGAGTGTGAACAGTAGCACATGATTAGATGCCAGCAAATGGTTAAAAGACAATCCTCTTTACTAGCATTGACTTGAATGAAAGTTAAGCAAAGGTTATCCACTTGATTGATATATTAATCTATTTCATTTGTCCTTAATTTCGGTTTCATCTTACTAATTATTAAACATCAAGAGTCGGTCGCAAGCTGGCAGCTTTGGTCTGAGACTAATGTAGGTTAAATTCTACACAAATTTCTATAATTATATTATATAGTTAAAGTGATCTTTAGCCGCCATCGATTCGCTTCTAAACGTTCTTATAATTTTCTAACAATATTTATTTTGGCATCACTACACTACTTCATGCTGGCGTATTGCGAATATTGTTCTTTTTTATTTGAAATGTTACAAAGAAGTAAATTTGTCAATATTATTGTAACCTCGAGATATTTATATCTTAATTAAACCCTTAGTATAAAATCGAAAAGCATGCAAAACTTTTGCCCAACGGCTCTCATGCCTTTTTTGATTGGACCAACTCAATCGATCATTTCCGACAAGTCTTTCTTATTTTAGGATTTATGACCAATTATATCATAATTTTTGCATACTGAGTATCAATTAAGTAACTTAAGTTTGGTTACGAATTTTAAAAATTAAAAATATAAGAAGAAGAAAAAGAAAAAGAAGAGTTTGATTTTATGTAGATTGATGAAAATCAAATTCATGGAAACTGAGAGTGGTAATTAGGTAATTTAGTTAAAAGTATAAGGGCATTATAGAGAATCAAACTCAAATGAATACGACATGAGATCTTCGCTATCCCAATTAACGTCATGGATGGCGTATTCTCCACTCCGCACCACATGTGAGAGAGTACATTGAAAGTGGAAAAATCAATTTATTAAAAAAAATAAAAAGGGCCGGGCGCCGGGGGGGCGGGGAGGGGGGGGTGAGCCTGGGCACTTGAATTGGGCTTGGGCTTATACCCATTGCTGGCCCAAGACGCTGGACGTGACATTTCTGCTGGCTCATGCCCAAATTTATTGGATCATGGTATGTTTACAAAGTAAACTAACCAATTGACATTTTCACGGAAAATATTGGACATGCATCAAGCTTAACATATGGGTATTGAGCCATCTTTAGATGCTTATTACTTATCAAGTGGAGATGCCATATATATGTTAAATAGGCAGACATAACAAAGAATCTCAACACAACGTCACTAGAATATTTTTGCTATTTACTTCAACAATTCAACGTTAAGATCTTGCATACTTTAAGACAAGAAAATAGTTGTGCGGACTATAAATACGTGATGAAAATATGAAGGTGTTGAAAGGTTCACCAATCTCTATTAATCCATATTTCTAGCTAACGTGATAGTGGTGGCATTTGTTAGAAGATGTATTGCTACATCTCTAATGAGCAATGTTTGGAAAGTGATCACGATTCACGTCTTTAATATCATGAGTCTTTCTCACTGAAATTCTATGTCTAAGACTAAGAAGAATCAAGATCTCTTCAAACATGGGCATACCAGTTTATGCGGGAGAGAAGACAGAAGAGGGTCCATTAATTGATTTTGTATCTTCAAATAAAAAATAAAATAAAGATGAAAAGAGAGAGAGAGAGAAGAAGAAGAAAATAGCTCACATAGATAAGCCAGAACATGATGTGGGCCTGAGCTGACTGGCCCAACTCAAGGCAACAAAAATTACATAATAGCAGATGTTTAAAGACCACTTTTAAAAAATCAGGTGTAAAGTTTAATTAATCATAAATCAGGTTGGTATTATAATTAACCTACCACACCCAAACTCTAATTTCTCTCTCTACATCTCTCAATACCCATCTTTCTCACGAACGGCAGTCGACTCCCCTCTCCTCTCTCCATACCTGTCTCCCTATCTAATATCGCAGCAGCCGGAGCCTTGTTTCCGGTCATGACTGAATGGTGGTGACGTGGTGGTGGTGAAGGCATCGTTGGTGTTGATGATGGTGGTGGCACTGCGTCAAATGGAGTGGGCTACGAGATGGTTGAGGAGTCGGTGATGGAAATTTTTAGATTTGTGAGGTATTGGTGGTGGCTACGATGTGGCTGCGGGATGGTTGAGGTGTCGATGATGGTGATTTTCAGATTTGTAAGGTGCTGGTGATTGCGATTTTCAGATTTGTGAGGTGTTGGTGGTGGCTGCGATGTGGGGTGAAATGTGGTGGGTGTGTGGGTACGGTGATGGTGACGGTGACGGTGGTGGTGTTGGAGGTGGTTGTAATGGTGGCGACGGGTGGTTGTGATGGTGTTGTGGAGGGTGTGGCAATGTTTGTGACCAAGTATTGGATCGGATCGGATCGGGATTGGGGTCAGATTTGGTGAATGTGACCAACTATTTGGTTGGTTGTGACTAACTTTCAAATTGTGACCATAAAATTCAACAATATGTAACTAAAAATAATAATATGTAACCAATAAATTTGAAAATTGTGATCAATAGATAAAGTGTGACTAATATTTTTTTTATTTGTGACCAATGAGATAAATTGTGACTTATAAAATTTTTGATTTATGATATCGATATAATCTGCGACTTATAAATTTTTTGATTTGTGATCTCGAAATAAATCGTGATCAATTAATTTGATAATATGTGATCAGTGAATTAGTTGTGACATGTAAGTATGTATCTGTGACCATGAATCGCATAACTATGATCTTAAAATAATTAATTAATAAAAAAATTAATTAATTAATGAAAACTTGATTTTTGCATTTTAAAACATTTGAGCCTGGAATATAAAGTGATCATACTTAGGCCTGATTTATGAATTTTTCCCATCTTGAAAATCACATTTACAATCTATGTTAAAGCAACCCATTTCAAACTTCATAAGAAAATGCAATCCATCTTTTCCACAAATTCACTATTCAAATACGATGTAAAAGATTCAAATGATAAAAGTAACACTCTCTAGTTTTATTTGTTTAGTATCAATCTATGTGACGGTGAAGTCACAATCACATTGTCCAACACATAAAAATGAAATATAACTTTAGGTAGAACATGTCCAATGCAACAGTAAGTTACTTAAAAAATTGTCAAGCAAGCAAAACGTATTTAAAAAAATATAAATATATGCCCTTGTTTGATTTTCATTTTTTTCAAAATTTATTTTTCTTTTTTTTTTTAACCATATATTTTTCAATAAAATAATATTACAGACAAATTCATAACTTTTTTTTAAATTTTTAACCACATATTTTATATTAATCAATTATTCAAAATGTATCATTTCTCCCATGGAATCAAAGGTATATTTAGTGCAAGCTGATAAAGACTTCGTCACTTGACGTGACACAAAAAATGGGCTTGTTTAAGTAGGAGTTCATTCAATCAATGATCAGTGAACTTTATCTTAGGTTACTCACTGCTCACCGATTTTTGAAAAGTTACTAATTGCTCACTAAAATTTGTTATAACTTACTCATTGCTCACTGAAATTTAAAATGTTACTCACCGCTCATCGATATTTAGAAAATGTTACCTATCAATCACCCATATGTGTTACGTGTAGTAAAATTCAGTGAGCAAAGAGTAATTTTGTTCAAATTTCGGTGAGTAGTGAGTAACATTTTAAATTATAGTGAGTAATGAGTAACCTATAGCAAATTTCAGTGAGCAATTAGTAACTTTTCAAAAATCGATGAGCAATAAATAATCTAAAGTAAAATTTAGTAATCATTGATTGAATTAACTCTTTAAGTAGCAGAACTCAAGAAAATAAAGGCAAATGCATCGGAATGCTCTTGACAAGTATAAGCGAGCGTGTTGAAACCACGTGTAAATACCAAATTGAGCAATTTTCTATTGCACACCTTGTATCGTGTCCATCTTCCTTGCCTTTCCCACTTCCTCTCACTCTATCTGCAAATTCCATATAGCCCATATCAAATTACAGAACTGAAAACACACGCACAATACCACATCAAGAAGGCGGGGAAAAGGAAAGAAAAAATTGCAGTACACAATTGTATTATTTTTCAGAATGGCTATGGTGAATGCAGTTTCTGTTGCTTTTAGACCAACCCCTTCTCCTTTTCTTCTGCCTTCAACTTCATCGTCCAGTTTTCCCTCAATTTCCCCCACAAAAAAATCTGAATTGTTGACTTTTGCACTGGTAAAAAGAAGGGATCTTTTTTCTCCTATTTCTGCTTTCAAGAATAAGAAGATTTGTGACTCTGTGGATACAGCTGAAGACAAAGATGATGCATTGGAAGAGCCGGTTGAGAGTGTCTTATATTCATTCTCTCCTTTGCCTTTGCTGTTTGTGGCTTTTCTTCCTGGAGGTAATGCTGCATTCACATTTACTGTGTAGACAAAATTATTTAAGTACACTTTTTTCGTTTCTGACTTCTTAATATACAGCTTATCTTCTAAGTGTAAAAAATCAATCAAAATTTCATTTACTTTATTTAGTTGAAATTTGGGCAAATAAGTAGCTAAGAAACTCAATGGTTCACTAATTATGCATGGAATTGATGTTGGAAGGAGCCCGACCCCTAAAAATGGGAGATAAAAAGGACATTGTAGAACTGTAGGTATTGAGTCTTGGATACCATCTTAGAAGATCAACACAAATTCACCAAGTGCATACAGGTTGATTATTATTTCTGTATTTAAATAGTGGGGGATTTTACCTTAATGGTAAACTTCAGGTTTGTACTCCAATATGGAATTTATAGGTTATATGATTAAACATTAAGGGCCTTTTGGCAGGATTTTTGCTTCTTGTAGAAGAACTTCATGAGGCTGAAGGTGCTTTCAAATATGTTCAAATTCAACATTTTAATCTCAAAAGCAACTTTTGACTTTTCAAAAGTCTTGCCAAACGGACCTAACGTCCTTAATGAATGAAATGGTAAAATGCTAGGTAAATGATGTCCAAATGTCTACCAATTTGTTAAATTGTTGGTAAGTGTGAAGGGTATGCATGGGAGTGATCTTCCGTATATAAGGGAATTGCCGTACTCCTATTGATAAGTTAACGCGATGAAACTCCAAGTCACAACAACAAAATGCCCAGATGTTTACTATTTTATGTTGTGGACTGGATTCGACTTTCTTTTGAATCAATGGAGAATTGCTGGGTTGCGGTGCGTAGTACATACCATTAGGAGATATATTCTGAGGACTCACCCTTTTTTGGATTTATTAGGAATCATTCTATACAATCTTTGCATTCTAAGCTAATCTATCATGCTTATTACTCAGTGAATGAGTCTGGAGTTGTACATCAGAATGTTTTAAGTGGCCTATCCTCAGAACAATTAGATAGTTTTTCTTCTTCATGGATTCAGAATTCCCTCTTGGTTCAGAATCTGGTGGCTCTGAACTGCATAAGTTTTTAGGCGCTGTTCCATTAAGTTCCATACTAATTACTAAATGTACAGAAATTTGTACCAGATCTTTGTCGTTCTCCTGTTGTTCAACTCACAATAAATTTGCCCACTGACTAATTAATAAAGCACAAAGCAATTAAGTTGGAATAACATGTTCTGGACGATCGATCATTCATCAAACTTCATTCCCTTCTGTCCTTATAATGTTGCTAATTTGTTGCCTGAATTCAGCTACGACTGTGAGGTCTCTGTTTGGCCCTTTTGTTGAGCTTGTCAAGTCATGGAACCTTCCCGACTGGCTTGTGCACTGGGGTCACCCTGGTAACATGGTAATCTTCTTTCCCTTCGTGAATATTTCACCACAGAATTTCAATAACGGCCTCTCACAAATTTCCCATCATTTATTAGGCTGTTGTGCTCTTTGCTATGGGTGGTTATGGAACTTATTTGGGTTTTCGTATTCGCTTCTCTGATGATGTGGTAAGAACTAGACTGAGACGATAAAACTTTCTTTCATGATAGAGTTAATCTTAAGAAAGAGTACTTTCACATCATTTGTTATTAGTCTACTAGAAACTTCTTGAACCGTTTTTCCCAGGAGGAGAAGGCCAAGGCCAAAGATTTGCATCCTAAACTTCTTGGAGGAATGTTTTTCTTCTTTGCTTTGGGAGCTACTGGTGGAGTTACATCTCTTCTAACTTCAGATAAACCCATTTTTGAAAGGTATGCAGGAAATTTCTGAAAATTGGTCAGTTCTTCAAATTATGTCACTTTTTTTCTTTTAAGTTCAAAAGCCATTTACCCTTTTCCCCATTGTTTTCTGCAGTCCTCATGCTGTAACAGGTTTCATTGGGCTTGCTCTTTTGACAGTTCAGACCATATTGCCTGCATTGTTTGAGGTAACTTATAGAACCTTAATACTCTAGTAATCGGGTTCGTGATCATATTCACTTCTGGCTCTTTGGATAATTCGTCCAATGCAAAGATAAACGGGCTTATTTTCTAATATACGTCTTTCTATTTATCAAAAACTATGATTCTCTCGTCTGATACGGGATTTTCTTAAACAGGGGAATCCCGGATTGCGCAATGTTCATGGGATATTGGGCAGTGGCATTATGACTTTATTTCTTGTCCATGCCGCCCTTGGACTTCAGCTTGGCCTGAGTTACTGACCCCTTGGCACAAATCATTAGTGTATCCATATGGGTTCTAATTGCTTGAACAATCTAATGTGCCTATGCATGTTGGATAGGGACGATTATTTATGGGTTCAAATGAACCTTCGAGTCAAAATAGAAATAAAAAAAAATATCCCGCTTTTAGTCAACGAAATGCAAAATATTTCTCGATTTATTTGAACTTTGACTATGGAAATGAAATATCCACTGTTCAAATAAACTTAAAACCATGTTTGGTCCCTATTTTTTAAAATTTATTTTTACTCAATTTATTCTTTTGAATCCATAACTTTTATTAACTTTTTAACTATATATTTCGTTTACTTCTATCAAATTTATTAAAAATTTATTTTTTTTTAGCAAAATCAAATCGAGGCTAGATTTTTTTTTTTTTTTTTTTTTTGAAAAAAGAGGTAAAACTACCTTTCATGTTATACGAAATTTCTTAACTCATAGCTAGACATTAAGAGCAACTTAAAACAAAGTAACCCGCAAGTGGATTGGGATAGAATCTTCATAGGAGAATGTTTTTTGTACAAAGATGAGTTACAAAAGTAGGATGACAGTGTGTTGATAAAATTCAGATTGTTGATTTTAAATTATTTAAAAATATTTAAAAATTTGTTTTTGAAATGATTGGTATGAATTTAATTTTGTAACCCAAAGACAATCGGAGTCTCATATTAAGAAAAGATTATTATATATACTATTTATTTCTGCATTTGCTTGCAAAAAGTGTAAAGCTAATTTTGATTTAATAAAGAATTTGATTAAAATTAAAATTAACAATTAACAATTAATTAATTATTTCATTAATTTTTATCAAAATTTACTGTAAATTGGTTTTAATCTAAATCAAACATGAGCAAAACATGAAATGCAAGTTTTTTTCTGAACTATGTTGTCATTATTGATACATGCGTTTAATGCTGGCACTAAATTGAATGTGACTTACATCCCACGTGTCCAAGCAAGGATGACTTTCACCAACCCCCGTACATGTCATGAAGCACATGGTACACGTGCCATACAGAAAAAAATCAAAACTTCATTACTTTGAAAATTACTACCCGCACCTAAAAAACTAGAAAAGTAAAATAAGAGAAGCAGCCACGAAATCCTCACCGTTGATCAGTCCAACTTTCGTAGGCCTTAGATCTTGGGTCCCACAAAAATTAGAGTCAGAGACCGCACGGCTTCAGATCTCCCCCTATAAATATGGGAAAAGCCATTTGTATATGCACTACTCATCACTGCACATTTCTCCTTGATCTTTGTGCTCTCCTTTGCAGATCTAAGAGTTTTTTTACGAAGGTACGCACTCGTAATGGAAATTTTCGTTTTGAATTCAGCTCTGTAATTGTATTCTTGTTTTTTATTATCAGATTCATTATGTTTTTGTAAATTACTCTTTGTATCCATATCAAGTTGAACGCGTGAATTTTTTCTATGCGGCTTTGATAGTTTGAATTGTTTAGATAGTACTACTAATGTGCTTGCGAAGAAATGGATTCGTAAACGGAGGTTTTGGAATTCAGGAATTATAGCATTTCGTATTTTTGCCCAATAATGCAGATCTCATTGTTCATTTTATGAAAGTGCTTGAAATTTTCGAAACCGGATCTGCATTTTGAGAAAATTGTGATATGAAAAATAATTTAAAACTGAAGATAATTACAGCTTGATTTTGGTGTGGTGGACATGGATCTGCTCTGTGGCTTTGACATAATCGTAGAAATGATGTTCAGCGGATGAGTTGGATAATCTTTCTCCTAATGCTAGTTTTGTTTCGTCAAATCAATAATATTGGTTAAAAAGATACAAACTTCCATTTTTCAAGTTGGATGAAATTTCTGAGTTTGTAACTAATCCATCTCTTTTATAAACGGAATTTTTTATAGCAGCAAGGGAACTTCTATATTTCCACAAATCATTTCTGAAAGTATTAAAATTTAGGCAGTGGATCTGTAATCATATGGACCAAATATTATTATATTGCAAACTAAAGTCAACTGGCTCTGCTCTCATCATTTCTGGATTGTTTGGAGCAATGCTTTTGAAAGAAACACTTGCTTGTGTTGGTCGAACCCCTTACCCCTAATATGCACTTTGCTTCTAATTGCTTCAGATTAAGGGTAGAAACGTAAAAGAGACTAAAAAAATAATTATGTGCTTGAGGTCAGAAAACTGAGATAGTATACCTTTGGACTAGAATGCAGAATGCTTGTGGAAGTCAGTAAATCTTTATCTTATAACCATAAGAATCAATCATTTTTGAGATTCATGTAATTAGGTAACTGATATATCTGTGCTTTATCATTGTCCAAACTGTTGAGTTTTTAGCATGGATGAACTTACATATCCCTCTGGAACTTTTTCAGATAATATAACATGGATTCCTTCCTCTTCACCTCGGAGTCTGTCAATGAAGGCCATCCCGACAAACTTTGTGATCAAGTTTCAGATGCCATTCTTGATGCTTGCCTAGAGCAAGATCCAGAAAGCAAAGTTGCATGCGAAACCTGCACAAAAACCAATATGGTCATGGTCTTTGGAGAAATCACAACCAAGGCCACCGTAAATTATGAGAAGATAGTTCGGGATACCTGCAGAGGGATTGGATTCATTTCACCTGATGTTGGGCTTGATGCTGACAACTGCAAGGTCCTCGTTAATATCGAGCAACAGAGCCCTGACATTGCCCAGGGAGTTCATGGTCATCTCACTAAGAAACCTGAGGAAATTGGAGCTGGGGACCAAGGCCACATGTTTGGCTATGCCACTGATGAAACACCAGAACTCATGCCACTCACTCATGTCCTTGCCACCAAGCTTGGGGCCAAGCTTACTGAAGTGAGAAAGAATAACACTTGCTCCTGGTTGAGACCAGATGGTAAGACCCAAGTTACTGTTGAGTACAAGAATGACGGCGGTGCCAAGGTTCCTATTAGAGTTCACACTGTCCTCATCTCAACCCAGCACGATGAAACTGTTACAAACGAACAGATTGCTGACGATTTGAAAGAGCATGTGATCAAGCCTGTGATTCCTGCTAAGTACCTTGATGACAAGACAATCTTCCACCTTAATCCATCTGGTCGATTTGTCATCGGTGGCCCACATGGAGATGCAGGACTTACTGGTAGGAAAATTATCATTGACACCTATGGCGGATGGGGTGCTCACGGAGGAGGTGCTTTCTCTGGCAAGGATCCAACAAAGGTGGACAGGAGTGGTGCGTACATTGTTAGGCAGGCAGCAAAAAGTGTGGTGGCATCAGGACTTGCTCGTCGATGTATAGTGCAAGTTTCTTATGCTATTGGTGTAGCAGAACCACTTTCAGTGTTTGTTAATACCTACAAGACAGGGAAGATTCCGGATAAGGATATATTGATTCTTATCAAGGAGAACTTCGACTTTAGGCCTGGAATGATTGCAATCAACCTTGACTTGAAAAGAGGAGGCAACGTCAGGTACCAGAAGACTGCTGCTTATGGTCATTTTGGACGTAATGATCCTGATTTCACTTGGGAGACTGCCAAGATCCTCAAGCCGAAGGCTTGAGTTCGTGGGTTGCCAGTTACACAAGATACTTCTGAAAATTGATTTTCGCCCATTTGCAGACAGGTATTAGATGAATAAACAAGCTCTAGGAATATATAACATCATTTTGCCTTTCCGGGACTCCCTTAGAGATGCGGGAGCATGGAGCATTTGTTTGAGTTTTTCGTTGTTTTTTTCTTCTTTTCTCGAGTCTCTGTTAGCAAGTAATTGTTGAATACGTTCTGCAGCAATTCAGTTGTTTTCGCGTACTCTGAATTTTGCTTATTTGTTTGGTTTTGCTGTGTTTGAATTTGTTAAAACCATTTTCATTAATTGTTGGATTGATGACAAGCTGATTTATCATGGTGAGAGTATTGATTTGAAGTTTATGTATCAACGTTGAAGAAGAACAAATATTTAGTACCTTGAAAATCAGAGATGGAGAAACATTACAAGTATCGAAGCTATAGTCACAAAATAAAAGGCTAAGAACGCAAACTATATATTTCAAGAGTGCAACCACAGGCGATCATGTAGTCGCTCTTCTCCAGCACCAAACATCTCATCGACCCTTTCGCCATCTCTGTGGAAATGAAAAGTGGGCGTGTAATGAATGTGTTGAGTGGTTTCCGGGCATTCATCAATATCAGCATACACAAAAGAAAGCTTCGGAAACTTCTTGTTCAGTTGGCAAAATGCTGGTAAGATCTGACTGCAAACGCGACACCTGAAATATCACAAATTTCACGCATCAGCCATATTTTAATAGGGAAATAAGCAGATTCTACAGGCAAGGAACTTCAGTCAGGCATTTCATCAAACACCTACTTGACTCACCAAGAAGCACCATAGTTGATAACTGCCTGCAGACGCATAATTTTTATGAGTTTTTTGAATATTCTAAGCACTCAAACACAACTTGGAGAATAATTGCTTACAGGGATTTTAGAAGTTCTGATTTGGTGAAAGATTTCCTCGAGGTTATCATCACCGGCGGCAGTTATAAGAGTTCCCGGAAGACTTTTGCTTTCTTCAACGCCTTTCTTTCGCTTATCTTCATTGGTATTTTCATCCTTCTCCATCATCAATCTTTCACTCCAACTTTAGTTAGGCTATAATTGATAGTAATTTACTCAGTTAACTTCAATTTAACCACTCCGATCAGTGACCACTCCTTTTCTGGCCGTCAAAGCTAGCATCTGCATATGACACACAGCTTAGTTTAATTGTAGTGATGGACACCAACTTTTATCCCAACTACAATTATGTCACTGAACTTCAATTTGCTGCAATTGGACAACTTAACTTTTAATTAACAGAATCAGCATTCTTCATCATAGTCCATCAAAATTTGACACATCAACTCCATGTCAAACATTAATTTATGAAACAATAATACTCTTCATAGCCAGCAACTGCAGAAATCATTCTACGTGACGTTTAACGTATCATAATTTTAATAATTTAAAAAAGGAATAACTTTTAATAATGTTATGCTATGTAAGATGTTACGTATGACTACTGCAGTCGTTGACTATGAATAACACTATTCTAACTAACAACATTTGGATGATTTTTATGTTTTTTTTTTTTTTCAAATACACTAAAACCCAAAAATTCATTCAATAGTTGGGGAAAAAGACTAGGATTTCTTTTATATCTAAAATCGATTCAAAGTGAAGATTTTCGATCAATAGTAAAGTTGATGGATTAGACTCATTTGTATCTCGTGATTATCAATAACCTATCTATTTATGCTGAAGTGACATAATAGTTCATATAATTTTTGACATAATGTCTCACAACATCCTATCATTGGATAGTTTAAAATACAATTAACTTTTTCATCCGCTCATTTACTGTCACATAACATCTGTCAACCTCTGTGTCATTTTTCTTCTGTCAAAATAGATTAATCAGACTTTTATTTGCAAAAAACCTTAATCAAATTTCATTTATATGACCCACAACTTTTTTCCTCTTATTTTAAACACATTTCATGCAATTCACCAACTTTTAACATCACACAACCCAATAATAAGCACCTTAGGGAGCATCTTCCCACTTAGGAGCCAAAATTCTATATAAATAATATAAAAGATGAATATTTTTCGTTTTTCAGAAAATTTCAATAAAGTGAAGTACAGGATTAGCAAGTATACATAGTTGACGTATGGTTTAATTAATGGCTACTTAATTTCCTGCTACACAACTTTCCTAACACGGCGTAAAGCTATTACATGCTTCAACATAATCAATCATCCCTGGTATCAATGGCAATTTCAAAATTCTTTCTCACAAAATTTAACCCCCAAACATGGCAATGATTACTTTCAGGCCACAATCCGGAAGTTCTGCAAATCACAGATACATTTCATGGTTAGTTAATTTCGGAGAATGACCCCGGCTGAAATTTCTTGCGTAATGCTTCCATGGCCGTGTTTATTCTCTCTTGATCCTGCAGCAATTCCAGGCATTATGTCGATTCGACTTGTAAATTTTATGATATCAAAACGACAAAGCATCTTCGAGCAAACATCCTTACCTTTCCTTCAAAAGTAACAACAAGAGGTCCTTTTCTTGATTCACGGTAACCTCCTTTGTATCCCAAAAAAGGGTAAAATTAGTTAGTAAAAATAAATACCAATACCACTGCTGAATCCTGGTACAGTAAAATATTGTCTGAAGATTCTTACCAATGTAAAGGTCAGGAAATTCAATACAGATTTCTGAAAGAGGATGAGCCGCTTCCACCTGCATCCCGGATGAGGAGAATAAACCGTTTTAAATAACTATACAGGCCACAGCATAAAATATCATATGTCTACGCAGGCTAAATAACATGTGTATTTCGAAAGGAATTTATGCCCTGGGCCCCCCTACCCTCTTGTTGGATCGATAAACCCCGTCCCTCTGCTTTCAAAAGATTTACCACTAAATCAATTAACCATGGTATCACAAGTCAAAAGACTAAGGTCCACATATGTAATCTGTAGCATGTTCTGGAATGATGCATAAATGTCTAGATTAAGTGTGCATTTGATGTTTTCCTTAAATTTTAGTACAAACTGAGGAAGCAGAAACTCCTACCTATAGCTTTATGCTGTGAATGCTCACAAATTTCCACATAAACGACAAATCTTGCATAGCAACATAACGTAAGAAGATATCACACACGCACACAGAGAGAGATCTTTAATAGACACTCACGTCAGAAAGAGTTGTTGCCAGTCGCTTTGATACAAATGGTTCATCGGCTACTAAAAGACTGTCAGATCTCATAACTTCAATCAGACAATCCCATTCCTGGTCCATCTCAGTAACATTTGTTGCAGTAAGAATGATCACATTTTGGCACTTGATCTACAAAAGGCAGTTATAAACAAGTATTCACACTTCCACTTCAAGAAAAATATTACATGTCAGATAGAAGCAATGGCAAGATACTTGATTTGGCAACTGCAAGGGAAAAAATATTCATAGCATACATAGAAGTTAACCTTGATTATGCAAAAAACAAAAATATATAACTATTAACACCAAGAAAAATGCATAACAAAGTGAAATCGTAGGCACAAAAAAAAAAAAAGAAGAAGAAGAGGATATTACAACCATATATCACCATTAATCCCAGTGAATGTGGTTCTAATGCATCAGGTGTGCATGATTTGGACTCCCCTAGAGGATGTTAAATCTATTTTTCAACTGTAAACTGATTAATAAAGAAATTACTTTTGTTGGATTGGACACAAAATACTGAAAACGTGCCTAGTGTATAATGAAAATGGCATGGACATACAAAATACATAACAATAAAACGCTCCAAAAGCACATTTTCAATATAACATGCAGTGGGTTATGTATCAGCAGAAAAAATAAAAATTACATAAACAGATCACCTACAACGTACCAAAGGCACAAGAAGCTGTTCATGATGCAGCAATTCAGTGATACCCTCAGGCAACTGTGCCATCTGATCTCAAAAAAAGGAGAAAATATTAGCAGGCATAAAGTATTATATCTCATTCTAAGTCCCCACAATCCAAAACGAAGAAAACTTCTACCCTTGCAAATAGAAAAATCTAAGTATCATAAGATGAAGGTGTGTCTTTCATTTCTCCCAACTTCACAATAATGGCTTCCAAGAAATACCAGTTCAACATCCCACTGCCAAAAGTAGGCAACTGCCATGTATATGGGACACGTCTTAACTTCATTTTCTCAGAAACCTTACCATCCATACAATTCACCAAGTGATGCAAGATGTCATCATTTTACTTTCATCAAGATGTACTATTTCTTTTCCTTGTTTTTGTACTACCTCGAAGGTATGAACCTCAGAAACAATTTAATTTTGCATTACCTCATTCCTATCCCCTGTGCACTTCTCACCAATAAGATGACTTAAATATTCTTCAAATTCTTCATCAGGTGCCTGTGATAGATAATTGAACAAGATAATAAGGTTAGTAATTGTAAATGTGAGCACGGTTGGAATAACAGTTCACTGGTGCTCTTTACAATGCAAAACATTGTCAGGCACCATTTTGCCTGTTGTTGAACAATCATAACACCTTACTAAGGACTAAGACCATGTTTTGCTAAGCTTAAAATGTTCAAGTAAATTAGTAAGTTTAAAGCAAAAATGTTTTTATTGGTTAAAGTTGAAATTAAGTAACTTTTCTTATAAGTAAGAAAAAGGTAAAAAGTCAAAACATGCTTGGAAAAATGTAACATGTACTTCTTTTTTTATTTTTTTAAAGCTTAGCTATACATGCTATGATAAATATCTTAACAGAAGATACAACTAACCATGCGAACACCAAATGCTTTTGCAACTCCAGCTACAGTGACATCTGAATGCAATGGACCAACTCCTCCATATATGAACACCTGCAAGCAATCAGCTTAGAGTTTATCGGAATTTAAAAGTAACTCATTGATAATACCTTTATAATGTGAAATCACTAAAGGAGCAAGACCGTCCTTCCCTCTCTCTCACACGTGCATGTGCACAGACAGAGAAAGGAATTGTTTACCATGTCATTTCTTGACTTTTGCCTCTCGACTTCCTCAGCAACTGAATCAACCTGGATTTGAAAAGAATGTCATATGAAGTTGTTCATAGAACAAAAAGTTGAAGGACACAAATCTTAAAACTTCACAAATATTCAACTTCAATTACCAAATATGAAATATCATTAAAAACATACAACTTACATCATTTTGGGTTACAGCAAACTGTGAGACAGCCCAACCTATGGAATGGAGCTTTCTACACAAAGTTAATGCTAACCTATCCTCGACAGTGCCAAACCTGAACTATGGAACCGATACAAAATATCATATACAAAATGACAGGAATTACACATGACAGTTGTAGAAAAATTTAGAAAATCACTCATGCAGACCACTATTTTCCACTATATAAGCAAAATGAAGTGCCCTTAGTTTTAATGTAGATTTTTCATGCCAAGATATCCTATAAGCATGAGTCACCGAGTCAGTTACGTCAAAAATCACAGAAGATAGAGTATAACAAATGTAGAAATAAATAAAAATTGCAACTTGTTTGTTGGGAAAATGTTAAACCTTTGCACAAATCAATATGATAAAGAAGATAAGGAGTTTGTTCAATAGACACTTGTGAGTACATTTTGGACATAGTATAGTTGATACAGCGAGCAAAAATCATTTGCGCAAAATACGAACACTTGGGAGGAAATACGGCTCACAGCTGTAAAGAGAAGTCAGACTGGTGGGATGTTATAAGTTATAACTAAACACGCAGGATGCAACTATACTTGACCTGTTGATGACACGTCAATTGAGAACCACATCACATTGGCATGGTGGACATGGAACAACCGGTAAAGGGAGTCAGAAAGGAAACTTGTAAAATAACGCAATGTAGTAACAACAAACTTACAGAATTTCATCTCCCACAGCAATGACCGAGGCTGTGAGCGTGCATTTCCGATGTCCATCCTCACTTTTCAAACCATTGCTCATGGCAGGTAATGGCCGAGTAGAGAATTTTTTTATTCTACCAGCTCTTTCCAATCTTCCATCTGGGAGCAGATACGCAGGTTTGAATTTTTCTTCACCGTTGTTGGCGTTGCCAATGGACAACAAAGCATTAGGAACGGTGTCATGAATACTACCAATTGAAGTATAACTGCAAAAATTGAACAAATTTACCTAAGCACCAGTTTCATGCCAAACAACTCAAGAAACTCCGAATGAGTCGAGGAAAAGCTCATGACCTAGAAACTTCATGACAATTGACACCAGCTCCTAAGTACTTTGGACAAAAGAGAAAGCTAATCTGGAAGATATGCTCTTCTCAAATAAATAAAAAGGGACATGCACTATACAATTAAAATTCCACTATTCCCATTCAAAAATTTCAAACCATCTGAGTGAAGACTTACCCCTGATCATAAAGGCTGCAGTATCGAACCTTGCAAGTCAAGAGGAAGGCCCAAATATCTCTGTGAGATTAACATTAAAGATTAAACCTTTGTATTGATGCAAACTACAAGCCAATTAAGAAAAGTATAACAATCAACTTAGCTACAACCATGAGAATGAAATCAGAGCCAATTACAAATATGGTTGGGCCAATAAATGTCTCTCTCTAACACTGTGTAGAGATGTAAAGTGGGCTGTCGAAATGGGGCTGGCTGGCCCATATTGTCCGCCCCCTAGGAGACTAAAAAAGTTGACAATTTCCAATGTTTGGAGCTTTGGCTACTTTGCTGATGGCCATTTTTGGATGAGAGGTCATACTTTTGGATAACGTTAAGACTAATATCAAAGGTTTGATATTGAACACAAATTAATGGACACTGCATCAGGAAATGCCACAGCTAACATATTTTCATTTTCTTAATGCTTTCCCAATGATCAATACATGTATGATAGCCCTAGATGATACACTCTGTATCAAAACATATTTCTTGCATTAACTACTGGTCCATATATAAGCTACTTTCAGCAAATATAATTTGCATACAGCAGTCTCAAATGTCAATCTTCATTTGCAAATATGAAATAACATGCGAGTTTGATGTCCATGTACATACCTATATGACCAATCAAGAATTGGATTAACTCTCATGAAAGGTGGCCATCCAGTCGAGCTAGGAGAGAATTGCTCTTGACCTACCTGTAAAATTGATATCAGACATAAATAGCGAACTCTCCAGCACTCGTTATTGAACATAGTTATGCTGAAATTAGAATTCAAAACGCAAGGTATGGAAATTCAAAAGTAAACTAAAATACCGCAGTAGGGTCGCCAATTCGGACTCCAAGAAAAATAGCTCTAATAGGCATAGCTTTTAAAAGAGCCTCCAGACCTGACTTGAAATCCAGGCGAATGATGTCCATTTGCAATTTGAAACTGTAAAAGTTCATCTATTAGACTCAAAACCCAATTGAAAGTAAGATATCAAAGACAACGACAACCCCGGGGGGGGGGGGGGGGGGGGGGGGTACACGGGCAAAACTTTTGAATACTATAAAAACATTGAAAAAAAGAAAAGAGATGACCAGACAGCAACAACACGAGAAACATATTTTCTCACGTACAAAGTGGCTGTGTCATAAGTGAATGAATTGATTTCTGGAAAGGCTGATAGACTCTCAAAATAAATTATTCGTATTGGAAATGTGATTTCACAATCATCAGGATCACAAGTAGAATGATCTTGTCCAGATTTATATAAATAATAGCCCGCCCTCAGTAGGTGCAACAGGACCTACAGAAGTACAATTTTAAACCATTAGAACTTTCTTAACATTGGCGATAAATGACATTGAAAGTTTGGGGAAAGAGGACATATACTTAAGAGAACTCACAGTTGAATCTTTTCCTCCATTGAAGCTGAAGGCAACCTCTTCAATACTGGGGAAAACAATTTAAGTGCTTAACTACTTGGAGGCAATTTGATAAGGAAGGGAAAAAAAAATATCATGAAATATTTAAATCTTTGGTCTTATCTCTACCATAGCATCATATTCTAAGAGCTCAAAAAACATCTAAGATATGTACAGAAGGCTCGTTTGTTTCTTAAAACAGCAATGTCCAAATGTTAAAACGAATCTGAAACATGATAACAGCATATAGATGCTTAATAATCTAAATCAAGCTCAGGAACCATAAGAAAACTTTTAGATAAGTTGACTTGCACATGGCCAAGACAAATGGGCAAAACACCGATGAGATCATCTACACAGTCTAAGAGTTGCAATATACATAATCAATCATTTTTGATGTCTTACTAGGTTGATTTTCAATAACCAACAACAAAATGTTATTCCCAATAAATTTCTACAGCTTGAATTTTACTTACTTCATTCTATCCGTTCTTCTAAAATCATACCCTCACTAAATCAAATTTCTAACTCCATCCCTTAACATAGCAAACCTTTACAGCATGTGAAAATGTACCATGTTTTAATTCAGGCCCGGTCGAGATTGCATATTATAATCAGATGAATGTAGATTATTTCAGCTTTACATCTTAAATGTGACTCAATCTCATTATTAGCATACATCTTGAGATAACAAATCGGTTCTTTTTAGTATAATGTGTTCCATACATATTAGCAGAAAGAGAGATCAATTTTTTAAACTGAAAATAATAATTCCTGCAACATCAATGACTGATCAAAACATAATGGAAAATAATCAAAACCTTGCCCTAAACCTCACTCATAAACAGACAAATCAACAAAAATAAAAGCATGCATTCGAGGAAATAGTTTCAATTTTTTGGGCAAAAAAGAAAAAGAAAAAATATAGGGAAAACAAATAAAAGATTTAAATTTGAAGAAAAGTAAATGGGGCCTACGAGTAAAGAGCAAGAGCCCTTTGGATAACATAAATAGCATTATTGTACTTGGTCTTCAGCCTTCGATCATCGCTTTCTCTTATTGCTTTATCAATCTCCATCGGTGGCTATATATCTGCTGATTCTGAATCAAAACCAAAAACATTAAAAAACCAACCAGCTGAATAGTCCTTTTGTATTCGATTGAATTGCATACATAAAAATATGAAAGTTCAAGGGGGAAAAAAACTGCGATATGTTATAACAATGGGATTCACCAGTTTATTTGCTCTTCAATGAAAAATTAATTAATAAATAGAAAATCGGTATAAGTGAAGGACTCAATCTACAAAAATCAAATGAAATCAAGTAAGAGACTATTACATTTTGAGGGCTTTAAAAACAATGGAATTCACCTTGGATTGAAGGAAAACGAAAATGGTAAATTCAAGAACAATAAAATATATGGGAATTTGTGACCCTTTTACGAATTTGTGTTTGAAATGACTGGAGAATGAAAATTTTCACCTTATGCTGAAGGGCTCAAGCACATATGTTGGAAGGTTAGAAACGTAGAAAGAATTCCTTTTTACTAATTATTCATTCAAGATTTCCTTTTTAATGCAGAAAGGATTTGGGCATAAAAAACAAAGAAAGCATCTTAATTAATTAGATACCACAGGTTGTCTATCTTTATTTATATTTTTTTTCTTGCTGCTTTACATTCTAGTTAAATCTTTAAAATTTGTTCGTCATAATACCCTATTCCTTTTTTTTTTTAAAATATCTTTAATATTCGAGTAATCCGTACATATTGATGTCCAAATATTTTGTTACCGTGCTTTAAAAATATGAATTACAAATAAGTCATTTTATGCCGTGTAACAGACTTTATGGAAGAAGAATAAGATATGCTAATTAATGAAGAATTAATGAGAATGAAATAAATTTGAACCATAACCTTTTTTTGTAATTAAATTGTGATACAGTGACGAAAATTGTCGCGTGAATACAATTACATGAGAATAAAATAAAATGGAGTATTCTTTAAAGGATAAAATCAAAGGAAAAATCAGAGGCAAAAGTAAGAAAATCAAAGGAAAATGTCCACAAAAGTCAAAAACTTTCACTGGATTTCGAACGTACAGGATACGAAACTAAATAGGAATTTCTTAGGTTGGACAAAACAAAAACATGTTGAGTTTTCTTTACTTGATTTAGACCATTCAAAATTTATTTTTACTTTAATTGTATTAATGTTTTAAATTTATTTTATTTTAATTATATTAATTGTTGACCTCAAAAAATGCACCTATGAGCTGTCAACAGATCTCAGGGACTCTCACGTCTGGTTCAGCCTTTGTTCCTGCACACTAGGACAAACCGTCAGTTGCACGTGGCCTTCTCCAAAGATGGGGGGAGCCGGCCGCGCGCACTCCGACGATCAAGTCAGTTGGAGTGGAAATATATGAGTGTGGGAAGGCTAAAATGTGAGCCTCCCAGAAGTATAAGGGGGTCGGCCTTGAGGAGATAAAATAGAACAGTAAAATATAGAGAGAATTGCTAAGTAGTATTGAGAAGTCAATTTAGCATTACCTTCAAATGACACAATGTGTGAGCTTATATAGTAAGATAGAGTGAGTAAGAACCGTTGGATGAGTGGACACGTGGCCTTATCTCAACGGCTGAACTTCTTGTCCTAGATTTCATTGCATTTAATGCTCTGACCTCCTATGTTTGAACTCTGACACGCGGGATTGGTGCAGCCGTAATTGCAGCGTGTTGTCACATCATCCACTTGTCAGAAGATCTCTTACACAAGATCTTCTATAGGAGAGTCATACTGCCTACTGTTCACGTGACATGAGTTCGGTCACAATGGGTTTAGCAATGGAGGTTCGAGACTGTGGGTTCGTCCTCACCGGTTCGACATGGAGGGTTCGGATGTACGGCAGACTGTGGATTCGGCCACGTGGTGTGTGTGGGGCCATTTGGGATTGCCCGTAACAACTAGTCTCCGAAGTCCATGTATGATTATTTATATAGTGCGTGGACTTGAAGTAAAGAAAGAAAAGAAAGGTGGCCGTAACAACTAGTCCCCGAAGTCCATGTATGATTATTTATATAGTGCGTGGACTTGAAGGCCTGACCGTAATGTCAATAGAAGAAGTGTCTGTTGTAGAAGAGGCGAAGCCATGAAGGCGAGCCTGTTGTAGAAGAGGCGAAGCCATGTAGGCGAGCCTGTTGTTGACGAGGCGAAGCCATGAAGGCGAGCCTGTTGTTGACGAGGCGAAGCCATGAAGGCGAGCCTGTTGTAGACGAGGCGAAGCCATGAAGGCGAGCCTGTTGTAGAAGAGGCGAAGCCATGAAGGCGAGCCTGTTGTAGAAGAGGCGAAGCCATGTAGGCGAGCCTGTTGTTGACGAGGCGAAGCCATGAAGGCGAGCCTGTTGTTGACGAGGCGAAGCCATGAAGGCGAGCCTGTTGTTGACGAGACGAAGCCATGAAGGCGAGCCTGTTGTAGAAGAGGCGAAGCCATGAAGGCGAGCCTGTTGTTGACGAGGCGAAGCCATGTAGGCGAGCCTGTTGTTGACGAGGCGAAGCCATGAAGGCGAGTCTGTTGTTGACGAGGCGAAGCCATGAAGGCGAGCCTGTTGTTGACGAGGAGAAGCCATGAAGGCGAGCCTGTTGTTGACGAGGCGAAGCCATGAAGGCGAGCCTGTTGTACAAGAGGTGAAGCCATATAGGCGAGCCTGTTGTTGACGAGGCGAAGCCATGTAGGCGAGCCTGTTGTTGACGAGGCGAAGCCATGAAGGCGACCCTATATGATTTTGACGTTGACGTTGGTTCCCAAGGTGCAAAGATAATTACGGCGAGGGCAGTTCCTTTTTTCGTATTACGCAAACATTTAATGCGTGATAATGATTATTGGGGACAGCTGGCGTATTGACTCGAGTCGTTTGTGCGTGCGTTGCACGCGCTGATCATGGCCTTTGATTCAAAAATAGTGATAGCGCCTTTTCATTCCTACGTCCCTGATGCGGAGACAGGTGTAGCGCTTGGATTAAAACCAGGGCTAATCCAATGGCTGGGATGAGATTTCATTTCGTATAAAAGGGGCTTTCTTCTTCATTTTCACGCTTTTTCACTTCGCGAGAGAAAAATTTCAAAGTGTTGGGAGCTCTTTCCTTTCTGCCTTCGAGATTCTTCATCCGGCCGTTGCCCTTCTTTGCCAGAACCGGTTCTTCTCTTAGCTTCGTCAACGTAAGTGTTGTCTAGTTTTCTTCCCTCTTTTGAGATATAAAAAATGGCCTCTTCGTCGAAAAATAGGGAAGCTGGGAGTTCTTTGGGAGATGAAGAGACTGCCAATTTGTATGCCGAGGTTGGCATGTCCCCACCCATTCCTACTTCCAGAATAATGGACGCGATGGGGGGACCCCATAGTGTTGCGATGATGCCGGAGGGGCCTGTAAATTATAGGATGAAGTGGGGGGCATCTGAATGGGCTTCGAATGTAGAGGCGAGTGAGCTGGAGACATATAGGGAGAGGTATAGGATCCCTGAAACCATAGAAATGTTTGTACCGACCCCTGATGAGCGGGCCTGCTACCCTAGAGAGGGGTGTGTAGCGGTGAGCGAAGCCATCTTGGCAGGGGGGTTGAGGTTGCCCCTGCACCCTTTTTTTCGATATATTCTTAGGCAGTACAACCTGGCTCCGACCCAACTTGTACCGAATGCATGGAGCCAACTGGTAGGGGCCTTCCTTTTGTGGAAGGAGGTCACTCTCTTGGCGAGGATATGCCTCCCCACGTTTTTCAAACTCTTTTTCAGCCCCGAGCCTCGAGTGGGGGCGATTCGTGCAGGGGGTGGTATTGTATTAACCCCTGGGGTTCGCACTCCCCCTTCATCTGGGGCACTCCTTCTTCAATTAAGAACTGGAAGTCCTCTTGGTTCTGGATAAGGGGTCGCTGGCAGACAGTGGAGGGGGATGCAGTCCCAGAGATAACCGTGCCGACCCATTACCATGAGTATAGTGAGTGTAGTCCGTGGTTATTTATTTGTTTTGTTGTTTTCCATTTTGGTGGTGTTTCTGATTCCAAAATTTTTTAGTTCCTGCAGATCGGTTCGAGCTTGAACCTTACGAGTGGGCCGTTGTGAGGGCCATATACGAACTGCCTTCGGAGAAAAGGGACTTCAAGAACGTCATAGCCAAACGAGCCCCATTCGTGACACATTTACTGATGTCGACCCGTGGTAAGTTGCGAACCTATAATACATATATATATATATTTTTTATTATGTGCAGTTCTTTGCTAACCTGTACTTGGTTCGATTTCAGAGCAACATTTGAACAAGAAGTATGTGAAATCGGACATGTTCCACATGCGTCGTCTTGCCGAGGCGAAGAACAAGAAGCCTTTGAGTACGGGTTCGGCAACTTATAAGAACCAGAGGGAAGAACTGAGCCGGTTGTCAAAGGCTCATCCGCCACCCCCTCCAGAAAAGAAAGTGGAGGCTAAAGGGAAAGAAAAAGCCGAACCCTCTGCTGGGGGGGTGCCCAAGAAAAGGCGGCTGGTTCTGACAAAGAACAAGGGTCCTCCTCCTCCTTCACGACAAACGTCAATAGAGGAGTCCTTGCGGGAGCCCATCAATGTGAAGCCGTTGAACTCTTTGCCTGTGATTGACATTGATGAAGGCAATGAGGAGGAGGCTGGGTTGGTTAGGAAGAAGCGGGGGCGTCAGACTAGGATGGAGGGCCCTACAGAGTTTAAGGCTCGAGACTTTCTCGATGGCCGAACTGACGAGATTGCCCCCGAGGCGTTGGAGATGCTGCCGGCCGAAGCCCAAGCAGCAGCTAGGATGAGTTACAAGTATTGGACTGATAAGTATGCATCCTATGCTGAGACCTGCGAATTCACTGATATGCTGGAGGCCGGACTGGCAATGCAGGCTCGGTCCCAAGGCTTCATATTTAATGCTCAAATGGATATGAAGAGGCTGCAGGACCGGAACCGTCAGCTCGAGGAAAGGACTGCCACTACTGAGTCGGAAGCTGCAAAGTTAAAGGCAGAGGCCTCGACGGCAGATGAGGTCATCGAAGCCTTTAGGGCCAAGCAGGAGGAGTTGGAGGCCAAGGTTGGGCAAGTCTCCTCTGAAAATGCTGAACTTAAAGAGGAGGTTCACCTGTGCAAGTCTGAAGTGAATGCACTAACAAAGCGAGTGGAGAACTCGGATAATTTGCAAAAGATTGCTTCGACTGCATTGGAGGTGGCCAACGAAGATAGGATGGCTTTAAGGGCCCAAGTGACCGATCTGACTGCTGAGGTCGCCAGTTTGAAACAGCAGTTGGTTGAGGCGGGAGATGCTGCAGTGAACAATTATGTTGCCCACTTTCATGAAACTGCTGAGTATGACGGCCTTGGTTTGTATTGGAGGAGTGTTGCCTATGGTGAAGTTCTTGCAAGGGTTGCAGAACTTCACCCAGAGGTGGACCTCACTGTTGTGAGGGAGGAGTTCATTCCAGCCGAACCCTCGACTCCTGATGAGGATGTGGCTGAAAAAGTGGTGGAGGAGGTGGTGGAGGTTGGCAAGTAGTTTTCGGGGTTTTTTTTTTTTTTTTTTTTTGAAGTAAAGTAGTTGTACTTAACTGGATTTGATATTTTCTAATGGAGCCATTCTTTGTATTTTTTCTTCTTTCTGTTGCATTGATTCGACTTTCGACATGTATGGCCTCGTTGAGTAGCTTTCGAACCGATGATAGGTAACAACTTAGATAAGTTATTAAAGAAATCGCATGGGTTCGCCATGGGAATAGCTCAGATGACTTGTAATATTAATTATCATGCTGAACCGTTAAATAAGGCTTGATGAATAAGACTTCGCCAGTAAATTGTTTATTAACCAATTTAAATAAGGCTTGTTGAATACCGTGGGTTATTAGCCACACACAAACCGTGCCGAACCGTTTTTACTTGGGATTTGTAGGGTGCCGGACTTCTAAAAATAGAAGGTGCTACAAAGTGAAACGGTTCGTCGAATAGCTCATCCAGTAAATTGTTTATTAATCAATTTAAATAAGGCTTGATGAATACCGTGTGTGGTTCACAACACTCAAGCCGTGCCGAACCGTTTTTACTTGGGATTTATAGGGTGCTGGACGTCTAAAAATAGAAGGTGCTACAAAATGAAACGGTTCGTCGAATAGCTCATCCAGTAAATTGTTTATTAATCAATTTAAATAAGGCTTGATGAATACCGTGTGTGGTTCACAACACTCAAGCCGTGCCGAACCGTTTTAACTTGGGATTTGTAGGTTGCCGAACTTCTTAAAATAGAAGGTGCTACAAAGTGAAACGGTTCGTCGAATAGCTCATCCAGTAAATTGTATATTAATCAATTTAAATAAGGCTTGTTGAATACCGTGGGTTATTAGCCACACACAAGCCGTGCCGAACCGTTTTTACTTGGAATTTGTAGGGTGCCGGACTTCTAAAAATAGAAGGTGCTACAAAGTGAAACGGTTCGTCGAATAGCTCACCAGTAAATTGTTTATTAATCAATTTAAATAAGGCTTGATGAATACCGTGTGTGGTTCACAACACTCAAGCCGTGTCGAACCGTTTTAACTTGGGATTTGTAGGTTGTCGAACTTCTTAAAACAGAAGGTGCTACAAAGTGAAACGGTTCGTCGAATAGCTCATCCAGTAAATTATATATTAATCAATTTAAATAAGGCTTGATGAATACCGTGTGTGGTTCACAACACTCAAGCCATGCCGAACCGTTTTAACTTGGGATTTGTAGGTTGCCGAACTTCTTAAAACAGAAGGTGCTACAAAGTGAAACGGTTCGTCGAATAGCTCATCCAGTAAATTGTATATTAATCAATTTAAATAAGGCTTGTTGAATACCGTGTGTGGTTCACAACACTCAAGCCGTGCCGAACCGTTTTAACTTGAGATTTGTAGGTTGCCGAACTTCTTAAAACAGAAGGTGCTACAAAGTGAAACGGTTCGTCGAATAGCTCATCCAGTAAATTGTATATTAATCAATTTAAATAAGGCTTGTTGAATACCGTGGGTTATTAGCCACACACAAGCTGTGCCGAACCGTTTTTACTTTGGATTTGTAGGGTGCCGGACTTCTAAAAATAGAAGGTGCTACAAAATGAAACGGTTCGTCGAATAGCTCATCCAGTAAATTGTTTATTAATCAATTTAAATAAGGCTTGATGAATACCGTGTGTGGTTCACAACACTCAAGCCGTGCCGAACCGTTTTAACTTGGGATTTGTAGGTTGCCGAACTTCTTAAAACAGAAGGTGCTACAAAGTGAAACGATTCGTCGAATAGCTCATCCAGTAAATTGTATATTAATCAATTTAAATAAGGCTTGTTGAATACCGTGGGTTATTAGCCACACACAAGCCGTGCCGAACCGTTTTTACTTGGGATTTGTAGGGTGCCGGACTTCTAAAAATAGAAGGTGCTACAAAGTGAAACGGTTCGTCGAATAGCTCACCAGTAAATTGTTTATTAATCAATTTAAATAAGGCTTGATGAATACCGTGTGTGGTTCACAACACTCAAGCCTTGCCGAACCGTTTTAACTTGGGATTTGTAGGTTGCCGAACTTCTTAAAACAGAAGGTGCTACAAAGTGAAACGGTTCGTCGAATAGCTCATCCAGTAAATTGTATATTAATCAATTTAAATAAGGCTTGATGAATACCGTGTGTGGTTCACAACACTCAAGCCGTGCCGAACCGTTTTAACTTGGGATTTGTAGGTTGCCGAACTTCTTAAAACAGAAGGTGCTACAAAGTGAAACGGTTCGTCGAATAGCTCATCCAGTAAATAAATTGTATATTAATCAATTTAAATAAGGCTTGTTGAATACCGTGTGTGGTTCACAACACTCAAGCCGTGCCGAACCGTTTTAACTTGGGATTTGTAGGTTGCCGAACTTCTTAAAACAGAAGGTGCTACAAAGTGAAATGGTTCGTCGAATAGCTCCTCCAGTAAATTGTATATTAATCAATTTAAATAAGGCTTGTTGAATACCGTGGGTTATTAGCCACACACAAGCCGTGCCGAACCGTTTTTACTTGGGATTTGTAGGGTGCCGGACTTCTAAAAATAGAAGGTGCTACAAAGTGAAACGGTTCGTCGAATAGCTCATCCAGTAAATTGTTTATTAATCAATTTAAATAAGGCTTGATGAATACCGTGTGTGGTTCACAACACTCAAGCCGTGCCGAACCGTTTTAACTTGGGATTTGTAGGTTGCCGAACTTCTTAAAACAGAAGGTGCTACAATGTGAAACGGTTCGTCGAATAGCTCATCCAGTAAATTGTATATTAATCAATTTAAATAAGGTTTGATGAATACCGTGTGTGGTTCACAACACTCAAGCCGTGCCGAACCGTTTTAACTTGGGATTTGTAGGTTGCCGAACTTCTTAAAACAGAAGGTGCTACAAAGTGAAACGGTTCGTCGAATAGCTCATCCAGTAAATTGTATATTAATCAATTTAAATAAGGCTTGTTGAATACCGTGTGTGGTTCACAACACTCAAGCCGTGCCGAACCGTTTTAACTTGGGATTTGTAGGTTGCCGAACTTCTTAAAACAGAAGGTGCTACAAAGTGAAACGGTTCGTCGAATAGCTCATCCAGTAAATTGTATATTAATCAATTTAAATAAGGCTTGTTGAATACCGTGGGTTATTAGCCACACACAAGTCGTGCCGAACCGTTTTTACTTGGGATTTGTAGGGTGCCGGACTTCTAAAAATAGAAGGTGCTACAAAGTGAAACGGTTCGTCGAATAGCTCATCCAGTAAATTGTTTATTAATCAATTTAAATAAGGCTTGATGAATACCGTGTGTGGTTCACAACACTCAAGCCGTGCCGAACCGTTTTTACTTGAGATTTGTAGGGCGCCAGACTTCTTAAAACAGAAGATGCTACAAAGTGAAACGGTTCGTCTTCGCAAAGTTGAGGCAGTGGAAACAATCATAACAGCAAAGTTCCATTCCATATATGAGAAAGTAAACACAAAGTTGAGGAGGCTATGAACATATGACTCGTGAACTGAACAGAGAAGAAAAGAAAATTACTGATAGTAGACCCTTAGGTATTCAACATTCCAGGGGTGGGGTTGCAGCTTCCCATTAATAGTTTCGATCCCGAAAGTTCCTGTCCTGATCTCTTCGGTTATGCGGTAGGGGCCTTCCCAATTTGAGCCAAGGGTTCCGACGCCGGGTTCTTTAGAGTTTAGGAAAACCCTTCTCAGCACGAGGTCGCCCCTTCTGAAAGATCGCTTCTTCACCTTCTTATTATAATACTTCGTCATTTTCCTTTGATAAGTGGCGAGCCTAACCTGTGAGGCGTCCCTTTTTTCCCCAAGAAAGTCCAGCTCGCATCTTCTGATTTCCTCGTTTGAGATCTCATTGAACTGTAAGCAACGAGGCGATGGCAACCCTACCTCAACGGGGCTCATCGCCTCTGCACCATATGCCATAGAGAAGGGGGTTTCACCCGTTGCAGTCTTGCTGGTGGTGCGTATCGCCCATAATACATGGGGTAGTTCGTCCACCCAAGCCCCTTTCGACGCATCAAGCTTCTTCTTCAGAATCTGCTTGATTATTTTGTTTACAGCCTCTACCTGGCCATTTGCTTGGGGGTGGTGTGGAGAAGAAAAATGTTTCCTGATTCCGAGCTCTTCGCACATCTCCCTAACTTTCTTATTGTCGAACTGCCTTCCATTGTCCGACACAAGTGAATGGGGAATTCCGAACCGACATATGATGTTCTTCCATACAAACTTCGAAGTGTTCGCTTCGGTGATCTTTGTCAAGGGTTCGACCTCCACCCACTTGGTGAAATAGTCTATGGCCACAATTGCATGTGAAGCACCTCCCTTTCCTTTAGGAAGTGGACCTATCAGGTCGATGCCCCATTTGGCGAAGGGCCACGGGCTAGATACAGCAGTCAACTCTTGAGATGGTTGACGTTGAATGGAGGAGAAGCGCTGGCACTTATCACATGCACGGACGAACTGGATGGCATCCTTTTTCAGCGTTGGCCAGTAGTACCCTTGTCTGAGTATCTTATAGGCTAGGGCCGGACCGGCGGTATGATTTTCGCAGATCCCTTCATGGACTTTCCTCAAAACATAGTTGACCTCATCACCCCCGGTGCATCTTAGAAGGGGCATCGAAAACCCCCTTTTATACAACACATCGTCCTGGAGCACGTAATATGCGGCTCGACGCCTCAGCTTCTGGGCTTCCTCTTTGTCCTCAGGGAGGGTTTGATCCTTTAGGAAAGCGACGATTGGTCGCATCCAGAGAGGGGTCCCTTCTATCCACATGAACTCTTCTCCTTTTGCTATGGACGGTTGAGCGAGGTGTTCAATTGGCACCATCTTCAGGAGTTCAGAATCTTTACTGCTAGCCAGCTTGGACAGGGCATCCGCATGTGTGTTTTCGGACCTTGGAATTTGCACAAGGTCAAATTTTTCGAAGTGGGAAATGAGCTTTTTAACCTTCTTCAGGTAAGAAGCCATGTTTTTGTCTTTTGCCGCATAATCCCCTCTTACTTGGCTAACCACTAGCTGCGAGTCACTACTGGCGGTTAACCTCCTTATCTGCATTTCCCTTGATAATTTTAAGCCTGCCAGGAGGGCTTCATATTCTGCAGCATTGTTCGAAGCCTTGAATCCGAACCTAATGGCACTGCAAAGTCTGTGTCCCTCCGGACTCAACAAAATAACCCCTGCTCCCAAACCGGTCTCACCGGAAGAACCGTCAGTGAAAAGGCTCCAAGTCGGGGGTTCTGCTTCTTCAATTTCTGTATCAACTTGCAGTCCAGAGAATTCGACTATGAAATCTGCCAGTGCCTGCCCTTTCACCGAGGCCCTTGGTTTGTATGAGATGTCGAACTCACTCAACTTGATGGACCACTTCATTAGCCTTCCAGAGGCGTCCGGCTTTTGCAAGATTTGCTTGAGGGGGAGGGTCGTCAACACATGGATGCTATGGGCCTGAAAGTAAGGCCTCAACTTTCTGCAGGCGGTCATAAGTGAAAAGGCGAGCTTTTCCATGTCTGAATATCGAGATTCTGCAGGGGTGAAAGCCTTGCTTACATAGTAGACAGGCAATTGGGTACCTTCCTCCTCCCTCACAAGAACCGAACTCACGGCGTCAGCTGATACGGCTAAGTATATTGATAGGGCTTCTCCCTCCTTGGGCTTGGAGAGGAGGGGGGCTTGCCCAAGGTGCTTCTTCAGCCCTTGGAAAGCCGCTTCGCACTCCTCATTCCACTGGAATTTCTTCCCTCCTTTTAGGACTTTGAAGAAAGGAAGGCACTTATCCGTCGCCTTTGAGATGAACCGGTTTAACGCGGCGAGCCGACCTGTGAGGCTTTGCACCTCTTTTGGTTTGTGGGGGAACCTCATATCTAGCAGGGCCCTAATCTTATCAGGATTAGCCTCGATCCCTCTTTGATTTACCATGTAGCCCAAGAATTTCCCGGAGGCTACACCAAAGGCGCACTTCAGTGGGTTCAGCTTCATTTGAAATTTTCTCAAAACTTCGAAGGCTTCGGTAAGATGTTCAATATGATCTTCAGTTTCGAGGCTCTTTACCAACATGTCGTCCACATACACTTCCATTGTTTTGCCTAAAAGATTTGCAAACATGCGGTTCACTAACCTTTGGTATGTGGCCCCTGCGTTCTTCAAGTCAAACGGCATCACCCGGTAGCAATAAAGACCTCGATCCGTAATGAATGAGGTGTTTTCTTCGTCCGGTGGGTACATGGGGATCTGATTGTATCCAGAATAAGCGTCCATGAAGCTCAGTAGTTTGTGTCCGGCGGTGGCATCCACAAGTTGGTCAATCCTTAGAAGTGGGAAACTGTCCTTTGGGCAAGCCTGGTTTAGGTTGGAGAAGTCTATGCAAACCCTCCACTTGCCATTGTGCTTCTTTATCAGTACGGGGTTCGACACCCACTTCGGGTAGGTCGCTTCACGGATGAACCCATTGCTTACCAGCTTATGAACCTCTTCCTTCAGGGCTTCATACCTTTTTGGGTTCAACGTCCTCCTCTTTTGTCGGTGTGAAGTGAATTTGGGGTCGATGTTGAGGTGGTGGCAGCTGACTTTGGGGTCGATGCCCACCATGTCTCCATGCTTCCATGCAAAAACATCCAAGTTTGCGAGGAGGAAGTTCTTCAATAGCCCCTTCCGTTCACTCCCCAACTCTTTCCCAACTTGCAGGACCCTGGTGGGGTCGTCAGGATCTACCTGGAAAGGCTCCAGTTCTTCGACTGGGGCAGCCTGAGAGTTGGATTCTGTAATCCTTGGATCCAAAACGGTATCCACGCTGCCTTGTTCAGGGGGGATTTCATCTATGATCGCACTTATCATTTCGACGTCTTCCCCTTCTTCAGGGGCGTCGATCATTTCTGTATCCAAGTATATCATGTTTGTGCTGCGGGGTTCGGATTTTCGCAGGGAGTTCAGGTAGCACTTCCTCGAACCCATCTGGTCGCCTCGTAGAGTGGCGATACCTTTGTCAGTGGGGAACTTCATGCACAGGTGGTGAATGGATGTTACAGCCCCTAACTCGTTCAACGCGGGTCGACCCAGGACTCCATGATATGCTGACCTGTGGCCCACCACCAAAAACTCCATGCGGTGGTGGGCTGTGAAGGGGGGTGTTCCCATTTTCACAGTCAACGTGATCCTCCCCCTGGGGATGATGCTGTCCCCAGTGAATCCGTACAATGGGGCTGTCATTGGGGTAGGATTGAAACCGACCTGCATCTTATCAAATGCGGTGCCAAAAAGTATGTTGACCGAACTTCCGTTGTCCACAAGCATACGATTCAAGCCATTTCTGGCTATTATAGCCCTCACTACCAAAGCATCGCAATGAGGGTAGTGGACATCAGCCGTATCTTCTTGCGTGAATGTGATTGGCAGGAGGGTGTGAGTCCCACGGTAGGACCCGTTGACAGAATAACTTGTTATGGGGGAGTCTTTGGCTTCCCTGGCATAATTCCTCTGAGCGTTCCTAGACTCTCCCCCAATGTGGGGTCCTCCGATTATAGTATCTATTTCCCTGATGGGGTCCAATTCTGCGTTGGGATGGGCCTCTCTTTGCCTCTGTGTACTCCTTGGACAATCCCTAGGCCTGTCGTCTCTTCGACGAGGCGATCGGTCCCTTGTTTGCCTTCTTTGTTCCCCATCTCTGGGTTCGGGATCTCTCCTTTCCCTGCTGGCAGTCCTCAAATTTTGGTTCGCAGGACCTCTAGCCTCACTCCGACCCGTTTGTCCTTGGTTCGGGGGCCTCGTCAAACAGTTGCTGTCACTGTGACCAAATGTCCTATGGTATGTGCAATAGGGCCTATTCCTAGGTCCGTTGCCTCTTCCTCTGCCCCTTCCCCTTGAGGAGCTTGGTTGCATATCTCCACTAGGACCCACTTCCTCATATGCCAGTGAGGGTACGGCGTTTAGAGTGGCTGTGGCCAGTGCTTGGCCTGATGTAGGGGCCACTGTTTGCCCTGCTTGGGTCCATTGCTGGGTTACCAAGTGTGATACAGGGCCTCGTCTTTGTCTTTGAGTGGGTGGCAGTCCCAAAGAGGTCCTGTTGCGATGGTCAATCAACTCCTCATTGACTATCTCGCTCCTCATCATTTCCACAAGGGCATCATAGGTAGTGGGGTTTCTGTTTCGCACATCTCTCCAAAAGAGGGTATTCATGTTAAGTCCGCCTCTGAGTGCCGATAGGGCCTCCCTATCCGTTACCTACTCGCAATAAGTCATCTCATCAGTGAAGCGAGCCAAATAGCTCTTCAACGTTTCACCCGCCTGCTGCCTCATGTCCTGGAGCCTTTGTATAGGGGTTTCTCCTTCTTTACTAGACAGGTACTGATTTAGGAAGGCTTTCTTGAGGTCGGGTCAGCTTCTGATGCTTTCTGCGGGTATGCGATTGTACCATATTTCGGCAGAACCTGTGAGAGTGAGGTGGAATGCTCTACATTTCAACGCCGGCGTGGCTCCTCTTAGAGCCATGTGTGTCTTGTAGTTGTTGAGGTGCTTAGCCGGGTCTCCTTTACCTTCATATTTTGGAATCTTTGGGGGCACAAAATGGCTGGGGACGTGTGCATTTCTCAGCTCGCGCAAGAATGGCAAGCTGTCATCATCATCATCGAGCTCAAAGGACCTACAAGGGCTGCTGGATTCCCCTTCTTCCGCCTGATACCGACGCGGTTGAGCGATCCCTGCCAAGTTTTGCTGTTTCGCAGCGTCCCTTCTTTCCCGCCTATTCCTAGGCTGGCGAACCTCCTGGGGCTCCTGTTGCTCTTGTCGCCTCACATTTGGAGGGGTCGCTGGGGCCTATTCCTAGGCACTGATGTACCAATTCTGTCAAACACACTAGTAGACCTCCTTGGCTCCGGGTCTCGTGCGTATTCAGGAGGGAAGTTCCCCCCCTTGAAGGGGGTCTCCGCCGAGGTGGGTGTGGATGTGAGCTGAAGATGTATCCATGCCTACCTCCCTTTCCAGGGGGCTCGGTTTCCTTGCATGTTGTGCGGAAATTTCGGCCTCATCATCCTGTTGATAGGCCTCATGATGGGGGGGTTGGTATCCAGCTTGTCCATGCATCTGTAGAAGCAATTGCTGCATGGCAGCGTTTTGTTCTGCCAAGTTCCTCATGTTCGCTGCCATTTCTCCTACCTCCCTAACTAGGCGTGATGTTGTACCGCCCCGCCTGTGAAGGTGATGGGGTCTCCGCATGTTGACGTTTGTTTGGAGAACCTCTTCTTCAGAGGCCTCCTGTTGACGGCTTCTGCCACGGGAGTCCCCCCGTTGGTGGTTTTGGCTGTGAGAACCGTAATTGCTGGAACTCATCGTAACGGCAAATTCTAAACTTGCGATTAAAACCAATGGGAGGGGCTTTTCCTTCGTTCCTTTTCCAAGAAACCTCGACCTTTCTCCAAGGTTAGGCTTTTGCTTCCTTTCGACTGGCTTCGACCACTAGGATGTTCGTGGTTATAATGTGTGGTTTCCCACAGACGGCGCCAATCTGTTGACCTCAAAAAATGCACCTATGAGCTGTCAACAGATCCCAGGGCCTCTCACGTCCGGTTCAGCCTTTGTTCCTGCACACTAGGACAAACCGTCAGTTGCACGTGGCCTTCTCCAAAGATGGGGGGAGCCGGCCGCGCGCACTCCGACTATCAAGTCAGTTGGAGTGGAAATATATGAGTGTGGGAAGGCTAAAACGTGAGCCTCCCAGAAGTATAAGGGGGTCGGCCTTGGGGAGATAAAATAGAACAGTAAAATATAGAGAGAATTGCTAAGTAGTATTGAGAAGTCAATTTAGCATTACCTTCAAATGACACAATGTGTGAGCTTATATAGTAAAATAGAGTGAGTAAGAACCGTTGGATGAGTGGACACGTGGCCTTATCTCAACGGCTGAACTTCTTGTCATAGACTTCAGTGCATTTAATGCTCTGACCTCCTATGTTTGAACTCTGACACGCGGGATTGGTGCAGCCGTAATTGCAGCGTGTTGTCACATCATCCACTTGTCAGAAGATCTCTTACACAAGATCTTCTATAGGAGAGCCATACTGCCTACTATTCACGTGACATGAGTTCGGTCACAATGGGTTCAGCAATGGAGGTTCGAGACTGTGGGTTCGTCCTCACCGGTTCGACATGGAGGGTTCGGATGTACGGCAGACTGTGGATTCGACCACGTGGTGTGTGTGGGGCCATTTGGGATTGCCCGTAACATTAATTATAACTTTTAAATCGGTCATAATCTCTTTCACTTATTAAATCATGATTCAATTTTAGGAGTGGACATTTTTTCTCAGAACTGATAGAACCAGACCGAAATCGTTTAGAATCAGTCGATTCGATTATGAATCTTCTAAAAAGTAATTTAATTTTGGGAGTTGGGACGAATTAAGAACCGGTTGATTGCGATCCGATTCCTAGTTCTAGTATGGGAATCGCCGGAACCGAATAGTTCTCATAGGATGATTATTTGATTCTCTATTCTTATAATTCTTTGATTAATTGATTTTCAAGTCAAATTAGAATATTGAGTAAATCTATACCTAAATAAATTTATTTACAATATAAAATTTCATTTCTAATATGCGAAATTTTTATTTTGTTTTCATTTTGATTACACAGTTGTTGATCCGATCGAAACTTTTCGTCTAGATTTCTACAAATTATAACCGACAAAATCAGAAGTTGCAATAAATTTTTAAGGGGTGTCTAATTCATTGTAGGATTTTGATTTTGATGAAAGTTTGTTTAATCATTGAAGTACTATACAATTTATATAAGTTGATGATTGCTTGATGATAGTAACTTATATTATTTGAATATTTTTTTTAAAAAATTTTATACTTAGTTTTCTTTTAATTTTTGATTAGTATATTCTGTTCTTCTATATTTTGTTAAAAGCATCACGTTGGTAGTATGAAAGAATTTTTAGATTTTTTATTAGTGGACATTTTATTTTGACATTTTCAATGTAAAGAACCGGACTGGATTAAATCGAAACCGATTAGTTCAGTTTCATAGCTAACTGTGGAACCAATGGTTCCATTTCTAAAATTTTTATTGGTATTCGATTCGATTCGATTTTCTTTGAAATCGGACCGTGTCCACTCCTATTCAGCTTTGACGAAATTGTAGGGTAGTATCAACATCAAGTTTTATCTACTAAAGTTTGTTCGGAAGAGATTATTTGAAGTCAAAAATAATTTATTTTTTTAAGTATATATAGTTAAAACGTAAAGAAAATATATGAATTTATATATAAAACTATTTTATTTAAAAAATATATAATTGAAAATGATTTTCAAATATTATGTACCTCATAAAAAATACATTTGGAATCAATCAACAAGTGAAAGGGCATCCATCCGTTAGTGGAGTATAAATGCGTTTCCAACCTTTCCGAATTTTAGAATAAATCGGGCATAGGATATTATTCTGCTAATTGCTAAACGACATTTCAATCTTATGAGATATCCTAGCCAAGAATATAAACATGTTATCATAAAAATAAATTCTTCAGCATCTTAGGGACAAGCAAGACCATGAAAAATGAATTTGATAATCAAATTTCGACAAGTTCCATAGTGTCACGGGCCGATTCTTTTAGTCTCACAATGGAACGGTTTTTGCACCGTTTGACAAGAGTTCAACTCTATTTTCATCTTTCATCTTCTCAATCAGGAGTGTAGACATAACTCACTGCATATTTCGTTCACAAAGCTTATATGCGAACTGGACCAGTACCCTTCCATCCACCTCTGAAAGAAACTATAAGGCCCTATTTGATTGTAAAGAAGTTCTAGGAAAAGGAAAAAGAATTCCAATTTTATGCAATTATGGTTGTTTGATAGACCAAATTTGGGGTAGAATTCCAGGTCACACACCTCAATTCCCTATAAATAGAAAGGCAATTCCAACTTTTTTTCTTGACAATTGGAACAAATTCTAAACCTAATGGTAAAAAAATTTATCCCTTTAATTGATAATTTGTATGGAAAATAAAGTCAAATGAACACCAAAAATTTATTAAACTATTTTTTATATATATTACTTTTTGTCAATTTAAACAAATTTTAATACAGATTGCAAAAAAATTATCCCAAAAAATAACAATTTGCATGAAAAATAAAGTCAAACGGATTAAGTGAAAAATTATACCAATCAAACACATTAATTATATTTCCCTCTAAAACAAATTTTAAGCAATTCAATTTTCTGTAATTCATTTTCTTTCCACCGAAATTTCATCATTGCAATCAAACGGACTCTAAGTAATAAAGAGAACACTCTTATGGAAAAATGATACTATAAAGAAAGTAAATGATTGTACAAAAATTAACTCGATTAGGCAAATAAACAAAAAGAACTCTAAAAATATCCTTTCTCGACTGAGTCGATCAAATAAGTCTATTTCTCAATTCTTATCTAGAAGAAAAGAAAAATTACACAAGAAGAATATCATGAGATATAAATTTCAGTAAAGCTATCCTGACGCGGAGAACTGGCAGATTTTGGTGTCAACACTTGTTTCGTTATTTTTTTTTTCTAACTACCCAATTAGTGAGTACGACGGGTCCGCTTGTATTTAAACCATGTCTCAAACCCTATTTTTGTAGCATTTCTCTATAAATTTCATGTTTCGTACTTCATTATGCATCAAAAGGAAAATTTGGAGACATAAAGGCCTTAACATATTGATTGAAGACGGACGTGCATTATTTCCAAAGTTTGAAAACCAATTTTTCCTATTACTAATAATTAGGGCCTACGAGCATTGTGTAGAATGTGTAGTTGAAGCCACACTTATAAAAATTGCTCCCATCTTTTAGACTATTGATTCAATTGACAGGTCAATGCATATATTAATGGGTTTACATTTTGTATAATTTTATAAGAATGTTCGACATATTATTTTTATTGTTATTCGACTATAGGACATGGATTGGAAAAAAATATATAAATTCCTTATAATTTGAAGTTAAAATAAGCATTGACTTTAATTATACGTTCACAATTGCTACACTTATAATTCACATTTTTCTTAAGATACATTACTTTTCTTCCTTATAATTTCTCCCAAACAAGTAGTATGTAAATCGCGTGTATACTTTTTGATGTTTTTAGATAAAATAAAAGTTTTAAATAGTTGATTGTTTATTAAAAAATGATTAATTTACTTATTCTTTTTTTTTTTTCATGTTATGTTTTGAACCGAGCTGGGTGTACAGGGTCGGTTTGCCAAACCCTGTACGGGCCCACTCACATCATCGAGAGGGGGGGTGTTTTTGGGTTATTTTTATTGAGGTGGGTCCCGTGCGGGGAGGGGGGTGTTTTTTGGGTTATTTTTATTGAAGTGGGTCCCGCACTTTATGTGAGAGACCTGCTTTGCTAGGCCTTTTACCGGCTTGGCAAAGCAGGTTAATTCTTATGTTTTTATCCTCTAGTTTGAACATGAAATGAGTATTTTGTACTATGCACCTAAAATATAGTAAAACTTAGTCTATTAATTGGATATTTAAGTTATTTAGTTTTATTTTGTATTTTTAGGTAAAATCATATGTTTGGAGAAGTTGATAAAAAGGGGTAAAATTGAAAATGAAGTGTTGATGAGACGAAACAGAACATAAAACGAATCAAGAAGGTCAACCCGAACAACTCCAATCTTAAGAAACAAATTGGTGAAGAATGGAGTGAAAATGTGTGTTCATCAACAAAAGGAGCGAGCGTTTTATAGCACACGAGAAGAGCAAGGAGCTCCGCTTAGCATGTAATATAGGGCAAACTGCATTCGAAGCCCTTCAAAAAAGTGTCTTGAGGTCCTAAACCTTTCATTTTCGCATGGAAAGTCTGAAACCTTAAATTTAATGGCCATTGATAGGTCATTTGTACAGAAATCTTCCAAAGAACCGTTGGTTGACCAAAAATTAAAAGATTAACCTTTATTTGACAATTAATAAAAGGGCAAAATGGTCTCTTCATATGTAATTAATTAAACACATTTAAAAATAAAAATAAAAAACAAAAATACCATGTAAAGGGGGGGAAAATCTTTTTAGTTTCCTAATTTTGACTACCAACCATATGTTAATCATTTCATTGTAACAATATTATTTCAAAAACTTATGTTTGGTGTTGAAAACATGACATTTAATATCGTCATAATCAAGTGGCTCATCATTTAATTCATTTTTCGTACTATTGTATCCCTAAATGCATGCATGCATGCAATTTGGATCAAATTTTCATTGGACCACAAAATGCATTATCGTCCCAAATATAAGAGTTTGTTTGGAAGAGACTTTAAGGTAAAAGTTATTTTTTTTTTAGAACGTGCAATTAAAAAGTGGAGAAAAATTATGGGTTCACGTATAAAATTATTTTATTGGGACACTGTGTGATGAAAATGGGTTTGAAGAAAAATAATTTTCAAATAAATTATGTTAAACAAATGCTAGATGTATAAAAACACCAGTGAAAAGAAAAGAAAAATTGGCATTTATCAATGAACAATGAAAATTAAGGAGTAAAGTGTAAACAATTTAAAATTTGGTCTTGTTAAGTACTATTTTAGTTCCTTTGGGAACCTCAAAAACATCGGCTGTCTAATACAGTTCAAGTAACACTCCAATTCCCTCAGATATTCTATTATTTTGTGGGCAAGTAATTACTATTTACGGAAGATGACGAACCGACAAGAATAATTCACATTAAATCTATTGAACATTTTTCTTTTCAATGATTTATGCAACAAATGTATGTGTGTTTGTGAAAAAGCATAGTTAATTAATTAGACTGTTGAGAAAGTAGCCTAATCAAGAAACAAGAATACAACATTGTTCTTTCCAAGTCGGGTATTTAGTACATAAGCATGCTACATGTACATGGAGATGCAAGGCAATTTGACAGAATGTTAGATGATAACATCGTATTGATCTATTTAAATCTATTTTTTGTTCAACTTCCAATACAGTGTTGCTACTTGGTTTTTTGCCTGGCAAACCACCTTGTACAAGGGACTTAACTCTACAGTACTAGATTCAACATGCTCACAATGTTGCATAGGTTTATGAGGCACACAAAATTCGACAGCCAGCTAAGCAAAAACTCACGCAAGATTAGAACTCTGCTTCACATTGCCTCTTCAACAGGCATTTTCGAGATGATTAGGCCATAGGCCATATCCTCAGTTACCTTGACCAGAATAGTTGTTACCCAAGGTGATAAAAATTTGCCTCGTCTCACCTAAGCCAAATTGCACAAAGTACATGCATATGATGGCTATGGATTTACACACTTGTACTGGACAAGTGAAGTGTTAGGATATGACCATGTATCAAGCATCTTGGAGAACTTTTTCACCTAAAAATGCTTTGCTCTCTCTCTCTCTCTCTCTCTCTCATTCAAAGGTAATTGAACTTGAGGTAAAATAGTAATCTCATATCTGGTACCCATATATTCGTTCATTGTGTCTTTTTCACACTTAAATATTCTCCTTCATCTAACTTGAATGTCGTAGTGCATGCGATCGTCACATCCCGCTGGAGCTGTGATCTTGTGCATTCTAACGTAGTATTCAAGTGCACTAGTAACATATATGTAAGCAATAGAGGAGCTCAGATATGTTGATAGTTGGATCTTGTCGGATTCGAAGGTCAACAAAATGTACACAACTTTAGTTTCTTTTTATTTTGTAATCTTGTCTACTAATGTTGTCTAGCTTATAACTTCTTCTTTTTCTGAAATCAAGTCTAGCTTATAACCTTATTATCATATATTTTACAAATATTCTTATTCTCACAATTACTCAAGTTATTTTTATAAACTACATTTTTGTATGCGATAATTTATTTCAACAATTGAAAAATATTTTATTGACTAATAGAATATTAATGTTTAATATTAGTAAGGGCCAATAATTGCCCAATATATTGTCACACTCTCAAGACAATATGTGCTTTGTTGTCACCATCTTTGGGATTTATCAAACTTGAAAGTGTTTTATGAAGACATACAATTATTTGGCTTAGCATTTTAGACTTGTGGCACCATGGAATTTGGTTGCTTTGGGGGTTGAAAAGACAATTAATGTTCATGAAGTTAGGTTTTCGTTTGCTAAATATTTTGATGTGAAAATGACAAAGAAAGGTAAAAATAAGTATTTTTAATTGTGCTTAAACATTATTTTTTTTTTTTTAAATTAATTTAAATTTTACTTTGTAGAAAAGTAAATTTTATTGGTGAGAAAATGACTTAAAAAAAGTTATAACCATTTTGAAAATGACTTAAAAAAGGTACAACTTAATGTACTCCAATTGTACTAAAATCAAACGTACTTTTTAAATAAAACATCATATTATGACGAATTATGTAATGAGACTTATGTTTCCGAGGTAAATAATGATAACAACGCATGTGTTGAATTTATCAAAGGCTCATTTGACAGTATTTATGCTTTTGTTTTTATTTGTCATAGAAGAGCTCCTTGAAAAAATTACATAAATAAGTTTTCTCTTAAAATTCTTCTAACAATACAAAATATTTTTAAAATTTTACTCAAATATGTTAATATAACTTCTTTTATTTTAAAAGCAGTTTAAAACTTTTTAAAAGTACTGTCTAACGAACCCCTACGCAATTTGTAATTCTTACACTCTCTTCCTAATGAGCATGTAAAATGTTGACAAAAGTAAGAAACAATTGTAGCTAGAGAAAAAATTCGGCAGTTCTATATTTTATTATTTATTTTACACGAGCATCTTGAAGTAACATTGAGCAAAATCATTTGTGCAGAAAATGGTCAACAAAAGTGTGCCAGAAATCTCACAAATGGTGGGATCCATGTTGTGATAAAAAATGCCAAAAAATCTCCCCACCCACCCCCTGTTGTGTGTGATCTGTATGATTTCTGTGTGTATACTTTCTGTATACACAGTAAGATTGAAGTAACATTTTAGACATGTCATTATTGAGTTGAAAATAGGTCATATGAGTAGATTTTTTTATTTTTTTTTAATATCCAGGTGTCCACTTTCGGCGATTAATCTTGGAGTCTACATCTTGGCCCCTCAAGACGCAGACTAGATAAATCGTGGGATGTGCCACAAACTGGCCAGGGTCCAAGAGCCCCCTTCACTAATCTCTCAAAGTGTCGAGCGAGTCAACACATGTTGCACATTGCCTTCCAGGAGAACTCCTGCGAATAAATCTTACCTTCCAAGAGCCCCACGAATCCAACTCGTGACTTCTAAACTGTCAGCAACTAAAAGCCCTGGCCTTTGTCAGTTGAGATGTGCATGCACATGTTCCATCCATCTCAACAATCTCAGGCTTAAAAAGAAGCAGAAAGGTTCTTTTATTTTCCCTTTTTTCCGAAGAAAATAATTTATATTTTATACTGTGGCCGACAGAACAGTAAAATTTCTTATTTTTTCCTTTATTTTGATCTACACAAGGATTTTCTTGAACATCTACTTACTATTAAGCATTAGATACCATGTACCCATGACAGCAAACAAGCGGCTAAAACGCAGCCAGAAAGTCAATTTTCTCTATCTGGCAAAACGTGTGGAATCTTAAAAATTATAGACTCTTTCGATGTATAATTACCCGTCTCATTAGATTTCATCCTCAACACGATCATCATAAGTTTCTTTATTATTATAACTAAAATGATTGAAACATGCATAATTTTCATGAATGTTGCCGACAAGTCTTATGTTTGACTCAGATACCTAGTTAATCACCTCATCAAAATATTTAAGCAATTAAATATGCAGAGACGGATGTAGGGGGGCATGGGCAGAGCTGTATCCCAGTCCCCCCACAATCCATTAAGACAAAAAAAAAAATTATGTAAAAAAAAAAAAAAATTGTGTAAATTTTTTTTTTTTCACGTATTAGCCCAGTCAAAAATTTTGTAGCCTAGTCTCTGATTTAATTCTAAATCCGTCCCAGTAAATATGTATTACATTTATTCATTTAAATTTTAACTTTAACCCATTTGATTTTTCAGTTATACAAACAAAAGGTTACAATCCATTCGGTAGGTCACAAGTTGTCGTATTTATTGATATTTGGTAAGTAACTTATAGCATTTATTACATCACTATGTGCCATGAAAATTGTAACACTTGGGTAGTATTTTGTTTCTCTTAAACTTGATATATAGAGGAATTTGTGGCATCAATTTCTTTGTTCCATCACATGTTTTACTCATAAAAGTTGGAAGAAAAACAATTTGCATTCACCCTCTTAAAAGCGAAATCATAGGCATTCGAAGATGAAGGTAGATCTTACAAATGTTTTATCGATCTTCACAAGAACTCTAAATAAAATCAAAGTTATAGTACACGTCAGTTTTAGCCCAATTATTGCAAAAAACAAATTGAGATAGAACATTAATTAGATTGGTCATAAATCATAACTATATGGACAAATTTAATCAACAAATCAACATCTTAAATACATTATTATAGTTAGTTCATTTATCAAATTAATCAATCTTTCATAAAATATCAAACTAATTAAGGGAAAATTGCTCGGATGATCTTCAACCTATTGTCTCCGTAGAAAGTTGATCTTAACCTTTAAGAAGTATTGAGTCGGTCTATGACATTTTATTATAGTTGCACAATCAGTTCTAATTACCAAAATATATTCAAATCTTCAATTAATCATTTTGTCCCATGAAATATGGTTCACTTCAAATTAAGGATACAAGTCAAATTGGGAAGCAAAATATAGCTTCATAAAGATATAAACTATTTTGCTATCAAGATAATAAGTTGGGGACCACTAATGCAGTATTTCCAAGTAATTAATTGCAAAGATACCTGTGTCCCACGGTATTTAGAAAAAATGCTCAAAGGTTATAGCCTTTGAAAACAATATCACTCAGAACCTTGATTTATCAGGCCCCACAATTTGGTCCTTCAATTCTCAGTATCCGACACAATAAAAATGAGAGACGTAAAAATTACACAAAGTGAGAGTGAAATCAGAAAATCGTAGCTTTAAAGGTGCAGACAGACGCATGTACAGAGTCATTTGCACGCAAAGAATACACACACTGCGTGTGTGTAGGTGAGGTGGGGTGGGCTAGTGTCTAGTGGCATGGGATTGGAGTGGGGATGAGGGTAGTATGAGTCATGCTACTAATACATGATTCAGAGAGAGAGAGAGAATGAGGGGATGAAATCATTTAACGCCTCGTTTGATTCCAATTTTTGTTAAAGTGCATTTTTTCTCTTCTTTTCAACCACACATTATTCATTAAAAATAATATTTCACGTAAATTAAAAAGATTTCTTTATTTTTCAACGAAACATTCTCCATCAATCTACATTCTAACATACATTTTTTTATATATAAAAATGGGAATTAAACGGGGCCTAAATTTTAATGAATATTGCTATCTAAAATAGATGTTGAAAACCAATCTAAATAGAGTAATGATATTTATTATCATGATGATAGAATATCAGTGATATGATAATTCATTATTTCTCACAATTCTCTCTCTCTCTCACTTCTCCTCTCAATCTCTCTCATAAAAATTGAACTGTCTAATCTCATTAGTTCACATAAACTGTCACATCACTGAAATTTCATCATCAAATGATAAATAACATTATTTAGCATATCATAAATCCTATTAAATGAGTTATAATTACTTGTACTTAATTAACATGTAATTTAATGCCACTAATGTTGTTACCTAGATTGGTGTTTGCATATTATAGGTGTTTGCATATTATAGGTGTCTGCATACGAGTTAAATGAGTTATAATTACTTTTATTTAATTAACCTATAATTTAGTGTAACTAGTGTTGCCATCTGAATTGACGTTAAATACTAATGATATTAAATAGCAATGTTTTAAAACACGGCCCGTACATCGACTCGAAAAAGAGAAAGAATCAATAGTCAAAAGCATCAATCGAAATCAAACCGGAAGTAATAAATAAATATTTTGACAATAATATATAATTAAATATCCACACCACCAATTCAAAATAAGTACAAATATGCCAAATATATGTTTTTAAATATAAAACTTATTAGTTTTAAATTTGTTGGATCACTTAAAAATTCATTCCAATTTTACTAAATAATTTGTAAGATTAAAAAAAATTGTTTAGCAATATATAGGAATTAACTAATTTGATTTTGTAGTGATACACCATGTGATCATAAATAATATTAAATAAATGTGATTTATTGGAGTTCGTCAATCCTGCATTAATAGTGTATTGAAAAAATGTTCTTTATTAAAGTTTATGAATCATGGAACTCAAGAAATGGATATAAGAACTCCATGGGTAAATGGATAGCCATCTCTTGGGTAACCTTTTTATTATCCCTTGTTTGACACTCATTATAATTTTAATATATATTTTTTCTTTTCAACCACACATTCTTTAATACAATAATATTATAAGTAAATAAAAAAAAAAAATCCTTATTTTTTAATCACACATTCTACTAAAAATACTATTCCAAAATACATTTGATCAAAAAATCACATTATAATGTGTGTCAAAAACAAGGGTTATATAATAATTTTTTTAAAAAATAGTTTTAGAATTCGATCCAATCGTTAAAATCGTAACGGTTCCCGATTTTTGATTTAATTAATCGATTTTTCAGTTATTTGACCCTTTTTTTTATTAAAAGATTAAATTATTATAATTTGACTGAATTTTAGTCCAATTTTCTGTTGAACCGGCCGTTTCGTTTTTAAAAATATTGCTAAATAGCATTACTCATTTTTAATATAATGGCATGTTATTAATCTGTAAATGATTATGTACACATAACATTACTCGAATAGTATAGAGTGACATTTAATAGACTCATTTGCTTGTCTACTCGTAGTAGATCTCTTGTTTTCTAGACTATTTTCAAAATCATTCAACCATATCTAATTCAAGTTTTCACATTGAGGAAGAATATGAAGTCGTTGGATGAGAAAAATTATTGCACCTCGGACTCGGTATAAGTCTAAGAGCCCGTTTGATAGAGTTTTTGAAATATGAAAAGCTTTTGAAAGTGCATTGCCTAATTAATAGAGTTTTCTAAGAAACTTGACCTAAAATGATTTTCTTAGAAAATCAAAATACGAATACATTGCCAAAGAGGCCATAAAAGTAACTTAAACCTACTTATTATCAAGCATGTTTGAACAAATAACTTACTTATTTTCAACTTCGAAAAATAAAATTGAAATTAATTGTTCTGAAATTTTCTTATTTTGCCTCTGTTTCTCGTCTAGCTAAAAATTTTAATTAAAATTTATGTCAAAGTCAACAATTAATTTTAATCACATATTTCATAGGACCTATAATTTTTTAACCACACATTTTATCAACTTTAATCAAAATCTAACCCAAAAAAAAAAAGAAGGATTTTTATTAAATCAAGCAAGGGCTTTACTAATAATGTTTAGACCTAGTCAAACTTGCAGTTAATGGTCCTCGAATTTTACAGTGTGTAAATAACATCTTTATACTTTAAAATGAACTTCATTAATCCTTCAACTTAACCCTTTAGTCCAATAAAGAGATTCCATTAAAAGTTCGGGGACCATTCAAGTCTTTTTTTTAACCAAAAAATGTATAAATTCAAATCTTATGGCTTAAACAGCTAGAAGGAAAAGCTTTGAGGCCATGTCGACATTCACCAAACAAGAATTATGTAAACAAGTTATAAGAATTGACATAATTATTACTTGACAATATCTTATGGGATGGATTCTTAGCCTGAAAAATCAATTAAAACCAATAATTTCAAGAAATTAACCTATTAATTCTTGATCACAAATCACTCAATGAGAACTCGTCGATATCTTGCAAAAATTGGCCCACCCCACCGATCTTTTTATTCATATCAAATTGTACTGCCATGCTTTCTCTTCATGTACACACTCTCTTGTCTCACCCAGCATTTATGTACCCCGAAACTCTCACTCAAATCTATGCATAAAACACTCTCCTCAGCCCATTCATTTTCCTTTATGGCTCTCCTCTTTCTCCCACTTGTTTTCATCCTCTTTGTTCCCTCAACCAATGCGGATTCTTGGCCACCCTCCCCTGGTTATTACCCGAGTTCCAAGTTCAGGTCCATGAGCTTTTATAACGGATACAGAAACTTATGGGGTCCGGATCATCAGAGTACAGACAATAATGGCATTACTATTTGGCTTGATAGAACCTCAGGTCTTGCCTTTTTTTGCTTTAACCTTATTTGGAAATGATTGTCGGTTTATCAATTTGGAATGAACTTTTTTTTCTGCGACAGGAAGTGGGTTCAAGTCGGTTAAACCATTTCGATCCGGGTACTTTGGCGCCTCCATCAAGCTCCAACCTGGTTATACTGCCGGAGTGATCACGGCTTTCTATGTAAGACTTTCCCAGTTAGTTATTAAATTTTCATTTTTGAACTGTATCGTCTAAAAGTTTAAAATGAATTGCTTTACGGTTGCATTGCTCATCTAGTATTGGTTAATTAATAATTGTTTGATAGCAGCTTTCGAACAATGAAGCTCATCCAGGGTATCACGATGAAGTGGATATTGAGTTTCTTGGAACAACATTTGGAAAACCTTATACTTTGCAAACGAATGTGTATATCCGAGGAAGTGGGGATGGTAGAATTATTGGGAGAGAGATGAAATTTCACTTATGGTTCGATCCGACCAAAAATTTCCATCATTATGCCATTTTGTGGAGTCCCAAAGAGATCATGTAAGATAATATTATTTACAATTTTGTCCTAATAATAGTTATATATTTACAACTAAAGATCTCAATTTTGATTGATCTTAAAGTATTCCCTAAAATTATGTCATATCATATGAAATACGGATACATAAAGTTTGGTTGAATTTTTCATGATGGGCTCGACAAGACATGATAATACAGTGCGTAAAATTTTGACTTTACTTTTTCTTTAATATTGTTCAATTTACGAGACCTTCACTATAGTAACCATTTCAACCATAAATGTTAGCCCATAGCTCGATTGACTTAGAGAGAGTGTAGCACAAAAGTGTCACATTATCAAAGATCCATGCTACAGTGTTAAATACTGAAAATAATAGTATCAAGAGTGTGTTTGATAGACATTATTTGAAAAAAATGAATTTTGAAATAGTAATATGATGGGAAATGTGTGGTTGAAAAAGAAGGAAAAGTTATTGATGTGATGGAAAATATTATTTTATTGAAGAATGTGTGGTTGAAAATGAGTAGAAGAATGAGAATGAAAATGAAAATGGAAATGGGAATCAAACAGGGCCCAATTATTAATTCCCACTTCAACATTGCATTTCATTTTGTTCTATTAAATTTCATTTGGGGTGATGAACTTTCGTATTTTTTGGGATTTTCAGATTCTTTGTTGATGATGTGCCCATAAGAAGGTATCCGAGGAAAAGTGTTGCAACATTTCCTCTAAGACCAATGTGGGTATATGGGTCGATATGGGATGCATCATCGTGGGCAACTGAAGCTGGTAAATATAAAGTCGATTATAGGTACCAACCATTCATTGGAAAATTTACTAACTTCAAAGCAAGTGGCTGCACAGCCTATGCGCCACGCTGGTGCCACCCAGTCTCTGCCTCTCCATTTCGCTCTGGAGGCCTTACCAGGCAACAGTACAAAGCAATGCAATGGGTTCAAAGTCACTACTTGGTGTACAACTATTGCAAAGACTATAAAAGAGACCATTCTTTAACACCGGAATGCTGGCGTTAATTCAAGAAGTTTGATCTATGCACATTTACGTATCATCAATCAATCTTGCTTTTAAAGTGAAAGATTTTCCCTGCTTTAATTTGGGAGGGGGTTTTCTTGAATTGGGTCCCTCTTGTCGATACCAAGCCACCAAAAAACAAGAATTTTTTTTGCATTTTTGGGTGGTACTTTTAGGTATATTAGTTAAATGGACAGTACAAAGTGTGAGAAGGGAGGGAGAATTCAATAATGTGTGCTTAATAATGAAAAAAGTTGTGATAATAACCTTTTCAAGTATTTTGTCTTTTTCATTTTCACAATAAGCATTATTTGTAGGGCCCATATTCTAATTATTGAAGGGACCAAATTTGAAAAGATAAAATACATGTGACCCTTATGCTAATATTAATCTACATCTACGATACATTAAAAGTGTGAATTGAGAAAAAACTTTTGAATGTCAATTTTATCCTTATATATTTAAGAATATGTCAATTCTACCCTTATATATCTAATATAGTACCAGTAAATATAATTTAACTTCATTTAATATTCATTTAAGTGTAAAGCTCATTATTTTATATTGGGATATTTAGGAGGGTGTATTCAATTGAAACTTTTGAAAACTTTGATGAAATTTTTTTAAGTGGTGACTTCTGTGGATTTCGAGGATTTTTCATAGATTTACATAGAATTAGTGAAAAAATTTCGTAAACTTTTATAGACTTTCATTTTAAAACTTTTATAGACTTTTATAGAATTCAAAAGATTTTTTAAAATTTTTTATTTGAAGTATAATTCATGTGGTTCCAGTGCAATAAAGTTAAATTCTCACCTACGAGGTTGTAGTTCCTATAATTTTTCTTATACTTCCATTCCTCATATAATTAAAAAATATTTTAAAAAGAATAAAATTTTAAAGCATTAATTAAATAAATAATAATCAAAATTATACATATATATGATAAAAAAAAAATTCATATTCAATATTATTAATATAATATACTTTTAAAAATAAATAAAAATAAAAATATCTACATTTAATTATAAATTTGTCATATAAAATTTTATAATTTAATAAAAAAATAGATATTTTTTATTAAAAAAATGAATGAAAAAAAAAGTTACAAGAATCCAATAAAAAAAAGAGTCAATAGAAAAAAAATTAATCATATCTTTAATGTTCGTAGAAGGAAATGAAAAAAAAAATATTGAAAAAAAATATAAAAAAAAATTGTAAAAGTCTCTCAAAATCTCATGATTAATGAGAGACAAGTTTTGCGATTTTATATTAGTATTTTTACTTAAAAGTTAGTACTCCAGATACTTTTAAAAAAAGTCTCCAGAAGTTATTAAAATTTGAATACCACAAAATTTATAGAGACTTCTAACAAATTTTAATTGAATACACCGCAAATTTTAGAGACTTTTAAAAATCTATAAAACACTAAAAGTCTCAATTGAATACACAATAACTTTTAGAGAGTCTCAAAAAATTTACATTGAATATACCTAAACTTTTTAAATCTCAAAAAGTCATTAAAAGTCTAAATTGAATACACACCTCTTAGAATTTTACATTAATCAAAATAAGTTTAATTGCGTGAATTACATTATTTAAATTAAGTTTACTACTTAAAATCGAAACTCACATATATATACATATAATTTTATTATAATTATTTAATATAATATATTAAAGATTGCATTAAGTTAAAGGAAGATTAATTATAATATAAGATAATATTTATTATAATTTAAATATAATTATATATGTAGACGACCTTCGATTTCAAGTGATTAAGCTTAATTTAATTAATATGCAATTATCCCAAATAAATATGCTATAAATTTATATGACAAGCATGATTAGTATGTAATTTTTTGTTTCCAAAAGAGTTTAGATAAGATAATTTTTTGTTTTTATTTTTTAAGGTAAAAAAAATTATGCTACGGATAAAATGAGTAACTTTTTATTTTGAAAATCATTTATATACCTTTACTTTACTTATAAGTAAACATTTTCAATTTAGTCAAATGTACATCTCTTAAATCGATTCTTCTTTGTGTCTATCTGTACCATAAAACTAATCGATGTCGTTGTAATAGTTAAAAATAGGGGTCCAACCAAAATTATATTTCAATTTATTCAATATTTTCAAATTATGTAGTTTTTTTCTTAATATATATATGCACACACACACACATTCTTGAACAATTTTAGATATTTGGCTATATTCTCTAGACATGTTTAGTTCATCAATCTTAGAGCACCCCTCATCAAGTACGACTAAGTGACAAAGAAGATGAATGGCCATATTTAGTCCATGGAGGTGATTAAAATCATATTTTTAATAGAATTTGATAAATAAATAAAAATTTAAAATATGAAGTTGAAAAGTTGTGAGTCCCATAAAATGTGTGGTTAAAATTAATTATTGATTTTAACTTAAATTAAAATTTTAATTTTAATCAATACCAAACATATGCTTAATATGTTTATAGTTAGTTCATAAAATTCAACATTTGCTAATAAATATTCAATATGCGATTACATGATGATCTAGAATTAAAGAAGAGAAATATAAAATATATATTTTTAATTTTCTTTTAAAATATGACTAGAATATTTCCAAACAAAAAGATATGGTCAAAATCTTATTCCCTTTCCTTTTTCTTCTTTTAGCATCTTATGAGGGTTTTATTTAATTTTGTTGGCAGGTCCAATAACGACCTTTCAAAAATAGTTGGGACATCCATTGATTATTCTTCATTTCAAATTGACAAAATTTCCAAACTATAAAGATTGAAGTGAGAAAAATGTGGAAACTTATTCCATAATTTCTATCGAAAAATGAATTTTATTGAACCGTTCTATTTAATTTAAAATAAATGTTTAAAAATACAATGGATCGTGATACAATGGCTGATTAATGCCATGTCATATCGAGATTGAGATGTTACATCTATTGTTTTAATATATGCATCATTCAATCACATTGAGATGCCTCCAAATTTGATTCTGTCTACACAATTTTTTCTATATTATTTTAGGTCAGAAAAGACGAAAACTTCAATAAAAAAGTTAACAATTGTTACGGGTCCAAAAGGACCCGACACGTGTCAAGCAGAAGAAGCTCCACGCATGGGCGAACTGATTTGGTGTGGGAGACCGAACTGAAGTGTCTCGACAGTCAGAACTGAACTCATCCGCACCTCTTACGGATACAAAGGCCCGTACTCCGCAAACGACGCTTCTCCGAACTGCCCCACCTCCCTCTAGTCGAAGTCCTTTTATGCAAGTCTTCAACATTGAATATTTGATTGACTGATGGGACGTGTGGCAGGGCTCAAACGGTCAAATCAGCCGTAAGCCGCATAAGTCAGAATAATAAAGATCCGCCAACCTATTGATGGACAGATTGACGTCTAGGATGGAACAAGGTGGAAGGATCCGAGGCCACGCGTCTCCTCATCCAACGGTTCTCCTCCTCCCACCATTAGTATAAATACCTTCCCCTTGTCCCAGAAGAAGGATTCGCTTTTTTACCAACCTAAATAGCATAAGTTACTCTCTTTTTCATAGACATTTAGCTTATTTCATAATCCCTTCACGTCTCCGGTGATGATATACCCACCGGCGACCTAAAACCTTTATACTGAAAACTGACTTGACCGTCGGAGTGCTCGCGGCCGCCACCACCCTCTCCGGGAAAAAGGGCCACGAGTGACTAACGGTTCGCTATTGAACGCAGGAAGGAGTGACTTGAAGAATTATCTGTAGACGGCTCGGAGGTCCATTTTTCGAGGTCAACAGATTGGCGCCGTCTGTGGGAAACTTGCTTAAACCACGAGTTTTCCACCAAAAAGCTTGCTTGGATACCCGGTTGATTCACCCTTGGAAAAGGAGCTAAGCTCTTGAAAAAGAGCCAAAGAGTCGTGCATCATCCCCGTCAACTCAAACCATGAGCTCTGGAGACGATGTGGATGTCACCAGGGCTAGGAATATCTCTGAAGAAGAGGTTATTCGAGCCAATGTCACGCACCAAAGGCCCCATCATCGACATCGCAGAGGTGCGAGAACTGCTGCAATGCTAACTGCCGAAGTGGCCCGCATGGCCGCAGACATGAGGAACATAGCGGCTCAAAACGCCGCCATGCAAGAACTCCTCATGCAGGTGCACAGCCAAGGTGGTTTCCAACAAAACCAGCAACAAACTTACGGGCGAACCGAAGCAGAATCGGGGAGGAGGACCCATTTAAGCCCTCAAGAGGCCCCTCTCGAAAGAGAAGTGGAAATGGAGGCCTCCAGCTATACTGTCGCTCCGGCTAATGATGGAGCCGCTGAAGAGAATGACTTCGCCCCGGAATACGAGGCACAACCCCAAAGGTCCGCAAGTGTTTTCGACCGAATTGGGCGAACCACCAGAAACAGAGATCAGTCCCCCCGCCAAACAGTTCGTCCACAACAGCAGCAGAATCAAGGGGAACCAGCCCCACCACCTAGAAATAGGCGGGAGAGGCGGAACCTAGTGGACTGGGGGAGCCGGGGCAAGAATGCTCAACAAGAACCTCGTCCCGCAGTTAACATGGGAGAAACGGACGAACCGTGCCGTTCCTACGAGCTGGATGATGATGATGACAATCTCCCCTTCTCCAAGGAGCTCCGCTGTTTTCCCATGCCCCAAAACTTCGTCCCACCAAAAATCCCAAAGTATGAAGGGAAAGGAGACCCGGAGAAGCACCTCAACAAATACAAGACGCAGATGAGCCTCAGAGGCGCCTCTCCTGCACTAAAATGTAGGGCATTCCACTTGACACTCAGCGGCTCAGCCGAAGTGTGGTACAACAGGTTGACGCCATCTAGCATAAGGAGCTGGCCAGACCTGAAAAGGGCTTTTCTGAACCAGTACCTCTCAAAGAGAGATGGAGAGGCGCCAATCCAGCGCTTGCAGGATATGAGGCAGGCACCTGGGGAGACGTTGAAAAACTATCTTGCCCGCTTCACTGACGAAATCACCTACTGCGAACAGGTCACAGACAAAGAGGCCCTATCAGCTCTGAAGGGGGGACTGAATATGAACACTTTATTCTGGAGGGACGTCCGAAGCAAAAATCCATCAACTTATGATGAACTGGTGGAAATGATGAAGGTTGAAATAGTGAATGAGGAGATGATTGACCACAGGAACAGGGCGGCACAAGGTTTTCCTCCACCCCAGAGGCAGATCGGAAAAGGCCCAACATCACACATGGTAAATCAATGGACACAAGCTGGGCACACCGTGGCCCCCACATCAGGGCAGGCGCTCGCCTCAGCCACATTGAATGCCGTGCCAACCCTGGCCTATGAGAATGTTGAACCCAACAACAGCAACCCAGTTAGGAACACTGGAAGACCCTCAACCTCTAGAAATAGGGAAAGAGGTGGTGGGCCTAGGAATAGGCCCCAAGAGGAAGGAGCGCCTTATTGCACTTTCCACCGCTTTTATGGCCATGACACAAGGGATTGCAGGGATGCCAACAGGCCAAGAAGCAACCCCAGAAATACAAGGGAGAACCGTCGTCAAGACGACGAGCCGAGGCAAAGGTCCCCCAGAAGAAGAGAAGAAAGGCCACCATCGCCTCGGAATGCAAGGAACAATCAAAGGGAGAGGCCCAGGAATGGGCAGCACCCCGGGAAAGGCCCTGCCGCCGCGGAGGAACATCCAATCCGCGAAATTGATACCATCATAGGAGGACCTCACCTGGGAGGCGAGACAAGGAATGCCCAAAGAAATTACTCCAGGGAGGCGAAGGATCCACCAATGGCCAGTTATGTGGTAAGCCAATCCCAAGGGGGGAGAGCTGCAGAACCAATATCGTTCACCCCGGAGGACGCAGTTGGCGTGCATTATCCCCACTGTGATGCCCTAGTAGTAAGGGCAGTAGTGGCACGAAACGGACTGAAGCGAATGCTGGTGGATAACGGGAGCTCTGTAAACATATTGTTCGGGTCAACATTTGAAAAAATGAAAGTAGATCACGAGCTGACCCCCATGACTTCTCCATTGTATGGATTCACGGGAGATAGCATTATTCCAAGGGGCAAAATCACACTGGCAGTAGAAATGGGAACAGCCCCCCAAGTGGCACATCACTTCATGGAATTCTTGGTCGTGGACCGCCGATCTGCTTACCACGGGGTACTTGGGCGGCCCGCATTGAAAGAACTGTTTGCCGTCACCTCGATCCATCATTTATGCATGAAATTTCCCACTGAACGGGGAATCGCCACAGTCAGAGGTGACCAAAGGGGCTCCAGAGAATGTTACCTCAGTTCTCTAAGGAAGGCCGAACCAAGGGTCAACATGCTTCACTGCGACGCTGAAATGGTAGAAGCCCCTGCAGAAGGGCTGCCCCCCATTGAAGACGTCGAAATGACGGAGGCTGAATCCGAAACGTCTTTGGAGGAGCTGGACCCAAGGATTATTGAATCAGAATCGCTCAATGCTCCAATGGAAGAACTGGAGCGTTTCCCGGTAGATCCCCAGGATGCCACGAAGGTACTTCAGGTCGGAAAAGACCTAGAACACGGGATGAAGGAAGAACTGAAAAACTTTCTACGAAGAAATGTGGATGTCTTTGCTTGGAAGCACGAAGACATGATAGGGATAGACCCAAGTGTAAGCTGCCACCATCTGAATATCGACCCGAACTGCACCCCTCACAGGCAGAAGAGGAGGTCGTTGAACAATGAGAGATATGAAGCACTCAAGGAGGAAGTGGAGAGGTTAGTAAACAACGGATTCGTCAGAGAGGCCATATATCCGAAATGGATTTCCAATCCCGTGCTTGTCAAGAAACACAACGGCAAGTGGAGGGTCTGCATTGACTTCTCCAACCTTAATCAGGCCTGCCCAAAGACAGTTTTCCTCTCCCGCGAATAGACCAATTGGTGGATGCAACTGCAGGCCACGAGCTGTTGAGCTTCATGGACGCCTACTCAGGCTACAATCAAATCCCCATGCACCCCGGTGACGAAGAGCACACCTCTTTCATCACTGACCGGGGGTTATATTGCTACAAGGTAATGCCCTTTGGACTGAAGAATGCAGGGGCGACTTATCAGAGGCTAGTCAACAAGATGTTCGCCAATCAGCTCGGGAACACCATGGAAGTCTATGTCGATGACATGCTCGTAAAAAGCCTCAGGGTACGAGATCATATCAGACATTTGGACGAAGCGTTCCAGATACTTAAGAGTTTCCAAATGAAGTTGAACCCCCTGAAGTGTGCTTTCGGAGTGGCCTCCGGGAAATTTCTGGGTTACATTGTAAATCAGCGAGGGATAGAGGCCAACCCAGAGAAAATTCGAGCTTTGATAGAAATGAGATCACCACAGAAGCCCAAGGAAGTGCAACGGCTGACTGGCAGAGTTGCCGCACTCAATCGCTTCATTTCAAAGGCCACTGAAAAGTGTCTACCCTTTTTCAAGGTCCTCAAGGGTGGGAAGAAGTTCCAGTGGACACCAGAGTGTGAAGAAGCTTTCCAAGAGTTGAAAAACTACTTGGGACGAACTCTCCTCCTCAGCAAACCCAAAGAGGGAGAACACCTGTTGCTATACTTGGCAGTGGCGGAAGAGTCTATCAGCTCGGTGTTGGTCAGAGAGGAAGAAGCACACCAGTTGCCTATTTACTATGTGAGTAAGTCGCTGCTCCCCGCCGAAGCTCGATATCCGGACATGGAGAAGTTGGCCCTGGCCTTAATCACTGCATCCAGGAAGCTGAGGCCATACTTTCAGGCCCACAGCATTCGTGTCCTGACAAATTTTCCGCTAAGGCAAGTTCTTCAGAAGCCAGACGCTTCGGGGAGGTTATTGAAATGGGCAGTAGAAACTCACCGAGTTCGATTTGACGTATATGCCCAGGACGGCAATAAAGGGTCAGGCCCTAGCTGATTTTGTTGCAGAATTCGCAAAGGCGCCAGAGGTCGAATTGAATATGGAGCCAGCAGAGGCACCCACCTGGAGCCTTTTCGTGGACGGTTCTTCAGGGGAAAGTGGCTCCGGAGCTGGAGTGATTTTGGTGAGCCCAGAGGGGCACAAGATGAACTATGCATTGAGACTTGGCTTCAAAGCCACCAACAATGTGGCTGAATATGAAGCCCTCCTAGCCGGGCTGAGATTGGCAAAGGAACTGCAGGTCAGGAGGCTAATTATCAACAGCGATTCACAGCTTGTAGTGAATCAAGTGAATGGAATTTTTGTGGCCAGGGACAAGAACATGGCAGAGTACTTAAAATTGGTCATGGATCTTCTTCCCATTTTTGAGAAGTTCGAACTGATGCAAGTGCCACGGCAGGAGAACTCCCAGGCAGATGCTCTATCCAAACTCGCAAGCAGCAAAGATTCAGAGCTCCTCAAGATAGTGCCAGTTGAACACTTGGTCGAACCCTCTACAAAGAAAGGTGAAGAGCTGATGTGGATTGAAGGAACTCCACCTTGGATGCAACCAATTCTGGCTTACTTGAAGGAACAGATCCTCCCAGAAAATGAAGCAGAGGCACGCCGACTCAGAAAGAGAGCCGTTCGCTTCGTCTTACAAGATGATGTTTTGTATAGGCGAGGATTCTCATCCCCCCTCCTCAGGTGCACTGGAGGGGAAGAAGCGAATTACATTTTGAGAGAGGTCCACGAAGGTGTTTGTGGAAATCACTCCGGCGGTCCGGCTCTGGCTCACAAAATACTTAGGCAGGGTTATTATTGGCCTACCCTGAAAAGGGATGCAATTGAGTTTGTGCGCAGATGCGATAAATGCCAACGGTTCGCCAACGTGCAGAGGCGACCCTCTCAGAAACTAACTGTTGTAACGAGCCCCTGGCCGTTCGCCAAATGGGGAGTGGATTTCATTGGCCCCTTGCCTAAGGGAAGAGGGAACGCTCGCTTCGCCATAGTTGCAATTGACTACTTTACTAAGTGGGTCGAAGCTGAGCCACTGTCCAAAATTACCGAAGCAAACACGTCTAAATTCTTATGGAAGAACATCATTTGCCGCTTCGGAATACCGCACTCTCTGGTTTCAGACAATGGCAAACAGTTCGACAACAAGAAGATAAGGGGACTTGTGTGATGAGCTCGGGATCAGGAAACACTTCTCCTCACCCCATCATCCACAAGCAAACGGCCAGGTCGAAGCTGTCAACAAAACCATTAAGCTCACATTGAAAAGAAAGCTGGAAGCTTCCAAAGGGGTCTGGGTAGACGAACTCCCACAAGTGCTCTGGGCTATAAGGACTACTTGCAAAACAGCAACCGGGGAAACTCCATTCTCCATGGCGTACGGAGCTGAGGCCATGAGCCCAGTAGAGGTTGGTGTCCCTTCTCCTCGTCGCATTCATTTCAATGAGATAACAAATGACGACCTGAGGAACCTTGATCTGGACCTCCTTGAAGAAAGGAGAGATGACTCCCAAATCAAGCTTGCCTCTTACCAGCGAAAAATGATGCGATACTACAATGCAAAGGTAAAGAAGAGAGTCCTACGCATCGACGACCTGGTACTTCGCAAGGTTTTCCCTTCATCCCAAGACCCAGGGACCGGCACTCTTGGTCCTACCTGGGAAGGTCCGTATCGAATTTATGAAGAAGTGCGACCTGGTACTTACAGAATCGAGGATCTTGAGGGAAAAATTATGCCCCACCCCTGGAACATTGAACATCTAAGGAAATACTTCCAGTAAAATCCTTATAACCACTATCAATAAAGAGCTGTTTTCAATTACTTCTCTCAATGTCATCACACAAGCGTTCTCACGCATCAGAAATCCTAGCTGAGGTGCAAATCCACCAGGGATCACCCCCAAGGATAAAGCCTAGTCAGATGTGGTGCGGGTGCCACCTTTGACGAAGCCCCAAACATTCTCGCGCAAAAGAAATCCTAGCTGAGGTGCAAATCAACCAGGAATCACCTCCAAGGATAAAGCCTAGTCAGATGTGGTGCGGGTGCCACCTTTGACGAAGCCCCAAACATTCTCGCGCAAAAGAAATCCTAGCTGAGGTGCAAATCCACCAGGAATCACCTCCAAGGATAAAGCCTAGTCAGAGGTGGTGCGGGTGCCATCTTTGACGAAGCCCCAAGCATTCTCGCGCATCAGACATCCTAGCTGAGGTGCAAATCCACCAGGGATCACCTCTGGGATTAGCCTAGTCAGATGTGGCGCGGGTGCCACCTTTGACGAAGCCCTAAGCTTGCACACTTGTCATTTTCTTAAATGATTTAAGTCCTCGCCGAACTGATCACGTATGCAATTAGCTTGTCATTTTCTTAAATGATTTAAGTCCTCGCCGAACTGATCACGTATGCAATTAGCTTGTCATTTTCTTAAATGATTTAAGTCCTCGCCGAACTGATCACGTATGCAATTAGCTTGTCATTTTCTTAAATGATTTAAGTCCTCGCCGAACTGATCACGTATGCAATTAACTTGTCATTTTCTTAAAATGATTTAAGTCCTCGCCGAACTGATCACACGAAAGTCAACTTATTTCTTAAAAGATTAAGACTACTGAACAGAAGTAGACTAACAGGAGTGACAAATCAAGAGCCAACATGGAAGAATAAAAATTTTCATTAAGTACAAATTTGGCCGAAGCCATTTACAATATGGACCGAAGCCATTACAAAATCAGATCAGCCCCTACTCCTTGGGCACTTCTACCTCCTCTTCCAAGTCAGGTCGCCCCCCAGTTGGCCCACCAAACTCTTCCTCAAGGAACCCAATGTCCATCTCTGGGCACTTCTCCCGTAGGCGGGACATCATCTCTCTGGCACTCCACGAAGCCCAGTAATTGGCGAAGTCATCATACTCAGATGTTTCAGTGAAATTATCTTTGTACTTCTGAACCGCCCTCTCTTTCTGCTAGGCTCGCTTCGGCCTTCAACGAGGCTATCTCTTCAGCCTGGGCCTCCGACAACATTTTTAGCTCAGCCTTCTCCTTGTTTGCCGCCTCCAAGGCTTCGGAGGCGAGGCGCTGATGCTCGTTGGACTGGTCGATTCTCTTCGTGAGGGCAGCCACCTGCGAGACGACCTCATGCAGCTCGTTCCGGAAGCGAGTTACTTCCATTGTAGAAGAATCCAGCTTCGTCGTGGCATCGACCCACCTCGCCTCGAAGTCATCAGCCCTCTTCTTCGCCTTATCCACCTCCTCTTCCCAAGCAGCAGAAGCCTCCACCCTTTTCTCCAAATCTTCTATTTTCCTCCGAAGGCCTCGAACCAAGTCATCTGCGGCCGAACTGAGGGTCAAAGCTCTGGCCAAACATGCACTGTTGGCAGCCAAGAGATCCTCCACCTCGCAGGAAGCAGTATGATCCTGCCACGCCTCAGTCCAGTACTTGTTGTGGACCCTTGCAGCAGAGGCGGTCTCAGGAGGGAGCATCTCCAACACAGCCTCCGACAATTCCTCATCTTTACTCCCAATGAAGTCAGGAGTTTTTCGCTGGGCCGCAGAGGTGGCTGATTTCTTCAGCCTCTTCCTCGAAGGACCCCCAGCTGGAATAGAGGAGATGGGCACTGCAGCTTGGGCTTCACCCGGGATAGCAAGGGTCACCTCGGCGGAAACGGTGGGAGAGATTACAGGGGGGCTCGCAGATGTGGCAGGAGCAGAAGTGGAAGTGGCTGCCAGACCTTTCCTCTTAGTCCTTATTAAAGGAACAACCTCTGTGGTCTCCTCCTCGGCAACCTTCTTGGTTTTGCTCAAGGAATACAGCCTCTCCGACTGCTTCTTGTAATCAGCAGCGCCGAGGCGAAGAGTCCTGGCCTCGGTAAGGCTACGCCTTATGGTGGAGAAGTCAGGCCTGAGAGGCTTCTTCTTCACAAAATCCTCTGCAAAATGGAAAAAGCTTAAGTAAAACGGATGATACCAGAAGAGAATAAACGACGAAGTGAGATGGAACTTACGCTGGGTAGACATCAGGCCGTGGGGGATGAGGTCGACGTTCAGACAGATCAGCTTGTTGAAGCTCCTCTCTCTGGGGTCGAGGTGATAGATATCACTAATAATGCCCCACTCCTCCTCGGAAATCTCGCACTTCGGCTTGGAACCTACAAACAACAAAAAAATATTAAACACATGAGGGAGTAGATCCAAGTCAAATCACTTCGGAAACCAAAACTTACTGGGAGTGGAGTAAGTGGTGGGAACCGTCAAAGGCGCCAGGGGGTCGTCCTCCATTGTATCCCACCTCCCGGCTGCCCAGAACCACGAATCTTTCCAGTTCTTTACGGAAGAGGGAAGGTCGGTCACAAAGGGGGAATGGGATCCCCAAGGAGCCAGGTAGTACCACCCCTTGTTTCCCTCCCCAGCTACGCACTTCGGCATATAAATGGAGTGGAATACACTGAAAGGCATGTCAACCCCGATGCTGACCTGCCTCCACAGCATCCACGACCCCACTAGTTGGGACCAGGAATTCGGATTTAGCTGGGTCGGGGCCAACCCGTACGATCGAAGGACTAATCTAAAGAAGGGGTGGAAAGGGAGTCTCAGACCAGCCCGGAGTAGGCTTTCACTCACTGCCACACACCCCGGCCTTGGATAGCAAGCCCTCTCATCCGGCCTTGGTAAAAGCAGCTGGATGGAATCAGGGATCCTACAAACGGTCCTACACTTCTCTATTATGGCCGGAGTGGCCTTTGAAGGGTAGTTAGAAGCCCCCCACTTAACTGAAGTGTCTACTGGGGAGTCTGGACGTCTCCAAACGTTCTCCCCGGCCCTAATGGCCCTACTCACTTCCTCCGAACTGACCAGGATGGGCTCTCTCAACACAGCACTCTCCTCGACTCGCCCCTCCACACTTGCAGAAATTCTAGAATCCCCCTCAGAAGCCATTTTTTCCCAGAAAGGTCTAAAAATTTTTGAAGGAAGGAAGGAGGTGCAAAAGCAGGAAAATCGATTTACCTAGACTTGGGGAAGATTCGCCGGTCACTGAAATCGCCAATGAACTTGCCGGAGTTGCCTGTTCGCCGGAGAGGAAATTTGACACAGTTTGGGAGCGTTTTCAGATTTTTTCACGAAGTAAAACCTTCAAATGGCGGAGGAAGGGGTTTTTATAGAAGCCCAAAGATCACCCCAGCCGTTAGATCTGCCCAAGGCAAATCTTGGCCGTTCAAACCTAAAGCTGATCAAAATCGTTCAAACCAAAAGGCATTTGAATCAAGGACCCTGATGAAGCCGTGGAACTCACGCAAAGGCCAAACGCGTCATCTTGAACACTGGGGAGCCGTTGCCATAATTACTTCATAGGGTAAAGGGGAAACGTGCCCTGGAAGAAAACGACGCCCCCGCTCATTATTGCCTTGGAAAAACGCGAGAAACTTCTCACACAATCCAAGGCAGCCTTTTCAGCACCTCCACCTCGTCCAACTCAGATTGCATAGCTGCAACAGTTCTCCTAAGAGCTGCCAACTTCAATCACCTCGCCCAACTCAGATTGCATAGCTGCAACAGTTCTCCTAAGAGCTGCCAACTGCAATCACCTCGTCCAACTTAGATTGCATAGCTGCAACAGTTCTCCTAAGAGCTGCCAACTGCAATCACTTCGCCCAACTCAGATTGCATAGCTGCAACAGTTCTCCTAAGAGCTGCCAACTGCAATCACCTCGTCCAACTCAGATTGCATAGCTGCAACAGTTCTCCTAAGAGCTGCCAACTGCAATCACTTCGCCCAACTCAGATTGCATAGCTGCAACAGTTCTCCTAAGAGCTGCCAACTGCAATCACCTCGTCCAACTCAGATTGCATAGCTGCAACAGTTCTCCTAAGAGCTGCCAACTGCAATCACTTCGCCCAACTCAGATTGCATAGCTGCAACAGTTCTCCTAAGAGCTGCCAACTGCAATCACCTCGTCCAACTCGGATTGCATAGTTGCAACAGTTCTCCTAAGAACTGCCAATCACAATCACTTCGTCCAACCCGGATTCCAAGGTTTCAGCAGTCCTAAGGGTTCCCCCTACAATTGCTCCAGAAAGTTTATCATCGAAGTCGCCAGCTCTCGGAACTCCCCACGTCATAAGCTTCCAGATAACGCACGATACTGCTTGAGGAGTTGTAGTTGCGAGGGTAGACAGCCCCGCCGTACGACGTCACGATACTCGCCTCACACGGCCAAAGAATCACACATCCTTCAGACACCCCTGTAAGCATATCAACTCCAAAGTCCACGCATTATATAAATAATCCATACATGGACTTGAGGGACTATTGTTACGGGTCCAAAAGGACCCGACACGTGTCAAGCAGAAGAAGCCCCACGCATGGGCGAACTGATTTGGTGTGGGAGACCGAACTGAAGTGTCTCGACAGTCAGAACTGAACTCATCCGCACCTCTTACGGATACAAAGGCCCGTACTCCGCAAACGACGCTTCTCCGAACTGCCCCACCTCCCTCTAGTCGAAGTCCTTTTATGCAAGTCTTCAACATTGAATATTTGATTGACTGATGGGACGTGTGGCAGGGCTCAAACGGTCAAATCAGCCGTAAGCCGCATAAGTCAGAATAATAAAGATCCGCCAACCTATTGATGGACAGATTGACGTCTAGGATGGAACAAGGTGGAAGGATCCGAGGCCACGCGTCTCCTCATCCAACGGTTCTCCTCCTCCCACCATTAGTATAAATACCTTCCCCTTGTCCCAGAAGAAGGATTCGCTTTTTTACCAACCTAAATAGCATAAGTTACTCTCTTTTTCATAGACATTTAGCTTATTTCATAATCCCTTCACGTCTCCGGTGATGATATACCCACCGGCGACCTAAAACCTTTATACTGAAAACTGACTTGACCGTCGGAGTGCTCGCGGCCGCCACCACCCTCTCCGGGAAAAAGGGCCACGAGTGACTAACGGTTCGCTATTGAACGCAGGAAGGAGTGACTTGAAGAATTATCTGTAGACGGCTCGGAGGTCCATTTTTCGAGGTCAACAACAATAATATCATGGTGGAACCCTTTTTTAAACCAAAAATAGAAAGGTCTATACCAAACGTTCTTATATTATCATAGAATGAAAAGAAATTGAAATAAGCTGTGGTAATTAAGGTGAGAACCAAATTATTGTGCATTCAAGGATATAGATAGAGATGACAATTTAGTTTGTCGATTCGGACCGTCCGTGGCTCGACTAAAAAAAGCTGAGCGGACCCGGCTCGAGGCTCGGGCTGAGCTCGAGAAAACAAAAAAATATGGAACGGTTTAAAAGGCAACAAGTTTGATGCCTTTAAAAATGAAGACAGAATTTTGCTGCCTTTCAAGTTGAGAAAAAAAAAATCGAACCTGAATTTTTTGGATGGACTTTTGCTCATCTTGGCTCGGGCTTGAAAAAAAAACACGGTTTGTTTTACTCAAGCAAAGCCTGAGCCTTGAGTTTAACTCGACTCGTTGACATACCTAGATATAGGAGAGTCCATTTCCACCACTTAAAATTTCAAACGATTTTGCAAAATAAAAAATAATCCAATACTTCTAATATTGACAACACTCATTTTTCTTTTTCTGTTTCTTTTTTGTTTTTTCAGGGAGAAGGAGCAGGTACCAATCCTCGAAAGTTATTGCATAAGAAAAACCCTTTTATTGACTGACCTCATCATCTCCATCCCGTACAAACTACGAGATCACCCTAATCGTGCCTTACCATTATTTTTTTATTTGAAGGCATTCTACTAAAACTGTGAAATGTATTTAAAAATAGTTTTATATTATAATATATAATGTAAATATAGGAGGCCGATGCATGGCCGACCTTAGCTCAGTTGGTAGAGCGGAGGACTGTAGTGGGTGTGTTTACCTAAAAGTAATCCTTAGGTCGCTGGTTCGAATCCGGCAGGTCGGATTTGTTTTTTCAATTTTTCTTCTAGTTACTGGAATTGCTTTTTCTCTTTTTAAAACCGAACAGTTTGTGGTTTTCTTATTTAACAGGATCATTTTTGTGTAATGAATATTGATTGAAAATGTATAGTTGAAAATTCGAGAAGAGAGAAAGCAGAAACTAAAGTGGATTTGTACATAAAAAATTAAATCCCGTTTGGTTGTTAAAAATCAGTTTTTAGTAGATTTAAGTAAAAGTTGATAAAAAAATGTTATTAAAAATTGAAAATAATTGTATGTCTCATGAAATCTATTGTTAAAATTAATTAATAACTTTAACTTCAAATTTTCAACTTTTTTTATTTAAGCTAAACTGGGACTATACAAAAAGGAAAATTTGCGTAAAATTGTGAATAAGTTTGAGAATGGCAGGCTTTATAGTTCAAATCAACCTTAGCCACCATTAGACGTGTCATGGCCCAATTTGGTTCGATTTCAAAGAGAGTTGAACTGAATCAAGTATCAATTATTATATTAAAATTGTAATCGTTTGTTCCATAACTAGGAATGAAACCTACTCGTTTGGCTCTAATTCGATCCAATTTGGTTCCTTCAACTGAAGCTCTCAAATGAGTCAAATCACTAATCAATGTAAACTAATTGTCTAAATATAAAACTTCACAAGTCATAATTATTTGAGTATCTAAATTCTTCACATTCTCTTCAATCAAATGGTTGATGTTAATGATTTATTTTTAAAATTTAACTAAATGCAACAATTTACATCAATTGGTTAACAAGAAGTAGATGGGCTTTGAACGAGTTCTTGAAAAATATGTCACAATTAAGGACGGATTCAGGAAAAAATTTAGTATGGGATAATATATAAAAAAAAATGTAAATTTTTTTTTTATTAATATTTGGGCCTAAATCCGCCCTTGGTCACAATCTCATTTCCATTTCATTATAATTTGAGGACTAAAAATGCTAACTTGAAAAGAATGAAAGAAATGCATGTCTCTTATTAATCCAAAATTATATATATTAAATTTAATGCAATATCCATTGTTTGAATTTATAAATAATACCATGATGAATTGAATATGAGCTGACGTGCTATTGCGAAGTTAAGAAGATAATGTAAAATGACCGGGGCAACCTTTGTTTAAAATAAAAACAAAAATTTTAGGGTTAAATTAGGTTCTGTGGTTATTAGCATTAGTTCAGAGAGTTGTATCGAGATCGATTGGTTCTCGATTTTAATACTCAAAATCAATTAGAACATGAATATAACAGGACCAATCAATCGATTTTGGTTCGATATAATGTTTCTCGTTAATTTTGTCCACCACTAGCCACCATTGCTTTCTCGAGGAAAATTATACATAATGTGAAAGTAAATGCAAACGACTGAAAATTAAATTATAAATTAAGCTAAAAATCACTCCAAATGTTTATTTTTGAGCCTTCGTGGACAAAGATAATCGTATTTTGTCACCATTGCCAATGTGATTAAACAATTTCAAAATTATCAACGAGAATGGAAGCAGCTCATGGGATTCCGGTGAAGTGATAAGAAGATTGAACGACTAAGTTTTTGAGAGCCAACTTTGAACGAAAATTTGGAGTTTGAACATAAGTTTTTTATATTATAAATAAATAGTAATTTTTAAAATGTACACAATTTCTTAGGGCCTGTTTGTTAGCCACAATTTTTCTTGGAAGTTGGAATTTAAATTCTATTTTCCACCTTAAAGCTTGTTTGGTTGCAAAACTTTTCTATGGAAATAGTTTTCTTCCTTTCTTCCACATGTGCACATTTTCAATGATTTTGAGGAATTAGTTTTCTTTTGGTTTTGATGGAAATTAGTTTTACATTTTTTTTTTTTGGGCAATGGAAACATATTCAATCCCCAATCGTAAAAAAATTATCCTTTTAATTGATAAATTCCATGAAAAACAAAGTCAAACGAACACAAAATTTTTTCCTTTTTTTGTCTTTTACAATACAAACCAATTCTATCCCCAATTTTTTTTAAAAAAATATCCCTTTAATTGAATATTTTCATGCAAAATAAAGTCAAACGGACACCAAACTTGCAACATTTTTTAGGTGAAAAATTATACTAATCAAACACAATTAATTACAATTTCCAGTAAAACAAATTCTAGGCAATTCAATTCCCTACAATTTATTTTCTTTCCATTCAAATTCCACCTTTACAATAAAACGAACCCTTAGGGTAAGATAATGCTGGACAATTTGAGCTACAAAATTTGATCAAACTACGTATCAATTTTGTCGGGTCATAAAAGTGCAACTGGGAGAGTTAAGGACACAATATGAAGCCCAAGTTAAAAATATGGGCTAAACTGGAGCCCAAGATTGAGCCTATTTGAAGGGGTTCGACTTCAGAAAAGATTGTGGATCAAGTAGGTGGTTTAGAACGGTTAGAGATTAATTTTAGAGCTCAATTAATTAAAGGGAAAATTTCCAAAACCAGGGGATAAGAATGGTATATTTCAAAAATCAAAAATTAAGTTTGAAATTTTTAAAATCAGATGTTTATTTAAAAAATATTTATAATTTATTCAATTAATTATATATTTTATTAATTAAACAAATTAAGGTCACAGATTTACAAAATTAAGTCACAAATTTACAGTTTGGTCACAGATTGACAATTATTAGGTCACAGATTATTTTCGAGGTCACGGATCGAAATTTTAATAAGTCACAATTTATTTTCAAGATCACAGGTCAAAATTTATTAGGTCACAAATATTTTTCGAGGTCACAGATGTAAATTTTAATAAGTCACAATTGGTCACATATTAGCCAATTTAGTGATCACAGTTAATCGAATAATCTGTGACCACCGCCCGACATCCGTCTCCACCATACCACACCACCACCATCTGTGACCACCATCAAACCCTTCTAACCTCCACCAACTCCCAAACCACCATCACCTCACCACAGTACATTTCACCCCCCATAGCACGTCAATCGCACCGCAAACGGCACAACTAGTACACCACAAACGTCGAACATACACCACCACAGTCTCACGCCACCTCCACCGTCGCCACGCACACACCACCACACCTCCATCACCACACAAATCAACTGAGAAAAGTCCCAAAAACGCGAGGAAGCGCTGCAGATCGGGCAGCAGCAGCGCCGCGCTCGCTGTGCCCCCTACAAAGTCGCCGGTACCACCCCATCACCGCACGAATCAACGGAAAAAAGTCTCAAAATGCGAGGCGGCGCTGCAGATCGAGCAGAGGCGACTGAGGCGAGATAATAGAGAGAGGGAGGCTACGGTGGTTGTTTTGACAAGCGATCTAACGGAGGAGAGTAGAATGGTGGTTGTTTTCTTCTAGGCTACTGACGGCGATGGTGGGTGTTTTCCTCTAGACTACAGAGGGCGAGGAGAGGAGACTTAGAGAGAGAATGTGCTTAGTGGAAATGAGGTGGGGGTGGTGGGATGTAGGGTTAGGTTATAAATTAATTTAATCTAATAATATATTTATTTAATAATCATATTTTAATTTATAAAACATCTGCTTTTGAAAATATTAAACTTTGAATTTGATTTTGGAAATGGGATCTTGAAAGATAGGGTTCCATGTAATTTCCACATAATTAAAAGTTATAAAAGAGTACTTTCTCATATTATATTATAGTTTATTCAATTATTTATAACTAAAATATTTAATTTTAATTCTAATAAATTTAATTGAGGAAAATTTGCAGCAACGGTCCCAAACTTTTCGAAATTGCACAAGATATATTCTAAATCTTTAAATCGTAATAGATGCATCCCAAACTTTTTCAAAATGTGCAGTAGAAATAACTCCTAACAATTTATGTCCAAAATCCACTAGTTAATCAAAAGTCAAGTGTTTGACCATAATTTGACTAATTTTTTAAAAGGGTAAAGTGGTCTTTTTAACCTTTAATTAATTAAAAACAAAGGAAATTTGCATCAGAGGTCCCCAAATCTTGAAGAAATATGCATCGTGATCTGAAATGTTTAATTAATATGCACAAGAAGAATCTCTAGCAGTTTTCACCCAAAAATCTGTTAGTTGACAAAAAGAAAAGAAAATAAAAAATAAAAACATTCATCTTCCCCAATGAATCCAACCCCAAATGCCTACCCTAATCCACCCAATCCAATCCAATCCAATCCACTGGTAAGTGGGGCAACCTCCGTCATCGTCACTATTGTTAGTTTTGAAGAAAATATTTTTATCGTTATTTATTTCTTTCCAATTTTTAAAGGGTTCTTGTCAAGAGGAAAAAATAAGGTCGACGGGTGGAGGCAATTTGGTGGTGGTGATGGCTGCAGCTTAGGTGGCGATGACTATTGTAAGACTCACCAGCCCAAGGCAAAGAGGTTGCGATGCAATGTGGTGGTGGGAGGTATTGAGATCACGATTTTAAATCTATAAATTAATTATTCGATCGATAGCGACAACGATAATGATGCTAGAATTTGAAAGAGAAAAAAGATGGTGATGGTGGTGATTATGTGATATACACAGCGAGATTATTGTGATGGTAGTTGGTGACAATGATACGAGTCATTGGAGATTGTAGCAATCACGATGACGATCCATGGAATAATGGTTTGAAGTATTGAAGAGTGAGATTTTGCCCTTAATGGTACACAGTCTAATTTCCCTAAAATTTTTATAAAGTTTAAAAAATCTAAGAAGTGTAAATCACCACCAGTAACTAATCTGTCTCCAATTGTTTTTAAACTATTTTTTTTTCAAAATTATTTTCATTCACATATCTTATGAAGTTTATAACTTTTTTAATTATACATTTTTATTAAAATTTTGATTTTTGGTCAAAACAGGTCTAAAGTTGCTGATGTAATTTCCCTTTTAAGAACCCTAATAGGGCTGTCTAAGTACCTGGGCCAAGTGGTCCATCTAAAAGCGAGCCTTTTCTGGCCCGGTAGTTTTCCTTTCTAGGAAGAACTGGTGCAGGTGCAATGAGTGTTATATTAGGTTAAGACTAAATACCAACCGACAAAATTAGCCGTCCGTGAAACACGTGCCTTCGAAAATTACAGGAGTCGAAAGCAACTTGTGGACCTTAAACAATATTTAAGTAGGCAAAGATTCTATCCACTAGTAAGTGATTGGTTCTCATTGTCAAATTAATCTAGACCAAGTAATTTCATGTTGGAGCTTATGGAGTGTTGGCATGTGATGTGGGCCCATGATAAGGGTAGAAATGACATTTGACGGTGGTATGAATGTTGACTTGTCGTCGACTATCAAATTTTAATTCGAATTTCTCCATTTTTATTGATGTTTAATTAAAACTAGGACTCAATGGGGACTTAATAAATAGAAGGATAAGCTTCGAATAAATATTGAGAATAGACGACTCAACTGATTATTATTTTCTCATCGTCAAGCTAGAAAAAGAAAAGCACTAACAAATCTTTAAAGATAGTCGACATGATTCATCAATGATTTTCTTTTTTTTTTTAGTGGATAATGTGGAATCTAGTCATCCACTATATTTTTATGTAGTAGGCTAATGTGTAATGGCATATTCCAACGTTTGATGTTGCCATATGCTTTAATCCAAAGAAAAATGAATGGTGTGGAAATCTATGAAAATAACATGACATAAATCTAATGGTGGATAAGAGGCCCATCATGTTCAAGAAAAATATAGTTGAAGCCCGTTTGTTTTCCATTAATCATCCAAAAAAATAAAAAATATGATTGTTATCAATTATATTCTGCTACCATTTTTTTACTTTCCATCTTTCGCGTGGGGGCCATAACGGCTATTTTTTTTTTAGGATAATTCACCACGTACAGGAAATGTATACAAATTGTTTACAAAAATTTGAAATGGTTTCATCCAGTTTGTCTGTCTATTTGTTTTTTTCCCTCTTCCCATTTTCAATATCTTCCATCCATTTCAATTTCCTGTATGACTTCTGTGTAATTTTTCTGTACTTATAGCAGAGTTCTATTTTTTATTTTTATTCTACAAATAATGAGAATTAAACAGGACCAAAAACTTTCTTTTAACTTCCAAGTTCCAACAAGTGGACTTATACATTAATGCCCTTCACACTGAATTTACAATGAATATAACAATATATTTTTAAAAGTTCATGGCATGTTGGAGGGGGCAAAAGGAAATAATTGATTACTCTTTTTCTATAAAATATTATTTTCTTTCCTTATATAAAACAAACTAAAAAAATATGACAAATATACACCACGTTTTAATTGTTAGTGCCCTTGATCTTTATTCAAATCAATTTATTTATTTTTTCATAAAATTAACAAAGCTTGTCCTTAATGACTATTTTTTTTTAATCCAAAAATTATGTTATCGTAATTTTAAATCAGAGACAAATATTTAATCATAACTTTATATTTGCCTTTTTTGCTTATTCAAAAATATGATTTTCTTTTTATTCCTCTTAACAAAATTATGGACAAATTTCATAATTAGAGACAAGATACACAAATTAATGACAAAGTAAGAAAAATTGCAACTACAATTTCAAACCTTTCATTTGTGGCACCCATAGTCCTAAATCTTTCAATTTGTTGCAATCGGATGTTGGATTAATAGATTTTGTCCATTTGTTCTTTAGTTGACCAGGAAAATAAAAAAAAGATTTAATTTGATCAATGTTTAGAGGGCAAATTTGTATATTTACAATTCTTACATAAAATATTTCAAAAAGAAAGAAAAGAAAATTAAAAAGAGTAATGTTCTTTATGTACAAAAAGTTGTACAGATAGATATATGGAAAAGAAAGAAAGAAAGAGACGAAAATAAAAGAAACTCAATTATTTTAATATCTCTCTCACTTGTCATCTATCCATACGTCATTATGTATATAATGACGTACAAATAACATTCTATTAAAAATACAATTTATCTTCTTCTCCAAATTCCTAACCTCGCAACCACCCTACCTCAACCAGCCAAATCCACCTATCCTTTACCAACTCGCCATCGCCACTCACCATCGAGAGTTTTAGGGCCTTGGCCATGGCTAGATTAGCTTGAATGGTGAAGGGAGTGTTAGTTGTGCAACACATATGACTAATCGAAGCCTTGAGCGCCATGAAATTAGCTTCATCACATCAATTGGTTGCAATCAATGTTCTAAAAAATGTAAAATGCAGTGAGGCATGAAGGCCAAGCTTCAGGGTAGGTGAGACTAGGCGTAAAAAAATGTTTTCTTTATTTAAATATTATTTTAAAATTTTAATCCATCTAAAAATTATTTAATAATTAATAAAATTATAAATTACTATATTGACAAAAAGGCAAAAAGCATGACTAGGCATGAACAAAAAGAAGAAGAGTGAAGTGGAGCGTTTTGCCTCCACTTCGCACCTAAGCGTCACATTTTAGAACACCAATTACAATTTTTCAATCTCAACCCCGCCTCAAATAGTTGATTTTTGGCTCACTTCTCTAACGACTTTGGGACGAAAGTTGGGCCGTTGGAAACATAAGCAGATGTGAGAATTCTTGATTTTCTCGAAATTTGTCCTAGTTTTAACAAAGAAAACGAAGTAGGCAAGACAAAAAAAGGCTTGATTCTTACGGCCTTCACCAAATCCTGATCTTCTAGTGAGCTTGGTTGATCATCCGGACTTCACCTGTGGGCTTATCTGTGGTGTGAAGGTGTTTAATGAGTTTAAGGTTGTAAGGAAGAGTAAATTGTTGTGATATTACCTCTCGATCCGGCGAGGGAGGGCGGTGCGTGAGGGGTAGAGTGTTTATGGGATTGGGGGTGGAGGTTTGGGGAAGAAGATAAAGAGTAATTTTTTTAAAAAATTATATCATGTGAAAATATGAAGTTACAATTTTGTCATTCTAAAATTGGTCAAATTAAATCAATTTTTTTATTTTTCTGATTAACTGATGGTTGAATGGACGAAATTTGTCCATCCACCCTTCGGCTGCAGCAAGTTGAAAGCTTTGGGTTTATGGATATTACAATGAAAGGATTGGATACAAGATGCAACTAAGTAGATTTGGGACTATAATTACAATTTTTTTCATAAAATAATTTTAAAAAAGTTCGGGATATAAAAGTGGCAGTTAGCAAATATGCTTGTAGTAAATTCAGTCCACTGTAACATTTCTCACGGTTCTAGGCGAGGCTGGTGTCGCAATCATTATACTAGAAACTATCCCCAAGCCATAGCATGTCTGGCTAAACTAAAAAATTGTTTGGATATATTTTCTTAAGTACTTTTAACAAAATATAATTAGCTACTTATAAGTATAACTTTTAAGCTCAGCCAAACTTCTTTGGATTTTACTTAAGCAGAATACTAGGTATTAAATAATATTATTTGCAGTTACTTATAATGACAGTCGCACTAGTAACATTCATATGATGATTAATGATTTGATAGAGAAACGACTATGAATAGCATCACGGGGAATTCAAAAGAAGCACCAGCTGCATATTCAACTGCTTTTTCACCATTTCACTTTCAACGCGTTTGGTTGGTGAAAACTACACTCTCCTACCCCTCCTTCTTGCTGTATACACATATCGAGAAGAGTTAAAAATCAAACCAAAGATTTCTACATTCTTCAAACAAGAAACCCTCTTTGTTTTGTTTTGTTTCCAAACTAAGCAATTTTTTTTGCAAATATTGAGGAACCCGCTCTGTTTTTATTTGAAGTATTAAACTTCTTGTAATCACATAACTAAAGATCCAATCTTTTTTCGTGGGAGATTGTGAAGAAGGGAAGAAAAAGAGCTGGTATTATGGGGATATTGTATGATGATTTGGTGTTAATTAGGCAGTCAGAGAAAGAAGGGGAACCCAGTGTAATTACTGTCAATTGTCCAGACAAGACTGGTTTGGGCTGTGATCTTTGCCGCATAATTCTCTTCTTTGGCCTCACTGTTGTCCGAATCGGTATGTAATTCATCTGTATAGATGCAAATTTTTATTCTGTTTTATTCAGCACAGAGACTTGCAAACACATCAACTATTTAACACTGCGTATGTGTACATTCATGATAATCAGTGCTAGACAAATTGATGAGGGGTTATTGTGAATCTTGTGGAATATTTATGGTTCTTGATGGTTGTTTTAGAGAATTGAGGATGAACATACAAGATTTCAACTCCACGGACTTTCTTATTTTTGTTTTTATGTTAAAATTTTGTTTTTCTTTTCCATTATCCAAGAAAAAAGATTAGACAATTTAGTATGGGATTGGGTTTCAAGGAGATTATTATGATAGGAGTTGTTAGTCTCACAAAATGTGTGGATAATAAGTGGTTAGTAGTTATGAATGTGTGGAAGAGTTAGAAATTGTTCTTTCCAAAATTCGTTCTGATGTTATTAATGTTTGGTAAATTTTTGGCCCTTTCTCATCCGCTTGTGTAAAATGCTGTGAATGAAGATGTATCTACGGATGGGAAATGGTGCTACATAGTGTTCTGGGTTATTGGCAAACCGAGTACGAGATGGGGTTTGTTGAAAAAGAGATTGATGGGGGCATGCCCTTCTTGTTCGTCAGCTTCTGGAATTTCATATTACGGGGCTGAGTTGCGGCCACCCAAACGTCCTGATGTCTTCCTGTTGAAGCTCTCTTGCCACGATAGAAGGGGCCTTTTGCATGGTAATTTGCTATATTCCACGACTCATACTTTTGTCCCCAGTCCTTTCAGATTTGACAGTGACAATTATTATCAAATTTAGCACTTGTCAATGCTAATATCCTTTTTCGTAATAGTTACTCTCTTGACTATAATTCATAAAAAGAAAAAGATTCTTGCCTGCATCATTTGGATATTCAAGTTTTATTCTCTGTGGGATAATTCTAATTTACTTTGGTCCTTCCCCTCCTTCACAAAATTTGTGAGGTAAGTGTTGCGTGATTTTCTTTACCTATCTCTTCTGATATTTCCTGTATTAATTTATCTACTTTCTTTGCCCATATGCGGCAGTTGTTGGATAATAAAGTATATTGACTGCGAAGGATCTCTAGGTTAGATCCATTAGTTGAATTTTGGAGAATTTTTTTTGGCAGACGTGACCAAGGTTCTCTGCGAGCTTGAGCTTACAATAAAGCGAGTTAAGGTATCAACCACTCCAGACGGGAAAGTGTTGGATCTCTTCTTCATAACCGACACAAGGTTCCCTATTCTTTCTGGTTCTATTGTTCTGATATTTTTTTCTTCTATTTTCATGTTTGCGCACCTCTATAGAACATAGATTTCAATAATGCATTTATTAGGCTTAATCTAGTTGTATTTTCATTTTATCATCCATTGCATATTCGAGGGATGCCCATATATTTCAACTAACCTGTATATAAGTTGTATAGAGAGCCTTTTAAATACGGTTATCAGTGAATGTCATCCCCCAAGTCTCTTCAACTCGCATGCGCACACCAACTCACACACAAACAACGAGAAAGGAAATTGTTCACCTTCTGGCTTCTTGGCATTTTCCCCTATTGTTGTCGGTATTTGGTTCAAATGGTTATTGTTCTTCTCAAAATTTTCAGGGAACTTTTACATACAACGGCGAGGCAGGATGACACATATGACCATTTAAAAGCTGTTCTAGGGGATGACATGATCACTTGTGACATAGGGATTGTCAGTCCTGAAATTGCTGCATGTTCACAAGGATCCTTGTTTCTTCCTGATGCAATTACAGAAGAGATGTTCATTACAGACATGAACGTTGAACACAAAAATGGATCTGTGTACTCCAAAAGTCCATCTATCACAATTGATAACTCGTTAAGTCCTGCTCACACACTTGTCCAGATTGTTTGCCGAGATCACAAAGGTCTCCTGTATGATATAATGAGAACTCTGAAGGATTATAACATCCAGGTATTGCTTTTCCCTGATTCTATTTACTTCTTGATTAGTTTATCTTTTCTGCGAGGTTTTCCGCAAAGTTTTCTTTCCAGTGCATTGTCTTAAATTTAAGTTCCTGATTTGAATACATTATGGTTTGTACTAGATTTCATATGGACGCTTTACAAAGAAAGGGAAACTAGACTGCGAGCTAGACTTGTTTATCATGCAAGCAGATGGTAAGAAAATCGTTGATCCCAGCAAACAGGATGCACTGCTCTCCCGTCTTCGAGTAGAACTAACTCGTCCTCTAAGAGTAGCACTGGTAAGCCGTGGCCCTGATACTGAGCTGCTAGTTGCAAACCCTGTCGAGTTATCTGGCAAGGGTCGTCCCTTGGTTTTCCATGACATAACTCTTGCTCTCAAGATGCTCAACAAAGCAATCTTTTTGGTATGTCCCTATAAACATGCTTTAGTAGTTTCAGATTGAGACGATTTTATTATGCTTTTCTTTCTCCCTTCTCACATTAAGCATAGAAGCATATTCTGAACTCTGAAGTGTGACTATTACGATGTCCAATATCCATAGATGATTATTTCATTCAGTGTACATTGGCTCTATTAGTAGTACAACCCAATTCAATGCATGTTTATATCCGTTTTGGTGCTGTGATTGCACGCGTCCTATAAATTTCTATCTACACTGAAAAATCTGCGAAATAAATTTTCCATGGAGCTCGTGAAGGGGAATATTTTGTCGTGAGACATGCAAATACCCAAACTCGAAAGATAGGAAAATATACCCAGCCAAAAGGAAATTGTATATCTATATGTATCTGAATAATGATCTGACTCATTTTCTGAATCTCTCTTCCTGATTTTCTTTTCAAATGATTAATGGTCAGATTTGATTGCCTTTTCAGGCCGAAATTGGGAGGTACATGATTGGAGAACGGGAATGTGAAGTTTACAGAGTTTTATTAGACGAGGGGGATGGTTTCTCTGTCGCAGGGAAAGAAATACAGGAGTCCGTGTGGAAGACGTTGATGGGTTGGGAGTCGTAATGGTTAAGCATAAAATGTTTTGCAGGGTTGCAACGGAACCTTGACCTGTGTATGGTATGCTTCGACCTTGATCATCATCTACACAATGTACATATCTTTACAACTTGTATATGTATAAAAAGTTTAGCTTTCTATAAGTTGTACTTAGCTTCTGTATGACTGACCTTTCGTGTAAACAAGAGAATGTCTGATAAAAAGATGAAAAGGTAAGTCAAGCCTTCTGGCGGAGTTTCTCTTGAAGTAGAAGTCAATACCTTAGGTGGGAAATACAACTTGTAACATCCTTTCCAACTGTACACGTGGATACTTATTTACTGTAACGCTTTTATGCTAGAGATGGATGCCAAAAGTTACCAGACGAATAAGTTGTACAGAATATTTTCTTGAGAGCTGGAATATATGATGTGTTATATCCTTGCTGTTTGACTTCAGTTTCCTATCAGCAAATTTGATGTTCTCATGGTTATATATTAGAATTTGATGTTTTACGACAAGGCAAAAGTGTAGAGTAGATAGTAAGGTGCTATGTGACAGAATTTTTTAGGTACATGAAAAAAAAACGAAGAAATCTGATGTGTTGATTCATCCTTTAAACTATATATGTCTACTCCATTACAATGATATAGAAATCCCCTCTTATAATTTCCAGTATATACCCAGTTTGTGCAATACTCCAGCAACCACACCCCAGAAGGTAATTTCAGCAAATATTACATATAATAAAGTCCCTACTCTTTCAGATTTCCAAACATCATTAAAAACATGCTGCTGAATCCAGTTGACCTGGAAAAAACAACTTTCAGTTTGTAATCTGAAATATTCAGTTTATATGATATATCAAAGGTTTGTATGAATAATAGCACTTACTAGATTGTTGTCTGGGTTCTCGTAATACCATCCATTTATGAAAGCTGCAAAAATTCCCTGAGCTGCCATTACAAAAACCAGCATTGCATTCATCCCTATCCATTCCAGGAACAAGAATGGCGTTCGCAGCCCCCAGACATCGATCTGTAATGCACCGGAAGCACATTTTTCAAATTTCCATAGGTACTTTCTTCTACAGGTAAGCAGGAATACATTTTTTTTTTTTGTGGGGAAGAGCGGGGGTGGAGGCTTTACCAGTATGTAGAACCCTGAAAATACGATTCCGGCCGCACCAGCTGTGAAACAAACATAGCTGAAGCTGTATAGCTGCTTGTTGAGAGGAATACCTGCAAAAAAGTGAAATTTTGTACTTATTTTCTTGAATGGTTCTTTAACCGGAAACGATTATGAGTAGTATTTTTGTGATATTAAAGTACTCACCATCTGTAAAATGAAGAATTACTGCTACAATAAGTAAAACAAGCCCCATTGAAATCCAGTGCTTGAGCCTTTCAGAATGCTCCTGCAAGAAAGTATTTAATTCCACTGTGAATCATAGTATATCATTGTGAGTTTGATCTTTTTAGTTTATTTTGATTTCCAATATAAATAACTTCAATTAATGACGCCACCGATGAATTTACCTTTACATGAATCAATACATGTCCATAGTGAATGCCAATTGTGCCAGAGAGGATGGCTGAAATTGTGCTGAAAGCAAATCCAAAGCATGCATAGTTTGCTCAAAATAAATCTTTCTTTTGGCAAAAAACACACACACACACATACACACACACACATGTATACAGAGCATCATTGCTACACATTATTGGACGAGATTTTGTAGTTATCTTCGATAATTCTCCTCATTCAGAACAATATTGCATAGCAAACATGTCTATATAATAAGTATTGAGGTAGAAATGTGAGGAAGGCAAACCTTAACAGGCCTTCAGGTTCGAACGGAGCACGGCACCAACTTGGTGCATCCTTGCGTAGTGGACCAGAATCAGGTGAACTGAAGGTGCAAGCCTGTACATTGCTCAATATCAACATATGAACCCAAGAAGAAAAGAAGAAAATAAAGGAATTTCATAAAACAAGCTTATTTTGAATTATAGTATATGAATTTCTGTGATGTGGTCATTCTGAACTCTGACCTTTAATCGTGACCAAACAGGTTGCGAGTAGAGATGATTAATACCCCAGACTTGTCTATCCACATAACCAACTGCATTGCAGGCAGGTCCAAAATGACCTCTCATACCGCATTTTACCTGAAAATTATTAAGCTAAGGTTGAGTCTCATTTTCTTTTACTGTAACTAATTATTACTGCATCAGTAGAAAAAAGAAGTCATGTTATTACAGTGTATTTCTCAGCTCCATGCTCATGGTGCACGACGAAGCTCCAGTCAGGAACATATAAAGTGAATGCTGTGACCATGTATATAACAAATGCAACAAACCCTCCTAACCTGCAATTATTTTACATCAATTATCGGTCCTGATTTTGGTGTTAAAAAGGGTAAGTAATATATGTTCGGTACATAGTACTAGACATTATCTACATGTGCATACTTACCATTGCCATTTGTAGGCGGTGAAAATGGAGAAATAACCAGGGTTTAGAACGGTTGGTCTGAGCTTGGTGGTGAGGATCTCTATAATAGCCACTACAAAGTATACCAAAGCTATTCTCTGTTTGCAAACACAATAGCTGATGTTCAGAAGAGAAAGAGATTCCAGTTTTCCTTCTTTTCTTTTTTTTGGAATATTTTCAGACTAAAGTTGGACTTAATTTTTTATAAATTGAGTCAATTTACTTCCAATAGAAGGATGAGAAGTTATCACCTGGAGGATGCCACACCATCTGATTTGCTTCATGTCAACTCCATAGGACAGATCATCTGGTGCATGAGAGTATCCTCCTGCAATATGAAAATTTGTCACCCATACATGCCATAATAGTCCATTCAGTAATGTTGCAGCCAAAAATCCTGTTATAATATATAGGGTGGAATACATGTTTACTGGAATAAATAGACCGATGCCGGAACAGAGCCACAACATTGCCCTCTTGGGTTAGTAATTTATTGTCTGTTTGCTAAGGACGCTTAATAAGTTGGGGGTGCGGGGGCAGTGCTCTCACGGTACGATACAAGTGTATTTTTGAATTTTTCCTTGAAGTCTTGTACGGGCCCTAAAATCTTGTATGAGCCTAGGTTAGTATATATATGATGTTATCCTATTATTCATACATAATACAAGTCACAGCCGCTTCGCTCTTGTGGATGTAGACCAGTTGCTGAACCAAGTAAATCTCTATTTGTTTTCTTTTTTCGTTGATTACATATTGTTCATCACCATTGTTGCGCAAATCCCTGCTTCAAGGCGTTCATGGATCATACCACTATGTAAAATAAGCCGACGGTATCAAGATATAGTAATAAGCTACTATGACGTAGTTTTGACCATCAGAACAGTTCTTTCGGTGAAGTCTACGGAGACAAAAATATTAGTGGAATGAAGATGAGTATACTCTGTACCTTGCAGTATTATTCCCCAAAAGAGAAGCTTCAGTGTTCTTAAGATTATTTTTCTAATCGCGGACTTGACCTTCGGAATTTTCTGCAACATTGAGATGTATTTCTATCAAAGCAGTAACATCATACAACTTACATTTTCAACCCTAGATGATGAATGCCATCTTCAATATCCTTTTCGCGCAAATGGAAAATGAACACGGAAAAATCAAGAAAAAGAGAAGCCGTACCTTCAGGGCGAGGGCTATTGCAACGCCAACAATGAAGAGGAAAAAGGGCATTACAAAATCAGCCAATGTGCATCCATTCCATGGCGAATGATCAATCCGTGAGTATGCTCCTCCAGCATCATCCACGAGTATCATCAACTGCACGTAAAATTTCCAGTTAAGACGTAGAAATTCATGTATAGTAATAGATCAGCTTTAGTTAATTAGCCTTATACCACTATGGTGAGGCCTCTAAATGCATCCAAGGTTGCAATTCTCTTAGTCTTTTGCTTAATCAGCGGTTGCTCCTCCTTCTGTTCCCCGGCCTGGTCGGATTTTTTCACGCTCTTTTCCTCAATCTCATTGCTTGTGTGAATGGCTATCCCGTCTTTCTTATCTTGACGACTAGTTCTTTTGTTATTATTATCATCTTCAACTACAAGTTGTGTACTGGTGCCAAACCCTTCTTCCAACCTCTTTTCAATTGGATTCTCCATTGAAACTTCGAATCTCTAGTTACTACATTGCAAATTCTGATGTCACTATATAAAGAATTTAAAATTTTGATAAATTAAGAGACGGAGCTAGAGAACGACAAGAATGAAATCAAATCAAACGCCGGCCATGGTTGGAAATTGGCTTGGACGAGTAGGGTCCATATAGGTGGAGAAAGAATTCATAATTGGAAGATAGTTGTATCAGACAAATCAAGGGCAAACATGAGAAAGACAGATAACAAGTCCATATGATCATGGTGGCTGGTTTATAGTTGTCCATCCCAGCTTCGCCGCACCGTTCCCGTCCTAGAATTCCTAACATTTGAAATCTTTTTCATTATAGATTCGACGAGATGTATACATAGGGAATCCATTTTATTGAACTTAAGAATTTCTTGTCCATTAAATTTGATAATGATCACCTAAATGACAGTACTCGTGCCATATATATCTTGTCGACGAAACAATAAACAACATTGATTAGTCTTTGTTACTTTGAAATTTCGGAACATGCAGCCAGTTATGACACCAACTTCCTTGTTCTGAATCTCTGATAATAGGATGGCTTTATGTTATTTCTCAATTAGAGGTGTAAAAATGGTTGGTTGGTTGTCCGGCCCATGGCATGCCCACCTCTAAAGCTGGACAAGTATGGTTTACACCCTGTATAGGTGGCAATTTTTTAAATTGTTGGATTAAGTTGTTTTTGTCAAATATGATATGAGATGTTGCCAAGTATAAAAGATGCAAACAATGTGGTAAAATTGAATGTACATGTAGCATCACTCTTTACACAGAGTAAGAGCTCGTTTGGTAGAATTTTTACTTTTTGTAGAAGAGCTTCTTGAGGTTTGACTTTTCAAAACCCTGCCAAATGGACCCTCATTCATGTTTCGACTTAGTATAAAATGCACCTTGTTTATCTTTGCATCCAATATACTTCGACGATTTAAATTGAGGATCACAATATTTTTTGTAAAATTTATTTAATCGTTAATTCTTTCTTACATTATGCCTCATGGGATGATTGGAAGGCGACCGTGCAGTGTCCTGTTCTAAGCCTAATGCGAAATGTTCTCGGGCTGACTGTGGATATTTTTGAATTTTGTAGCTTTGCTGCTTTAGTCCAAGAACGAATTAGCTGAAATGAGGGGTGAAAAAGTAGGGCGAGTCGCTCATGAGCTTGACTCGCTCCAATAGCGAGCCGAGTAATGATTATTTGAGACGGAGCCACTCTCCGGCTCACACGAGCTTCTCAAAGTAACTTAATTAAGCCCCCGTTTGGTTCCCATTTTTTTACCATAAAAATGAAAAATATGATCGTTATCCATCACATTCAGCCACCATATTTGACTTTACATTTCTTGTGTGGGGCCCATAACGGCTATATTTTTCATTCTCATTTTACAAAAAATGTGTATCAAATGTACTAATAAAGTAAATAAATGTACCATCGTTAACATAAACGAGCTTTCTCAAAGTAACTAAATAAATGTTAACGAGTAAAAAACATAAATAACAATTATATAGGGCGGATCCAGGGGCGGTGCTAGGATTGGATCCAATACTCGGCTGCAAAATTTCAAGCTGGGCTAATACGTGAAAAAAAATTATTTACACATAAAAAAAAAAGTTTTTACAAAAAAAAGAGAGAGGAAAAGACTACAGCCTAGCAAGTCCTCCCTACCTCCGCCCCTGGGCAGATCGCTAACATCTATTAAGTGAGATGGGTCAAATTAGCTTGTCTCATGTTAAGGCTTCCATCTCATGACACCGTATTTTATTTGATTCATACTCTTTGACTCTTTGACAAAAAAATTGAGAGATATGAGACGTGTTATTATTTATTATTATTATTATTATTATTTTCGTATGTTTGTGCTTGTAGGTATCATGTGCATCGTCATGATCTCTATCTACGACTCTTGTCTAAGGACTTTGGTGTTTGGATAAGATACGTTAGACATTTGTCTTTCACTTAACGATGCGAAAAGGAAGTTTGTTGGAATTATAGCATTGGCATCTTTATGGCAACATCCTAATCATGTGAATTGGACTTAATCTTGAAAATAGTTAGTGAGACTCACAGTATTTACTACTATTTTAATTATTGTTCACATTTTGGATCGTAAAGATTATAAATTTTAATGAATTTCTTGAATCTGAATAGATTCACACAAAATTCATAAGAATCTCATTAAAAATGGTGAAATTTCAAAAGAGTTTGAAATACGTATTTTAAAATTTGAAATTCATTTATTGATCAAATCATTATAAATTCACGAGTTATTAAGATCATTTATATTTTTTGTGAAATTTAATGAAATTCATTAAAATCTTATTTGGGAATATTTATATTTTAAAATCTCAATTAAAAACACCTAATTTACAAGAGCTTTTGAAATTCATTAAAATCGTAATTGAAAACACATCGTTAATGTAGAATCGTTGAAGAGTAATATTCGAATGATTAAAGAACCTGGCTTATTAAAGATTAAGTCATAGAGTTTTGTGTTATAAAAAATTCTTATGATTAGCTAGTAATATGTTATTTAAAAATAAATAAAAAATTGTGTAGCAGTATAATTAATAGAGGTATTTGTTATCGAAAGAAACGTATATACCTTGAAAAAAGATTTAGTTAAATGTAAAAAATAAAGTATTCATGTAAGCAAGTCACAGTTGCACGTGAATAAGAACTTGCTCTTTGTTCGATGTTTAGGTTTGGATTATTCCTCCCTCCGTCTTTAAAAAAAAAAATGAAATCAAAAGAGAATATTGTAAATTTGCTATGTATCAAGACGTCTTTGGCATTCAGGGATCATGAATCAATTATAGAACCATGTTCAATAAATAGAACACATTAACTTTTTGTTCTCAAGTTGAGTCCTAGGGATCGAAAGAAAGAGAATCACTCATTCTTAAAATTAACGTTTTCGATCAGGACACGTATGATTTCTAGCAATCAATAATTGGTCCGACACTATATGGAAAAGTCTAATTTGCATCCAGACAAATCCAACACCACTCTTTGAATAAGCGATCACTTTAGTCCAAGAAGTACTAAGGCTTGTTTGATAGATTTCTTGTAGAAGAATTTTTTCTTTTTTTTAAAAAAAGTTACTTTAGACTTTTTTTTTTTTAGGCAGACGAAGTTTTTTCAAAAAAAATATTTAAATAAGTTCAAAAGCAATTTTTTAATCTAAAAAATAGTTTGACTTTTTCTAAAGTCTAGCCGAACGAACCCTAAAAATTAGTATATGAACGAATTTGTAGCCATAAGTGTGTGCATAAAAAAAATCATTAAATATCATGAGATGTGTGCTAACGATTTTAGGAAAAAAGATGCATTCAAAGCATATAAAATTTTGGAATATTCCCTATTTAATATAGCATTATGTAAATTCTTTATCAAGATTTGATCATTTGTTAGTTGAGTATTGATGAACATATTTGATGTTTCATCGAGAATGTTTTCCATCAAACACTTTAAATGTGATCTCGTCAGATGTAGACTATCAAGATCGACAATTTAAATATCAATCTCGATATTTCTTAACTGTCAGGATATATATTGTAACTTTTCATCTAATTAGTTTGCAACTGTTGGGTAGAATTTATTCGTGATGCCTCGGGTATGCATTTAAAATGAGACATATTAAATTTGTACAGATTGATTACCATTTTGTTTGCTTCATTTCATGTATAAGTGATAATTTGAGATTTATCATGTCGTATGGAAGACAGTTTATGCACGTAGACGATGAATGAAGTGGCGAGGGAACACAATCACTTCAACCGTAATTTCAAGTAATATCTCTCTAGCAGACTAGCAGGACTTGTCGTACAATTGATGTTGAACTGTAGATCTTCCTAAAACCATTGCACATTTAATTTGTTACAAAAAATCATTGTATAGTCTTTCAGAAATAATACAAAGCATTCAGTCCTAATAGTTGAACTGTAGGTCTCAATAGTTTTCACTAACTTTTTCGAGAATATGGGTCGCGTGTACTAAACTGCACCAATCCTAGCCAATTAGTTGGACATAATTTTCAGGTTCACATAAATAACATAATTTAACAATATAAAATAAATTGAATATATCGAGTTACGTTAAACACCCTTCATCAAAATCAAGCATCATTTATATTTGACTTGTTACTACCATTATCTTCCATCACATCGTCGAAACTAATAACAATAATATTATATTATGGGATGTTTGGAATGTAGTCATTATTACATGAATTGTCTTCATAAGGGAGTATGTAGGCGAACACGTTATCAACTTCCTCATTCAATAATGGAGATGATGAGAAGGGAACCTCATTCAACTCCTAGAAATGAACACGTTTACTTAAGTCTTTTTTTTTTTTTTTTACAATTTCGTTATTCATACATTCATTCGGTGTGACTTTTTTATTGACACGTTTTAGTAATTCATTTTCGTTAACCGATATCGCATTTCAATATGACATTAGTGATAGTATTGTTGATAATCTAACATTCTAACTTATTTACAAACGATTCCATACAAATGATATCTCGACAATTCAACCTGCTCATAATAAAAATGTCTTTTCACCCATGAAAACGAACTAAACAAACATAAAAATAAGTTGTTTTGACTTACACATCATGATATAATTTCAAAATAATATGACAAATTATAAGCTCAAAAGTAACACATAGTTGTCCAAGTCAATGAAGTCCTATTGCGTACTATTCTTCCCTCTCTTCCACCCACTCCTAGTATAGGGAGTTCGAAATACATATGCAACTCCATTAACATGAACAAATTCCAATGTCGGAGGATGATTTAACATGTAATAAATTCGTACAATACATAGTGAAGCAACTCAAACACATTTTCATTTTATTATAACAGTCGAGTAATCCATTCAAATTGTCGAGAAATCCATTAATCATCTGTCGATAATGATATATTTTTTTGACAAATGCTCCATCTATACTTTAAAGAAACTCTTCAATGCAAACATAAATTGAATGTTTCAATTAACAATTACCATTTAATGAATTACATTGCAACAAATTGAATCAACCATAGAATGAACCACAATACCTATGCTATGAATCAACAAATAGAATTATGTTACAGCAAATTAAAACAGCATATCAATCCATAAATTCAACCTACATTGCTAAACCTACAATAGACATGTGTTTTTCTAATAAACTACAATTGACATTTATAGTGCGTTTGATTTATTATTTCGAGGTCATTTTCAATTTTCTAAAACACTCCAGATATGTTAGAGCATCTCCAATAGACTCTTTAAAAGTGGAATGCTCTCTTTTCTAAAGAGTCAATCTTTAAAATTTTACTCCAAGAGACTCTTCAATTTAACTTTTTAAAATAAAGAGTGAGTTTGGCTCTCCAAATTTGGAGAGCGAAACCCATCTCTCTATAATTTAATGTTTCAAAGATTTCAACTTCTAATGTACATTTTATTGACTTAATAAAATAAAGTGATATAATTATTGGAGGGAATCTAGTAAAAATAAAAGAATGAAAAAAAACAATAAATACACATTGAGAATGATAAATTTAAATATTAAAAATAAAGATCCTATTGGAGCATTTTAAAATTTTTGCTTTTTAAATTTATAGATACTCTATAAATTGTAGAATTTGCTCTTTAAAAATAGAGTCTCTTGGAGATATTCTTAAATACGTTATTTTCAAAAATATGTTTTCGAAAACAAAGAAAATTTTACAACATAAAACTCAAAATGTTTTTTTTGATATTTTGAATGTTTTCATTGAAAACACTTAAAAAAACTCAAAACAAGAAAAATGAACTTAAACATTTTTCAAATTAAAATAATTAATAAAATCAAACAAAATCTGCCCAAATACAAATACAAATACCAATCTTCAATCTTTATATTTCTCTCAATTTATTATCTACGGATAATTTCGATGCGATTGTTAAAAATATACTTACAATAATTCCTTTTTTTAAAACCAAATTTAAAATTTATGTCTTTTGATCACATATTAGTATAAATTTGATATGTTTTACTAAATAATCAAATTTGATTGAAAAAAATGTCATAAAATTATTTCTAAATTTTTTAAACCAAACGTGTATTTCTAGTTTTTTTATTTGAGAAACGGTTTTTCAGAATGGCAAATCAAACGATTTTCTGGAATCTTAAAATAATTCCTCAAAATTGAAAAACAGAAAATAAATTCAGAACTAAAAATAGAAAATAGAAATGCACCCTTGTATTCTAATAAAAACCAAATTCAACGTACATTCCAAGCACACCCTCATAAAGTTCCAATGAAATCTCTTATAATAATCCAATTCATGAGAAAACAAACCACAATTGACATGTATATTCTAATTTCGAAGCAAACACAACACCTATTAGAGGCAAAAATACAACTTCCTAAAATATATATATATATATATATATATATATATATATATACACTAAAAATACTTTTTTGACAAAATTTTCAATATTTTCAAATAATATTAAAAAAATCTCAAAACCCTAAACTGTAGTTAATAGAACAACGGGAGACGAACATACCTTATGTTAGAAATGAGAGAAAATCGATCCAATTTATTGTAAAAGTTGCTTTTTGGGGTACAAATTTTTTTTCCCTTGTCGATTTCAATTTATACTACGAAATGAAAAACCAACCACCGAAGAAAGAAGTGGAAACGACTCCTAGTGGCTGTGGCATATCGATAATGAAGATGAAGAGCGATTATTGTAAGTGGGGTGTTTCACCAACGTGGGAGTGTCATGGTTTACGATTTATTTTTAAGAAATTGAGGAGGATGTGTGGAAGAAGAAGGGAAAATTTCTAGCAATGATGGCATTTTGTGGGGGGTTTGGTGTGATGTTTTCAAATTTTTTGTACAATTTTTTCAACTAATCAAATTACATTTAATATAGGATATACAAAGTACTTAAAAAAAATTGAAGAGCAAAAAAAGTCTAAAAGTGACAAATTTTGTAAAATTATTAAACCATCATTTAGTGTAAGGAATATTATTAAGAAAAATTTAAAAAAAATTTATATTTCAAACTATATTAATTTTTTTTTAATATTTAGGAAAATGAAAATAAATTTACAGTTTTGCTACACGTACATTTGGAATGACATCCCAGATGACATACCCTCTCACAATAAGGAGCCCATGATTATTTTATTAGAGCGTGGACTTCCCCTCTTGTGAAGGGATCTGTCATCTGGAATGTCATCCCGGATATACAAAGAGCAAAATTCATAAATTTATCAGTATGAAACGGAAGGAATATTATTACAATCTCGCTACTCGTACAGAAGAGGTTGACAGAAAAGATTGATAGAACACTCACATGCGAGGATCCTATTTCTTTTTTGGATTTTTTTATTCACATGAGATCCACTCGCATGTGAGTATTCTGTCAATTTCTTCAATCAATCTCTTCTGTACAAGTAGCTTTATTCATATTATGATACCATATGGCGGTGGATTCACCATCCCAAGGCTGGCTTAATAGCGTTATTAATAAGAAAACTAAAAAATAAAAAAACTTTGTTCCAATAAAATTTTGACACCTGTAAATAAGAATGATGTGTATAGATTTGATTGGGATATAGTGAACAAGACAACGAAATAAATAAAAGTCATAATTGCTTTGCAGGAATCCACGCTGCTCATCAATGGATCACGGATTCTCACCTTAAAAAATATAGTCCGTGCATTTCAATTTTCATCTGTATTATTAAGGAAAAAAAAAAAAACACACCATAGCTGCCGGCGAATTCAGTAGCTGCGGCGGTGGTTGGAGGGCCATGAGAAGCCTCACCTTCCAAGTGCTCACCGGCCGGTGGTTCATGCTTTTTGCCTCTTTCTTAATTATGTCCATGTCTGGTGCAACTTATATGTTCGGCCTCTACTCCGGCGATATCAAATCATCCCTAGGTTATGACCAGACAACCTTAAACCTCATAGGATTCTTCAAAGACGTCGGCGCAAATATCGGAATCATATCTGGCCTTGTCAATGAAATTACACCACCTTGGGTTGTTCTTTCATTAGGTGTAATCATGAACTTTTTCGGCTACTTCATGATATGGTTGGCCATCACTGGCCGGACGGCCAAACCCCATGTGTGGCAGATGTGTCTGTATATATGTATTGGTGCAAATTCCCAAACATTTTCCAATACTGGGGTACTGGTTACTTGTGTTAAGAATTTCCCGGAGAGTCGAGGAATAATTATAGGGCTTCTCAAGGGATTTGTTGGCCTAAGTGGTGCAATTATCACACAGTTATATCATGCTTTTTATGGAAATGATTCTAAGTCTCTTATTTTACTAATTGGTTGGCTTCCGGCGGCTGTTTCTTGTATTTTTCTCCGAACAGTTAGACTCATGAAGGTTGTCCGGCAAGAAAATGAGCTCAAAATCTTCTATGGTCTACTCTATGTATCTCTAAGTCTAGCCGGTTTCATCATGATTCTGATTATCTTGCAAAACAGATTTCATTTTCCTAGAGTTGCGTATGTAGGAAGTGCTAGTTTTGTTCTGATTTTATTGTTTTCTCAACTGGCTGTTATCATCAAAGAAGAATTCAACGTCTGGGAGAGAAAGAGACAAGAGTTGAAAGATCCCATTCAATTCAAAGTTGTTTCTCAACTGCTAGATCCGCCACCAGTTGAAGAACCACAGCCAACGGCAACCAGCGATCTGGTAAAGCGCCAAAAGCGGGCAGATTCTTGGTGGAGCAACCCTTTCAAGCCACCAGAAAGAGGCGAGGATTACAACATATTGCAAGCGATTTTCAGCATAGATATGATAATTCTATTTACTGTCACAACCTTAGGAGTTGGGGGTACATTGACAGCAATGGATAATCTAGGCCAAATTGGTAAGTCCTTAGGTTATCCAAGTAAAAGCATAACCACATTTGTGTCACTGGTAAGCATATGGAATTATCTTGGAAAAGTAGCCTCCGGTTTTGCGTCAGAAATTTTCTTGGAAAAGTACAAATTCCCCCGTCCCCTAATGCTCACATTAGTACTTCTCTTCTCTTGCACTGGCCATATTCTTATCGCATTTGGAGTCTCAAATTCTCTATATTTATCCTCTGCGATTATTGGGTTCTCTTTTGGAGCCCAATGGCCGTTGATTTTTGCAATCATATCAGAATTGTTTGGGCTCAAATATTACTCTACATTGTACACTCTAGGGGGTGGAGCCAGCCCGCTTGGGGATTATATTTTGAATGTTAGAATAACTGGTTATTTATATGATAAAGAGGCTATGAAGCAAATGGCAGCTAAAGGACTCGTTAGGAAAGAAGGGCAAGACTTGACATGCATCGGCGTTGAGTGTTACAAACTTGCTTTTCTAATAATCACTGCCGCGACACTGGTAGCATGTGTAATTTCAGTCATTTTGGTGCTTAGGACTAGAAAATTTTATAGAAGTGATATATACAAGAAGTTTAGAGAGCAAGCGAATCGACAAGAGTAGCATGATCGTTTTGCTTGTAAAATTATATAAATTGTAGTCATGATCTTGTTGAAAATTTTCTTATCTTTTATTTGGTTCTCTTTTATTTGTACTGCATAGATGCAGAAGGTGTATTTTATATGCTGATTTGATGTTTAGACAGGGATGGAGCCAAGAAAAGACACCAGGGTGGGCTGAAATTTAATTTATTTGGGTACAGAATTATCCCATACAAAAAAAAAAATTATATATTCCACATGAGGAGGACCTCACGTGAATAAATTATTGGGGTGAACCTTATGTGAATAAATTGTTGTCAAAAAAATCACTCATCCCCTTGCTATGTGTGTGTTATGTAATGGTTCAGTAAACCATTTTCTGTACAAGTAGCTTCATAGTTGTCAAACCCGACCCAGATGTCGACCCGGACAATGCACTGGGTCATCGGGTCAGTGGTTCAACCGGCGGGTCAATTCCTGTCAAAAATATTATAAACCATTTTCATTGAATGAATTTTTTTTCTATTTTTTACTAATAACTAAATTAACCTCATATGGTTTTGTTAACTAAATATCAATTTGTATCCCAATTTCACAAATTCTAGATCATATATAGTGAAATATGAATTTCAAACAATAAAAACAACAATTAATCATATCAAAGATAGTATATAACTCAAAATCAATATATTCCAAGTGACAACACCTGGCTCAACGCCTTCTTCACGCATCAAATCAAACAATCTGCGTGCCTCCTTTATCTCGCCTTCCTAACAATAACCAGTGATTTTTACATTCCAAGAAACTGTATCCTTCACCTCCATTCCTTCAAAAAATCTCTTTGCGGAGTTCAAGCACCCACATTTTGAGTAAACATCGAGAATTGGATTATTCACGCGAACTTGGCTATTCATCCTGCATTTAGTAACTATTCCATGAACCAATCTCCCCGTCTCCAAATCACCACAGTTCCCACAAGCCTGTAAAATCTTGGGAAACAAAAAATCATCCGGAACAATATTATCACTCTCCATCATTGAATAAAAAAGCTCCCCCACTTCACCCCACTTCTTCTCCCTCGAGCATGCCCCAATTATCGCAGACCACACATACAAATTCCTGTCACTCATTGCATCAAACACGTCAAATGCATTTTCAAGTGACCCGCATTTAGCATACATACCAACTAACTTCATTTCAACAAACGGGCCTGATTATATGAATTGATGAACATACAATTATGAATTAACAGAATCTACAAAAAGAAAATCCAACCAAACATATTCACAAACCAAATTATAAAATTCCAAACTTTAACGAGTAAGTCTAATCTATATTTGTACACAATTGCAAACTGTAACCAGACACAGAATTTTGCAATAATCTCAAACAAGCCAAACGATTCTCAGTACTAAAATTTTTGTAGCAAAAAAGTTGGGTAGGAAAAAAATGAAATTTACAGATAAAATCATAAAATTTAAACTTACATTTTCCTCTTCCATCTAATACAACTTGAAATTCGAGGCTTTGGATTCTAGGGAGTGAAATTGCAAACTGCTGACCGGCTGCTCTGCTACGGTAGGGCTTCAATTCTGTCTGTGCTTTGTGAACTGTGAAGGAGATGTGGGTTTTATTGGACCGGGCGAGTTTTATACTAAATGGGCCAGCGAGTTTTTGAATACCCGGCGGTTTCCTTGGGCTTTTAACGGGCTAGTTGCTTTGGTTAATTTTAGGGTAGCTCGGACCGGACCATGGTCCGGTTCGACGGTTTCCGGTTCGAACCGGCCGGTCCGGTCCGGTTCTGACAACTATGAGTAGCTTCACTCAATTTATATATGTCCATGTTTGACTCACTAATAATTAAATTAATTTATACATAAATACGTTTTAAAAAAATATTTTTTTACTAACTAAATAAAAATGGAAAAAGTTACTTATTTTAGTAATAACATCTATTTCATGACCAAATAAGTAAAATTTTAACTTATAAATGTGAATTTTAACATCTATTTCATGGCTGGGGACAGGCTGAGCTATAGCGACATCCGTCTCTGTGTTTAGATTAACCAAAATGGCACACTAAACCTTTGTTTGATGAAAAAAATATTAAACTTTATCAATTTTTTAATGGATCAAATTTTCATTATAATCACACATTTAATGAGATCTACAATTTTTCTATCCTTGATCGGGGAAGAGGAGAGTGGTCAAATGGTCAAAAGTGACATACTATAAATTCGTTAATATTTTTCTACATAGGTTCGAATCGTGCCTCTCACATTTGTTTCTATTAGATCTCAAAGAAGAGAGAGGAGGCATTCGTCAACATATAACCTAAAAGAGATTTTGATCATTGAACTCTGTGACCTTGGCCTTGTTTGGAAAAAAAAAAAAATCGGATGTATAGATTTCATTAAAGTTTTATCAAAATTTGTTAAAATTTCAACCTTTAAGTAGAGTGGCTAGGTCGACCACACAACTGTCGGCGGTAAGGCCTCTTTCTTTGACTTGATATTGGACAAATGCATTAATGCAAGCGACCTTTTCATTTAATGCTAAGAATTGAAATGTTGAATTTGATTAAATTTTTCACTTCAATCCAAATGCGTCTATAATTGATTTATGGACTAATTCCTTTTTAAAATGAGAACATTACCTCAAACCCTATTTTCCACGTTTCAATTTCATAAATTAGGTACTTAATATTTTTTTTTTTTCAAAAAATGAGGTATACCCCACTATATACATTCACTCGACTCCACGACTATATATATATATATATATATATATATATATATATATATATATATATATAGAGAGAGAGAGAGAGAGAGAGTCCGACGCATGTCCTCAGAGCTGGTCCTATGAGTTTCAGGGTTTGAGACGAACTCCGTAAATTAGGTCCTCAAAATCAACGTAAATGAAAAATTTAGTAGTGTATTATGCAACATATTGCTAACTTTAAACTTAACAGTAAAATAACAAACAAATATATTATATAAAAGATTAATATTATAAAACAACAAAACTAACAACGTTTCAAACAATCACTTAAATATTATTCGTCTTGCAATTGATTATACAAATTCCGATCATATAAGCCAACCATACTGCAATTATATAAGTCGACAATGTTTCAAACATTTACAATATATTTAATGACAAGTTAGGACAAGCCATTACTTACCTGAGAAAAAGAATTTCGACGAAAATTATGGAATCACACCGTTGAGAATTTCACCGTCACAGCTCAGCTTGAAAAACAAAATTTAACATCAAATTGTAATTACCTGAAAGATCCATATCCATTTAATAGGTTATCAACTGACAATTAGCATTCAAAGGCAGCTTCCAAATTTCCAATCAAACTCAGGAAAGTGCAAAATCCTAATTAACTAGTTCAATTTGAAATGTCAATTATGAATTTCAAGAACCGTGGACCGTGGTGAAGATTTCACTATGCTCGAGAGTTCAAGAGCAATAATGTTATTTTCAAATGTCTTTTAAATTTTCAAAATAGGCTCATAACTACGAGCATCCAAATTACTTTTCATGCCAGTGTCTTAACATACTCACAAGAAAGGAAGAAAAAACTTACAGGTACCACTATATATTTAGTACGACTTACGACACAATGCTCTAATGTTAGGCTCTACAAATTTCAAAATCAGGTTGTCAAAGATATAATTTGAATATAGGTCTTTTTGTAATAGCTTAAGCTTAAGACGAGTTGATTAATATGATATTAGAATCAAACAAAAGTTCTAAGTTCAAGTCTCGTTGTCACCTATTTATTAAAAACTGTGCACGTATTAACCTTTGATTCCCTCGTGGGTGTTTTGAAGACATAATATTGATCAATAAACATGTCCTTTCTAGCATCCTTTTAGATGAGATGTTTAAGACATGTGAAGTGAAGTAATAACAGAGGAGTTAAATCTAGAAGTAGACTGGTCTGTAATGGAGTGCTTTACTTTCATTTCAAAATCTTGGACAAGTTTTCATGGGTTTACACTCAGCAAGTGGGATATATTTATCTTCATGTCATACTAGAAAATAGCAAACTATACTACACTATAAATATTAGCACTGGATTCTCTCATTTCCAGCACAAAACAAGCAATTTAATCAATCTTGCTTTTTCATTTTTCCTACTTCTATATAATTGAATACTTAGGAACAATCATGGGTGCAGACACTTATATATGGAATCAATTCTTCAATCCCTGCACCAAAGTTGTTCTAGGCTTTTATCATTGACGCTGAAATTCTCATGGGAGATGGAGGAGCCAGAGCCATCAAGCTCATCCATTTCGGCGAAGGACGGTATATACTTTCCCTTTTCATATCAACAATCGAATCTCATCACATTATCTACTTTTTATAAATAAGCAACTATAAAACTTACTTTTTATATAGCATGTTTGGCCCAGCTTAACCTGACTCAATCTTCCTCACATGCTTTAAAATCGAGCCTAATTTCTTCGAAATCGAAATGAAGCCTCAAATCATCGAGAATTACTCGCTAGGTACTCAAGATTCAACTTCTAGCACTTGCACTCCTCCTCCTCCTCCTCCTTCTCCTTTGGCGGAACCAGTTAAAACCCACCCTGAAGAAACTGAATTGTTTCACAGGAAAAGTATTGAAGCTGGAAGGCATTACAGAGGGGTGTGGCGAAGGCCATGGGGGAAGTACTCGGCGGAGGAAACCCTTGTTTCCTTTTATGGTTTAAAAAAAAAAAAATTTTGGCCAAATAAGGCCCCCTAATTATTTGGGCCTAAGACAGTCACCTTTTCTGCCTCATAGCAAAATCGGCCCTGAATGTCCCGTGCCAATCTTGTACATTGGCGCCATTCCTTCGCCAGTAATTGCCATAAATGCCAATAGTCCAAAGGAGTGGAGGTGCAGGAGAAGGAGGTGGTAGTATCATCATTATCGTTGTTGTCGTCGTTAAGTCAAAGCCAAGTCCTTGTTCTTGGGAAGTAGAGATGAGGGAAGAATGGAGAGTCGAGATGGAGATGGAGATGGAGAGAGAGATAACTGGAGAAGTGGTGATAGAGGTGGTAATGGAGAGTGCATTGGTGCTACAATTCTAAACATTTAAGAGTTTTTCTCTTCATGTTTCAGTTTTTAGTTTTGAATTCATTTTGGATTGTGTTTTAAGTGTCCATTTTGAGATTGCTGAAAATACGTTCTTTTTGTCATTTTGAAAAATAGTGTTCAAAATTTTTAAAAAAAAAAAACGCGTTTATTTTCTAATTTTAAAAAACTGGAAAACTTATTATTCTATATATATATAGTTCTTTTACTTATACAACGAAGCAGAAATGGCTTCCATTGTAGTTAAGGCATGGAAATTCCATGTTGGTGACTTGTATTAAAATCTCAGCCACTTGCCAATTTATTTGTAAAATTTTTGAAAATTCATTTTTATTGAATTGCGGTAAATCAGAATTGAACTCGTGACCTTCCTCCAATCCATGACTCTCTCAACTAAGCTATCCCACTATTTGAAAATAAAAGTCGTTTTCCGTGTTTTTAAAGTTTTGGCTTGGTTTCTACTGAAAATAGCCAAAATGACAAAAAGTCGTTTTCCGTTTTCTTTGTAAATTTTAAATTCGTTTTTGAAAAAACATTTCAGAAAATAAGTAAGTAAACGTGTTATCAGCGTTTCCGAAAATTAAAAACTGAAAATGACCTGAAAACAGCAAGGAGAACAAACCCTTGTATATGTGAAATTTTCCCTTGATATAAATGGGATCGAAAATGTACTGGCTACAAAAATGTTAAAAATTTATATAGTTGTTGTCAATTAATTCACGCGACATTGAAGGGGTAAAACTCGATTTTAAAACACTTATTAGTTGTTTTATTTTGGTAATATCCGAAAATCTTTCCATAATTCAATTTTTTTTTTTTATTATAAAGAATTCTAACCTGGCACCAATGCAGGGTATACGATCCCTGTTTCACCGGAAATCTTCCCAGACTTTTTCGTGTGGAAAAATAAGATTAGTTGTGCGATTCAATTCGACAGTGAATGATTGTAACTGTTTATGTGCAAAACGAATTAACATAGAAGAACATAAAAAATGTGTAATAAGATACAAGATACCAACAGTGAAAACGTCCTGGTTGTGTTAAAGAAGACGTCACAAACATTTGATCTCGACATGCTAGGTGGATAACTATAATATTCGTGTTTCACCAGGCAATATCTAGAATTATACTTGCCTCTTGTCATCATCGCTACCTCGTAAAACAAGTAATAAGGCAAAATTCCTCAATAGAGAATTTCACGATAGTCTCGTCGAATTGAACCACATTTTATTAGAATTCAATTGCATCACCTCTCTCAATAGAACCAGTGGCGGAGCCAGCTCGTTGGAGATGTGGGGTCCAAATTTGAAAATATATAGGTAAAGGGGTGGGGGAATTTTTTTTTTGAAAGAAACTAAAAAAATGAGAGGAAACAAAAATTTACTAATTGAGTCATTTACCTTTTCTGCGGATAGTATATCAGTGTAAATATTACTAATAAGTTGAGAATTAACCTAAAATAAGTGGAAGAAATAAGATTAACTTTTTTCGCAAGTTTATTTGTAATAAAATAAAAGTTACCATTCTACAATCCTTCTAATTTTAAAAAAAAAAAAAAAAAAAAAAAACCCAAAAGAAAAAAAAAAAAAATTTCTCAGGAAAATGGGGTGTCCAGGACACCCCCTGGACACCCCCCAGCTCCGCCCCTGAATAGAACCACACTGAAGAAAATTGAATAATTCAAATCTTACAACCATCCAAGTGATTACAACATTTTAATCGTGGTAATCTCTTTTGAATTAGAAATTCAATTTAACAAGAAACAATTATAAAATTCGACTTTGGAGGGAAAAAACTAAATTAGCGAAAAGTGTTTTTTTAATGAGAAGTGAAAGGGATGTGTAGTAACAATCCTCGAACCCCTGACATTGGTTGTGAAATCAATTGTTACACCTCTTCCAGTGAACTCCAAGAATGACCACGTGGTAAGGATGACAATTCGATTCGTCGGCTTGGCCTGGAAAAAGCCCGAGCTGGCTCGTTAAAAAAAAAGGGCGGGGGGAGGCAGTTGGACTACCTTAAAGGCAGCTTATGGGAGAGGAGAGAGAGAAAGGAAAAAAAAAAACTCGAGCTTGCCTAGCTCGGTTCCGAAAGGCTCGAGCCTGAATTTTTTCAACGAGCTTTTCCTCGGCTCGGGCCAGAAAAAAACTCTGTTTGTTTTACTTGAGCCGAGCCCGAGCCTTGAATTTCAGTTTGACTCGACTTGACTCGTTGACATCCCTACCACGTGACATCTATGTAGTAAGCGAATCTAGGTCCATAGTTCGGGTCAGCCTGTCCATATGGCAGTATCTATTCAACTCATACAGAGGGCCAAACTCTTATAAACGATGCGACGCAGTTAAAGGCACCGCAAGGGATCTTCCGTACAAAGATCTTCCACAGTTTATTAATGTGTTCACTTACTGCATCAGCCACTCTACTAAGTTAAGTTGTCAATTCTAGTCTCTACATGTTAGTCCTAGAGCTGCAAACGACAATAACATTAAATGTATCTGAGCCTAGGATTGATAGATTGACACCTATGACAAGGCACTTCGACTGTTGAAAATGAAGCCAGGAGTCTATTCATCTAACAGTTAGCATTTATCCTCTCCTAATAAAAAAATTCACACATTATGTTATTTGGAGGTAATGCAACTTCCCACACTCAAGCTATAAGTATGCTCATTCTATATTTATACACTCTCGAATCTGAACCTCTTTTATTTAATGGCTCACGTATTTAGTACGTCCCACACCCAAATATTTTGCTCATACATAAATTGATTTGATCGTCATAGTGCTCACAGTTGTCTCTCCCACCACCAAAGAAGGCTACGTGCTCTTACAATTTGTCCAAAGTGTACAGAAAGAAACTACGTGGAATTGAGAGGAGTTGGAATCTATTGTTCACGTCACCCCTATAACATATGAGGCCAACAACAACGATCCTTAATCAATCATGAAAATGTGAATTGATAAAAGTGTCTTTTCAAACTTTGTCAAGTTCGTGCTTGAGCGAGTAAGAAAGCACGCATTTGCTCACTTGAGCGAAACATATAAGCAAGAAATGCTTTCGACTCTTGCCTTTTTGTTCCCAACTTATTTACACATTTACATTTCATCTCTATGCATCTGCCTATGATCATTTAAACGAATCATACCGCTGATCAACAATCTAAGTTCGAATCATATCGAAAATATTCTCTAACAATAGTATCCATCTATACTATTTTTTCGCTTATTCACAATTTTTTCAGTATCATATAGGGAATTCGACGTTTTCCCAATTATAATAAAAACATCACTTTATGATGACTAGGTCAAAAAAAATAAAAAATGCATTGAGAAATATTATTTTAATTTAAGATCCTTTCACTTTCTCTATCCATGTCGAGATTCTCAATTGGATCAAGAAGGAAATTAAAATTAAAATTTATAGAAAAGTTTAGCAAAACATGCTCAACATTTTTGTCATCTATCGGCTAAATTCTCAAACAAACGTAAAAATAATTAATTATTCAATCCAAACGTTCTTGTCCAAATCAAAACAAAATGAGAGATTAATGTAACTTTTGGGACTATTTTTGTTCTATTGATAAAAGAAATGCGTAAGCCCAACCACTTTTGTCGTTGATAAGTGTAATTTTTACACTTATTTTAAGATAAACTATATTCACTTATTCAGTCTATGTTTGAGATTCATTTTTTTTTTCAAAACTCATTTCAACAACACATTCTTCCATAAATAATTGTATACGTAAATTCAAAAAAAAAAATTCAAATTTTTAATCACACATTCCCCCCAAAAAATCACTATTCAAAAATCTATTTCTCCCCAAAATGGGGCTCAAATAGGACATCTCTAACTTTGTGTTACTTTTCTTTTGTTTATAGAATATGCTAAATAAAGGAGCAACTTTTTGCAGTCAAATGAAACGAAACAAAATTGGAAAGATATGGAGAGAAATTGGAGCAATTGAAAAGGTGAAGGACTAAATAGGGAGATGGAGAAAGTAAAAAAAAAAAAAAAAACTAAATTGGAGACTATAAAGAAGTTCAGGGATCTTTGTGTAAATTCTGAAAAGAAGGGTTGGGAATTTTGGGAGGCCCCTCCCTCAATTATTTTGGGCCAAATTCACTTTCTGCCCGCAGAAGCCCTTCCCAAATTCGTGGGAGTCTTTTCAGTTCATTTTGAATTGCACTTGTTCAAAAATAAGAGGTTTTGAATAAATTTTGACACAAATTTTTTTATTGAAGTAGAGCATTATAAATAGGATAGAAAAAGCCCTTCTTCGACCTCATTTTTTTCATTAAAATATATTTTTGAATAGTGATTTGACCCCATTTTAATTAGACATTATTTAATAAAATAACATTACGTGTAAATCCAAAAATTTTCTTTATTTTTTAATCATACATTCTTCATCATAATACTATTACAAAATGTATTTTTTGAAGTCCCTCTTTGAAAATCATTATTTTCAAATTCTTGGTGGCCCTTGTTAGGCTCCTCCCTTTTACAAAAATTGCTCGTGATGAGCCCACTTTTGTTCAATTATTGCTTTTAGAATTGAAATGGAATTAATCGATAACTCAATTATAAGCCTGTTTGAATCACATTCTTTCCAAAAAATAAAAAAATATATACATTTTAAAATTGTAATCTGACATCATTTCAACCACACATTTTTCAATAAAATAATATTACACTTAAATTTTTTTTTTTTAATTTTTTAATCACAAATTTTTCATCAATTTACTATTTTAAAATACATTCTTTCAAAATAATGTAGCTAGCTCAAATATGAAAGCAACATGATCCAAAACATACACGGGACATGGACATGTTAGAAAGCTATAATTTTGTCAAGTCCGTTGAAAAAAGCAATTTTATTATGTGGGATTAATAATATCTAAATTAATAAATAAAGAAAAGTGTCTTGTATACTTTTAAATAAAGCAATTTAACGTGATATCTTAAAATAGAGATATAAATTTAAGCCATTTAATTAAATAAATTGATAAAATTTTAAAGTCTAAATCAATAATTTATTTTAACCATATATCTCACGAGATTCACAATTGTTATCGACTTTTATCAAAATCTTTTAAAATTTTGATTTTTAACAGAATCAAACAGTGATTAAATCTCGTCCTCACTTCATAAAAATTGTACATGTGCGACTCACACTTAAATAAAATAATAACTTAAGTGAGCATTTATTGAAAAGTAGACAAGTAGTTCTTGAAAGAGTTATTGATGTCCCTACAAAGGACGACGGTAACATAAAGCCAAAATCATGACATTATCAACAGCTATCTCTCACGGATAAATTCTATGTGTAATATTCATCACAAAAATTTTCAGAATTTGCACATGGAGTGGGCCCCGAGTAAATAAATTATTACCAAAAAAATCTCCCACCCCCTTCTGTGAGTATTATGTACTTGTTCTGTATGCTGTGTCTGTACACACAACATGTTCCATCTCTCACCGTGTTTCTTAATCGTTCAAAATTTACCCTTGTACTTTGATTTTTAACATGACTAGTGTGATCGGCCTATTTTGCTATTCTAATTAAGGGTAGAAAAGGTGATAAAAGTAGTGAATATCATCAAATATTAGTTAAAAAGACAATTATACTTGTACATCAAAAAATATACATAAGGGTATCCACCCTCTCACATGAGGGTGGTATCCACTTGAATAAAAAAAGATTATTCAAGTGGGTCCCACCTCCCATGTGAGAGGAGTGGATACCCTTATGTACATCTTTTGATGTACCATTAACATAATTCTAGTTAAAATTAAAATTTGTTAGTTGAAAGTTGATAAAAGTTTTAGCAAATTTTTGTCGAAAAAAGGCTTAGTGTGCCATGTTGGTAAATACAAACATCAAATCAGCATAGACAATACACTTCAGATTCACATTGAAATGATTTGCATTAATCCTTATAATTCTGTTTCTATGCAGTACAAATAAAAGAGAACCTAACCATAACTATATAACATGACATAACTACGATTCTTTACTAGAAAAATGATTATACTATCCTTGTAGATTTGCTTGCTCTCTGAACTTCTTGTATATATCACTTCTATAAAATTTTCTAGTCCTAAGCACCAAAATGACTGAAATTACACATGCTACCAGTGTCGCGGCCGTGATTATTAGAAAAGCGAGTTTGTAACACTCAACGCCGATGCATGTCAAGTCTTGCCCTTCTTTCCTAACGAGTCCTTTAGCTGCCATTTGCTTCATAGCCCCTTTATCATATAAATAACCAGTTACTCTAACATTCAATATATAAGCCCCAAGTGGGCTGGCCCCACCTCCTAGAGTGAACAATGTAGAGTAGTATTTGAGCCCAAACAATTCTGATATGATTGCAAAAATCAACGGCCACTGGGCTCCGAAACAGAATCCCATAATCACAGAGGATAAATATAGAGAATTTGGGACTCCAAATGCGATAAGAAGATGACCAGTGCAAGAGAGGAGAAGTACTAATGTGAGCATTAAGGGACGTGGGAATTTGTACTTTTCCAAGAAGATTTCTGAGGCAAAACCAGAGGCTACTCTTCCAAGATAATTCCATATGCTTACTAGTGACACAAATGTGGTTATGCTTTTACTTGGATAACCTAAGGACTTACCGATTTGGCCTAGATTATCAATTGCTGTCAATGTACCCCCAACTCCAAATGTCGTGACAGTAAATAGAATTATCATATCTATGCTGAAAATTGCTTGCAATATGTTGTAATCCTCGCCTCTTTCTGGTGGCTTGAAAGGGTTGCTCCACCACGAATCTGCCGACTTTTGGTGCTTTACTTGATCACCGGTTGTTGGCTGAAGTTCTTCAACTGGTGGCGGATTTGGCAGTTGAGAAACAACTTTCAATTGAATGGGATCTTTTGATTCTCGTCTCTTGCTCTTCCAGATGTTGAATTCTTCTTTGATAATAACAACCAGTTGAGAAAACAATAAGATCAGCACAAAGCTGGCACTTCCTGCATACGCAACTCTAGGAAAGTGAAGTCCGTTTTGTAAGATAATTAGAATCATGAGGAAACCGGCAAGACTTAGCGATACATAGAGTAGACGATAAAAGATTTTGAGCTCATTTTCTTGCCGGACAACCTTCATGAGTCTAACCGTTCGGAGAAAAACACAAGAAACAGCCGCCGGAAGCCAACCAATAAGTAAAATAAGAGACTTAGAATCATGTCCATAAAAAGCATGATATAACTGTGTGATAATTGCACCACTTAGGCCAACAAATCCCTTGAGAAGCCCTATGACTATTCCTCGACTCTCCGGAAAATTCTTAACACAAGTAACCATTGCCCCAGTATTGGAAAATGTTTGTGAATTTGCACCAATACATATATACAGACACACCTGCCAGACATGGGGTTTGGCCGTCCGGCCAGTGATGGCCAACCATATCATGAAGTAGCCGAAAAAGTTCATGATTACACCAAATGAAAGAACAACCCAAGGTGGTGTAATTTCATTGATAACACCAGACACGATTCCTATATTTGCGCCGAGGTCTTTGAAGAATCCTATGAGATTTAAGGTTGTCTGGTCATATCCTAAGGATGATTTGATGTCGCCGGAGTAGAGTCCGAACATGTAAGTTGCACCAGACATGGACATGATTAAGAGGGAGGCAAAAATCATGAACCACCGGCTGGTGAGCACTTGGTAGGAAAAGCTTCTCATGGCCCTCCAACCACTGCCTCTACAACTGAGTTCACAGGCAGCCATGCTGTGTTTTGATTTTCTCGATATTTCTTCCGAAGAAATACACGGACACTACAGGTTAGAATTGGATGTCCTATGTAACGACTGGAGGTGAGTATGGGATGCTCAGTTCAAAACAAATCTGAGTCTAGATTTTCTTTATCAACTTTTGTCTATTTCGCCCTCTTGTTCACTGTCCCATTTGGGATTTGTTCGGAGAGATTTCTTGAAAGAAAAAATAAATGATTTTTTAATGAGATTGAGCAAATAAAAAGTGAAAAAATTACTAAAAGTTTGCTGTCAATTAAGAGTTTTGCTACACAACCCGAAATCAAATCTCGAGTCAAATCAGGGACACCATTTCTATTGGAGGGACATGCCCCCCTCCTATAGGGGCTGGTTTGACCCGAGATTTAATCCCAGAACATACAGCTCATTTCGTCAATTAAACTTTTGTCAATTTTGCTGTCACAATCATTGCCCCCCGGTTAAAATTTTATATATCATTATAGTGCCTGTTTAACACATTAATTTTAGAGTTTGTTATTGACCATTTTCAACCATTCGGCTCATACTATAAAATATTATACATGTATTTCAAAAAAAATTCTTTACTTTTTAATTATACATTCTCCTAAAAATCACTATTCAAATCTCTCATTTTCTACAATAATGATTGTCGAACAGGCTCATCAAAATTTTAGGAGTGATACTACAAGGTGTTCATCCCTTCACATAGAGGGGGACCCACTTCGAATAAAATATAATTTATTCAAAGTGGGTTCCCCTTCATGTGAGGTGGGTTAACACCGTTATTGATACTGCATTATGTACAAATAGTTTATTCCAAATTTTAGTTGAACACAATTTTTTTTAAAATTTTTTTTATGAATAATGTTATTTTTAAGCATTGGTCTATGTCCTCTTCAAGTAGTTGTCAAAAATTGACAATTTTGCGTCTCTGTTAGGCGAATTGAGAAGATAGATACATATAGTATTGTTATTTTCAAGACGGAGGGAGAAATAATCCTAACCTAAGCCTGTGTTTGATACAACTAATTTGCCATGGAACTAGGAAAATATTTTCCTAGTTCCTACTTTTGGCTGTTTGATTAGCCAAATTTGCCCTGGAAAATGTTTGCCACCAATTTCTAATGTACAATCCCTTAAAGCACAAAAGCAGGAAAATATTTTCTTATGATTTTGGTGGGAAATTATTTTCCACCTTGTTGGGTGTTTTTTTTTTTTTTTTTTTTTTTTTTTTTTTTTTTTACTTTTTGGCAATGGAAACATATTCTAAATTCAATGGTAAAAAAATTTATCCATTTAATTGACAATTTGCATGAAAAACATAGCCAAACAAACATAAAAATTTTATGAAAATATTTTTTTTAATTTTTTTTTTACTTTTTGACAATCCAAACAAATTTTAATACAGATTGTAAAAAAATTATCCAAAAAAATAACCATTTGCATGAAAAACAAAGTCAAACGGATTAGGTGAAAAATTATACCAATCAAATACCATTAATACAATTCCCTCTAAAACAAATTCTAGACAAATCATTTCTCTACCAAATATTTTATTTGCTATTCATTTTCCATATTTCTATCAAACACACCCTAATTATCAAATTAAGAGCAAGTTGTAACAAAATTCCAAGTACTCAATCACATGCAATTGCGACTTGCCAGTTGCATTATAGTTATTAACTTGTTCACATAAAATAATATATATTCCTCCGCGTTACCAATAATGCTATCAATTTTAAGCGTTGGTATTTTAACAAGATTCAATTGGATTGAGAGGTTTCAGTCTAGTTTTAATTAAAAAAAAAAAAAAAATAGGAATAGGAACCAAGAATCTGTCGGATCTCGGACGATTCTTGGTTCTTGAACCAGAATCAAGAGTAGCTAATGATAAGTGTATTTTGTACTCTTATTCGGACTTTTAAACTTTATTAATTATTAATTGAGCGGATATCCGCCTAATTTAATGTATATTATCTTACTTATAGGAAAAACTTAGAATTGGATGCAATTGGCACAAAGGAAGGCGATTTTGAACATGATTGGAGCTGATTTGAAGTAATTGAAGATTAACCGATTTATACAAGAGTTATGTAAAGAATTAATAAAGCAATTTGAGACGATTCAAAAGTTTCTAGAGAATTTAAATTCGACATTCAATGACCACGGTTATGCTCCCTTTTAACAAATATTGCTAGAGATGAGCCCATTTATTTTTTTTTTCATTTTTTTTTTTTCATTTATATATGGAATTAGTCTATAGCTCAATTTGAAAAGAAAGCAAAGCGATCCAAAACGGTTTGTATATATTTAGGGATGTCAACGAGCCGAGTTGAGTTGGCTCGCGAGCCTAAACATGAGGCTCGGGCATGGCTCGAATAAAAATGTTCGGGCTTTTTTCGGCCTGAGCCAAGTCGATCTTTTGCTCGACCAAAACATTTAGGCTCGACCCGAGCTTTAGGCACATGCCTTATTGAGCCAAGCCGACTCACATTTTATTTTTTTCAAAATTGCTACCTAAAATAGGCAGCAACAAGCTACTGTCTTAAAAGATAACTGCTTATTTAATATTTTTATTTTTTTCGGACCGTTTCACGAGCCGGCCGTGTGACTCGCGGGTCGGATCCCCTATATATATTAGAAAGCTATATATTAGTAATACCTCAAGTCCAGAACCTTAGACTCGAAAATACTAGCGTTTAACTATGTTGAAAATCATAATTGCGAAAAAGTGATTAGATTTATCTTTAATACAATTAACGTTATTTACTTTCATTTACGAAAAGAATTTCCAAAAAAACTTATTACATAATAAAAATCAAACATAAGGAATTAAATTTAATGTTAACTTCATTTTAAAACAAAGTTAATATTTAAATTTTTAGTATTGGGTTTGATTCACCAGAATTAGTCATATCGAATAATCTTGTCTTTATTATCTCAAATGGGGCGGGATATCATGAAATTAGCTAAAACTCAGTAAGTAAACTTTATTACATGATGGAGAGTAATGATATTCATAATCGTTCATCACAATAGTCGGCCTATGTGGCATACACATATCATGTAGTTATTTGATACATGAGTCAATACATCAAATAACCACATACAATGTGTATGCCACACATGACAATTATTGTAGTGATCGATTACGAATAACATTATTCTATGATGTATGCTTATGATACAAATAAATATTAGTTTAAAATAAACAGTGTTTTTTCAACAAGTATCCAATTTTTTTTGTCTTTTATTTAAAAACTTTAATATTAACATTGTGATCTCACTTAATATTTCGTCTTGTCAATCAAAATGCGATGAGTCATTGTCATTTGAAAGTCGTTAAATCTACCAATAAAACAGCAAAGTAGTTAACATTAATCATTAAACAACGATTGGGTGTGCTAATCCCTCACTTCTCATTTTTCACTAGCACCTTTCATGACATGGACATACACTTCTTAAAAAAAAAGATTTCGAATACATATCTTATTAAAATATTCATTGCGGCATTACATTGAGAAACTTTTTTTTTTATCTTGAGTGTATGGACGAAATGACAATCATGAATTGGTAATGAGAAACGTTAATGACATAAAACACAATATTCTCATTAACGACATAAAACGCAATATTAAAAACTTTGTTCACATAATACCAATTTAGATAACACATTTATATATTTAAAAATGTAATGTACGAATGAAGACAAATGGAGGTTTACTTAAAATACTTCGTAATTTACTTTTATAACAAGAAGTTGAAAAGTTCCTAACCACCAATGGAGTCCAAATTTATTACTATTAATTAAAAGGACTTCTACATATTTCTTTGTTTACTATTGTTATTGATAAGTGTACTTTATACAATTATTTGGACATTTAAATTAGGGTAAAAAGGAGTAGAAACAGAATAAATCATATTCGTTTTAAGATGGTCAATTATAGACTCGTTCGTGGCTATTCAAACATCTATCAAGCCTTTTTCAGAATAGTCTTTTCGTCGGTTAACAGAAGATCCCATGTGGGATTCAAATCCAATTCCCAAACTTACACTATGTAAACTACACCAAAGTTTCCTAACTTTCCTATATTGGATAAGTGTTTGGTAATTTTCAATAAATCAAATTCTTTACTAGTTTTTAATTTCAAGTGGGTTACTTTGACATTAAATATTTCATTCAATTCTAAATGTTTTTTCGATAAATAAATATATCACGTTAATCACCTTGTGGAGTAGAACGTGAATATGCTTGGTCCCTTTAAAATCTAAGTACGGGTCCCATTCAAATTGGAGCTCAAAGTTGACCCAATTCATTAATAAAATAAACCATTTCCAAAAATTGAAGTACCTCATGCATTAGTATTTTCACCGCAAATTTCAATTGTCAACTGATTTTAACATTTTGGTTTCTAAAATGATTATGGGTTTTAATCTCTCTTAAATCACCAAACGTGATACTAAAGGTTCTAGTAGAGTTTTGAAATGCTACATATCAGATTATCTGCATCCTCAAAAAGAATTTCTCACTGAATGTTGTACAATATCTAGTTTTGTGAGGTGAATCACTTAAATTCACTTGTCACATGATTATTGGTCTTGAGCACTTTGAAAGGATTGTGCTAGTTGATGTGTATTATGAACCATAGATTAAATCCAATGGTTGAATTTAATCTTGTGGTCAATTACCCTACTAGTCATGTCTCTTTCATAGTACAATATTCGAATTTGAATTCAAATGATTTTGACTCTATAATTATATGTGCATTCACTTGTTTTCATTTTGAACTTGGAGAGTTGGAAAACATAGAGAGAAGCTAAGTAGGAGATATTCATATCTCCGGCGAAATTCTTAGTAGCCTCCGGTGGTTCTCTCGGTATTTTCATTACCATTTTCGTAAACGACGGTATATGATCTGGTGTGACACAAATCTGAGTTCAACATTATAGGACACTCAATTGGTGGTGTTGAAGAAGTTTTGGGTCGATGAATTGGTTCAGTTTTTACACTTTGAAAGTTTATATTTCTGTATTGTAGTTGTAATAATCATTTGTACATTACATTTTAAAATCTACAAGTTTGATAGGTGAAATCGTGAGTTTTCGATACTCAAATATGTTGGGAAAATCTAGAGTTGTCTATGTAAAAGTCGAGTATGCTTGAAAAATATTGAGCTTGTTGTGCAAAATCTCAAGTGCTAAAGATTGGCTTTTATAATAATCATGGGAGTAGCGATGTCGACGAGTTGGGCTGAGTCAACTCACAAGCCCAAATTCAAGGCTTGGGCTCAACAAATCGGACTTTTCCGAGCCTGAGCCGAGCAAAAACTCGGCCAAAATTTTTAGGTTCGAGCTCGGCTAGGTTTTTTTTTATTTTTTTATTTTGAAGGTAGATTTTTTCAGAAAATTTTAAATTTTTATTTTTTTTAAAATACGGGCCGATTGAGCCAAAAGACCGGCCCTGCTCGAGTCGGCACCCAAAAATGGGGCTTGACCCGAGCTTCGGCTCGGTTCCACGAGCTCGAGCCGGGTTCGGCTCGGGTTTTTTGCAGGCCGCCCGAGCCGCCGAACTTTTTTGCCATCCCTACATGGGAGTGATGCTGGTGGTGTCTATATAGTTTCAACTAGAAAATTTTAAAGAGGTGAATATACAAGTTTAGAGAGCAAGCTACTAGATAACAGTAGTATGATCGTTTCACTTGCAAAAAATATATAAACCATCATTATGTCTTATTGCTCGAATTTAAGAACATAGCTAGTCGAAATTGATCTTTTATTGTAATTTCTTTGATTTTCTTCGTAATATTCATAAGTGGTAATGCTTAAATGCGGAAGTATGGACTAATTTTGTAGTTTATTTAATTCTTGAAAGGAATTGGAAACTTATTGCAAATCATTAGCATGTGAATATAAATTGTTTTCGTGATTGTTTAGTCACTTGATATTTTCATTTAGAAACTGACAAGGAAAGATTGTTTTTCTTGCTGAAGTTCAAAACCCAAATTGAGTTTTAGATACGGCTGATGTGAATTCCAGAAAGGAAACCATACTTTTGTGTCCTCCCCTTTTCATTTAAGAATTCATACTACAATAACATGGATGTTGCAGTGACGTGTAGAAACAAGAAGATTGATAAGTTTATCAGAAGAGATGAGAGAATGGAATAAGAGAGTGTCCTGCGGCTCCCGGAATCTTCATCTTCATCGTAGTCCTCTACAACACCTGAATTTGCATCTAAATCAGTTCCGCCACCATTATCTCCAGCTGACCACTTTCCCATATTGTGTCCACTGCTCACGTCAATAACAAAAAGTTAAATGCAGATCATACACCCCATAAACTAGATGTGTCAAAATGTGTCGAACTAGTCCCAAGCAACCAGGCACAAATTTTTTTTTTTAGCCTAGGCTCGAAACATGCTGTGCCATAGGCTGGCCAGCCCATAGAGCCGGGTAGTGTCAGGCCTACAGGTCAAGCAGTTCACGGTCTCCTGGGTACGAGCTAGCTCGTTTGAGCTCGTGGATCTACTTATATTTTATTCCTCATTTTTAGACTTATTTGATTAATATCTTAAAAAAATTGCTCTCTTTGGACTTAACTTTGTTAATTTTTTTTAACAAACAAAAAGAGCATGCTCATGAATGGCTCGACTCGTTTGGACTTATAGACAACTCAGCTCGTTTGGACTAGTGGGGTCCACAAGTCAAAGGCTGAGCAGATCATTAATTTTGAACACAAGTCGAGCACAGATGTTTATAGGCCGAGCCCTAGGGCCTAAGGCTAGGTCCCCTTGGTCAAAATGGCACAGGCCGCCGTCAGAGTTGCTCTCCCGGAGCTGTCTCAAAATTGGACTTGTCAGTCCTTTATGGCTCAGTTGATACCTCTACCCTAAACAAGGGTTATTGAGAAGCTCGTCGCTAGGCCCGCCTATCTAATAATTTATTGAAAAAATACGTGGAAAAGGAAGAGAGATAAAAAAAAGAGATCCCACCTATCACAGGGAGGCCTATCACTAACAGGGCCTACGTGGCCCGGTTCGCTTAGCTTTATTCAGAAAAAGAAGGGAAAGAAAGTAAAGAAGACCTGTTAGTTAGGACACCGGAGTTCATCACGAGTTGGTCAATATATGCAGCAGATTTGGGTTCCACACTATAGGCCTTCTCATATTTCACCTCTACACCTTGTCCAGAGGCTACAAAGTAAGCTCCATTTACCATTTCATCCCCTTCACTCCTCCAGTTCCAACCCCTCCATTTCTCCTCTTCTGTGTCGACACGTTTCGTCACCTGTCAAAACAAATTTACTTCAAATAAACGTAAAAATTAAAAAGGGTTGGACTGTTCGTCCACTAAAACGTTGGTGTGGTTACCTCTTTTGCATTGCCATCAAAGGGTGCAATGTATCGATTTCCCTGGCTATTGATGGTAGGATTGCCACTCCCTCCTATAGCATACATTTCCCATTGTGTAAAATCATTGTTCACTACATGTATATACCCTTTTCTGCACCTTGGCATTCTTTGGATAAGTTTCTTGCCAAAGTGATTGAAAGCAATAGTCACTTGCATACCGGAATCTGGCAAATAATCGTCGCTATGACCTAATAGCATGACCTCGTTATGGTGTGAAAAATGATTATTGGATATTGTGATCCCTGTCGATCCCATGACAGCATCGATCAACCCATCCTTGCAATGTGACAATGAACAATGGTCGATCCATATGTCACGAGCACCAAAAATGGAAATCCCGTCGCCGTCTGATTTTGTGCGCCATCCGTAGTGTGTTGGACTCGACCTTATATTAGTCTCGCCAGCTTCATAGCAATGGTGAATGTGTATGTTGTGGATGATTACATTTGTTATATACTGTAACGTTATGCATCCACCACCGGTGATGTGCACGTGAGCCCCACGACCATCAAGGGTCTTGTACGAATTGAAAATTAGTTCTTCGGAGAGTTGGATGAGCATGTTGGTGGCGAAAACAATCCATAAGGGCTCGGTTTGGATGACCGCGTACCGGAGTGTTCCTAGTGTTGGATTGACCGGGTCATGGTCCGAGGAGTCGGTGACAACGTAATATTTGCCACCCTTACCACCTAGAGCATACTGGCCAAATCCGATGCCACAATCGGCTAATCGCTGACGGTTCAACTGCCAACTGGGGTCACACCGCCAGCAATCGTCGATAGGGTTGCCTGTCGCACAAGAAGAGGACTGGTCGTTGGTGGTGTAGGATAGCATTTGTCTTCTTGAAAGTGACACATTTACTTTTCTGCAAATGTTAATTTTCTTTAGTGAATACATTTACACATGCCAAGCACTTCATAGGATGCCATGGCAGACAGGTAAAATAATGAGTATTTTTTGAGGGGCCACCCTAAGGCCCATAGAGTTAAAGCAAACAAGAAACCAATTATTATACAGAACTACCCACAAACCAGAATCCTGGCGATTGGCAAGAAATTAAATTGGCCACTGCAGATGAGCAGGTGAAGAATATTGCATTCATCATTAAACCAATATCTAAATGAGATATCTTTGGCTCAGAACTATTAATACTAAGAGTCTGTTGACATGAATTCTACTTCCACTTTTTGTAGAAAAACATCCAGAATAAATATTTTAGGTTAATTTTCTCTAAAAACTCTTATAGACTATGCATGTTTAAAAACAATGTCATAGTCTCCGGAGCAGATTTTGACTTTTCAAAAATTATGGCAAACAGTCCTAATTAATTGACAGCCAAAAAAATTCTTATAGCGAGTACAGAACAAAAATAACAAAAAATTTGGGCTATCTCATTCTGGGATAAAGAATGAGCAACTGTTTACAAGTAAATAATGCATAAACCCCTGAACCCCCCCCCCCCCCCCCCCCCCCCCCGCCCCAAAAAAAAAAATAATAATAAAATTATTTCATTAACCTGCATTAACCAAGAAAAAGCCCTATATAATTTTTTTTTCCCTTTTACCGCAGTTGGCAAAATATGAAATGCTCGTGTAATGAAATGGTAGATTAAGATTTGAGTAGATAAACACAGAAAGTTCAAAATGCAGAAGCCCAGAAACTAAACGAGAATAAGATCAGAATGGTTTGTCCAACCTGTGAACATCTTGAACTACATCTTCAGGAAAGGGGTGCTGACCAGGAAGAGTGAGGTTCACCATTGCTGAACTGAGGTGAAAAAATGAACCCACAAGAAAGAAAAACACAATGCAGCTTCTGCTAAACATTTTCAGACCACTTTCAGAGGATAATGTGCTTCTTTTTAGCTTTTTCCTGGAGGTGCTGTAATAGTAATGGATTTACAGATTCAAGAATTTGAACATTTTCAAGCGGTAGAGTGAGTGCCGGAGAAGAAGACTAGTAATGGGATTTTCTGATCTTCTTCTTCTTCTCACTGTGCGTGTTACTGTACTTACTCATAATTTATAATCATCGTCAAAGAATCCTTTGAACTTTGAAGAGGTAAAGAGAAAAGTAACAGGAGAAAAGTGCGCTCTGGTTGGAGAAGAAGGAAGAGACCGCAATTTGAGTGTTTAATCTTTTTTTCTTTTTCTCTTTTGTAATGCAATTTCTCAGGAAAAAAAAAAAGAAAAAAAGGGAGGATTCCCATTCCCAATCTGTTTTTTTTCCCATTACTATAGGCATTATTAACTAATAACTACTTCAATTAACAATGAAACTAATTAGTATATCGTTATTTATAATTATTACTGTTGACAACTTGGTTGGTCCAGTTAGTATTTTTTTGCAAAAGAGCAATTGTAAAAACAATTATCTACTTTGGGTTTTGCTTTATGGCTAGGGAGGGCCACATGGGCCCCGGCCATCTAGGTACGTCACATGGTACCCCTTATTTTTTTTGGATTAAGTCCAATTATTGGCGTCTTCATTTGTCCTGGACCTGAGTGAAGGAGGTAAATCGCAGGTTATGCCTCCAAGAGTATAGGGTGGGAGGCTGCTTGTACACTTGCACTTACCCAAGAGCCAAATTCATATTTCAGGATTCGAATTCTTAACGCGGCAGCCTCAAGTAAAACTGAATTTTTCTACCTTCTCCTTTTATCACTTGGAGATGTGTCCTGGGGGCCCAGGACGCCCCTTATTGATGTTGGGGGGCGGGGGTCGATCATTTGGCTTTATCCTAAAAATATAATCACTCGAGATGAGTTAATGAACGAAAATCAAACGTGGCTATTAATTTTCTTCACATTAACCCTAGGGGTCTGCTTGAGAGTTTCGATGTACTAGTTATCAACATTTTTAAAGTATCGATTTTATGCATTTATGAGTCAATCGATTGAGTGATTTTAGTAGAGATTTTTAAAACAGTACAACCCATGATTAAAAGTTTATTATTCATCGATTCTGAATATTTTTAGGAAAAATAAAATTACATATATATCCCTTAATAAAAATTTTAGTTTACAGCTTCTTATATATATTATTTTTTTACTCATAAGTGATATTTTACTTCTAGGTAATTTTTTGTATGTAAGTTAATATTTAACTTAAAAATTAAATAAAGTTAAATATAACTTAAAATTTTAAGTTAATATTTTTCTTATAAGTAAATTTTATAATTATTAGTTAATTTTATACTTTTAAATTTTTTAAGTGAATTTTTTTTACTTATAAGTAACTTTTTATATTTTATAAGTAACTTTTTGTCTTATTAGTATATTTTTATTTTGCAAACAAATTTTTTTTTTTCATATAAAAGTATTTTTTACTTCTAAGTAATTTTTTTGCTTATAAATAATTTTTTAGTAAATAATTTTTTATTTACAAGTTAGTTTTGAAGAAAATATATTAGTTGAAAATAATTATTTTATAGAGGGTAAAATTAGAAATGAATATGAGAGGTGATCAAAATCGATCGATCTGATCGGTTAAAAGAATCAATCAAAATTATACTACATCGATTTTGAGTGATTTAAAATCATCCAAATCGATGTTCAAAAAAATTAGCAAGCACTTATTTTTTTTCCATCTCTCATAAACAATGCCCCAAAAAAAAAAAAAAACTCCCAACTCTTGAAAATTTAAAATGTCTAGAGATTAGATGATGCGAGTGAATTCGTGTTTAATGCTTCCAATTTCAGCCATGCTTGGTGTACATAACAAGGTTCACAGATCCCTGCCAGACATCTTACATTAGGGGGTGGAGTAGATTATTTTTTGACATTTTTTATTTGGATGGACTCCACACATTGTGAGAGTTTGTAAGCTTTCGGAGTCCTATCTGTATTAAGGGTCCGTTTGATAGTCAGGGTGGAAAATGGGTGGAAATGAATTGGATTCCAGGGAATTGAATTGCCTGGAATTGTTTTACCGGGAATTGAATTAAATGTGTTTGATTGGTATAATTTTCCATATTTCTATTATAATACGTTTGGCTTTATTTTTTATGCAAATTGTCAATTAAATGAATAAATTTTTTTACCATTGGGAACAAAATATGTTTAGATTACCAAAAAAAATAAAAAAATAAAAATTTTATTTTTTATTTTTACGTTTGGCTTTATTTTGCATGAAATTTGTCAATTAAAGGGATAATTTTTTTTACACTTTATCTTAAAATTTGTTTATATTGCTAAAAAAAAAAAAAAAAAGTTGGAAACCAATTCCCACCTATATAGCAAGTCATTGAATTCCACGAAATCACGCTTCAAGTGGTTGTACCTTAGAATTGGGTGGAAATCAATTCCATGGAAAATAAACGCTATTAAACAGCATAAAAGTGAAAGTTGGAATCGAATTCCAACTTCCAGGAAAAATTTACGCATATCAAACACACCCTAAGAGTTTTACTGGGGAGATAGAGTCACTGATAGACCCTGTCTTTGGCCTTTTCCTTGTATTAAACATTACAGTGGCCCACAATTTATCCACTTTTTTAGGTTAAGGAAAGAAACGCCAGACCTACATATATCAATGCACACAATTTACAATTTAACATTTTTGCCTTTCATTATTATTGTTCAAAATGTTCATACTTTTAACTTTTTGACATTTTCACTTACAATTACACATTTGATTGTACAAAACATCATTATAAATAAACATCTGAAATCAACTTTCTTTTTAATGGAAGGGTATTACTGTATTAAAACATTTTATTCCCTTCCCCATCTTCTCCTCCAATCCCCACTCCTCTCTGCCCTCTCATCTTCTTCCTTAAGCATGCACAATATCCATGATTGGATTTGAGATCGGGTTACAAAATTTCTGACCGGACTAATACGTAAAAAAAAAATAAAAAATTACATATAAAAATTTACATAATATTATTTTTTTATTATTAAATTTTTTTTTTTTTTGCCTTAATGGGCTGGGGGAGGGATTGGGCTACAGCCCCTGCCCAATCCCCCCTACAGCTGTCCCTGACAATATCCCTCTGACCATTTTGGAGAAATTGAGTAGTGGCAGCCTTGTCAAAATTGAAGGATATTAATTCAACCAACCAATGGACAAGTAATGTGTTAATTTGAATCGTGAACCTTGCTTGTTAAAATTTTCAAGTTCATCTCTTAATCCTCTTTCGAGCAATCCCATCAAGAAATCAGTTTTCACCTTCAGATTCCAAAACCCAACTTAAAATTCATCATAGAAAAAAAAAATGGTAGAAGCAAAAGAAAAATAACAACTTAATTCTGGGATCGACAAAGTGCAAGAAAGTAGTGAGAGATGATATGTATTGGGCAATGGGGCTAGAAGTTGTCCCAAATATCAACCTATATATACCTTCTCAGCCACAAAATGTGTTACGGGTCTATTGAGACCCGTCACGTGTCAACCGAACTGATTTCATATGATCGAACTGAATGAGCCTATTCAAACTGAAGCGCCTTCGCTCACAGCAGAATCGAATTCGTGCGCACTCCACAGCGGATGCAAAGGCCCGCACTCCGCATCCACAACTCGTCACAAACCTGCCCCGCCCCACCTCTACCAAGATATTCCGTACAAAGATCTTTCCAAGTCAAATCCCTGATTAATTGATAGGACGTGTGACGGGATTCAAACGATCAATTCAGCCGCATTCACCAAAACATTTAATAATCCGTCAACCTATGCATTGACAAGTTGATGCCTAGGATGAGACGATTCGTAAGGATCTGGCGCCACGTGTCTCCTCATCCAACGATTCTCATCTTCCCATCCTTAGTATAAATATCCCCACTTTGTGTTAGAAGAAGGATTCGCACCCTTGACATTAGATCAATATAAGTTATTCTCTCCCTTGATATATATACACTTTGCCACTTTCGTATTTTTGCAAGCACGTCCCGGCGATTATCTGACCGTCGATAACCTCCTTTCTGTTGATTGTAAACTGACTTAACCGTCGGAGTACTCGCGGTTGCCTCCACCCCCTACCGGGAAAGGGTCACGAGTGACTAACGACTTGCTACTGTGTGCAGGGAAGAACTGACTCAAAGACTTATCTGTTGACGGCTTGGAAATCAATTTTTTGAGGTCAACAAAAAGATTTCTAGGCACCCATTTTTCCCAATTTTTTGTGCCACCAATTGCTTAACTATTACTATCTGCTGAACACTTAACATTGATTCTTTGTTTCCTGGAATAGTATAGCTCGTAGTGCAAGATTTTGGTTGGTGTTAGTGGGGGTTTGGGGTGCTTGTAGAGTAGGTTCTGGGGGGGGGGGGGGGGGGGGGGGGGTTCAGATTGATATTGTGTAAGCTTGAGGAATAAGATGATGGAGAGGGGTTGAGGGATGAGGGAGAAGATGATTTGGGAGGGGTGAAGATGGAGAAGAAGATGGGGAAGGGAATCAAATGTTTTAAGACAATAATACCTTTCATATTTTTTATTTAAAATTGACTACATGTGTTTATCTAAATAAATGGAAACGTTGGATGGAAATTGACAAAATGACGTTTTGTGCTATCAAAAGTGTAATTAAACGTAAAATGTCAAAAAATGAAATGTGTGGATGTTTTGCACAATAATAGTGAAAAGTAATCTTCCATTTATTAGTACATCCGGCCCTAATGATGATTTTTATATGTTTAGCATGCTTTGTATTGATTGGCAAACTGCAAATATTCTGGTGTATTTGTTGTCATTTTGCTTATTTCAAATATTAATTATAAATAAGTATTTGTATGTATTTCTAACGAACTTTTTGGACGGAAACCATCTATAACAAAATATGCATATTAGTCATGACAGAAAAAAAGAAAAAAAAGAAAAAAGAAAAAGGGAAATGCAATTTCAATTTGGATGGTTTCCAAAATAATACAAACATTTTTTATTCTGTTTCGGCGTTTTTGTGCTTTAATTCCGCAATTAGCTCATTGCATGGTTTAATGCCGCCTTAGATTATGGTAATGTATTCCAGCCTAACTCATTAATTCAAGAGCTTACGCTTGAGAGTGTGTTAAAATTGACAGTCTTCGATTCCCTAACTCTCTTGGGGAATAGAACGAAGAACCAATCAAGGCACGATTCTTACATAATTTTCTCAATCAAAAATAGTCCAGCAGAAAAACTATGCTATCGTTGAAAATTTTGAGCTTAAATAATATATTGGGTTTTAAGATTCCAGGGCCGACTCTGAAAATTCTGAGGCCCTAGACGAAAAATTATAATGAGGCCCCTACACATAATTTTTTTTATAAGCGTATTTGCATCAAACTTGGTCTAAACAAACAGTTTTCCATGATAAGGAACATTATACTTATGGTACTCACTCACCATTTGATTCGTTCGAGACCAAGAATCAAATTGCGTGTTGAAGAAGGAAAAATCATATTTAACCATTAAATTAAAAATATTTTATGATATACTATATATCATATATACTACATATAATATAAAACAACACCAAAAATATATTATTGTAACTAATTAATCATTTTGAAATTCCTTAAACAACCCGTTAATTTAGTCTTGAAATGTTGAATAAATCAAGCTAATTTATGCTATTTTGCTTTTATTAAAAATTATTCATTTTCCTAAAAAACTAAATTTACTTTCAAAATAAAAAAATATGTGGGTAGGAAAACTGAATTTCAGACTTTTCAAAAAAATTATTATAGGCTTGCCATAGAAATTTGAGGCCCTCCTATGACTTGAGGCCCAAGGCCATTGCCTTTGTGGCCTTGGGCCAGAACCGAGCCTGTAAGATTCTATCTTGAATGATAAATATTATTAAGAAAAATAGCTTAAATACTTATATGTTCGATTGAACTTAGAGGCTATCTGGAACAACTTTTTCAAGCCAAAAAATCAATTTTTGGACCGTTATTATCAAAAAGCAGCCTACAATTTTTGACCAACTCACTCACAGGCAGGACTCAGCTGCCAAGGCAACAGTCAAAAAAGTTCTTTGAGAAGCAGCTCCAGACAGCTCCTTAATTTTGGAAAATGATTTGTGGCCAGGATCAGTGACCCGACCCTGGCCAAGGGGGACAAGTGTCCACCCCCCTTTGGTTGGGCGCCTGCGGTGCCTGCAATCGGTCACTGACCCTGGCCGTGTAGCACAACTCCTTAATTTTACGGTCCGTTTGATTGTGCGTTATTTTTCCTGAAAGTTGAAATTCGAATTCCAACTTTCACTTTTGACTTGTTTGATTGGCCAAATTTTCCATCGAAAACGTTTTCCAACTTTTGAATTTTTCATTGATTTCAAGGAATTCATTTTCCCACCAATCTAGTGGAAATTGAAATTCCACATTTTTTTTAAAAATAAAAAATTATTTTTATTTTAGCAATAGAAACAAATTCTAAAATGAACTGTAAAAAAAAAAAAAATCCCTTTAATTGACAAATTTCATGTAAAACAAAGTTAAACGAACACCAAAAAATTTTTAAATTATTATTTTTTTATTTTTTGGCAATCCAAACAAATATTGTTCCCAATGGTAAGAAATTTTATTCATTTAATTGACAATTTTCATGAAAAATAAAATAAAACGTATACCAAAAGTAGTATATTTTCCATGTGAAAAATTATACCAATCAAACACTTTTAATTGCAAATTTCAGTAAAATAAATTCTAGACAATTCAATTCCGTGTAATTCATTTTCTTTCTATTCAAATTCCATCTTTCTATCAAAATGACCCTTATATTAACTAAGACCCTGTTTGATTCCATTATTTCACATTATAATTTTTCTCTCTTTTATTTTCAACCACACAATCCTCCATAAAATAATATTACATGTAAATCGAAAACTTTCCATTCATTTTCAACAATACATTTTCTAAAATAATACTATTTCAAAAATTATAATACTAAATAATGGGGACACACGATGGCTAAGATTTACCCTTAACATGAATCATTCATTTATTTCTTGTTTTGAAGATGAGGGTTAATCTCATTTTCTCAAAAATAATCATTTCCTTTTCAAGAAAAAGATCCGTTCTTGGCTTTACGCTCCACCTTTCAATATTTGGGCGTTTGTTAACGGATATAGAATCTAGTAGCTAGATACCAGGTTCATCATAGTTTGTGACTTTTTCTTTTCTCAAATGGTAGGGTATATTATCTTTTGAAATTTTGCTTCTTTTCACTCACTATGCCACGAGTTTTTCTTTGCTACTTTATCAGTGACATGCACGCGATTGTAGCCTTTCGTATGTAATCTGTATCCTTTTTCAACGTCCTCGAATATGTTTGGATAATGCTCATTTAGTATGGATATGTTGTCCCTTTTACTATTTTTTTTCAGTAAAATTTTATACAAACTATTATTTTGATTTTTCAAAGATTCAAAATTGTAGTAGTACACATTTCAACGTTTAAAAATAAATAAAATATATCCCACTAAAATTTGACACTTCTATTAAGGTTTTGGCATTTTGAAATAATAGTGATACGACAATTCGATTGGTAGGACAACCAAAGATACCATGACACAGAGATATCGAATGTAGATTCATACTGCCCCCAGGGGCACATTCAAGTTAACAAATGATGGAGGAGAAAAAAACTACACAACCGATACGTTTCGGGTTTGAATCCTAAGAAGGAGAATTTAGGATAGTTCAGTGCAAACGCACTTAGACCTTGGCCAACTTGAACATATTCCTTGATTTATCCTAACACCAAAGCCTAAGAATGGACATGTGTGAACACAAGTAATGACGCGTAATCCAAAAAAAATGTAGATTCATACTAATTCAATAATTCTTCTGAACAATCATCTGACAATAAGCACATTTTTGACTTAGTGCTTGTTTGTAGGTCCATCAACTTGACCTTTAATTTCTAAAGAAATGCTATTATTCAGCAATGCTAGTGGTATAACATCAATTTAGTTCCCGTTTGATTCTCATTCTTTTCATAAGAATATATTTTTGAATAGTGTGTTGATGAAAAATGTGTGATTAAAAATGAAGATTTTTTTTTATTTGCGTGTAATATTATTTTATTGAAAAATATGTGATTAAAATGATATCAAATCACTATTTAAAATGTATTTTTTTTTCCAAAGAATGGAAATCAAATAGGGGCTTAGATTACACTAAAAGAGAAGAATGAGATGCCTAATTAAATTACTCACATAATTTCAAATTTAATTGAATATATTACTTTAATGTCATTTAGACTGATGTTGTAGAATCGATGGTTTTGATAGTATTATTCTTCATTTTTTGCTAGTGTGGCTTGTGCACGTAGATTGATGGTTATTTACATGAAAGGAATGCATGCATAAGTTGTTTACGGGAAAAAACGAGAGCCCACTAGTCCATTTTTTCATGATACTATTCTCCTACTCCTTAATATTTTATTTTGTTATGGAGAAAACGAGACCAGATAGTCCGGTTTATCGCATGGAAAAAGGTCTATAGTGCATAGAGCCCTCAACTGCCCAGGCAAAGTTTGAGAGTTCAGACATTGGAATCCGTTAACTATGTTTTTTCGTGTATTCAATTTATGTAGGACCTCAAATTTGACTTCAAGCAGAATGAACCGTCAATTACTATGTTACTTGTACACACTAGTGAGACATATTCTATTATTTTACGAAATAAATCGAAAAAGTAGAGCTGCTGAGGAAAGACTGAAAGAGTGAGGCATGCCCCCCTACGCCGCACCCTCGCAACTTCCCCAGATGGACAGCCTATAACTGCAACTGCCATGTGATGGAAGTTAACGGCCCAACTTTGTTAGGCAGCTAGAAAGTTTTTTCAAGTTCAATTGTCTATGGCACGTTTATGATTCATTTTAGAGTTCTACTTAGACCCATTTGATTGAGTGGAATTGGGTGGAATTCTTAAATATGATGTTTGATTGCATAATTTTTTTTATGAAATTTATTTTCACCTCTTTTCTAGGTACAACTATTTAAAGCACATTTTTCATCTTTTATTTTTCTATGGGTATGGTGGGAAAATGTTTTCCATCATTTTTTTTTTTTTTTTTTTTTTAAACTTTTTGACAATGAAAACATATTCTAAATCCAATAGTAAAAAAATTTATCTATTTAATTAACAATTTGCATAAAAAAAAATCAAACGAACACAAAAAAATTTCAAATTTTTATTTTTTATTTTTTGCAATCCAAACAAATTTTAATACAGATTTTGAAAAAAATTATCCCAAGAGGTAACAATTTGTATGAAAAATAAAGTCAAATAGATTAGGTGAAAAATTATACCAATCAAACACCATTAATTACAATTCCCTCTAAAACAAATTCTATTCAATTCAATTCCCTGTCATTCATTTTCTTTCCACCCATTTTCCACCCTTGCAATCAAACGGACCCTTAGAAAAAAATTGACAGTTATTTTAGACGCTTAACTTTAAAAGTCTTATCTTATATTATATTAAAGGAGTTTAGTTGCAACAGTATTCTCGTCACTATATTAATAGCGTATTTGGCTCTTTTTTTCCGAAATTTTCAATCTTATTTTCACTTTTTATGGGCCCCATGTTTGAAATTAAGTTAGAGCTGCACATTTTGACTATCCAATGAAATTTTCTACATATTAAATCTGTCAATTTACTTTTATGCCCTTGACATTATGGTTGTAAAATTTACGTAAAATGATTCAAATGGTTGAGGGTACTTGTGTAAATTTTCAATTACAAAGTGAGGGTAAAATAGTCTTATAAGCATCAAGGCATTATCAATATTAAATCATTGTGACAAGTGTACTGACTCATTTTATAATTTTAAATCTACCTACTACTGTAGAAAAATAAGATTTGATCAAAAAATGAGTTTCAAATGGGGCTAAAGGAGTTATTGACTTTGATTGACACAATGTGAAAAAAGCAAAACAATATACATTTTGAATCCAAATTTTTTCTCAAAAAAAATGTTCTGCACATTTTTCTCCAATTTTTGAAGGATGAAATTGATAGAAAAGTTAAATTATAAAGACTAAAAATTACAATATAAAATTTGAAGGACTGGACGTGCAAATACACTGAAGACTTAGCTGAAATGATAACAAAAAGATAAAAAATAAAAAAAAAAATCTCTCCATGGTGGAAAGTTCTCTCCAAACCACGGAGAGTAACAACTCTCTGTGATATGGAGAGATTCTCCCATATCACGGAGAGTTCTCTCCATGATATGGAGTGTTCTAATTTATTTATTTTTTTAACATACCCTTTGTTTTTTTTTAAATTATTATTAGTTTTTTATATTTTGACCAAATTTTAAAAATTAACTTAAAAGTTAAATTATGAGGACTAAAAATTATTAGATAAAAATTGAAGGGCTGGTCGCGCAAATACTATTTAGCTGCAAGAAATAAAAACAGTAAAATAAAAAAAAAAAATTCTCTGCATGGTGGAGAGTTCTCTCCAAACCACGGAGAGTTGTTACTCTCCGTGATGTGGAGAATTCTAATTTTTTTTTTAAACATGTCTTTTGTGTGTGTGTGTGTGTGTTTTTATTATTATTATTATTATTAGCATTTCATATTTTGACCAAATTTTATAAATTGACTTAAAAGTTAAATTATGAGAACTAAAAATTATTAGTTGAAAATTGAAAGATTGGACTGGACGCGAAAATACTCTGAGGACTTAGCTGCAAGAATTAAAAACAAAAAGATAAAAAAAAAAAAATCTCTCCATGGTGGAGAGTTCTCTCCAAACCACGGAGAGTAACAACTCTCCTTGATGTGGAACTCTCCGTGATAAGGGGAGTGTTCTAATTTTTTTTTTTTTATGTTTTTTAACATGCCTTTTTTAAGTTAAATTATGAAGACTAAAAATTACTAGATGAAAATTGAAGGACTGGACACGCAAATACTACTTAGCTGCAAGAAATAAAAACAAAAAGATTAAAAAAAAAAAAAAAAATTATCACCATAGTGGAGAGTTCTCTCCAAACCACGGAGAGTAACAACTCTCCGTGATATGGAAAGTTCTAATTTTATTTTTTTAACATGCTCTTTGTGTGTTTTTTTAATTATTATTAATTTTTCATATTTTGACCAAATTTTAAAAATTGATTTAAAAGTTAAATTATGAGGACTAAAAATTATTAGATGAAAATTGAAGGACTGGAAGCGCAAATACTCAAAGAACTTAGCTACAAGAACTGAAAACAAAAAGATAAAAAAAAATAAAAATCTCTCCATGGTGGAGAGTTCTCTCCAAACCACGAAGAGTAACAACTCTCCATGATATGGAACTCTCTGTGATTTGGAGAGTTCTAAATTTTATTTTATTTTATTTTAACATGCCCTTTGTGTTTTTTTTAATTATTATTAACTTTTCATATTTTGAACAAATTTTAAAAATTGATTTAATAAATAATTATGCAAAATATTTTAATATTTCGACCACAACTTTGATTGCGATTATTAAAATCGCGCTCATGACTCCAATGATATAAGCTCTTTTCGGTGCGTACGTCGTAGCCACCAAGGTTCACTGGTACGAGTCGTTTTGAAGACCAAAATTCGTTGTTTTTCCTTCAATTTAAGTTATTTTTTTCTTTTTATGGCAATATGAAAAAACGAATTTTCTTTCAAAAATTTAGTCAGACGGATATTCACCCATAATAGTGCAAAACCAGTTTGTGAACAGTATAGAAATCAGTTTAATTGTACAGTGATATTAAAGAGAAAATTATTGGCTATGAACAGTGTCACTCAAGTGTAAAATTACCCATTCACTCGCAAGTTAATTTTATGAAGTGTTTTACATCTAATTGGATTGGAAAATCAATTAGCATATATTTCTCATATTAGAATTGTTTATCACTTAATATAAATTTGTGCATCGCACGGGTGAAAGACTAATTGTTATTAAAGAATTTATATTAAGACTTGTAGTTTCATTTTAAAAGGTTAATTTTATAAAAATGAGTAATTAAATCTCTTAGAAATTGGTCCATGTTTTATTCTTGAAGTGAAATTTTATCTCTTAACATACCCTCATTGCTAATATGCGCTTATGCAAAGATTGAGCTAGCCTTCGAAGCAACTGATTTAGGCTCTAAACCTGAATTCTTATGTCTGGCTGCTTCAAATTTTAGCTTTTTATTTTATTTAATACACTATCACACACACAAGTGTTGGACTGACATTTACAACATAAAGATAACATTGTCTATGCACATAAGAGAAATGCTACTTGTACTGTTGTACATTCTCATTTAACAGATGTGGTTTCATAATGCTGAACTGACCAGATTTTACACAATTTTGAACCAAAAAAAAAAAAGTTAAACCAGCCAATGAAATCTTGCCCACTCAACACTTGTAACCTCATCTGTTAATTTTTTTTTTTTTATAAGTAGCATATTTCATGCTCACAATATCATAAAGAACTTTAGGACAGCGAATTGAGAAGTGGGTGGAGGACTTAGAAAAATCTGAATGTGGGCTTTCAACCAAGAAACACTACAAATTTGTCTTGAGTGAGTGCTCAAAAATTAATGCCCCTTTTTGGGGCCCGAACAAATACCGGAAAATATATTTCGTCAAGTAGAAAGATGCCAACTTGCATGAAAATGGAAGTCCACTCGCATTTACCATCAATATTTTTGTGAATGATGCATGAACTGAACTTACCAAAACATTTGTAAGGGTAATGTTATTTAGCCTGGTTTAGATTAGCTAAAAATAAAAAATTTAGTAGATTATGATAAAATTTTATTAAAGTTGTGGGTTCAAAGAAATGTATGGTTGAAAATAAGTTTTAGAAAATGAAGATCAAACAATGGTTTAGTGCCAACTTCGTTTAATACTTCTAGGTGGTAACACATGCGACATTAAATTGTATGTTTAATTAAATACAAATATTTATAACAATATTTACTACACGTCAAGGATAAGTTCTTCATTGTGTCAGCCTGAGAGTTTACCCAGTGCGCACCCGAAGGATAGCGGCTGTGAATTCCCCCGGAAAAAATAAAATAAAATAAGTTTTTCATGGTCATTCTTGATGCGTACCTTGTCAACTTGGATGAACATCTATTCAAGTGTGTGATTAGCATGTTATAATTTTGAATATTAAAAAAATAAGTTGAATAGCAGTGGATAATAAACAAACTTATCAACTTGTTTTTGGAAATGCATCGCGTCTGAAATAAAGGAACTGGACATTAGCCCTCTAAAATCAATTTAAAGACATGAATTTCTACACATAAGTGTTTGTTGCCGTGGGGCAACTTATTTAAGTGTTTGGTTGTGCTTATAAAATACTTACGAAATCACCAAAACATACTTTAATGAACTGTAAACTAGGAACCATTCGATTAAATGTAATGTGTTACTATTATAATGGTCGCTTTGATCACGTATAGTGATCATGCTACTCAGGATACACTGTACAACTTCTATTATTCTGTTGATTGTGCTGTCACTAAATTTGTTGAAAAGTGTTAGAGTTTGAATAGAAAAATTGTGCTTATTTATTATTATATAAAAAAAAATGAAAAAAAAAAGATGATGAACGAGAAGGGAAATTGGCTTGGGCCTACATATTTAGAGCAGCCCAAGTAACGAGGCCCATCATTTCATAATTTTAAGTTTTAAATTTAGAAGTCAACAACTATCCCATTTTAGTTTTTGTAAAATTCATAATTACAAATGTTTTAAAATTCACTTTTGCTTTCTTTTCCCCCGTCTACTAAGATGCTTCAATTCGTCAAGTTGTCTCTTGCTTGCAGGGGTCTATGGTTGATTGATATTGCACACCGTCTTCAGGCATGTTCGTATGGTTGGTATCAAACTAAGCTAAGAAATTTATAATACCAGTAAGAATTTGGGTTTCTGCAGTTCAACTAAACCCATAGTTCCAGAATTTCTATGTGAAACAAGATCGAGAAAATGAAGAAAATGATGTTTCTCCCATCCGTGTGACTAAACTCATCTCCATTTACTAACCTTAGCCTCTGATCTTTCATTCCGTCAAAACTAGTTGTTACCTCAACAATAGTAGGAGTCGTAAAGATTGATCTAGCAAAACCACCCATCAGAGCATTGGTTGTTAACATCTCGATTGGAAACGAATCAAGAAAAAAATAAAAAGAATCAAAATTGATTGATAGACTCTTTAAGTCCATCGTCAAATCCTAGGGCTCAACCTTAGACAGGTGGTGGAAACTACCAAACTAGAGTATGGTAGGGGTAGATAAATTTTTGGTGGAGTGGTGAAATGCGTAGAAATCGAAAAGACACCAATGAAGAAAGCATTCCACTGGACTGACACTAACACCAAGAGAATCAGCGGATGAGTTGTGGTTAGGGGTGAAAAGCCACTCAAACCCGAAGCTAGTTGGCTCTTCTCGAAATGTGTTGAGGCGCAACTGCAACGAGCAGAAGTCATGATAAAAGGTCCTGATCTTGGATAGTTTATTTATGAAAATGTATGTATAGCAAAAAATGCACCACCCTAAATCGGGTCAAGTTATACAATTTCAAAACTAAAAATTTTGTGTAAATTTTTCAAAAATCAAGTGCGCACAATGATAACCTCTAATAAGATGTTGTGATCTATAATATAATTAAATATATTACAGTCACATACCACACAATTTATGCGTTACAAACATAAGGTCACGATTACATACCTCAAACTTTAGTTTATAAGTCACAATCACATATTAAGTCATAAATAACAATTAGTACAAATTATTTATTATTCACAATTATCTGGTCATAATCACTATTTTTCTCACTCCACTCACCTACCTTACCTCACCCCACATCTTCTCTCGTTTTTTCACTCAATTTCTACAACCACTGTTCTGCATCGGGATTCGATTCGAGGTTCAATGATGTAGGATTGGAAACTCTTATTGTTCATTGAATACGGACCTTCACAAACCGTGAACGCAAAAGCCCCTCTCCGGATGACGACGGCCAGACAAATCATAAAAGCAAATACTCCTCCTCCATCATCACTCATCTACGAGATTGGTGGAGAATGGATGGTGCACCTAATAACGGTCAAATTTATAGCCACCATCAGACTGTTAAATCTACAGCCGTCAAACTATTCTTTCTATAGCACTATCATACCCTCTCTCATCTCCTTCGTCATCCCAATTGTAGTGCCACAAACACTCCAACTCTATTCAGTAAAACCTCTGTAGGCATATGTATGAATTGCTTCATTCTGGATCGGGGGTGGGGTGGTAACTCAAATAAAACACAACTGGAGGACGAACTACATAACAATCCATTCCATATCAAAACGGTGGATTAAGCCTCTCATCATAGAATGATACAGGCAAAAATCGGGAGGAGTTGGTAATCTTAGTGGTGGCTCGGCTTGTTATCCTACGAGCTCGTGCTCGGGCTCGTTGTCCAACGAGCTTATGGGCAACGAGTCGAGCTCGACTAGTTGAAAAAAGTGAGCTCAGCTCGTCCCACGAGCTTGTGGCTCGTGGGCCGAGATGAGTCGAGCTCGTGAGCTCTTTTTTTCTTCTTCTTTTGTTTACACGCTTTCTTTATAAATATTTTTAAAAAAAATACATTTTCGATAAATTTTTATTTTATAAATATTTTTATTTTGTAAATAATTTATTTAGATAAAGTAATTTTTACTTATAACTTATAATTTGTAAGTAATTTTAATTATAATGTATTTTTTTTATGATTTTATCTTATAAATAATACTTAATTAGTTACTTATAAGTTTTTTGTAATTATAATTTAATTTTCACTTAGAAATGATTTTTAGTTAATATATTTTCATTTTCAGGTTTGTTTTGAAGAAAACACGTTGATTGAAAATAATTATTTTATAAATGATAAAATTAAAAAAAAAATGAGAAATTATCAAATGATTTTTCAAAATATATTTTTTTTAAAATAATAAAATATAAACCCTCATCATTTATCCGGGTTTGGGACCTGTTACTTCAATTGTTCAATTTCAAGTAGGCGGAGTTAAAAATTGTACACGAACAACTTGTTACATGTATAATTTTTTAAAAAAAATTATAAAGGTATTAAAATAAAAATTCGTCGTAAATATAAAATATGATTAAACTAAATATCACTTACTTGACTGCATGCAATTTCGGCATATTTATCTTGTAGTAAAAAATGAGCGTCTTGCCAATACTTCACACACATTAATACTTCCAAAATATCTTCTTTTAGTCGACTCCTAAACTCGGAGAGAACCCTAGACCCTGCACTAAAAGCAGATTTCGAAACTACAGTGCTAACCGGAGGTGTTAGTAGATTCTTTGCCATTGCAGAAACTATTGCCATCGACGTTCATACTTTCGCCAGAAGTCAACTACTTCTTCTGAATTTTTCCTTAGTGCATTGGTACTAGGCCAATTATGATTAAAGTAATCAAGTAATTCAGTAGGCAACTCATTTGGACTATTACTGGATGTTTGTGTACATGCACTGGAAGACAAACTATTATTGCTGGATGAACCATATGCATATCCAATTTGACCATATGTACATGAGTCAATGCCTTCAAATAAATTTAAAATTTCAGCATCGTCATCTCCTAAATTAGTGGGAGGAGTACTTGTAGAGTCGAATGGTACACGAGTAACATGTGTACCCATTCGTGAAGTATATATTACATACATTTCAGATAAAGTTGCTTCCAAATTCCTATAGGTAATAGATACGTTAAAAGTTAAAGATTTTGACATTCGGTCAATTATAAATTTAGTACCCGATAAATTATATTGGGGTCCATGACACATGCTAACGAAAATAACATGGGCAAGTTTTTCCAATATTTTTTAAACTTTAATTCCATGAAAATTATAACTGAACTAAAATCGGGGTCATCTTTATATCTATCAAAAATCCTAAAAATTAGATAAAGACGTTGAATGACCATACAATTAATAGGATAATAAACACCAGACAAAATATTTGTAGAATCATAAAAAAATTTTAAATTTTTTTTAATTTTAGTAACTAAAGTCCAATCCAACTCATTCAAAATATTTTCGTCGCGTCCCTAATATGCCTACTGTTATAAAATTCAGTAATTAAATGTTTGAAACCTTCACATGATTTTGATAATAAATATATGGAGTTCCATCTATGCACTACGTCACTAATAAAGGTTTTTGAATGCAACATCCAAGTTTCGGCACAAAATTTCTCAAATACTTGTTTTCTACTAGATGAAATAGTGATATACATTAGTGCATTCCTAATTCGTTGAATTTCATTAAAATATGGCATACACATCAAATATGAAATAAAAAATCACCGAATTCGGGTTGAAGTACTCTATACAATTTATCGATAACAAACTTATTTACAGAAGCGTTGTCGAACGTAAAAAACTGAATTTTACTATCGCATTTATATTCTTTAATAATGTTCATAATAACACTAAATATATTGGGAGCATTGTGCGGGTACTCAATAATTTTAAAAACAATTATTTTTTAGGGAAATGCTACATGTACACACAATTTCCTACACAATCCCCTACACCCCCCTCACATGAAGGAGGGCCCACAAATATTTTATTATGTGTGGGCCCCCCTCCATGTGAGGGGGGTGTAGGGAATTGTGTAGGAGATTGTGTACAAATAGCTTTATTCTATTTTTTATGCATGATCCAAAGTGGGTCTATATAGTGTGCAGTTGCAGCCATATAACCTCTTTTATTAATCCCTTCTCATAAATCCAAAGTTAAAGATATCACCTCCCATATTTTTCTAAATCGGCAATCAATGTTTTCTTTGCATTTTCAAAATATTCTATTGTATCAGAACGAAAAGTATTTCGACTTACCCCAACGTACCTCGGTTGAAGACATTTTTTCACAAAGATAACGAAGTGTTGGTTGTCCATTTGTGCTAGTGGCAACTCAGATCCAGCAATGTATTTCATCATTCCTGTTCGAGTTCTTTTCTCCGAGTACATCCACGTATTAAGTGGCGCAGTAGTAGCACCGCTGCTTGGACTACCAAATTGTAGTTGCGTTTGACCAGCATGAAGAAGACCATGTTTGGCCGCCCATGTTTTGTAGTGACGGTTGAGGTGAATGGTTCCAATACCTTTTTGATGGGCCAACCGTTGTTGACAATATTTACATACTGCTTTGATTTCTGGAATTCCATCAATCACACAACCAGTTTGAACCAATTTAAAATGGTCCCAACATTTTGCCTGCTTCCTTACCTTTCTCTTTCCTCTTGCATCGAAAATTTCTAACACAAGTTCATCATCTTGTTCCAAATCAATTGGATGACTAGCATCAACATCAACGTCATCCAAATCAATTGGATGACTATTTTCATGAACATCGTAATCTTCAATATTTTCTGGAATGGGTACTTCATTTAGACTGACGACCTCATTCCCAAATTGATTATGGGGCACATGTGCTTCATTCCCTACTCCGACATCAAACAAGTTTTCAATAAATGAGCGTGGATCCATTTGTGAATAATTGAAATTGAATGTTGAAGAAGAAGAAGTGAAGTAGAATTGAGAAGTGAATGAAAATTATGTAGTAGTGTAGAAAATATATTGTAAAATCAAAATTATAATTTAATGTTTTCAAAATAAAATGTAGGAGAGTATATAAATGAGAATGGATGAATAATATTGATAATAATTGATTTGTAGAGAGTATAGTAGAGAATAAGAGATTGATAGTAAGTTTGATGAAGAAAAAAATGTTGTAATTGATGGGTATTTATAGGAAGAAAATAAAATTTGAAAAAAAAAATGAAAGACCAAAACGGTCACTTCAGTGAACGTTCTGGTCACTGAAATTTGAATTTTTTTTATTTTTTTATTTTGATAAGCTGCTCGCCGAGCCGGTGAGCGAAGACGAGCCGAGCTCGGCTCGTTTGAATTTTGTTTTGATCGGCTCGTGGCTTGGGCTCGTTTTTTACGAGCCCGAGTGACTCGTGACTCCTTTTAGACGAGTCGAGCCCACGAGCTACTCGACTCGATTGCCACCCTAGGTAATCTTTTGAAGGATGGTGAGTTATATATCTAGCCTTTGTTTAAGTCCTATTTTTTCCATCAAAATATATTTTTTAACAGTAATTTGATCTCACTTCAATTACGTATTTTTCAATAAATAATATTACACGTAAATTCAAAACTTTTATTTATTTTTTAACCGCATATTTTATATCTATAAACTATTTAAAATACATTTTTTTTTTTACAAGAATGTAGTTCAAAAGAGGGCCTAGATTCTTTTTGAAGTGGTGGGGATAGGGATGACAATGGGTCGGGTCGGCCTTTCCCACCCCGACCCGTTGGATAATTCCCCACCCCATACCCGCCCCATTACCCGTTTAGGGCGGGACGGGGTCGGGTCAGGGGCGGGTAGGGATTCCTACTCCGTTTATTACCCTTTTTTTTATTAATATAATAAGGATGTTTTAAAAACAAAAACTCTTTTTGTACAATCCAAAGTTTCAGAAAATAACGATATTCTCTTCTTTGTCGAATGTGAAAAAGAACAAAAAAAAATGACAGGAAAAAAAAACGAAATGATCAGATAGACGTGAGAATTAAATAAAGAGTAATACAACGTTTACTAAAGAAGTTTAATGGATCTTTAAATAAAAATAAATGACCAAGAATATAAGATGAAAATTCAAGGAAGAAATAATTTTTATAATTAGTTTGGATTGTAGACTGAAATGGTGTTTTTGAGAGAGAGAAAAACAGATGAAATCCTGAAACATTCGCAAAGTAAATTAAATAATAAAATGTTAAAATAAAAGTTAAAAATATAAAGTTTTGCGAGGCGGGGTGGGGACCTTAATACCCATCCCCGCCCCGTACCCCCTTTGGGTCGACGTTCTCTAACCCGCCCCGCCCGAATACCCGATTAAGCGGGTAATGGCCGCCCCATTCGGGGCGGGACCCGCGGGTATCGGGTTTGATGAATTTTTTTGTCATCCCTAAATGGGGGTGGAAATAGGTGGGGTGAATGTAGTGGATATACTTGATTAAAAAAAAATCCTACTTGGTTATTAAAGTTCAAATTGTTAACATTAGAATCTATGCTCTAAAAGTTCGCCTAAGTGGCACCTAGACTCGAAATTTGGGCAAAATGCCTCGCTTCGCACCTGAATGCTTTTTTTTCCTAATTTCTAAACGGTTGAATTTTTTCTTTCGTTTCTTTTGTCTTTCGTAGACGCGCTTTATTAATTTTTTTCAAAAATATTTTATTTGACATTAGTTTATTATTTAAAAAAAAAAAAACTTTACATTTGACTTTAATTTTAAGTTTTTAAAAGATTTTATATGTACAAGAGTTAAAAATGACTTTATCTAAATAGTTAAATAAGATTTTAAGTTATGGTGTTATTTATATTATGTAATTATGATTTTGATATTCGTTTTATTGCAAACTTCAAAAGCATACATAAAGTTCCTTTAAATTTATTAAGTAGGATTTGTCTAATTGATAATTGTAGTTATGAAAAATATTCTAATTTCTGTATTTCGAAAACTTAAAAATTGTATAATTGACTAATGGTAGGGGTTATTAAGAAAATATTGTATTTTGTAATTTTAGATTTTTAATACGTATTATTTTAATTACTAAATAATTTTTAAAATGATTAAAATTTTAAAATAAATATTATAAATAAGAAAATATTTTTTTACACCCAAGTCTCTCCTAAACTCACTTAAGCTAATAAATATTATAAATAAGAAAATATTTTTTTACGCCAAAGCCTCTCCTAGGCTCACTTAAGCTAAGAATCAGATTGGGCACTGTTACGGGTTCAAAAAGACCCGACACGTGTCAAGTAGGAGAAGCCCCACGTGTAGCCGAACTGATTTGGCGTGAGTGACCGAAATCATCGTCTGAACTGAAGCGTCTTAAAATAAAGCAGACCCGAACTCATCCGCCCCTCTCAGCGGATGCAGAGGTCCGCACTCTGCGACCAGGAAGCTTCACCGACCTGCTCCACCTCTCTCTAGCCAAAGTCCTTTTTTGTATGAGAGTTTTTCCAAAATTAAATCTTTGATTGATTGATGGGACGTGTGGCAAGGTTCAAACGGTCAATTCAACCGCATAAGTCAGAACAATAAAGATTTGACAACCTATTGATGGACAGATTGACATCTAGGATGGAACATGGTAGAAGGATCCAAGGCCACGTGTCTCCTCATCCAGCGGCTATCCTCCTCCCATCCTTACTATAAATACAACTTCCTTGCCCCAGTAGAAGGATCGCATTCTTGCCATTTAAAAGAACATAAGTTATTCTCCCCCTCCACACACAATTTACTCTTTACATATATTTTCTCTTCACGTCTTCGGTAACCACTTAACCACCGGTGACCCCTACATTCAAACTGAAAACTGACTTGACCGTCGGAGTGCTCGCGCCGCCTCCACCCCCACCGAGAAAAGGGCCACGAGTGACTAACGACTTGCTACTGTGCGCAGGGAGAAGCGGACTAGAAGACTTATCCGTTGACGGCTCGAAAGTCCATTTTTTGAGGTCAACAGATTGACGTCGTCTGTAGGAAACTTGCTTAAACCACGAGTTTTCCACCAAAAAGTTTGCTTGAATATCTAGTTGATATTCTCCCTTGGAAAAAAGGGATTTAGTTCTTGAGAAAGAAGTAAAAGCTGTACATTGTTCCCGTCATGAGCTCAGAAAAAGACGTGGAGGTTACGAGGGCCAGGGATGTCTTTGAAGAAGAGATCGTGTGAACCACTGTGACACATCAAAGGCCCCACCATCGGCATCGCAGAGGTGCGAGAACCGCTGCAATGCTAACTGCCGAAGTGGCTCGCATGGCTGCGGACATGAGAAATATAGCAGCTCAAAATGCCTCCATGCAAGAACTCCTTATGCAAGTGCAGAACTAAGGTGGTTTTCAGCAGAATCAGCAGCAGACTCATATGCGAACAAAAGCAGAGTCCGGCAGAAGGGCCCAATTAAGCCCTCAAGAGGTCTCTCTCGAAAGAGAAGTGGGAATGGATGCCTCCAGCTACATGGTCACTCCGGCTAATGATGGAGCTGCCAAAGAGAATAACTTTCCCCCAGAATACGAAGAGCGGCCTCAAAGGTCCACAAGTGTTTTTGACCGAATTGGGCGAGCCCCTAGAAACAGGGACCAGTCCCCCCGCCAAACGGTTCGCCACCAACAGCAGCAAAGTCAAAGAGACTAGGCCCCCCACCTAGAAATAGGTGGGAGAGGCGGAACCTGGTGGATTGGGGAAATCGGGGCGAAAACGCTCAACAGCCACCTCGACCCGTGGTTGATGTAGACGAGCCTGAGGAACCGTGCCGTTCCTACGAACTGGATGATGATTATGACAATCTCTCCTTCTCCAGGGAGCTTCGCTATTTTCCCATGCAACAGAATTTCGTCCCTCCAAAGATCCCAAAGTATGAAGGAAAAGGCGACTCGGAAAAGCACCTCAACAAATACAAGACGCAGATGAGCCTCAGAGGTGCTTATCCTGCACTAAAATGCAGGGCATTCCACTTGACACTCAGCGGTTCAGCTGAAGTGTGGTACAACAGATTGGCGCCGTCTAGCATAAGAAGCTGGCCAGACCAGAAAAGAGTCTTTTTGAACCAGTACCTCTCTAAAAGAGATGGAGAAGCGTCAATCCAGCGCTTACAAGACATGAGGCAGGCAACTGGGGAAACGTTGAAAAACTACCTCGCCCGTTTCACTAATGAAATTACCTACTGTGAGCAGGTAACTGACAAAAAACCCTATCAGCTCTGAAGGGCGGACTGAATATGAACACTTTATTCTGGAGAGACGTCCGAAGTAAAAATCCATCAACCTATGATGAGTTGGTGGAGATGATGAAAGTTGAAATTGTCAATGAGGAGATGATTGACCACAGAAACAGGGCGGCACAGGGGCTCCCGCCGCCCTAAAGGCAAATCGAAAGAGGCCCAACGTCATAGACGGTAAATCAATGGACACAAGTTGGGCACACCGTGGCTCCCACTTTGGCACAGGCATTAGCCTCTGCCATATTGAATGCCGTGTCGACCCTAGCTTATGAGAATGTTGAACCCAATGCTAACAACCCAGTTAGGAATACTGGAAGACCCTCGACCTCTAGAAACAGGGGGAGAGGCGGTGGACCTATAAATAGGCCCCAAGAGGAAGGATCACCATACTGCACTTTTCACCATTTCTATGGCCACGACACCAGGGACTGCAGAGATGTCAACAGGCCTAGAAGCAACCCAGAAATGCAAGGGAGAATTTTCGTCAAGATGACAAACCGAGGTAAAGGTCCCCCAGAAGGAAAGAAGAGAGGTCACCATCGCTTCGGAATGCAAGGAACAATGAAATGGAAAGGCCCAGAAATGGGCAACGCTCCAAAAGTGGCCCTGCTAGAGCGGATGAACACCATCCGATCCGTGAGAACGATATGATCATTGGAGGACCTCACCTGGGAGGTGAAACCAGGAACGCTCAGAGAAACTACACTAGGGAGGCCAAAGATCCACCTATGGCCAGTTATGTGGTGAGCTAATCCCCAGGGGGAAGAGCTGCAGAACCGATTTCGTTCGCCCCGGAGGACGCAATTGGTGTGCATTATCCGCATTGCGACGCCCTGGAGGTCAGGGCAGTGGTGGCCCGCAATGGATTGAAGCGAATGCAAGTAGACAATGGGGCTCTGTAAATATCCTGTTCGAATCGACATTTGAAATGGCAGTGGATCACAAGCTCACCCCCATGACTTCTCCACTTTACGGGTTCACCAGAGATAACATTATTCTCAAAGACAAAATTACTCTAGCTGTTGAGATGGGGACTGCGCCCCAGGTGGCACATCACTTCATGGAGTTCCTAGTTGTGGATCACCGATCTGCATACCATGGAGTACTTGGGTGACCCGCCATGAAAAAGTTGTTCACTGTCACCTCGATCCATCACCTATGTATGAAATTCCCTACTGAGCGAGGAATTGCCACTGTCAGAGGTGACCAGACGGGTTCTAGAGAATGCTACCTCAATTCTCTAAGGAAAGCTGAACCACGTGTGAACATGGTTATTCATGACGCTGAAATGGCAGAGGTCCATGCAGAAGGGCAGCTCCCCATCCAAGATATCGAAATGGCAGAAGCTAGGCCTGAAACATCCTTGGAAGAATTGGACCCAAGGATTATTGAATCAGAATCACTCACTGCCCCAATGAAAGAGCTGAAAAGTTTCCCAATAGATCCCCAGGATGCCACAAGGGTCTTGCAGGTCGGAAAGTACTTGGAACAAGGCATGAAGGAAGAACTGAAAAACTTCCTCCGGAGAAATGTGGATGTCTTCGCCTGGAAGCATGAAGACATGATTGGAACATCAGTTGCCACCATTTGCAAATCGATCCGAGCTACACACCTCATAGGTAGAAGAGGAGATCACTAAACAATGAAAGGTATGAGACTCTCAAGGAAGAAGTGGAGAGGTTGATTAAAAATGGCTTTGTCAGGGAAGCCGTGTATCCGAAGTGGATTTCCAACCTCGTGCTCGTCAAGAAACACAATGGAAAATGGAGGGTCTGCATTGACTTCTCCAACCTTAATCAGGTCTGCCTAAATGACAGTTTTCCTCTCCCACGAATAGACCAGTTAGTGGATGCAACTGCAGGTCACGAGCTGTTAAACTTCATGGAAGCCTATTCAGGCTACAATCAGATCGCCATGCACCCAGGTGATGAGGAGAACACATCCTTTATCACAGATCGGGGATTGTATTGTTCCAAGGTAATGCCCTTTGGATTGAAAAATACAGGGGCCACCTACCAAAGACTAGTCAACAAGATGTTTGCCAATAAGCTCGGTAACACTATAGAAGTTTATGTTGATGATATGCTGGTGAAAAGCCTCAGGGTCGGGGAACATATCAAGCATTTGGACGAGGTGTTTCAGATACTGAAAAGGTACCAAATGAAATTAAACCCCCTAAAGTGTGCTTTCGGAGTAGCCTCTGACAAATTTCTGGGCTACATTGTAAATCAAAGAGGAATAGAAGCCAACCCGAAGAAGATCAGAGCCTTGATAGAGATGAGATCGCCACAGAAACCCAAGGAAGTGCAACGGCTAACTGGCAGAGTAGCCGCACTCAATCGCTTCATTTCAAGGGCCACTGAAAAGTGTCTACCCTTCTTCAAAGTCCTCAAAGGGGGAAATAAGTTCCAGTGGACATCGGAATGTGAAGAGGCGTTCCAAGAATTGAAAAACTACTTGGGATAAACTCCTCTCCTGAGCAAACCCAAGGACGGAGAACTTCTATTGTTGTATTTGGCAGTTTCCGAAGAATCAATCAATTCGGTGCTAGTACGGGAAGAAGAGACACACCAGCTGCCTATTTAATATATGAGCAAATCCCTACTCCCTCCCCCCGAAGCGCGTTATCCGGATATGGAGAAATTGGCCCTAGCTTTAATCACTGCTTCTAGAAAGCTGATACCGTACTTTCAGGCCCACAGCATCCGTGTTTTGACGAATTTTCCACTTAGGCAAGTCCTTCAAAAGCCAGACGCCTCGGAGAGGTTACTGAAATGGGCTGTGGAACTCAGTGAGTTCGATTTAACATACATACCCAGGACGGCGATCAAGGGCCAGACCCTAGCTGATTTTGTGGTAGAATTTTCCAAGGCCCAGAGGTCGAACTAAATATGGAGCTAGTAGAAACGTCACCTGGAACCTTTTTGTGGACGGCTCATCCGGAGAGAATGACTTCGGAGCTGGAGTGATTTTGGTGAGCCCAGAGGGGCACAAGTTGAATTATGCAGTGAGACTGGGTTTTAAAGCCAACAACAATATGGCTGAATACGAGGCCCTCCTGGCTGGGCTGCGATTGGCTAGGGAAATGCAAGTAAGGAAGCTAGTCATCAACAGTGATTCACAGCTAGTGATGAATCAAGTTAATGGGATCTTCGTGGCCAGAGACAAGCACATGGCAGAATATCTAAAGTTGGTTAAGGACTTTCTCCCCACCTTTGAAAAGTTTGAATTAGTGTCATGACAAAAGAACTCCCAAGCAGACGCCCTGTCAAAGCTTGCGAGCAGCAAAGATTCATAACTCCTCAGGATAGTGCCAGTTGAGCACTTGGCCGAACCCTCTATCAAGAAAGGCGAAGAACTGATGTGGATTGAGGGCACTCCACCATGGATGCAACCTATTTTGACCTGCCTGAGGAGCAGACCCTTCCAGAAAATGAGATAGAAGCTCGCCGACTTAGAAGAAGAGCTGTTTACTTCATCTTGCAAGATGATGTACTGTATAGGCGATGATTCTCATCCCCCCTCCTCAGATGCACCGGAGGGGAAGAAACAAACTACATTTTGAGAAAGGTCCACGAAGGAGTTTGTGGGAACCACTCCGGCAGTCCGACCTTAGCCCACAAAATACTCAGGCAAGGATATTATTGGCCTACCCTGAATAGGGATACAATTGATTTTGTGCGCAAATGCGATAAATGCCAACTCTTCTCCAACTTGCAGAGGCGACCCTCTCAAGAACTGACTGTTGTATCGAGCCCCTGGCCGTTCGCCAAGTGGGGAGTGGATTTTATTGGCCCCCTGCCCAAGGAAAGAGGAAACGCTCGCTTTGCCATAGTTGCAATTGATTACTTTACTAAGTGGGTCGAAGCTGAACCACTGTCAAAGATTACCGAGGCGAACACATCTAAATTTTTATGGAAGAATATCATTTGCCGCTTCGGAATACCACATTCACTAGTTTCAGACAATAGCAAACAGTTCGACAACAAGAAGATCAGGGACTTATGTGATGAGCTCGGGATCAGGAAGCACTTCTCCTCAACCCATCACCCTCAAGCCAACGGCCAGGTTGAAGCAGTTAACAAGATCATCAAGCTCACATTGAAAAGGAAGCTGAAAACATCAAAAGGGGTTTGGGTTGACGAGCTCCCACAAGTACTCTGGGCTATAAGAACTACTTGCAAAACGTCAACTAGGGAGACTCCGTTCTCCATGGCATACGGGGCTGAAGCTATGAGCCCCGTAGAAGTTGGTGTCCCCTCCACTCATAGCATTCACTTCAATGAGATAACAAATGATGATCTGAGGAGACTTGAGCTGGACTCCCTTGAAGAAAGGAGAGACGACTCCCAAGTCAAGCTCGCCTCTTACCAGCGAAAGATGATGCGTTACTACAATGCCAAAATGAAGAAGAGAATCCTCCGCATTGACGACTTGGTACTTCGCAAAGTTTTCGCATCGTCCCAGGACCCAGGAGCTGGCACACTTGGCCCCACCTGGGAAGGTTCGTATCGAATCTATGAAGAAGTGCGGCTTGACACTTACAGAATTGAAGACCTTGAAGGAAAGATCATGCCCCATCCCAGGAACATCAAACACTTAAGGAAGTACTTCCAGTAAAATGTTCACACAACTGTAAACTTCTCTATCAATGAAAGAACTGTTTTCGATTACTTCACTCTTATTCAGTATCGCATCATACAAGCGTTCTCATGTATCAAACATCCTAGCCGAAGTACAAATCCACCAGGGATCACCTCCAAGGATAGAGCTTAGTCAAAGGTGGTGCGGGTGTCGTCTTTGACGAAGCCACAAGCGTTCTCACGCATCAAACATCCTAGTCGAGGTGCAAATCCACCAGGGATCACCTCCAAGGATAGAGCTTAGTCAGAGGTGGTGCGGGTGCCATCTTTGATGAAGCCACAAGCGTTCTTACGCATCAAACATCCTAGCCAAGGTGCAAATCCACCAGGGATCACCTCCAAGGATAGAGTTTAGTCAGAGGTGGTGCGGGTGTCATCTTTGACGAAGCTACAAGTGTTCTCACGCATCAAACGTCCTGATCTAACTTATCATTTTCTTAAATGGTTAAGTCCTTACCGAACTGATTGTACATGCAAGCCAGTTAACTTATCATTTGCTTAAATGGTTAAGTCTTTACCGAACTGATCTAACTTATCATTTTCTTAAATGTTAAGTCCTCGCCGAATTGACCACACATGCAAGTCATTTTACTTATCATTTTCTTCAGTGGTTAAGTATTTATCAGTATGTTTGTACCAAAGTGGATCATCACTGTTGAAAGGGAAATGCGAAATTAAAAGTCAACATGGAAGAATGAAAATTTCATTAAGTACAAAATAGGCCGAAACCATTACAAAAACAAATCTACCCTACTCCTTGGGCACTTCCTCCTCCTCCTCTACTTCGGGTCGACCCCTAGTAGGCCCGCCTAACTCTGCCTCGATGAACCCGCTCTGGGTGCTTCTCGTGCAGGCGAGACATGATCTCTTTGGCACTCCACGAAGCCCAGTAGTTAGCGAAGTCATCGTACTCAGGAGTTTCTGTGAAGTTATCCTTGTACTTCTGAACTGCCGCCTCTTCCACTAACTTCGCTTCAGCCTTCAACAAGGCTATCTCCTTAGCCTGAGCCTCTGATAGCACCCTCAGCTCAGCTCTCTCTTTGTTGGCCACCTCCAACGCTTCAGAGGCGATATGCTGATGCTCATTGGACTGATCGATCCTCTTGGTAAGCGTAGCCACCTGGGAAACGGACTCGTGTAGTTCATTTCTAAGGTGGTTTACTTGTATTTCAGAAGAGTCCAACTTCATCACGGACTCCGTCCACCTCTCCTCGAAATCATCAGCCCCTTCTCCACCTCTTCCTCCCAAGTAGCAGAGGCCTCCACCCTCTTCTCCAGTTCGTCATTTTTCTTCCGGAGGCCCCGAACCAAATCATCAGCTACCGAGCTGAAAGTTAATGCTCTGGCCACACAGGCACTGTTGGCAGCCAAGAGGTCCTCCACCTCGTAGGAGGCAGTATGATCCTATCACGCCTCGGTCTAGTACTTGTTGTGGACTCTTGCAGTAGAGGCGGTTTCAGGCGGGAGCATCTCCAGCACAGCCTTTAATAATTCCTCATATTTGCTCCCAATGAAGTCAGGAGCTTTTCGCTGGGCTGTAGAGGTGGCTGATTTCTTCAGCCTTTTCCTTGCAGGGCCCCCAGCTGGGAAGGAAGAGATGGGCACTACGGCTCGAGCTTCAGCTGGGACAGTAATTGTCACTTCGGCGGAGACAATTGGGGAGATCATTGGAGGGCTCGCAGAAGCAGCAGGAACAGAAGTGGAAGTCGCATTCGGACCCTTTCTCTTGGTCCGCACAAGAAAAGTCCCCTCCTCAGTAACTTCCTCTTCGGCGACCTTCTGGGTCTTGCTCAAGGAGTGCAGCCTTTCCGCTTGATTCTTGTATTCGGTCGTGCCGGTCTGAAGAACCCTGGCTTCGGCAACGCTACACCTTTTGGTAGCGAAGTCAGGTTTCAGAGGCCTCTTCTTCACAAAATCTCCTGCAAGATGAAAATAAAACAAGTATTCAGTGAATCATGCAGGAAGAAGTGAATAAATGACGAAGTGAAGGAGTGAAGTTTACCTTGGCTAGACATCAGGTCGTAGCGAACAAATGAGATGTTCAAGTTGATAATTTTGTGGTAGCTCCTCTTTTGGGGGTCGAGGTGATAGATATCACCAATGATGCCCCATTCCTCCTCGGAGATCTCGCACCTCGGCTTCGAACCTGCAAACAACAATATTAAGCACATGAGGAAATAGATCAAGTAAAGTCGCTTTGGAAACAAAACTTACTAGGAGTGGAGTAAGTGGTGTGAACTGTCAGAGACGCCATGGGGTCATTCTCCGTTGTGTCCTACCTCCCAACTGCCCAGAACCATGAGTCTTTCCATCCCTTTACTGATGAGGGCAGGTCGGTCACAAAGGGGGAATGGGATCCCCAAGGAGATAGGTAATACCACCCCTTATTTCCCTCCCCAGCCACGCACTTCGGTAGATAGATGGAGTGGAATACGCTAAAAGGCATGTCAACCCCAATGCTGACCTACCTCCACAGCATCCATGACCCCACCAATTGGGATTAGGAGTTCGGATTTAATTGGGTCGGGGCCAACCCATATGATTGAAGAACCAATCTAAAGAATGGGTGGAAATAAAGCCTAAGGCCAGCCCGGAATAGGCTATCACTCACTGCCACACAACCCGGCTTCGGATAACGGGCCCTCTCATCCGGCCCCGGAAAAATTAGCTATATGGAGTCTGGAACCCTACAAACAGTCCTACATTTTTCTATCATGGCCGGAGTGGCCTTAGAAGGATAGTTGTAAGCCTCCCATTGGACTGAAGTATCCACTGGCAAGTCTGGACACCTCCAGACATTCTTCCCAGCCCTAATGGCTCTACCCAACTCTTCTGAACTGATTAAGATGGGCTCCCTCAGTTCGGCACTCACCTCACCTCTCCTCCCTTACAGTCATCCTAGAATCGTCCTCAGCAGCCATTTTTTTAGAAAAAGTCCCGAAAAATCGAAGAAAAAGACGAAAAAAGAGGAAAATCGATTTACCTAAGGTTGAAAATGGTTTTACCAGTGGCCGAAATCGCCAATGGGTTCGCCGGAGAAGAAGATTCGACAGAGTTTGGGAGCGTTTTGGATTTTTTAGCAAAGTAAATCTTTGAAATGGTGAAAGAGGGAGTTTATATAGAAAATTCAAGGATCACCTCAACCGTTGGATTTTCCCAAATCGGATCTTGTCCATCCAAACTCAAGGCTGATCATCACCGTTTAAACCAAAAGGCATTTGAATTAAGGGCCCTGATGAAGCGGTGCATCTCACGAAGAGGCCAAGCGTGTTGCTTTGAAGACGGGAGAGCCATTGCCATAATTGTCTCCTAAGATAAAGAGGAAGCGTGTCCTGGAAGAAAACAACGTCTCCCCATTATTACCTTGAAAAAACGCGAAATCCTTCAAGTCATGCACACAATCCAAGACCGTCTATTCAACGTAGCCACTTCGGCCAACTCATATTTCAGAGTTGTAACAATTCTCCTAAGAGCTGCCAACCTCAATCATTTCGGCCAACTCATATTTTAGAGTTGCAACAGTTCTCCTAAGAGCTGTCAACCTCAATAACTTCGGCCAACTCATATTTCAGAGTTGCAACAGTTCTCCTAAGAGCTGCCAATCTCAATCACTTCGGCCAATTTATATTTCAGAGTTGCAACAGTTCTCCTAAGAGCTCCAACCTCAATCACTTCGGCCAACTCATATTTCGGAGTTGCAACAACTATCCTCAGAGCTTTCAACTTCAATCGCTTTCACCTCGAAGTTGCTATACAACGCGGCTTGAGAGACTATAGTTACGGGGCTAAACAGCCTCGCCGTCCGAAGCTACGAAATTCGTCATCTCACATACAGCCAAAAAACCATACGCACTTCATGGACGCCCTTGCAATCATATTGACTCTAAAAGTTCACGCATTATATAAATAATCCATACATGAACTTGAAGGCTATTGTTACGGGTCCAAAAAGACCCGACACGTGTCAAGCAGGAGAAGCCCCACGTGTAGCCGAACTGATTTGGCGTGGGCGACTGAACTCATCGTCCGAAATGAAGCGTCTTAAAATAAAGCAGAACCGAACTCATCCACCTCTCTCAGCGGATGCAAATGCCCGCACTTCGCGACCAGGACGCTTCACCGACCTGCCCCACCTCTCTCTAGCCAAAGTCCATTTTTGTACGAGAGTCTTTCCAAAATTAAATCTCTGATTGATTGATGGGATGTGTGGCAGGGTTCAAACGGTCAATTCAGCCGCATAAGTCAGAACAATAAAGATCCGTCAACCTATTGATGGACAGATTGACGTCTAGGATGGAACAGGGTGGAAGGATCCAAGGTCACGTGTCTCCTCATCCAACGGCTCTCCTCCTCCCACCCTTAGTATAAATACAACCTCCTTGCCTCAGAAGAAGGATTCGCATTCTTGCCATTTAAAAGAATATAAGTTATTCTCCCCCTCCACACACACTTTACTCTTTTCATATATTTTATCTTCACGTCTCTGATGATCACTTAACCACCGGTGACCCCTACATTCAAACTGAAAACTGATTTGACCATCGGAGTGCTCGCGACCGCCCCATCCCCACCGGGAAAAGGGTCACGAGTGACTAACGACTTGTTATCGTGCGCAGAGAGAAGCGAACTATAAGACTTATCTATTGACGGCTCGAAAGTCCATTTTTTGAGGTCAATAAAAATTGTATAATTGATTAATGGTAGGGGTTATTAAGAAAATATTATATTTTGTAATTTTAGATTTTTAATACGTATTATTTTAATTTTTAAATAATTTTTAAAATGATTAAAAATTTAAAATAAATATTATAAATAAGAAAATATTTTTTTACACCCAAATCTCCCCTAAACTCACTTAAACTAATAAATATTATAAATAAGAATTTTTTTTTTTTTACACCCAAACCTCTCCTAGGCTTACTTAAGCTAAGAATCAGATTGGGCGCAATTGATCACGGCGTAATTGATTACATAATACATAATCTGATTCTTGACCAAACTAAGCGAAATTTCTTCATAATAATAAAATATATTATGTAATCAATTACGCTGTCATATGTAATCAATTACGTAATCATAATCTTGTGATTTATTTTAAATTACCTTAAACCTTAGTCAAAATTGGTCTCCTGTTGATTATCAAATGTGTAACAAGAACACAATTTTTTTTTTTTTTAATTACCTTAAACGTCAGTCAAAATTGGTCTCCTGTATATTATCATAGATACACAAGAAGACACAGATAAAATTAATATACGATATTAAATCTTTGGTCCATAACGTGACTAATGACTTGAATGTTACATCAACTCAGCCAATCAAATCTTCTTCTTCTTCAATCAATCAAAATGATAATAAATGGAAGAAGAATACACAGGGATGAATCAAAATTATTAAATATATTATATTACTTTATATGAAGCATCTGTGTTATTGCACATTGAGTCATATTTGTACAAATAAGAATGTTTTTAAGCGTTTTGACTAACTTTCTTGAGGCAATGACTTCCATTGTATTGGTTTTTGGACCAGGAATTTCTAGAATATATCTGCAAGTTCGGAGATAAACTAGGAACTGCACGTTTTTTTTTCTGAAGAATTCAAAATATACTAGTCTTTAATATTCTTCTTCATAAATACATGATTCTTTTAGGGCCTGTGTTGATTGGCACTCATTTTTCGTGGAAGGTGAAAAATATTTTTCTACTTTTTACTATTCACTTATTTGATTGCACTAATTTTTCAAGAAAAAATGTTTTTCAACGTTTTCCAAGGTACAAGCGGTTAATGCACAAAAGTTAGAAAACGTTTTTTCACCATAGTGGTGGAAAAACGTTTTCCAATTTTTTTTTTTTTTTTTTTTTTAGCAATTGGAACACATTCCAAAGTCAATAGTAAAAAATTTAGCTATTTAATTGATAATTTGTATAAAAAAACAAAGCCAAACAAAAATTTTGTCAGGTGGAAAATTATACCAATCAAACACCATTAATTACAATTCCCTGTAAAACGTTTTCTAGGCAATTCAATTCCCTGTCATTCATTTTTTTTCCACCCGAAATTGAAGCTCGTGGTCTTGGACGTCCATGTACATCTATAATACTATCTACCAGAGAGTTTCCTCAACCGCATATGTACGACAAGTGTAGAGCAACATGACATACTCGCAAAATTTGTACAAGTCAGATTCCACTAAATATCAATTAGATGGATGCGTAATGGTATCGTTATATACAATATTTAGATTTTTTTATAATATTTACAATTATTTCACAATTAAATATATAATATTTACATTTTTTTTACAATATTTACAGTTGTTTCAAAATTAAATATACAATATTTATACATTTTTTTTTATAATATTTACAATTATTTCACAATTAAATATATAATATTTATATATATATTTTTACAATATTTACAATTGTTTCAAAATTAAATAAACAATATTTATAGATCGCAATTGTATTCATACAAATCGCACGCTAACTTATTTATCCAGGATTGGTTGATTCCGTCAACTTTATGTGCTATACTAAAAAAATTAATACACTTTATTGCGAACATATCACAATCACCCCTGCAATTAAATAATAATGAGTTAGTTCTGTACCGTGTAATTGTAGTTATGAAAAATATTCTAATTTCTGTATTTCGAAAACTTAAAAATTGTATAATTGACTAATGGTAGGGGTTATTAAGAAAATATTGTATTTTGTAATTTTAGATATTTTATACGTATTATTTTAATTATTAAATAATTTTTTAAAATGATTAAAAATTAAAAATAAATATTATAAATAAAAAAATATTTTTTTACGCCCAAGTCTCTCCTAAACTCACTTAAGCTAATAAATATTATAAATAAGAACATGTTTTTTTACGCCCAACCTCACTTAAGCTAGGAATCAGATTGGGCCCAATTGATCACGGCGGAATTGATTACATAATACATAATCTGATTCTTGACCAAACTAAGCAAAATTTCTTCATAATAATAAAATGTATTATGTAATCAATTACGCTGTCATATGTAATCAAATACGTAATCATAATCTTGTGATTTATTTAAAATTACCTTAAATCTTAGTCAAAATTGGTCTCCTGTTGATTATAAAATGTGTAACAAGAACACACTAATAAATTAATTTCACAATTTTGTTTTTAATTACCTTAAACTTCAGTCAAAATTGGTCTCCTGTATATTATCATAGATACACAAGAAGACAGATAAAATTAATATACGATATTAAATCTCAATTATTGAACATTCTTTGGTCCATAACGTGGCTAATGACTTGAATGTTACATCAACTCAGCCAATCAAATCTTCTTCTTCTTCTTCTTCTTCTTCAATTAATCAAAATGATAATAAACGGAAGAAGAATACAAAGAGATGAATCCAAATACATGGGACATGGCTGCTTTTAGGGACCTCATCCAATCACCAAATTTACTTTTCAGATTAGGCAAATTATAACTCAAAATTGACTCGAATTGAGTTGGCCAATTTTAAAGGTAAACCTATGACGATCTTTATGTATTCTAAAATATTGAATAATAAATCGAAATATTAACCAAAACAATTGATGATTTTTAAATATATAGAGGCCATTATATTACTTTATATGAAGCCATCTATGGTATTGCACATCGAGTCATATTTGTACAAATAAGAAAGTTTTTAGGGACCTCATCCAATCACCAAATTTACTTTTCAGATTAGGCAAATTATAACTCAAAATTGACTCGAATCGAGTTGGTCAATTTTAAAGGTAAACCTATGACGATCTTTATGTATTCTAAAATATTGAATAATAAATCGAAATATTAACCAAAACAATTGATGATTTTTAAATATATAGAGGCCATTATATTACTTTATATGAAGCATCTATGGTATTGCACATCGAGTCATATTTGTACAAATAAGAAAGTTTTTAGGGACCTCATCCAATCACCAAATTTACTTTTCAGATTAGGCAAATTATAACTCAAAATTGACTCGAATCGAGTTGGTCAATTTTAAAGGTAAACCTATGACGATCTTTATGTATTCTAAAATATTGAATAATAAATCGAAATATTAACCAAAACAATTGATGATTTTTAAATATATAGAGGCCATTATATTACTTTATATGAAGCATCTATGGTATTGCACATCGAGTCATATTTGTACAAATAAGAAAGTTTTTAGGGACCTCATCCAATTACCAAATTTACTTTTCAGATTAGGCAAATTATAACTCAAAATTGACTCGAATCGAGTTGGTCAATTTTAAAGGTAAACCTATGACGATCTTTATGTATTCTAAAATATTGAATAATAAATCGAAATATTAACCAAAACAATTGATGATTTTTAAATATATAGAGGCCATTATATTACTTTATATGAAGCATCTATGGTATTGCACATCGAGTCATATTTGTACAAATAAGAAAGTTTTTAGGGATCTCATCCAATCACCAAATTTACTTTTCAGATTAGGCAAATTATAACTCAAAATTCACTCGAATCGAGTTGGTCAATTTTAAAGGTAAACCTATGACGATCTTTATGTATTCTAAAATATTGAATAATAAATCGAAATATTAACCAAAACAATTGATGATTTTTAAATATATAGAGGCCATTATATTACTTTATATGAAGCATCTATGGTATTGCACATCGAGTCATATTTGTACAAATAAGAAAGTTTTTAGGGACCTCATCCAATCACCAAATTTACTTTTCAGATTAGGCAAATTATAACTCAAAATTGACTCGAATCGAGTTGGTCAATTTTAAAGGTAAACCTATGACAATCTTTATGTATTCTAAAATATTGAATAATAAATCGAAATATTAACCAAAACAATTGATGATTTTTAAATATATAGAGGCCATTATATTACTTTATATGAAACATCTATGTTATTGCACATCGAGTCATATTTGTACAAATAAGAAAGTTTTTAAGTGTTTTGACTAACTTTCTTGAGGCAATGACTTCCATTGTATTGGTTTTTGGACCAGGAATTTCTAGAACATATTTGGAGATAAATTAGGAATTGCACGTTTTTTTCTAAGGACCATATTATGTGTACATAATGATGTATACACAGCCTTATACCCCTCATATGGAGGGGAGCCCACATATAATAGATTAATCCTTTTTCTAAAGACTTCAAAATGTACTAGCTAGTCTTCAATATTCTTCTTCATAAATACATGATTATTTTATTTTACTATGCTTAGAAAATAATTTGTTTCTTAATTAATTGTTTAATTTTTATGATTATAATGAAATTTCCTAATTATTTTCCCAAGGAAATCTTGGTTCTCTCTCGTCAGAAGAACGGTCTACATTAATCACTATTCATATTCCTTGTTCCTTATTCTTCCATTATCAATTCTAATTAGAAAAGAATTAAGTTGAGCTGACCGAAAATTGTTGACAGGAACCTTGACGTCCTCTCACATGTGTGTGAGACTCATGTGAATAAAAAAATTCCAAAAAATGACCCCCCACTCCTTATTATGAGTGTTTGGTCAGGGAGGCTGTCAACCCCCTCTCTGTTACTATAGCAAAGTTGATCAAAAAATCCATCAAATCCATTCAAATTTCAAGACATCTGAGTTTTCTGCTCATCAGAACATATAATAATACCTCCTCCATTCTTCAGTTCGTTCTTCCAATGTTGGGTGATCATGAACCTTAATTCTGAAGATATTCTCATGATTTTTTCTTCAATTGGCAATTTGGTTTGTGGTTTATATCAAAGCAATTTTTTATTTTTTATTTTTGTCACGAGTAACATAATAAATATTTATATATATTAGTAAGTAGTCATGATATTCTATTACCTGTATTTGTTTTTATTTTTTATCCGTAAAGTACCCATAAACTTGATACATGAATACAATTCATAAGCTCGATTTGAAAACAAGAAAAGAAAAAGAAACAAATTTGAACTTAATAGATATCTATTGTGTTTACATAAATTTTATAAAAAGGCTAGTTGAATATTTGAAGAAGAGGAAAAAATAAATAAATAATAAGGTGAGAAAATGAGTTGAAATTGTGTTATATATCCTCTTCTTTTGAGTAAATTTTGTTCACAGTAATTATAGTTTCACTTTGTGTCAATTTAGTAACTATATTTTAATTTTGTTCAATCAAATTACTATATTTTAATTTGATATCAATTTGGTAACTATACTTTAGTTTAATTTCAATTAAGACAACTTTGCCCAATGTCATAAATAGAAATTGATGATGTGGCCATCAATCCATGATGGTCGTCAGATGTGACGATTAGTTACTAACATGAAATAAGAAAGATTGTAGTGAAATAAATATCAATCATTATCTTTTGACTATCACGTCATCGATTCTCGTAAATTTAAATAATGAAATTGAATGGAGTTATCTTATCAAAATCAAATTAAATTGTAATTACTCAATTGAATAAAATTGAAACAACAATTACACAATTGACATTAAATAAATGTATAGTCATCATATAGATTTATTTCTATTCTTTCCTATTTACCAAAAAAGGGCGTAGATTCTACTATTTGAAACTCGTTGTCTCATGTATTATTGCCAACTTTAAGCTATTCCACGAACAACACTGAAATCCAAAAATGGTTCTAATCGCCATATCCTTTCGTCATTTTGGAAATTTCTGTGCAGCTGGCACACGCGGTGCTCGGCATAGTTTACTGTTAAATATTTTTTGCTGGAAAGAAGTCATAAAGGTAGGTAAAATCAAATATATGTATGGTAAGACCCCACGAATATTATAAAACGAAAACGTGTTTGCCCATAATCTATTCATTTCGTGCTCTAATTGGTGTCTATAAAATATTTGCCCGTTCACACACATGAAATCAGGAAAGTTGCAGGAAAAATCCCGCACCGGTAGGTCATTACACCTAACCCTAATAATACTCACAATCCTTTCTATATAAACCCATAATACAATGTTTAAATCAAGAATTTTCAGTCGTTTCTTCCAAAATATAGAAAAGAACCCATGAAGACATCCACCTATATTCTAGCTTCAATTCTTGCCTTGCTTTTTCTGTTTGGTGCAAAATCAGTAAATGCTCAAGAAACTGGTAATGCATATTAAGAAATATTTTATGAACAATGTTTATGTCTCTGTGTGTTATTTTCTTGAATCTGAACTGGGATTTATGTTTTGTGTGCAGAGGATGAGAGAGAATTTGATTACGCAAAGGAAAGCGAAAAGGGTCCGAGAAAATGGGGAGAGTTGAAGAAAGAATGGGCAGCATGCAAGGATGGAAAATTGCAGTCTCCCATTGATATGTCAAATGAAAGAGTAAGAGTTATTACGAAACCGGAAAAGAGGAATTATAAGCCTTTCAATGCCACTGTCAGGAATAGAGGTCATGATATTTCGGTAAGGATACATTTCTCCATTTCCACTTAATTAAATTCTGGAAGAGTTTCCCCTACCTTAAACCAGCTTTTTATAAATCACTTCTAATCGGACAAAATACTGTTCAAAATAGTTTTTTAATGTAAAAAATAACTTTCAACTTTTCAAAAGCTATGCATGGTCCATTATTCATACTGAGTAATGCTATTTAACACCCAATGTAGGTGACGTTAGATATTATTAAATGAAATATACAATTAAATGAATCACATAATTTCATTTTTAACTGAGTGTATCACATAATGCCACAAGCTCATTATTCTTATTTATTTTCTCTCTCTGTACCAACACAAAACAAGATTGATTAGTTGGCTTCAAGCGTGTGCTATACCAATAATTATGTTCTTTAGCCATTACGGTGCCAGTCAGGATTAATTGATAGCTGGCTTAAGACATAATTTAAACAAATTAGTCTAATCTGTCTCCTTTTTAATACAAGTTTATTCAACATCCCAATCAATCCACACAACGTGCTGTTAATGATTCATCATAACATTTTTAATACAAATTGATTTAAGCGGAATTGTCAAAAAAGGGTTGATAGATTCCTTGACCGACACTCACATGCGCTAGGACTCGCGTGAATAAAAAATGTCAAAAAATGCTTCTTTTCTCCCTATTGTGAGTGTGTTGTTAGAAAGCCTATCAAACTCTTTCAGTCAGCATCGTATTGTTGATACAAATTTAGCAAAAAAATCTAAAAAATTTCCCGTGGGCGGTGTCAAGTGCCTTTGAGGGTGTTTTGGTGTGGATTAAAATTAGATTTTTAGTAGATTGTGAAAGAAATTTTTGAAATGTGTGGTCGAAAAGTTGTGCGACCCATGAAAAATGTGATTAATATTGATTGTTTGACTTTGACTTAGATTAAAATCAGAATTTAATTTGGTCCAAACAGGCCTTTATCAAAAATTTAATTAGCTCTCCATATGAACAAACGTGTTGAAGACATAGTAGTTCAAGAATTAACTATAGAAATTCCTCGACATGCAGCTTCGTTGGAACGGTGATGCAGGATCGATATTGATCAATGGGACGGAGTACCCTCTTCAACAAGCCCATTGGCACTCTCCTTCTGAGCACACTATCAATGGTAGAAGGTATTAGCATTTGGCCCTTCACTCTGTGTGCTTGTATGTATTTTTTCCAAGTGTGCAGCCGAGGATCGACGCTCAAAATACTACAAATTTCTTTAACAGGTACGCCATGGAACTGCACTTGGTACACCAAACCTCGGACCTAAATGTGAAGAACCGCATAGCTGTTACTGGTGTCCTCTACAAGATTGGCAAACCTGATAAATTTCTCTCCAAGGTAAAAATTTGATAAAATCCATGATAATAATTCCTTTGTATTTGCTTATACAAACTACTCGTGATTACTAGAAATAAGGGAAATGCCCAGTGTACAGGGGCATTTCCTACAGATGTTTTACAGGTTCCTCACTGTGTGGGGGGCTCACATGTATTAAAAAAAAATAGCATGGGGGCCACGCATGTCTCTGCCCTGACCAAGCAGGTCTAGAAATAACAATAAACTAAATCTTATTCTCGAGAAAAAATCGCCTACATAAGTTATTTTTGCACCCTGTCCAATTATTGCCATATTTATCTCATTGCAGTTAATGACAAATATATCATCAATGGTTGATCAAATGGATGAAGACAGAAATGTGGGAATAATTAATCCAAAAGATATTAAAATGAAGAGCCAAAGGTATTACAGATACATGGGATCACTCACAGTTCCTCCTTGTACTGAAGGTGTTATCTGGACCATGAACACTAAGGTATAACCTTAAATATTTTAATTTTTTTAAAACAAATTAATGTTTTAATTAATAAAATAATTATTCCTAATTTTTGAACTAATTTTAGGTGAAGACTGTTTCAAGAGATCAACTTAAGTTGCTTAGAGAAGCCGTCCACGACGTAAGTTGTTTAATATTGTCGCGTTAATCAGATATTATTCGCTAAACATGTCGTTAATATAATTAATTTTATTGATTAATTTCGTTGTTTACAGTTTGCAGAAGACAATGCAAGGCCATTGCAACCAAAACACAGACGAAATATTTACCTTTACGGCCCGGGAGATACGAGTGATTAATGATCATTGATCACTTACCATTTATTAATTTTTATCCTTTGGCACCTGCCAACACTATTGTTTTGAATCATTTTTTTCATTAATGTTATGTATATTAGAGCCAATTATTTAAATAAAAATATATGTTTGAGACATTTGTTTGGTCATACTATTTAAAAAAGATCAAGTCAACGTTGTAAAATATGACATTAGTAATATTTAAAATTCTGTTGTCAAATCTCAATTATGTTAATCAACGACAACATATATTTCTTGACCGTTGCAACATTCATTAAATTTTTGTAATAGTCAATTGGACATTACAAAAGTAGACATTAGCAACATTCATTAAAATATTGTTGTGAAATCTCAATTCTGTTAACCAAGACAATATATACTTGTTGATCATTGTGATAAGACATTTTTTTTAATAACATGCCGTTAATGGATATTGCCTTTCACATGATGCAAAATATCATTTTTCTTGGAGTAGTTACCTGGTTACCTCATCGGGTGACTTTTTAATTGTCTCAAAAGATATTAAAATATTAAAAAAAAAATTACTATTTAATAATTTATAAGTCTTAAATCCTAATCAAATAAATGAACGGTCTAGTATTTTATAATGATGTCCGATAGTCAATAGTCATACAAACCTTATGTTTATTAACCCCTTATTTTATTTTATTTGAATTTTTTGAGAAGTGATTTTTTAACCTTATGTTTATTAAGGACTTATTTAATTTGAATTTTTTGACAAGTGATTTTGTAAAAAAATGATTTTTTAAAAATAATTTGTAATTAAAAAGTAGGGGGAAAAAGAGTTAGGAGTCACATGTAAAATTATTTTATTAAAAAAATGTGTAATTGAAAATAAGTTCGATGAAAATTGATTTGAATGACATCTTAGATGATAAAAATGTCGCGTGGAGAATTTCATTGGACTGTATAAAAACAGTCAACAATATCATCCAATCATTTTTTTACACATAATCTTCTGTCAATAAAGATGTCAAATTGATTTGGCAACAAAGCTCAATTCTTTTTTTCACTTTGTATGAAATTTAAAAAGGAAAAACATTTTCTCTGAAATATAAAAGGATAAATCAGACAATACGAAATAATTAAGTTATTCATATCTCTAGTCCATTTTTGGCTAAATTAGACATTTCCACAAATTTCCTACTAAAACATCATCACTATGTTGACTATAGAAACACGATAATGTCTGGATGCTTTATACTTGTCACGCGGGCCTCATTATTGTTCTTTAATTTACTATGTTTAGAGTCATAATAAATACACTATCATCCTCATCCTAACTAAATATTAAAAGAGGGGCAAGGGTTTGGCTATTGTTCATAGTTACTGTTCATAAGCGTGACATCATTATTAATTTTTGCCATTTCTTTTAATGTTCGAAGCTCGCCCGACTTGAGCAAAAATTCATCGGGCATTTTTTGGCTCGAGTCTAGCCGAGCTGTTGCTCGACCAAAAAATTTAGGCTTGATTATATTATTTGTTTCTTATTTTTTTATAAAAAATTTGCCATAACATACCTGCTACCTTCTTTATTATTATTATTTCACGCCAATGAGCCAAATTTAGATCCTTAGTTCAAAATGACATTATTCCTCAAGGGACATCATTTTTGACTGCCATATATGTTGAATGTTAGTACTCTTACACTTAATTTGGTTCTCTTACTTCTTTCCCATGAGAGTCGATCGGGCTTGCAAATTTACTATTCGTTGACCGTTTTATCTTGGAAGCTGCTTTTGTAGGAGTCAAGATTTGATGTTGAGTGCTACGGTCGTCGGCTGATTTATATATGGATCTAACCGTCTTTCTATTGATAGTGTGATGTAGGGTTTCGTGAGATCCAATGGTACTTTTAAAAAATGTTTGGTCGAACTATCAAATTTTCACATTGAATTTTCAACAACTGAATATTTCCACAATAACATCTTGAATGTTAAAAAACAAAGATGCCCTTAAGTATATTATACAATTACAAAATATTATTTTGTTTAAAAGACATCACTACCATTTTAGTTAATAAGTGAAAATCAAACACTTCTCACTTAAAACTTCAAAACTAGCTAATTTTTCTTATCTGTTTATTCCAATACAAATAAAAACTCTCTTCTTTCATTTGCTTCAATTTCAAAATCTCATAAATTTATCAAACGTTAAACAAGGAAATATTTTTTTAATATCAATCAATTCAAATCGTTAAGCATATTCACGTATGTTTAATTTTGTTTTTGTTAAATTAGTATACGTTTTAATTGATAAGTCTTATTTCGACATAAATTAACATGCAGATAATTTTTTAACGAATCTATAATTTCTTCAAGTATAAACAAGAAAAAAAATCTATCTACATGTATATTCTTTGAGACAAAATTCGACTGTTTTTAAAATAATCGGCTGACTGCTTAGCCAAACGACTTTTTTTTTTTTAATAAATTTCTATTGTCAAGTGGATTAATCGATTTTTCGACTAATTTTTTTTCTTATAATTAAAAAATTTGTTTCATCATGCAAATATAGTTGTAATCTCGATTTATTATTTTGGTGATTTTGAATTGGATGAAAAAGATCGATGGATTTGTAAATTAACGAGTGATACACGTGATGGTATAGAAATTTTCATAACATCGAGTACATCATATGCAAGAATGTACAATGATTTACCAAATAAGTTTAATGTCAATCCCTCTCAGTATGATATGAAATAGAGATTTTAATTCAACAAGCATTCATCCATTCCGATTTCACCTATGAAAACTACGTCTGATATTGAAGTGAATTATCTACTTGAATTGAACAAAATGCACTTGACTAATCTTTGCGTGACTTTAGTGAGGATGATATCGTTGAAGGTGAACACGAAGATTTGGATTCAGGGGATCACAATGCTAATGATTTTTTTGGACACAATGGAGATAGCTCGTGAGGATGATGTGGTTATTCCAGAGACAGTTGTTTATCATCGGGATCTCGATGTTACGTACAGAATTTTCTCAATAGTTCACGACAACGAAAATGAAAATGAATTTACAAATGAGAATTTGATTGCTTTATCACGTCGGAGACATGAACGAGATGGAAGCTCAGGGGCTGGAACAAGTGGACCATCCTCTAACTCTTCGTGTGTGGTTCTCGATGATAATAATTTGTATGTCGAGTAACTGTTTGAAACAAAAAAAGATTTGCAAGGAGCAATGCACTGAATTGCGCTGAAATACAACTTTGAGTTCAAAGTGAAAAAATCAAACAAATCATTGTTGATGATTGTCTGTGTCGACAACAGTTGTTGTTGACGTTTGCGAGCAACGAAGATGTACATGAATTAGTTATTGGTAATTCGCAAGTATACACGAGTACATACTTGCGAAGTGAAAATTCGTCGAAATGATCACAGGCAAACCCGAGCATGATTTATTGGTCAACAGATTATGCACAAGTATCAAGACTCACGAACGATCTACAATCCTTTGAATATCATTAACCACATTCATTGATAGTATAGAGTGATCATGAGCTATCAGAAGGCCTGAAAATCCAAAAGAATGAGCGTTGGAAAATTTATGAGCTCGACCGAGAAAAACTATGCTAAATTGGTCAGGTATTGCCATAACACAACTAATCCATGCTCGGCATTTTTTATTGAGATGGACGGCGAAAATTTCTTTAAGTTTTTCTTCATGGCCCTTGAACAATGCATTCAAAGATTTCAAAATGCGATGCGACCCCTAATTCTAGTCAATGGTACAACTCTGAAAGCTAGATATGAATGTAAGTTGATTATTGCTACATGTCAAGATGCCAACACCCAAATTTACCATTTTTACATTTGGCATAGTCGATAGTGAGAATGATCTATCGATGGGTTGGTTCTTCCTAAAGTTGAGGGAAGTAGTCGAGGAATTCAAGGACCTTGCATTTGTAACTAATCGGGGACCATATGCAATAAGTGGTATTGGTGAAGTTTTTTTTAGGTGTATTATGGGTACTGCATGTACCATACATAAGACAATCTGAAAACTAGGTATCAGAGCAAATGCATCGTTTCATTATTCAGAAAAGTGTTCGAATTTTACAGTATTGAAGAGTATAATAAGTTCATGGTTGAAATAATAAGTAAATCATTCTAAGCATGAGAGTATAAAAAAAATGGGGATTGAACTTTGGGCATGCTCACATTATCGAGGACGTCGATTCAACATAATGAGGTCAAACAACGCGGAGTCTTTCAATGCATTATTCATGAAGGATCGGGAGTTACCAATTCTCGCAATAATTGAGAACATTTTTAACAAGCTGCAGCAGTGGTTTCACAATCGACTTGCGAATTACAGAGTTGTACGAGTGTGCTAGCCCCGGCTCAAGAGGATAAACTCTTCAAGACTGTAGATGTTGCAAGGAAGGTGAATATAAAACCAATGGATGAGTTGTGCTTCTCCGTGAAATGTGCACATAATATGACATACATGGTGAGTTTGAGTGATAACACGTGCACTTATAGTCGATTTCAGTTGGTAAGTTTTTCATGTTAGCACATAGTCACGGTGGCTATGTATAGAGGTTTGTAATGAGAATATTATACTCTCCTTATTACACGGTTGATTATTAGAGAGCAGCACATCCAGAGACTATATTTTCTCGACCTAATGAAGTCAAATGAGAAGTTCCCTACCATATTATCACACTTAATAGTTTGTTGCCACCCGAAATTGAAGCTCGTGGTCCTGGACATCCACGTACATCTATAATACTATCCACCAGAGAGTTTCCTCGACGGCATATGTACAACAAGTGTAGAGCAACATAACATACTCGCAAAATTTGTACAAGTCAGATTTCCCTAAATAACGATTAGACAGATGTGTAATGGTATCGTTATATACAATATTTAGATTTTTTTTATAATATTACAATTATTTCACAATTAAATATACAAATTTATATATATTTTTTACAATATTTACAGTTGTTTCAAAATTAAATAAACAATATTTATGGATCATAATTGTATTCATACAAATTGCACGCTAACTTATTCCTCCAATTTTGTATCCAGGATTGGTTGATTCCGTCAACTTTATGTGCCATACTAAAAAATTCAATATACTTTATTGCAAACCAATCGCCTCTACAATTAAATAATAATAAGTTAGTTCTGTACCGTGTAATTAACAACTAAGTCTTCAAATTTAAAAAAAAAATTTAAATACTTACGATCTCAATTGTCTCGTCGCCATCGTGTTTCACAGATGGCTAGTATGTCCTGCACAATCATTCCCGCTCGTCTAGTCATCAAAAGAACGATCACAACCACCAGCTCCAGGTTAAGCTTGAGCCCGCCCAATGTCAAATAGGGATGATTAGAGTCGTACACATATATAGTGGAATCAACAAAGACGATCTTCACGGCAAAGCAACGATGATTCGCGATCACTAGAATGTACATATGGGTACAGTCCTCCCATGACTTTCTCTTGACACTTGGCCACATCTCTATGACCCACTTGAGCATATATTCTGGCACCATGTACTCATTACCTATAAGTTGAAGCGACTGACACTCAATGGTAACGACACGTAGGAACTTGGTACTCAATATGACTTGGCCCGGAATGTCAAATGATCTCGAATATCTTTGAGCCTGATCGTACAAAAAGTCCATAGTCAAGTCGATGTTCTACATAAAAAAACCAATAAAAAAAGAGACAATTATTTAATTTAATAAACAAATACACTTGTAATAAATAACATTATGACTATTTCGCTTATATCATCGGTGAGCCAAATTCCCGAAGTAGTGATGTCATGAAATCACTTATAAGGGTTCAAGTGTCCTTTGAGCTATCGTGTGGCTAGATTTGAAAAACGAAACAAAAAAAATATAAAAAGAAGCATAAATGAGTTATCGTAACGTACTTTACTATAATCATAAAATACATACCCAGACATAATTTTTCTTCATTTTGTCTCGAACGCTTTCCACTTGGCAGGGTTCACATCCCGAAGGAGATTGGGGTATGTCCTATCGACAAACCTCCGCCTCTTCGCCTCAGCCATGAAAGGAGAAACGACGTACTGTGATAGCAATCTCGATTTCTTACCGACCTGCTCCGACACGTCAACAACAGGTTTCTTACCCTTTGTTACGGTGGGCGTCATCTCCTCATTCACCACCTCCTTGATCCCGTGTACATCCTCCACCTAGAGGATCGTCATCCCTTCCTCCGTCTCAAAGCTCGCCACCTCCTCCATCATCAGGGCTACCCTCCTCCGTCTTGAGCACATCATCTGCCCTGGAGACCGCCACCGCCTCAGAGAGCTCCACCCCTTCCGTCCTTTCATCCTCCTCCATCACCTTTCTCGTCCCTATAGGAACCGCTCCATTCGTCCTCTTCTTTTTAAACAAAAGGAAATTATAAAAATAAAATAAAGAATATAAATATTATTTAATTAAAATAAAAAATTAAAGATTTGTTTAAAAATAATATTTAATTAAAAGGAATTTTAAATTAAAAAAGGAAAAAAATAATAATTTTGCAATTTGGTTAAAAAGAATTTTTAATTTCGTAATTTTCAATTTTAACTTCTTTATTTAATTTAAAAAAAAGAATTAAAATTTCTTAATTTATAAATTTATAAATATATAAAAATAAAATTTATAAAAATAAAATAAAGAGTATAAATATTATTTAACTAAAATTAAAAAAAATTAAAGATTTGTTTAAAAAGAATTTTCAATTAAAATGAATTTTAAATTGAAAAAAAAAAAGATTTTGATAATTTGGTTAAAAAGAAAATTTAATTTGATAATTTTCAATTTAAACTTCTTTATTTAATTTAAAAAAAGAATTAAAATTTCTTAATTTTAAATTTTAAAAATATATAAAACAAAAAAAAAATTAAACAAAAGGAAATTATAAAAATTAAATAAATAATATAAATATCATATAATTTAAATTTAAAAAATTAAGAGATTTGTTTAAAAAGAAAGTTTAATTAAATCTACAAATTTTTGAAACATAGTAAATGAAAAATCAATCTAAAAAAAAAAAAAAAAAAAAAACCTAGCCTTGTTATGTGGTGGTCGATGTTGGGTTGACTGTAAGAATGATTTCCTCAACTGAATCTCGATTGTTAAACAGTGTGAGTTTTTGCTAAATTTCTTTTTTCCTCTCCACTCAAACACTAGGATGAAGATATGAGTATTTTTGGGTTTTGGTATTTAACTTATCATTTTTATCTTTTTAACTTTTTTTAATGGTCAAAGACCATTAAGGAAATATGATCGGGTCTATGAGTCATTTCCTTGTATTTCCTCATGAGTTCCATGGTTTTAAAAATTACATAAATTATTAGAATAGTATGAAGTTTTGTATTTTTCAGTTTGTTTGGATTTTTAGTTTTATGAGTTTCTCTATGTAATTGACGAACTATATGGAGTTTATTGTCAAAAAAAAATCTCCATACTGTGTTTGGATTTTCAGTAACGTGAGGAGTTTTTTTCTTTGTTGTTGTATTTCCCTTTGTGGCGGTTGTTCACAAAAATATCTTTTGGATTAAAATCACTGCAAATGTACGGTTCATTAACAAGTAATAAAGTGGATTTGAGTTTAATTATCGTCTCACGGAAATTGATTTAGTTCGATTTTAAATATAGCAACCTTAACCGAAACAATAGTAATGTGATGTATTTGATGTGACGAAATTATAAACAAAACAATATATTTATGCAATTATGAGTAAATTAACTACGTTAAATGCAAGTTGATTTGTTCTAATGTATGACAAATGCACTAAAATCCCAAATTTCCATGCAATAATCCATATTTAACCTAGTTCTATACTTTGACAACACGATTGAATTTTAAAAAATCAGCGTTCCTATTTTATTCAATAATTTCTCTCGAATAATGTTAAACATACTATCATATATGACCTGACTATATTTCTATGACGAATACAAACATATAAAAATCAATGACTTTTTATGAATACTTAAAGATTCACATAGAGCATAACAATATATTTTTATCCTCTATATGACCCTATGACAATTTACACCATGTCGAACATATTTTCCTTCTTTCGAATGCATAAAATAAAGTCATCAAAATCATACAACTACAGTGCACAATAATTGTAGAGAAAAGATAATCATGTAAACTATTCAAAATCCAAAAACGCGTTTTCGATGTCAAATATGTGCAAAACTTCTTTCTATTAAGTTTTTTAAATGACCTCTGCAGCGACCTTTAGGTCGATAACTCCCAAGTCAGATGACTATAAGACACCAAGTTTTAAAGACCCTAACAAGTTTAATCACTTGAGTCATAAATGTACAAAAAGAAGTAAAAGATGTATGAGATTTGAATTTTAAAAATGATCAGTGCCAGTTTTAAACTCCTTAACTCAAACTTCTTCAACTAACGTCATGATTCGAGAATTCTAAACCATCACACTTCTATGAAAACAAGCACTAACGTTCCTATTCCCAAATTGCTTACCCGACTCTAAACAAAAATATTACATTGTCCCCACTATAAAAACAAAAATAATCAAAGTAAATGAGTAAGGATCAGAAACTCTTCGAGGTAGATGTGGATTAGTCAAAAGATCAGGCTGATCCAGCTGGTAGATGTCATGAAAATCGCCACTTTTCTTTGCTGATAAATTTTAATTTTCCGTTCCAAAAATTTTAAATAAATATTAGCGATTGCATATAAGGTTTAAATATTTGCAATGAATTTACATCAAGAAGAATTCTAGTTTTTTAACTTTTAGAAAAACTATCTAATAGAGTGTACATCCTTGCAAAAATCCTATAGCTAGGAAAAGATAAGTTTTTCAAATTCATTTGGAGATTGAAATCTAGGTACAACCTTAAAAATGCATATCACATTAATGTAAGCTCAATATAATGTTGGGATGTTAACGATGAGCCTAAGTAAATTAAACTCAATAAGTAAACATGTCTAAGATACTAACGCAAGTCTTAAAATACTACCTAAAATATATTAAAACCATTTTAATGCATGAGTTCCTAATAAATGATTCTAAAATACTAATGCAATCTCTAAAAATACGTGTAATGCTATAATTAATCAAAATAAGAGATAAGGGATAGGAAAGTAGGTTGCCTCCCATAAAACGCTTAATTTAAAGTCTAGAGCTCGACTTTTGTACAAGTGTTTTATGTCACTTTGAATATGACTTTGTAGATCTTGCTTAATTTGACTTTGTTTCATATTGTAACTTTCCTCCAAATTTTAACATTGTCATTCTCTAAATAATATGACTTTCCCTCATCATCCGTTACGAACTTAACAATGTACACCTCAATCTCCTTATAAGGTTTAATCACAAACTCAATTTTTGAGCAAACGATGAAGTTGAGGACTTGCATGCTAATTTTCCTCTTCTTTGAATGCTACTTTTTCACCAGTTATGATTAATTTCTCATTTAATTGAAATTTTCTCGAGTTCAACGTCTGTATTCAAAACTCTTGGCAAAGAAACAATGACATCATTATGGAGAGTCTTCTTCTCTTGTTGTATTTGAAAGAAATCCAATTGGCGTGATTCTCTTAATTGATATCCATTAATAATCGGTGGAAGAAATTATCTCACATGCAAATCACCCACATCAAATTGTGGTGAGAGACATAATGCAACAGGTAAGTCACTCAAGACAGTTTCATCAAGTTCACATTCTACTTTTATATCTTGTAATTGTTGTTCTATAATGAAATCTCCCACAATCGTTTCCCCTCATCAATTTCTTGAGTTGTCAATTGTTGTTGCTTTATGATGAAGTCACATGCGAGCATCCTGTTAAAATCAACCATAATCATCTTTTATCTTGTTATTTTTTGTTTTATATATTTTGAAAAAGAGAAAAAAAAAAAACTTAAATGGATAAAAAAACAACAATACAAGAATAAATGTAGAAGTTCGAATAAGTACCAAGGTAAATAACATAAAATTAAAATTCAATTCTTGACAACTGCGCCAAAAACTTGTTCACTTTTATCTTTCGAATTAATACGACATCAAATGTAAGGTTTGTTAACAAGTAATAAAGTGAATTGAAGTACAATTATAGTCCCATAGAGTTTGATTTAATTCAATTTTAAATATCATGACCTTAACCAAAACAATAATAATGTGATGTGTTTGTTTGTGACAAAATTATAAACAAAATAATCTACTTATGCAATTATGAGTAAATTAACTACGCTAAATGCAAATTGTGTTGAATACAAGTTGATATGTTCTAATGTATGACAAATGCACTAGGAAGTCGAATTCCTATACAATAATCATTTTTAACCTTAGTTCTATATTTTGACAATACAATTGAATTTTGAAAAATCAATGTTCCTATTTTATTCAACAATCTCTCTCGAGTAATGTTAAATATACTCTCATATATGACCCGACTATATTTTCTATGACGGATGCGAATATACAAGAATGTATGACTTCTTATAATCACTTAAAGATTCACATAGAGTATAGCAGTATATTTCTACCTCCTATCGGACCATATGACAATTTACACTATGTTGAACATATTTTCCTTCTTTCAAATGCATAAAATAGGCCACCGAATTCATACAACTATCGTGCACAATGATTGTAGAGAAAAGATAATCACGTAAATCATTCAAAATTCAAAAACGTGTTTTCGATGTCAAATATGTAAAATTGAAGATTAAAAACTTATATTACAAGGTTCATTGTTATCCTAACACAAAGAAATCTAACCTAACATGTTGTAAAGAAGAAAGCAGAAGACATAAAAGTTGTTCATTATTCGGAAATTCTTGAATTCAATCTTGATGTTCTTGAAATTGAATCTTAATGTGTTTTTTTTTGCCTCCTTTTGCATTTAATTCTCCACTCTAATTACATTTTGAGAGTTGGTATTTATAATTCTCTCTAAAAAAAGTCCCCAAATGTCTCTAAAAATCGTGCACATCATAGCTCAAACGAAAGTTTCCTTGTTGAAAATGAATAACTGTGCGGGTGCCCAGTTACCAAAGCTTCTAGAATTTTCCTTTTAGCATTTTTATTTATTCTTTCTTCCATTTTGTCATTCAAATGCATATTAGTCCCCAAACTTCCATCCATTGGCCAACTGATCATTCTTTCTTTTCTAATTGCTTAGAAACAGTTCAAAACTGAAACAAGATAAGATTAATCTAAGTTAAGTAAAATTCAATATTAAAATGACCCAAAAGTTTAGTAATAAGGCCCGAATAAGTGCACAAAAATACACTTATCAATAGTTGAAGTCAGTGCCATGAAATATTTTTAACTTTGTTATTTTCTGGAAATTCTGGGAATCTTTCTATGTGTTTTGTGTTTCGAAGTATGAATTATTTGCTTTTTATTTCTGTTTTGCGTCTTCTTCTTTGTCCTGTTTATTATACCTTTTTTTTTTTGTAATAAATGGTTGCGCAATTTTGCCCCTGCTTAGTAAGAATTGAAATTAAATTTTTAGTAGATTTTAATAAAAATTGATGAAATGCATGATTGAAAAATTCTAAGTTTTATGAAATATATGATTAAAATTAAATATTGAGATTTTTATCCCTACCAAACATGGTCTACAATATATAGGTAAGTGAAATATTTCCCAGAAGATGGATCTGCATTTCTTTTATATTTGGCCCTTCTTTGAGCCATATTTTATCAAAAACTCATTTTTTTCAAAATCATTTTCAACCACACATTCTTTAATAAAATAATTATACACGTAAATCGAAATTTTTTCTTATTTTTTAATCATACTATTTCAAAATATATTTTCTCCACATTATGTGGCTTAAAAAGAGCTTAGAATTTAGATTGATGATGTGCTCAACACACTTTATAACGAATGCATTATAAATAAAGAGTATAAAGTACGTTCCTTTTTAATGACCATTTTTAAGTTGCGTTTTAAGAACTAGCCATTTAAACTTCCCAAGCACACTTCCTCCTGCAACTATAAAATTCATACAAAGAATTCCAATTTTGAATCCCTAATTCGATAGACAAAATGGTGGAAACAAAATTCAGTGTGAAGGCCTATTCGAATGGATGCAGAAGAGCAAAACCTCCACCGTCAAACACTTCAAATTCCGCAAGTTTCTCTCCACTTTCTACCACCCCAACAATGGCGACGACTACTTCGCCACCATCCGTCTCATCCTCCCAGGACTTGATCGCAAGCGCGGTTCCTATGGCCTCCATGAGCATGTCCTAGCTACCTGACTTATTGATGCCATTGACATGTCCCGCGACTCCCCCGACTCTTAAAACTCATTAACTGGAGCAAAGTCAGCCCGAACTCCAGTGCCTTTGCTGGAAACTTCTCTCGCATAGCATTATAGGTTATTTCAACCTTATTACCTTCTTCGGTTTGGAAAATGATGGATTGGGCTGAATAATTTTACTTAATTTTGAAATCTTTTTAATGAATTCCATTGATAAGCATTTTACTTGGTAATTGTTGTTAATTATGTTTACCTCCCCTTTTTTGGAACCGTTTATTGGGAAAGGTGTCAACCTTTGATGCATGTCAATGTTCTAACCGGTACTATGTACTGTTGTAATTTATTGTGAAATTCTGGTTTCTATAGTCACCTATTTTGAGTTTAGTAGCGGAGTTAAAATCTTATAAAAACAAGAAAAAAATCAAAAGCTTGACAATACTAGTAGAGTAACTTGAATATAATGAATTATATTATGATTACAAACAAGAATGACGTTCTTCTTGTAGAGGCATTCGAAGAAGAGGTAATCTCCTAATTTTAGTAGATTGAGAAAAGTAGCAAATCTCCTGAGTTAGAAAAAGAAAAACTAAGGTGGCATTTTCTTCGTATTTCAGTTTTGTGTTTTGAGTTTGTTTTGTATTTTGTATTTTGAGTGTCTGTTTTGAAATTGCTAAAAATGCATTTTTTTGTTATTTTGAAAAACTGTTTTTCAAAATATAAAACTAAAAACGCGTTTACTTTGTAATTTTTGGGAATATTTTTTTATGATATTTTATTTAAGAAATCTGATTATTCATTTAATTTTAATAGTTTAATGTTAATATAGTATTAAATAACATATAAACTTGAAATATTTTTGAATCTTGAAATATTTTTTCATATATAAAATTAACATATAAACTGATAATCTCAAATATAAAATTAACATGTAAACTATTATCAAAGTTAACCCTCCACCCAAATAATCTCAACTAAATAAACTGATGAATCAATGTAAAAGAAAGAGGAAGGTAATAAATCAGACAAACAAGAAATATATACATATAAGGAATTACTCCTTTTATAATATACATATCAAGGATATATACACAAACAAGAAATATAATAAGTTCGAAACTTGAAGAACAAGATGAGCATAATTTCATTTTGTCTTCACATCATCTTGCTAATTATTTAAGAAAGACACCAGCTCTGTAGCTTTAGATGGTAATAAGTCAAAGGTACCAAACAAGACCTAGGCAATAGTTCTTTACATTAATCAAATCTTTATAGTCGTAAACATTCTGCTAGGAATTTGGTTGATCCGAGCAATCCTCCCCACAAATAAATGCTTTAACTTATTAGCTGCTACATTTATATGCCCTAATCAAATGCTAGTTCAAGGTTTAAGTAGACAAGTTTCACTAGAAGATGAATACCAAGTTGTTGATAGGGCATGCTCAACAGTAAAAATGCATTTATTGTTCAAAGGTGATATTATTTCAATCACAGTCATTGAGCTGTGGTTAAATTACTATAGGCTCAATAATAAACAATAAATCATTCGGTCCACATTTATTCTATTTTCAGAATCTTTCAAAAACGAAGAATTGAGGAGAAGAAAGGAAATGTGTGAAAGCAACAATCATCAAGGGTCCTTCAAAAAGTGAGAATGCAAAAGGGGCATCTATTTTTCAAAGGTACTTTATCATTTCAAGCACAATAACCACAGCCTCAATAGTGGCTTAAATAATCAAATCAATTGCTTAATCACACTTCAACTTTCAACTTCTTCAAAAGTCAGAGAAAAATCCAAGAAAGAACAGGATAAAAGAACTGGATAAAAGAAAGAAAAGGAACTGGATAAAGGAACTGGTTTGAAGCATTGCCAGCTCCAGTAATTGATTGCTGATAAAGAACTACTCCGGCAATAGTTAACAGCAGACAAACCAAACCAAATGGACTAGCATGCTTGTCCTAAATCAACACATTGATTGCAACAATAAAAAACTTATTCACTACTCCGGTCACGGTAAAAGCAGTTGTAGAAATGGCCTTCCTACATGCAAAATTGAAGTAAATCTGATTGAAATCAAAGGCTAAAACTATGTTCATATCTGAAATGGTAAAGAAATTTGTTCAATATCTTCCCAATTTACAGTGCAGATAATATTAAACGCAAAATTACAAAATCACTGAATCGCACATAAATACTAACTAAAGAAGAATTAGCCAGATTTGACGGAACTAATTGAAGATTAAAGGGTGCAAATAAAGTAAAATAGCAGTAAAAATTCCGTAATTTGATCTTAAATGCAAAGCTGACTCGATTCAATCTGCCACGAACTACTTTCACAAGCTCATTCGATTATCCCCAAAATTGCAGGTGACCCATGGTGGTATTGGATGCGCCTGGTTGAGAGGAGTGGAGTGATGGTGCTCCACGATCGAGAGGGTGGCCGGATGTGGACGCAACTATGAAAAAATCGTGGCTGCGCTCGATGTTTTGGATGGAAATTAGTGCCGTTTTCGGTGGTCTAGTGGGCAGGCTATGGTTGGAGGTTGTAGAGGGTGGCGTGTGAGTCCGACGGCTTGGTGGCCGGTGGTGGTCGTTATTAATGGAAGGAGGTGGTTGATGTGTAGCCCAAGAAAGAGGAAGGATTTTGGGGGAAATGGAAAAAGAGGAGCCGTTTTCCGTGTTTTCTATCTTTCGCGTGTTTTGCTGGAAAATGCTCAAAACCACAATTTGTCGTTTTGAATTTCCTTTGCATTTTTTTCCTCGTTTTCAAAAAATAGGTTTTCGAGGACGGAAAAGAGAACGTATTTTTATTGTTTCGAAAAATCAAAAACAAAAAACACCCCCAAAATAGCAAAGAGAACGCCCACTAATAGTCTACTCCACTTTTCATGAAGTTGACAGGACAAGGTCTATCTTTTGAAGCACAATTATACTGGTAATAATAATTGCTATGCATGTTCTTTTATTTTGTCACATTTTTTTAAATTTATGTCACTTTTTGAATTTGTCACTTTTTTGAATTTTTATCACTTTTTTCAGTCACTTTCTTGATTTCTATCAAGAACATGATTACTGGTGTTGCACAAATGGATGATGTTATTTTGACATTTGTCACTTTTTTTGAGTTTGTGTCAATTTTTTTTTTTTGAATTCTGTCACTTTTGGAGGTTTTGTCACTTTTTTTGAATTTTGTCACTTTTTTTTAGTTTGTGTTACTTTTTTGAATTGTGTTAAAAAAGTGACAATTTTTATAAAAAAAAAAAAGTGAGTGTCACTTTTTAATTTTACACACTATTTTTTAATGTGGTAATTACATCAAACCCTAATATTAAAATCAAGCCTTCTAAAATCAGGTGGATACTTTCACCTTTCAAAAATCAGAAATTCAAATTTTATTTTAATTAATTTTTTTATAAAATAAATATTATATAAAATATTTAAAAACCTTAATGTAAATTGAAAATTCAGATTCTCGTCTCCCTCTCCCTCTCCTTCTCTCTCTCTCTCTTCACATCCTCCCTATTTTCCCCACCCCGGCGCCGCACCCCAACCCACCCGAAAAAGGAGTTGCTCTAGCCGGCACCACACCAAAAGCAACCGTTGCCGCCGTTGTCAATGGAGACGAGCACTGCTGCTTTATGGTAGTCGTAGATCCGTGTGTCTGAGGGTGTGAATCTATGGTGGTGCGGTGGTCTATGGTGGTGTTTGTGGTGGTGTTTGCGGTGGTTTGTGCAGTGATGATGATAGTGGTGGTGGTGCGGTTGGTGGAGGTGGGGTGCAACGACAATGATTTTGGGGTTTTAGGTTGGTTTCTTTCTCCAATCTGCTTCATCGAAGCTGGAGAAGTGCTCAGTCGATTTTTTTTTTTTTTTGTGGTGTTTGGGTGGTGCTCAACCGTTGGTGGTGGTGGTGATGTCGGCCTTTTGAATTCTTTTTCCATTTCCGTTTGTTATAGATTGTAAAGCGGCACAGTGGTAGCTCTAGCAGTGTGCAGTAGTGTTGACAGATTGTTGTAAGATGTTAGGGGTGGCTCTGGTTGTTGTAGTATTTGACACCGGCATTGTGTGTGGTGTAGTGGTGATACTGAGATGTTGGTGGCGATGAGTTTATCGGGGTGGTGGTGGATCTAGTGTGACGATGTGGTGGTGTTTTTCTGCGATATGTTTATTTGTTTGAGGTGTTGGGGTTGCTGTCGAAAGGTTGTAGTGGTGGTTCTAGAGGTGGTGGTGGTGAGATAGTGGTTGCTGTGTTGGCAGTCATCACAAATTATTTGGTTAATCTGTGACCAGGAAATAATACGTGACTAATGAAAAATATGAACTGTGACTAAGAAATAACGTGTGACCTAATCTGTGATCAGTAAACAATATGTGACTAATGAAAAATATGAAATGTTACTAAGAACTAACGTGTGACCTAATCTGTGATAGATATTTTGATGATTTGTGAATGTGTAATAAGTTGTGACTTATAATATTCGTGATCTGTGACCGATAAAGAAATTGTGACGTATAAATTTTTGTTAATTTGTGATCAATTATAAGTTGTGACTTATAATTCTCGTGATCTGTGATCGATAAAGAAATTGTGACTTATAAATTTTTCATCTGTGACCAAGGAAAAAATTGTGACTTTTAAATTTTTTGAATTGTGACCGTAAAAAAATTTGTGACATTTAAAATTTTTGATTTGTGACCGAAAAATAATATGTAACTAATTAAATTGTGAATCTGTGACCGATGAATAAATTGTGACCTATAAAATTTTTGAATCGTGACGTAAAATAATTTTTGATATTCAAAAATTTTGATTTGTGACCAAAAATAATATGTGACTAACTAAATTGTGAATCTGTGACCAAATTATATAGATTTGTGACCTTAATATATTTAATTAAATAAATATATATTTAATTAATTAAATTATAAATAAAAATGAATAAAAATCTGATTTTTGAAAGTTAAAACATATTTTCTTATTATTGAAATGGGTCAAAGTTATACACTTACTTATGAAAATTACCCTTTTTTAATTCCTAAAATTTTTTCATATGATTTTTTTGTAAGTTGTCCAAAAATCTATACTTGTAATTTCCTCATGAGAAAATTACCTGCAACCCTACAATTAAATATTAGCTTTCATAAATAATGTGGTTAAGTTTAAATTTCAGATTTCAGGTGCTAAATAGAATTATTAATTGTAATTAATAAAAATTTAATTAAGCTTAATCTACATATTCATCCCCACCCAATTCATCCCGATTCAAAGCCTAGTCTCTCTCTCTCTGTCCCTCTCCCTCTCCCTCTCCACACATCCCACCCCACACTCTGTACCATCTCTTCCAGTTCCAGAACCGTCGCACACAATGGCACAGCAAGGCGCTGCTACTACTGCTAGCAGTGGCGCCTTACTTCGCCGTCGTTGCTACTGTGGTGGTGTTTGCAAAAATTCAGGCGAACCAGGCAGTGGTGCGTGCAATAGCAGTAAATCCATGGGCGGTAGTGCGGTTGTGCGCGGGTTCTGCTGCAACGACATAGTCTTACATGATTCTCACAAATCAGCTCAAGTTAAATTCATATTTTTCGGTCGATTGGTTCACGGTTGCTGGAAAAGGGTGTTTACCGGTGAGTTTAGAGGAGGTTCTAGCACGGTTGCAGCTTCTGGTGGTCCGATTAATTAGCCTGACTTGAGTCGATTTTGGTGGTGGTGACTGTACTGAAGGCTGAGGAGGTGGGAATTTAGGTGTTGGGGGTGATTTGGGTGGCGAAGGTGAGTACATTTGTGGTGGTGAAGGTGGACTTGGTGGCTGAGATTTTACATTTGTGGTGGTGATGTACTGGTGGTGGATGAGATATTTTCAAGTTGTGGTAATGGTGCGGTGGGTGGTTTTGAGGCGTTGGTTTTGTTGGATCTGGTGGTGACTAATTTTGTTGGTGGCAGTCCTGGTGGATCTGGCAGTTGGGGCGACTTTTGTTGAATCTGTTGGTGGTGGTCTTGGTCATGGTGCTGATGTTGGTGGTAGTTCTGGTAGTTGGTAGTTCTGGTAGCTGGTGGCAGTTGTGGTGGTCGTCGTTTTATGTTGTTGTTGGTCGTGATTTTGGTGGTGTTGTGGTGGGGGTGAGTGTGGGGTTTGTCACCAACTATTTGTTTGATTTGTAACCAAGTATTGGTACTGGATTGAGATTGAGATTGAGATTGGGATTTGAGTTGTCGTAGATTGTAGTGTTAGTCTTTGGTGTATGCAGATTTGTTTGTGGTGACCTTATGTGACCAAGTATGTATTTATTGTGTCTAAGTGTTACCGTCTGTGACCAGATTGTGACCGTCTGTGACCAGATTAACAGTGAGTCACAAATTAAACTGACTTGGTCACAGACGGTCACACTGAAAACAAATTTGGTCACAATTAGTCACATATAATACAGATCAGTGATTGCAGTATTTATGGTCATGAATTTGAATTGAAGGTGGTAGTGGTGGTGCATTAAAGGTTATGCTGGTGAATGCAAGACGAATCCAACCCGCGTCGGGGGCATTTTGGTAATTTATCATGACGACGTCGGAATGGGCTGAAATTTGGTAGGTTGATTGGAAACGGCCCGAAAAATTGGACTCGGGGCGGAGTCCCGAGATCTCGGGATTTTAGCCAAATTCCTTCATTTAAGCCTTTAAATTGTTATTTTTAGTATAATTCGTTTTAATTTTTCGCTATTTTTGGCGTGTTTTAATATTTTCTGTTTTTAGGGTTTATTGTAACGCCTATATAAAGGTCTTTTAGCGATTTTTGTCTTGCTCAAATATATGTTAGTTGTGACTGGTTGTGACCAATTCTGTGCTAATTGTGACCTACTGTGACTTGATCACATGCGGTCACAGTTAAAATTGAATTGGTCACAGAGAGTCACATTAAACGCAAATTTGGTCACAGTCAGTCACACTGAATACAAATATGTGATTATAAATAAATTTATAATTATGACATACAATTTGTGTCTCGTGGCTAATAAATAAGTTGCGATAAATTAATTTGATGATTTATTACCACATAATGACTTGTAATCAGTTAATTTAATAATTTTTCTCATATCATTAATTTTCCTTGGCGCAAATCAATTAATAGATCACGGTCGCTGGTAAAAAATAATGTCACAATGTGCACAAGTTACAAATCCAATAGAACTAATCATGAGTAAAAAAAAAAAAAAAAAAAATAAAAATAAAAAAAATTCGCCGGATCGACGCCGGATCGGAGCAGTCGCCGGAGTACCCGTCGGAGCGGTCGTCGGAGCAATCGCCGGAGTCGATGGAGAGGTGGAGGGAAGGTAGTGTAGTTGGGTGATAGAATGGGGTGGATGAGGTGGTATGAGGTGGAAATAATTAATATATATCATATTATAATTTAATATTTAATAAATTTATTTAACACCTGATTTTTGAAATAATTCAACAAATTTGTTAGTTTTGAAAAGTAATTTTTAAATGTAGGGTTTGTGTGGTGTCCTTCCAAGAGCCCAGCCCAATAAGATGGGGCCTAAGAAACCCAACCTAGACAAGGAACCGCCTATTTTCGAACTCTCAAATGAGAAAGGAAACCTCCCGACAAGTTCAATTCGCAAGACTCCAATCAACCCAGTGACACCACCGCCCCGAGAAAATGGATAGAGAGTGGGGTTCGAAGCCTGGAAGCGGTGGCGCCGCCTCCGCCCAGAACGAGGCCATTGACCGCCGTGAGCGGCTGAGACGACTGGCCCTCGAAACCATCGATCTAGCTAAAGATCCGTATTTCATGCGCAACCACCTTGGCAGGCATACCCTAATTCTAAACTGGCGTGTGATTTATTTTTTAATTTTGCATATAATGTCCATTGATTTTTCATTTTGGTAAATCTTTTGCAGCTATGAGTGTAAGCTATGTTTGACTTTGCACAACAATGAGGGGAATTACTTGGCGCACACACAGGGGAAGCGGCATCAGACAAACTTGGCCAAGCGAGCGGCTCGTGAAGCCAAGGAGGCACCAGCTCAGCCACAGCCTCATAAGCGCAAAATCTCACTTAAAAAATCCGGTAAATTACTGTGAATGTTTTTTTTTTTTTTGGAATTCCTTACTGAGGTTGTGGTTTATAATTAACACGTTTTTTAGAAGCTATGATTTTGTAGACAGCATTATGGTCTTAATTTACTATGAACGAGTTTTTTTAGCTCTATAGAAATGGTTGAATTCAATATACTGATGTTGGGTTTTGTTGTTCGCTCATGATTGTTACTGCACCGTTTTTAAAACGCTTTAAGGAAATAAATCACAGGGCACATACCTTGCAGCCTACATTTTATCAATTCCCAAAATGTGTTTTCTTTTCACGGTTTTCTAATTTTAATTGAATTTAGTTTTTTAAGAAAGCAAAATTAAACAGAAGGAATGAAAAATTAACTTGGTTTGCATGAGAAGCTGTCTAATAGTAAGGTGAAGGTGCTGGTTCTATGATTCTTATTCTACACGATAAACATCTTTCTGTTGTGCTAGCAGTTAAAATTGGTAGACCTGGATACCGTGTGACAAAGCAATTCGACCCAGAGACAAAACAGAGGTCTCTACTTTTCCAGGTGCGGAAGCTGTTCCCTCTTCCCCTCTTCTTTGAAATGATAATATGCCTTTTCCACACTATACTCGTCTAGCACATCTTTTGAGGATTTTTAATTTCACATAGTAGATAACTCTAAATCAAGTTACGGCCTTTGTGCCTTTCAGAAACTAAAATATGGCTTTATAAATTGTAATTATTGTAAACCCTATTAAGAATTACCTTTCGCTTTTTAGACAAACTCTAGAACCAAGAATGTGTTGATGTTCAAGATGTAACACACAAGGTTATTTGTGAAACTTTGAATATCTTGAAAAGTTGCCTGGAAAATTATATCTTATAAAGACAATATGAAGTTGATTTGTGGAGGAAATTAGTTGATTGGATCGGTTTATGGTGATTATCCAAGTGAAGATAATATATGCCAATAAGATTTCTTCTGTATGTGATGAAGATGCTTTACACAGATTCATATTTTCTTAATGTTAAATTTATTATTTTCGTTTAAAGATTGAGAAGAAATTTAACGTTGAACAGTTCAACATATTGCTTGATGTTTTCCTTTAGTTTCTACTAAAGCTCTTCTTGTGCTCTTCTTGTGTTGCTGTGTAACAAGAATTAGGATGAAATTCAAGTTCTCAAAGTTGTTGAGCAGAGTGAGGAAAATTGGCATAGTGTTTGTCAAAATATTAATATTACAATGGGTTTGCGTGTTCAAGGTCACATTAGTAATATAAAGAATATAGTAGTATCTATGTTAGGAAAACATGTAAAACTCATAATTGCTTATAAGCTAGTCAACTCTATTTTTACCCAGATATCCCACAATTTTTACCTACCAACCAATTATTAATTATTATCCACACATAGCTTATAGATAATAAAAGCTTTGCCAAACATGCTCTGATTAACTCTACTTAAGCTTCAAATTATCTTTTCAATAAAAAGACAATTGTGATGTAGACTGCTCATTAAGCCCCTATTTGGTACCCATTTTTTTTTCTCATTCTCATTCTTCTACTCATTTTCAACTACGCATTCTTCAATAAAATAATATTTTTCATCACATCAATAACTTTTCCTTCTTTTTCAACCACATATTCACCATCTATCACATTAAAAAAATTTATTCACTCTCTAAAAATGGCTATCAAATAGGGGCTAAAGAAGTTGTTTGATTGTATTTGAGAAGTATGGGGAAGGGAAGCAATCTCTCTCCTCGACACCTACTAACTTGCCCACCTAATCAATGTTTAGAAAGGCTTAATTAGTTATCGAGACATTTTTCCTCTATGACATAAGCCTCAAGACACAATGATAAAATAATATTAAAAATAAATACGACAACATACTCATAATAAACTATACACCACTAAAAAAATCCATTATAAACATAATTAACAAAATTAAGACCCTATTTTCTTTAGATAAAAATTAGATTTTTAGTAAATTTTGATAAAAATTGATGGAATGTGTGGTTGAAAAGTTGTGGGTCCTACAAAATGTGATTAAAATTAAGTGTTAACTTTTGAATTAGATTTTAATCCACATTTTTAGTGGAATCAAACTGGGGAAGTTTAATTTACAAACAAACATTAAATATATTAATAAAGAGAAAATAATAAGTTCTTCAATTATTAATCGCGTAACAAAATAGAATCTATTGACTAGAAGTAGAAACAACTTAAAATCATCAATATTAATAATTTAATATGATATTTTAGAGAATCATTGGCATCATCTTCCTCATTACTTTAAGCACTTGTTTGAGCCCCATTTTGAGAGGGAAAAAAATGCATTTTTGAATAGTGATTTTTGGAGAATGTATGGTTAAAAATTAAGAAAAATAAAGAAGGAATAGAAATAGGAAGAGAATTTTATTCCTCGATTCTTCTTAACTATAGTACATCAACTACCCATCTACATATACAATACAAGTTGGGAGAAAAGAAGGAAAGTAATATTCTATCTAAAGACAAAATAATATTTCCTAACTAAACACTAATTATACCATATACACTTTTTACCAATAATCCCACAATTGTCTCGGGATTATTTCCTTTCTACACTCCCCTTCAAGTTGGATCGTAGATATTTATCATATCCAACTTGCAGATGAAGTCGTTGAAAATTTGTCTTTGTAGCCCTTTCGTGAATATGTCTGCTATTTGTTCTTTGGTTGGAACGTAGATCATACAAATGGTTCCATTTTGAACTTTCTCTTTGATGAAGTGTCTGTCAACTTCTACATGTTTGGTTCTATCATGTTGGACTGGATTGAGTGAGATGTTTATAGCTGCTTTATTATCGCAATAGAGTTTGATTGGGAACTTTATTGCAATTTGTAATTCCTCCAAAAGTTTCTTTAACCATAGACCTTCACATATTCCTTGTGCGGCTGCTCTAAATTCTGCTTCAGCACTACTTCTGGCTACTACATTTTGTTTCTTGCTCCTTCAGGTTACCAAGTTTCCCCACACAAAAGTACAATAGCCAGTGGTTGACCTTCTATCTTCTACTGCTCCTGCCCAGTCAACATCAGTGAATATTTCTATCTCCTTCTTTTCATTTTTCTTGAATAACAGTCATTTCCCAGGAGAGCCTTTGAGGTATTTCAGAATTCTGTATGCTGCTTCCAGATGGGCTTCCTTTGGAGAATGCATGTGTTGGCTTACCACACTAACTGCGAATGCAATGTCAGGTCTAGTGTGTGATAGGTAGATCAATTTTCCAACTAGGCGCTGATATTTGTCTTTTTCAACTAATTCTCCGTCGTTTTCTGTCTTTCTTCCAGAATCCATAGGGATGTCACTTGGTTTGTATCCAAGCATCCCGGTTTCAGTTAGAAGGTCTAGAACATACTTTCGTTGTGAAACACTGATACCTTTCTCTGATCTGGCTACTTTCATTCCCAGAAAGTATCGCATTTCCCCCAAATCTTTTACTTCAAATTCTGTGGCTAGACCATTTTTTAGCCTCTCTATTTCGACTGTATTATCTCCAGTGAGAATTATGTCATCCACATATACGATCAAGATGGTCTTTGTCCCATCTTTAAATATTTTGAAGAATATAGTGTGATCTGATTGTCCTTGGTGATATCCCTGACTCTTCAGCACATTTGCAAATCTGTCAAACCATGCTCTCGGTGATTGTTTAAGACCGTACAGAGATTTTTTCAGTTTGCATACTTTGTTTTCTTCATTTTCCTTAGAGAACCCTGGGGGTAGTATCATGTAAACTTCTTCATTCAACTCCCCATTTAAGAATGCATTTTTAATATCAAGTTGTTGAAGTGGCCAATCCAAGTTTGCGGCTAGTGACAGAAGTACCCGAATTGTATTCAATTTTGCAACCGGTGCGAATGTTTCTGTGTAATCTATGCCATATGTTTGAGTATATCCCTTTGCAACCAGACGAGCTTTGTACCTTTCTATTGTCCCGTCTGCGTTATACTTCACATTAAACACCCATTTGCACCCAACAGGTCTCTTCCCTTTTGGCAGTTCCACCACATCCCATGTGTCATTTGTTTTTAAGGTTTTCATTTCTTCCATTACTGCTTTTCTCCACCTGGGAGTTTCCAAGGCCTCTTGGATATTACTCGGAATTTCTGTACTATCAATGTTAGCTACAAACAATCGAAGTTTAGGAGATAAAGCTTTATAAGATACAAATTTTGGAGATAGGGTGAAGAGTACATGACCGAGTTTGTTTCCTGAGAGCAATAGGTAGGTTAGTATCAGATGATTTTGGGGACAGCTCATGGGGTTCTGGAGCTATCATCGGTTCCGACTCTCTTGGTGCTTCGAGTGTAATATTTTCCTTTGATTTTGGCTTTCTTGAGTAAACTATAATCTCTTTGTCATGCTGTGCTTTCTGTTCTCCCCCTAAGTTCAAGTTGCCTTCTATAGATGGCATGTTGGGACCATGTGGTGTTGCAGGGTCAATGGTGGGCTCAAAGGGATTAATAGAGATTTCAAAGGGATCCATGGGAGAATCTATGGGAGAGCTTTTCAAGAGCCGATCTTCACCTAAGTTCTCCCCCTGAAGAGAGGATTTTTGAAAGTAGGGGCTGTGTTCGAAGAAAGTGACATCAAGGCTGACGAATACCTTTTTTGTGAGTGGATCATAGCATTTATATCCCTTTTGTGTGGGTGAGTATCCAATGAATACACACTTAAGTGCAAGAGGTTCGAGTTTATTCCGATGATGGGAATGTATGTGTACAAAGGCTGTACAACCAAACACTTTTAAGGGTAAGTCAGAATTGAGACGAGAGTGAGGGAAGACTTTTTTGAATCTCTGGAGGGGAGTTTCAAAGTTGAGAGTGCGACTAGGCATTCTATTTATAAGATAGGCGGATGTTAAAATGGCATCACCCCAGAAGGTTTTGTGTACATTTGTAGTGAATATCAGGGCACGAGCTACTTCAATTAAGTGCCTATTTTTCCGTTCAGCAACCCCATTTTGTTGGGGAGTATCAACACAAGAGTTTTGGTGGATTATTCCATGTTCTTGTAGATAGGTTTTTAGGGTGTTGTTGAAGTATTCTGTGCCATTATCTGTGCGCAGAATTTGAATTTTTGTCTGGAATTGGGTTTGAACCATAGAATGGAAATTTATGAACACAGAACGGACATCGATTTTTTCTTTTAGCATATAGACCCAACAAATTCGAGTGTGATCGTCAATAAACGTAACAAACCATTTTGTGTGAGTGCGATTAGGGGTTCGTGAAGGTCCCCATAAATCACTGTGAATCATAGTAAATGGTCTTGATGGTTTGTACACAGATTTTGGAAACGATGACCGATGATGTTTCGCAAGTTCACAGCTTTCACAATTAAGATCAAAAGGCATTTTATTCGAAAATATTGAAGGAAATACATGTCTAAGATATTGAAAGTTGGGATGTCCCATCCTATAATGCCATAAAAGAATTTCACTATCCTTAGGAACAAAAACAGAATCACAACTAGCAAATTGACGTTGTTCACTCACATATGTCTCGTCAAAGTAATAGAGTCCATCACACTCTTTAGCACTGCCAATCGTCTTCCCCGATGATAGGTCCTGAAAGACACAGTGAGAAGAAAAAAAGTTAGCGGTACAATTTGAATTTTTTGTCAATTGGCTAATGGATAGTAAATTGCAGGAGAGATTTGGAACATGTAGAACTTGTTCAAGTGTAATTGAATTAGAAATTCGAATACTCCCTTTTCCAGCTACTGAAGAAAGCGAGCCATCTGCAATTTTGACTTTAAGATTGCCCGCACAAGGTGAGTATGAAGAGAACAAATGGTGGGAGTCCGTCATATGATCGGACGCACCGGAGTCAACAATCCATGGCACTTTGAAAAGAGTGGTGGTGTTTAAAGCTCTCAGGAAATTACCTTTGTGGGAAGAGTCTTCCGCATCAGAATACATGTCGCGAGCGGCGTCCCAAATTTCCTTCGCAGTTGCCATGAAGAGGTAAATTTTACCTATTGACGGTTTCATGGAATTCACGAGCCACGCCATTACCATGGAATTTTCAGATTTCCATCTCTGTTGGAGGCGCGGTTCCGTTGGGTGTTTTGTGTCTCCGGTAAGGTATCCAATCTTCCCCTTCCCGTCGATCACCAATTTTATTGATTGGGCCCACTCTCTATAATTTTTTCCGTTGAGTTTTTCCACCATGAGTTGAAAGGATGAATTATCTCCTCCAACTGAATTCATGGTGGTGACGTTGTCTGCCTCGCTGGTTCCTGAATCGGAGAAGGCAGATTCTTTACTGTTGGCTGTGTTTTCCACCATCAGTAGTCCGGTTTGATGTTAACCTGGCTCTGATACCATAAAGAAGGAATAGAAATAGGAAGAGAATTTTATTCCTCGATTCTTCTTAACTATAGTACATCAACTATCCATCTATATATACAATACAAGTTGGGAGAAAAGAAGGAAAGTAATATTCTATCTAAAGACAAAATAATATTTCCTAACTAAACACTAATTATACCATATACACTTTTTACCAATAATCCCACAATTGTCTCGGGATTATTTCCTTTCTACAAAAAAGTTTTTCTATTTATGTGCAATATTATTTTATTGGAGAATGTGGTTGAAAATGAGTTTTGAAAAAATGAATTTTCAAAAAAATGGGGCTCAAACAACCCAAAGTTTTTTCTTATTCTTTCTCATTATTTTCTACTTGCAATGGTGTTTTCCCATGTAGGTATAGAAGAGAGAAGAAAATAAGTTCTTCAATTATTAATCGCGTAACAAATTAGAATCTATTAACTAGAAGTAGAAACAACTTAAAAATCATCAAGACTAATATGATCTTTTAGAGAATCGTTGGCATCATCTTCCTTGTCACTCTTAAGTTTTTTCTTGTTCTTTATCATTATTTTCTACTTGCAATGGTGTCTTCTCCCTCCACTCTTCCTTATATGGAGGTAGAAAAGAGAAGAAAATAAAAGAACCACTGGAACATTACAAAGAATTAGCTTGAAAAGCCAAGACCAGTAACAAGAGAGGTTTGGAAAATGCAAGACAAACTGGTGAACGCCTTAGTTGCCCTGAGGTGCTTGAGGTACAGGCCTCGGCAAATTGAGGTTTAAGCCTCAGAAATGGCACTTAAGGGAAGGGATTCAAGACGTAAACCTCAAACAGTTTTTTTAAATAAATTCTATAGGGTTCTGAATAAATAAAAAACTAAAATTTATGTTTTACATATTCAAGCTGGTTGATTATGGCTTAATTAGACCCTGCCCTTGGTATTACCTGATGCAATGTACAACAACTGTTTGGTAGTACGTGATAATACATTTGATACAGAACTCCATTTTGTTTTGCAGCCACTTGGATATGAATCATAGGATACAGCAATTCCATTGAGATGGGTATAATACCATCTGTGATTTTTATGTTAGTTTAAGGAGCTAGCAATATTGGGATTATAAATGATACTTATGGGCGTCTAATTCTAATTTTGCAAACTAAGGCTATAAATGCAAAATTTCAGTTTTTTGAGCTTCATGTTAGTGTCTACCAAATGCCATTTGAGAAGCCTAGTTGAAGATTAGGTATTAAGAATGTTGTTTGGATAGGTGAATCATGAAACCTGTTATGTGCACGTGCAACTATGTGTCCACAGATGTCCAGTTGCCTTGCACTAAATGGAAGATTTGCTCTATATTTAGTGATGTGGCGCCCTAATCTATAAATATATGACTTGGTTCAGATTGAATATCCTGAGATTGAAGACAATACAAAGCCACGTCACCGATTTATGTCTTCCTTTGAGCAGGTATATTGGCTTCTCAAATCAAGTATTTATTTGGCTTTTTTAGCTGATTCTCTTCTTCCAAGACATAATTTTCAGCTAACGATGCACTTCCAATTTACTGACTACCTTTTCATACCACATGCAGAAAATACAAGCCTTTGATAAAAGATATCAGTTTCTCTTGTTTGCTGCTGAACCATATGAAATTATTGCTTTTAAGGTAATTTTGATCTCAGTATTTGTGTGTAAGAGAGAAGGTTGCTCTGTCATCTGGATTTGATTGAATTTTAATCTTGGAATTTTTTAAGGTTCCAAGTACAGAGATTGATAAATCAACCCCCAAGTTTTTCTCACACTGGGACCCTGACTCTAAAATGTTCACGGTATGATTGTGTTCCTCTTTTTAGTTTTTTTCTTTTTCTCTTTCATTTTTCATTTTCGACGTTTATAGCTTGTTGCGTTTAACATTTCAAGTTTGCTGCTGTTCCTTTATCATGAATCTGACTTGGTGTTGACTGTTTAGATACAAAAATAATAGATAAGCAACATGAATTTATGCAGAAAATTTTCAAACCCTTACCTTTTATATCACCATTGATGTTGCATGAACAACATGCTTCTCTTCTCTTGCAAGGCAGGACAGAGAACAATTAGCCTGATCATTCGGATAAAATGCATTTTAAACTGGATTAGTATCTCCCCGGTTTTACTGGAGGATATATCTGACATTGTTTTGTGCGATACTGAACATGCAGCTGCAGTTATACTTCAAGACAAAGCCACCAGATGCAAATAAACCACCACCTCCTCCTGCAACCAATGGGAATGCAGCTCCTGGTGCCCCTCCAAGGCCGCCTCCACCCCAAGATCTGCCACCACCACCACCTCCACCACAAGGACTCCCTCCTGGAGCACCTACTGGAAATGTTCCCAGACCTTTGCCGCCGCCTCCTCCTATGGCTAATGGGCCTCGCCCTATGCCTCCAGGTGCTAATTTACCTGCTCCACCGCCTCCCCCAGTTGGCAGCGGTTCAATGGCAAATTTTACTCCTGGCATGCAAATGGGAAGGCCTCCTATGCAGCCACCTCAAAGTTTTCCAGGGCAACAAATGCATAGCCAGGGGGTACATCTTCCCCCTCCACCTCCTAACATGGGTTAACGAGTCTCGTGCATTCTATACCATAATGCATACGAGGAGATTTGCAGATTTAATGTGAACCCCCCTTTTTAATCAGAAATGAAGTTGGATGAGATTGTTCTGGTAGACAATGCAAGTACAAAGCAATTGATGAAACTGTGTATTTTATCTTTTAACTGTAGGCCAAAGTTGTGCCAAAATAGTTTAATGTCCTCTCCCATATTATCTCCCCAAATACTTGACCAATGTGTTTGAAGATGACTGTTTTTGTTAATTTCGTAGTTTGTTTTAAGCAAGAAAAGCAATTAACAAAATGTGCAGGAAAATTTGGACGTGGCCACATGAAATAAGGTGTAAGTCCTGCTTAATGACAACACACACAAGTCCAACTTTCCTCCCTCTGTCAAACAAACATTGAAATTTAAACAAAAACATGAAAACAAAGAACAGTTGAAATGTTGGACTTCAGAGCGTGGTCAATGGGGCACTAGAAGCCAGGAGAGACGATCAATCAGGTCTTCTAACTTGCCCTAGCATTTGGTGGAAAAACCTTCCGAATGAAATCTAAAAAGCTCTGAGAATAATATGTAGGGTCGACTACGGAGATGGACACTGAATCAAATTGGATAGATTTATATGCGTGTTCAATCTTCTTACTTATGTTGTGTTCTTGTAATATGTCGATGATACCCAAATACAAGACAACATCGTACACCTTGTGAAATATATGAGTGTCATCTTTTCCGGACACATGCTCTGATCTAGCTGGCATGTTCACTCCTAGCTGGATTTGGACTCTGTTAAGGAAAAACCAAGAAACCAAGATGTAAGAAACTGAAGTTTGGAGAGAACTACTTGCGTATCTTCTTAGATTCATAAGCCAATCTTCTCAAGGCATTGATAGTTTCTCTTTCATGATCAAGTATTTAAATGAGATAATCTACATGCACAAAACTCCCATTTATGCTTTCAGATGTTCGACTGATGCTTTAGTATTAGAGGCTCCTCAAACCTTTGCCTCTTAAACTGTTGACACACTTTTGAACTCCAAAACTTTGTTTCTTAATTTAGCTTATGTGAAACGTTAAGGATGCACCAGTAGTTTTATTGATGGGATTGAATATCAATGACAACAATGCACTTGTTTTTGCAAAAACTTAAAGCAGATTATTAAGAATTTTTACAGTAAAGTTTCATCGAAATACCTTGCTGTACCGGGAAGGAGAAGATCCACTTCCTCATCGCCAGTTGCAGATGATGCTCGCAACCGGCCACCTCTAATATGGGGGCCCATAACAACACTACCATCATCATCACCTTGAGGGACCAAAACAAGGCCTTGTGGAGATATATCATCTTCGATAGACTCTGAGGTGGTACAATCAACAATTGAAATTAATAAGCCTATAATAAACACAATTTTGAAAATGCAAAGAATCAGCTGTGAGTAATATAGAGACTATTAATAATGTTATTGGTTAAATGGATGAAACCTAGGACTTCAAATGCGAGGAGGCCACGTGATTGTATTCATCTTTGAAAAGTTAAAAGTACTTGCGAAAATAATTTAGAAGCCCTACCTTCTGCCACTATTCCCAGCCCATCCGCTGACATATATTGACTGTAAGACATACGAGATCGGACATGTTGGAGTGCTCGGTAATGAACACCTAGCAAGAGGCTGTAATCCATTATGTGTTGTGCTTCCAAGAATTTGCTAGCTATTTCAATCTGCCTGCATATAATAGAAATGAGAACATCACCAGTGTGTAATTAAAATTACCAAATGAAAACTTGATGCAAGGTGTTCTTGAAATCAACATCACAAGTACTTAGAAAATTGGGTTTTAAATCTCCACTGCTAGACTGTAATTACACTTCGGAGGCTTCATTAGAAAATGTCCAGAGAAGAAAATCACCCCCTTGTCCATTGCAATCGAGTTGCTTCAGTTAGATTTATTGAGATTAAATTACGTCTTATGGATACCCGTGTTTCTTCGAGAAACTTATGTTACTGCATGTATGCCGCTATAAGAAACTAAACTGGGACCCACATGCTAAGTTCTCATCCGAGCATGCTACAATGTAAACAGTAGTACTTCAACTGAATTGATTTTCAGGCAGCTAAGACTTTGAATATAGCGAAGGCATTACTATAAGTCTATAACATGTCTCATTGAGTTAAATTACAATCAAGACGTCAATAAACTTTAATTAATAATGAGTTGGTGACTCGCTGCATTCTTAGTATGGACAAACTACTGCGTATTGTTAGCATGTATAAAGGTAAATGAATACAAATTCCCACTTACTGTAGGAGGGCATCTTGCCAAGAAGGTTCCAAATAAAAGAAGTAATTTAAATCCAGGTCCTTAAGAATGGTGTTTTCGTCGATTTCAACCTCAGCTGCTGAACGTCCTAACGAGGAACCTTTCAAATCAAACCTTCGATGAATCCTTAACTCTGTGCAGAACACATTTCCCATTACCACAAAACGAAACTGCAAAACAGAAAGAGGTGAATAAATATTAGTCTTTTGTTTGAGAATGCCAAAGTAAATTCGATCAAAATACTAAGCCCCCGTTTGGCCCCCATTTTCTAAAACTCATTTTTAACCACATGGAACCCACAACTTTCATCAACTTTTCAACTACACATTTTATCAGCTCATATCAAAAACTACTAAAAATCTGATTTCTAGCTATACCAAACAGGAACTAAATGTAAAGATGTATTTTCCTGACACAAGTTTTCTGGGAGCAGTAGCATGTATTACCTTTTGACCACTAGAAGGCTTAATCCTGTGAAGACCAAAAAATTTAGTCATTAGAGTATTCTCATATGCATGTACATGGTGATGATAGTCTGGAAGCATCCGAAGTAGAACCTACACTTGAGATCACCGGTCATTATCGATTTAACAAAACTCAGTATAGGAAATGATAAAAATAAGGGTAGCATAACTTAACTAAAGATAGTATAATAGGTGCAACTGAAAATGGCCATTATAATTATAAACATCAAACGAGAGAGCAGTACCTGCTATCCAAACTCAAACTTAAGCAACTCCATGTAACAAAGCGGAACAATTGAAAGCTTAATAAGTGAAATTGTTATATTATACTTGCATGCAACTTCCTGAAAGAGATAGACATTGGACTACTAACATGGATCTTCTCTTCCTCATTTTAAGTAGAGAAGTCCATTATTTGGATGGTCAGACAGACTATTTACCTACCATCGGAGGTCATAATAATAGTATTCCACATTTTAATTCTCCTGAGAAGTTGTTATTCTCTCTATACTAGTCCTTTTTTGAAAATATATCTTTTAAGAGTTCCATTGCTAACCCTACTTTGATCCTTACTTTTAGATGTCCTTTTAAGACACAGCTTTTCAAAAATTAATGACAATTCAGGTAGTTCCTCGTGTTCTTGATATATTCAGGAGTCCAGAAGCAGAAATATTCCACGAGAAGTTTCAATTTTATCAGAAAATTTTCCTTTTCTACCATATCTTTGACAAATTAATATCAAATTGATATAGTTCAAACCCAGTTCTTCAGCAAGGCCTTAACAATATCATGCAGCTTGAGCTCAACTTAAATCCCATAGAGGAGTTCAAGGTTTAGCATCCATCTAAAATCAGCTGATTTAATTGGGTTTTCTATTGAGAATCGAGCCAGTTTAAACAATCAAGTGTATGGTAAAAGGAGAGCATTTCAGAAATGGAAAATCAAGTGAATGATATCCTACTTTGTGAAAATTGTTTTAACAAATCCCTCATGCATCAAAACTTCCCTGGCTAACCAACCCCCCAACCCAACTACCCAAAAAAAAAAAAGTTCAGCATTTGAAAGATTCCAGACGAACTAAAAAGCAATGAAACCAAAGCAGGCCAGTGAGAATCGAAATATCGAACCTTAACTTCAGGTTTTCGCAGTGTCTTGATCATGAAACGATCATCTTGAGACAAGAAAAAGACACTACCACTTTTCCCAGGAGAAGAAAGTTCCCTGAGAGCATCATTTCCACATATGGACATCATGTAGTCAGCAGCATCAATCTTAAACATCTCTCTCAGATTTCTGCAAGGAAAAAAACAAACGTTTTGAGCTTCGGAAAGAATGCATATCAAATTTACAATGAAAAATTAATATTATTATAGGACAATAGTCGTACTTTTAAGATGCCTAGTATGAAAAAGGAAAATGAAAATAAAGGAGAAAAAATGGCCAAAAATTGATCAAGTGATGTAATATTGAAGAAAAATTAACTTTATTCTATTCTACCCATGCAAAGGCAATGAAACAGTGAAAATACTCCAATATAGTTTTAGATTGGGTACATATTGTGTAGAATTCACTAAGTATGACAGTTACTGCAAATAAGAATGGGAAAGGTACACCTAAGACAATCATATATCAGTCTAATGTCTAATGAATGTACTCAAAGAAAGACCATGTGATAGTTTTTTTGGGTATGAAGAAAATGACAATATGACGAATGAAGCTACTCCAAGATTGTTTTCAGACTGCTTGAAGATAAAAATGTGATAAAAAGAGAAACAGATAAAAACAAGTATGATAAACAAAAATAGGACATTTCATAAGCAGAACTGTGGAAGAATTTACTACTGGACAAAAAAGAAAGTTACAACAAACCTGAAAACCATTGGGCAATAATCTTTCCACCTGAAATCCTCTGACTGATGTGGAGGTGTCAGTTGTGACCTCTCTTTAGGAAAATTCATCCAAAAGCTGGCACGAGGGCCGAAATCAGTAGGTCGAACTTCTCGCCTTTGTATGGGAGTAATTTTCCCCACAGTATATCTGCCAAATTCAATACTGAGTAGTTGGAATTTGCATAAAGGATAAAGGTCAATATGATACAAACTGACGTGCCAGCAACTTTAATTACCAAATATGCATCCTCTCAAGAAATTACATATAACGACAGGCAAAGAATCAATCATATCCAAACATTTTGGGCCACATATGCAGGAATCTGTAAGCACATAATTGAACAAAATCGTATTCACCAATGTAAGAGGAATTTTATCTTATATATATGCACATCAAACATAAACGTCGTGGATCACTTAACATAATTTCTTTTGTAATTTTTCCATGTCACAGCTAAATTGTATTTTTCTATGGCAGTAATGCTCAGTTATGGGGATCTTGATTATCACAGAATTATTGAAACTTGTAACTAAAAAGCATTTTAAACACTGAAGGACTCTCTACACTCTGGCGTACATGTTAGATGATTTAGTATGACATAACAACTGCGCTTTGGGAAGATTAGGACAAGTCTCATCATCTCAATTAAATCAGTTAATTTCTCCTCGGTTTGAGGTCCGAGACTCCGAGCCACTTGGTGGCCTCTTTTCATTGTCATGCCATAGTTATATCTTGCTTTCAGTTTAACTCTCAACATGCAAGTGGGGATTAAAATGCAGAAAGTTGTAGAGCTTGTTTTTGGTAAAATATCAACTACCACACTAGCATATAAGCCTTATGAAGCTGTCCACTTATTTCCATTATGACTTGGATCTGTTAGCAAATACTCCACTCCATTTATGAAAAATCATTAGATATCAATCCTGTATGACCAAAAGGCGATTCTTCTTTCATAATAATGCAGTCGGATATTTTCACAATTGGCTCTCTAAATAAAGAAAGAAAGTAAAAGGGTTATGTCCCCAGTAACAACACATTGTACGAAACATCTGGCAGTCAATATAAATAAAACAACTCACAGATGTATTAAGACAATTGTCCGGTAGAGAACATCTACACAGTTTTCAGATAATAATTAAAACTCACTAGACAAATAAGATGACATTTTAATGAAAATAACTGTTGGGTATGCGACCAAAGTCCCACATCGGATAAAAATAGAGAAGATCATTGGTTTATAAGTGTGAAAATATATCTCCATTGGTATGAGGCCTTTTGGATAAGTCCAAAAGTAAAGCCATGAGGGCCTAGGCCCAAAGTGAACAATATCATACCAATGTGGAGATATGTGTGAGCCCATACTTATAACAAGTGAGATATGTGGTGTTACATATTCCTAACAGTGGTATCAGAGCCAAGCCCCAAAAATTGGCCATGTGGATGAATCCTTGGAATGCCGAACGAAGGTGGTGCCTCGGTTAGCTCGCGATGGGATCCGTTGATGAGCTCTATTGAACAGGCGGTGTGCTCCGGATGCTTCACGTAAGGCGTGTGCCCGAACGCGGTAGAGAGGAGTTGATCTGGATAGAGCAAGCTCTTGGTGAGGAAGATGGACGGATAGATGATCGTTTGAGGGGAGGTTCGGTGGTCCTTTGTTCGAGGGGAGGATTGTTGGGTATGCGACCAAAGTCCCACATCGGATAAAAATGGGGAGGATCATGGGTTTATAAGTGTGGAAATATATCTCTATTGGTATGAGGCCTTTTGGGTAAGTCCAAAAGCAAAGCCATGAGGGCCTAGGCTCAAAGTGGATAATATCATACCAATGTGGAGATATGTGTGAGCCCATACTTATAACAAGTGGGATATGTGGTATTACATATTCCTAACAGTGGTATCAGAGCCAAGCCCTAAAAATTGGCCATCTCTGATACCAGTTTGTTAGGATCTTGGGTGTTTAAACAACTTAAATACACGTGTATCAACATACATTCAATGCAAACCGAGAACATAAACCTGAAAACTTGAGCTCCATTAATGGCCGAAAATGGCTAGCTTCTTCCCCTTTGTTAATGGTCGATTTGTAGGCTCAGGAACAACTTCCATGCAATGCAAATCACCTTCCAAGAGAGCTAGAGAAAATCGGCAAAGAACCTCCTATACTTGGCTTGAAGAAACCACCCCTTCTCCTTCCCCAATCACTCAAGAATCACCAATGTAATATAGCCCTATTTCATGCCTAGAATACACAAGAATCTCACAGTAGAAGAGAAGAGAAGAGAAACCAAAGATGTTCACCAATGGAGGGCCAAAAACGAGAGAGAGAAAGAGGCTTTTGGAAAGAATGGCTCAACCCTATTCTTGCCCTAGCTCTACCCACGTGGGAGAGAGATGGAAGGTGTATATATTCAAACTAAGTAGGCAAAGGCTTCTCCAACAAGTAACATGAAATATCTACCAAGTAATCTCCACCATCCATTTAATTTAAGGCTCACGTTAAAGTTGAAGTTAAGAGAAACATTTCTCACATTCTTCACCTTGGTTCTCTTAACACACTCTCTTGGTTGCGAATTTGCACATGGAAGAACTGTTCATCATCATCGCCTACTACCTGCAAGAAAAATTAACCCGTATCAATATGTAACAAAGATAAGCATAATTTAAATTTACCTGCAGGTAGAATTTTAGTTCCCACATCAGATGGATTCCAATCAGTGTGAATCTTAACAAGTTTAACTTCATTTTGAGACAGTTTCTCACGAATAAAATGATACTTTACCTCAATATGTTTAGATCTTTCATGATAAACAGGATTTTTACAAAGCAATAAAGCACTTTGACTATCAGTAAACATAACAGGTATATCATGCATGAAGTTCAATTCTTTTAAGATTCCTTTTAACCAAGTACATTCCTTAACCGCCTCGGTTATGGCAACATACTCTGCCTCAGTACTTGACAAAGTAACTAAAGGCTGCAACTGTGATTTCCATGTTATGCAATTATCACCTAGGGTAAAGAAGTATGTCGTAGTTGATTTCCTACTGTCTTTATCACCAGCAAAGTCAGCATCAACATAACCTTTCAAAGTTAACTTCTCAGATCTTTTCTCATACACTAAGCCCAGATTTAAAGTCCCAACCAAATACCTCAATAGCCATTTCAAACCAGCCAAATGCGGCTTATCAGGATTGGACATAAATCTACTTAGGAGACTGATGGAAAAGCAAGATCGGGTCTGGTAGTAATCATAGAAAACATGACAGAACCTATAGCATTAGCATACGGTATATTTTCCATCTCTTTTAATTCAGACTCAAATTTAGGCGAATGAGTATGTGATAAATTCTTATGACTGGCAAGAGGCACATTCACAATTTTACTGTCTTTCATACCAAATTTTGTCACAACTTTGTTCGAGTAAGCTTCCTGTGAAATAGTTAACCTATTCTTAGCCACGTCCCTTGTTATCACCATCCCTAGAATCTTTCTAGCATTCCCTAAATCTTTCATGTCAAATTCAGATTTCAAAAGATTTTTCAGTTTATTAATTTGAGACTTGCTAGGTCCAGCTAAAAGCATATCATCCACATAAAGCAGCAAGTAAACCTCACAACCGCTCTTTATGTCATTAAAATACAAGCAAACATCAAATTCACTTCTCTTAAACCCTATTTTCAGCACATAAGCATCAAATCTCTTGTACCATTGTCTTGGACTCTGTTTCAACCTGTACAAAGATTTCTCTAACTTACACACATAATCAAATTTTCCTTTAACCACAAAACATTGTGGTTGGCTCATGAAGATATCCTCTTCCAACTCCCCATGTAGAAAAGCAATTTTTATATCGAGTTGTTCAAATTCCCAATTGAATTGAACCACAAGAGCCAACATTAATCTGATTGTCTTGTACTTAATCACGGGTGAAAATATTTCATTATAATCCATACCCTCCCTTTGAGTATAACCCTTGGCCACTAACCTCGCCTTAAACCTCACCAGATCAGTAGGGCTCAAACCCTCCTTTAACTTGTAAATCCACTTATAAGGAACTAATTTATGATCTTTAGGTTTTTTAATGAGTTTCCAGGTTCTGTTATCACTCAAAGATTTCATTTCCTCCTGTATAGCTTTTAACCAACTTTCAGAATATTTTCCATTCACGGCTTCTTCAAAACTATCAGGTTCTATCTGCTCAAGGGTTTTACCTGAAACTAAGGAAAAATCAGTCATGTTTAAGGATTCATATCTAGGATTTGGCCTGATCTGCCTCCTCCCCCTATCCCTAGTAAACTGATAATCTTGATTAGGTGGCTGATCATTAAAATGTTCAACTTCAACAGGTTCAGTGTTTTCTTGAAGTTCAGTCACCCCTTCAGGTTCAGTTTCAATTTCATTTTCATTTTCAGGTTCTTGATGTATAGGGTCATTCGCCTCATTCCCAGGTGTAGGTGAATCAAGTTTAGTCAGCTTCACCTCAGTCTGAATACTCTTCTTAGTTTCAGTTTTGTTGGTTTCATCAATTTTCTGTTTTAGACATGGCATCTCAGATTCATTAAAGACTACATTACTGCTGTTAATAATCTTAATGCCTTGAACCCCTAAAACCTATAACCTATAGCCCTTCACACCCTCGGGATACCCTAACATCACACACTTGACCGCCCTCGGCTCAAGTTTTCCTTTAGATTGGTGTGCATATGCAGCACATCCAAACACCCTCAAGTGTTCCAGATTTGGAGGCTCTCCCGTCCACAACTCCTGTGGGGTCTTAAACCATATACTGCTGGACGGAGACCTATTAATCAAGTAAGCTGCAGTACTTGCAGCTTCAGCCCAAAAGCCTTTCGCAAGGCCAGAGCTAATCAACATACACCTAACTTTGTTCATTATGGTCCTGTTCATTCTCTCAGCGACCCCATTCTGTTCAGGTGTGTATCTAACAGATCTGTGTCTTGTTATGCCTTTCTGCTTACAGAAGTTGTCAAATTCAGAATTACAGAATTCAAGCCCGTTATCAGTTCTCAAAGTTTTAAGCTTCTTATCTAGCTTATTTTCCACAGACGTCAACCAAATTCTGAATTTTTCAAAGGTTTCCGACTTAGCCTTCAAAGGGTAAATCCAAACCTTTTTCGAGTAATCGTCCACTAAGGACAAAAAGCACTTGCTCCCACCAAATGTGGAGTGCTTCTCCGGACCCCATAAATCAGCATGGACATAGTCCAAATGTCTGTTGGTCCTATGAGAGCTAGCTTCAAAGCTCACCTTATGGGACTTACCCAATACACATGTTTCACAGAAATCCATTGCTTCAATATCATCATTTCCAAGCAATTTCTGATTACTTAAAGATTTTAGCCCTTTGAACCCAATATGACCCATTCTGTTATGCCAAATTTCAGTTTTGTCTTTACTCACAGTAAGAAGGCTAGAATCAAATGATATTTCAGTTCTACCCTCCAGATAGTACAATCCATTCCTTTTAGGTCCTTTCATAACTATGAGAGAACCCCTCATAATTTTCAAAATTTTGTTACCAGACTTAAAGGTATATCCCTCATCTTCAAGAGAACCTAAGGAAATGAGGTTCCTCTTTAAATTAGGAACATATCTAACATTTCTGAGCTGCGTGACGGCCCCATCGTACATCCTGATGGCTATGTCACCAACTCCAACCACATTTTGAGAATTATTGTCCCCCATGTAGACCTTCCTAGGTTCAGTCTCTTTATAGTTATAGAACCAAGACCTCTCAGGGCACATATGAAAAGTGCACTCTATGTCTAGGATCCAATTTTTATCAAATTTTTCCTCAGACACATTAAGGACATGCAAACTGTCAAATTCAGACACAATGGCAGCATTATCTTGATCAGTATTGTTTGGGTCTCTTTGTTTTCTTTTCCATTCAAAGCAGTCTTTCTTGAAATATCCTAACTTTCCACAGTGATAACATTTCTTACCGCTTTTATCTTTTGATTTTGATCTCATTTTGGATTTCCCTCTCCCCTTCTTGTTATGGAAGTTATATTCTTTCTTTTCAGATCTTTCCCTAACAAATAAGCTCTCTTCACGAGAATGAGTTCTATTGTCTCTTTTTAATTCAAGTTTTCTTGATTTTAAAGCATCTGTGACAATAGCTTGAGTGAGAGTGTTCCTACCATATCTTATGACATTTTTCATTTCTCTGTAAGATTCGTGCAAAGAGTTTAGCAATATGACAGCTAAATCCTCATCGGCAAATTTTTTATCATTATGAGCCAGACTCTTAACAATTATGCTAAAGTCACTCAAATTTCCTTCAACATCCTTTCCGGGATCCATCTTAAAACTAAACAGCTTTTCCAACAGATATATCTTGTTAGGTAAAGTTTTAGTCAAGAATAAGGCATCTAGTTCAGTCCACAAAGTTCTAGCAGTTTTGACATTATCAACTTGTCTTACAATGTTATCAGATAAATGCAAAATTATAGAACTGTAAGCAATTTCATTCATGTCTTCAATTTCATGTGGTTTAGCCTTTAACTCATCAGAAAATGTAGCAGGATCATCAGAGCTTTAACAACTCTCTGTTGGATCAAAATAGCCCTCATTTTCTGTTTCCAAATCGAGTAATCCCCATTTCCATCGAATTGCGATAATTTGACCCTCGAACCCATTACAGATTCTGTAAAAGAGTGGACTATACTCGTGGACATAACAGAAAAGATTTTGAAAAAATCTTTTCCAGATGATCAAATAAAATACAAATGCAAAGTTAAAAAGCCAACGTTCAGGAATGAAGCACAACGATGAAACAGTTATAATGCAATTAAATATGCTTTCAGGTCACGAATTAATCACAAGAATTCAATCAACGGAATTCACAAATAAGCAACCAAGCAATCATGCATAAATCGATAAAAAATACCAAACCTATTCTAACGGGGAGTTTAGAATAATCTTACCAAACTACTGTTGAAAAACAGTAAATATACCAAAGTTTCACAACCGAACACTCGAATGGGAAAAATCGTCCAACTTTTTCTGTATAACCTGAAACACAAAACTAAATACATCAATACCTTCAGGACATCAAAATAAGTATTCTGCCTGAAGGGACCGTCGCCGGAAAACCGCCCACGCGCCCCACGTGCCGTTACCGGAAAATGGGTCCGTCGTGGGATTTTCACACGTCACCTAGAAACGTTCTTCTCGGTCTGCAGAGCACCCCGGGGGTCTCGGAATTTCCAAATTCCTTCTGGTTTGGCGGGAAATCGCGTTTGAAGTTCTGGTTTTTCAACAGATTTTTGGACAGCTTCACCTCCGGTTTTCTGGTTCGTTTTCAGGCGATTTCTGCTCGTTTTCTAGTCTGTTTTTGGCCTCACAAACACCCTAACCAAGCTCTGATACCAGTTTGTTAGGATCTTGGGTGTTTAAACAACTTAAATACACATGTATCAACATACATTCAATGCAAACCGAAAACATAAACCAGAAAACTTGAGCTCCATTAATGGCCGAAAATGGCTAGCTTCTTCATCTTTGTTAATGGTCGATTTGTAGGCTCAGGAACAACTTCCATGCAATGCAAATCACCTTCCAAGAGAGCTAGAGAAAACCGACAAAGAACCTCCTATACTTGGCTTGAAGAAACCACCCCTTCTCCTTCCCCAATCACTCAAGAATCACCAACGTAACCTATCCCTATTTCATGCCTAGAATACACAAGAATCTCACAGTAGAAGAGAAGAGAAGAGAAGCCATAGATGTTCACCAATGGAGGGCCAAAAACGAGAGAGAGAAAAAGGCTTTTGGAAAGAATGGCTCAACCCTATTTTTGCCCTAACTCTACCCACGTGGGAGAGAGATGGAGGGTGTATATATTCAAACTAAGTAGGTAAAGGCTTCTCCAACAAGTCACATGAAATATCTACCAAGTAATCTCCACCATTCATTTAATCTAAGGCTCACATTAAAGTTGAAGTTAAGAGAAACATTTCTCACAATAACAAGCATGTAACAACAAAAATATCCACATATACAAAGAGATGCAAGATCTGATTAGAATGAATATGTGAAAAAATAAGAATGAAAGAACCGCCTAAGGAGATGATGAAGCCATCTGCACTGGTGAAGAAAGTACATGTACCTGATCCCAAGCTGTAGACTTAGCATCAAATCATAACTCCTGTGGCCTTTAATAATTTGTTCTCCTGGCCTTTTTATCTCCCTTGCAAGTTTCTTTTGCCTCCTTTTTACGCTTCTGAATGATTGTGAAAAACGATTGCTTAATACAAGCTCGCTGATTAGGACCCCTAGCATGTATTCTCTTTCCAAGATTAGAGGATTTATGTCATCCTCATAGTTTCCACATTCGAAGACAGACTCAGATATGCTAGAAAAATCAAGTCCAATAACTTTCTCAATAGATACTTCTAGGCTCCAACATCTTTCCAGAGAAATGTTTGTAGTGCGAGATTGTTCAAGATTTAATAAGTTTCCCTTAGAGATCTTATCGGATGGATTCCTATGAGACCCTCGGTTCCCACCAACCTTGACATCTTCCATATCTACTGATGTAGCATGATGAATCTGGGACACTTGATCTGTTTTCTCAAATCCGGAAGCAACCCTCGTTTTCTCAAAGCATTGAGGTATAATTGCTGGATAGCTGGAAGCTTGCTTCCTTTTGGATAGAATTTTCCTTTTCCATCCTTCAGGCCCCGAGTCTAAGTTCCAACATAGTAGTCACTGTTGCTCCATGTGTACATTCCAAATCCATGCATCATGCCGTTTAACCAGCTTCCTTCGAAAGAGTCCCCATTGGTCCAAGTAAGAGTTCCCTTGCCTGACATCTTCCCCCCCCCCTTCATATTTCCCAAATACAAATTTCCATTAGCCCACGTATACATACCAGGCCCTTCTGGGGTTCCCTGCATCCACGAACCTTCAAATACATCTCTATTAGGAAATATTTGATATCCCAAACGATGTTTGAGATTAACCTCCACCGACCCTTATAGGTCATATTGTCAGGTCTAGTATAAGTTCCCTTGCCATGCATATAATTACTTGAAAATTCACCTTCATAAAGAGCACCAGATGGCCATAGAAGTTTTCCATATCCATTCCTCATCCCGTATCTCCACTCACCCTCGTACTTGCAACCATTTGACCAGATATAGCTCCCAGTACCCTCAGGTATGTTGCCCAGTAGGGATCCAAAATAAGATTCCCCATTGGTTAATAAGATCTCTCCCGATCTAAAGCCAGTGGTTTTAGAAGAAGCACAACAAATCTTCCCAGTTAATCCAGCGAGGTACCCTTTGTCATTAGATAATGTAGTATCAAGAGATCTTGTTCTATCTGATAATGATAGTACCCTTTCAACAACATCAACGACGAACACTGGGACAGACATGCATAATGCCAAAAAGTTTTCTGTTCCAAACACAGATGGAAATCACCTGAATGTCCTCATGAGGTAGAAGAATCTAGATTTCCTGTCTTTAATCCTTTGGAAATAGACGTAAACATCACCAGTTATGTCTTTTGGGCATAAAAGCGTGATAGATTTCAACAAACCACAAAATTTAACAAAAGCCACGTGTTCCCAGAGATGGATTTATCGCTTACCAGTTGGTCAAATAAAATTATATGACATTTTGCTAAAGATTGATACATATGGTTTAGAGTGCAACAAAGAATGGAGAATATAGAGGACGAAAATGAATTTGCTATCATGCCAGAACATGAATAATAAAAGTAGCTATCAAAATCTTAATAATAATTTCATAATCAGAAGGCATTAATATCATATGTGAAGATAACTGAGAGCAACTAGTGTTTCGACATTTCTGTATAGTAATAAAAGAAAAAAGAGTGTTAATTGAACTACAGATCTCTATTAGTTGAATTCAACATATATATGAAAGAATAAAAGCATATTCTAGAGACACGTGCGCTAATTATGAATAATTCTTAAAGCATGGCATGCACAAGTGAATCCCATCAATGACATGGCAAGGCGAATGACACAGGGTAACAATGACAAATCATGTTAGAGGCCTCGGCTCAGCATAGGATCAAACAGTAGAAAGCAAGAACTGTGAATGACAAGAGAAGGCCAATCAGTCAAGGCTAAACCGAACAAAAAGAAGCTTGCAGCAAGACATTCATCCAGCAAATCCGATCTATTCTCTCTTCGGCTCATCTGTCTGGCTGTCTGTATGTCGTGTAAACTAACAATGTCTATTTTGCAAGCATTCATGTGTAAAGGACCAGATATCCTCCCGATGTAAGGGCCAAATTAGGCGGAACATTTTTGAACGAAGAAAAAGTGACCCAAGTTCCAAAAAGAAAAACGAACAACCCAACATCAACAGAAAGAACAAAAGGACAATGAAATAAAACAACAATAGTTTAATGATCTTACAAAGTTAATGTTTGCTTGCCAGGTGAAATCTTCCTCCTCCCTTCCCTTTCCTGCACCAAAAAAAAAAAACCAAAACAATGTGAGTATTTTGAGTTAATTGTTTCAATAATCACTGAACTTATACCATGGTCATGGACAACACACTAAACTTCATTTGTCTTCGCCGTACTCACTGAACTTCAGCGATTACCTCTCCATCCATCACCGTCAAAACTGCCGTGGGTGACTCGCTGATGTGGCGGACGGAAATCTTACGTGTCATGTGAAGGGTGTTAAAATTTGAATTTTCGGCACGTCATCAAATGACATGTTTTTGCTATTAAAAAAAATTTATTTAAACTCAAAAAATCCCCAAACCCACCCGACTTCCGTTCTCCTACCCTAGAACCCACGACTTCACAACTTCACGAGTTATTGTTTCAATAATCACTGAACTTTTACCATGGTCACGGAAAACACACTAAACTTCATTTGTCTCCGCCGTACTCACTGAACTTCAGCGATTACCTCTCCATCCATCACCGTCAAAACTGCCGTGTATGACTCGCTGACGTGGCGGACAAAAATCCTACGTGTCATGTGAAGGGTGTTAAAATTCGAATTTTCGGCACGTCATCAAATGACATGTTTTTGCTATTAAAAAAAAATTATTTAAACTAAAAAAATCCCCAAACCCACACGACTTCCATTCTCCAACCCTAGAACCCACGACTTCACAACTTCACCCACTAAGATGATACTTGAGTTCAAAGGCAATTTTACCCCAAATTAACTCCAAACCCTAATCATCTAATCCAATTTCTGGAGGTGTTCCCCATACATTACCCTACCTGTTGAAGAAACGCGCACATGGAGGGACCACACGAAGGTAACTTGGAAGAATTTTTTTTGTTTTCTAGTATTTATTTGCACGTGTTGTCGGCCACAAAGATTTGTTCTTTCCGTTGTCGGAAAGTTTTGAAGTTGCATGAAGTTTGGTTTAGGGTTACAATATAATATTTTTTCGATTTTAGTATGCATTTTTCAAGTTTTTTTGAGTGTCGTTCTGTAACTGTTGAAACTGTCCATTGAAAGAAACGTTCACACTTGCATATTGGCAAGAATCTGGTTCTGACGAAGACCCAGAATTCCGTGATTCTGGGAATGAATTGGACTCCGAAGGGAATGACTTTCTGTATGAATTGAATGTGACAGAGGGGATCGAATTTACTGCGAACTCAAATCAAGCGGAAGAGGTAGTGCATAATCAACCAGAAGATGATGATTGGGTTGATGACTTGGAGTACCCAAGTTCTGAAGAGATTCAAGCTGACTGTGTATCCGATGAGGAGGTTGGGTATCGTTGTTTGGAGTTTTTTGCCAACGTTGACATGCGTAATCCACATTTCGAAGTTGGTCAACTATTTAGGGATGTGGTTGAGTTTAGAGAAGCTGTGAAAACCTATGGAGCTATAAACGAATACAGTGTTAGATTTAAGGCAAATGATGGGAAGAGGGTGCAAGGAATTTGTAAGCGCGGTTGCAATTGGAGAATTTGGGCATCTCCACTGGGTGACACGGGGTCTGTTCAAGTGAAGTCTTACTGTCCAGAGCACAACTGCACTAGAGATAAGTACAACATGCACTGTACCTATGCATTCTTGACCCATCATTACCTTGACAGGTTCAAAGTAGATATGGAATGGAAAACCAAGAGCATATTAGCGGCAGTGAAGGATGATTTCAAAGTTGAAATAACGAGGAACGTTGCATGAAAAATGAGAAGATATGCAAAGGAACTTGTGCACGGGACAATTGAACAACAATTTCAGCAATTGTGGTCACATGGTGCAGAGATGCTACGTACGAATCCAGGGTCTACTGTCGTAATCAACACCTTCAACCAGAAATTTATGGGTATATATATTTGTTTTGGAGCATGTAAGATAGGGTTTGTTAGTGGTTGTAGGAAGTTTGTTGGAGTGGACGATTGCCACTTAAGGGGATGTTTTGGTGGAATATTGTTGACGGTTGTTGGTCAAGACGCAAATGACTGCATTTATCCCGTTGCGTACGCCGTGGTCGAGAAAGAAAACACACCAACATGGCGGTGGTTTTTGAAGCTGGTGGCTGAAGATGTGAATATAGGTACGGAGAGTGGTTGGACGTTGATGACAGACCGGCAGAAGGGGCTTCAAAATGTTGTTGATGAATTGTTACCGGAGGTGGAGCATAGATTTTGCATACGACATATGTATGCCAATTTCTTCTCTGCTGGTCACAAGGGAAAAACACTCAAGGACTTTCTGTGGCGTGCAGCCAAGTCTACCACTGTGGCCGAGTACAAACACTGGATGCAACAAATCCAACAACTCAGCGAAGATGCTTTCCTTTGGTTGATGGAACGGCCTGCCCAGGAATGGAGCAATTCCCATTTTGCAACTCACTCCAAGTGTGATATACTATTGAACAATGGATGTGAAGTGTTCAATAAGACACTTTTAGAGGATCGTGAGAAAATGATCTTGGATATGCTCAATCCATTCAGCTGAGCTTCATGCGAAGAATACAGATTAGGAAGGGAAAGATGACGAATTACGGGGCTTGGCTTTGTCCGAAGATTAGAAAGAGGGTTCAAAAGTTGGTTGAAAATTCGCGTCAATGTATTGTGCATCTATCTGGGGGTTCAAAATGGCAGGTGGAATGTAGTTATAGAACATTTGTGGTTGACCTAGAGGAGAGATCATGTGCTTGTAGGAAGTGGGAGTTGTGTGGCATTCCATGCATCCACGCGATGGCTGTCATTGTTGAGTGCAGGAATGAGCCAGAGGACTATTTTGAGAATTGCTACACAGCTGAGACTTACCTTAATTGCTACAACAATATCCTTAACCCCATCAATTGGCCAATGCTGTGGCCGGAAGTGAATGCAGAAGTAATAAACACTCCTAAATGGAAAGTGTCTAAAAGAGGGCGAAGGCAAAAAAAAAGGAGGATGGGGGCTGAGGAGGTGATAGTACACCAGCAAGGAAGCTCTTATGCAAGGAAAGTTGGACATGTGCATATGCCTTGCTCAATTTGTAGAGCTCGTGGACACAACAAATGACGTCATTCCAAAGCACCTGCCGGTTTGGATGTAAGTAAGGTATTGTTTTTTTTTTTTAAATCATATGATGTTAACTTCAGCAAACTATATTCTTCTCCTGAAGGACTTGGCCGGTACACCGTTGGAGCCGTTTGATTCTGAACAACCAATGGAAAGGACCGCGAGCAAGGGCAATGGTCCATCTAGTAGCCAGGCAACGACGACAATGGCTATGTCACAGAGCGTGAAGGCAATGCAAGAAAGTTTCCAAGAATTGGACAACAATGAAGCTTCAAAGTTGAGAGCAGCTAGAATGTATGCTAGACATCGTGCCAAAAATCCTGTTGCTACTTCTTGTTGAATGAAATGTGATTTTTTGTTGAATGAAATGTGGTTTTTTGCATCGAAGGAAGATGACGTGTTGTTAGGTAGTATGTGTTTTGCCACGTGTGATGATGTTAGAAGCTACACTCTTTTGCTTTTGACAGTGTTTGTAGTTGCATAGGAGATGAGGAGGTTGGAATAGAAGTATCGTGTGTGTTGCTTTTGGCCGTTAATGCATTGTAATGAACAAGTTCGTGAATGCAAATGTATGGAATGGTTTTTGCTACATTTTCGAAATCACTTGCAGTGATTATGGTTCAGGAACTTTATGTAATTGCCAATGTGAATCGTTATATAGACATAGACAAACATTCATTTCACAAACTCGTGTTCATTACGACATACGTAAATATCCGTTTGCAATACAGGTTTACAACAAAGGAAGAGACTAAGTACTACACGTGTTGAACGTACCAACTGCAAACAACTCCAATGCATAATATTCAACTAAGATTACGACTTGCAGAATAATAATACGCAAGATGCAATACTTCAATTGAAAACCCAGATTATGCTGAAGAGGAAAATCGCATAGAATGCAATTCTGCACATTTTCAGCCATTTGCTCAATTTATGGTTTTCTTCTTCAAGCCTGTTCTTTGAACAAATCAACCCATTTATGACTATCTTATACCTATCATCTGGTGCATTTTCGACCCAGCCAAAAAAAGTTGCAGGCACCTCGCATACCATACGATTGACAACCAACAAACCTTCGCCCGGGGTTCCTCTCTGTCCAAGATGTTCTCAGACGCACCGGATGCCCACAATAGCAGTACCTTCGTGACCTATTATCCCCAGAAACTTGAGACATTGCCACCAGAAAGCGGTCACAACGAGCTGACTGTAGACGATCCGTATAGAATGCAGTCGACAGAGGATGGTGTTCTGCAGTTCAGCAGTTGCAACTTCGCGTGCAAGAGACACTCCGTGCTTGGAATATGTGGAGTTCGCCGGTCGATTTGGGAGAGCCAGAATTCGCCGATCGCTTTCGGGGGAGGCTGTGAATTCGTAGGATTTTGGGGTTCTGTTATGAAGTTTGTTTTTGGGAGAAATCGTGTTTCACTTGGGTGGGTTTGGGGATTTTTTGAGTTTAAATAATTTTTTTTAATAGCAAAAACATGTCATTTGATGACGTGCCGAAAATTCGAATTTTAACACCCTTCACATGACACGTAGGATTTTCGTCCGCCACGTCAGCGAGTCACACACGGCAGTTTTGACGGTGATGGATGGAGAGGTAATTGCTGAAGTTCAGTGAGTACGGCGGAGACAAATGAAGTTTAGTGTGTTGTCCGTGACCATGGTATAAGTTCAGTGATTATTGAAACAATTAACTCCTACAAAGATCGTATAGGCAAAAAAAATAAAATGAAAAGATATACTGACCACAAAATTTAAACAGCCTGAAAGCAAAAAAACTCAACACTCATAATTCCTAATGTTTCCTTCCAATTTTTATTTATAAAAATCTATTGTTGTGTAGAGATAAACAGGTTACTTTGATTGCAAAGAAAAGGAAGAGAAGAAAACCAGAGTCAAAACAGAAGCTGAAGAAGATTTTGCTTTTCCTTTTTCAGTTAATTTTGAGGTTTGATGGATTCGGTTCGATTCTGCAAAAAAAAAGGATGAAATCCGAACACTTCAACTGAAACTTCGTAAAAAAGTATTAATTGTTTTAGCGTTTAGCCCCCATTAAGCTCATTATTATATTATTTTTCCTGCCACTTTTCATCCGTCCTTTTTTTGACACAAGTGGGGCAATGTCTGCCACTTTTAACACAATTATTCTACTCAAACAACACTATTGACAACCTTATTTCCAGATTTAAAAAAAAAAAAAAAAAAGCTTACGTGGCACCACTGTAGTCAATTTTGGAAGGAAGGATTGAGAGAGAGCAATTACACACGTTTAGGGTGAGAGAAGAAATGGTTTCAGCTGTCCTTCATTTGACTATGACTATATATTTCATTTATTAGATTTTAACAATTTCCATTCAAATTTTCATTTATAATCATATTGCAAACGTATAATTGATTTTTTTTTTATGTTCACATTTTATTTCAAAGATTACTGTCTGGCAACACTAGGCAGCAAAATTCAAAACGTTAGCCATCAGAATTTGGAACATTGGACTGTTGTTTGTTGACTGCTTGTGTGTGGCGTGGGACCCACTGTTTGAAAGTAACGGTTCAAAAAGCCATTTGGAAAGCTCTCCCAGACACCTCCTAAATGCCCTTGTTTGATAACTATTATTTAAAAACTTTTTTTTTTGATATATTCGTTTTCACTATACATTCACACAATAAGTTATTTTGTGCGCAAATTCAAAAAAAAATTCATACCTTTTAACCACACATTCTTTTAAAAATCACAATTCGAAACATTGTTTTAACCAAATATTGGTAATCAAATAGAGAGTTTTAATAAATTTACGATCGACCACTTCTAATTTTTTTTACCACATTTGTAAGAACATCTAAAAACAACTCGCAACATCTATAATAGATAGTTATATAAAAATCGCGTAACTCAAAGTTTATAGAAGTTGAAATGATAAAATTTTTTTTAGAGTAATCCTATTTAGTACCAATTTATATGATCATCAGATCATTATACAATTAGTTCAAATAAATAATATTATAATTAAATCCAAATTGTATATATTAAACTCTAAGTCCGTTTGATAGAAAGATAGAATTTGGGTGGAAAGAAAATGGATTATAGGGAATTGAATTACCTAGAATTTATTTTACTGGGAATTGTAATTAAAAGTGTTTGATTGGTATAATTTTTCACCAGAAAAATATAATACTTTTGGTATCCGTTTGACTTTATTTTTCACAAAAAATTGTCAATTAAAGGAATAAATTTTCTTACCATTGGGGACAAAATTTGTTTAGATTGTCAAAAAATTTAAAAAATATTTTTAAAAAATAATTTAAATTTTTTTTTGTGTTCGTTTGACTTTGTTTTACATGAAATTTGTCAATTAAAGGGATACATTTTTTTACATTTCATCTTAAAATTTGTTTCTATTACTAAAAAAAATAAAATGTGGAATTTCAATTCCCACCAAAGTGGTGGGAAAAAGAATTTCCACCAAAAGTGGAAGTTGGAATTCGAATTCCAACTTTCATAAAAAATAAGAGTCTATCAAACAGACAGTAAGATCATGTAAATTGATGCTAGATATAGCATTATCCAAAAATTCAACTTAGCAGTAGTCTAGAAAATGAGTGGATTATCGAAAATAATAAATTAAGCTAGATATTAAAATCTAATAATCTAAGTCTTATACAATTTAATGCTTTAAATAAAAGTTTCCTTATTAAAACTCCTAAATAAACCAAATGATAAATAATACAGCTGGTATCCATTAACCCTAACTGTAACGGTCACTTCTTCTTTCAAAACATTGATAAAGCCTGCATGTTTCTACCTTTTTAGTTCTGCCACGTCAGCCTGAAAATAAGAGAGTCAATAGTGTTGTTCGTGTAGACGAATTGCTTTTAACATCACTTATCAGTAAAACATTTATTCCAAGTATAATGCTATACGGACAAGGAATATCAACAGATTTTTAAATTATACTGAGTTGGTAATAAAGACTCCTGACATTATTGACTCGAGAGAGAGAAAAGAGAAGGGAGAGAAAGCGGAAAGAGAGTGAGAGAACGGCAAAAGGAAAAAAAAGGAAAGGGAGGGGAGGGGAGGGGAGGGGAGGGGAAGAGAGGGGAGAAAGAAAAAAGAAAGGAATAGAAAAGAATTTTTTTTTTCGACGCGTTTGAGATTCATTCGCAAGAATTTTTAATTCTAAATAACTCAAGTTTATAAGAAATTTAACGAATTAGATTTAAATTTATAAGTTAAGTATTTAATGTACTATTTGTGATCCAAATTAAACATAAATACACGCACGTAACATAATGTTTTAGTGGGATAGAACTTGATCGTCTCATTCTCACTTATGTCATACCCATTCTCAATCTCTACTTATGAAATTTAGTCATATGGCTGGTTCCGTATAAATCTATATAATCATACATTATAGCATTACCCACACGATTCATGTTTAATTTGAATCACAAATAGCACATTAAATACTTAACTTATAAATTAAAAAGTGAAAACACAAAATCACTTGACATGTAGAGAAATTTATATCTAATTCATTAATTTTTTTTTTTTTGTATATTTGAGTTATTTAGAACTAAAAATTCTTGCGAACGAATCTTGAACACGTCGAACCCCCACCTATTTTTTTCTTTCTACCATTCTCTCTCTCTCTCTCCTCTCTCTCCCTTCACTTTTAATGTCAGGCCTCTTTATTGCCAACTCAACATAATTTAAAAACCTGTTGATTATTTGTTGGTATTCCCTGTCCGTATAGCATTATTCTTATTCCAAATGGACCGTTGAGAAAGCTGGGCAAAAACACCCTCCAACATCAATGTCAGAAGATAAAATTACCCTTCATTCAGTCCCCCTTATCCACATTTCCATTGTCTTTTTTTCGAACTCTGCTTCCCCTTTTTACCACAGCACCTCGCCGACCCCTAGAAAACAAAACCACGCACACTCCGTTTGGCCGAAGGCGTTCTCCTGCTTGAGGCCCGTACCGGACACAGTTGAGCATTCATCTTTCCCGATCCGCTCGAATCATGGACCGCCTAGGTTTTGGAATACCGCTTGTGAATGAACAATCGAGCCCATACACCATCTTCTCCGACCAAAAATTAGACTACCGTGTGATGGACGATGATAGGTCGCACTGGGGCTACCATCCACATACCATGGTAAGCTTCTACCCTTGAGAGTGGATTTCTAAGTTGTTGCGTAGATCTCGTGCTCAGTACTTCTCACATAATGTCGTAAAGGCTTCATTCTAGTTCATTTTACTGCCATTTGGGATTTTTTACGGCAGTTTGTTCACCAATGTGTTGCTGTTTTCCAGAACTTCACGACCCCGGTAATTGGTCTAGTGCCCATTGCATCTCCTACCCATCGTTCCGACAAAAAACAAACACGCGAAAGTCTGCAAGGTGGGATCCCGGGAACACCATATTTTCATCTCCACGGCAGAGCATGTAACTACTAAAGGACATTGTCGGGGAAAGTGTTTCTCGTCTACCGGCTGGGAGCGCATCCGTGATTTGTTCAACAAACATGCTGGGAAGGATTGGACAATCGTTCAGTTGAAGAACCACTGGGCCATTATGCAAACGAAATACACGCTTTTGTTCGAGTTGCTCCGAAGCTTCGGGATTCAGTCTGGTCTGAGCAACAAGGACGTAATTGAAACGACGGATTGGTGGTAGGAGCATAAATTAAAGGTAACTTGATCTACTCGTGTACGTTCTTCCCCGTTACTTGTTTCCATACAAATTCCCCAATTGAAATTGATTCATTCTTATCCCTGTTTTTGCCAAACACTTATAAATTAAGACTAATTATTGCATATACCCATGAACTTCATTACATTAAAAGCTATACGTATACCATGCTTATAACTATGTCATGTTTGATCTGTAATATAGGTACTTTTATTTATTTAATTTTTTTTATAATTTGCCTTTTCTCTAAAGAATGGAATTGGAGGACAGAACGTAATTATCCACTGCAAAAGGTTGGTTACCAAAGACACCGGAATAATCGGAGGCAAACAATATGCAATTTTAACATTTTTCATGGAATGAACCACAGCGTTTATTTGGTCCATGCTATAATATGTAGTTGTTCATATCATCGTTCACTATGTGCCGTAGAACCCGAAGTACGGCAAGTTCAAAGACAATGACAACAGAGAGATTTTCATGAAGTACGCTTTAACACCGACTAAACTTTCCCAACACAGTTTTGATTGAGCTTGGACAGCGACATAAAGGATCCTAATGACACGCTGCCAATCAATGCAGAGACAATGGACTCGAGTGATGGGCCTGCAGAGAGCAGAGTGAACTTGTCCATGAATATTTCCCTCGGCTGAAGTGGAGAGAAGCGTAAAGGTAAGCAATTAAAGGAAAAGGAAAAGAAGAAGAAGTTCAGAGCGAGGGAGGTTTTTGAGTCTGTTGACAACTTGGCAACCACGTTAAGGGAATTCGCTTATGTCCTTCGGTCTAGAGACAATGGTGTGATGACAATTTCTGAGTGCACGAAGGACTTGTTTTCAAACGGCCTCGTCCAGAGCGGCGATGAGCTTCATTTGTTTGCTTTGTGGTTCTTCCAGGACAACAACAACCGTATTACGTACAGTACCGCTGAAACGCCGGAATTTAGGTTTGCTTAGATTGAGTACTACTTCAAATGCAACAAGGAAGCGAGCTGAGCGAAGCCGTTGAGGGCGAGACGCAAACTGTAATTCCATTTCCAGTTGTCGATGTGATTTTATGTTGCTTATGTATTCAGTATTCGTATGTGTTGTTGAATTTTGGATAATTTTATTTGTCATCTGTTGTTTGTTTCGAACGTTGGGAGACATCTACTTTTAGTTTAACACACATTTTTCTCCTTGATTTATGTTTGTTTAACGTGTTTTTCCTCACTGTCACGTGCTGTGAAGTAGTGTGTGGATGGACTACACCAGAACTATGTAGAGAATATTTTCCCCAATTGAAATTGCATTTCTCTTTCAACATCAAGTTCTAGTGCAATAGTCGCAAGTTTGTATATGCTAACACGTATTAAATTGTTTGTATGTGTATGAAAGGCCCTAGGTAGTTTCAGAAATAGGGGGGAGTTGTGAGCTAACATTGAATTCACCAACTTTTACTTTGTAAATGGAACGTAAGAAATCCATCAACATTGCCATTAATATGTTTCTCACATTTTGCTAGGTTGGCTGTATCATCTTTCGTTCATGTAGATAAGTGACGAGTCTGTTGAAAGTGCGTAATTCGAAACAAACTGCAGCTTCGTTTCCATGCCATTTTCGGAAGAAGGGTCGGACGATGATGTACGGGCCTGGCTAGAATATTGTCGAATCACTGAACGTGTTGTGTGCGAAAATCTTTCATCGAACAGGGACCATCGGTACCTCTTTCCTACATCATGCATCGGTCATATTTTCATGCTATAGAATATGCACGTGTATCTGCAGACTTTTTTCAGGAGTTCCAAATGTATCCCCATGTTCAAGCTATTTACGCACTCTTCGAGATCAGTATGACTTGACTTGTAGTGCAAACATTAATATATACGAACAAGTAGGTATGTTTCTGTGCATTTTAGCGCACGGGAAATTGTATCGCCAAGTACAAACGTTATTTGGGCATTCTTTGCAGACCATTTCACATTACTTCAAGCGGGTGCTCCGAGTCGTCGTCGCGCTAGATGTCGATATTGTTAAACCTTTTCAGGTTAGGATGTGGTCCTCACGTAATGATAATAAATTGCTGTATAGAGTAGTCTAGAGACATGTGTGCGAATTTTAATACGAACTCTTGTTGCAGGACTACATTGGCGCGATTGACGGCATGCATGTTCGCACTGCTATGGCGTAAAAGGTCGAACTTCATTTGCAGGAAAGGTTTTCCAATGTTTGTGATTTCAATTTGTACTTTATGTTTGCAATGCCAGGGACAACGAGGAACGCGCACGAAAGTCGAATTTTTGCTCGATGTGTCCATAGCCCCAATGTAAATTTCTCGGAACCAAGAAACGAGAAATACTACTTAGTCGACTCGAATTTTGCACATCGACCAGGATACATGGCTTCGTACAAGGGATCTGATGTATGGTATCACTTTCAAGAATTTCGGAACAACGATGGTAGTCGACGGCGTTTCCAAAATGCACGTGAGAGGTTCAATTTTCATCACTCATCATGCCGTAACATTGTTGAGCGGACATTCGGTGTTTAGAACTAGAGATGGAAAATACTAGATCGAATGCCTAGCTACTCATTCAGAGCGCAAACCTTTGTTTCTTGGCAACGATTTTCGTGCATAACGTTTTGAGACGACACGGACGATTCAATGAAGGTTTTTTCAGAACGGAAGAAGCCGACAACGACGACGAAGTTTAGGTTGATCTTCTAGATAAGGATGACGAAATTGCGGCCAAGGAGGATGCGATTGGGGACGAGAACATACTGTGACACAACACCTACATGATTATATGGCTCAAGCCCTTCGCTAGGTCTCAAAACAATAGTTGCGATCGGTTCGGTATTATGTACTAACAGAAAATCGATTGCATCGTAGCCGAATATTTTTGTTAGGTTGCGTGTGGTTTGCAATAATGCGACTGAAACACATTTTAATGGAGACAGTGAATTGGTTTCCGATTATGAGGGTATTACCGTCATTTAGTCATATGAAGTGAAGTGTACCCTCCATTATTAATGAAACATGAGAACAATACACAAACCCTACATATAAGAATCACTTTTCAAAACTAACAAATTTGTTAAATTATTTCAAAAATCAGGTTGTAAATAAGTTTATTAAATATTAAATTATAATATAATATTCATTAATTATTTTAATCTCATGTCATCTTATTCATCGCATCCTATCACCTCACTACACCACCTTCTCTCCACCTCTCCATCGGTTCAGGCGACTACTCTGGCGACTGCTCCGGCAGCATTTCCGGCGGAGCTTCGGCGACTGCTCCGACAATTTATTTATTTTTTTTAATATGAGCTTAATTTCAAAAGCCTGGAAAAGCAAAAAGGGGCAAAGTCACACATCATCATTTCAGATTTATAACTGTGTTATCCGTGACCATACATGTATTATAGGTGACCAATTCACTGACTTTGTTTTCACGACCAACTTTGTCTTCGGTGTGACTAACTGTAACCAATTGTGACAAACTATGACTAATTGTGACCAAATGTGTATTCAGTGTGACCATCTGTTACTAGGTCAATCTCAAGTCACAATCGGTCACAATCAACACAAAATTGGTCGTAAATAGTCACAACAAGCACAAATTCGGTCACATAAGATTACCACAAACAAATATGCACACCGCATACAAGTATTGCAATTCACTACCACCATCAACACAATAAACACACACTTGGTCACAGAAAGTTACAATTAACATATAAATGATTACCACCATCACCATTACATCCACTCCATCACCAACACCGTACCACCGCCGTTTAATCTAAATAATTGTAAGAAAATTTACGCACTCTTCTGCTTCAAAGAAGAATTGTGGTAGCCAACTCTCAAGTTCACTTTTACAAATGTTTACTCTTGACTGGTTGATGTGAATTCCACTGCGGGACAACATCCATATTATGGATGTGCCCGCAAAAATGCCAACAGTTGTCAGATTTCCAATAGCCATAGTGCGGTAAATGAGGTACTCCGTCAAGAAATGGCCAAAAGCATATATGAAGGATAAAAAGGTTGCCAAAAGGTACCATGTGAAGAGGAGTTCAACTAATGTGGTCCACAAACAATCACCACAATTTCCACCAACACCTCTAAAAAAAAAAAGTAGCACCACCGCATTATCTAATGTAGATCAAAACAACTGCAAATTTACATCACCGACAGATCTATACACCACAATCACAACCATCATCGAAAGCAACTGCAACAACTCCGACTGGAGACAAAGCTTCACATTTTGATCTCAATGGGTTGGTGTTAGCACCACCAGCTCAATCACTCCAAATTCTCCCATTTTCGAATCCAAAATAACAAATAAATGCCCAAATAAATCTCCACCATCCCCACAGCCATTCATAGAAGAAGAAACAGTTAAAGAAGCCTTCTAGAATCAACACCAAAAATCACATACGGCCGACAAAGACACAAACGCATAAACGCCCTACACACTTGCACAGATCTACACACCATCCCACAAACACCTCTACACAGTAGTTAAGACCGCTGGAGCACCGCTACTGGAGGAGGTTGAACAACGGTGAAAATAGAGAAAGGTCGAGGAACTGATACACAGTATCGTCGTGTCGGTCAGAGCGATGGCGACACCATGATTGTCGTCGACGATGGCGACGGTAACACCAATGGTGGTTGGTTTGTGATAGAGAGAAGTGAGAGAACGAAGAGTACCCTAGGAGAAAGATAATGAAGATGATTGGGGTTTGAAGATGAAATTGGATTAGAATAAATGGGGTGAATATGTAGATTAAATCATTAAATATTAATATTTTAAATATGAATTATCACCTGATTATTGAAAAAATGTTATTAAGATTTGATTTTTGAAATTTAAACTTTAAAAGTAGGGTTTAGGGTAATTTTCCCATGAAACATTTTCCTTTCACGGCATATGGGGGCCCTATTTTTTTTTTTTTTTTTTTGAAAATTGGCAAATAATGGGATTTAATGAGTTTTAATGGGGGCAAACGGGGGTTAATATATATTTTGTGTGTGTGTTAATTATTAATTAATTATCTTTTGCAATTAACACTAAGAAATTGTTTGGATTCTCATGAAAAATGTTCTCTTTTCAAAAAAAATATTTTCCTCAAAAATAAGGAAAGTTAGACATATTTCCTAGGTTGGAAAATATTTTTCACGAAAAAAATGACAATCAAACACTTCAAAGTTGAAATTCGAGTGAAAAATATCATTTTTCATAGAAAATTTTCCAATTAAACACACCTAATCTTTTTTTTTTTTTTTTCCGAATGGAGCAGAGCAGGTGAACCAACCAGCTTATGTATGTACATTAAAATGTAATCCAAAAACAATTTACCAAATTTGTCGATCAAAATCTATAAATCTTGATAGATCTTGTTGATATAGAAATATAATTACTCTGTGATAATTTTTTTTTAAAAAAGTAACAAGAGTCGATTTCAAATTTCGAATTATTGTATAGGTAGAGGCCATTTGGTTTCCTAAGTAGAAGTCAATTTAAAGGGTGTTTGATTCCCCTTTTTTTTTTTTCAAAATACATTTTTTTCTATCTCCTTTTCAATCACACGTTATTCAATAAAATAATATTACATGCAAATTCAAAAAAAAAAAAATTTCTTATTTTTTAACCATACATTCTCCATCAATCTACTATTTCAATTTTTTTTTTTTTTTTTTTTTCAATTTAATGGGGCTCAAACAAGTCCTTGGTTGTTTTATTCTCAAACCTAAATAATATCTTAATTATGATCATTGTTTGGAAATGATTAAAATTAGGCTCGTGGTTGATGCACATTATTTTCAACTTTTTTCTCTTATTTTAATCACATTTTTCAATTAAATAATACTACACACAAATTCGAAAAATTTCCTTATTTTTTAACAACACATTCTTCATTAATCTACAATTTCAATATGTATTTTTAGCCAAAAAATTGTGCTCAAACGTGTTTTACATTTTTAGTAGATTTGGCCCTTATTTGAGCCCCATTTTTTCCATAGTTTCAACCGTACTATGTGTACACGGGTGTTTTCCCGCCCTTGTACACGGACGGGTAAACGCCTGTGTATAAATGCGCGGGTCCCCCTGTTATGAGGGGGCATGTTATCTGCCCATGTACACTTAATAAATTTCTTTTAGTTCACATTGTGACCCTTATGTGGAAGTCATCTATCATGAGAATGATAGATGACTTCCACATGTACACGGACGGGTAAACGTCCGTGTATAAATGCGCGGGTCCTCCCTATTATGAGAGGGCATGTTATCCGTCCATGTACACTTAGTAAATTTCTTTTAGTTCACATTGTGACCCTTATGTGGAAGTCATCTATCATTCTCACATTGTGACCCTTATGTGGAAGTCATCTATCATGAGAATGATAGATGACTTCCACATGTACACGGACGGGTAAACGTCCGTGTATAAATGCGCGGGTCCCCCCTGTTATGAGGGGGCATGTTATCCGTCCATGTACACTTAGTAAATTTCTTTTAGTTCACATTGTGACCCTTATGTGGAAGTCATCTATCATGAGAATGATAGATGACTTCCACATGTACACAGACGGGTAAACGTCCGTGTATAAATGCGCAGGTCCCCCCTGTTATGAGGGGGCGTGTTATCCGTCCATGTACACTTAGTAAATTTCTTTTAGTTCACATTGTGACCCTTATGTGGAAGTCATCTATCATTCTCACATTGTGACCCTTATGTGGAAGTCATCTATCATGAGAATGATAGATGACTTCCACATGTACACGGACGGGTAAACGTCCGTGTATAAATGCGCGGGTCCCCCCTGTTATGAGGGGGCATGTTATCCGTCCATGTACACTTAGTAAATTTCTTTTAGTTCACATTGTGACCCTTATGTGGAAGTCATCTATCATGAGAATGATAGATGACTTCCACATGTACACGGACGGGTAAACGTCCGTGTATAAATGCGCAGGTCCCCCCTGTTATGAGGGGGGCGTGTTATCCGTCCATGTACACTTAGTAAATTTCTTTTAATTCACATTGTGACCCTTATGTGGAAGTCATCTATCATTCTCACATTGTGACCCTTATGTGGAAGTCATCTATCATGAGAATGATAGATGACTTCCACATGTACACGGACGGGTAAACGTCCGTGTATAAATGCACGGGTCCCCCCTGTTATGAGGGGGCATGTTATCCGTCCATGTACACTTAGTAAATTTCTTTTAGTTCACATTGTGACCCTTATGTGGAAGTCATCTATCATGAGAATGATAGATGACTTCCACATGTACACGGACGGGTAAACGTCCGTGTATAAATGCGCAGGTCCCCCCTGTTATGAGGGGGCGTGTTATCCGTCCATGTACACTTAGTAAATTTCTTTTAGTTCATATTGTGACCCTTATGTAGAAGTCATCTATCATGAGAATGATAGATGACTTCCACATGTACACAGACGGGTAAACGTCCGTGTATAAATGCGTGGGTCCCCCCTGTTATGAGAGGGCATGTTATCCGTCCATGTACACTTAGTAAATTTCTTTTAATTCACATTGTGACCCTTATGTGGAAGTCATCTATCATGAGAATCACTTACGCCAAACTTCTAATAAAGGTAGATAGTTCAGTTTTAAGTACAATTTGATACGCTTTTTAAATATATTTATTCAAATAACTTCGTCTCTATACCTATATTTGTCTCTTTCTGTGTTTTTATGATGCTTTATTTCATGATTCTTTAGAAGTTACATATTAAAAACGTTCAGTCCACAAAGTTGAACATCTAATCTGTCCAAATTAAGCTTTATAAAATGTTGTGTAGAAATCGTGGTGCTAAATATCAATATAATAAATTTTGAAATAATGATTTTTTTTTAGAGAATGTGTGGTAAAAAAATAGTGACGGACGAGACATTTGAAATTAGTGGGACAAAATCAAACTTATAAAAAAGTTACGAAAAAATTATGTGTTCTACAAAAACACATAGCTGATCAAATATCATATATATGATAAATAACAATTCTCAAATAATTCCAAATAATCTCACATATATGATGAATGACGATTTTCAAAGAATTTTCAAATTAAATTTCACGAATGACAAAATAATATCAACTTCATTCTCTCAATTAATCGGTCATCGTTGTAATTCTAATCCAATTAAAAAAAAAACTACCGCAACAGCCCAATTCTAATTTTTGGCTCTCAAAAAAATAAATCTTGAAGTTGGAAATTGAATTTACGTGTAAATTATTTTATTTGAAAGAGTGTGTGGTTGAGATTTGAATTTGGGAAAAATAGAGATTTTTAAGAATGGAGTTCAAATAGTGACTAAATGGTAGATTCAATTAACTGTAGGACATCAGTATGGTTGGTCACCAATAAATATAATAGTGTACTAGAAAGCAAAATTCTTTTACCGTTTACTACATTATAAAATAAATATTTTAATAGTTGTAAAAATTGAGTGGTTAACTTTATGGAAAAAAAAAAAAAAAAATTAAGTTTCTTCAAATCCAATTGCTATCATCTTATCTCCAGAGTCAAAGTTCTAATGAAAAATGAACAGTCCTGGTAATTGCTGTCCGAAGGACCATTTTAGCTAAATGATGATTGTACATTACCACCTCATCTTCATGCCGAGTCTGTGGCACACATTATTTAAAAAAAAATACATTCTTAAACAGTGATTTCACGTCATTTCAACTATATATTCTTCAATAAAATAATATTACACGCAAAGTATATAATTGGACGACAACGTTTAGAACTTACAAACTGAATCAATTTTTATTTTTTATTTTTGTATGGAACCGGAGGTGGTTAGTAAAAAAATTAGTCTGTTAATTGTTAACACAAATTTAATTAAAGGATAAGAATTATTAATAAATAACTCAATCGTCCTATCCACTTTAATTATGTTAAAAATTTTAGAAATATATAGCCCTAGTCATTCATTATTAGTCCAAAATCTCCACATCTATTAAATTATTATCAGCTTTATTACTTCTATAATTGGTTTTGCCAAAGAAACTGAAGCTATAGGTGGAAATTTTTGCCTTCGTAGGTTTGACCAAATTGCCAACTACTAGGGGCAACGTTCGATGAAACTATGGTTCTGCCGTCGCCAGTGGTTAAACGGAAACTTAGTGTCTCGCCAACAAGTGTTGCATCGGTATCCCACTTGGTACCCCAATTATGATTCAGTTCTGTCCAATAATTCAATTTCTTGTTACCTTTGACCTCCACCTTTTTTACACTTCCTGCCCCTCCAACGTTTGATATCGACACCAAGTTGAAATTAGGACTCCCTGTTACGGTAAATTTAATGCCTCCTTGTTTCTTGCAATGAACCCTGCAACAAAATTCAAAATTTGATATTATAGTTTACAAAATACGTTTGCTCGATTTTTCAGTCTTCGATACCTTCGAAATAGAATAGGAACAACTCCAGCTGCGTATTCAGCAATCTTAGTAAATGCGGGCTCGGACAAGTCGAAATGGCGGGCAGGCGGACTGCACCAACCGCCGGGAGGGCAATAATTGGTGGCAGTGACAAAAATGGATGGTGCCCCGGGTATGCACATTTTGTTTTTGTTGTCACATTTGATTTCATAGCAAGCTCCACAATTTGACCCGTTTTTGTACAATATAGTGCTCAATGCCACCGTATGCACCCCATATTCTTGAATCGGGTCTTCGAAACCACAGGCACCTCCTGCAAAAAGAAGAGGACGACAAGGTTTTCTTCACGCCTCTCACACACTGAAACAGGCATTGAGAACCCATTTGACTAAACTTTTGAAGCGTCTAAATCTGCTTCTAAGATTAAGAAATTACTTTTGAACATATATTTATAATTATTGTCTGACTAAAAGAGATTTTAAACGAAACTGACTTAAGCTAGGTATGGAATCTCTTCTACACAAAGCAGAAGACTACCAAGCAGGCTCTAAATTCGTGAAGACCTTTTCATTATATATTATGATTCGTTGGTAAAGCAAATACAAGAAATAATTCTATAGAATTTGTTTCAAATAATGAAGTTTGGAGTTCAACGTTTCTTAGCTCTATGCATGGTTAAATCTTTAGAAGAAGAAGAAAAAAAAAAGAAGAAGAAGGTAAAGACGGGACATACCCACAGTTCCCGAGGCATCGGCTCCACCGTAGAAGGTGGCACGGCCATTCTTCCATGGACGTAATGTAGGTCGATGTTTTGGAGTTTTACCTATGGAATAGGCATTTGCAATAGGCAATGCAAGCACAAGAATCAGCAAAGAAGATGACACGAGTGCTTGCAAAATACCTGCCATGTTTTTTTGTTCAGTTTCTTGAATTTTTCTACGTCGCTCATTGGTTTTTATAGCTGTTCCAAGAATTGATGGATACCATGCATTAATTTAAGCTGTGAATATTCGCAATTGCCAATAGTTACTTGCTAATTTTAGACTCTGTTAAGAAATAACCTCTTGTACGAAAAATCTGGCGAAATAGATTCAAAGGTACTTGCAGGGATTTGTGTACGTCAAACAAAATTATTCTTTATAAAATATGGGGTTTATATTTTGAACGCTAAGATGAGCACTATTTTTAAGAGAAAATTACGATTAATATTTATTCTTATTGAATTAATTGGTAAAATGCACCTAGTGGTGGCAAAAAAGTTCTCGGACTCGGGCTGCAAAAGGCCCGAGCCAGGCTAAGCTCGGGCTCGGTTGAACCGACCCTAAGCTCGAGTCGAGTCCTCTTTTAGGGTAATGGGCCGAACCCGGCTCGACTCGACTTGGCTTGGGCTTTTCAAAAATATATAAAAGTTTAAAAAAAATTGATAAAAGAGAGAAAAAAGCCCGAGCCTCTTTTTCCTGAGCGAGCAAAAGCTTGACTCGGCTCGGCTCGGGTTCGCAAAAGCCCGTAGATCTAGCCCGAGCCGAGCCCAAACCTCAAACTTCGGCTCACTAGCTGACTCGATTCGGCTCGTCGACACCCCTAAATGCATCATGTTTATGGGATGTACTTACAATTTACATAGCGTGTTTTGTGAATTTACATATATATAAAATATTTTATTGTGTGATAATAAAAGTTGAAAAAATTGATAGATGTGTTATTAAAATAGTTAAATAGTAACAGATACTTGGAGTCCATTTATAAAAGGGCATCAGCCTACCTATAAAAGATTCATTTTTCGTCTCATGAAAAACTCTTTTCGCTCCACTTAACTTTATCCCCCCCCCCCCCCCCCCCCCCCCCCCGCCCCTAGAGAGGGATTTGACCTTGGTGGGTGGGAAATTCAGATGATCAAAAGATCGAACACATTCTATTGAGTCTTTCTTTACGCTTCAAGCATCTAACTGAAAGCCCAATTCAAGAATATGCGATTTTTTTTTGTAGCAGAAAATTCGTCATCAACCGTATCTTATGTTGTACAGAAGGACGGATGACGAAGAAATAAGTGATATAAGCAAAGCAAAATTCTAAATAAGATTTTTAGTTATTTGAGGGGTTCCATAATTTAGCCCAAATTTTTAGTATTTTGAAAAAATAATATATTCATAACAGTAACTTTAAGAATTTCTTCTTTTTTGGGATACACGTGAAAATTTCACATTAGAGTAGGAGTTGAATCAAGTGGCCCGAGAACAATGTTTCTATATGGGCTTATCTGGGCAATCAATCCATCAAAGGCTAAGTTAACTAGGAACAAAAATTTCAAACCCAAAAAAAAATATATTATTATAAAAAATAAAGGTTAAATTTTATTTTATTTTTTAAATTCTCTCAAATTTTAGTAGGGGCCAGGATCTTGCCCCCATCTCCCTCCACCACTAGAAAGAGTGGTGGGCTAGTGTAAACTATAAGTGTCATGCTTTAAGTGCAATCAACTTTGGATATAAACATTTTTAATATATAATTGATGCATTTCACTTATGGCAAATACAAATTATATATGACTGAATTTTAAATCATTCATTGTCGCTAGTAATAACGAAATACGAATATAGTTATTAGGGATAGATCATCATGTGTGACATTTCTTACCTGAATCCCAAGAAGCCCACAAAAACTTCATTTCATTTATGGACTCATTGTGCCCAGAAACACCACATTATTCATACTTCCACCCCTTGGAACAAATTGGGTTTAACAGTGACTATTTGTGATTATATTTGTATAAGCTATTATAGTTTGAGACTATATCTGTATATGTTGTTATTGTTTGTGACCAAACCTATGTTATTTGTGATTAATTGTGACCAAGTTTGTCTTTATTGTAATCGTCTGTGATTGAGTCAATCTTAATTGTGACGGTATGTGACCAAATCATTGTTAATTTGGTCACATACAGTCACGACCATTTACAATTAACACATACTTAATCATAGAGGATCACCACAACTAAATTCGCACACACCACAATCCACCACCACCTCCAATACACCTTCATTACCACATTTAAATCAAATCTACGATCATAAATACTACATTCACCTCAAATCCCCAATAAAAATCACTATCGCTATCACTTCCACCTCCACCTTAAGTCCATCAAACCCTACATAGTCAATAATTGTAGGCCCAGCCAACCCTATCGATTCAAATATGTACAAATGAGATGGAACAAGAGAACAGATCTGGTTGATGTCACTAACAAGAAGGATAAATAATTAAAGAGAGAAATTCTTCCTCATTATGTTTCAATTCATTGTAGATAGAGAAATATAGAAATGGCTAGAAAAGAATTTAAATTGGAGAGATATAGAGAGAAGTGAGAGTGGTTTATTTATATATATATGAATATACGTATAACAAAGTGGGATGAGGGTGGCGTGGTGGGGAGCAAGTGCGGTTTTAATTAATTTAATAATTCTTAATTATCACATCATATACGAATTTAAAACTAATCCTCCTTGTTTTTGAACAGTATACTTAAGATATAGGGGTTTAGGTAACTTTTCCTCCATAAAAATTGTCATCTTTTTATAGGGTCCTATAGAGACGTCAAAACTTTCAAAAGGGGGAGCTCCCCTAGTGAAGTCGGAGCGATCTCCTCCAAAAAAAATAATAATCAGAAAATCGATTAGGGATCAAGACCAAACTTAGAACTGTGCCATAAACTTAATCTGTTCGAGACTTATCCAAAATTACTCTTTATAAATTTTAGCCCACTTTATTCTAGTGCTTTACTAGCACTTAATTATTGTTGGAATTTGGGCTTTGTTACACCTATAAATTACGTGGCATCATAACGGAGGGGGTCTCACGTTGACAGACGTGACATCGATTATTTAATTTATTGGACTCATTTAATTAAACAATTGCATTTGGGTTTGAACTTGGGCTTGGAGTCGGCCCATTAACCCACGTGGATTAATAGTCGAATGAATCACATATTTATAAAGAAACAAATGGGCCACGTGGTTTAATAGGCTGTGTCCAAGCCCAAGTTCAAACCCAAAATACAATTGTTTAATTAAATGAGTTCAATCAATTAAATAGTCGATGTCACATCGATTAATATAGGATCCTTTATGTCACGTATATGTCACATAATTCATGGGTGTAACAAGCCCCACATTCATAATTTAATGACAAGTCACAACTCCACCTTAGTCCAACTTATATACTCCAATTAACGTCAAACAATTAGACACAATACGTATTATAGCATGTTCCAGGTTCGATTTTCAATAAATAAGAATAAAAAAAACAAGCCGTTTGGTTTATTTTCGTAAGACGTGTGCTGATGTGCATTGACCCATGAATTGGCAAGCAAATGAACGTGGTGTGTACTCCAATATGAAGTTACGTCTAATTTGTTCACATTAGCAAAAATCAAAATCTCACCATTCGTGACTTCGTACATCCATCCAATTTTATAACTTGGAATTCAAACATCCTAATCATCTATTTTCTGCTCAGCCACACGTTTGTACGTGTTTAGAAATACTTGTCATTTGAATTTCTAACCTTCGATTTTTATAATATTATTTAAATGATCAATCATCACGCTTAGTGGTAGTCCCAAATAGAAAGAAAATGACATTTACCACACAACGCTCCACATTAATACCAAATCCGTCAATTCTAAACCTAACAAAGCGACTATTTAAAATAAATATTGTGAGGTTTGCATGACAAATGCAAATTATGCATCTTAGACACAATGACCAAATCTCGTTTTACTTGAAAAGGGGAAATGTAGCATAATTACTAGCCTAATACATGGTGATTATATGAACCCATGCCAATTAATACTAGATGAGGTTTCTTTTATTTCGTCACACTTACTTACGACTATTTCAGAAATGATAATATGAGATTTAAGCATGAAACTCTTGAAAAGTTCAAGAAATTCAAGTTAAAAGTAGAAAAACAGATATGTAAATGTATCTCCACACTAAGACCCGATGGAGGTGGAAAAATATCTAAAAGGGAGAATTTTAGATTATCTAAAAGAAAATGAGATTCTTTTACAGTGGATTGCACTACATTCACCTAACATAATAGTGCATCTAAAAAGACAAATCGTATACTATAAGATATAGTGCAATTAACAATAAGCCATGCAAACCTCCTAAAATCGTTTTCGAGCCATGCACTTCTTGCGGCGTGCTACACACTAAATCATGTCTTATCTACGTCGATTGATGAAACTTTAAATGAGTTATGGAAAAGCAGAAGGTTCAACTTATCACATATTAAAGTTTAGGACTATGGCGCCTATGTGAAATGCACTAAATTGGATAAGTTTAAGGCTAAATTCGATATGTGCATATTTGCAGGATGTCCAAAAGAAATAATTGGATGCCAATTTTTTAATACTATGAGAAGAAAGTCTTTGTCTTAGGATCAACTGTCTTATTAGAGAAATAGTTCATTTTAGGATAAGACAATGGGAGCAAAATAGAACTTAGAGGAGTTTAAGGATCCATAGATATACAGTTCATTTTAATCTGTAGTCATGCTAAAGTCCATTTTGCTTGCAATAACTACATATCATGATTATGAGTTATAGCAAATGGATGTTAAAATTGCATTTCTTAATAGGAACTTGTAAGAGGAAATGTACATTACACAACTTGAAGGTTTTGATTTCAAATATGCTTATAAGGTATGCAAGTTTTGTCAATACACATCAGGATTGAAGCAAATTTCTTGGAACTGGAATCTTCGATTTGATAAATCAAAAATGAAAACGATCAGTGTGTTTATAAGAAGATAATGGAAGCATTATCATATTCTCGATATTATATTTAGATACATATTAATATGAAACGACATCCCCACGTTTCAATCGTTGAAATTGTGGTTGTCAGATAATATCTCTATAAAAGATATGTGAGAAGCAACTTGACTTATAGAGATAAATCTAGAAGATCGTTTAACTCATTCTATTCTATATAGATGAAATCTTGAGAAGATTTTATATGGAGAAAATGAACTGAGAGTTCATGGATATACTGATGTTAACTTCTAGTTAGACTAGAATGATAGCAAATATTAATCAGGATATTAGTTTACTCTTAAGTGGTGTGTTGGAAAGATTCCAAACATGAAATAATCATTGATTCAATAGCAAAAACTTCATACAGCATTGCTTTAAAAGCAATAAATGTTGTGGTCTGGATCAAGATTGAACATCAATGAATTTGGAGTAGTTCTTAACATTGTTGATCACGTGTTTCTGCATTGTGATATCAATGGGAAGGAACTAAAGTCTCATCAATGATCCAAACATGTGTTGAGGCAATATCATTTTATCAAAGAGATAATACCAAGAAAAAACGTAAAGAAATAACGAATTTTCACAATTGATGATATTGCAAATCCATTGACAAAGAGTTGTCACAGCATAAACATGATTGTCATGTATACTTTTATAATATTAGATACATAAGTGATTGAATCTAGTGCAAGTGAGAATTTGTAAATGTTATACCTTAGATCTAATCAACTTTGGACATAAATATTTTAAATATATAATTGATGCATTTCATTTATGGCAAATCTATTATTTAATTTATTAGATTTAATTTAATTTATTATATTAATAAATTAAATAACAGAATTCGTAGATTCAATTCTTGGTAATTTGTTAATAAAAAGGAATTGTGATTGTGAGATACAAATTACATATAATTGAATCTTAAATCATTCATGATCGTAAGTAATAACGAGATACATATATGTTATAATGGATAGACCATCACGTGTGACATTTCTTACTTGTGAAGTAAGTAGCTGATCTCACAAATTAAAGTATGGTGACACTTAAATGAACACGTGGATGTTTTGTTATAGAACAAAACATTGGAGACACACTGAGAAGATTCCACACAGATAACTATCTGAGTGTCAATGGTTAATCTCTAAACGTTCGATAGTGGAATTGGTCATTTGACTTGAGGTTATCATAGTATCTTATTGGACGTTCATACTTTGGTGATGTTGGATGTTGCTCTGTTAAGGACCGCTAATAAGGCATCATTCGGGTATGTTAAGAATCATATAAATATTGTGAATTACCAACAGAGGATTAGTCACTTTTAGATAGTAAGAGATTATGATCTATATTTCATTCAGTTAAGTTGATAACGAAATTCTTGACTGAAGTATACTCATAAGTTGAAAATGAGTTTTTTCGAGTTATATTAACTTAATAATGAAATGAAAGATATGATCGATAATTGAGATTGGTACATATCCATATCTCGTAATTGATAGGATTATATTGACGAAATGATTATAATTTCACAGTAAACGAACAAATTTGATTTCATCATACCACGTAACATTTTTCGTCACATGTATTATCCCGACACATTGTTAGATGTCAATCTATCGATTTTGATCAGATCAAAATAATCATTCAAGTCGTTAGATATCGTAATTGTGAACCTACTGGGTCACACACAAAATGAGAATTAAAAGAATGAGATTTATCACTTAATTAATTGACTAGTGTTGGACAATTAATTATTTGAATTGCTTGTTAATATGCCCAAACTAATTAATTGTATTAATTAATTATTGGATCAAATTTAATTAATTTGATTAATTAAATATTGGATCGAATTAAGTTAAGAAACGTGCCAAGTCAATTTGAACTTATATTAATAGGTTGTTAGGTTTTAAAAAATCAATTCATATTCTTGCCAGCACAAGAAAAAAAAACTATAGTTCTCTCAAATTTGGTTTCATGTGTGAATTTTAATTGGAGACTGGACGATTGGATACCAGTAGATTGCAGATCGAAGTGCTCTTCAAGGAATTCATCAAAGGTATAATTCTTTATCACGATTTCTTTCTAACCACAAAGAAAATTCTTGATAGGAATCATAATTTTTTAAAAAAAAATTTCACTGTGCATATTAGTAAATTTCCAACAAAGTAGGCATCTAGTGTTGCTAGGGGACGATTTTATATGTTTGGATGTAAGAAATATGCAAAATTGATTGTTTTAGTCCACTTCTAATTTTTTTTTATAACTCTTCAACATGGAGGACTAATTTCTGTGGTATCAATTGAATCCTTACTTCGTTACCAACTTATTTAGAACCGAATATTTTAAAAAAAATTAAAACTTTCTATTTGATTTCCATTTTGGAAGAAAATAATGTATTTTGAATAGTTGATTGATATAGAACGCGTGGTTAAAAATCTAGAATTTTTTTTGAATTTGCATGTAATATTATTTTATTAAAGAATGTGGGGTTAAAAAGAAGAGAGAGAAAAATGAATTTTGAAAAAATAAGAATCAAACGGGGGAATGTTCTTTGCCTAAATTTTTTTTGCTTAAGGATCACGAGTTCACAAAGATTTCTCTTACTTAATATTGATTCTCATTTATGTGCGCAAGCAATCTTTGTTCGGCTTATTTATAGTAATTGTTACTTTAAGAATGATAAACTGTCTCACTCTTGTATCGAACGATCGAATTGAATGGCCTAAAATCCTTAACAGGCTTACCTACCTAGTTGTTGTTAGATAACGGAACAATCCATGATCATGTTTATGCACACGATCAAATATTAGGCTCGAAAAATAGGCGTATGTTCAGTCAAATATACCTTTAATTCACACATTCGTAAGATTCACAATATGCTACTTACTTGCGAGTTTACGGACTTACTACCAAACATTTTGGAGACGGTTTTGTTACACGTACATCCGAGATGACATTTCGGATGACAGACTCCCTCACAATAGGGGGTCATGATTTTTTTATCGATTTTGCTACATGTACATCCGAGATGACATCTCGGATGACATTCCCCTCACAATAGGGGGGCCATGATTATTTTATTGGAGCGTGAGCCCCCTTCTTGTGAGGGGGAATGTCATCCCGGATGTCATCCCGGATGTCATCCCGAATGTACAAATAGCAAAATCTTTTTTTTATTGAAGCGTGGACCCTCCCTCTTGTGAGGAGATCTGTCATCCTGAGTGTACAAAGAGTAAAATCCTTTTGGAGAAAGTAAATTCATCTCAAAGTTGCTGAAAATTGTTTGGAAAATCTTGTTGATCGAACTACCTACTTAACTTCTGATTCTAGAATAACCTCAGTTGAGACGAACAACAGTGTACCTACACCTATCAACTTGACGTAAGAACTCAATCGATACACGGTGGTTTCTGATAGACTTGTTGCTTTCATTTCTAGAAGAAGTTAAAAATAAGAAAATAATTTTTTTTTTATCAAAGATCCTCGAAAATATCACAAACTTTCTAGAAGGATAACATAGCTACGTAGGTGACTAATTTTGGAGAAATTATTGACGTCCACGTGGAATTAAGTGAAATAGAACAAGCCCCGTTTGATTCTCATTTTTCTTTCTTTTTTTTTAACTATACATTTTTGAATAAAATAATATTACACATAAATTCAAAAAAATTTCTTAATTTTTAACCACACATTCTTCATTAATTAACTATTCAAAAATATATTTTTCTCGAAAAATGAGAATCAAACACGGCCTTACTTGCAAATCTAAATAATGTTATTTAATATCATTAATGTTAAAATATCAATCTAGACGATATTAATGTGACATTAAATGAAATATACAATTAAATGAATCATTTAATTTTATCTTTTATTTTGTAGCACCAATGACGCTAAATAACATAATTGCTAAATTCTGGCATAGTTTGGAAAAATCACTGTGCAAGAACTACATCCACAGTTCAGTTCATGAATAACAAGAAGACAAATAATAAGAAGAAGACAAATAACAATCCTCATGAGGACAAAAATATGCGATCTTATGGTTGCAAGTCCGCAGTATTGAGAATTGAAACCTAATTCTATTACCAAGGGCAATAAAATCGTATAAAAAAAATAGACACAAGAACATGCAAAATTTATGAAGGTTCACATTAATATGAGATTACACCCATTTCCGTCACTATAATAATTCACGATGATAAAAAAAAAAAGTTCACAAGAAGAAATTGCACACCATATCGTTCAATATTAATAATTAAGCTGCACAACTTAACACTTAGCATCTTCAGATATTTTTAATTATAAAATAGGAGCAATCTTGAGATCCTTGACCACACGATCTTTAAGATTGCGACCATGGAAGGAGCCACTTGGCCTAATGGCTATATAACAAGAAGTGGCTCCAAGGCACATTTCCAAATGGTAAAAGAGGAGGGTGGAGATATTCAGCTTTATTTGAGGCTGTTGCGTCAAGGGTTCGAATCCTGAAATATGCATTTGGCTCTTGGGTAAGTGCAAGTGTACAATCAGTCTTTCACCCTGTATCCTTGGAGACATAACCTGCGATTTACCTCCCTCACGATACTCCAAGATAGAAATAATGTAGGACCCTCAAACTTGGAGTTCAATCTTTTTATATAACAAGAAGTGAAGTGCGTTCATAGGGAATCCTTCGAGTTCTTTCTGGTTACCGACTCTTCAGCAGAATATGACAAACTTGGATTCCCCCAAGCCCCGATAAATTTACCTCGACTAATGGTCTACAATCGTGTGTGGTCTAAAACTATTTCTAAATTTTTGAAATTATGCAACTGGCCAATAAGGTTTACTGATGTGATGATGAGGTCTTTTCATCTTTGTAGATACCTCTAAAAAAATACAATGTTTTTCCTAGCGTCCAAATCAATGCTCAATTATTTCAAGAACCAAAAGCCCGTTTGATTCCCATTTTTATGAAAATGCATTTTTCTCTCTCTTCTTTTCAATCACATATTTTTCATTAAAATAATATTTTACGTAAATCAAAAACTTTTCCTTATTTTTTAACTACACATTCTCTATCAATCTACTATTCTAAAATGTATTTTTCATTAAAAATGGGAATCAAACGGGCTCCAAGTCGTATGTATTTTGCAGTCTGTTTTGCTACCGCACTCGCTCCTCTAGCTAATTGTAAGAAATTCCTTTCCAGTCAATCCGTCAATGGATTTCGAAATCCATCAGCTCCACTTTCTCCTCGTGCCATTAATGTCTCAAAGCCATATTATTCCTTTGACAGATTTCGCTAAACTACTCGCGCGTCATGGCCTAATTGTTTCTATAGTCACAACGCCCAGAAATGCGATAAGGCACAAGGCGGCCATTGAACATTTGGTCGAGGCCGGCCTAAAAATACAAATGATTCCATTGGAATTTCCATCTCAAGAAGTTGGATTGCCTTATGGATGTGAAAACATGGATGCACTCACTTCTATGGAATTAGCAATGGACTTTTTTGAAGCATCTGAGATGCTAGAAGTTCCATTGGAAAAACTTATTGGAGAATTGGAACCAAAGCCCAGTTGTATCATTTCCACTAATGCTCTACCTTGGACACAAAGAGTTGCTGAAAAAATCAACATTCCTAGGTATGTTTTCGAAACAATTTCTTGCTTCACTCTCTTGTGTTCTGGGATCATGTCTCGCACCAATGTCCTAGATGACATGGTTTCAGAATCGGATCCAATTTTGGTGCCGGATATACCACACAAAATCGAATTTACCAAATCTCAGTTGCCTGAAGCGACCAAAAAAGCTTCGCCAGATGATGTTAAAGGGATTATATATCAAATAAAACAAGCTCAGAATTCGGCTCGTGGGACTCTGGTGAATACTTTTGAGGAATTGGAGCCATTTTACGTGGAAGGATTGAGAAAGGAAAGGAAAAATGTTTTGTGCATTGGTCCAGTTTCTTTATGTAACAAGGAACTTTTCGAAAAGTCTAATAGAGGAAGAAAAGCCTCCATCGATGAGCACTTTTGCACGAAATGGCTTGATTCAATGAAGCCAAACTCGGTTATCTATGCCTGCTTTGGCAGCCTTTGTCATATATCTTTTCCACAGCTAAAAGAAATTGGATTAGGATTGGAGGAATCCAATTTTCCTTTTATTTGGATCATCAGAGGACAGAATTATTCAGCCGAAGTAGAAAAATGGTTATCAGAAGAGAGATTTCAAGAAAGGGTCGAAGGCAGAGGCCTAATCATCCGCGGCTGGGCACCTCAAGTGTTAATATTATCCCATCCCTCCGTGGGAGGATTTTTAACACATTGTGGTTGGAATTCGACCCTGGAAGGAGTATCAGCTGGTGTGCCTATGATCACTTGGCCTATGTTTGCAGAACAATTCTATAACGAAAACTTTATCGTAAATGTACTAGAAATTGGTGTAAGAATTGGGGTTAAGGTAGGAACGAAATCTGGAGAGGAAGAAGCAATGGTGAAGAGGGATAGTGTAAAGAAAGCTATAGAAGAGGTAATAGGTGAAGGAGAGGAGAGATGAAACTAAGAAGGGAAAGAGCTCGAAAACTTGGAAAAATGGCAACGGAAGCAATGCTAGAAGGGGGTTCTTCTTACAAGAATATTACACTGTTGATTCAAGATGTCATGCAGAAGGACATTCTGGTACAGAATTGAGTAGATCTTTAAACCTTAATATATAAGAAAGCACACAATAAGGTTAAATACATTGCACTCAAATTCATTACTGAACTCTATGCGCATGTTTTCTAAGGTGGTATAGATGTTATTACAGATATCATATATTGTAATGTTCAGTCTCGCTCAGAGTCGAAAGCAATATCACACCGTTGATTCAAGATGTAATGCAGCAAGATAAAGTGACAGACAGAGAGATTCTAGGTCGAGATTTAAGTAGTTCTTGTAACCTTAATATATATATATATATTTATGCATTAAAGTTTAATACATTGCATTCATTTCATTACTAAACTATACGAGAACATGTTGTAAAGGACATTGACCGCTATCGAGAAAAGAAGTCTGAATCTCGTCCAATTTAGTTTTCATTTATGTTCGGAATCGTTGCTACTATTGGAATGCAAAATTATTTTATTGGAGGGAAAGTATTGTTGAAATTGAGTTTTGAGAAAAATAAATTTTAAGTCTTTACAATATTGCTTCCCATTATATTGCTAAAAATAAACGTACTTGCACATTAAATACTGTGGTGTTTACAAATTTAACTTTCTTTATTTTCCATTCTCTTGAATTAATTTAACTTTAAATTAATCTGAAATTATTTTTATTATAATATTCAGCTATATATACTTAAAAAAAAAAAAAAAATTACATATAGAGTGTGCTTATCACTTAATCGGGGGCGGACTATAGTACTTAAAAACTGGGCTATAGCCCATTTTGAAGTATGCCCCCTTTTTTTATTATTTTTTTTTTTTAAAAAAAAAATACGAGATTATAAAAATCACATTTCATAATCTTATAAAATAGTTTCAAAAATCAGGTGATAAATAAAACATAATAATATAGAATAATATATTTAATATATAATAAACAAATCAATCTCTCTCTCTCTCTCTCTCACACACACACACTCACACTCACACTCACACACACAAAACACATAATCTCCCTCTCGAAACACAAACTTTTTCTCTCTATAAATAAAATCGGTTGCTGTTAGCCACCGTCATCGGCCTCGACCACCACATCGGGGACCACCACCGTCAATTCTCATATGGCATATTCTGAGATTGATTATTCAACTCACTTTCCCTCAAGTCTCTCCGATTTTTAATATTTTCCAAAGGCACAACCCTTATATTCAAATCATTATTATCAATTTCACTGGTACCTGAATTCCAAGAAGCCCACAAAAACTGAGGAAATACCTCTAAATAGTCACTTCAAATAGGTGATTTGTGAAAATAGACATCAAAAAGTTAGAAATTTGAAAAATAGCTTTTGAACAACAATCTTTCCAAAAATACCCTCTCACATAAAAATTGCAACAAAAGTCATTATAATGTATAAAATACTTCAATTAGGTCCCCAAGAAAATATAAATCCAGAATCTTTAATAAATTTAAACCCAAATATTATACAAAATTTTATTCATATAAAAATTGCAACAAAAAAGAGAATTAAATTATTTAAAAGAAGATTTAAAAAGTTTCTTTTTAGATTATTTAGATCCAAAATTAAAATATAAAAATGCTTATATAGATAGCCAAGCAATTAGATTTGAAAATAATATACATAAAGAAATTATCAATCTAAAAAGAAGAATTGAAAAATTAAATATAATCATTGAAAAAAAAGTCATAACAAAAGATAGTGAATTCTATAAATTTTATTGCGATTTATTAAATATTTATGAAAATAATAAATTTTGAGATTTTGAAGACGGTCTTAGTACCCCCCATTTTAATTGGTATCAGAGCCATAGATCATAACATGATAATAGAAGATTTAAGAAATAGATATAAAATTAAAAAAGATAGATTTGGAATAATAATAGGAAAACCTATAATAGAAAAAGAAGCCTTAAAAATCATACTTATAAAATTAAAAGATATACCTTTAGATATAAGAAAGGAAATAATAGAAAAAACAGAAATTAGTATAATAAGAGATCTTATGATATGTGAAACTATTATAGAAACTATAGATCAAGAAGATAGCTGCTATAATAGAAAATAATATAAGTAATTATGGGAATAAAAATTAAAAAGATAGATAACTATTATAAATTAGAAGAAGAAAAAGGATATAAAATATTTTATAAACCTATTCCTAATAAATAAAAAATATTAACATTAAATATAATTAAAAAATTACCTAGAGAAATAAAAGAACAAATACTACATAAATTAAATATAGGATCTATAAAATATAGATATGTATATGAAATGATTAATAAAGAATTTGAAAGTATTTTATATTATAGAGAAATATATGAATCATCATAAGTTACAAATGAATAATGATAAAGTAGCTAGAAAGCTTAATAATATTGTTAAAAATCTAAATAAAATACAGGAAAAAACCTCAAATATACTAGGAACACTAGGAGAAATAAATAAATCACAAGAAAAAATGTTAGGAAAACTAAAAATCGAAAAATTAGAATTAAAAAATAAAATATTTTGAAACTGTAAGAGATAATCAATTACCTGATAATGAAAATAGCAATAGAAAGTCTTAATAAAATCATCAATGAAAATAAAGATAAAAAGTGCAGATTATCATATTTATTAGAAGTAAAAAGTGGAAAAATATAATGACTTTTTCAGAATCATTTGATGAACTAAAAGAATTAATAAATGAAACTAAAGAATTAAAAGATGAAGTAGGAATGTTAAAAGTAGAAATTAGAGAAATGAAACAAAATATGAAACCAACAGATAAAAAAGTAGATAAAGATAGAATAAAAGGAGAAATAACAAAAATAGGAAAGAAACATGTAGAAACAGAAGGATACTATAAACCAGGAAGTATGGATGATAGATTTAGAAAAGAAATATTACCAATAATCCTAGAACAAGAGAAAGAATTTGAAAAATATATAGAAGAAAGAGGAAAAAATAAAAAAGATGATGAATGAAGAAATAGATAATCTAATAGAAAACTTTGACCAATTAAGTATAGAAGAATTAGAAAATTATGAAATATTAATGAATACTGGTGGAGGACCAACACCAGCACCAGGATGTACTAGCAATAATCCAAAATTAGAATTTTCCGAATTAGAAGGAAGATATGCACCAATGCCACATAGACCTTATAGGCAGTACTATGATAAAATTATACCACAACATAGAATAGAAAAATATAAAGATCAATTTACCCCAAACTCAGACTACAATAAACCAATAAATCATGGAGGAGCAAAACTGGATTTAGATTGTAAAATATATACTAAGAAAGCCTTGTTACAATGGACAGATGCAATGATATTATTCTTTTTATATAACCAAGACGATACATGAGAATCTACGGATAGAAGAATTGACTATTTAATAGCATCGTTTGAAGGAGATGTAAGAAATTGGTGGGAAGGAGTAACTGAAGATACTAAATTATTAATGAGAAGAAACATACAAATAGAAATGCAAAAAACATCACAAAAGGGAATAAAAAAGTTAGTAGATTATATATCAGATGAATTTCTAGGAGAAAATTGGATAAAAAATTCAGAAGAAGAAGCTAGAAGAGAATAATTAAAAGCAAGATTAGGATTAATAAATATTATGATATGTGATATATGCAAAATAAAAGAATATACATGCCAATTTAAAAATTTCTATTATACCCAATTTTCTAGTAATGAAAATCAAGGACCATACTTAGAAATGTATTTTGCTAAATTACCAAGAACATGAAATATATATTTTAAAAATAGAATATGAAAGATATATAAAGGATAATCCTGTACCAGATACATTAGGAAGTAGAATAAAATTCCTATTTGAAAGATTAGCAAAAATATGTAAAAATAGACAACTAATGAAAAAATCTGGAAAGTTAACAAGAATCTGTTGTGAAGAAATAGAAAGACCTATTAATTGGGGATGTGGACCGGAAAGAAAATATAAAAGAAAATTCAAACCAAAAAAGTATAAAAAATATAGACAGTTCAAAAAGAAATATCAAAAACCAAATAGGAGATATTATAAAAGAAAACATCAACAAAAAAGAAAAGAGTTTAAAAATGATAAAAAACAATGCAAATGCTGGAATTGTGGAGAAATATGACATATAAGCTCTGATTGCACTAAAAAGAAAGTTAGAATTTTACAACAAGAATATGAAGAAATAGAAAGTGATTTAGAAGAAATAATAGATATTAATAATTATGAAGGAGAAGAGGTTTACATATCAGAATCAGAATGAATCACGAAATAGAAGAAGCTGAAACTATAGAAGAAAAACAAGAAATAGAAAATTCTGAAAGATATGGATTAAAGGTAACATTCGATAATAATACATTTAGAAAAATAGAAAAATTATCATTAGATTTAAAATTAGGAGAATGAAAAATATTCGATAAAATATTTAGAAGAGAAAGAATATCTATAAGTGAATATTATAAGATAGAAAAATCAATAGATATAAGAACAGTTTCAGGAAGTCATAAATTAGCATTACTAACAAAATCTACAGTTGACCAATTAATGGCAAAAGTAAAAGGAAGACAAAAAGAAAAGATACAATACGTTTATCTAGCAGGAATACAATTAATGTTCAAATCCCTATTTAGAGAAGGAATAGATTCATCAATAACAGTAAGTTTACATGATGGAAGAATACTAAATACTAATGATAGTCATTTAGGAACTATAGAAGGAAATTTAGCATATAAAAAATTAATATTTACATGTTATCCAAAATATTGTGTATCAATAAAAGATAAAGATTTTAATGAAGTATTAGGATTACATTTTAAAATACATAGAAAAGATATTATGGAAGAAGGAAATCATATCATGACCATAAAATATAGAGCATTATATACATTTACCAACTCAAACTATGGAAACATTTACTCTAAAAAACCCTATATAGAAATTCACAAAGAATGTAAAGACATATTAAATATTGTAGAACCAAACAAACAATTAAACCTATTACCAGAAATATATGAATTAGAAATATCTAAAACAAAGCTAGATGTAATAGATAAAATAGAAAATAATTCTTTAATAAAATTTAAAGATGGAAAATTAAAAAGAAATAATAGTACATCTATAATACCAAGAAAGAACATAAATCGAGAAATAATGGTAAAAAGGAATATAGGAAGTATGCAAATATATGGAGAATATTATAATGGAATAGAATATATAAAAGGAAAAAAAATATCATAATTGATACAGGAGCAGCAAACTGCCATATATCAGGAAATAGAGATAAATGATTAATAAAAAGAAGGGTAGAGCCCTATAAATATATCAATTTTGATGGAAAAACACATACTAGTGAATTAGAAGTAAAAATACCAATAGTTTTAGATGGAGAAGAAATGATAATACCATGTTATGTAGATAATAGTATGGAAGATCATTACCATATATTATTAGGAATGAGTTTTTTACAAGCCTTAAATCATTATAATATTAATAAAGAAGGAATCTATATAACACATAATAATAAGACATTGTTTTGTCCAAAAGAATGAATAATGTAATAACATTTTCATTAGCAGTATATATACAAATTACTATTGTAGAAACTAATATAACAACATGTGCTTTAATAAATACAGGAAGTGATATAACTATTATCAAGATATTTTTGTTAAAAAACTGTAACAATGATAATACTATAAAAATAACAGGTGTCACAGGAACATCGACACCCATTACTAAAAATAAAGAAAAGGTAGAAATCCTATTAGGAAGTAAACAAATAACTATAAACAAAGTATATGCATATGATGTATTAGAATGTGATATATTATTAGGAAATGATTTTGTTCAACAATTCCAATATTACCAACAAAATAACTATATGATTATGTTAAAAAACACCATGTGGACATCTACTAAAAATTTCAAGAGAATTCAAACCATACAGAGTTCAGTCAGCCCAGCGTGGTGAAAGGACAATAAAAATATCAATAAAAACAACTATTAAAATACAAAAAATACAAACAATAGAAAAAATCAGAATTAATAGAAGAAATAATAAAAAAGATAGGAAATGTCTATAATGAAAATCCATTAGTTTATTGGAAACCTGAACATCCAAGGGCAAAAATAGAATTAACTGAAAATGTAATAATAAGAGTAAAACAAATTGAAGAATTAAAAAATATGAAATTAATCAGAGCTAGTAATGGACCACATAGTAGTCCAGCATTTATGGTAATGAAACACTCTGAACAAGTACGAGGAAAACCAAGAATGGTAATAAATTATAAAGAATTAAATAAATACACAAAATTTGATGGATATTTCTTACCAAATAAAGATGTTTTAATAAACCTTGCAAAATGAATGAAAAGAGTATTATTCAAAATTTGATTGTAAGTCAGGATTTTGGCAAATCAAAATGGAAGAAGAATCAATATCATATACGGCATTTAGTACGTCTCAAGGTAAATATGAATGGATAGTCATGCCATTTGGATTAAAAAATGCACCTCAAATATTTCAAAGAAGAATTGATAATATTTTCAGAAAATATAATGATTTCTTATTAGTATACGTTGATGATATACTAATATGTTCAGAAAATAAAAATGATCATAAAAATCATATTATAAAATTCCTAAAAGAATGTCAAAAAGAAGGAATAGTTTTATCTGAAAAGAAAGCTATTATAGAAAAACTTGAGATAGAATTTTTTGGATTAATTATAGATAAAAATAAAATAAAATTACAGTTTCATATATCTAAAAAGATAGAATATTTTCCTGATAAATTAGAATCTAAGGAACAAATACAAAAATTCTTAGGATGTTTAAATTATGCAGAAGGATTTATTGAAAATCTTTCAAAAAAGAGATATAAAATACAAATTTTATTTAGAAAAACTAATACTAAAGGATGGAATGAAGAACATACAGAAATAGTTAGACTACTTAAAGAAGAATGTAAAAATTTCCCAAAATTAAGGTTACCAAATGAAAAGGATAATTTGATAGTTAATACTGATGCCTCAGATAAATATTAGGTAGCAATATTAAAAACAGATTTAATTAAATATGTAGATATTCAAGTGGAACTTTTAATCAAGCAGAAATAAATTATACTACTCATGAAAAAGAATTATTAGCAATTATTAGAGGAATAAAGAAATTTTCATTATTTTTATTATCTAAAAAATTTATTGTTGAAACTGACAATTCTCAAGTTGCAGGACTTGTTAGAAATAAATTACCAATGGAACCCTAATATAGAAGGTTACATAGATGGCAAGCATATTTATCATTCTATAATTTTGATATTATTCATATTAAAGGTACAAATAATTATCTTGCTGATTTTTTAAGCAGGAACATTGAATTTGGAGATGGATAATATAAAACAGATGATATCAGAAATGAAATCTGCGGCAGCCTATGCCAAAGAAGAAGCAAATGATATAAAAATTGGGATGAAGACATTAGCTGAGCTCTTAAGTCATAATATTAAATTATTACTTGAGATCAATGAATCCCATGCCAAGGTTACAACCGAAATGAAAGCTAAAATTGATGCTCTTGAAGCACAATTAATGTCTACTGATACAAATAATAGAAGGATTGATGTCTTGACACAATCCTATGATACCAAATAGGGATACCAACAGGTACCAAAGAGTGATCCACAATGCGAAAGCAGTAGTGGACCCAGCACTATCAAAAGAGATACACAAAGTCCTAGAAAGTTGATCATAAAATCCAATGATGAATATACAAGGGTTATTAGAATCAGAACCGATGAAAATGATGATACCCCCCTTTATCAGCAAAAGAAGAAGAATATAGATCTTTTGCCAAAATTGTTTATGAATTACAAGAAAATGACTCCTATTTCATATCTTCAGGAGATCATGTTTATCCAAAGTTACTAATTACTAATGATGCAGACCCTGTCATGGTCAAAATGGCAGCAGACTATGAATTTTTAGATCTTATCTACCCCGAAAAAGATCTAAAAGAAATTGAAAGATTCGATGAAATTTTTAAATCTGAAGTATCCAAATTTGCCAAAGGAAGGTCCATATACAGTCCAGAAATTGATGGAATGATATTTTATCCTGTTGAACATATCATAACAATCGGATATGTTAGTAGAGAGTTTCAGATTGATGTCGGTCACAATAAAAAGCCATTACCAAAAATCACCAGATCATGGATAAAATCCCGAAGAGTTTTAGGGATGAAAGTCTTATATAAAATGGCAAAAAGCTTGTATGACAAAAAATTTAAATGCTTGTGTCAATATGAAGGATGGACTCTTCTCACCAACAATGGAGGAGAAAAATCAACAATTCTGAAAGAATATATTGAGAAATTTGACACTCATCGAATTAATGGACCTATCACAACCATACAAGAGGCATGCAGAATAAGAGAATGCCCCACTTGCCAACAGAATTAAAGATAAAAATGATAAACACATGGAGGAAAGGTGTCCAAGCTGCTATAGGAGAATCTTACCAGCTGTATGTAAAAACATGATCTGAAGGACAATTATATAAGGACTGTGTCCTTTATCAAAGAAAATGTAACAAAATAACAAGGATGGAGGGGCCATGAGGCTATTGATGAAAAGCACGAGACAATAAAATATTATTAGTATGATGTAAGCAATGATGTAATTTATCTTCATATTTGTGTATAAATAGAGGCCTTTGGGCTAATGAAAAAGACAGAGTTGGTTGAGCACTCAAACTGTGAGATAGCCAAACAATTTTCTGTCTTCCATTGTAATCATATTTTCAGCCTTTAGATATCAATAAAATTTCAAGTTATTTCATATCCAAATTATCTTCAAAAAATATCATGAGTTTCTAAACACCTCATCCCATAGATTCTTGAAAGATTGAAGAAAAATTTCTTTCTTACTTTAACAGAAAGAGAATTTTCTTTAGTTAATATCTATAATCCGAATTCAAAGGACTGACACAGTGAAGGTGGAAAGCTGGAATAGCAATTATCCCGTAGAGGCAGGAGGCCATTGAAGGGAACCATTTGCAGATCCAGAACCTGAAAGTTACTCGGTTCTAAGAATAAAGATTTGAGATATCAAAACTAAGGTAAAACTATTAATTTTGTTAAATTTAGAAAGATATTTTCTGAAATCTTAAAGAATCGTTGGGATTACTTATCTGAATATTTGCATGGCTAAATTATCTAAATGTTTGTATTTATTAGCATTGTTTATCATGTTAAGATTTATATAACATGCCAGGATATACAATTGAAGGATTAGATAATTTATTAGAAATTTTATTAGAAAAAATAAATAATATCATCTCTCAAATGGAAAGAATAGATTAATCATCGTCTGAAGAATATTATATACTTGGAGAAAATTTTTGATAGATATATGGAAGATTATGCCAATCTATTAGATCAAAGGATGAATTTATATGCTAGAATCCGAGATAGAAATAATGCAGGACAAAATTGAAAAACTATTCTAAAGATAAGGATATATCCTGTAATATAAAAACACATTTCATTAAGGGTAAAATAGTATTTTTAATAATTAAGACCATTGTGGAAAATAGCAACAGTAAATCGACCATTTAAAAAAATTACCCCACAAAAACTTCATTTTATTTATGGACTCACTGTGCCTAGAAACACCATTGTTCATATCAATTTTACTTGATCCTACCACATTATTTGTACTTCTACCCTTGTGACCAAATTGTGTTTAATAGTGACTATTTGTGACCATATTTGTGTAAGTTATTATTGTTTTGTGACAAGTCTGTATATGTTGTTATTATTTGTGACCAACATATGTTATATGTGATCAATTGTGACCTAGTTCGTCTTTATTGTGACTTTCTGTAATCAAGTTAATCTGAATTGTGACGATATGTGACCAAATCACGGTTAACTTTGTCACCTACAGTCACAACCATTCATAATTAACACAGACTTAGTCACTGATGATCACCGTAAATAAATTTGCTCACATCGGAAATCAGTATCACAATCCACTACCAACCACAACCACCATCACTTCCAATGCACCACTGCTACTACCTTCAACTCATATCCACGATCATAAATACTACATTAATCTCAAATCCCCAATGACAATCACTTCCACCTCTACCTTAAATCCATCACACCCTTCACCTCCAATTCAAATCTAAGTGAAATAGTCAATAATTGTTGGCCCAGCCAACGCCATCGATTCAAATATGTACAAATGAGATGGACCAAGAAAACAGATATGGTTTATGCCACTAACGAAAAGGATAAATAGTTAAAGAGAGAAATTATTCTTCATTATAGAGATAAATATAGAAATAGCTAGAAAAAAATTTAAACTAGAGAGAGAGAGAGAAGAAGTGAGAGTGGTTTATTTGAATAAGAAAGAGAAAGTGAGAGTAGTTTATTTTTATATAAGAATGCACATAATAAGGTTAAATACATCGCACTCAAATTCATTACTGAACTCTATGGGCATGTTTTCTAAGGTGGTATAGATGTTATTACAAATATCATTTATTGTAATGTCCAATCTCGCTCAGAGTCGAAAAAAATTTCACATTGTTGATTCAAGATGTAATGCAACAAGATAAAATGACAAAAAGAGAGATTCTAAGTCGAGATTTAAGTAGTTTTTGTAACCTTAATATATACACGTATGCATTAAAGTTTAATACATTGCTTTCACTTCATTACTAAACTCTATCAGATCATGATGTAAAGGACATTGACCGCTATTGAGAAAAAAAGCCCGAATGTAGTCCAATCTAGTTTTCATTTATGTGCGGTATCGTTGCTAAGTATTGAAATGCAGAATTATTGTATTGGGAGCATGTGTTGTTGAAATTGAGTTTTGAGAAAAATGAATTTTAAAAAATGGAGGGCCAAACATGGGCTAAAGAAATCTTATACAATATTGCTTCCCATTATATTGCTAAAAATGAAAGTACTTGTACAATAAATACTGTGGTGTTTACAAAATTAACTTTCTTTATTTTCCATTCTCTTGAATTAATTTAAATTTAAATTAATCTGAAATTCTTTATATTATAATATTCAACTATATATACTGAAAAAAAATTACACTTAAGAGAGTCCTTATCACTTCATCAGGGGCGGACCATAGTTCTTAAAAACTGGGGTATAACCCATTTTGATGTATGGCCCCTTCTTATTATTATTATTTTATTATTTTTTTTTTTTTTGGGAAAAAAATACACAACTACAAAATTATAAAAATCACATTTCATAGATAACAATCTTATAAAATAGTTTAAAAATCAAGTGATAAATAAAATATAATGATATACTTAATATATAATATACAAATGTCTCTCCCTGCTACAAAACACGATACACTTCTCTCTCTCTCTCTCCAAACACAAATCTTCTCTTTCTAAAAATAAAAACCAGAATATCGGTTGTTGTTAGCCATCGTCGTTGGCCTCGACCACCACCATCAATTCTCATACGACATATTCTGAGATTGATTATTCAACTCACTTTCCCTCAAATCCCTCCCATTTTTAATATTTTTCAAAAGCACAACCCCTATATTCAAATATTACTAACTGTTTCACTAGTACCTGAATCCCAAGAAGTCTGAAAAAACTTCATTTCATTTCTGGACTCAATATGCCTAGAAACACCATTGTTCACGTAAATTTAGTTGATCCTACCACATTATTTGTATTTCCAATCCTGGGGCCAAATTGTGTTTAACAGTGACTATTGTGATCGGATTTGTGATAAGTTATTATTGTTTGTGACCATATCTGTATATGTTGTTATTGTTTGTGATCAAACATATATTATATGTGATCAATTATGACTAAGCCCCTGTTTGATACATATTATAATTTTCATTTTCATTCTTCTACTCATTTTCAACCTCACATTCTTCAATAAAATAATACTTTTCATTAGAACTGTATAAAAAAAATCGCGAAACCGCAAATCGAACTGTAACCGTTGGTTCGGGTCCACGTGGACCCGCAATTTTTTTCCCCTCAAACCGAATGAAACCGTTTCAAAATGGTTTGGTTTAGGTTTCAAATTTTAAAAACCGTAAAAAATCAAACCGAACCGCACTTTTTTTAATTAAAAAAATATTTTTATTAAATTATGAATTCTCAAACCATTATTTTAATTTTTTTTTTCTTTTTGGATTATTGGGCTTTTGAATTCAAAAAACCTATCACCAATTCATCCAAATTTCAAACCATAGCTTCTCTCTGAGCCGACAATGCGACTCCACCCGACTCTTCAACTCTCACTCTCACTCTCGTCTCTCGCCGCGTTCCACCATCGACCATCGGTGCCTCTCACTATTGTCTTTCTCCTCCCAAGACCCAAATCAAAATATTTTTGTAAGGACTTGTTTTTTTTCCTTTCTTATTTTGAATTTTTGTTGGTTTCATCTCTTTTCTGATTTTTTGTTTATATGTGTTCGTCATAGATTGTCAATTGAAATATTTAGATTAAAATGATATAAACTTTGATTTTAATTTTTTTATTAAAGGAATTTCATTAACTGATATTCATTTCTTTCTAACGTTCTTTCTTTCTCTTTTGAAGCTCTATTTGTGTCTGACTGTAGCTTGTTTTGTAATTATCATTCATCTGCTGATTATCCTCAAGGATTGAGGAATATGATGTTTCAACATTCTAAAAATGAAAGTGCGGATTAGTCATATTGTTGAAATACTCTGACATATTTTAAGAGCTAAAAATTTTTGTAGTGGTGTTAGTTATGCATTTGGCACAGACACTTAAATTATACATTTTTGTTACTTGTTAGGCACCTGATGTTAGTAAAATGAACTCGAGATGCAATGCTACTATGTGCTGCATTTTGTAAAAAATTGATTCAACCTAAATTGATCTGTGAATTGTCCTGTGATTGAAATTTTGAGTCTTGCTAGTTATTTGGATAGGATTACGTGTGTTTTTAATGAGCTTAAGAGAAATGAGTTTCTTTTTTAGATATGGATCCAATTTCAAAAGAAGCCGACGATGAGATTCCAGTGGAGAGTGATCCTGAAGATATGAAAATGAATGGAAAAAGCAAAAATGGAAAAAAAAAAAAAAAAAAAAAAAAAAAAAAAAAAAAAAAAAAAAGATGCTATTCCTCTCTCCTCAACACATCTAACTATCTTTTGCTTTTGTTGGCATGTTGTACTCTTCAAAACTCAGTGGAGATTCAGTACACCAAAATAGTCCAAATTTGTGGAGATCAAGCATGATTTAAATTTAGACATGAACAAAGAAAATATAATTTCCAACTTGTTGGTGTAGTTTCTAAACTGGTCACATCTAATGTAAAATTGGCGCTTTCATATTCTGTTAGTCCAAATTGGATTTTGGAGTGACTTGACTACAATGCATGCACTTAAAGAATCCTTCAGAAAATGAATATAATACCATAGCAAATAACTTCTTTAGTTATGGTTCTTTATTTAGTACTTCCTAATCAATCTTATTAAGGAAAATGGTAAACAATCTTTCTGTACAGCTACCACGGTAACTTTTCTACCATTTATGTCGTAAAATGTTCATCCCTCTTGGGCAAAATGCAAAACATTGAATAGTTAGTTGAGATTTATGTCGATTCAAATTCAGATTTCTTCATGATATTTGATCCTCCCCAAAATGCTTTATATAGAAATGGATAAAAATCTGTAAGCATTACATCTTAGGGTCATGAATGAATAACTTGATTTATGCTGTCATTGTTTCAAAATATTTTATTCTGATCTTTCTATGCTTTCCTAGTTTGTATTTCCTTTTCTTTTTTAGTGATGTTCAGGGATGTTATATGGTTGTATTCAATACCTTATTATTTGTTGAAGAAAACTAGGGCACATATGTTGATATTTTGTACCTAATGGTTATAATTTTCCTTTTTATATTAGTTATTTGCCTTATAAATGTAATTTAACAATTAACATTATTAGTGTTCGTTTAAATTATATGTTAACTTGTTTTAAATATATTTATTATAATGTTGATAGGTAAATCGCGGATTAAAATCGAACCAAACCGCAAATAATGGTTTGGTTTGGTTTGGTTTGGTTTGGAAAAATTTCAAAACCGCTTGAAATGGTTTGAGTTGAAAATATAGCAAAAATCGTTCAAATCGAACCGTGTTCACCCTTACTTTTCATAACATCAATAATTTTTCTTTCTTTTTTAACCGCATTCACCTCACATCAACCAAAAAATGCATTCTTTCCCAAATAATGTATATCAAACAGGAGCTAAGTTTATTTTTATTGTGACTGCTGTAATCAGGCAAATCTTAACTGTGACGGTATATGATCAAATCACTGTTAATTTGGTCACATACAACAACCAGTCACAATTAACTCAGACTTGATGACTGACGATCACCACAAATAAATTTGCACATATCGCAAATCAGTACGACAATTCACCACCAGCCACAACCACTATCACCTCCAATGCGCTATCATTACTACCTTCAACTCAAATCCACGACCATAAAGACTAGATTCAATTCAAATTCCCAATAACAATCACCACCACCATCACTTCCACCTCCACCTTAAGTCCATCACATGATTCACACCCTCCACCTCCGATTCAAATCTAAGTGAAATAGTCAATAATTGTAGGCCTACTCAACCCCATCGATTCAAATATGTACAAATGAGATGGACCAAGAAAATAGATTTGGTTTATGCCACTAAGGAGAAGGATAAATAGTTAATGAGAGAAATTCTTCTTCATTATGTTTATGTTCATTATAGAGAGAGAAATATAGAAATAGCTAAAAAATAATTAAAATTAGAGAGATATAGAGAGAAGAAGTTAGGGTCCGTTTGATTGTAAATGTGGAAAATGGGTGGAAAGAAAATATTTTACAGGAAATTAATTTGTCTAGAATTCGTTTGTCTGAGAATTGTAATTAATTGTATTTGATTGGTATAATTTTTCACCTGGAAAATATCGATGGTGTCTGCTTAGTTTTGTTTTTCATGAAAATTGTTGATTAAAGTGATAAATTTTTTCACCATTGAGTCTAAAATTTGTTCCAATTGAAAAAAAAAATTAACAAATATTTTTTTTTAATATATCGAATATCATTCGTTTGACTTTGTTTTTCATGCAAATTGTCTCTTAAAATGATAGTTTTTTTTACCATTGGATCTAAAAAAAAAATTATTGCCAAAGAAAACAAACCTGGAAAATAAAAAACCCCCTAAAGTGGTGGGAAAATATGTTCACCAAAAACAAAGAAAATGTGCACGTGAGCTAAACCAAGAAAAAAATTTCTGTGAAAAATTTGTCAAATCAAACAGCCAAAAATAGGAAAATGAAAAAATAAAAAATAATAAAATTCTTAGTTCCATGACAAATTTGACAAATCAAAATAGGGCCTTATAGTGGTTTGTTTGAATAAGGAAAAAGTGGGAGTGGTTTATTTATATATTTGAATATACCTATAACAAAGTGGGATGAGGGTGGCGTGGTGGGAGCAAGTGAGGTTTTAGTTAATCTTGTATTAATTAATTTAATAATTCTTAATTATCACCTGATTTATAAATTTAAAACTAATCCTCCTTGTTTTTGAATAGTATACTTAAGACGTTGGTTTTAGGTAAATTTTCCTTTTCTTTTTTTTTTTTTTTTCCTTTTGTATTAATTAATTTAATAATTCTTAATTATCACCTGATTTTTAAATTTAAAACTAATCCTTCTTGTTTTTGAATAGTATACTTAAGACGTAGGTTTTAGGTAAATTTTCCTTTTCTTTTTTTTTTTTTTGTCTTTTCCTTCATAAAAAATTGTGTTCTTTTCATTTAATAAAATTGGCCTATAAAAAATTTAGCTCTTGTTTGGTTCACCTAAAAAATCTATTAAAATTTAAATTAATTTTAATCATATAATTCAACAATTCTTATTAAAATCTATTAAAAATGTGAATATCAAATTTTAGCCCACTTTATTCTAGTTCTAGTGCTTTACTAGCACTTAATTATAGTTGTTGGAATTTGAGCTGCACATTCATAATTTAATGACAAGTCAGAACTCCACCTTAGTCCAACTTATACAATCCAATTAAAATCAAACAATTAGACACTACCTATTATTGCATGTTCCATGTTGTTCGATTTTCAATAAATAAGAATAAAAAAAGAACAGGCTTAATTTATTTTCGTGAGACCCGTGCATTGACCCATGAATTGGCAAGCAAATGCATGTGGTGTGTACTCCAAAATGAAGTTTCGTCTAATTTGTTCACATTAGCAAAATCAAAATCTCGCCATTTGTGACTTCTTACATCCATCCAATTTTATCACTTGGAATTCAAACGTCTTCATCATCTATCTTTTGCTTATCCACACGTTTGCACGTGTTTAGAAATACTTATCATTTGAATTTCTAACCTTCGATTTTCATTCGAATCATGCTGTGTATACATAATGATGTACATACAGCTTTACACCCCTCTCACATGAAGCGACCCACAAATATTTTAATTTGTGAACCCCTCTCTATGTGAGAGGAGTGTAATTTATTTGGTACACCATAAGGTATACAAATAGATTAATCATTTTCATAATATTACTTAAATAGTCAATTATCATATTTAATAGTAGTCCAGTATAGAAACAAAGTGATATTTACCACACATCACTCCACGTTAATATCAAATTAGTCAATTCTGAACTTAACTAAGTACTATTTAAAATAAATATTGGACAATAGTACTTATATGAAGTAGGATTAGAGTTTAAAACACAATAATTAAACTTACACCACTACAAGATTTACTCCTCATGATATCAAATTGCTGCTTTAGTTGCGTTTGAATTTTGTCCTAATCCATACAAATAAAATAACTCTACTCGGCGTGTACGCTTGAATTGACTTTATCAAAATCGATCTCTCAGACCACAGCAAAGTGCACAAACTGTGGCTCCACTACAATGTGTTTTCGCTTACCAAAATCCAAATTTAGAGCCAGTTAAGCTAACAATAGAAGACTTGAAGAGACTAAAAATGCAAAGCCTCTTCCGCCTTTGTTAAGTATTTTTCTCTACTTCCTGTCCCTAAAATTTATCCAAGAAAATTAACGGAAATCATGGCGGAGAATCCGCGGAGACTTCACTTTGTGTTCGTTCCGTTGTTGGCTCAAGGCCATATGATCCCAATGATAGACATGGCCAGGTTATTAGCTGAGCATGGAGTAGTGACAAGCTTAGTCACCACCCCGCACAACGCGTACAGGTTTTCCAGTAGTATTCGTCGCGCACATGCTGCAGGGTTGGAGATTAATCTAATAGAAATTCCGTTTCCCTGTCAAGAAGTAGGATTGCCACTGGGATGTGAGAATCTTGATAGCGTCCCGTCCAGGAACCTAATAAGGAATTTTTTCCGCGCGCTGAATAAGCTACAACATCCATTGGAACAGTACTTACAGCGACATAATCTTCCTCCAAGTTGCATAATTTCTGATAAGAGCCTTTCTTGGACATCTCAAACGGCCAAGAAGTTCAAGGTACCGCGGATTGTTTTTCATGGGATGTGCTGTTTTTCACTCTTAAGTTCCCATTATGTGAAACTTTACAGACCTCATCTTTCTGTAAAATCTGATTTGGAATCCTTTGTGATTCCTGGAATTCCCATGCGGGTTGAAATAACAAAAGCTCAGTTGCCAGGAGCATTTGTTACTTTGCCGGATTTGGATGATATTAGGGACGAAATGCAAGAGGCTGAATCGAGTGCTTATGGGGTGGTGGTGAATGGTACTTTCCAAGAATTGGAGCATGGCTGTGTGGAAGAATACAGGAATGCTATTAAGAAAAAGGTATGGTGTATCGGGCCGGTTTCTCTATGCAACAGGGATATTTTGGACAAGATTGAGAGAGGGAATAAAGCTTCAATTGAGGAAACCAAGTTCTTGGAATGGCTTGATTCCAAGAAACCGGAGACTGTTCTTTACGCGTGCCTTGGCAGCCAGTGTCGTCTGGTTCCATCGCAACTAATAGAACTCGGACTAGGTTTGGAAGCATCAAAACATACATTTGTTTGGGTAATAAAGACAGGAGAAAGATTTCCGGAGTTGGAGAAATGGTTATTGGAGGAGAAATTTGAGGAGAGGATTGAAGGGAGGGGACTTTTGATCAAAGGATGGGCCCCTCAAGTTCTTATTCTATCCCATCCTGCAATAAAAGGGTTCTTAACACATTGTGGTTGGAACTCAACTATAGAAGGGTTGTGCTCTGGCGTGCCAATGATAACATGGCCCTATGTTTGCAGAACAATTCTTCAATGAGAAACTTATTGTGGAAATCCTGAGGATTGGGGTTCGAGTAGGAGTCGAGCTCCCAGTTAGATGGGGAGACGAGGAGAGAGTTGGAGTGCTCGTGAAGAAAGACCAAGTTAAAAGTGCTATAGAACAGCTAATGGATGGAGGGGAAGAAGGTGAAATGAGAAGAAACAGAGCCCGAGAGCTCAAGGCGATCTCAGAGAGTGCAATGGAATCTGGTGGAGCTTCACACTTCAATATATCAGGTCTAATTCAGGACATTGCAGAGCACTCCTTCCACATTGGAGAATGTGTGGTAAAAAAATAAAGAAAAGTTTTGGATTAGAGTGTAATATTATTTGATTAAAAAATGTGATGAAAAAGAAGAAAGAAAAAAATATATATTTGGTAAAAAAAAATGAAGATCAAACAAGGGCTAAGTTTTAATAACAAATACAATGTCCCTTTTTGACAGACTAGATCTTTCAATTCTACTGTCTCTCGAATGTTTCCTCAAATGGGCAAAGATTCTGTTAGTAAATTTACAAGCTCACTTTCCCACTAATCTAAACTCAGACTCGAACATTCACGAGGTATTGCACATGGATAATGAAGAAGTTTATTTTTCCTATATAGTATGTACCAAATCCTCAAATCATGACAAGAAGTCAGGAATCAAGAAAACACTAGATACCAGTAATCCCATCAATTACAAGAATGTTCATCACCCATCTCCAACTCTTTCATCATGGCCAAGTTTCAAGATATCATTATGTAACAATGTAATCGATAAGCTCATTGGAGATTCATACAATTCTCACTTTACATGAACATTCTTGATCTTTTTTTATCTTACGCATTCAAAAGAAATTCTAATAGAATAAATCTGACGAACACAGATAAAACAACTTAACATAATAGCTTCTTAAAGTGGATCCTGTAATTGACTAACTTGAAGAGGCTGTAAAGAAAAGAGCAATAATCAGTTGTGTCCTGTAGTCTGAGTCAATTCAAAAGAAGATGCAAGAATACACTGGTACGTCAGAAACAGAGAGGTGGGCTTCCTCCATATTATTTACATGAAAAATAACTACCGAAAATGAGAAATAATAGATTGAAAACCTTGGCCCAAATTATGCCAATAATAAGCTACTGATAACAACTTTTTTTTACAATTCACTACCATTTTCCAGCAATATGAAAAACATAAAGGTGTTTACTAATCCTTTTCTGCTACCATCTATCGCTAATCAGCATCTTCTGATTCAGCCCTGAAGCTTATACAATATATAAATAAATTTAAAAAAAAAAAAAAATCCATTTACATCAGCCTATAAAGCCGCAGAGAAAATGGCTCCATTTGGCTAATCACTGCAGGGGAATTTCGCAATCTGCTTCATCTTGATTAACATTAAGACATTTTAGCCCTGATTTTTCTAGCATAGATGTTCCCTCAAAGCTTATCATTTGCCAACAGATCCTTCTGTAATTAAAAAGCTGCACGACAAAAAGGATAATTATGAATGACAGGTCAAATAAGTGAAAGCTGCTTTAATTTTTATTTTCCCTTCCCCTTTTAGAACTGAAAGGGACAAACATGTTGTTTAGTAGGCCAATTCAGATACCTTTTCTGATGGAATATTTTTTAATCCAAACTTCTCTGTCCATATTGACATTGCATCGTCTGCAGCCGGGAGAACAAAGCTTCTCACATTCAAAAAAGAAAGCAAATTCTTGATGCAGGAAAACAGTGTTTGGAAGTATCCCTGCACAATGGGGTACGAATGATGCAACATAGATGCTTCACAGACGGAAGATGGCAGCAGCAATTTTTTACCAAAGAAATTGAAAATGGGGAAGCTTGCATATATTATCTACTGGATTCAGGTAATAGCAATCCCTGTAAGACTGGTAACACAGAATCCCCACCACATCTTTTTCCAAGAAATTTACCATTTCTTTACTACACTTTTTCTGCTAAAATTTTGAACACAGTAATATCCATTTTCAAACTTCTCTTAGTCACAGCTCGTAACACAAACAGCATGAACATCATATAAACAAGAAGAGGCTTCCACATGTAGGAAGAGCACACATTTAAGCAAAAATGTAAATAGAGTCTGATTTCATACTTGCCAAGTAGGTATCGTGAGGACATACAGAAGAAAATCAGAAAGACATGTATTTATTAATTATTTCCACATTCTTTCTACTCTTATTAAGGATTTAGAAATAAAAAGATTCCAGGATTTCTTTTATTCCCTTTTTCAGTTGAAGTGTGGATATGAAGACAGTGCATAGCTTCACTAGGCATAACGAAAGCAGATGAGACCAATCAAAATGTAGAGAGAACCCTCAATATTCAAGATAGGGAAGAATCTGTGCTTTGCCGGAGGTGGTCAGAATGCACTGATCTTTGATCAATGTACATAATCTTTTAGATCAGTTGCATGAGCCAAATATTGGTTATATCAGAATTTATGTAGCTTGAGAGAAATCTAGAAAGCTCGTAAGATGTCCAAAAAATAAATAAGCTATTAAGAATCGGACAAGTAAAAAAACAAAAGAAAATAATTAGAAATTGCCAGATAAGTAGCTCCGCCAAAGAAAAAAACTGTGCACCCTGATCAGGAATAACAATACTCTCCTTGGATAATCATGTTGCCTCTTTTTCAGGGGAATAAAGAATTCCATATTATATAAAACTGACTTCCATTCTTCTTCATCATATAGAGAAACTGCATTTTTGCAGCAAATAATCATCAATAAAACATGCAATCTGTAAACTTCTCAGCAATTACTTGACCCTTTAATTATTTTTTGTACCAGGGGTCAGTTTTAAATTCTATTTCACAAGTCAAGACCCTCATATAATTTAAAAATAATAATCATAGCGAGTATCCTTGATAAGCTACAAAGCCGTAATTAACTCACTTTCCCTTGATTACAAATCCGTGTTGCAACTAATGGGAGTTCAGCTATTTCTTGACCAAAAATCCTAAGGATTCCTGCTGATACAACTGTTGAGCTACATGATCAGAAAAATAACTGGTTAAAAGAGAACTTATCAGCAACACACAAATTATATAGCATGGTTTGGGGAAATATTCTTACTTCACCATCAATACTGCACAATACATTCCACCGAAGTCTTGTCCCCTTATATTCCTTCTGAGAGAGAGAGAGAGAGAGAGAGAGAATGATGGAACAACATTGGCAAGAAAACCAACCATGCTTGATATAAGTGCAGAAGAATTCATGCTTACCCATAAACCATAGATGGAATGAAGTCACGTCCAGTTTCTGAGTCAACAATTGGGTCAAAACAATCCTGAAAGACAAGTAATCAGCAATTCAATAATGCCAATTTCAATTGAGAGATTACGAATAAAAGAAAAAAAGCCTCATTAGGATAAATTCCGAACAGAACTACAATGTAAAAATGGTCAAGTCAGAATTAAATAAGCAAAAAAATTGTCAACCACAAAAATATATGGGATGAAAAAAGCAGTAGGATTCCAATGAGAAGAAAATTCCCTAGTCATAGGAAAGAAATTCGTGAGTACAACTCGAACCTTTTGTCTACCCCCCCCAAAAAAAATAAAAATAAATAAATAATTGACAATTGAAACGATTTCTTATGCATATGTATCAATATCCATACAAAAATGTATTGAAGTAATTACCATTAGCCTGAATCTACGAAATACTAGTGCTGCTACCATTCCATAACTTGTTTGCAAGTTTCACAGTTTTGATTCAATTTAACTAATACTTGGACAAGCTCATATATATGTATGCATATAAAGAACAAACATCCTGCAAACTTGACAGTCTAAGCTACCCATCAACCATAAAAACCAAAGCAATATCAAACCCTACTTGCTCTAGTTGCATAACACAAGTTAATTATCATAATTTCTAACAAAAAAAAATGAGAAAATGAACATCAAAATCTGGCTTTGTCAATGCTTACATGAAATATAGCTACAGCCTGTGACAGCAACACTCTGGTTTCACGAGAAGCAATTTTCCCATTCAAAAGCCTCCATCTCACATCTAAGTCAACACCAGCATCAGAACATTTTCCCTCGTGCTTCTTCTTTATAACATCCAAGGAAGGGTCGGGGAGTTTCTCTTCCCCAGCATTCAACAAATCCTGCAATGCAGAATAAATCCTCTTGCAATCCACAGAACAGAACCATTTTCCTTTTGGAAGTTCCTGTAGCACAGGTGCATCAATTTCAGATCTAGAAACAAGTAGCTCATCTATATTAAACAATGAAAAGTTAATTTAGTTGCACACTTGCACACCTTTAGATCAGCCATCTTGCATTTTTTCAGACAGCCCACATGATATTCCTTCTCACACTAGGAAAAAGTGGAAAATATTTAGTGTGTTTCTCCAAATTTATGTCACTTCATTCAGAAAGAAATGTTACTAGGAAAAAAAGAAAGAAAGAATACCTGATCACATAGTATAACAGTGCGTGGACCAAAACCAGATTTACTGAAGTCGTAGCCTCTGCATACCAAACAAGTTCATGTGATAACATAAGACAGTATTAACAAGACAGATAGTTATCCAATGTGAATCACAATGACCTACAAAGATAGATGGAAACACTGGTTTTTTCAATACTTTTGTATATTACCTGCAAATCACACATGCTATCACTTCAGCTTCTTCTGGGTTCTTAACAATACGGATGCAACGGTTTGTTATCTGCTCTATTGGATCAACACCAGTTACTCTTCCAGCTGCAACAGCATTGGCATTGTGCTCATCAAAACTCTCCCTCAGGAACATGTTTTGGCAGTATGTGCAGTACCATTTGCCACGAGGGATACTTGGGAGGGATGCACATTCTGCATGGTAAAAAGACAAATGACAAGTGTAGAGAGGCAATAGATCAATCAAAACAAAAGATGACAGTAAAAGTTAATCAGAGTGGCTGGTGGAAGCAGCTGACTCATAGCATTGAATATTGAATCTGTAACAAGGAGAGAGTACTAGAAGAAATTCCAGATACTTATAACACAAATACTTACTTAATCAGGCCCATAGAAAGTATTGCCTAGTTGAGAAGCAGACATCATTTAAATCAAGAACAAAGATAACAGTTCAATCATTAATCAGGAATATTATATTCTTCCACAGCTTAAATCCCCATCAACTAAACACTTATACTCAACATAGGATCAAAAGAATGCTAGTATGTCAAAATAGTACGTAACTAGATCATCATGACAATGGAAACACAAATGTCCCTGAATCCCTTGAAACTTAATTCACATGAACAAGCTGATGTAGAACAACAACATAGAGAAAGAAAGCAGGGTGCCCAGAGAGTGGGAGAGAATTAGCACAGACAAAATTCACCATGAGGATAAACTACTACATCCATAGGGCACAGCAATCAGATGACACTCATCAAAATTGCCAAAATAGGACACCAAAAAATTGGTCTAACACTGTTTGACAAAGCAATCAAACTATCAAGTATGAAATGGAGTGAGTAATCCAATGAAAACAATAAAAACACAGAAGCAGCCGTTTACAAGAATCAAAAAGATAGAAGGAACTCAAGAAATGAAAGGAAAAGGTTCAAATGGAAAGGTAGTCGAGTAATATCTAAATCAACCTACATATGAAGTTAAAATTCACCTTTGTGGAAGGCTCTTGGACATCCATCACAAAGCACAAATTTCCCACCATCTCCACAAATGATGCACAAATCATCATTATCTTTTGCTGAATATTTGCGACCTTTCGACAGAGAAATGGCAAATTCATGAAGAGACGCCCCATTTGATGTATAGATGTACATATAACTGCATCAAACACATGAAACATCAGGTCTTTAAATGTAAACCAAAAAGGCTGTTAAAAACTGCCAATGTTTGAGAGACACTAACGGCTTCCTACGAGAGGCCCAACCAGCATGAGCTTCAAACTGAGATGGACTGACCTGCTCATAACAGATGAACAAGGTAAATACATCTGCTTGAACATCTGAGAATCCGAACTAAGAATGAAGAATCATACCAGGATGTTGCAGCAATGGCAAACTATTCCCGATCCCATTTTATAACCATCACGCAATTTCTGCTCATGGACAAGCGGAAATTACAATACTGAAACTGTAAAAAGAATGTACAGCGCATGAATTATTTGAACAACCTTTCCATGAGAGTAGTAAGCTACTTCAGTACCATCAGGCAATCCACCATCTTCAAAAACCAGCTTGTGCATCCTCTGGTCTCTGTGTAAAAAAATATCAGAAACCATAACAATTCTTAATGTGTCATAGCAAAAGGAATTAAAAGTAACATGAATTATTTTATAAGGTAATCTGAGTAAATTGTACCAACTTTTTTGTTATCTTCCATGAAGCCTTAGATTGTGGAGAGACAGATCTGGATGTACTTTTCAGAGGGTTGGAGTGCGAAATGGAATCTGACAACCTAAAATATCAGAAATCAAACAAAAGATGAGAATATAAAATATTTAATCAAAGTGAAAAACTAAAATGCATCAAGAAAAGATGCATACACCAACTTCAACATCTTGCTTGGGTTCTTGTTATTTAGTGAGCAGTGCAAGAGAGCACTATTATTTGAATTTAGATCAGCAGTTGGTTTCAAATACCTCGCTGACGCACTTCCAGATGAATTTAGGGCAGAAGCTGATTGTGACAATCTGAATAAGGCAAACGGAAACATATCAGAAGGGAAAAGATTCTATGATTAAAGTCAAACATGGTCAAGTTTTAAAGTGCAAGGGCAGTGAAGTCTCACTAAACAGTAAAAGAAATTAAGCAAAATGACCAACTTCATTTTTGTCTTCCAATGGATTGCATTTCTTGATGAAAGACGCGCTGAAGATCTTCCCATAGACTTTCCATTGGATGTCAATTCTGAATGCCTGAGAAAGGGAAACAACAACATATTCTTAGTTTCCCTGGTACTCTAGTGGCAGGAAAATGCAGTCAAGCAACAAAAGTAACAGCAAATAAGATACAAACTTTCTCTTTTTCCTCCCTCGACGACCTTTTTTCCTGGGAGCATTATGTAGTTCGCCACTTTCAGGTGATGTTAAGCCCAGAAGTGGTTTCAAAGGCCTGAAAGATGCCAAACCAAATTTTAATGTATCAAGAAGTAGAAAATCTGTAACATAATTACAATTTATAAACTTATGAATTGGTAAAAATCACTAGCAGCTCTATATTCATAGCACCAAACCACGTAAGAACTCAAAATGTAGAAGTTACTATGTTCAATAAAGATTATATTATGATACAGATGAACTTAAGTAGAAGTCAGGTCTGTGTTGAGACCTCAACAATAAACAGATAAATAGTCCTCTAGCAGAGTTTAGAATCCAGTGGAATAAAAAATTTGCCCACAGATGACCTATAATCACATGGAAGTATCGGTAAAGCTTTGTAAAATGAGTACAAAAGTCTGCAGTTCTAGCCTGCGAATTCTCCCCAAGCAAATCAGAAAAAGCTTTAGTTGGTCCCAGATCTTACTTCAATGCTATGTGGACCACGTGACTAAACTGGTGCTCATTATTGTTGTTCTTATGCATAAGTCACAATAGCACTAGAAAAACACACAACTAGGTCAGAACCCCCAAATTTATTAGCACGCTCACATCTCCTTCAAATAAAGCTAAAATTGTGTAACATATTTGAGCAATTCAAAATATTGTGAAGAATCTGTGCTGTTCATGAGAGAAACAACAAGAGTTCAAGTCAGAAACAAGAGTCACTGTTCAAGCAATTACAATTAAAAAAAGAGTACCTAGATTTCACGCATTCTGTATCAGCTTCTGAGTTCAGGATAATCATACACGAATCACAGAGTTGGTCCATCTTTCCAGCTGATGTTGCCAGAAATAACCCTAGAGATTGATGACACCAAGCTATCTTCTAAATTTGTTCTCAGCAAAACATTCAAGAAGATCAAAGTAATAAAAGCAATCTCACCTGCACAATTCCGACAAGTGACAGATTCCTTCTCAGGCATAGGTCCTATAAAGTTCTGAATTGTTTCTTCTAGAGTCTTTAAAGAAGATTTTCGACATTCCTTCACCACATCAAGGAGACTTTTACCATTCTCTAAGCAAATATACTGCGACGCGCGCCTATATGATTTACAAGCATGGATCTCAAATTGACAAGGCGGAAGTACCTATAAATATCAAGATGCAAAAAACTTAGTAATGTGCATGATATTAACACAATAAATAAGTGGATTTAAACCAACTCATTAAGAATTAGTAATCACCCTAGCTCCCCTGCACAAACTGCAAGAACACAGAATTCCGGCGTCTTTTATAGTTCCTCGTAGTGGGAATCCCTGAAAGAAAGATACTGCGTTAAAACTAAAGTTTAAAATGAAAATATCAATTTTCATCAAAATAAAAGCCAGGAAAAACATTTTCATCAAATTGTTAAACATAGTTTCTTTCAACAATAGCTTGAATAAACAAATATACAAATGAAATTTAGCCTATGTTTGGCTCATATTTATAAACTGTTCATAAATACTCAAGCCATTTTTTGTCCACGCATTTCAAAAGACCCATAAGAACTATCTACTTATCCACCCCTCATTTCTATCTATTAATAATCTATACAATATATAAACACTTCCCAAGCATGCTCTAATTACAACCAATATCCTCCCCTTCCTTGACTCTCGTACAATGTCCAACAAGTATGAAGAAATTTCAAACAAATCCCTCTTCACCGTTACGTACAAAATAATATCCATCTTCCATGTTTCATGTTTCATCAGACAAATAACACCTTGTATATGTATAGGCATATAATGATCAGCAGTTACATATTTCCACACATATGAAGTGCTAGGAATTTATTTCCTAAGTACTATTAACCCACTGTTTATATTTGCACAGCTGTGGTACTAAGCTGTTATACATTCTCTAGCATCAAAATTTGATTCATCATAACTCCATAACTCAAAACAGAGTGAGTGGACAAACAGTTTTTTTTTATGGCAAATTAAATGTATGAAAGCTTCTCTCATGATTAGCATCAGGGCAGAAATTTTTCTTTTTGCTTATTCTGTTAGCAACTGGAATGAAAAGTTCCTTTTTCTCTCTTTGTGTGTGTGTCTTGGAGTGACTAGGGCAAATGACTTTATCATTCTCAATCTGTCCAAGCACATGCAGACATGCACCTGCTAGACATTCGTTTTATTCAAAGCTATCAAATGACTGCAACAATTATAAATATTAATTCCTGAGTACATCAAGAAATCACCAAATGGTTTCCCAAATGCTGCAAACATACTCGTATCATATGTCCTGTTTAATTTTGTAAAAATATTAAATAAACATAAATGGCTACTCCAGACAATACCCTCTTGCCACCATTGTAGAACACTGGATACCCTTCCAGCAACCCAGTCTCAAAAAGCTCCCTAACAGTTGTAGGCCTCCCTTTTATTGCTATTTTCTTAGACATCTTCATTTCCATCTTCCTATTAGAAGTGCCCAACCCACACAAATCCCTATTCTTTATTCTCTCAGAGTCCAAAACCACTGCATCCTGTAATTCTCCCAAATTTTCACTTTCCGTTTCCGAACTATCAGCATTCAATTTCAAGGCCGACCATGTAAATCTTCTAGGCGAGTCACTCCTTGCTACTCCTGCCAGAGGTTCCTCTTTCACTTCAATCTCCAGCATTTTGCTCTCATCATCACCTCCTCTAAACCCCGGAGCCTCTAAACAACCGTCAACTCCACCGGCGTTCACTAAGTCAACTCCAAGACCTACAACTCCACAATTTGAATTTACAACTTCTACATCTCTACACGAATTTCCAAAACGCCCCTGGATTTTATCGAAATACCCTATCCTCCCATCGCTTTTACCTCCACTACTCTTCAACCTCTTATTCCTCGCATAAACAGCATATCCATTCGCCTCACTTGGCCGAAACCTATTATCGTAGCACTGATCCAAACCGTTCGAATCAGGCTGGGCCTCCTCCGACTTCTGAAAACTTATATCCTTGAATCCGGATTCACGTACAGATCCATCAATTTGAGCTGAGAATCCTACTTTAAAATCCATATCGGGCTTCATCACTGATTCTCGTTCCTCAACTTAGTTCTCTAAATTCACTGCTGCAATCTTCACAAATACAGCAACAAATAAATGAAAAAACGAGGTTTTGGATTATGGATCTGTAAAACGAAATAGAATTAAGAGGGTTTAATCATTAATGTTATTTTGGGTAGAGAGTGAAACCCCGAGAGTGAGGGAAAAGGAAACAGATAAGAGAGGAGAATCTTTCAGTGAAAATATTATCTTGGGGGGTTAAACTGCTTACTGTAGTCCTACTGTATTAGGGGTCGGCTCCCGGTTCCGGATTAGGGAGTGAACAATCCATCTCTCTCCAATCTATAATCAATAATTTATAATATATTAAGGATAATTATATATTACCACCATAAAAATTTACTTACTAATCACATTATAATTACGTCATAATTAAAATATATTTTTAATAAAGACACAGTAATAAATTTACCATTATACTCTCTTTTTTTTTTTTTTTTTTTTTTTTTTTTTGAAATCACCATTATACTCTTAAACCAATAAAAACTAAAAATAAATTATTGTGGTGTGCGCATTATCTTTAAAACACCCAGAAATTCACAATTAAAGACTCGCCCTTTTCATAATTCATCTGTGCCACTTTCTACAAGAGATTTCAATCCTCTCACATAATTTGATAACCAAAAAGAGTCATGCTATATGAACATTATGGGTGATCGCAGGAATGATCGCACACTCATATGCGAAAAAATATTATTTTTTATTTACATAGACCCCGCACACTCACATGCGGGTCACCTATGCGGGTAGAGTATCATTTTTCAATATGATATTAAAGAAGAAAATTGATGAATCAACAAAAATCTCATGGGTACCCGATCGAGTGATTGACTATTACCAGCCGAAAATGAAGCTAAGGATATTGACGTTGCTGAGTTGCGGACACAGCTCTTGAAGAAGACAACCAGTAGCCACTAAATTGAAGTTTGGCTCCATTTTTCCTAACAATTAAATGAAATCCTTTGCTTTCTCAAATGATTTTTTTGATTTATTATTATGGTGTAACAATAAAAAATAAATAAAAAATTATGGGAAAAATATATTTATAAAAAATGCTTAACATTGTTGTGTAATTAGTACATTTTGTAGTGGCAATATAATTACCCAATATATTAAATAGCACATAAAGTGATAATTTTTTTTTTTTTTGGATGATTCTAGCCCTATTATAATTTAATTTTCTTGTAAAATGTCCCAACTTCTTTGCCTTGACGGGGAATCAGGCGGGGACGAAAACACGCTAAGAGGGTTTGATTCAAAAGCCCGGACCAATTGTTACAAGAATGTTGTTAGTCATGACGGCAAGTAAAGAGTGCTCGTAAATTAAACGTAAGTCGTGTATAATATATATCGGCTCATGTTAACTATGTAATCAACTATTCAAAATCGAACAAAGAGCCATTTTTAGCCATTGTTTGACTCTCATTCTTGTCAAAAAATACATTTTTGAATAGTGTATTAATGATGAATATGTGGTTAAAACATAAAGAAAAATTTTGAATTTGCGTGTAATATTATTTTATTGAAAAATATGTAGTTTTGATTGAGAATAAGAGTTTTGTCCGACCAGTAATTTAGGAGTTGTCTAATGAATAAATAAGTCTACAGCCCTCACAAAATATTGTTGACCACTGAACTATAAACCGTACTCTTGATTTTAACAAGTAGAATTTCATTCCAGGTAAATCTAATTTTAATTGGTTGCAAATAACATCTATTTTAAAATAAATTTTTTGATTAACTGAAAATTTGATTTCAATAAAATTTCCAGCTACCAAAGTAACTGTAAGTCTGAACATAAAACATCTGACATTTTTTATTTTTTTATATTTTTTTTCAAATTTCAGTTGTGTATATGGTACATAATTTCTATTTGAGTTATGTCAAATCTTCGGATCTAGTAAATTACTTTATATCCACAAACCAACCAAGTATATTCTAGCACGTGGAAACATTTTTTTTTAAAAACTAATTATTACGTTAAAAAGTGCAATAAATACAACACGTTTTAATTAAGCATAAAATAATTGCTCAACGAGCCCTTGTTTGACTATCTTTGTATATAATCAGTCAAAACACTTTTTTTATTTCTACTTTTTTCTACGAGAAGGATCTCTTTCGTGCATCCTCACTCCCTGTAGAGACTATTCGACATAGTACAAAGCGATTAGAGTTCATTATTTTCTAGACAAGTTCGTAGACGCGACGACACTATAGTCTTGTGCAAATTGATATCAAAACTGATGGAGTAAGGAAGTGAAGGAGCAGATTTATTTCATGGAAAATGCAGACAAGAACAAGACACAAAGGTAATAATTCTTAAACAAGACAAAGTGTAGTACATTAATTAACACTAATGCATTACAAATTTCAAATATAAAAACAGGATACATTAGCACAATCTGCCTCGCCCTTGAGATTAATTCTATTATTGAGCCACCCCCCATCAAGGAGAGAGTACTCTAAGGAACTGATGAAAATGCCAAAGGATAGAAGTTGCCCTTTTAATAAAAATATGCCACCACCTTTAAGATGACCATTCCTCACCATGCAGTACCGGAAAAGGCTTCTGATAGGTGGTGCCACAGCCACTTGCCACCACACGCCGCCACACACCGCCAGGAGCCATTGGCAACGGGGTGGCGGCAGCCTAGAAAAACCCGAAACTTTTAATAAAAGGGGTGGCAATGCTAAGAGGGTTTGATCAAGAAGACAGGAATGGATGTTATAAGTATGTTGATAGTATTGAGAGCAATAAAAGAGTGAGGTGACTTAAGTAGGAATACGTTGTCACTTTAATTAAAGGGAAGCAAAAAAGTAGTAGAAAAGAGTGAAATGGAGGGTGGCTGTTAGCATCTTCCAAGGGATATGCCATTGGCATCTCCATTGTTCCATGCCACACCATCTTTTTTTAACTTATTTTTATTTTCGAATTCAATTTTGCTTTTTGGCCCTTTTTTTCTTCTGTGCTGAGCTTTTTCTAGGTATAGTTCTTAATTAAGCGAAGATCTGAGGGGGACATTCAAATGAAAATAGCAAGGCTGGGAAGTACCCAATATAGAAAACGTTTCACTACTCGTCAACTTTCAACGAAGAATGTTAGATCATTTTATTCCACAGAGACAAGTTGTGAAATTTCTCTTTCGCTGGTTTTCTTAAAGAATAAAACTGTTTTTACACATAGATTGTACATGCCGATTTACAGGTACTGAGATGACAACATTTTATTAGCTGTTTTAACTTTATTTTTGCCAAAACTCCAACAAAATCTTGTCATCGAGCATTCTGTAACTCCATCTGATTAATCTGTGTGTACATGGACTATTGTTGTTTCTTAAAATACTCGAAAGTCCAAACCACAAACCTTTGAATCTAGATACCCATGACTCAGTCTAATTATGTGTACTATATTATTGTAGGCGGTGTCGTAAAGATGGATATACACTCTATTTCGTCATCTACAGGAAACATTTTTATTAAACAAAAGTTGGATCCAAGTGGAATTAGTGGGTGTTCTTCATTAGCATTTTTTTTTTTGTAAGACTTTCATGTTTATGGCTGACACAACATGAATCGTTCACTTAAACAATTCTTTATGCATTTTTGTTGATTGCGTAATGCCTTTGCACCAAAAAGATTTCGGCATTTAGGTCAAAAGAAAGTGCAATCTTCTGTAATATGCACTTTTAAGCAGATTTTAATTCGTATCAACTGTTCAATTATATTAACCACGTTTGATTGTCATTGTTTGATAAAAGCAAATTTTTGAATAGTAAAATTTTGAAAAATGTATTATTAAAAAGTTGAAAAAAGTTTTGAATTTACGTTTAGCATGGACGGATGGAGAGGGGGCTAGGCTTGGCTACATAGCCCAGTCCTGCCCCAGCCCATAAGCAAATTGGTATGGAAATAATGGAAATTTTAGTCCAAATTCTTGGTGAAATCAAAAGGAATAAATATTTAGTCCAACTTGAAAATTAATTTTAGTCCAACTTCATTTTTAACCCAACACCAACGTTTAATTATTCAAATTTAGTTTAAGAATCTACAACAATTATATATTTATTTTATTCACATTCATAATACACAAATAACTCGTTATCAAATTAGATATTTATTTCATATATATATATTACTATGTTTAAAATGTTCACTTATAATCAAATTAATTTATTATATAATAAATAATTTTTATTGATTTAAATAAAAATAAATGACATATTTTAACAGTATGAGATATATTTCTATACGCAAATCCAAAATTTTTAATTACTTTTAATTTATATATTCTTAAAAAAAAATCAAATTATAAAATTATTTTTTCCGAACAATAAGGCTCAAACAAAGTCTAAGAGCCCGTTTGGTTGGCAGTTTCATTTACTTCAACTTCTTCTAAAAGCTCTTTTAGTTTAATAAAGTACTTTTAAAAAATGATTTAAAATGTATACTTAAAAATGAGTTTGTGGAACAAATGGGGGCTCGATATCTCAATTGTCTCATAGCATTCCTATTCTATAACAATTTAAACATCTCCAAAAATTATAATATGCCAAGCATATTATTTGATGCTAATTATGTTTTTGATGGTTAGCACATGCAATGACGTCTATAAAATTGACCTGCAATATCAAATTATTTTCAAGTACAAAACAAGATTCCAATGGGAATATTGGATATTCCAGTCCAAGTTGCGTTGTTTCACAAACTAGCAGTGATTGTTGGAGGGTTTATCAACCACTAAGCTTCGCTTCATCTCTCATACTAGAGTGATTTAAACTCACCATACTAGTCTTTCTTCTTTTGCCTTTTGGGCAGTGATAAGAGATAAACAAAGACTGGTGTGTGAGTTGAGATTTGTTTACCAATTTGTTGTCCACTAATTAATTATTGACACGTTATTTTACAATAAAATGTCACTTATTTTTAAACACAAGGAGTAGTTAGAGCAAAGATGTAGATGCTAATTTAACATGATGTGTCAATAATTAATTGGATTGACAGTAAATTGGATAGTAAAAATTGGACAACAGATATCAACTCCAGGTATGTCTACTATACTTGGTTTTGGATGGCCCTCAAAACTTAACATACCACCTTTGTACGGGCTTCTAGTCTACTTCAAGGGACAAAATAATCCATTAAGATAAGGTATTTTATTCCGAATTATGCTACTTGTACATAAAAATAACACATAAGAGATTATATGAAATGATGTGGGGGGGAGGGGGGGTGTGAAAGATTGAATGAAAAAGTTGACTGTATTTTAAACTGGCAAACGATAAAGTGACATGTGACATTATGTAATCTATTATGTAAATTTTGATATACATGTAGCAATGTCATTTTATTCCTTCCAAATCCAATCTAGGATTCTAAACAACGAGAACCAACTTAAACGCTAATCCATCGAAATCATGGACGCATGAGATTATCGGAACAAAACACATCAGACAGCAGGATCAAATTGGACATTCTAGAGGACTACCCCTGAGAAGACAAAATATCTGCCATATATAATAGGCTTTACTCAGAATATGGGAAAATGAACATTCAGTTGCACAACCAATCTTCGAATATGTTTCAGTACATATTAGATACACCAAGAGTATAGTAATTAATAGAATACATAGTTCGCAGAAGGTGGTCATCTCAGATGGGAGCCAATTTGAACTTTGCAAGTTTATTTATTTCATTCTGTGTATATAATCTTACAGGCACAGGCTTGAATTCTGCTGTCCATGAGTTATTATTCCTACTAATCTCAAGCAGTTTTCCTATTTGAGTTATTAACTGTTACTTGTATAAGGGAAGTACTTATTCTACAAAAAAAATATGTATGGCAAACTTGTATACTAGAACTGACCTATTATAGTAAAAAATGCGGATGTATTTTGCTGAGGCCGGTATGTTTCATGAGAACCACCTCTTTCCACCTTTAGTTGCTTTCAGCTTCATCACAAGATTCTCACGCTGGGCCTCAACTTCAGCATATTTGAGACTCATTTGGAGATAACGCTCCCGGAGGTCTCTCAACTCTGTCTCGAGTGATGATTTTGTTCTTTCATATCTCTGTCTTGTCACTACGTCTCCGGAAACTGTTGATTGTTTAGAAGTAACTGTATGGTTGTTATATCCCATGGACATAAACCTGCGGTAGATGTTAGTCAGAACGAGTTAAGAATTGTAAGTTGTGACCATATCTACTGGCTTAGAACTTGGTGCCTTTTTTTTTTTTTTTTTTTTTTTTGGAGTTTAACATTAAGTATTTTAAAAAGAATAACATAAAATATAACGGAGAAGCAGGTATGAGAATCATCTTTAAGAAGATAACTGAGAACTTGGATACCTTTTGGGTTCATCCATTCTAACAATTTTTTTTTAATGATTTGCTTGTTAATTCAAATTTTCTCAAGTACGGATAGAAAAAAGTGGCAAAAAAGGATTCACGTTGTGATCTCAAATTTATGGTATGAACTCTTAATGCATCATGAAGAATTAAAATCAGACTAAATGCTCAATAGAAAAATCATTATATGGACATGCAACGAGGCATGAAGCAAAAAATTTCTCGTGTCAGATCTTAGAATATACCCACCTATCAAGCTGAATTTTGTACTTGTTATTTGCATCCAGAGTCTCAGCAAGCTCATTCTCAAGACACTGTATTTTTGCTAAATGATCCATACTCATAGCATTAGGATTTTCATCATGACCGTCAACACCATTATAGCCCTGAATGAGCGAGGAGAAATATAATGTAGCCCAGATGTAAAAGTTCTATTCACACTTTGTACTACAAAGCTGTTTAGACGTAGACAGATTTAGACATGGAGAAATAAGAAAAGAAATACCTCTCCATCCTGAGTTTGTATCTCCTCCTCCCTCAATTTTAGATCTTCTTCAAGGGCTCGAGCTTTCTCCAAGCATTCATCTTTCTCCTCCTCGAGTTGGTAAATCTTTTGCTGAAACTGTATGTTTGCCTTCTTTATTTCGCTTACTTCATTTCTTAGGTCTGCATTCTCAGCACATAAGATTTCATTTTCAGTCAAAGCACTTTCTTTTTGCAAAAGCTTTTCTTCTAAGGCTATCTTCTCCATTTTGCATTCCTCAAAATCTGACATAGCCTTCTGCAATTTAGAAACCTTTTCAGAGAAGAAAATCTTTTCTGCCTTAAGTTCTTCATAATCTCTAGACACAGTCTGCAATGTCAGCTCTAGTTTTCCATTTGCAGACGCACATTCCATGAGCTTTCTTTTCAAGATTGAGACTTCATCCTGGAGCTCGGGTATATTCACCAACTGAACCTTCAAACTCGCCATTTCTTTAGCAAGTTGCTGGCGTTCATAGTCAGAGATGGTAAGCTTCAGCTCAAGGTCATTCATTTGTGTCTTGAATTTTTCTTCACTTTTCCTGTAACTTCCCAACAATTTCAACATCTTTTCATTTTCAGCCATCAGGGTTTCGTAGCTTCTCTGGGAAGCAGCTAGCTCGCCTTTGAAGCCTTTAACCTTCAACTGAGATTCTGCCAGGACCACTTCAAGCTCACTTTTAGTTAATTCAGCTTCCATCAGAGCTTCTTGAAGGGAAGATTCTAGCTTGGCCTTGTCAGCAAGTAAACTGGATATTTCACCTTCAGTTTCAAAAGAAATTCTTTCCCTTTCGTTATGGGCTTCATAAATTTCCCTGGTTAGATGTTCTACATCTTTTTGAAGACTCTCAAGTTTGATTATCTTCTCCAAGAAAGTCTGCTTCAAACTTTCCACCAGAGCAAGTTTTTCTTTTTGATTCTTAATATCTGTTGCGGAAAAATCTTCTAGCATTGAAGTGAGATGATCTTCTAATGATTCGACCTTTTTGGAGCAATCAGACAAACTGTTTTTTGATTCCCTCAATTGTGCCACCATTTCTGAACAATGCTCCTGCAGTTCTAAATTTTCCATGTTCAATTCTGAGTTTGAATTCTTAAGTTTCATGCTTTCTCCTTGAAGAGTTACAACAGAAGCCTGTAATTTCTGATTCTCTGTTTTGAGATTTTGACACTCCGCTTGAGCTTCTAACCAGTGTTTTTGCATATCTTCACTTTTTTGTTTGAGATCAGATACATAGGTATCCATTTCAATTTTAAAGTTTCGGATTTCATCTTGGAGACTAATAGCAACAGATTTCGAGTTATCCAATTCCAATTGACAAGATTCTTTCTCATCTTTGATGTGACTTATTTGAGATTCCAGACCAGATATATATTCCTGGAACTGCAAATTTTCTTCTTGCAACTTGAATAAGTTCTTCTGTAATCCGTGTTTTTCGGACTCTAGATCCTCCAATTTCCTTTCAAGCATCTTGTTCTCAGAAGCATGGGAACTCACAGTGTTTTGGAGAACTATCAGATCATTTTTTAGATTCTCCCAGCACTCTGAGGTGACATTGCTTTCCCTCAACACAAGTTCCAAGTTTTCCTCCAGATGGCTATTTGTCTGTTGAAGATCGGCAACTTGAGTTTCTAATTTGCTCTGTTGCTGCAAAAGAAAGTTTGTGTTTTCTTCCGTTGAAAGCAAATCAGCCTCTAAATTCTCCACCTCAGAACTTTTCTGAGCCAATTCCTCCACCAAGTTTGAATAACTCTCTTCAACTGTTGCCTTTAAATTCTCGTGTTTTTGAAGCTTCAAGATGCAGTCTTCCAGCTTGTCTCGAGTCTCTGCAACAACAGTGTTTCTCTGTTCTATCTCGACTTCACAATGTTTAAGAATTTCAGCATACTTATTGATCCTTCGTTCCAGTATCTTATTCAACTCGAGCAAAAAGCTAACAACATATTCGGCTCGTGTTTTCGTAGTTGTTGTGTTTCCCTTGCTTGCACTCATAAGATCCTGAAGAAAATAATCACACTTCTCACTTTCATCAGATAATATATTATACCATGGCTTGTTCAGATGGTGAAGAGCCATTTGAAGCTGTACCATTATATCAGTAAAAAATTTTGAAGTTTCAAAACCAGCAAGCTGCACCTCCTCAGACACCTTCTTCTCAAGCTCCTCTTCCAGTTGAGAAATTTGACATTTAGGATCAATCACCTCAGACTCATCGCTATAGGATCCACAATTTCTGATGTTATTTTTATCTGATTCCTTAAGCTTCATTACGAGGTCAAGATTTTCATCAGTGAGTTCAGAACAATCCTTCTCCAGCTCCTGAACTTTTTCTTTCAAGGCTTCAATTTCTCCACTGAGATTCTTATAATTTTCAATGCTGTGATCCATGCCCTCCCAGTTTCCTCTTGGAATAAAATTTGATAATTTTTCTTCTAATCTGGCAATTTCTTCTTCCTTAACTGATAATTTATATTTGTACTCTTTTTCAGCATGCAACAGATACTGGCAATTTGAATTCCGTTCATTCTCCATCTCATCAGTTTTGTCTCTTAATGCTTTCTCGAGCAATTGCACATTGACTTGCAATGTCTTCTCTGATTCCTGAAGTTGTTGCAACCGGAGCACCAAATTCTTATTATCCTGGGAATTTCTCACAATGGAACTTTCTATCTCCTTAAAGTCAAATTTTAGAGATGAAAGGTTCTCTATTTCGACTTTCTGCTGTTCTATGGTCTCCTCGAGTTCTTGAAGAAGAGAAACAAGCTCGATATTTGATTCTTGACTTCTTTTCAGTTGTTGAGCTAAATTAGCATTTGATTCTTGCTGATATTTTAACTCATTCTCAAGTTCCTTTTGAATCTTAATAAGGCTTTCAGGTTTGGTCGTCGAATCTGCTTGTGTAGCCTGATTCATTGTGGATTTCTCAAGCCGTAGTTTCAATTCTTCTCTGTCTCTCCTCAGGCTATCACATTCTGCATATGATGAGGAGAGCTTAATTTCTAATTCTGCCTGGTTTTTTGACTTATCCATGAATTCCTTTCTTGACAGATCCAAATCAAGCATTAGCTTCCTGGCATTTCTTTCCCACATTTTAGCTTCTGCACGTAGTTCCTCAATAGTGTCTTCTGCAGCTACAAGAAGATATTTTGATGTATTAGCATCAGTAAATGTTGACCTGGCAGCCTCTGTTTCATTGTGCAAATCTTCTCCTATACGTAGCCTTGAATTGGAAGATGACTGGTTTGATGGAGAACGATCATCAACAAAATAATTATCAGGTGATGGACTATTCTCCAGGCTGCTTCCAACTTGTCTTTCCAGAGAACTACGTTTCTCACTCCTTGAGAACGAATTTTCCTTTGCTATAGAACCTTCAGCGGAGTCAAACCCGCGATTTGACCCAGATGCCGAGTGTCTTGTTTCCTACAAAGAGATCAAGAGATAGTCCTATTTACATGGTAGTAAAAGTGATATTGCGTGGAGTCTCAAAATTGAATGAGGATTAGGCAAAAGCCTGTAGCACACTGTATCTGATTTTCTCAAAACATGGATATAATTAGGAAATCCGTGTGTTAAAGGATGTTTATATAACCATTAACCATAGATAAGACCCATTGTCTAAAGAAAAAAAATTGTTTGCCAAGGTTTTTGGCTTTTCATGCAAAGAAAGTGTCATAAAACCAGTGCTCTAAAAGGCATAATGAGTGGTGACCAAACTATGAGTTAGGCGAAGCATAGGCGTAAAAATGTGTTTTCTTATTTTAATTTTTAATCAATCAAAAATCATTTAATAATTAAAAATAATACCACCAAACATCTAAAACAGATTTACAGGAACTTTATACAATTTTTCAAACTTTCGAAGAAAAAGATAAGTTTCAAATGTAAATACTAAATAGTAAATAAAAATGAATTTTTGAGAGTTTTTCTTTGTTCAAGGTTTCTGTAAGTGTTATACCCTATGTCCAATCAACTTTGAGCATAAACACTTTTGATATATGTTTAATGCATTTATTTTGACAATATCTATTATGATATTAAATATTAAAGTCTGTAAATTCAAATCTCGGTAATTTTTTAATCACAACGAGTTATGATTGTGAAATACAAATTATATATAATTGAATCTTAAATCATCTGTGGTCGTAAGTAATAAAAAGATACTGATATCGTTATTATGGATAGACCATCACGTGTGTCATTCCTTACTTGTGAAGTAAGCAGCTGATCTCACAAGCTAAAGTGTAATGATACTTAAATGAACACGTGAATGTTTTGTTATAAAACAAAATATTGGAGACCAGCTCAGAGAGTCCACATGGATAACTATATGAGTATCAGTGGTTAAAATCTAACGTTCGATAATAGAATTGATCCTTCAACTTGAGGTCATCATAGTGCCTTATATGATGACAGTCGTACTTTGGTGATATTGGATGTTGCTCTGCTAAGGGCCACTAATACGATATCGTCCGAGTATTTCAAGAATCATATAAAGGTTATGAGTGATCAATAGATGATTCATCACTCTTAGATAGTAAGAGATTATGATCTACATTTCATTCAATTAAGTTGATAATGAAATCCTTGGTAGAGGTGTACCCATAAGTCAAAAATGAGTTTTTGACTTATATTAATTTAATAGTGAAATGAAAAATATGATCGATAATTGAGATTGACACTTTCATATCTCGTAATTGATCGGATCATATTGACGAAAGTATTATAGTTTCACAGTAAACGAACAAATTTAGTTTTGTCATACCACGCGACATTTTTCGTTACATGTCTCTGACACATTACTAGATGTCAATTTGGGACGACGAATGTAAATTAGTGATAAATCAAAAGGGTGTTTTGGTTTGTCAATTTTGATTAGATCAAAATAATAATTCACGTCGTTAGGCATCGTGATTGGGAACCTAATGGATCACATATAAAAGGAGAACTCGAAGAATGAGAGTTACCAATTAATTAATTGACAAGCGTTGGATAATTAATTAATTGGGTTGCTTATTAATAAGTCTGAATTAATTAATTAGATTAATTAATTCATAGACCGGATTTAATTAATTAGATTAATTAAATATTGGACCGGGTTAAATTCAAGGGACAGGCCAAGCCGTTTGGTCTTATATAAATAAGCTACTAGGATTTATAATATGTAAGGTTTTTTTTATTATTCTTGCTAGCACAAGAAAAGTAAACCCCGGTTCTCTCTCAATCTTGTTGAATTCCATTGAAAACTAGACAGTTGGACAGTTGTGGGAGACAGATCAGAATAACTGGAACAAAAGAATAGTAAAGTAGTTTGCAGATTTTACGAAATGTACAGTTTATATCTAAACACAAAGTAGATCCTCGATGGAAATTGAAATTTACGTTATTTTTCACTGTGCATATTTAAGTAAATTTTCAACAATTTCAAGTGGCTATTTTGAATCTAGGGAAGACGAAGTGAAGAAATCAGCCTTCAAGTTTTAATATAAAAGAAATTTAAAAAAACAAAAACAAAAACATAATAATGCGCTCCTAGTCCCGCATAATCACACCGAGGCGCGCATTAGCCATTGAATGCGTCAAGGGCGTTTTCGCCACTCATCGCACTTAGGCGACTCCTAGCACCTTTTATAACAATACATAAAGCATAGAAGAACATTGGGTCAATAAAAGACAAATATCATTAGATGATAATTATTAAGGGTCTTAAATCTTAATATTAAGATGGATGTGTGGTCCTAATAGAAAGGATAAGACAAAAAAGAGTATATATCAAAAGGTTAAATCAAGAAAACGACGACAGAGGTTATTGGGGGCATATCTTGCATAGATATAAAGAGGATCATTCATGATGCGAACTCAATAGATTAGAAGAGAGCGAGGTAGTTATTCTTGTTGTAGTTGCTAGCGTGCTTCTTTGAAACTTCGAGTAGATATCTCAATGAGCCACATCAAATGGCAAAAAAGAATTATGTATCCGATCCCAATTATCAAAAAGAGGCTTAGTTTACAACTAAACTTAACATGACAATTATTTTTTGGTGGATTTGCATTAACTTTTAGCATTAGGCACGAATTCAATTCAATAATTAGTTTCCAAAACGAAGAGAAAGTGAACCATAAATGAAGTTATAAAACTACCTTGCTATCTAATTTCATGGGATATGAGGAAGTGCCCATGTCTTGATGTCCAAGACTACTATCACTTGATTTATCTGATCCATTTGATTTACTGCCCATATCTTTCTCACTCGTATTGGAGTATCTTGATTCATCATCCCTAAGACACAAGGAAAACAAGTTTCAGCTAAAAATTTAAAGTCCAGAAGCAAGATTTTGCTATATGCTACAAACCTGGTCTTTGGTCTTGGAGTTAGGCAATGTATTTTGAACTGTAAACCAGAGAAACAAGCACATTTGTGTTAGCACCGAAGCTCTGGCGCAAAGGAACTTTCAATATTGCATCTTTGAAGATAGTAGAGGCATAAACAATTGGGCCCAAATTTAAAGAAAAAGAGAAATCAAATAAATCAATTTTACAATTCATGAATAATTATACCATTTAGGAATCGCAGTGTGCAAAAATTCATTACGGTTTTTTTTTTTTTTGAAGGTTAACACAGCAGAATTACATGCCAAAATATCTACATCAAATCACCACCAAGATGAACAAATTAAAAATTATTACCAATTCAAAATTTCTTAATGTATGTGTACGTCTCGTCTCATTTCAAATACAAGTACACTAGTCACAGCTTTATAAAGTAGGGTGTTCTATGCTCTGTTTGTTTAGAGAGGAAGGGAAGTTAGGAAATAGTTACTTGCAAGGGGAATGGAGGGGAATCAACATATTACACAAAGAAGGTGCTGGTAGAGATTTTGAAGCATCCCTAAATCTTACTCCAAAGTACAAGACTTAAAAATTCAGTTCTCTTCCCTTCCATTCCAATCACTTGAATCCCCTTAAAACAAACAGGACATTTTGGCAACAAAATTACTAGTTTTTCATTGCAATGTGGAATTTCCATCTTAATTTCTTGTTATGAAGATGGCACCTCCGCCCGCAGCTATAATATCCATAAAGGGGAGGAAGTGATGACATTTCACGTTTCCTAATGAATTATACATTATCACAATACATCTTGAATGAACCATATACTGAAATATTTTGCACATCTCACCTGCAAAACTGTTCCGTGATTGCAATTCTTTAGAGGTTGTGAGACTGCTGCAGACACCTTTGAACTTGTATAACGTGCCATATTGACAGTTGCCTCTCCGAGGTTGCCAGATCTAGCTGATCCCTATAAAGAAGGGATGGAATTATTTTCTAAGAGAGAGATATCATCTCAATTTTCTTGAACGTTGAAATACAGCAAACTGGAAAAAAGTACCGAAATATTTTCAAGCATTGTACATGGTCGAAGTAACATATGTAACTTCATTAGACAGATAAAAAGATTTCCATCATACCATGGATACAGCAAGCTTGAAAAGGCATTCTTCATATTCTCTCGAAAAATCATTGCTTGAAAGCAATATAGATTCCAAGAGAGTCTCCGTCCATTGGCAAGTACCATTTTGAACAAGTGCTTTGCCTAATTTACCAACTGTTTTTCCCGTTTCTACAGAAATTAAAGAGACAAAAAGCCTGTCCCATCCTTTTGGTACCTGTTGCACAAAATTTATATATAACCAACGAAAATGTGAACATTGATCCACATACATCTGCGCAATATTACTGAATAATTTAAACAATTTACAGAGTTTTGTAGAACCATGATCCACAGTACCCTTTAAACCAGAAACAAAAGGTAAAACAACAGAAGAAGCAAAAAGCTCAGATGAAAATGTCTCGACACATCAAATGGAATAGATGCATTGCTTAATTTTTATTTCTTCTAGTATACCTGTTTAGATTTTGATGTGGAATTGATTTATATAGATGAATCCAAATTTATGCCTCAGTTTAAGATGTGAAGATTGCAGAAATTGCTTGCATTTCATGTTCTCCATTAAGCTCATGTTCATTTCTTGGAATTGATGAAATAGTAACATATGAATGCAAAAATTCTTGGAATTGCAAAATATTGGTGTTAAATTGCTGACACTCATTTCTTAATCCCTTGGCAAAACATTGATATTTCACACATGCTTATTATTAATACAAATTACTAGGGGGTATGCAATTCAATAACTTAAAAATAATAATAAAGAATTCGCAAACTAGTGAGATGGGATCAACTTTGAATATAACTCAAGAGTCAAAAACTCCTCAATGTGTTCAGTAACATGGAATTGCGATCAAGAATATTGAAACCAAAGAAATGTGAATAAATTGTTTTTTTTTTTTTTTTTTTTATTCAAACTCCAAGGCTCCCAATTCCTTGCCGTTGAACTGGGTATTGAAGGTGGGTTCTTGAGAATTCCAACTAACAGACTGTAAGTCAGTTGAAGAAACTAAATTTTGAAGCCAAAACAGATATTTTATGAATGATCAGAATCCCAAATGTTAGCAAAATGAAGATAAAAGAAAAATGAAAATGTATGCATTTACACCTGAAGGACTTGGAAATTGGAGAATTTGAAATCAATCCTCTCTCTTGATTTGGTTGGCTTGTTGTTGTTTTGCCTCTGCAACTTGAACATTCTTTCTCTCAATCTTGAGATTTTGAAATGTGGAAGTAGAGAGAGAGTATGAGAATTGTAACATTGGACTATTGGAGTGAAAGAAACAAAGAAAGAAGGCAGAAGAAGCTGTCAGCTAGACTGTCATTATTGTTCTCAACTTCTCGTTGGTACACTGTAATTTTCCAATTCTACTTTGTACAGTTTGACGTTTCACATCATCATCCGTTGGATTGTGTCAAATTCACTCAAGTCCCTTCTTTTTCTTTTTCTTTTTTTCTTTTTATTTTTTTGGTGAAATAACAAATTTTGTATAAAAATTTTATATTAACAAGGAAAAGGTCACTCATCCTTAAAACAACTTTAGCAAACCTGACAAATGATCTATCTCGATCGATATGTTTAATGAAAAATGATCGATACAGGTGATATAACACATCAATTAATTACTGTAACACTAATTAATTGATGTGTCACGTGACTGTGTTTAACATAATTAAATATCGATGCTTAATAGATCATTTTTCATGTTTAATAATACATAATGGATCTTACCGTTGACCTGGAAGAAAAAATTATAATTGAATTTCTAGTTTTATTCATGTTGTAACGAGTTTATTTCTAATTTATATTTCAACAACTCGATTATTAATATCATAATTTTTCTCTCAATGGACAATATTTGTTGATTTCATCCATCTAAACGTTAAAAGACTCTTGACTCTTACATACTTGATTTTTAAAGGGTAAAATATGTAAATTCTTACTTTTAATTAAAAAATATATAAATATATAAACATCTTAACTGCCAAACTTGGTCCAACCCGCCACCCTATGAATACGGTCTATCCCTTCTTTCTTCCATTTCATTAAAATTCGAAAAATGAAAATGAAAGCTACGATCAATTAGGGAAAAAAAATGCAGTTTGAATAAATTTAGTCTTGTTTGGTCCTCTTTTCTTAAATTTTCAAAAAAAAAAAAAAAAAAAAAAAAAAAAAAATTTTAATTAGTCATTTCATGGAACCCACAAATCTTATCAAATTTTAATATCAGATTTCACAAATTTTTATCAAAATCTAATTTTATCCAAACTAAACGTGGGCTTAATTTTATACAACAAAACTTAAAAAATTTCTAAATTTGGCGAGATTTAATAATATTTCGCATACAATTCAAACAAATTAAGAAAGTACCATATAAAAAACTTCGGTCCCTCATTTTCAAGGTAATTTTTAACGTTGACGAAAATATGTCATTTATGTTGTATCAATTTTGTATCTAGCATTTATTTTGTTCTTCTTGTTTTTTCAATTTGAGTTTTGGCTCATAGGCAAATTCCTATTAGTCAGCCATTCCAATGTGTAATTTGATCTTAAACTAATTAAATTTTAAGAAGATTGTAACATACAAAAAAAATGTCGATGATATCTAAGTGTTTGAGTAATAATATTCATGTAATATGAAAAAATTATCAATAGAAATAGAAACATAAAATTGGCTTAATTCGAGTCTGGTCCTAGGCTTCTCAAATCTCAGCCAATCAAAAACTTTAATTAAAACTGAAAATAATTTCATTCTTGTGCGTATTTCATAAAATATAAAATTAATCCCCTAATTGATGGCCATTATTCACAAAAAAATAATACTTTGAATAATAATTTTTGAGAGAATATGTGATTAAAAAAGTATAATTTTTTTTTTAATTTACGTGTAAATTATTTTATTATGTGAATATATAATTAAAAATAAATAAATAAAAATAAAATTACATAATGGTTAAAAGTCAATTTTGTAGCTGAATTGCTGGCGTTTGACTTTTAGTAAAATAATAATTTGTGTTTAATGAATTGAAAAGAGAGCATTGACATTGTCACATTGCTGTGACAGCTAGCTTGCCCTTGAAGGCAGGGGCGGAGCCAAGATTAGCCACGAGTGCGGGCACAATGTTGTCCAAACCGAACGTCAAGTTTTTAGTGATGGATGTAATGATGATAAAAATATAAAACAATATTACGACAATACTAAAAATGACATAGTTTATATATTACACTTGTTCCTTGCGAGTTTTCATATTTTGATATCGTTTTACAATAACTTCGTTATCGAGCTTCAGAAATATATCTTTCTCTACATAAACAATTGTGCTATCATTCATCCACTCATCACCCATCTGATTACGCAATCTATCCTTTACAATACTCATTGCAGAAAAGACTCTCTCCACAGTAGCGGTGGCAACCGGTAGAATCAATGCCAAAGTCAAAAGTTTGTAAACCAATGAATATACCCTATTTTTCTTTGTCAGAACTAACTTTTCTGCAAGAGGACCAAGGCCATTCAACCCTTCAAACTCTTTGTTAGAGCGCATGTCAAAAATATAACTCTCAAGTTGATCATCAAGTAAAATGAGATCTACTACAGAGTAATCTAATGGATATAACTCTGCAAGTCGAATCAAGCTTTTCTTATCAAAAGAAGAAAATGAATCTTGTGGACATAAACAAGCTACACAAAGGAGTAACTCCGTATTTGCCTCCGAGAAACGATCATTCAATTCTTGAAGTTGTAAATCGATGACAGAGTAGAACAAATCTACCTGGTAATGATGTAAATTTGTAATTTCTGGAGGATTACGCTGTGGGCGACCACGAAGTGCACATCGTACGAATATATCATCCATATCAGGTACAAAAATATAATGTCGTTGACAGAAAGAACATACTTCTTCGAAAAAGGAGTCCCACCCTTCGTCTCTCATTATTTGGAGTCGTCGTTTGCACAATTTCACCAATTGCATTGCATTCACAATATCTTGATCTTTCCTTTGCAATGCCTTTGATAGTTCATTTGAAATCCCCAAGATCGTTTTCATCAACTGGAGATTAAATGCAAAATCAAATGTCTGTATCCACTCCAATAAATTTGTTGCATCACATTTTTTATCACAAGAAGAAGATTCATCTTCAACAATCATTTCAAGTACTTCAATAACCGAAGAGAACATGGCAAGAATGCGGACCAAAGAATTATAATGTGAACCCCATCGTGTATCACCAGCACGTTGAAGGGTTGTTTCTTGATTAAGTCCCCGTCCACTTAAAATCTCACCTTTTTCCAATGCCTCAACAATAAAATCTGATTGTTTTTCTCGAAGAAGATCACAACGTTTTGAAGATGCTCCAACAGTATTTACTACATCACCAACCACACGAAAGAAATTAGTAATGGGAACATTCTTCTTTGCTACAGCTACAAGAGCGAGTTGGAGTTGATGAGCAAAACAGTGAATGTAAAAGGCACATGGATTCTCCTTTAAAATGAGTGCTTTCAGTCCATTAAACTTACCTTGCATATTACTTGCCCCATCATAGCCTTGTCCTCTCAATTTAGACATGCTCAAGTTATATCTAGAAAAGACCTTATCAATTGCAGCCTTAAGTGATAAAGCCGTGGTACTTGTAACATGTTCAATCCCAATGAAGCGTTCATTTACATGTCCACTGTTGTCTAAATAACGCAACACAATAGACATTTGCTCCTTCATTGACACATCACGAGATTCATCAACTAGAATAGAAAATACTGAATCTCCAAGATCTTTAATAATAACATTGATCGTCTCAACAGCACAAGCATTTACTATATCCTTTTGAACATCAGGTGATGTCAATTTGCAATTTTGCGGAGCATTTCTCAATGTGACGGCATTGATAACTTCGTTATGAGTAGCCAAAAATTGCAATTGGACTAAAAAATTAGCAGGATTGAGAGAATCTTCAGATTCATCATGACCCCGAAATGATTGCCCTTGTCGCAATAGAACTCGAACACAATCAATAGATGCATTAAGACGGGTAACATATGCACTTCTTAATTGTTCTGATTGCTTGTGGAAAACTGAATGAATGTGTTGCTCTTGACACATCAAAGCTTCACACTTAATGCGAGCATGATTATGTGCACTATCATGACCTCCAACATGAGTGTGAAGCCTTTTTTTATCTTTCCAATATGTAAAACCTTCACCAACAAAAGAGTCACCTCCTCCCTGCTTTCCAGAACTTGTTTTGAAAAGATAACAATACAAACAATAAGCAGCATCCTTTTCTACACTGTACTCTAACCAAATATTGAACTCTTGAAACCATGAAGGATTGAATCGTCTAGCTTTCACTCCAAATTGACGTTTAGGAAAGTCGTGATCTTGAGGCTGACACAGACCCTTTAACATATATGCTCTTCGAACTTGATCTCGGATGTTAGCATTATAATTCAAAATGGGTATCCTTAGTCCTGGATCAGTTGGAAGTTGTGAAACATCAAATTCCACCTTATTCGATATCTCCCCATCATCAACATTCTCTACATTCAATTTTCTTTGAAAGAATCTCTTCATTTCATATCTGTATTTAAACATTATTACTATTAAGATTTAATTTAGAATGTTTTCATTTCACAGTGCAATTCAAAATTTCAAATACCAATTTCAAGCCTTCAATCACTGAATCACAGTCACTGAGTAAGAAATTTCACAGAGTAACAACTAACAATTCACAGTTCGAAATTCAAATAACGATTCAACTAACTCTTTCACAGAGTAACAACTAACTCATTCACAGTTCATAAATCAGGCTTCAATCACAGATTCACAGCAATTCACAGTTCATAAATCAGGCTTCAATCACAGATTCACTGCAATTCACAAATCACAATCACTGAATCACACACAGTTCAAACTTCAAACTCAGGCTCATCACATCACAGTTCAAGAAAACTCACAGGCAGAGCCGCAGAGAGACAGAGTCGAGCCTCGTTCAATTTAACCCCCCGGCAGCCTCGTTCTGCAATTCACAAAATTGAAAAGGAATTAAGGATCACAATTCACAATCAAAACAAGAAAAAAATAAAAGAAAAAAAAAACGAGGATTAAGTTTCGATTCTTCAATCTTCACCTTCTGCCGCGAGGCCCGCGACTTCACCTTCTCTTCTTTGCCTGCTTCAGTGCTGTGCTTCACCTTCACGAATCACGTTTCAGACTTTCAGTGATAAGTGGTTGAACTTGAGGTGGGCATCTTCACTCTTCCGATTTCCATCAAACTAGGGCTCGAAAATTTGTAGAAATTCTGGAGATTCAGAGATTGAGGGTGGAGAAAGACAAATTGAGGTCGAGTGAGAGTTCTTGAGAGGTTGAGAACTCGAATGCCGGAGAGAATTTGTTCTAGAGGTCTGGCGGAGACGGCCAGACGGGAGGAGACGAAGGTGGAGGAGGAATTCGTTCGAATTTAGGTCTATGGAAATGGAAATCGATTAGATGCTGAACGGGTTGAAATCAACTGGTTTAGGAATTTGGGCTTTTTTTTGGGCCAATGTCATGATCCAGGCCTGGTCCAACCACCAATGTTTGGGCTTTACTAAAAAAAAAAAAAAAAAAATTGAAATAAAACAAATTGGGCTTTTAGGTCCAGTGCAGGCCTGGTCCTGCACTGGACCTATACTGGCTCCGCCAGTGCTTGAAGGTCGTTAATTACTATTAGAGTGTACTGTGTACACCTTAGAAGGAACATATAAAATATTGGATAAAGATATTTGTACATCAGGTATGATCATATTTGTCTCACATGAACAATATCGACGAATTTTTTATTGTGTGTGAGATCCTCCTCCATGTGAGAGGAGTATAAAGTATTATGTGTAGAATTATGTACATGTAGCATTATTGTAAAATATATGGAAAATTTCATTGATACATCATAATACACATCATGGTGCATAGTCCCCTCACATGTTGAGAGGGCACACATGAATAAATAAAAAATTGTGGGCCCCCTCACTGTTAAGGGGCTATAAGGGTGTACAACAAAAAATGTTGTACACCAAACAGAGTTCAAAATATATAGTCCTCTTAGGATTAGAATTAAAATTTAAATTAATGTCAACAATAAATAAATAATTTTTTAATTGTACATTTCATCAATTTTATAAAAAATAAAAAAAAGAATATTAAAAATCTGATTTTAATTCCTAGCAAAGAGAACATAACAAATCTCGATAAATACATTTTCGTTAACCAAATTACCTAATTTAAATTATAAAATTTCTTGACTCAAATTAGTGTACAAAATTAATAATCTTACTCAAATCGTAAGATAATAATTTTATTTTAAATATTTTAAAGGCCAACAAATATATAAATTAATAATTAATTAAATACGTAAAACTTTATAATCATATACACTACCAAAATTTTGACTTGGCAATAATTTCTACATTTTTCAACTCATTTCCCCTCTCTAAAATATGCATATAAAATTGCTTGTTTTTCTTTAACTATATTGAACTAAACCTCATCTCTAATATTTTGCGGTGCATTTGATATATATATATATATATATATATATATATTCATTTTCATTTTTATAGAAAGTGATTATTTAAAGTTATCACGTTTGAAAACTCAATCATTATCATTCTTGATAAGTGTATCCAAAATCCCTCGATTAATCGCATCGCCAATTTTCATTAGAATATTTAAAGGGCGTTCGACATTCATCACATTTAGAAATGGCTTTGTGTAATTTATCAATGAATTAATAACTATTCATATATTTATAAATTAATAACCACACTAAAGTAATAATTTCTCTCGTTTCCAACATTATTATTTAGATAAATTGCATATGGGGTTCTGAACATTTGAATATTGCGACAATAAGGTCCCAAACTTTTGATTTCTAGTATCTACGGTCTCAAACCTTACAAGACTAAGGTTCTTTTGTGACATAAACAAACAGTTTGGCCGTTAAAAGGTCAAAATTTGAGTAAAATGATAGTTTCACCGTTAATTTGATTTATAAGGTAAATTGCACATGAGGTTCCAAACCTTAAAAGATAGTGATGATGTGGTTATAAATCTACCACCTCGGATCCTAAACTATAAAACATTTGGATCGATGTCCTTTGTGATGAAAATCATCATTTTGACTGTTTCATGGTCATTGAATTGAGTAAATCGAAATTATGTGGTATGATTGTGCTAAATTGAAGCTGAATGACATGAACGTCGTATCTTCTCAAAATTGACCTATTTGTGTGCCGTTCTTGCAGCAATAAATTTCAGTCCAGATAAGCTTGTGGCCCATGAACCTTATGAGCTTTGAAGAATATTGACAGAAATAGCACTACAATGGTGCCATTCGACTTTTATTTTAACGCCTGATTCTTGATTTTTAACATTTATATATTTTTATTATTAAAAATAATTTATCTCAACTGTGAATTATTTAAAGAGATACAAAAAACAAAACTCAATGTTTAAGACAATATACTCGAGACTAAAAAAAAACTAGATTTATATTTATTTTGATTAAGAGGGGTTTCGTGCACAATTATTGTACACAACCTTGTACACAGTCTCCTCACATGAAAGAGGGTTCGCGAATATTTTAATCATCATGAACTTCCTCTCATGTGAGGGGATTGTGTATAATAATATACACATAGCTTTTTTCAAGGTAAAATGACAAGAAGTCATGATTTAGACAATTCTAATAGTCCTTAAGCATTTTATACAAGTGGCTGCTAGATGAGAATGTGTACACTTGACTTTGAAAAAGTTAATAAAAGTTTGTTAGTTAATATTAGCAGAGCTAGACAATTGCAATAGTCCTTAAAACGATGCTTAGACTTAGCACGTACTTTCTTTTGTTGATAAAATAGATTAAAAATTAAGTTAAAGTTAACAATTATTTTTAACCACATATCTAATGTGAGTTATAGCTTTTCAACCATACATTCTATCAATTTTTATTAAAATTTACTAAGCCCCTGTTTGATAGAAATTAAACTCGAATTTTTAATAAATTTTGATAAAAATTGATAAAAATACATAGTTGAAAAGTTGTGACCCTTATGTAATGTGTGGTTAAAATTAATTCTTAATTTTGACTTACATTTTAATAAAATAGAGTCTAAGAATATGATTTTTGTCTAAATCAAATAGACTATAAATAAAAACAAAGTACGACTAACCTATCAATTGATATAAAATCTCGACTCAAGAAAGCAGCTCAGCTAGCAATCCAAAATATCTAGAATTCAAAAAAATAAAATAAATAAATAATCATCATAAGAGCGAGGCTACATGGACAGGGTCATTGACCGATTTTATTTCCAAGAAGATATGTGTCAAATTTTGATAGGATAATTTTTTTTTAAAAAAATTCAGATATGTGCCGACAACGCAGCACTTGTGTCTACTAACATGTCCAATTAGTATTACACTATTTGGTCGGGGTCAACATTGTGCCTGAACCTTTTCTCACATTTAGACCACGACCTCAAGTCAAATCTAGAAATGAGGTCAACTAAACTAAGTCAAAAATGATCCAAAATCTAGAGCTTAATGTATGCCGGACCCGGCGGCTTTTGATAGAAAAATTCTAATCACCGAAGACCGCGTCCGTATAATGCATGCACGGAAGACTCTGACCCTTCATAATGAGTGTCTTGTTTGACGTCAACTATAATGTTAGAAATATTTTGTTCAGAGACAAGTTTGATAAGTTTTTTGAAAAGGTAATTGGCACAAAACGTCTCTATATTTGAAGTGTATTGTGAAAAACGTCATTATTTTTTATTTTTTAACATTTATTTCTCTACCTTCCAATTTTCTTGTGTTGAACGTCATTTTCACTGTTTTTTGACGATTTTACCCTACATTCAAGTAAAAACAAAAGAAAAGAAAAGAAAAACTAGAGAACGAATTGCAATTATATGTTTTCAAACTTTTTTTAAAAATGTAAATGAATCCAAATAAATTATTAAAAAAAAAAAACTATGTCTCTCATTCTTCTCCTCCCCCTCTTTGTCCAAAATCAATTGCGTGATTCGTGCAAAATTGTTGAAAACTCATAGTTGTAATAGCTTCACCATGATAAGAGGGTGCTGAATATGGTGGTCCACAATCATGATGACCACCACACTCGTAGGAATTTTTTGCCTGAAACTTGTGTGATGATTGCGTTCGAAATGTTTGACTTCAGATGTTGATTAGGTGATTGAGTAGGTGTTTGGGGACCATGGTTTGATGCGTCATGATGAGGGGAGTCTACCAATAAGTTGGGCTTGGGTTGGGAGTTGTCGATAGTTTTGGTTTGTGCGACTAGCAGATTTTGGACAGAAGTTTCGGCTAATTTACTTGGAGTTAGGGCTAACTGTTGAGCGGGTTGTGTAGGTGGCAGTAAGGGCTTCAAGTTGGTACTATTGTCTGGTGGCCAAAAGGTGTTGGTTGAGGAGACGCAGGGAGTTGCCAGTAGTTTTGGTTTGTGCGACTAGCAAATTTTGGACGAAAATTTCGGCCAATTCACCTGAAGTTAGGGCCAACTGTTGGGTGGTGGGTTGTGTAGACGGCAATAAGAGTTTCAAGTTGGTACTATGGTCCTGTGGCCGTGGTGGTGGTGGTGGTGGTGGTGGTGGTGGAGGCGCAGGGAGGGGAAAGAGAAGAAGGGAAGAGGGGGTTTTTTTTTTTTTAAATAATTTATTTGGACTCATATGCACTTTTTAAAAAGTTTGGACATATAATTACAATTTGTTCTTTAGTTTTTCTTTTTCTTTTCTTTTTGTTTTTATTTGAATGGAGAGTAGAATCGTCAAAAAATAATGAAAATGACGTTCAACGCAAAAAGCAAGAAAAGTGGAAGGTAGGGACATAAATGTCAAAAAATGAAAGATATTGACGTTTTGTGCCAATTACCTTTTTTTGAAAAATTAAAAGTTATTTTTACCTTTTATTTTTTAACATTTATTTCTCTACCTTCCAATTTTCTTGTGTTGAACATCATTTTCACTGTTTTTTGATGATTTTACCCTACATTCAAGTAAAACCAAAAGAAAAGAAAAGAAAAACTAGAGAGAACGAATTGCAATTATAGGTCCAAACTTTTTTTAAAAATGTAAATGAGTACAAATAAAAATAAAAATAAAAATAAACTCTCTCATTCTTCTCCTTCCCCTCTTTGTCCAAAATCAATTGTGTGATTCACGCAAAATTGTTGAAGACTCATAGTTGTAATAGCTTCACCATGATAAGAGGGTGCTGAATATGGTGGTCCACAATCATGATGACCACCACACTCGTAGTAATTTTTGCCTGAAACTTGTGTGATGATTGCGTTCGAAATGTTTGGTTTCAGATGTTGATTAGGTGATTGAGTAGATGTTTGGGGATCATGGTTTGATGCGTCATGATGAGGGGAGTCTACCAATAAGTTGGGCTTGGGTTGGGAGTTGTCGATAGTTTTGGTTTGTGCGACTAGCAGATTTTGGACAAATTTTTTGGCCAATTTACTTGGAGTTAGGGCTAATTGTTGGGCGGGTTGTGTAGGTGGCAGTAAGGGTTTCAAGTTGGTACTATTTTATGGTGGCCAAAAGGTGTTGGTTGAGGAGACGCAAGGAGTTGCCAGTAGTTTTGATTTGTGCGACTAGCAAATTTTGGACAGAAATTTCGGCCAATTCACCTGAAGTTGGGCCAACTGTTGGGTGGGTTGTGTAGATGGTAATAAGGGCTTCAAGTTGGTACTATGACCATGTGGCCATGGTAGCTGGAAGAAGGTGGAGGTGGAGGTGGAGGTGGAGGCGCATGAAGGGGAAAGAGAAGAAGGGAAGATAGGTTTTTTTAAAAATAATTTATTTGGACTCATTTGCACTTTTTAAAAAGTTTTTCTTTTCTTTTGTTTTTGTTTTTACTCGAATGGAGGGTAAAATCGTCAAAAAATAATGAAAATGACGTTCAACACAAAAAAAGTGGAAGGTAGGGGCATAAATATCAAAAAATGAAAGGTATTGACGTTTTGTACCAATTACCCTTTTTTGAAAAATCGAAAGTTATTTTTAAACTTTTTTGATAATTTTTTGAAAGTAATTTATTTGACTAGAAGATATTTGAAAGAAAATTGATTTAAGATAACTTTATTTTTTAACATTTATTTTTTAACAAGAAGTAGAAATTCTTCCTCAAATTGCGTCCCCCCTCAAAGAAGAGCATGTCCAATAAGAATAAATTTCAAAACTGAAAAAATTGCTAGATAAATTGACGACGGGGAAAAATTAGAAGCGACGTTCACCCAAATGTGAATTATTACAAAATATGTACGGACTTTGTTCCAATTGGATAAGTTCAAGTTTCATCCAAACACCATTTTTTTTTTTCTCCTTTTCAATTATTAAACTAAATCAATAGAAATAGTTTTAGTAAGTTGACATTTGATACCTCAATTGAATATTAGTTTATAGTCCATGACTAATTTATATGACTACAAAAAAAAAAATAAAAAAAAAATGAAAAGGACTCGTGAGTTTTCAATTGAAAATTAATTTGTTTTGGAAGATCAGAATAAATGAACTTGAGATATGTAAAAATTGTGATTAATAATTATTTGTCTTGTATTAAAATATCTCGAGTCAAGACAACAATAAGATAAGAATACATTAACGTCTATGTATTGAAACAAACATTAGTATGTGTGATGATGGTGCAAAGCACGTTCATGGCCTGATCTTCAATAGATGTTTGTTGCGTAATAGACTAATAATCTATCGATGACACGCAAAATACTTTTCTCTTTTCCATCAAGATGATTAATTATCAAGATCGAAATTGAATGTCTCAAATTAAAAGCATGTGCGAGAAGAATTCATAAACAATTTAAACTATAAATTGATATTAAAAATGAGTAATGAATAAGGAATTATTTAATTTTATCTATCATAAATAAGTCATAATTATCACGCTGTTCCATCCGTTGCACAAATAAAAAATTGGAAAAAAAAAAACAAAAAAATATACCTAAAAAAACAATCCCCCAAAGTAATTTTGAAATTAATAATATAAACCAATCATTCAAGGAAGAAAGTAGTTGGATAACCCCCATGGCACATTTCCAAGTGGTGAAAGGGGAAGGTGGAGAAATCCAACTTTGCTTGAGGCTGTCACGTCAAGAATTCGAATCTTGAAATATGAATTTGACTATTGCGTAAGTACAAGTGTACAAACAGTCTTCCACCCTGTATTCTTGGAGGCATAACTTGCGATTTATCTTTTTTACCAAGATCCAGGGCAGGACAGGTGGGGCGCCAATAATGAGGCATAATCCCAAAAAAAAAAAAAAAAGAAAAAAAAAGAAAGGTAATTGGATAATCAATATAAAAAAATAATAGTTTCATTAATGAAGCTTTCGTTATTGTATATTTAATTTCCAAATAATGTATGTTGTCAATTGCTGCACTCCATACATGAGGGTGAGGCCATACAATTAATTTCTCTATAATTGATACAGCAAAAAGTCAAAATACAAAAAAGTATACGCCAATTTTTTGGATTTATTTATTTTTTTTGTTCATGAAGTCAATTTTCTCGAGTGAAGGAAATTCTTTTTTGTTGAATCACGAGATTTTAAGTACTCTATGAAACTCTCGAAATTTGTGTCCATGTAACGCCTTGGATTTGCTTCACTAATGAGCTTGGGACATGGTCGCACTGTGCTTTTGAAAGGAAGACTATGCAAAGAGGCCACTGAAATCCTGTAATTCATCGAATTCACAAGTACTCTATGCAATACGCTCTTGAACCTCCCATTGCTGAATATCTGGTCAGAAGATACAAAAATATAATGTTAAGAGTTGTATCTCGACTTTTGAAGATAGTCGACTATATTCTACACCCTTTTTCTTGTTCGAATTGTGTTTGCTTCGCGTGTTTCTCACTTCATTTTTATTTATTATCATTCGAGTAGTTAACCCTTTCAAGTCGTTAAATATATGTACATTATCATATGTACCTCAAGATGATCTCCAACATTGACAACAAAGGATCCTGGAATGGATTCAACTGTAACCCAATTTTCCTTGTGCTGTATTTGCAATCCCTTGACTTCATCTTGGAGGAGAAGAGTGAGGAATCCATAATCAGAATGAGGTGGCATTCCCAGTGTCAAATCAGGTTGTGGACAAGGAGGGTAACAATTCAATACCATTAGCTGGCTTCCATCTTCAAATTCTTTTAATATCTCTTCGTCGACATCTTCATCTTTATTTTTGTCCTCGTCCTCGTCCTCGTCCTCGTCCTCGTCTTTCTCTTCTGTCTTATTCTTCTTGTTCATTAGCCCAAGGCTCTTTAGGATGGCATCCACTAGCATTAGGAACAAGAACTCGACTTCTTTAGCATAACTAACAGCCAGTTTCCTGTTAAAATATTAAATAATTAAATCAACCAATCAAAACCTGTTCAAAATAGATGTATATATCATGCAAAAGTACAATAATTTTGAAAATTAGTTATCATCAATTAAAACTCAACCACTCTCTTTGTTACATATTAAATCCTAATTCCAACTTAGAAAAACAATTATAAATCTAAAATAGAATCGAAGGCAAGCAAAGAATACACACAAATTTATAGTGAGTCTGCATTCATCTGAGACCAATCTTCATTTTATAATTTTTTACTATAGTGAAAAATAGAAAAGAAAAGAGTATAATGTGATAACAACGTCATCTTCGATATTTTATCGTTTATCTCGTAAATAATGTTGCAGCTCTTACCTAAAATCCAATGGAGAAGAAGGCCAATGGGGAAGGGCATCTGGTAGAGGGTGACAAACCAATTTGAGAAAGTCCCTCCAACAAAAGACACCATCGTTTGTCTGATTATAGCTTGTTCCATATCGAACTGGCGAACCCATATCTGCTGACATATATTTCTCTCTTTCTAAAAGTGGAAGCTCAAAAAACCTTTTACTCACATCTACCATGTTGCTTGTGATCTCATACGGAATACCATGATTCACCAGCTGCATTTATCCAAAAGATTAACAAACTTTTTGTCAATTTTTACACATATATGCATTATATTAAGATTTGAGGTTTCATCTTAAAATGTCAACTTTATTAAGATGAGTAACTTAGTCCCCTATAAGTTGGTTTATGTTTTTATTTTTATCGCAAGATGGCTAATGGATTATGATATTATATTGAATTGCTCGTTAATGCTTAATGGACTCTGATACCGTATTAAAACTTGAGATTCCATCTTAAATTATCAACCTTTTAAGAGGAGTAACACCAATCACACAGCTAATAAAGATGAAAATATAGACCAACTTGTAAAGGATTAAGTTACTTCTCTTAATAAAGTTGACATTTTAAGATAGAACCTTCAGCCTTAATATGGTATTAGAGCCCATTAAACTCAAACAAGTCATTTGATCCGATTATGACTCAAAAAAATGAGCACATATTTCAAGATTGGTCTGTTCAAAAGAATCACTATCTCGAGTAGCCATGTTATTAAAAAAAAAAAAAAATCTCATATCAAATAAAGATGATGACATAAACCAACATATAAAGATTTGAAATGTTGAATTTTAAGATGAAAAAGTCTAACACGTTCAGAGTATTGAGAATAACTTACCTGGAAAAATCCATAATTTTCACAGGCAGAGGCAAGAGAATTAAGGGCTTGAGACCGATTAGGACCCTGTAATTCGGCAAAATCAATGATTGGAAGCTCAAGATTGAAGTTTTCGGTACCCTGTGATCTTTCATTTACAACGTTGGGACGATCTGATGCTGGCAATATGTACTTCTTAGGAACATGCTCAATTCCATTCTCAAACAGATGTTTCACTCCTTTCATGTATTGAATTTCCAGGGAATCATAATCAGCTTTTCTACTTTCTTCTGGCATTACTATTGCTGGAGACATTGACAGACGACAATGTAATAAACAAGATTTTAGTAAATATGGTATGGAGGCCGGGAGGGAATCGGAGTTAGATACTTAGTCACCTGGCTAACTCTTAATGGGAAGAGAGTGTAAAGTAAAAGGGAAATGAGATTATGGGAATGAAGAAAATTAATGGTGATGAATATATAGAGGGAATAAAGAGAGTAAAACAGTATCTAGTTTTCAGAAACCATTGACAAATTCTTTAAGAGCAATAGGTTTTGTAGGGACAAGAGACGCCCTCCACAGACGACGCCAATATTCTACAGTCATCTTTCACGGGTCCTACCCCTACCCCTACCCCACCCCCTTCAGTGGCTGACTTCTCCTTCTTCCTTCTTCCTTTTTTTTTTGTTTTTTGTTTTTTGTCTATTTTTCTTTTTCCTTTGGCCATCTCTACTCGAATCTTCAAAAAAGTTGACTGATTCGAGACCGACGAGTATGAATTACTTCAAGTCTTGAGAGCCCGAAACACACGTTATCAGTTCCCTAGAGACAAATGCTAGACACAATAATTAGAGTGCACTTCTTGCAAGAAATAAATGGCCTAAAAAAAGTCAAAATTGATTTTCGAATCATTTTTCGAAAGCGTGTTGTTTGATTAGAATAGTATAGACGAAACTAACCTAAGATAGTTTTCTCAAAAAATTCTTCTCTACAAGAAGCAAATCAAAAGCATAAACTCTATCAAACAAGCAGTGACGGACACGAACATTTGAAGTTAGTAGGGCACAATGAAACTTACTAAAAAGTTACGAAAAAAAATTATGTATTCTACAAAAACACATACATGTGATCACTATCATAGATTCACAAATATCATATATATGATAAATAACAATTTCCAAAGCATTCCAAATAATATCACATATATGATAAATAATAATTTCTCAAAAAAATTCTCAAATTAAATATTACAAATGACAAAATAATTTTAACTCTTACTCTCTCAATTGTTCGATCATCATTGTAACTCTATCTTAATAAAATAAAAAATCTCAACTACCCTTACTACCCACTTCTGATTTTTGACTCTTAAAAAAATAAAAAATAAATCTTTTGGTGGGTCACTTAACCCACCAGGACCCTCAGTGGGTTCGCCAGTGCAAACAAGCTCAAAGTTTATTTCACGTTTTAAGGTTAATTTGACTGTGTCACTCAAAAATATAGATCTAGGACTTTTATATCATTGTATTAATCATATTTAGATGAAAACTCCATATAATTTTCGAAGGAAAGGAGTTTGTAAATTCTCATGGTGCTGCAGAAAATTTTGGAAAGTAATTTAGCGTTACTCCAGGTGTAGTTATCTTCTCCTGAAGAATTGTAAGATAAAAATGTAATTGAAAAAAAAAAAAAAAAAAAAAAAAAACCTTAATATAATTTTTTTTTATTTAAAAATTTATTCTTGTCCAATGTCGAAGTTAGGCTGCTGACTCTAGGAAATAACCTCTTCTTGAGTGAAGTCTTTGTCCAAAGTTTGGTGATGGCAATGTTGTAACCGTGTTGGTGCTGTACATGTTTGATTCATTCTGTGTCTTCAACTTGTTAGTCTATACTCATATGTCATTACTCGTACACACGCAATTCTTGACTAATTCACGGAATCAATTAGAGTTTCAAATCAAATGACTGGGTTTTTAAAAAAAAAAAACTCGAGAATTTATGAGAACATAAAGAAATTTAAGTTACAACTTTGCTAGTAAAAAAGATGCGTCAATTTAAGAGAATTTAAACTAACTATTTGATTTAGTTAAAATGGGGAAAATTGTAGCAGTGTTCCCTAACCTTTTCAATTTTCACAAAGTTTACCCTAATCTTCAATTTGTGCAAGCGAAAATTCTTAACCTTTCAAAAACATGTATCTGATGTTCAAATGGATGAAATCCATCCAATTGACTGTTAGTTGACTAGAGAAATTGATTTTGACCAAATTGTAAAAGCGCAAAATAATATCTTAACAATTTTAATATAAAAACAAAAAAGATACAAATTAAAACATCCTCTTGTTTCTATTTCTTCCCACCCCACTCCAACCCCACCTACGCAAAAATGGGAAAAACAAATTCCGTAACCATCGCCACCTACTACCGATCGTGCCACCCTCGGAGTGTCGTGCCACCGTCTAGAGTTGAGCACGGTCCGATTCTAACGAGAACCGAATCGGACCCGAAATTTTCAGGTATTTAGTAAGTGGAACCGTCGGGTCCAAATTTAATTATGAAACCGTTTAGGTTTGATTTTATTCTGTTTGGTTCCCAAGTTCTGTATTATAATTAATTTTTTTTAATATTTACAAAACTACATTAATTTAACTAATGATATATACAATCTTAACTCTTACCAAAAAACGTACTCCAATTTTATGTGTCTTTTACGTCTTTCTTTTCTGAATTTTTCATAAATTTGATTGTAAAAATCACAGGAAAGAAACGATAGCGAGCTTACAATAATTAAGAGAGACAATATTGAGTTTCAATTCAATTTTTTTAGAAGAAAAGACACTATGGTAGAATAAAATATTTGGATAAAACTTATGTCAATTTGATTAAGTTGAGTTTGGACTGAAAATTTGAAATAGAAAAATCATATCTTCGGATTAAAAAAACTGGGCTTATTCAAAATAAATAAATTCAAAAAATTAGGAAGATTCAATTTTTATTTGATTTTTCGGTTCTTGATCTAGAACTCAGAATTGAATCGAACCCGTCAGTTTTCGATTCAGATACTCGTCCGAATATTTAACTTAACTAGCTCGATTCGATTAAGGAGTTTTGCCGACCCTACCACCGTCGTTCTCTCCACCTCTCACAAACTCCTTTTCTCATCATCGTTCACTTATCTCTCTCATTGCAGCTCCAAATTTTCACCTAGACCTGTCGCTGTCGCTGCCGCTGCAGCTATCACTGCCACTACCGCCTTCGTCCTTACCCCGAACTGACTCCATTAATGCGTCCAATACAGTCAATGAAGATTGATATTTTTAGGGTAATACACTTTCTTGAAAGGTCGTGGAGGGCTACGGGGTCGAGGTGGAAGCCTGCAATGAAAGGGAAGAAATTCGGTGGATCGTTTGTGGTGGAGGTACAGAGGGGGAGGAGTGCTGTTTGTGAAGGTAAGTTCTACTTCTTGATTTTAAGCTTCGCGTAGCATGGGGTGGTGTGGGTGTCGACTCCGGCGAGACCCATCAATTTGATGGCGAAATGAAGTTTAAGGGTCAATAAATCATCAAATCGATATAAAGATTGATTTTGGGGTTTTGCTTTGTGTTGTGATTGTGATTTGGAGATTTTTTTGTGTTGGTCGTGAGCAATGGTGGCGATGGGAACGGCGATAGGCGGTTGTGGATGGCGATGAGTAGCAGGTGTTTATTTTGGGTTTTGCTTTGTGTTGTGACTGTTATCTTGGGATTTTGCTGTGTTGGCTGTGGGCGATAGTGGCGCCGGCGGCGGTTGTGGGCGATAGTGTCCACGGTGGGCAACGATGGACGACAATGGGTAGCAGGGGTTTGGTTTTGGGTAGGTGTAGGGGTGGGATGATGATGACTTTTTTTTTTTTTTTTTTAATTATTTTAATTGTTTTTATGTAAAAAGAGATCAAGTTGTCATTTTACCCTTATAGAAATAATTAATAATCTAGTCGAAATTATTTTCTTGGTCAACTAACGGTGGATGGATTCCATCCATTTGGACTCTAGATGCATATTTTATTATTTTTGAAATGTTAGAAATCTTCGCTGATACAAATTGAAGGTTATGGTAAAGTCTGCAAAAATTGAAAATGTTAGAACCATTGCTATAATTTTCCTTTAAAAATATTGATGAAAATTTAAGTCAAAATCAACAATTGATTTTAATTAAATATTTTTGTGGGATTCACAATTTTTATCAATTTTTTGTTCTCACATTTCATTAACTTTTACCAAATTTCAAATTTCATCAACTTTAATCAAATTTACTAAAAATCTAATTTTTAACTAAATATGCTAATGTCTATTTCTGTATCATGTCCTTCTATAACTTTCATGCCATCAGTGCGCAACATGTTCATACAATATTGTCAAAGGGGCTACAACTTTAAGGTTTTGGATAAAGTTTTTGATTAAAAATTTAGTCGATTCTAATAAAAGTTGATAAAATGTATGATTGAAATATTTATGTAAATTGTGAATCTCATAAAATGTGTGATAAATAAATAATGAACTTTAATATCTTTTAACAAGTTTTTAAACTATACCAAACAAACACTTAATATTCTCCCTTTTTGTATAAAAATTGGAGTTTACAACATGTAAAATTAAGAATCAAAAGTGATTGTTGAACCTCGAAATATAATTCACGAAACTTGTTAATTGATAGCAAAACGCAAAGTAATACGCGAGGGAACAAGGGAACAAAAGGTTCACCCAAATTAGGCAAACCTTCTCTCGACCTATGCTAGTTACAGGCTGTTAATAAAATAACGCATGGGCCAACGAATAAAACGTAATACTTTTTGTTGGGGTCAATATTGTGATTGGTATGTTTGTGAACAAAAAAGACTAAAATGAACACTTGTAAAAGTCAAGGATCCAGGTGCAATTATGTATAGTTGATTTAGAGGTCGAGTTCAAATTTGGAACTAAGTTAAAGTTTAGCCGAAATTTCGCTAGCTGTTCGCCAAGACATCTCTCGAGTGGCCCAAGCAGTAACTCCTTCGCTCACTTCTTGTCGGCCTGTCGCTCGAGCGACAGCGAGCGACGTATTTATGAGGCCAATTTTCAGATGCGTTTTTCAACAGTTTTACACGGTCCATAAGTTTTATTTTGCCCTACATATAAATAGAGGTAAGGTGCACGCAAATTAAAGAGGTTGCTCATTGTACTTATACGTCATATTACATTCATATTATTCTTTGGAAGATCCAAGAGGCAATGCACTGAAGAATTCATTCATCCATACTTGAGATCTAGCAAATCGATTTTGGAGAAAACATCGAAGGTTTCATAATCCAAAACATCTGGCGTCCTTAATCTTTTAAGGAACTGACTATTTCATTGGGTTTTGGAAGGGGTGGATCAAGCACAGGAATAGCACAAGAACAGAAGGTTCTTGGAATTCCATTTGTAGAGACAATTGATAGAAGATCAGGAGACGGGAAACGCGACAGCAATCTTGGAAGCTGCGGGAGGTAGATCGGGAGTAATCTACAGCAGTAGATCGTGAGTATGGAAATTAGAGAGTGGACTGTAGAGATTGCAGGAATTACAACAGTTAGAACTACTGAAAGTTGCAAGTCTGAAATCACACTGTAATCTGTATTGTCGATAGTGGAGGTAACTGGCTTCATCCCAGAGTTTTTCCCTTGTTAGGTTTCTCCGTCAACATATTGATGTCATTTACTGCTTTTAATATTACTACAAACTGCGATATTCAAACTTAGAAATTGGAATTGTATGCTTAATCATCTAGAAATTAATTAAAGTGACTTATTGCTTCGGTTAGATTAATTCCGCACGTAAGATCAAATTAAAATCGGGTAACTAGTAACGGTCTAGCGCTATCTCTTAACTTTCACTTTTGACAGAATCAATTACAAGCTAGCTAATAAGAGACCATCATCTATCGTTCTCCCTAAATGATCGAATTACCTCAAAGTTTGAAGATAAAAAATTATAGATACCCCAACTTTTGAAGAGAAAGTAATGCAATTCAAATATCTTCCCCCAAACAGCAATATCTTCTCATGCTTCAGCTTTGAATGTCGAAACTAGTAAACTTTGGAAGAGAAAATTGGGGCTAAATATGAGGATTTGTTGATTTAATTTCTATCCTCAACAATGACATGAGACATTATATATACAAAAGCCTGTCAATATTAATATATGAAGATGGTAATCTGCAAATTAAATATATATCTTCTTGTATTTCGTAGCGTGGCAGAGTTCATATTTAATACCAAAATTGTTATTGTTTTGACTTTCATAAAATATATACAACACTTTTGGTATGGCAATGGGATCAATTGAATTAGTTCTCAATGCATCTATTGGATGACTTTTATAAATTTAACAACGTCATACCAACCGACCAGCCAATGGCTTCTCCCTCTCTACACGTATTACATATTAGGTTTACACGTCAGGAAGAGTTACAATATTTGCCTCTTTTATATATATATATATATATATATATATATATATATATATATATATCGAGTAGCTCATTTAATCACGTTTTGTGATAATTTTTGATTGTTTTTCTTTGTTTTTTGTTCCAAGCTGAAAGTCGAGTGTAGGGGTTGGGACTAATAAAGGCCATCGCATGAAAGTTTTCTTTCACATTCAATTCAAAGAGCACTTTTGAGAATTCCTCGTGTATGTGTGTATAAATATACACACACACAATAACAATAATATATTCTTGTCCATGCATTACAGCTTTTGACTAAAAAACTATTGTCAAATTTCTTATCTATTTCTTTTGGGACAATCATATAATAATAGTATCCAAATGTTTACCGACTATATTTTAAAATAAGAAAACCTAGTTGTATATCCAAGTCTTGTTCGTGGTTAAGCTATTCCTTCCTCGATTAATTAATAACCCTAACTAATAACCAAACTCGAATTAATAAATCATTAATTCATTGCAATAATTTCTTTCAAAAATAGTTTCAATTCCTTGAACCCGCATGCCCTTTTAATTAATATTCATTTTCAGGATACCTAATTTAAATTTTTATACATACCCTTTTGAGCCTTAGATTACTATGAGTTAGAATCCATTTGGTAGAACTTCTTATAAAAAATGATTTCAAATAAAGCTAATTTTAGCTTCTACTTCTTATTAAAAAAAATTAAAAAAAAGCTTCCTGATAATGCGAAAATCTTCGAGAAATATTTAATTTCGGGCTCAGAAGACAATCAAACGAACACTAAAATCACCAAGACTTGACCCAAACCCAAACCCAAACCTCCACTTTGATTGCTCCGAGTCCTCTAAACCCCACAAAGGAGAATGAATGGTGTGGTACTAGCAAGAGTAGGAAGAAGTAGAATCAAAAATGGTGGAAACAAAGGCTTCTAACAACTTTGTGAAACTGGCTATACCACGTTTCGATGGTCACTATGACTATTGGAATATGCTCATGGAGAACTTCTTGAGGTCCGAAGAATACTAGACGATTGTTGTTAACGGAATAGCAGAACCAACAGTAGATTTTTTGGTAAAAGATGCTCAAAAGACGGAGTTTGAAGGGCTGAAGTTGAAAGATCTCAAAGCAAAGAATTATCTCTTTCAAGCCATTGATCGTTCAATCTTAGAGACCATTCTTTGCAAAGATACATCCAAGCATATTTGGGATTCTATGAAAAATAAGTATCAAAGATTAATAAGGACAAAGAGGCAGCAACATCAAGCACTTCGTTCAGAATATTTCTTACAGATGATGGCAGTTGTCAACAAGATGTGGACCTATAGCGACTAGACAGAAGATGTCACTGATGTTGAAAAGATTCTTCGATCATTGACACCAAAATTTAATTTTGTTGTCTATTCTATAGAAGAATCTCATGATATTGATGCACTTTCAATTGATGAATTACAGAGTTCTTTGTTGGTTTATGAATGTACAATTACCCAACACGAGAAAGAGGAGCATGCATTGAAGACCTCAATTGGAAATCACTTGACACCTAGTATAGGAGACCAAGGAGGAGGCAGAGATTACAACAATAGTGGAAGAGTGTTGAGATGTATACTCACACCTCTTCTTGTTGTTATCCTGATCACGTGGTGGTTAGAGAAATCACATGGATGATACCTGATGCTAATGTGCACCTGTGGTCCTACCAATGTTTGTTACAACTGTAATTATTCTCACGTGTTGTATGTGTAATTAGTTATATCCGTTACTTTCTCATCACTCAAAACCACTCTATATAATTGTATCAAGTTCTGTGTAATTCTAAATCAATTGAAATATATACAACTCACAGCAAGCAGCTCCCTGTATCAGTGATCATTGGCTGCCTGCAGCAAAAATTTGAATTTTTTTTTAAATTAAATGGGCCAGCAGCGGTTTTAAAAAATCGGCCCGGACCGGGTTTTGATATTTAAGGCCCGTGATTCTAACTGCTCGATTTGCGGGCCGATTCGCCTCTATGCGAGCCTGGACAACCCGCCCGTCTTGACACCACTAGGTGGAAGACCCGGTCAGCACCTTTAGAACAACTCCTCAAAACCAGCAGCCCTTATAGCTTCATCCAGCACTGTTGCAGATCCATCTTGGTTTATGGATTCAGGAGCCAGCAACCATGTCACTACAGAGAAAAAGAACATGACTAAGGCATATGAATATGATGGTAATGAGAAGCTCACTGTTGGTAACGGTAATAAACTGCACATTTCACATATTGGTATCAATCACTTAAGCACATTGAGTGACAAATCTCTGATTCTTAGTAATATGTTGTTTGTGCCCTCAATTAAGAAAAATCTGATAAGTGTGTCTCAATTAACATCAGATAACAATGTACTCATGGAATTTCACTCTAACTTCTGTGTTGTGAAGGATAAACAAACGAATGAGGTGTTGCTGGAAGGGAAGATTAATGATGGGCTTTATCAAGTTGAGCTACCAAATCAAACCAGAAAGTCTACCTATCAACAGTCAGTCTGTTCCAATAAATTGAATTCTACAACGTTTGTTGTTGAGTCCAAAGTGTCCAATGAGTCAAAATTAAAACAATGGCATATGAGACTTGGACATCCTATCATCTTAGTGATGTCTCAAGTACTCAAACTTTGTAATGAAAAACTCAATACTAATGAAATTAGTCAGTTTTGTGGTGCTTGTCAACTTGGTAAATCACATTCTTTGCCCTTCAAATTATCTGATTCACATGCTCTTGCTCCTCTAGATCTAATTCCCTCAGATGTCTGGGGCCCTGCACCCACAACTTCAACATCAGGTTTTAAATATTACATCCTCTTTATTGATGACTATAGTAGATACACATGGATTTATCCCATGAAAAACAAATCAGATGCCCTGAATCTATTCTTTCAGTTCAAAAACTTGGTTGAAAATAAGTTTGATAGGAAAATTAAAACTCTCCAGTCTAATTGGGGAGGTGAATTCAGAGCCTTCACTGACCTAGCTCTAAAGTCTGGCATTGATATGTGTTTGTCTTGCCCTCACACTTCAGCTCAAAATGGGAGAGCTGAGAGAAAATATAGACATATAACAGAAACCGGTTTGACACTTCTTGCTCAAGCAAATATGCACTTACATTATTGGTGGGAAGCCTTTCACACATCTACTTTTCTGATCAATAGACTACCCACACCTGTTCTCAAAATGAAAGCACCATATCAAGTCTTAAACAATGAACAAGTAAATTATAAGTCACTCAAAACCTTTGGTTGTGCCTGTTTTCCCTGTCTCAGACCATATCAAGAACATAAGTTCAGTTTTCACTCCACAAAATGTGTATTCCTTGGCTTCAGTAACTCTCACAAAGGGTACAAATGTCTAAGTGAAACAGGAAGAGTGTACACATCCAGACATGTAGTTTTTAATGAAAATGAATTCCCATTTCAATCTGCATTTCTCAGTTAAAGAAACAGCTCACAAAATTCTGAAACTAACATCCATTATCTACCATTTTATTCTTCTCTAAACTGCAGCCCAACTAGCTCAACTGATGAAGTTCATTCTGAAGCAACTCCAACAACAACACATCACAGTTTAGATCAACAAGAATTGGATGAAAATGGGATGACTCAGGCAATTATGAGTGAAAATGCAGAGGCTGATGTTGAAGGTGTTTTCATCCAAACTCAAGAAGAAACTCCAAGTGATCAAATAAATGAGACTGAAGTAAATAATGAGGTGCAAAGGGACCAAGTTATAGAACATCATATGATTACAAGAAGTAAAGCTGGAATCTTTAAACCTAAAGTTTACTCTACCCAATGCAAGGAGTACAACTTACAACAGGATAGACTAGAACCTAACAATATTGCTGAAGCTCTGTCAAACAGGAATTGGAAAGAAACAATGAATGATGAATACAA